>CM067846.1:517961867-519211867 GCA_034509565.1 Triticum monococcum
CAAGGATCACCAAGATGTCGAAGGATGCAAGTTGGTTCCTAACATATTGTTTTTTGAAAGATCCAGCTTTATACTAGATTTATAAATTTAGCAGAAGGGAGCGGTACAGAGTTTGATCAAGTGATCGGTGGGTGATAGAAACATCATGTGGACATGATGAAAAACATCAAAATAAAGCTCTGTCATTAGCTCGCAGTTCGTTCCCCAAACGGGGGCGCTATATCCTTTGCTCCCGCCAGCATCCATAGCTTGAAGGTGGCTCGGATGGCATTGAGCACCGCTGGGTGATCAGGCATTTTGTGTCTGAAAACAGCAGTGTTCCTCTCCTTCTAGAGCTCCCAGGCAACCAGTATGATCAAGGTCTTGATGCCCTGTCGTATCTCCTTTGCTGTTTTCCTAATGATCGTCTGGCAGATTGATGTCATGGTGACCAAACGGAGCGCTCCCGTGCGTTGAGAGACGATCATCCCACCCAGGAAGCCACCTCTCCCATACTTGCCAAGAGAAAGGGCATCTCCAGATTAAGTGCACCGAGCACTCCAAGTTCCTCAGAGCACGCATAAATAGCCATTTGGCAGCCCTTGCGTAGCAGCCGGTCATTCCACCATAGCCTATCAGATGCAACAACCAGAAGAACATCTTGAGCTTTGCCGGTTCCCATGGCTTCTAAATGCAGGATCTGAGGCAAGTTGTTTCCAAGGCCTGAAATTGCATCTGGTATGTAGAACTCATAGTGTACATCTCTAAGACATCAAATCTTGTCATGCTCATCTAGGTTGAGCTGCGTGTCGTGCACCAACCTCCAAAGCCCAAGGGTGTCGACAGTGATTGCTAGAGTGCTGCCGTGCTGCAGGTCAGTCAACCACTTGTCATTACTCAAGGCATCAGTGATCGTTCCATTCTTCCTTCTCGAGTGCATGAAGATTGCTGGGAAACTTCATTGAAGTGGCTCAGTTCCAATCCATCGGCTCTTCCAGAAGCCCGTCATTCTGCCGTCCCTAGTGGAGATGGAAGTGGCCTTGGAAAAAGCCTCTAGGTCTTGGTCGTCGCATGGGATATCCAAACCTACGCATGGCAGTCGTGCAAGATACCATTCCAACCATAGCCACCTCATCCTTAGTGCTTTGCTGACTTTTGACATATTCAGGATGCCGATACCCCCTGCTCAATCGGCGAGCACACTTTGTTCTAGGCCACTTTGCATTTGCCTCCCACGACCTCCTCCTCCTGGCACCAAAGAAAACGCCTTGGCGCCTTGTCCATCTCTTTCCGAATCTTCTTTGGGAATTGCAAAGATGTCATTGCAAACGTTGTTAGGGACGATAGCACACTTCTGACGAGCACCCTCCGCCCTGTCAGGTTCATCAACTTGCCCTTCCAACCCACCAAGCGAGCACGTATTCGATCTAGGATGAATTGGAGGTGGACTATCTGAAGCAAATATGCCCTAGATGCAATAATAAAGTTGTTAGTTTATATTTACTTATTCATGCTAGAATTGTACTGATTGGAAACCTAAATACATGTGTAAATATATAAACAAACACCGTGTCCCTAGTGAGCCTCTACTTGACTAGCTCGTTGATCAAAGATGGTTAAGGTTTCCTAACCATGGACATGAGTTGTGATGACCCACAAGTACAGGGGATCAATTGTACTCACTCCATTCTGAAATAGATGACCCAACTTTATACTAACTTTGTGCTAAAGTTAGTACAAAGTTGAGTCATATATTTTGAAATGGAGGGAGTAGATCTTTTCAATTAGTAAGAGTGTCGAACCCAACAAGGAGCAGAAGGAAATGACAAGTAGTTTTCAGTAAGGTAGTGTCTGCAAGTGCTGAAATTGTAAGTAGCGAGTAGTTTGATGGCAAGATAATTTGTAAGGAGCAAGTAACGATAATTGTAACAAGTATGCTTCAAGGTAGCCCAATCCTTTTGAGGCAAAGGACAGGCCAAAATGGTTTCTTATAATGAGCAAAGCGTTCTTGAGGGTACACGGGAATTTCATCTAGTCACTTTCATCATATTGGTTTGATTTGTGTTCGCTACTTTGATAATTTGATATGTGGGTGGACCGGTGCTTAGGTGTTGTTCTTACTTGAACAAACCTCCTACTTATGACTAACCCTGCCGCAAGCATCCGCAACTACGAGAAAAGTATTAAGAATAAATTCTAACCATAGCATTAAACTCTAGGATCCAATCGGTCCCTTACAGAATAGTGCATAAACAAGGGTTTAAGTTTCTGTCACTCTCGCAACCCACCATCCATTTACTACTACAAAATGCATTCCCTTAGTCCCAAATATGGTGAAGTGTCATGTATTCGACGTTCACATGACACCACTAAGGGAATCACAACATACATACTATCAAAATATCAAACACATATCAAATTCACATGATTACTTGCAACATGATTTCTCCCCTGACCTCAAGAACAAAAGTAACTACTCACAAATAATAATCATGCTCAAGATCAGAGGGGTATTAAATAGCATATTGGATCTGAACATATAATCTTCCACCAAATAAACCATATAGTAATCAACTACAAGATGTAATCAACACTACTAGTCACCCCCTAGCAACAGTCTATAGTTCCGGTAACAAGATTGCATACAAGAGATGAACTAGGGTTTGAGATGAGATGGTGCTGGTGAAGATGTTGACGGAGATTGCCCTCCACAAGATGGGAGAGTTGTTGGTGATGACGACGACGATGATTTCCCCCTCCGGGAGGGAAGTTCCCCCGGCAGAATCGCTTCGCCGGAGGGCAAAAGTGCTCCTGCCCAAGTCCCGCCTCGAGGCGGCAGCGCTTTGTCCCGAAAGTCCTCCTCTTATGTTTTCTAGGTCCAAACCACTTATATAACAAAAGATGGGCACCGGAGGTGGGACGAGGAGGCCACAACCCACCAGGGCACTCCAGGGGGGCCTAGCACGCCCAGGTGGGTTGTGCCCACCTGGTGGCCCCCCTCTTGTGTTTATTGTGAAAGTGCAACTATCCCTGGGTGGTTTTGGTACTTCCTAACAACATATAGCTCATTGAGCTAGTGCTATTTCAAGATAAATATTTCAGGAAAGCTCAATGATTGGCATGGCATGGATTAGAAAGTGGACCCCTCAAAATGAGAAGGACAAAAGATTGTCTCAAGCTCAAAGCACAAGACTCTACATTTTATTTTTAGTGATCCAAGATCACATTGAGTCCATAGGAAAAGCCGATACTATTAAAAGAGGGTGAGGTGTTGCTTAATGAGTTACTTGCTCAAAATGATTAATGATATGCTCCAAAAACCCTCAACTACTTTCTCATATCCACATATGTCCCAAACAAAAGTCAAACTCGGCCCCACCAAAATCTTCTATCCGCCGCCACCGAGTTCACTTGACATAGCCACTGCCACAAACCCAAGTCACTTCGATCTCACCGATAGGGATCTCGGTCTCACCAAGATGGGATTGCAACCTCTCTGTTTCCCTCCGTAACGTTTTGGTCCGACCGAGATGAGAGATTGGTCCCACCGAGATTGCAATGCAAACTCTCTGTTTCCCCTTTGTAACGTTTCGGTCTAACCAAGATGAGCGAATCGATCCCACCGAGTTTTCCTGACCAACTCTCTGTTTGTCTATTACCAAAATCGTCCCACCGAGTTTGTGTAATCGGTCTCACCGAGATTACGTTATGCCCTAACCCTAATGGAATCAGTCCCACCGAGTTCACATGTCGGTCCCACCGAAAACCCTAACGTTCACATTTTGAACTAAATCGGTCTGACCGAGTTTGGTGATTTGTGTGTAACGGTTAGATTTTGTGTGGAGGCTATATATACCCCTCCACCCACTCTTCATTCGTGGAGAGAACCATCATAACATGCCTACACTTCCAGCATACATTTTTTGAGAGAGAACCACCTACACTTGTGTTGAGGTCAAGATATTCCATTCCAACCACATAAATCTTGATCTCTAGCCATCCCCAAGTTGCTTTCCACTCAAATCATCTTTCTACGAAATCCAATCCTATGAGAGAGAGTTGAGTGTTGGGGAGACTATCATTTGAAGCACAAGAGCAAGGAGTTCATCATCAACACACCATCTATTACCTTTTGGAGTGTTGTGTCTCCTAGATTGGTTAGGTGTCACTTGGGAGCCTCCGTCAAGATTGTGGAGTTGAACCAATGAGTTTGTACGGGCAAGGAGATCGCCTACTTCATGAAGATCTACCCTAGTGAGGCAAGTCCTTCATGGGCGATGGCCATGGTGGGATAGACAAGGTTGCTTCTTCGTGGACCCTTCGTGGGTGGAGCCCTCCGTGGACTCGCGCAACCGTTACCCTTCGTGGGTTGAAGTCTCCATCAACGTGGATGTACGATAGCACCACCTATCGAAACCACGCCGAAAATCTATGTGTCTACATTGCATTTGTTCCCTCCAAACTCCTCCCTTTATCTTCATATGCAATTGTTTTACATTCCGCTGCTATACTCTTAGAATTGCATGTGTAGGTTGATTACTTGAATTGTGCTAAGTTGCTAAAATCTGCCAAGACTTAAAATTTGGAAAAGGCTAGATTTTTATTTGGTCAAGTTGTCTAATCACCCCCCTCTAGACATACTTTCGATCCTACAAGTGGTATCAGAGCTTTGGTCTCTGTTTGCTTTAATTTCCATAGCTTTTGGTGATCATAGCCTTGGTTTCACAACCTAGGATAGTATGCGTCTAGTGAAGGAAATTACCACCGTAGAGGTCCTTACTTTGATGGTACTAATTTTGCTAGTTGGAAGCATAAGATGAAAATGCATATTCTTGGACATAACCCCACCGTTTGGGCTATTGTGTGTATTGGCTTGCAAGGTGAATTCTTTGATGGGAGAGAACCGAACCGTGAAGCTACCGCGGAAGAGTTGAAGATTCTGCAATACAATTCTCAAGCTTGTGATATTCTCTTCAATGGATTGTGCCCCGAAGAATTCAACAAAATCAGCCGTCTTGAGAATGCAAAGGAAATTTGGGATACTTTGATTGATATGCATGAAGGTACCGACTCCGTCAAGGAATCCAAGTTGGATGTGCTTCAAAGTCAACTTGACAAGTTCAAAATGAAGGATGGTGAAGGTGTCACTGAAATGTACTCTAGGCTTGCTCTCATCACAAATGAGATTGCCGGCTTAGGAAGTGAAGAGATGACCGATAGATTCATCATCAAGAAGATCCTAAGAGCCTTGGATGGTAAATATGATACCGTGTGCACATTGATCCAAATGATGCCCAATTACAAAGATCTCGAGCCAACGAAAGTCATTGGAAGAATTGTTGCTCATGAGATGTCACTCAAGGATAAGGAAGAGCTTCACAACAAGTCAAGTGGTGCTTACAAAGCCTCATGTGATGCTCCCACATCATCAAGTGAGAAACAAACCTTCAAAGAAGAATTGAGCCTAATGGTGAAGAACTTCAACAAGTTTTACAAGAGTAGAAGCAAGGAAAGAAGTTCCAAGTCAAGGTACTACAATGACAAAAGATCTAGTCGTGAGCGCAATTGCTACAATTGTGGAAGACCTGGACACTATTCCAATGAGTGTACGGCTCCCTACAAAAGAAGAGAAGATTCTCCCAAAAGAAGAAGTAGAAGAGAAGAATCACCACCAAGAGAGAGAAGGGGGGGGGGGAGATGACCGTTATGAATGAAGAACATCACAGAGAAGCAAGGATTCGGAAAGGAAGGACAAGTCATCAAAGAGCTACACAAAACGAAGACATAAATCTCATGTTGGTGAATGGGTATCCGGCTCCGACTCCGACAATCACGCCAAAAGAAGTTATCACTCCGACTCCGAATATACTCAATATGAAGGTGTTGCCGGTCTAGCACTTGTGTCAACCAACTCCTACGACATATTTGAGTCACCAAATGAAGGAATTGGAAGATGCTTCATGGCTAAAGGCCCAAAGGTATCACACCCCGAGTATGTTGATTTTAATAGTGATGAAGATGATTTGCTAGGACATGATGATTTACTTGTTGACAACTCTAGTTATGAAAACTATGATGAACTTGCTATTAATCATGATAAACAAGATAAAACGAATGACGATGATAAGAAGGAGATTGTGCGTCTAACTAAAGAATTAAAGACTCTTAAGTTAGCTCATGAAACTACCTTGGATGATCATCGAGAACTTTTAAAGATTCATGAGAAGCTACGCTTTGAAAAGCTCAACCTTGAGAAAGAAAATAGCTTATTGAAGGGAATTATAGAGAAAGGTGTTTACAAGAGTCTTGCCGGAAGCAAGCAATTTGAGGAAATTGTACGCAAGCAAGGAAGACACCGGAAGAATCAAGGTGTTGGTTTTGAATGAAAGTTCAATGCCAATGGAGTTGAGTGGGAAGAAGATCAATACCCCAAGATGAAGTTTGTTCCTCAACAAGAGAAGTATGACCCTACTTCTTTCCAAGGAACACAAGCTCAAGATGATCGTCCACCATAAGACCACAAGCTAAAAGGCAAGGACAAGCTTCAAGAGGAGATTGATGCATTTTAAGAAGCACCTAAGGCCTTGGTCAAGTGGGTTCCCAAGACTACATCAAGTTCTACTTCATCAAGTACGACTACAACTCCAAGGATTCCCGTCAGGATGGTGTGGATCCTGAAGAAGAAGAACTAGAGAGTTCTTGAGGGTGACTTCGCGAACATACTTCACTCATATCATTTTGGCAAGGACAAGTGCAATCAACTTCCACATCTTGCACTAGTTCAAGGAGTCACAAACCCTCTTGTTGGTAAGACAAGGGACAAGGTAACCTAATGCATTCATGGACATCATCTCATGTGAATATCACTCTATGTCTATGGACATCCTTGTTTGTTCCTTGTGGGACTAACCCGTGTAGGTATTGAAAGTGCAACTCACTCCAAAGGATTGCTCCGAATGATCTACATCAACATTGAGCATCTGCATCTTCAACACCTACATGAAGTCATCATTGACAAAACCCAAGGTTAGTTCATCCCTCTTAGGGGGATATCACATCTAGGGGGAGCTTTACTCTAATCAATTGAGCTAAAGCAACTCTAATGATGTGAGCACAACAATGCTTTATGTAAAAGTGGCAACCCCACTTGTGCTTAAACGATGAGTATGACCTATGATCAAATGTTCTCATTTTACTCCTAAGTCAATACACTCATATATAGATGACCTAGTCATCGCTAAATTGGTTGATAGATTCTAGAGTGATTGTGCATGCTTTGTCACATATTTCATTTGTCATTTTATTGTGTGAGCATGTTGGATGCATATTTTACTCTTTAGAGGACATCCATTTGTTGCTTTGATTGTTTGGCTTTTTCTCTTTTGCCAAATGGATGGACAAGAATGCCTAAGAACTCCCTCTAGCTATCTATGCTTTTCTCGTCTCAAACTCTATTCATGCTACATCACAAAGTTTGATCAAGTCAGATTCGAACCACTCTATGTGAGGAGCACTTGGAGTCCCCGATTCGTCATAGACTTAAACTTCCAAAACCTCTTTGTGATTCTCGGTCTGACCGACACCACATTTTCGGTCCTACCGAGATCATTAAGTTGATCTAGGTTTTCGATCTCGGTGCAACCTATTTGAACCACTCGGTCACACCGAGTTGCAATAACTGTATACAGTTTTGCATCTCGGTGCCACCGAGTTGTTCCACTCGGTCACACCGATAGGGTTGGGCTATATGTAGTGACGGGCAGAATTTTGGAAATTTCTCCGAAACCTCTTCGCCCGCGCATAGCTCACTCTGCCTCCTGGGTCTCCGGATCGTCCTCCTCGCCGCCAGCAGCCTCCAGTCGCTGGTCTCCATCGCCGTCAATGGATTTCTGCCCTGCCGTTGCCGCCATAGCAAGTCTCCGCCGAACTAGGGTATGGACTTGATCTTTGTGCTATTCTCCAATCCGATTCCTAGCACATTGTGATCATCATGAGTCTTGCCACATTTGATAAACTCCTATCCAGTCAATGAACTCGTAGATTAGGTTTAATTCGAAAATTTTAGGGTTAGGTTTCTGCCGAAACCATCTCGGACCCACCGAGTTGAAAAACTCGGTCCCACCGATTTGGCTTATGCCATTGCACAAGTAAAACTCTTTGTGTATACTGAGTCATCCATTTCGGTCAGATTCGAACCACTTTGTGTGAGGAAGTCAGCTCCAAGAAGAAGGTGATGAAGAAGGAATATGGCACAGCTGCAACAACTAAGCCTGGCTTGCACAAGAAGGCCCCTGCCAAGAGGGTGCCAACCTTAAAGGTTAGAGCCTCAACTGCTGAAACCTCCAAGCCAACTAGAGAGGTTGTTGGAGAAGGAAAGAAGAGGAAGGAAAGGGTCAAGAAGACCACTGCCAGAGTGCTTGGTAGATCCTCCATTATGAGAGATCCAGAAGAAGATGAAGAGGAAGAGGATGCTGCTCCAGCTCCCAAGTCTCAGAAGCTCATGGGAGATGCTATCAAATCAGGGGCTACTGCTTCAAAGCCCAAATTTGCTCCCAAGGCTGCTGCTCAGAAGCCTTCTGCACCCAAGAGAAATACTAGAAGTATTCCTGCAACAGAGAAGAACAAGGCCCCAGTGCCTGAAGCTGAAGAAAAGGATGATGAATCCCATGTGTTGAGAAAGTTGAAACCCAAAATCCCAGACCATAATGATACTCATCCAGTCGTTGAGGACATGCACATCAGAAAAGATGCAGGACTGAGATTGTGGAGAGAGTCTAATCCCTATGCTGTTAGGAGGAGGACTGCAGTTGATTACAGGTTTCACACAAAGGAACAATAAGACTTCTATGAGACTATTTTGCTTGACAAGAAGCCCATTGTATGTGAAATGAAATGGGTGGATTGGGAATACATCAAGGAGAATGAAGATCACTTCCTAGGAGTATATGGCAGCTTCAAAGCATGCGGAGTAGATGAGTTTGTTGGACAAAAGCTCACAAAATGGAATGATGAGTTAATCATGCAGTTTTACTCCACTTCTCATTTCTATCTAGATGGGAGGATAGTTTGGATGTATGAAGGTACTAGGTACCAATCCACTGTTGAAGAATGGGCCAAGCTGATCAATGCCCCAGAGGAACATGAGGATGACTTGGATGTGTATGCCAAGAAGAAGAAAGACCACAACTCCATGGCAAACATGTCCAAAGAGATCCCTGATACAGCTTTGGAGACTCACAAGATTGGATCTGTACATTTCCTGTTGTCTGGTCTGCCTACCATCAACTGGATCTTAAGGCACACTCTGCTACCCAAGTCAGGAGATCACAAGATAATCAGAGGACACTCCATCAACATCCTGCAAATCTTTGATGCCCCTCAAAAGTTCAAGGTCATGAGTCTGATTGTAGAGACAATCAAGAGGACTGCTGCTGACCAAAAGAGAAGTTGTGGGTATGCTCCATATATTTAGGAGCTCATCAACTCCAAGATGGGCACATAAACATACTTGCTGGACAAGGAGCATCTACCCTTATATCCTGAATTTGAAGACAACACAGTAGTGATGAATGAGGAGGAACCATCATCAACTCAAGCACAAGAGAAGAGAGCGAAAGCAAAGGCTGAGAAAGCTGCAAGGATGCCAAGTGTAGAAGAAGCATCTCAAGTTTTTCTCAAGTCAAAACAAGATCAGGAGAGCCTGACTCAAGGATGCCAAGTGTAGAAGAGGCATCTCAAGATAGTATCTGATTCAAGCTACACTGAGGATTGAGAAGGGCTTGGCCACCCTGACTCAAAATCAGGAGAGCCTGGAGAGGATTGTTGAGACAAAATTCTATGATCTTGACCTCAAGGTAACTGAGATACAGACTGCAGTTGAGCAGCTTCAGGAGGAGGCATAAGAGAGGAGAGGGAAGGCAACTAGTGATGCTTTTCAGCGTGTGCCACGAGGTCCGAGGTCTACTACAGTGCCAGTTTCAGATGCTAGAGCTACATTGTCAGCACCAGCAGCTACAGCTCCAGTGCCACCTCCAGCACCCACTCCACCAGCTCCAACTACATCGACAGACGCCTTCGTCCTTGGAGTTCTCTCTACACCACCTCCCGAAGGCCAAGCCCGAGAGACACATAACACTATGCATTTTCAAACTTTTTGGTAACTTGTTGCCAAAGGGGGAGAAATATGTATATATCATAGGCTTTGAGAGAGTGTTTTGCTTCTTTGTCTTTGGGTGAACTTTTTATTGTGTGAGATACTTTATGTCTTTGTGTGAGATACCTATTTGATCATGTGGTTGATCATTTGCTACCTTAATGCTTGTTTGGATGATACTATCTTTTATATCTCATACATGATCATTCACTTGCTTGGTGATGAGTGCATGCTTTTAATTTCTATAATTTTGGAAGAGTAACCCATGATCCTAATCGATTGTGCATTTGCATTAAAAAGAAAATCTTAAATAATGCACAAATTTAGGGGGAGCTCTTGCTTATCACATACTTCTCAAAGCGACGATGTTTTTCAATCTTATGATCATTTGGCGAAGCTTTGATCTATATGTTGTCATCAATTACCAAAAAGGGGGAGATTGAAAGTGCAACTATCCCTGGGTGGGTTTGGTAATTCCTAACAACATATAGCTCATTAAGCTAATGCTATTTCAAGATAAATATTTCAGGAAAGCTCAATGATTGGCATTTCATGGATTAGAAAGTGGACCCCTCAAAATGCTAAGGACGAAAGATTGGCTCAAGCTCAAAGCACAAGATTCTACATTTTACTTTTAGTGATCCAAGATCACGTTGAGTCCATAGAAAAAGCTAATACTATTAAAAGGGGCTGAGGTGTTGCTTAATGATTTACTTGCTCAAAATGCTTAATGATATGCTCCAAAAACCCTCAACTACTTTCTCATATCCACGTATGTCCCAAACCAAAAGTCAAACTCGGTCCCACCGAAATCTTCTATCCGGCACCACCGAGTTCACTTGACATAGCCACTGCCACAAACCCTAGTTACTTTGGTCTCACCAATAGGGATCTCGGTCTCACTGAGATGGGATTGCAACCATTCTGTTTCCCTTCGTAACATTTTGGTCCAACCGAGATGAGCGATCGGTCCCACCAAGATTGCAATGCAAACTCTCTGTTTCCCCTTCATAACGTTTCGGTCTAACCGAGATGAGCGAATCGGTCCCACCGAGTTTGCCTGACCAACTCTCTGTTTGTCTATTACCAAAATCGGTCCCACCGAGTTTGTGTAATCGGTCTCATCGAGATTACGTTATGCCCTAAAACTAATGGAATCAGTCCCACCGAGTTGACATGTCGGTCCCACCAAAAATCCTAACGTTCACATTTTGAACTAAATCGGTCTGACCGAGTTTTATGGTCCCACCAAGTTTGGTGATTTGTGTGTAACGGTTAGATTTTGTGTGGAGGCTATATATACCCCTCCACCCACTCAAACTTAACAGGGAAGTGCAGAATGTAAAGGATAACGCGGAATGCAAGATGCTCATTCGTATGCCATGGTAATATAAAACTGCCATATATACACCAACGGTCATACTCGTCATACATAGTTTAGTACAAGCCCATGCTACAGTACAACTATGAAGGTAGACGTTACATCTCATCGGAGGCATTCCGAGTCCCTATACATTATTTGTCTACACCTCCGGAATCGATTACACACCAAGTCGTATTCCACAAGTCACACAGGACAGTGGAGATACAACTACTACAATACTAGTGGTACTACTACTAACTCAGATAGCTCCGTAGTAGTCCTCATAGAAGTCACCTCCACAGCCTGGAAGTTCAACGTGATCATCTGGAAACAGACGGTCCAGAGGAGCCCGTGGACCATAGGGGCTAGGATGAGGTCTTGGACCAACAAACGGTGGCCTGCGGGGACCAAGGGGTGGGGTGATGCCTCCCACATCACGCCAATCCACCATGTCTGGCAGAGCTGCTCTCACAGGATACAGATCCCTGGTATCCATACATCCAGCTTGCACCGCGGGTGCAAACCGAGTCAATGTGGCCCAATGATCAGCACGGGTATTAAAGAGCTCCAGCCTCAAGGCCCGATTCTCTCGGTCCTTATCTTCGAGCATCTCAGTGGTGGTACGAGTTAATGAGTCCTCCTGAGTGGAGTCAGCATAGATAGCTTGAAGATACCCCTGCGCTCCCGGAAGTGAAGCTGGCATGTAACGGAAGTCAGTGTTCCGAAGCAGGCCAGTCCGGACTCGCAAGATGGTCATCATGGAACAGGCAGCATCCTGCACAGCCATCTCAATGGTAACTCCGAGTCCATAGGAACAGTGAAGGGGCTCGGTAGATCCAGGATAGGAAGGAAATATCCTGACGGTGCAGAAATACTTGCTTTGATTAAAGTCGCGGAACTGCTCTTCAACAGTGTATTCGGGATACCAACGGTATCCTGTCTCGATCATGACCCGGACCAACATAGCAGTATGACCGGGCACGTCGAGGCACCTGGTCAGGCGAACCACCTGATTTTGAGAATGGTTGGCCATCTGAAAGCACAACCACAAGACAAGACGTCAGAATTCCGAGGGAAAATTGGGCAGCATAACGGCTGTAAATGCTCAGAAAAAGATTTGAGACATCCACAACAGTTCACAATACCGCTCAACAGCATCATATCAAGGTTCTGATTCAAATAGCAACGTACTAAAATAGTAGAAACTGGACTGGAACTCGTAGCAATAATCCTATAAACTACTACGGATTAGTAACACGTGAACCTGATAGAAGAAGAGAGCCTAGTCCTTAACCCACATTGATTGAGAAGAGAATGACTCAGATCAGAAGCATAGGGTAAAGGAGTAAAAGAACCTTACGTTCCCTCCCACAATCAATTCCCTTACATATAACTAAAGCATTTCTAGACTCGACATCGACCAGTTTGGCTGAACGAACCTACAGGCAGTCCGGCTCTGATGCCAATGCTGTCAGGACCCCGATTCTAAGCCACATCGATCTAGCCGGTAACACCTCATATCACTTTGCGGCCTCACGCACGGTATCCCACGGGTGTCGCCTTACCATGGCCCGGGACCGTTTGCGCCTTTTGGCTCGCGTATATGACAATGTCGCTAGCATCCATATGACCGAGAACCCGGGCCGACATGGCTAGTCGTGAACCCAAAGCGGCACAGACCTATGGAGACAGGCATACATGAATCACATCGAACATGTCGGTCATCAACGAGTGATTCCGGGCTGTAGCACTGGGCTAACAGGACTCCGGGGGATCCCGGGCTGTAGCAGGCTAGACAGGACTCCGGAGATCACCGCGTGACATTTCCCCGAAGGGACAGACATAGGGACGAAGTGAAACACATGCCGGCCAGTCAAGTGTCCTGAACAGTAGTGCTGGGCTAGCAGGACTCCGGTGAACCGGGCTGTAGCGGACTACTATGGCTCGAGGAGCACTAGACTACATTTCCCCATAAGAAAGGCTGCGAAGGACAAACAACTAGATTGTCGGATCCCACTCATACCAAGCATTTCAATCATTCACACAATATGCCCGATATGAGTACATACAACATGGCATCACAACAAAACTCTACAACTCAAGTACTTTATTTAAAGGCTCCAGGGAGCCATACATAACATATCCATACAGGTAGGGGTCACATGACCCGACACTCAAGTCATACAGTCATACAAGCACATGCGGAAGCAACTAGTCTGAGTACAGACTCTAGAAAGAAAGAAGGCTTCTCGAAGCCTGTCTATCTACATAGGGCCCTCCATGGCCTGGATCACCACCTGGGTGGCTAGTCACTCGTCGACGTCAAGGTCTATGTAAAACCCATCAGAGGGGGCAGTGTTGTCGTCTGAAAACAATAAATAAGCAAACATGAGTACAAAGGTACTCAGCAAGTCTTACATCAGAACCTACTATACATGCTCATTCTCAAGAAGGTGGTGGGGTTTATGCAGCAAGCCAGCTTTGACTCTTGGCTAAGCTATCCTACGGAATCTTTTAGCAAAATAGTTTTCGCACACGAGTCCACTACTCACCATCGCAATACTCCACCGTGGATCCTCCCTCGTATCCTGCGAGGGGGCCATCCTCGGTACTCACACTTATCTTGAGTCTTTTAGTAGTAACCATTAGCTTGTCTATGAACTGTATAGGCAACCAAGTAGTCCTTTACCGCGGACGCGGCTATTCGAATAGTTTTATACCCTGCAGGGGTGTACTTCGTCATACACGCTTTCACCGCTTACCGCCGTCTACACGACATGTACTCGGCAACCTTCAAGCGGAAGCCCAGCGAGGGTGTCGGCCACGGCCTACCTAAACACCTAAGCCCCTAGTCCAGGTTATCGCCTATCCAGGTTCCATCCGCAGGGAGTCCGGCCGAGGTTTCCACATACGGCCCCGAACGATGTGAACATGGTTCCCGAGACACCAAACGGGTGACTCGGTACACCGTGCCACGGTGTATCTACCGCAACATAGCCCACCCCTAGGGTCAGCGCTACGCACGGCCGCCAACACATGTCCTACAAACACCAGAAACTATTTGCAACTCCTGGACAGAGTACTAGGGTGGCTAAGAAGCCGAGAGGGTCCATTTGTTTCGGGCCCAATGTACGGTAGTAACTGCATCTTAAATCACACATACAGATCTCAGTTCTTATGGACGGCCTCAATGAAACAACCCACCATGTACTCCTACATGGCCTCTCATCGATACCTTTACCAAAACATGTTCAACACATCCCACATATTACTGGCTCAAGCATTTCACTCTAGCCCATCACCCAGATGAACCAGACCTGACACAACTCTAAGCATAGCAGGCATAGCAAGGTAGGAATCACAAAACATGGCTCAATCAACTCCTACACATGCTAGTGGGTTTCATCTAGTTACTGTGGCAATGACAGGTCATGCAGAGGATAAGGGTTCAGCTACCATAGCAGACAGCAGTTTGAATCGTGTTGTCTTAATGCAGTAAACAAGAGCAGGAGCGAGAACATGGGTTGTATCGGAATGATCAATGGTTGCTTGCCTGATGGAGTGGTAACGGGATACTGCCCTTCAGTTGGATACTCGTGAATATCCTCGGAGGTAGAACCTACCACGAATAACACAACCGAGCACAATCAACACATGACGATATGCAACAATATGATGCATGCTATGACATGGCAATATGGATGTG
This sequence comes from Triticum monococcum, assembly GCA_034509565.1. Lineage (NCBI taxonomy): Eukaryota > Viridiplantae > Streptophyta > Magnoliopsida > Poales > Poaceae > Triticum > Triticum monococcum. Next base: position 517,977,069 of record CM067846.1, read on the forward strand.
TCTTGAGCTTATGCAACTAGCTATGATTTAAATGAAGTTGGTTTGAGTACAAGATTCAAATTCCAACCCCATATATAATTATTTAAATGCCCTTTATTTGTTTTGTCCAAAACAGAGGACAAACATTGTTCAAACATGCATGAAAATGGTACAGATGGATTCCTTGAATTTTTCTGATAATTTTTCATATATAATTTGTCTCATTTGGAGTTATGGTTGAATTTCTATGAATTTTTGAAGTTTTAGGCAATTTTCTGGAATTTTCTATATAAAATTAAATCCAGAAAAGGAGTTATTGCGTCAGCATGACATCACCCTGATGTCAGCAGGTCAACTGGGCGCCTCCAGGTCAAACCTGACCAGTGGGGTCCACTGGTCAGTGACACAATCAACTAACTAAGTTAGTTAACCCTAACTAACTTAGTTAGTCGGGCGGGCCCGCATGTCAGTGGCTCACTAATTAGCTAATTTTATTAACACTAATTAACTAACAGTAATTAGGCAGGCGCCTGGGCCCACACGTCAGTGAGTCAGGGGGGGAGTCAACCCAGCCGACCCGGGGTCAAAACACGCCGGAGTTGACCCCGGCTCGTCGCCGGCAAGGCCAGAGACGGCGGAGGGGCTCGGAAATCCTCCTCCGGCGACCAAATGGCCAGCGGAGGGCATCTACGCGGAGCTGGGACTCGCCCGCATCCATCTGTGCACACGGCAGGGGCTGAGATGGCCCGAGCTCGCCGGAGGCAAGCTCGCGGCGGTGGCCGGAGTTAGGGGCTGGGGCGGGTTAGCGCTAGGGTGTCCTAGCGAGCGAGGCGATGGGCTAGCGGAGCGCTACGCGATGCGGGGAGTAGGTTAGGCACGCCGGGGCGACCTAATGGTCACCGGAGCTGCGCCGACGATGAGCTCAGGCGGCGGCGTGCTACGGCCAGCTACGAAACAACGGCTACGGCGAGCGGCAAGCCACGGGGTTAGGGGCAAAACGTGCAGGAGCTCACGGTGATCTCGCAGAGCAGCTCAATGGGCTCGGGGAAGCTTCGGTTGCCGCGAATTCGACGGCGGCGATCCACGGTGGCCGATGTCAAAGAAGAGCTTGAAATCGACGATGCAGGGCTTCCGGCGGGGCGTGGTTCGGTGAGGAGGAAGACAGGGTCGAGGCGGAGCCTCTAAGCTGGTCAGGGAAGCGAGGGGGAGGCGGTGGCCGTGGTGGTTCTCGTCGGCGGCGACGGCCGCGTTCTGTGGAAGAGAGGGGGAGAGCCAGAGGAGGGGATGAGCACGGGGGAGGGGAATGAGAGGGCCACGGGGTGCGTGGCCGTCTCCGTGGCATTGGGAGGGAGCCCGGGAAGCAGGAGGTGGCGCGCAGGGGGGGAGGTGGCGCGCGCGCGTGCCGGCGAGCGCCGGGCACACACCCGCGTCCTTCTGTCCGAGGAGGGGGACGACAGGAGGCAGCGGGGTGGGCTGGGCCGCCAGCTGGAGATGGGCCAGGTAGTGGCCCATGGCCTTTCCCTCTTTATTTTTTTTGTTTTTTCTATTTCTGTTATTCTGTTTTGATTTACTTTAAATACTAAATCATTTTATAAAATCCTGAAAATATTTATGGACTCTTACTGAAATATTTCAGTGGCCCAAAAATAGTTCCAACATTATTTGAGCATTTGAATTATTTAATAGTATTTAAATACCCAAATTCAAATATTTATGAATTAAAACAATGCCCCTTTTGTTGACCTAAAATTATATGCACCATTTTTCCCAAGGGTTCTAACCCAAGGCAAAGGGGGTGAACATTTTTGAAGGGCATTTCAGGTTCATTGAATTTATTTTTAGTAAACCCTAGTTGATTTCAGGGGGGGGGGGGGTGCTGGGGGTTCTGCTTTCCCCATTTCAATTTCTGATGAATGTAAACATGATGCACACTCTAATGCATAATCTAGCTAGGGTGTGACAACTCACCCCCACTCAATAGAATCTCGTCCCGAGATTTAGGATCATCTGGGAAGAAGGCGGGGTACTCGAGTCGAAGACGATCCTCCCTTTCCCAAGTGGCTTCTTCCTCGGAATGGTGTGACCATTGAACCTTGAGAAACTTGATATTATGACGTCGAGTGGTACGCTCGGCTTGATCAAGGATACGAACGGGGTATTCCCGATAAGAAAGGTTATCTTGTAAATCAAGCGTTTCGTGGTCCACTTCACGGATAGGATCCGCGAAGCAACGCCTGAGTTGCGAAACGTGGAATACATCGTGAACTCTGGAAAGATGCGGAGGTAGTTCCAATTGGTAGGCAACTTCTCCTCGTTTAGCAAGAATGTGAAAGGGTCCAATGTAACGAGGAGCCAATTTGCCTTTGATACCGAAGCGATGGGTTCCCTTTAACGGGGTAACCCGAAGGTAAGCTTTCTCGTCAATTTCAAATGTCATAGGCTTATGCTTACGATCGTATTGACTCTTTTGGCGAGATTGGGCTGTTTTCAATTTCTCACGAATAACGCGAACCTGCTCTTCTGCTTCCTGAATCATATCTGGGCCAAAAAGTTGTCTTTCCCCGGTTTCTGACCAGTTAAGAGGCGTTCGACATTTTCGTCCATAGAGAACTTCGAAGGGAGCCTTGCCCAAACTAGCTTGATAGCTATTGTTATAAGCAAACTCCGCGAATGGAAGGCATTTCTCCCAACTCATTCCGAACGAGATAACAGAAGCTCGGAGCATATCTTCCAAAATTTGATTGACTCGCTCTACTTGACCACTTGATTGAGGATGGAAGGCGGTGCTAAAGGAGAGATGAGTTCCCATAGCATTTTGGAAACTTTCCCAAAATCGAGAGGTGAAGAGACTTCCACGGTATGAGTTAATTTCCAATGGGACACCATGAAGAGACACTATTCGGGAGATGTATAGGTCAGCTAGCTGGCTAGCGGTGATACTCTCACGAACAGGTAGAAAATGGGCTACTTTGGAAAGACGGTCGATCACGACGAAGATGGCATTATTCCCCCTCTTGGTCCTGGGAAACCCAGTGATGAAATCCATACTGATTTTGTCCCATTTCCATTCAGGAATAGCCAAAGGTTGAAGGGTGCCAGCAGGCCGTTGATGCTCTGCTTTAACACGACGACAAACGTCGCAATTAGCAATGTATTGAGCGATTTCTCTCTTCATCCTAGTCCACCAAAACCTCTGGCGTAGGTCTTGATACATTTTGGTACTACCGGGATGAATGGTGAGAGGGGATTCATGAGCTTCCTTAAGGATCAGTCGCCTCAGGTTTCGCGCCTTCGGAACCACTAGGCGATTCCCAAAGTATACAACACCTTGATCATCAATGGAGAAACAATCCACGACTCCTTTTTTAACGTTTCTCTTGATACGGGAAATCCCCGGATCTATCTTCTGTGCCTTGATGACCTGATCCGTAAGGGTAGGTTCCGCTACCAGGGTGGATAGGAATCCTTGAGGAACAATGTGAAGATTAAGCTTGCGAAATTCCTCATGGAGAAGTGGTTGACTTTGTTGTAACATCAGGTTGTTACAGTAGGACTTACGACTTAGTGCATCGGCCATGACATTGGCCTTGCCAGGGGTGTAAGTTATTCCTAAGTCGTAATCCGAGATCAACTCGACCCAACATCTTTGCCTGAGATTCAAATTTGGTTGGGTGAAGATATATTTCAAGCTTTGGTGATCGGTGAAAATCTCGCAACGATTACCGAGAAGGTAATGTCGCCAGGTTTTGAGTGCATGGACTACAGCTGCAAGCTCTAGATCATGTGTGGGATAATTTTCCTCATGTGGGTGTAATTGCCGTGAAGCATAGGCAATTACCTGACGATCTTGCATGAGTATGCAACCTAGTCCTTGTCGCGAGGCGTCGCAATAGATAATAAAGTCCTTGGAGAAATCTGGTGGTACCAGTACGGGAGCAAATGTCAGGCGTCTTTTCAGTTCCTGAAAACTGAACTCGCACTGTGGAGTCCACTCGAACCTTTTATCTTTCTTGAGGAGTTCAGTTAGAGGTTTAGCAACCTTGGAGAAATTCTCGACGAAGCGGCGGCAATAGCTCGCTAGGCCAAGGAAACTCCGAACTTGCTTGACCGTTTCAGGTGGGGTCCAATCAAGGACGGCTTGAACTCGCTCGGGATTGACAGCAATACCCTTACCAGAGATTACATGGCCTAGATAGGTCACTTCTGACAACCAAAATTCACACTTGGAGAATTTGGCATAGAGGCGATGCTCTCGAAGTTTCATCAATACCAGCCTTAGATGTTTGGCGTGTTCCTCTTCATTCTTGGAGTAGATGAGTATGTCATCGAGGTATACTACGATGAATTTGTCCAAGTACTCCATGAAAACCGAGTTCATTAACCGGGAGAAAGTGGCCGGGGCATTGGTTAAACCGAAGGACATGACGGTGTACTCGTATTGGCCATAACGAGTAACAAAAGCCGTTTTGGGAATGTCCCTGTTTCTGATTTTGATTTGATGGTAGCCCAACCTCAAATCCATCTTGGAGAAGACTGAGGATCCAGTGAGCTGATCATACAGGTCGTTGATCCTGGGAAGCGGGTATTTGTTCTTGATGGTGACCAGATTGACAGGTCGGTAATCCACAACCATTCGATCCGTTCCATCCTTCTTTTTGACGAAGAGGACGGGGCAAGCCCAAGGAGAGGGGCTAGGACGGATGAACCCTTTGTTCAAGGACTCATCGAGTTGGTTCTTAAGCTCGGCTAGTTCTAAGGGTGCCATCTTGTAGGGTCTTCTAGCAATTGGAATGGTTCCTGGAACAAGGTCTATCACAAACTCGACATCCCGGTCAGGTGGAACACCTGGCAGTTCTTCCGGAAACACATCCGGGAAGTCTCGGACTACCGGAACGTCCTCAAGGTCTGGAAGAGGGTTGGCATTGAGAGAGTAAAGTTGGCGCTTGGCCACTCGAGTTAAGACATTAGCTGTCTTGCCAGAGGGATGGGTAAGTTGAACGGTTCTAGTGGCACAATCGATCTTGGCATAATGAGCCGACATCCAGTCCATACCCAAGATGATGTTTATGTCGGAGGACTTGAGAGCTATTAAAGATGCGAGGAAAACAAGCCTATCGACAAGAATTTTGTTCCCATGGCTTACCTTAGAAGTTTGCCATTTGGAACCCGGAGTTTGAATTACCATGGAAGTGGGCATGTCACAGAATGTCGTGTTATGCAACCGAGCATAATTCTCGGATATGAATGAATGATATGCTCCAGTATCTAAAAGAACAGATGCCGGATGGCAGTTAACAAGGAGCGTACCAAGGACGACGTTGGGATCCTCATGAGCCTCTTCGGCTGAAACATAGTTGACATGGCCACGTGCAGTAGTGGCCGGCTTGGCGTAGAAAGTCTTTCCCGCGGGCTTACCACGGCCAACGGACTTTCCAGCTTGATTGGGGTTGTTCTGGGGACACTCTCGACTATAGTGACCCGGTTCTCCACACTTGAAGCATGTTACCACAGTGGGGCGTGGAGCAACATTAGCAACGGGGCCACCATAGGGCTTGGGCGGTGCAAATTGCTGGTTGGGACGAGGCGCCTCAAAGGATGGCCTCGGGGTGAATCTGGGTGGCAGTGCGGTGCTTGGAATCCACACCCGGCGCTTCTGAGCTCCAGAGCCGGATGAAGACCCAAAATCACGAGAGTGCTTGCGTGAAGCGTCATAATCAGTCTGGCCTGTCTCAGCACTGATAGCTTTATTGACCAGCTTCTGGAAGGATGTGCACTCGTGCAGACGGAGATCGCGGCGAAGCTCAGGGCTAAGTCCCTTGCGGAACCTTGCCTGCTTCTTGGCGTCAGTAGAAACCTCTTCAGGAGCATAGCGTGCCAGGTTCCCAAATTCTCGGCTATACGCATCCACAGTCAGCCTTCCTTGGGTGAAGTTGCAGAACTCCTCCCTCTTGCGATCCATAAGACCTTCCGGAGTGTGATGCTCACGGAAAGCCTCGCTGAACTCAGCCCAGGTAGTGATTTGGCCGATTGGGCGCATAGCTTCGTAGTTTTCCCACCAATGGCTAGCGGGGCCCTCGAGATGATAAGCAGCATAGGTAACCTTGTCGGCTTCAGCTACGTTGGCAGAACGTAGCTTGTGGGTGATGCTGCGAAGCCAATCATCCGCGTTGAGGGGCTCGACGGAATGGTTAAACTTTGGTGGGTACAACTTGATAAAGTCGTTGATTGACACCAAGTCATTTCGTGGGTGGCGTGCAGTGTTCTGCTCAATCCGCTCCAGCAGGCGGTTGGTCTCACGCTTGTTCCTTTCCGCCTCCAGCATCACTTCGGCCAGGGAAGGCGGATGAGGCAAATTTTCACCTCTAGCTGCATTGGCTTCCCCCTGCTCCGGGGCAGCAGGGTTGCCGTGGGTGTTGACCATCCTAGGAGGAAAACAAGACAACGGTTTAGACAAGGATGGCTCAAACTTAACAGGGAAGTGCAGAATGTAAAGGATAACGCGGAATGCAAGATGCTCATTCGTATGCCATGGTAATATAAAACTGCCATATATACACCAACGGTCATACTCGTCATACATAGTTTAGTACAAGCCCATGCTACAGTACAACTATGAAGGTAGACGTTACATCTCATCGGAGGCATTCCGAGTCCCTATACATTATTTGTCTACACCTCCGGAATCGATTACACACCAAGTCGTATTCCACAAGTCACACAGGACAGTGGAGATACAACTACTACAATACTAGTGGTACTACTACTAACTCAGATAGCTCCGTAGTAGTCCTCATAGAAGTCACCTCCACAGCCTGGAAGTTCAACGTGATCATCTGGAAACAGACGGTCCAGAGGAGCCCGTGGACCATAGGGGCTAGGATGAGGTCTTGGACCAACAAACGGTGGCCTGCGGGGACCAAGGGGTGGGGTGATGCCTCCCACATCACGCCAATCCACCATGTCTGGCAGAGCTGCTCTCACAGGATACAGATCCCTGGTATCCATACATCCAGCTTGCACCGCGGGTGCAAACCGAGTCAATGTGGCCCAATGATCAGCACGGGTATTAAAGAGCTCCAGCCTCAAGGCCCGATTCTCTCGGTCCTTATCTTCGAGCATCTCAGTGGTGGTACGAGTTAATGAGTCCTCCTGAGTGGAGTCAGCATAGATAGCTTGAAGATACCCCTGCGCTCCCGGAAGTGAAGCTGGCATGTAACGGAAGTCAGTGTTCCGAAGCAGGCCAGTCCGGACTCGCAAGATGGTCATCATGGAACAGGCAGCATCCTGCACAGCCATCTCAATGGTAACTCCGAGTCCATAGGAACAGTGAAGGGGCTCGGTAGATCCAGGATAGGAAGGAAATATCCTGACGGTGCAGAAATACTTGCTTTGATTAAAGTCGCGGAACTGCTCTTCAACAGTGTATTCGGGATACCAACGGTATCCTGTCTCGATCATGACCCGGACCAACATAGCAGTATGACCGGGCACGTCGAGGCACCTGGTCAGGCGAACCACCTGATTTTGAGAATGGTTGGCCATCTGAAAGCACAACCACAAGACAAGACGTCAGAATTCCGAGGGAAAATTGGGCAGCATAACGGCTGTAAATGCTCAGAAAAAGATTTGAGACATCCACAACAGTTCACAATACCGCTCAACAGCATCATATCAAGGTTCTGATTCAAATAGCAACGTACTAAAATAGTAGAAACTGGACTGGAACTCGTAGCAATAATCCTATAAACTACTACGGATTAGTAACACGTGAACCTGATAGAAGAAGAGAGCCTAGTCCTTAACCCACGTTGATTGAGAAGAGAATGACTCAGATCAGAAGCATAGGGTAAAGGAGTAAAAGAACCTTACGTTCCCTCCCACAATCAATTCCCTTACATATAACTAAAGCATTTCTAGACTCGACATCGACCAGTTTGGCTGAACGAACCTACAGGCAGTCCGGCTCTGATGCCAATGCTGTCAGGACCCCGATTCTAAGCCACATCGATCTAGCCGGTAACACCTCATATCACTTTGCGGCCTCACGCACGGTATCCCACGGGTGTCGCCTTACCATGGCCCGGGACCGTTTGCGCCTTTTGGCTCGCGTATATGACAATGTCGCTAGCATCCATATGACCGAGAACCCGGGCCGACATGGCTAGTCGTGAACCCAAAGCGGCACAGACCTATGGAGACAGGCATACATGAATCACATCGAACATGTCGGTCATCAACGAGTGATTCCGGGCTGTAGCACTGGGCTAACAGGACTCCGGGGGATCCCGGGCTGTAGCAGGCTAGACAGGACTCCGGAGATCACCGCGTGACATTTCCCCGAAGGGACAGACATAGGGACGAAGTGAAACACATGCCGGCCAGTCAAGTGTCCTGAACAGTAGTGCTGGGCTAGCAGGACTCCGGTGAACCGGGCTGTAGCGGACTACTATGGCTCGAGGAGCACTAGACTACATTTCCCCATAAGAAAGGCTGCGAAGGACAAACAACTAGATTGTCGGATCCCACTCATACCAAGCATTTCAATCATTCACACAATATGCCCGATATGAGTACATACAACATGGCATCACAACAAAACTCTACAACTCAAGTACTTTATTTAAAGGCTCCAGGGAGCCATACATAACATATCCATACAGGTAGGGGTCACATGACCCGACACTCAAGTCATACAGTCATACAAGCACATGCGGAAGCAACTAGTCTGAGTACAGACTCTAGAAAGAAAGAAGGCTTCTCGAAGCCTGTCTATCTACATAGGGCCCTCCATGGCCTGGATCACCACCTGGGTGGCTAGTCACTCGTCGACGTCAAGGTCTACGTAAAACCCATCGGAGGGGGCAGTGTTGTCGTCTGAAAACAATAAATAAGCAAACATGAGTACAAAGGTACTCAGCAAGTCTTACATCAGAACCTACTATACATGCTCATTCTCAAGAAGGTGGTGGGGTTTATGCAGCAAGCCAGCTTTGACTCTTGGCTAAGCTATCCTACGGAATCTTTTAGCAAAATAGTTTTCGCACACGAGTCCACTACTCACCATCGCAATACACCACCGTGGATCCTCCCTCGTATCCTGCGAGGGGGCCATCCTCGGTACTCACACTTATCTTGAGTCTTTTAGTAGTAACCATTAGCTTGTCTATGAACTGTATAGGCAACCAAGTAGTCCTTTACCGCGGACGCGGCTATTCGAATAGTTTTATACCCTGCAGGGGTGTACTTCGTCATACACGCTTTCACCGCTTACCGCCGTCTACACGACATGTACTCGGCAACCTTCAAGCGGAAGCCCAGCGAGGGTGTCGGCCACGGCCTACCTAAACACCTAAGCCCCTAGTCCAGGTTATCGCCTATCCAGGTTCCATCCGCAGGGAGTCCGGCCGAGGTTTCCACATACGGCCCCGAACGATGTGAACAGGGTTCCCGAGACACCAAACGGGTGACTCGGTACACCGTGCCACGGTGTATCTACCGCAACATAGCCCACCCCTAGGGTCAGCGCTACGCACGGCCGCCAACACATGTCCTACAAACACCAGAAACTATTTGCAACTCCTGGACAGAGTACTAGGGTGGCTAAGAAGCCGAGAGGGTCCATTTGTTTCGGGCCCAATGTACGGTAGTAACTGCATCTTAAATCACACATACAGATCTCAGTTCTTATGGACGGCCTCAATGAAACAACCCACCATGTACTCCTACATGGCCTCTCATCGATACCTTTACCAAAACATGTTCAACACATCCCACATATTACTGGCTCAAGCATTTCACTCTAGCCCATCACCCAGATGAACCAGACCTGACACAACTCTAAGCATAGCAGGCATAGCAAGGTAGGAATCACAAAACATGGCTCAATCAACTCCTACACATGCTAGTGGGTTTCATCTAGTTACTGTGGCAATGACAGGTCATGCAGAGGATAAGGGTTCAGCTACCGTAGCAGACAGCAGTTTGAATCGTGTTGTCTTAATGCAGTAAACAAGAGCAGGAGCGAGAACATGGGTTGTATCGGAATGATCAATGGTTGCTTGCCTGATGGAGTGGTAACGGGATACTGCCCTTCAGTTGGATACTCGTGAATATCCTCGGAGGTAGAACCTACCACGAATAACACAACCGAGCACAATCAACACATGACGATATGCAACAATATGATGCATGCTATGACATGGCAATATGGATGTGTCTTGAGCTTATGCAACTAGCTATGATTTAAATGAAGTTGGTTTGAGTACAAGATTCAAATTCCAACCCCATATATAATTATTTAAATGCCCTTTATTTGTTTTGTCCAAAACAGAGGACAAACATTGTTCAAACATGCATGAAAATGGTACAGATGGATTCCTTGAATTTTTCTGATAATTTTTCATATATAATTTGTCTCATTTGGAGTTATGGTTGAATTTCTATGAATTTTTGAAGTTTTAGGCAATTTTCTGGAATTTTCTATATAAAATTAAATCCAGAAAAGGAGTTATTGCGTCAGCATGACATCACCCTGATGTCAGCAGGTCAACTGGGCGCCTCCAGGTCAAACCTGACCAGTGGGGTCCACTGGTCAGTGACACAATCAACTAACTAAGTTAGTTAACCCTAACTAACTTAGTTAGTCGGGCGGGCCCGCATGTCAGTGGCTCACTAATTAGCTAATTTTATTAACACTAATTAACTAACAGTAATTAGGCAGGCGCCTGGGCCCACACGTCAGTGAGTCAGGGGGGGAGTCAACCCAGCCGACCCGGGGTCAAAACACGCCGGAGTTGACCCCGGCTCGTCGCCGGCAAGGCCAGAGACGGCGGAGGGGCTCGGAAATCCTCCTCCGGCGACCAAATGGCCAGCGGAGGGCATCTACGCGGAGCTGGGACTCGCCCGCATCCATCTGTGCACACGGCAGGGGCTGAGATGGCCCGAGCTCGCCGGAGGCAAGCTCGCGGCGGTGGCCGGAGTTAGGGGCTGGTGCGGGTTAGCGCTAGGGTGTCCTAGCGAGCGAGGCGATGGGCTAGCGGAGCGCTACGCGATGCGGGGAGTAGGTTAGGCACGCCGGGGCGACCTAATGGTCACCGGAGCTGCGCCGACGATGAGCTCAGGCGGCGGCGTGCTACGGCCAGCTACGAAACAACGGCTACGGCGAGCGGCAAGCCACGGGGTTAGGGGCAAAACGTGCAGGAGCTCACGGTGATCTCGCAGAGCAGCTCAATGGGCTCGGGGAAGCTTCGGTTGCCGCGAATTCGACGACGGCGATCCACGGTGGCCGATGTCGAAGAAGAGCTTGAAATCGACGATGCAGGGCTTCCGGCGGGGCGTGGTTCGGTGAGGAGGAAGACGGGGTCGAGGCGGAGCCTCTAAGCTGGTCAGGGAAGCGAGGGCGAGGCTGTGGCCGTGGTGGTTCTCATCGGCGGCGACGGCCGCGTTCTGTGGAAGAGAGGGGGAGAGCCAGAGGAGGGGATGAGCACGGGGGAGGGGAATGAGAGGGCCAGGGGGTGCGTGGCCGTCTCCGTGGCATTGGGAGGGAGCCCGGGAAGCAGGAGGTGGCGCGCAGGGGGGGAGGTGGCGCGCGCGCGTGCCGGCGAGCGCCGGGCACACGCCCGCGTCCTTCTGTCCGAGGAGGGGGACGACAGGAGGCAGCGGGGTGGGCTGGGCCGCCAGCTGGAGATGGGCCAGGTAAGTGGCCCATGGCCTTTCCCTCTTTATTTTTTTTGTTTTTTCTATTTCTGTTATTCTGTTTTGATTTAGTTTAAATACTAAATCATTTTATAAAATCCTGAAAATATTTATGGACTCTTACTGAAATATTTCAGTGGCCCAAAAATAGTTCCAACATTATTTGAGCATTTGAATTATTTAATAGTATTTAAATACCCAAATTCAAATATTTATGAATTAAAACAATGCCCCTTTTGTTGACCTAAAATTATATGCACCATTTTTCCCAAGGGTTCTAACCCAAGGCAAAGGGGGTGAACATTTTTGAAGGGCATTTCAGGTTCATTGAATTTATTTTTAGTAAACCCTAGTTGATTTCAGGGGGGGGGGGTGCTGGGGGTTCTGCTTTCCCCATTTCAATTTCTGATGAATGTAAACATGATGCACACTCTAATGCATAATCTAGCTAGGGTGTGACACTATGAGAGAGAGTTGAGTGTTGGGGAGATTATCATTTGAAGCACAAGAGCAAGGAGTTCATCATCAACACACCATCTATTACCTTTTGGAGAGTGGTGTCTCCTAGATTGGTTAGGTGTCACTTGGGAGCCTCCGTCAAGATTGTGGAGTTGAGCCAAGGAGTTTGTACGGGCAAGGAGATCGCCTACTTCGTGAAGATCTACCCTAGTGAGGCAAGTCCTTCGTGGGCGATGGCCATGGTGGAATAGACAAGATTGCTTCTTCGTGGACCCTTCGTGGACTCGCGCAACCGTTACCCTTTGTGGGTTGAAGTCTCCATCAATGTGGATGTACGATAGCACCACCTATCGGAACCACGCCAAAAATCTCCGTGTCTACATTGCGTTTGCTCCCTCCAAACTCCTCCCTTTACCTTCATATGCAATTGTTTTACATTCCGCTGCTATACTCTTAGAATTGCATGTGTAGGTTGATTACTTGAATTGTGTTAAGTTGCTAAAATCTGCCAAGACTTAAAATTGGGAAAATGCTAGATTTTTATTTGGTCAAGTAGTCTAATCACCCCCCTCTAGACATACTTTCGATCCTACTTATTAACTCCAATATTTCTTAAATAATCCCTAAAAAATCTCCGTAAAGTATCATCCCATTTGGAGTTGTGCAGAATAGGTGGCTGACATAGCTTTTCCAGATCCAGATTTCTAGCTGCCGGAATTCTCCCTCTTGGTGTGTTCCTTGCAAATTATGAGAGAAAAGACATTAGAATTACTCCAAAAAGCATTATTATGGATGAAAACATTATAAATAACAGTAAGAAAACATGATGCAAAATGGACGTATCAACTCCCCCAAGCTTAGATCTCGCTTGTTCTCAAGCGAAAACCGAAATTGAAAAACATGTCCACATGCTTTGAGAGAGAGGTGTCGATAAAAACAAAATACGGACATAGAAGCATCATGTTGATTATTATAACAACAACAAAATTGAACATATGACTTTTATCATATACTTCCTATGAATAAGTAACAGTTCATCACACAATCGAAGTATAAAGCAAAAACTCTATTAGAAACCAACAGACTATGTTCTCAGTCAACTTTGCAACTACAATTCATCATCTTTTCAGGAAGGGTCACGTGTCGGAGCCTTTAGGCAAGTCCACATACTCAACCATCATATAGTCTTCTATGATTGCTAACACTCACCTTGTACCAATGAGCAAAACATTTCAATTGGACACATAGAAAGATAGGGGCTTATAGTTTCGCCTCCCAACATACTCACCTAAAGGGTGATGTCAACAATAATAAATCATGCTATCTATATTCAACTAGACATATGTGCCTAGATCTTTCCTCACCACATGATGCTTGACAAAAGAGAAAATAAAAAAGGAATATAAGGAAAACTTTGACTATTTCATAAAAGTAAATACATAGAAGTAAAAGATAGCCTCTTCACAGAGGGAAGCAGAGGTTTCCATGCGCTTATTTGTTTGTATGCTCAATCCCTTAGTGCAAGAGAACGTCACGTTGTATTGCCCCTTAAGATGACAACCTTTATTATGCAGTTTGTCGCTTTTATTCTTTGTCATCCAAGTTCGTACAACGCTCAATTTTCTCTTACACTAAATGATCTCACACTTATAGAAGCAATTTTATTGCCTTTTTGCACCGATGACAACTTACTTGAGGGATCTTGCTCAATCCCTAGGTAGGTATGGTGGACACTTGAAAAAGATTTGGATTTAAGGGTTTTTGGATGCACAAGTAGTATTTCTACTTAGTACAGAATTTTTGGCTAGCAAAGATAGGGGGCAATCATCACATGTTAAAGGATCTATGACAATATGACTTCTATGTGAATATAAACAAACATAAACCATCAAGTTGTCTTCCTTGTCCAACGTCAATAATTTTGGCACATAATATTTTGATGAGGGCTCACAATCACTAAAGATTTCTAGGATAGTATATCTATATGTGAATCTTCTCTTCCCTTATTAATTCTTTCATGAGTTGCATCATTGACTAATGATATGTTTGTCAATCTCTAATAGAATTTTCTACCTATACTTTTCCTTATGTGGTGCCATCACCTACCATAGGATTAGTATATAATATTTTCATTATTTATTTCCTTTCTTCATTTATTTCCTTTTTCTTTTCCTTTCTTCCTTAATTCTTTTCTTCATTTGCAACATGAAAGTAAAGAAAACAAACACTAAAACTAACTTCGTTATATAACTTGCACACGATTATAGGGATAGATCAGTAAGCAAACTCTCAAAAGAAGAAAGGATTGAACTAAACTTTATTTCATTTGAAAACAAAAGATTGAACTAAGATAAATAAAAGCAAAAAGATAGTGTCATGATACGATACCGGGGCACCTCCCCCAAGCTTGGCGGAAGCCAAGGGGAGTGCCCATACCCGATACTCAATTCTCCTTTTGGTGGTGAACGAGATATCCTGTCCTTGGAGGAGCAGCCAGGGTAGATGGGATATGACAGAAGACAACAAGGAAAAAGAGAACAGAGGATTTCTCCGTGATACAGTGATCAACAAATTTGGGAAGTGTATATAGATTTTTTTATCTTGCAGGACAAGTATATGGTAGAAAAATGGAGTACGTGAGGTGTCCCAGGTGGGCACAACCCACCTGGGTGCGCTAGGCAAGCTTGGCGCGCCCTGGTGTCTTGTGCCCACCAAGGTACGCTTCCTGGGAGTTTCTTTATTTCCAAAATTGTAAAATATTCCAAAACTGATAAAAAAATATTTTTGCAGATTTTTCGGATTCTGTTTACTTACCGTATCACGTACCTCCTTATTTTCACGATTCCGGAGTATTCCGGAAGGACTCTTTTATGTGTTCTTCCGGTGTCAAAGTTTGGATAATATTACTTTCAACAATACTAGGAGTACCTAAGATATAATGCTTTATTCGTTGCCCATTGACAACCTTCGGGTTAGTGCCTTCGAAATTATTTATTTTGATGGCTCCAGACCAGTAAACCTCCATAACATAGGGGCCTTCCCATTTCGAGAGGAGCTTCCCTGCAAAAAATCTAAAACGAGAGTTGTACAAAAGAACATATTCTCCAACTTTAAATCACGCTTTTGGATTCTTTTGTCATGCCATCTTTTAACTTTTTCTTTGAACAACGTTGCATTTTCATAAGCTTGGGTTCTCCATTCATCTAATGAGCTTATATCAAATAACCTCTTTTCACCAGCAAGTTTGAAATCATAATTGAGTTCTTTAATTGCCCAATAAGCTTTATGTTCTAACTCAAGAGGCAAATGACAAGCTTTTCCATAAACCATTTTATAAGGAGACATACCCATAGGATTTTTATAAGCTGTTCTATAAGCCCAAAGTGCATCATCTAATTTCTTAGACCAATTCTTCCTGGACCTATTGACAGTCTTTTGCAAAATTAATTTTATTCCTCTATTGCTAAGTTCAACTTGACCACTAGACTGAGGATGATAGGGTGATGCAATTCTATGGTTAACATCATACTTGGCAAGCATTTTACGGAAAGCACCATGAATAAAGTGTGAACCACCATCGGTCATTAAGTATCTAGGGACTCTAGACCTTGGGAAAATAACTTCCTTAAGTATTTTAATAGAGGTGTTGTGATCAGCACTACTAGTTGGAATAGCTTCTACCCATATTTAACATAATCAACATCAACCAAAATATGTGTATACCCATTAGAGGAAGGAAAAGGTCCCATGTAATCTAATCCTCAAACATCAAAAGGCTCAACAACAAGTGAATAATTCATAGGCATTTCTTGACACTTACCGATATTACCTATTCCATCACAACATGAGACAAACTTACGTGCATCCTTGAAGAGAGTAGGCCAATAAAATCCAGAATCCAATACCTTGTGACCAGTTCTATCTCCAGCATGATGCCCTCCATAAGCCTTGACGTGACATTTCCGTAGGATTTGTCCCTGTTCATGCTCAGGTACACAACGTCTAATAATACCATCTACTCCTTTATAAAGATGTGGGTCATCCCAAAAGTAATGTCTTAAATCATAGAAGAATTTTTTATTGTGTTGATATGTGAAGCTAGGTGGCAAATATTTAGCAACAATTTAGTTAGCATAGTCAGCATACCAAGGAGTACCATTAGCAACATTTATTGCAACTAACTACTCATCGGGAAAACTATCATCAATAGGAAGTGGGTCATCAAGCACATTTTCAAGCCTAGACAAATTATCAGTGACGGGGTTCTCAGCTCCTTTTCTATCAATGATATGTAAATCAAATTCTTGTAAAAAGAGAACCCAATGAATAAGTCTAGGTTTAGCATCTTTCTTTTTCATCAGATATTTAATAGCAGCATGGTCTGTGTGAACAGTTACTTTGGAATCAACAATATAGGGTCTAAATTTGTCACAAGAAAACACCACTGCTAAGATTTCTTTTTCAATAGTAGCATAATTCCTTTGAGCACTATCTAGAGTTTTACTAGCATAATGAATAACATGAAGTTTCTTATCAACTCTTTGTCCTAGAACAACACCAACAGCATATTCACTAGCATCACACATAATTTCAAAAGGCAAGTTCCAATCAGGTGGTTGAACAATAGGTGGAGATATTAAGGCTTTCTTGAGTGTTTCAAAGGCTTCTAAAAAATCATCATCAAAAACAAAAGGAACATCCTTTTGCAAAAGACTAGTGAGAGTCCTAGAAATTTTAGAGAAGTCTTTAATAAACCTCCTATAGAAACTAGCATGACCTAGGAAACTACGAATACCTTTGATGTCCTTAGAATATGGCATTTTCTCAATTGCATCAACCTTAGCTTGGTCCACTTCAGTACCTCTTTCTGAAATTTTATGACCCAAGACAATGCATTCATTAACCATAAAGTGGCACTTCTCCCAGTTCAAGAGAAGATTTGTTTGTTCACATCTCTGCAAAACTCGCTCAAGATTGCTTAAAAAATCATCAAAAGACTTCCCATAAACAAAAAAGTCATCCATAAAAACCTCAACAATCTTTTCACAAAAGTCTAAGAATATAGCAGTCATACATCTTTGAAAGGTAGCAGGTGCATTACATAAACCAAAAGGCATACGTCTATAAGCATAGGTTCCAAATGGACAAGTAAAAGTGGTCTTTTCTTGATCAGGTTAAGAAACAAGTATTTGTGAAAAGCCAGAATATCCATCAAGGAAGAAAATGTGTGTGTTCTTAGATAATCTTTCAAGCATTTGGTCAATAAAAGGCAAAGGGTAATGATCTTTTCTAGTTGCTTGATTTAATTTTCTAAAATCAATTACCATTCTATAGCGTGTAACAATTCTTTCTGGAATGAGTTCATTCTTATCATAGGAACAACAGTAATACCTCCTTTCTTAGGAACACAATGAACATGACTTACCCATCTACTATCAGCTATAGGATAAATTATACCTGCTTCCAGAAGTTTTAATATTTCTGTTCTAACCACCTCTTTCATATTTGGATTTAACTGACGTTGGTGATCAATAACTGGTTTAGCATCAGGTTCCATATTAATTTTGTGCTGACATAGAGTGGTACTAATGCCCTTTAAATCATGAACATTATATCCAATAGCACCTCGGTGCTTCCTTAGAACTTTCAATAATCTTTCTTCTTCATGTTCTGAAAGGTTAGCACTAATAATAACATGATATATCTTCTTTTCATCAAGATAAGCATATTTCAAAGTGTCTGGCAATTGTTTTAATTCAAACATAGGATCACCTTTAGGTGGAGATGGACCTCCCAGAGTTTTAATAGGAAAATTGTGTTTAAGCAGAGGACGTTGTTCAAAGAAAAATTTATCTATTTCATTTCTTTCATGCATATGTAAATCATTTTCATGGTCTAGCAAATATTGTTCTAAAGGATCTGTAGGTGGCATAGCAATAGAAGCAAGACCAATTAATTCATCCTTACTAGGCAATTCTTTTTCATGATGATTTCTACTAAACTTGGAAAAATTAAACTCATGAGACTCATCACCAAAGCTAACACCCACAGTTTGTTTCTTACAATCTATCTTAGTTTTAACTGTGTTAAAGAAAGGTCTACCAAAGATAATGGGACAAAAGGCATCTTGTGGGGAACCAAGAACAAGAAAATCAGTAGGATATTTTATTTTCCATCACAAGACTTCAACATCTCTAATAATCCCACAAGGTGATATAGTGTCTCTATTTGCGAGTTTAATAGTAGCATCTATGTCTTCTAACTCTGTAGGTGCTATGTCTTCCCTAATTTCTTGATATAACTTGTAAGCAATAGCACTCACACTAGCACCCATGTCACATAAACCATGGTAACTGAGGGAGTCCTAGATTAGGGGGTGTCCAGATGGCCGGACTATACCTTCAGCCGGACTCCTGGACTATGAAGATACAAGATTGAAGACTTCGTCCCGTGTCCGGAAGGGACTTTCCTTGGCGTGGAAGGCAAGCTTGGCGATATGGATATGTAGATCTCCTACCATTGTAACCGACTTTGTGTAATCCTAACCCTCTCCGGTGTCTATATAAACCGGAGGGTTTTAGTCCGTAGGACAACATACAGAACAACAATCATACCATAGGCTAGCTTCTAGGGTTTAGCCTCTCTGATCTCGTGGTAGATCTACTCTTGTACTACCCATATCATCAATATTAATCAAGCAGGACGTAGGGTTTTACCTCCATCAAGAGGGCCCGAACCTGGGTAAAACTTCGTGCCCCTTGCCTCCTGTTACCATCCGGCCTAGACGCACAGTTCGGGACCCCATACCCGAGATCCGCCGGTTTTGACACCGACATTGGTGCTCTCATTGAGAGTTCCTCTGTGTCGTCGCCGTCAGGCTTGATGGCTCCTACGATCATCAATAGCGATGCAGTCCAGGGTGAGACCTTCCTCCCCGGACAGATCTTCGTCTTTGGCGGCTTCACACTGCTGGCCAATTCACTTGGCCATCTGGAGCAGATCGAAAGCTATGCCTCTGGCCGTCAGGTCAGATTTGGAAGTTTAAACTACACGGCTGACATCCGCGGGGACTTGATCCTTGATGGATTTGAGCCACTACCAAGCGTGCCGCACTGTCACGATGGACATGATCTAGCTCTGCCGCCAAACAGTGCCCTGGAGGCCGCACCCGCATCGGCTTCGACCCTTAATTCGGAGCCAATTGCGCCGATCGAGGATGGGTGGTTGGACGCCGCCTCGGGGGTTGTGATCCCAACGGCGATCGAGCCGAACACTAGCCCCGCACTCCGCGAGACTCATGACTCCAAGGAGCCAGACTCCTCTCTGGACTCCGAACCCTCCGCGCCCCTGCCGATCGAATCCGATTGGGCGCGATCATGGAGTTTACTGCCGCGGACATCTTTCAGCACTCGCCTTTTGGCGATATACTAAAGACACTAAAGTCTCTCTCTTTATCAGGAGAGCCCTGGCCGGACTACGGTCAGCAAGGTTGGGATACAAACGATGAAGAAATTCAAAGCCCACCCACCACCCACTTTGTAGCCACCATCGACGATTTAACCGACATGCTCAACTTCGACTCTGAAAACATCGACGGTATGGACGACGATGTGGGAGGCGAAGAAGAACCACCGCCCACCTCATCATATGACATATACATGGTGGATGCACCAAAAGATGACGACGAGGAGCGGAAGGACGCACCGAAGGCTTGTTCCCTCGAGAAGCAGTCAAAGCGGCGACGCAAGTGCCACCCCAAATCCCGCCTCTTTAGAAAAAACGATCACATAGACCCAGCGCTGGAGCAGGTCGAACTGCTGCCGGACAACGGCAATCCGGACAATCAAACCGAACAAACAAATTCTATCAAGGATAATAGTCCGGACGACATAACGCCGGACAGGCACCCGGAGCAGCAGAATGCCCGTAAAAGGCTTGTTGCCATAGCGAGGAGTCTTAAAAAGCAGAAGCAAAGGCTCAAGGCTATGCAAGACACACTCCAAGTCAGATGGAGTAAAATACTCAACAAAGCAGCAAGGTACGGCGACAATCGCTCCTCCAAGAGCTACCCAAAGCGGAAGCTGCTACCTGAATTCGATGAGGAGGTTTCAGACCCCCCAAAACCAAATATCAAAGCATCCACCTGGCCGGATAGACGACCCCTCTACCAACACAGAGCGGCATACAACGGCACTCACAATACAACACGCGACCCATGCGAGGGCTCGCACCCAAAGGACGGCGCAACAAGATCCATCTATGGACCACGCAAGCGCGCCCCATCATACAATGCAACACAACAAACATCCGAACAACGCGGTACACCCAGCTACAGGGGTGCCGCACACCCCCTATGTTTCACCGATGAGGTGCTGGACCATGAATTTCCAGAGGGATTCAAACCCGTAAACATAGAGGCATACAACGGAACAACAGACCCTGGGGTCTGGATTGAGGACTACATCCTCCATATCCATATGGCTTGAGGAGATGATCTCCATGCCATCAAGTACTTACCCCTCAAGCTCAAAGGGCCAGCTCGTCACTAGCTTAAAGGCCTCCCCGAAAGCTCCATTGGAAGTTGGGAAGAGCTCGAAGACGCCTTTCGGGCAAATTTTCAAGGGGCTTATGTCCGACCTCCGGATGCGGACGATTTGAGTCATATAACTCAACAGCCCAGAGAGTCAGCCCGAAAGCTTTGGAACATGTTTCTTACTAAAAAGAACCAGATTGTCGACTGTCTGGACGCCGAAGCCTTGGCAGCTTTTAAGCATAGCGTCCGTGATGAATGGCTCGCCAGACACCTCGGCTAAAATAAGCCGAGAATGATGGCCGCATTAACAAACCTCATGACCCGCTTTTGCGCGGGTGAGGACAGCTGGCTAGCCAGATGCAGCACCAGCGACCCCAGTAGATCTGAAGTTAGAGATGGAAACGGGAAATCACAGCGCAACAGCAATAACAAACGCCGGAATAAAGATGACAGCTCGAAGGGCACGACAGTAAACGCCGGATTCAAAAGCTCTCGGCCAGGTCAGCAAAAGCCGCCCTCTAAAGGCACCAGGGATGAACTGTCCAGCCTCAACAAAATTCTGGACCAAGTATGTTAGATCCATAGTACCCCTGATAAACTTGCTAATCATACCCACAGAGAATGTTGGGTCTTCAAGCAGTCCGGCAAGCTCAATGCCGTACACAAGGGGGAGGATACACCAAGTGAAGACGAGGACAAGCCACCCAAGCAAGACACTGGGGAACAAAAGAAATTTCCACCAGAAGTCAAAACAGTAAACGTGTTACACGTGATCAAGGGAAAAAACAATGCGGCACTCCCAGGAAAATGTACCCAAGTGCCTGTCACCGCAAAGTCCTGCCACTGGTCATCTCAACCGATCACTTTCGACCATCGCGATTACTCAGCAAGTATCCAATGCGCAGGATGGGCTGCCCTGGTGTTAGACCCAGTAATTGGCGGATATCACCCGAGTCTTGATGGACGGTAGCAGCAGTCTAAACCTGATATATCAGGATACAATCCACGGGATGGGGTTAGACCCAACAAAAATTCGCCATAGCAATACTACCTTTAAAGGAGTAACGCCAGGCCCAGGGGCTCGTTGTATGGGCTCCCTCCTACTACAAGTTATATTCGGCTCCCCCGATAACTTCCGTCGCGAGCATTTAACCTTCCACATCGCTCCGTTCCAAAGTGGCTATCAAGCACTGCTCGGGCGCGAAGCTTTCGCTTGCTTCAACGCAATACCACACTACGCCTCCATCACACTCAAGGTGCCCGGTCCACGTGGCATCATTTTAGTGAACGGGAATATCAAGCGATCTCTATGCGCGGAAGAGAGTGCGGCTGCCTTGGCAGTCGCACAGTAAAGACGCCCGGACCAGCAAAAGCATCCAATAGGTCGTCAAGACCTCAGACACAACTAATCAAGTCCGGCGCCGCTATTTATACCGAATAAATGGTCACACCCCTATTTGTCAATACAAGGGGCTCAACGCGCGCAGACAAGTGGCAATTTTTTCTCATCTTGAATTATACATGGTTTCTTTAAAAACTATCTTTTTGCACGACAACTTTTTCACCTAAATTCCTCTCTTTTTACAGACGATCATCGTGCTACACCCGTCCAGGACACAACACAACGGAGACACAGGCGCAGACGTGCAGCAGGGACCCGCTCCAAGGATTCTTTTTAGATTAAGACCCTGCGTAAACCTTTTTTACTGTCTCTTGTTGATACATATCCACCATTGAGAAGGATGCTGACGTCTTGGCATGTGGCCACGCCAGAACAATGCACGTACCTGGACACAAGGGGCTTCTTACAAAGGCAATTATTTAGGCCCGGTTTATACCACAAAGACCGAATACCTTAGGGAGTGTTCGACGTCGCGAGTTTGGCCCTATATGCATCAGCTCCGAATCATTGTCTTTGGTCAAATGTTGGGTTTACCCGGCTCCTGTGTTTTGGTGCCTTACGTTCCGCTTTACCGGCTAAGGTAGCACCAGGAGAACTACTGCGATTGTGCCCTGGTTCATCCGGACGAGCACCTCAGTAGAGAAAGCCAAAAACTGACTGTCATGATATAGCGTGAGACTGGTCAACCACTCGATGACCTGTTGGAATGTTAGAATTCCTCCGCCTTAATGAAGGGCCATTTTCCGGCCAGGCATGTACGCACCCCGAGATCGGGAGAGTGCGGTGCCACCAGGGGCTATCTAGTAGCCCCACAGTCAAGCTCCTATGGCTAAGTGAAAGTGCTAAAGCATTATAGTCCGGTTGCCTCGCTCGCTCCGCTATCACCTCCTTAATAGGACCAAGACGTTGGGTTAAGTGTGAACGCGTGTTTTTTGCGAGCACCTCCGCATTATATGCGTGGGGGTTGAAGCCGAGGGCTGCAATCTTTCGGGTTATACTCATGTATACATAAACGGCCGCCCAGGAGGCATCATATTACTTCCAGGCAAAAGTATAAAAATAGCCTTATAAAAATTTATAAAAGCATTTTGCTTACAATGAGATTACATATCACTCAGACATCATATTTTTTGAGCACTGGGTCTCTATCAAACGAGCACCCTCAAGAACTTCTTCAAAGTAGTGCTCAGCAGCCATTCGACCTATGGCCGAATCCCGCGCTGCAACAGTGGTAGCATCCATCTCTGCCCAGTATGCTTTAACATGGGCAAAGGCCATCTATGAGCCCTCTATGCACGCCGACCTCTTCATCGCATTAATGCGCGGCACCACGTCAAGGAACTGCTGCACCAAGCTGAAATAACTGTTCGGTTTTGGCCTTTCCGGCCATAGCTGATCCACAACAGACCTCATGGCGCGTCCGGACAACCTATTCAGTTTGGCCCATTTGGCTAATTGGTCAGTCAATGAAAGCGGACGCTCGGGAGAATGGAATTGTGTCCAAAACAGCTGGTCCACTTCACGGTCCGTCTGACCCTGGAAGTACTTGACCGCATCGGCAGCGCTCGCCGCCAAATCCATATACACATCCTCCGAACTCCACAGCCGATCCAGAGGGGCATACCGTGGATCTCCGAACTTCCTCTGCAACATAAAGGATTTCCCAGCTACAATATCCCCGGCTTCCCGTAGCTCCTCCTTCTTCACCCTCATAGCAGAGCGGATGTATTTTCTCGTCGCAGCGGCCTTCTCAAGGTCCGATGCCTTCGCTAGGTTTTCCTTTTCAAGAACCCGGCATCGGTCGGCGGCGGCTTTTAATTCTATGGCCATCTTGGCCATCTTATCTCGGCTCTCGCCATGCGCGGCCTTCTCGGCTTTCAACTCTTCAGCCGCCTTCAAAGCAGCCGCCTTACCAAACCTTGCTTGTTCCTTGGCTCGGGCAAGTTCTGCCCGCAAGGCTTCGACAATGGCAGCTCCATCTGGAGTCACAACATATTAAAGATACTGGCATCATGCTGCTCTTACTATGTGGTGTTTACCAGATAGTGACACTTACCCTGTGCCTCGTCAAGCCTTTTGTTAAGAAGCTCGATGTCGGCGTCTGCTGCATCCAACTGCCATTTTAAATGGGCAAACTCGCTAGTCCGGCTAGCCACCGGAGCTTCCATCACCTGCACATA
Organism: Triticum monococcum; assembly: GCA_034509565.1. Taxonomy (NCBI): domain Eukaryota; kingdom Viridiplantae; phylum Streptophyta; class Magnoliopsida; order Poales; family Poaceae; genus Triticum; species Triticum monococcum. The sequence continues at coordinate 518,001,316 of CM067846.1, forward strand.
GAGGCAGCATGGTTATTACCTGGGAATATGATCCTCTGTTCTCGTCGTTTCCGACGACAACCAGAGTCTCAGGGGCTACTATCTACACAGGGCACACCTAGCATGTGAAGGACTATCATACATTATTTTACCTCAAAGCCTGTCAGTAGACTCATAAAAGCTTCATGCAATCCGCTCTCGGCGGACAAGATTTTCTCCATCACCCTATTCATTAGCATACGGTGTTCATCTGAGATGGCCGCTCGCCCCACCAACTCCCTCAGAACATCCGATCGCACACCAGACGGTGCCGGACTCTTTTGTCTGCTCTCTTCGGGAGCCGGACACTTGGGGCTTCGGGGGTCAATGGGATTATCTTCTGGCCTCACCAGATTCGGAGAGGCCCTCCGTGACGACACTTCGGGGTCGCCCGCTTCCGGAGCGGAGAAGTCTGGAGGAGGCATTCCGCTCTCCATCATCTCTAGAAGAAGATCCCCCGAAGACGAACTCATTTGAGAGGGGCTAAGGCCCGAACTGCAAAGATATATGCGGTGGTTATTTTCTCAGAAGAAAAGATGGCATACCTGTACTATTAAAGTATTTTGGGTCACTTACGACTCGCTGGAGGATTGATCCCCCCGCGGACTTTGTGTGGCAAAGGCACCCCCAAGGTAGGACCCTCTGTGGGAGACTTCTCCCGTTTGGAAGCTTCGTCTTCCGAATCACCGGGCGCAGTCCTTTTCCTCCTCCGGTCGTCTTCCTTCATGGAGACGCTCGCTCCCTCGGTTAGAATGGGCAGCGTTGGGGGCCCGCGTCCGCCCATATTTTCCTCCCCAGTATCTTCCTTCAAGGGCTCCGGGCAAGGTGCGTTCTGGAGCATCTTTTCCAATACCGGATTGTCCAAACCCTCAGGGAGGGGGGGCCGAATACCGAATCAACTTCGCCTTTGCTAGCCAGTCCTGGTCAAAAAGCGAACTCTTAGAAATAACTTCGTAACAAATGGGAGATGGTATGTTCGGCCGGAGGATTCCTTACCTGTTCGGCGGTGCGGTTACTGCTCAGGCCCACGTCCTCGGTGATTTCCGGACACTCTACCTGAGGTCCAAAGAATGACTTATACATCTCCTCGTGCGTCAGGCCGAGGAAATTTTGAATGACACGCGGTCCCTCGGGATTGAACTCCCACAAGTGAAGGGGCCGGCGTTTGCAAGGCTGGACTTGACGAACCGGCATAACTTGTATTACCACAACCAAGCTAAAAATCTCCATTGAAGAGATCTCGAATGCAGCTTTGCAGTATAGGCACGTCCTTGGCTGGACCCCAGCTCAGACCTCTGCTGATCCATGACATCAGTTGTGGTGGAGGGCCCGAGCGGAAAACAGGGGCGGCCGCCCACTTGGCACTTCTAGGAGCCATGATGTAGAACCACTCCTGTTGCCACAATTCAGACACCTCCAGAATGGAACCTTTGGGCCATGGAGCTCCCATCATCTTGCGTATTGAGGCACCTCCGCAGGCTGCATGTTGCCCCTCAATCATCTTCGGCTTTACTTCAAAGGTCTTGAGCCACAAGCCAAAGTGAGGGGTAACCCGGAGGAAGGCCTCACACACGACAATAAATGTCGTGATATGAAGAAAGGAGTCCGGATCTAGATCATGGAAATCTAGCCCATAATAAAACATCAAACCCATGACGAAAGGATCCAGAGAAAGTGTCGGGTGGTAGGAGCGACATATGCCAACGGGTGGCTTATCATTGCGGGGGCCAATAGAACGTCGCCGGTGCCTGGAAACGGGATGAGGCGAAGACATGCACGCCGGCGAATCTTACCCAGCTTCAGGGCTCTGCGGGGAGATAATACCCCTACTGCTGCTCTGCGGGGTCTCCGCATGGTTACTAAGTGGACAAGTAGCTACAATGCTCCTTGAGGTGTTTTGGGTGGAAGGAGGAAGAAGGGCTCGGCTCAGCCTGCTTCCTCTCCTTGTATGGTGTCTAGGTCTAGGAAGAGAGTCCAACCCTTTGCATGGGTGCACCGGGGGGTTTATATAGGCCTGCCCCCCGGGGGTACAATGGTAATCCGACTGGGCGCTGGGCCCAGCTGCCTGTGACTACGCTCGCCGGCTTCTTCGCCGGCTTCTGGGGCCCGCCGGCTGCCGGCTCCTGGGTCGACAGGCCGGCCCCACTGGCCAGGGCCTGGTCAGCAGCTGGTTACTGTTACTCCATGTCATTGACGCAGGCTTGGTCGGGGTAAGCGTGGCTACAGTGACGCCGCCCTGGCGGGCGATTACTGTAGCCCCGCCGCATCTTGTCTTCTTAATGGGCGTCTCCTTCGAGGAGGGCGGCAGGCCGGCTACGTGAAGCCGACCCTCTGTCTTGCCGGCTAGAGAGGAGGTGCGGCCGCCTTCGGCATCTCTCTGCCCGAAGGGGCCCACCGCCTCGGGGGCCGCGCTGGCGGCCCGTCGTGGACGGCGTCAGAGCCGCCATGGCTACAGTGCCGCGCCGGGCGGGCCGCAGCTGCCCGCACGACGCGCTGTACCAGGCGTGCTCCGGGTTTTGGGGGTGGCAGGCTCTACTGTAGCCACGCCCCGCTTCATCATCGCAGAGTGGACGCGTACATTGCGGGTACGGCGTTGACTGCTTTATGGGAGCCGGCCGGGCAGTAGCCGACCTTGCCGTAGCCGGCCCTGCTGTAGCCGGCCCTGCCGTAGCCGGCCTTGCCGTAGCCGGCCCTCCGCAGCTTTCTTCATGAGGGTGAAAAGGCGGGCCGCCCCCGAAGCCGGCCAGGAAGGTAGCCGGCTAGGGGGGAGGCGGCCCAAGTCTTGAGTCTTCTTATGAGCCAGATGGGCTCATAATTGTTTCTGAGGGGCCAGGGGAAGCCGGCTGGGCTACCCATGGCTATTTACCCCGACAGTAGTCCCCGAAGCCGGGCGAGCTTCATGGCGGACGGAAGGATGGGAAGCTTGGCCGGCTTCATACCCCGAGGAGCCGACCTCGTCGTTGCAGCCGACTCCGGAGCACTTTTTGTTTATCAAGGTGGCAGTGGTTGACCCGTGGGCTGGCCGTGGGCCCCACGACGAGCCATGTGGCGGAGAAGTCCTGCCGTCGCACGCGCGCGACCGGACGCTGCCGCAGGCCCGGGCCCGCCACTCCCTGGCCTCGGCTCGGGCGCAGATCTTCTGTGGCCCGAGGGGACTGCTCGCCTCCCCGCGGCCGTTACTTCGCGTCATCAAGGCGCGCAATTAACGCGGGCGTGGGGGAGATGGGCACGATCAATCCCCACGATCCCCCACGCCGCGCCTCCTCGGCTCTGGCGCACGCGCCTACAAGTAGGGGGGGAGGGGGAGAGGCACAGGCCCGTTCGCTCCCCCGCTCCCCGTCCCTCCTGCTCCTCTTCTTCTCCTTCTTCTTCCTCGCGCCCGATGCAGTCTCGCGCCGCAGCCCACCCATGCCGCCATGTCTCTGGCTCTGTCAAGCTCGTGGGACGGGTCCAATGTCCATGAGGACCATATTGAATTCCTCCGCCAGACCCGGCGCCTGCCCGCCGCCAACCTCGTGCAGGTGCGCCTGGCGCCCGAGGCGCCGGAGGAAGGCGAGCGCGTCGTCTTCCGCACGCACTTCCTCCACGGCTTCGGCTTCCCGGCGAGCAGCTTCATGCGCTCTTTCCTCGAATTCTACAACCTCCAACCACATCACGTCACGCCCAACGCAGTGATGCAGCTCTCGGCCTTCGTCTCGCTCTGTGAAGGATTCTTGGGGGTGCTGCCGACGCTGGAGCTCTGGGCGGAGCTGTTCCAGAACAAGCTCGGCACCGTCTCCGCCGGCGTGCCGGCTCCCTGCGGCGCCTTCATCGCGATGAAGAGGGCAAGCGACGACAACCCCTTCCCCCACATTCCCCTGATCCAGTCTGTCAAGCTGTGGCAGAAATCCTACTTCTACGTCAAGAACATCGCCCCGCACGGCGACTACGTCAGTCTGCCGGCTTACGTAGCCGGCCCGCCGGCTGGGAGGCGGCGGTCTTGGGGCTACAGGTCGAAGTCCTTGTCTCCGCCTGGGAATGCCGCCATCCCCCGGCTTCGGGTGATGATCCAGTCGGAAGGCCTGCGCGCATCCGACCTGGTAGCCGCCTTCGTCGAGCGCCAGATTCTGCCCCTCCAAAGCCGGCCGCACATGATGTGCCAGATGAGCGGCCGGTTCGACCCTTGCCGGCTGAGCACGTGGGAGATGCCCCACGCCGAGGTGGCTCTGATGGTGAACTACATCGCCAACCTGAAGCTCACCGACGAGTGGCAATTCGGCAAGGCGCCGTATTCCCGCGCCCATCCTCCGCCTATGGTAAGTCTTTCTTCTTGTCGTCTGCCGGCTTGCGCCAGCCGGCTTCTGACCAGGCGGCTCTTCTCTTTTTTATTTTTATCAGAATCCTCTCCTCCCGCCGCCAGCCGGGGCGGCTAGAGTCGATCGCGAGTATGCCCCGGACCGCACGGTGGACGACCTCGACGACCCGGACCTTGCCGCAGTCGCCATGGAGGATGCCGCCACAGGGGACATCGCCGAGCTCGGCGGCACGGGGCTCTCGGCCAGTTTTGACGACTGGCCGGATGATTTTGTAGCCGAAGAAATCCCGTGCCACCAGCCGGCAACCGACCGCCGCGGCGCGGGCTCGTCTGCCACGCCGACTGCCGGTGGTGGAAAGGGGAAACGCCGGGCCGCGCTCCCACTCTTTAGAAGCCGGCCGAAGAAGCTGAAGGCCGCCGTCGCGGCCACGAACCGCGACGAGGCGGCGGCGAAGGCGGCCTGCTTCCGGAAGGCGGTGAAGAAGCCTCCATCAGTTTCCGCGTAAGCCTTCTAGCCGCCTACGTGCTTGTTATTCTAAAGTCTTCCTTTACTTGAACTCTTCTCTGATTTCTTGAGCAGGGCGCCGCTCTCCCTCGAGCGAGGCCCAGCCGGCTCCGTGGTCGGGCTGAGTGCCGGATCCTCAGGGTCCCGCTGAGTGGACCCCCACGCCGAACTTGCAGCAGCCACGGAGCGCAACGCTCGCGAGGCGCGTCGGGAGCGGGAGGCGGCAGAGCGGGAGGCGACGGAGCGGGAGGCCGCCCAGACGGCACCAGGGCGAGCGAGCGCGGCGGCCGAGACTCCGTCGGAGCGGGCGGCCGCGGAGATGGAGGCGGAGGGCGCGTGTAGCCGGCCTCCGCTACTTGCCATCCCCCTCCAAACTTTGGATCCAGACATCCCTCTGCCCACGGCGGAGGAGATTATCCCCGAGCAGCCGCCGGTGCAGAGGGACGAAGTCTTCGAGGCTTCCACGGAGAGGACGCCACCGGCAGCGCTAGCCGGAGCGGGTGAAGGCGGCCAATCGTCGGCGGTGCCGGAGGAGCCGGCCCGGGCCGCGCTCGAGGCCGGAGCCGGTCTTGAGATCGAGCTGGCGGTGGGTCGGCATGCCGGAGGGGGCACGGCCCCGCCGGACACGCGCCGAGCCGCGGGTGCCGAGCAGACGGCAGACGCCTTGGAGGCGGCCAGCTCCGCCACGTCCGGGTGGACTCCTAGCGGAGGGAGCGGCGAGCTGAACGTCGCGGCCCAAGGGGTTCGGAGCCGGCTGCAGGCACAGGCCGGCCTCCTGAGGCAATTTACTCAGGAGTTTCTGTCGACGCGGTTTGCAATCTGGGTAAGTCTTCACTCGTTGACCGTTTTGGTCATTTGAATTTTTTCCGTGGGGGCGCGCTAGCGCACCCACTGGGTGTAGTCCCCGAGATCCGGGCCGACTGCAGCGCAGTCGGGTCGGATCTTACTCGACGACTATCTTGACTGTTTTTTCTGATCTCTTAGGATTATCATAATTCTCGTGCCGCCACCTTCAACTCCCAGGCTCGGGAGCTGAGCCGGGGGACCGAAGACCTCGCCAGCAGCCGGCGTAAGTGTTTTGTCTTTATTTGTTTCTCGTGGGGGCGCGACAGCGCACCCACTGGGTGTAGTCCCCGAGATCCGGGCCGACTGCAGCGCAGTCGGGTCAGATCTTCCTTGACGACTTTTCCTTTGCTGACTTTTTCTCTTTGTCTTTTGCTCGTGCAGAGGCCAACGCCGACCTGCGGAGGGAGCTCGGCGAAGTGCAGGCCGCTCTTCGCGCCAAGGACGCCGAGTACGCTGACTTGGTTCAGGAGCGCGACCGCCTGGTGAAGAAACTGGCCGACCAAGAGGAGAGCCACAAGGCGGCCCTGCAAAAGGCGCAGGACGGCGAGGCTGCCCTGAAGGCGGAGTTCGAGGCCAGGGAGGCGAGCTGGGCCGAGACGCGCCAGGCGCTGGAAGAAGGCTTCGGCCGGATCGGGGATCTCATCGATGGTAGGCCGTCTTTCTTGCCCTTCTTCCATCTGCCGGCCGCCTGCGGTTTTTGTTTTGACTTGTGTTTGCTATCTTGCGCAGAGTATTTTCCCGGCCAATCCGTCCTCGCCGCCCAAGCCATCGAAGCTTACCGCGAGGAGCACCGTCAGGCCGGGGTTGCGATTCCGCCGGACGCGAATCGGACGTTGTCGGAGCAGCTCATCGCCATCCAGGCGCGGCTGCAGCCGGCCCACCGGCTGCTCCGCCGGCTCCAATGAGCTGTAGCAACGATGGTGGCCGCGCTCTGGCCCGGGCAGACAATTCCCCGCACCCCAAGCTGGACGGCCGACTGGCTCGAAGTCGCAGTCGGCCGCTTCGAGGCCTGGAAGGCATCCGCGGCCCGTCTTGGAGCCGGGCGCGCGCTGGAGTTCGTCCGCACGTGGTACCCAGGGCTAAGCCTAGACCAGCTGCGGACGTGGCGGTCGGAAGCCGATGCGGAGCTGGAAGAGGTGCGGCCGGCGATCGCGCAACGCGCCTCGACGATCGCCGAGTGCACCGACACCAGCGTCTTCGCGCCGGAGCTCAACGACGATGGCGCCGCCCAGCCGGAGGAATGGTTCGGGCTGAACCCGGCGGACGGCGAGGACTCGGCCGAGGAGATCGCCTCCAGCGACGAGGGCGAGGACGACGAGGAGGAGGACGGCGAAGACGCCGAGCCGACTGGTGAGACGGCCGACCGTCCCCCAGCCGACCATGCCTCCAGCAACGAGCCACGCAGGAGCGCGCCCTGTGCCGGAGGCGACGATCAAGCCGAGGTTGGCCAGCCGGCCACTCCCTCAGCCGGCACGACTGCTTCCACCGCCCAGCCCGGCTCGTCCGTGGCCCAGCCGGCTTGATCTGCCGTTCCCTTTGTTCCTGTTTTACTTTTTCGAACAATTTTAAGTTTCTGCAATTCCACCCACTGGGGGTGTATCGAACAATGTTGGATGTCGACCTCTGTGGAGGCCTTTTGTGTAAATATTAATATATGCATGTGTTGGCGTTCATTCAAGTGTACTTTTTTGTCCTTAGGCTCTTTCCTTTGCCGCCTTCCCTCTTTGGGAAGGCAAGTACTTGAGCTTTCTTGGATTTGAAGCAGACTAAATGTAAGCCGGCCGGCCGGCTACTCTGGTAGTCGGTCGGCGGGAGGCAGCAAACCGGCTTTTGTTATATATGCGAGCCTGTTTGGTCCCTAGCCGTTTTTCATGTGCGCACCCTTTCCGGCTTGTGGCTCTTGCCAGCCGGGCAGTCGGTTCTTCGAGCTGCGATTTCGGCAAGAGCCAAGCCTGGGTGTCGGCACATTACTTGTCTGACTGCGGGTAGGGCTCCTAATATAACTCTAGTCGGCTAGTCCCCGGCCGACTCGTCGGACCCGGTACCGGACAAAATAAATGAATAGGTAATATCATACGCATGATAACTTTCATTCATAAAATAAAGGGTGGCAGTCCCCGAGTCTTTCTCGGGGAACCTACTGTTTCTTACTTAATACAAAAGTGGGCATAATACATACTGCATTTTAACTGTAAAACTTCCGAAGGAGATTTGCGTTCCATGGTCGCTCCGACTCCTTGCCGGAGTCGTCTCTCTTGCGTGCCTTCGGCTTCTGTGCGTCGATGAGGTAGTAGGCGTCATTGCCCAAGGCTCTGCTGATGATGAAGGGGCCTTCCCAGGGGGCTGCGAGCTTGTGCTAGCCGGCTGTTCGCTGGATCAGCCGGAGCACAAGGTCGCCCTCCTGGAAGGATCTTGGTCGGACCCTCCGGCTATGGTAGCGGCGCAAACCCTGCTGGTAGATGGCAGACCGGCTGAGGGCTAACAGCCGGGCCTCTTCCAGCAGGTCGACGCCGTCTTCTCATGCTTCTTTGGCTTCCGCTTCCGTGTACATGGTTACCCGAGGCGAGTCGAACTCGATATCTGTTGGGATGACTGCCTCAGCACCATATACAAGGAAGAAGGGAGTGAAGCCAGTTGATCTGTTGGGAGTAGTGCGCAGACTCCATAGGACAGCCGGCAGCTCATCGAGCCAGCAGCCGGCTGAACGCTTCAGAGGTACGACCAGTCGGGGCTTGATGCCGGACAAGATGAGGCCGTTTGCTCGCTCCACTTGGCCGTTTGACTGCGGGTGGGTGACTGACGCAAGGTCCAGCCGGATACCTTGCGCAGCGCAGAATCGTGCCAAGGCGCCTTTGGCAAAGTTCGTGCCGTTGTCGGTGATGATGTTGTGCGGTACGCCGTACCGGGTTGTTATATCTGCAATGAAAGTCATTGCAGTCGGCCCATTCAGCTTCTTGATCGGCTTCGCCTCGATCCACTTGGTGAATTTGTCGATGGCGACGAGCAAATGTGTCATGCCGCCGCGCGCCGTCTTGAATGGGCCCACCATATCCAATCCCCAGACGGCGAAGGGCCAGGTGATGGGAATGGTCTTGAGTGCCGAAGCCGGCATGTGTTGCTGCGAGCTGAAAAGCTGGCAGCCTTTGCAGTGTTTAACTAGCTCTTTGGCGTCGTCCAAAGCAGTCGGCCAGAAGAAACCGTGGCGGAAGGCTTTGGCGACGAGTGATCTTGATGCGGCGTGGTGGCCGCACTCTCCTTGGTGTATATCCCTGAGGATCGCGATGCCTTTCTCCTGCTCGACGCATCGCTGCAAGACTCCGGTGGCGCTGCGCTTGACAAGCTCTCTGTTGACGATTGTGTATGCTCCAGCCCGGCGCTGGACTTGTCTTGCTTCGTTTTTGTCAGCCGGCAGGTCATGGTTCACCAAGAAATTGCGGATGGTTTGGGCCCATGATGGGGCGGCGACTTCCTCTGCCACCAATGTGGCAACAGCCACCAGGGTGGGCGGGCTGGGTAATGCAGTGCTGGAGTCGGCCGCCGCTTGCTGTGCTGAAGAAGTCCCCGGGCCGGCTACCGCAGTCCTCGGGCCGGGTGCGGCAGTCCCCGAGCCGGGTACTGCAGTCCCCGAGCCAAATATTGAAGTCCCCGGGCCGGCTGCTTGATTCTTCGAGCCGGACCCGGCCTCCTCGGGGTTAGGCGGCACGAAGATGGAGTCGGATTCCGGAGACGGCTTGATTGATGGCTTGAGGAGGCGCTGTAGGGCGACGCCGGCTGGTATTGCTTGCCGCGTGGAGCCTATTCGGGCCAGAGCATCTGCTGGCTCGTTGTCGGCTCGCGGTACGTGAAGGAATTCACACCCGTCAAAGTATCCACTGATTTGCTGCACGAGGAAACGGTAGCTCGCCATGTTTGCGTCCTTGGCGTCCCAGTCGCCAGAAGATTGCTGCACCACCAAATCCGAGTCGCCATAGCACAGGATCCGGCGGATGCCAAGTTCCTTGGCAAGCCCGAGCCCGTGTATGAGCGCTTCGTACTCGGCTACGTTGTTGGAGGCGGCGAAGTGGATCTGCAGCGTGTATCTGAGCTTGTCTCCCTTTGGAGAGGTAAGGACGACGCCGGCTCCCAAGCCGGTGCACATCTTTGATCCGTCAAAGTGCATGCGCCAATGGGTGGAGTCGGGCGCTGGTGGTAAGTACTGGGTCTCGGCCCAGTCGACGAGGAAGTCGGCCAGCGCTTGCGTCCTGATGGCGGTGCGGGGTTGGTAGAAGATCGTGTAGGGGGCCAGCTCGATGGCCCATTTAGCCACCCGGCCGGATGCATCCTAGCTGCCTATGATCTCGGCCAGCGGGGCAGTGCATACGACCGTGATGGGATGCTCTTGAAAGTACGGCTTCAGCTTCTTGGCGGCGAAGTACACGCCATAGCACATCTTCTGATAGTGCGGGTAATTTTGCTTCGAGGCGGACAGCACCTCGCTCAGGTAATAAACCGGCCTCTGGACCGGCTGGGCTCGGCCTTCTTCGGGGCGTTCGACCATGATGACGGTGCTGACCACCCGGCTAGTGGCGGCAATATATAGGAGCATGGGCTCCTTCTCAGTCGGTGCCGCCAAGACAGGCGGCGTGGATAGCATTTTCTTCAGCTCGTGGAAAGCTTGGTCGGCCTGGTCATTCCACTCAAAGTGAGTGCTCTTCTTCATGAGGCGGTAGAGGGGGAGAGCTTTTTCTCCAAGCCAGCTGATGAAGCGGTTCAGAGAGGCCAGGCACCCGGTGAACTTCTGAATCTCTCTGAGCTTGGTTGGGACCGCCATCCTCTCGATGGCCTTGATTTTCATAGGGTTGCACTCTATGCCGCGTTCGGAGACCAGAAAGCCTAGGAGCTGGCCGGCCGGCACTCCGAACACGCATTTCTCCGGGTTGAGCTTGATCCGAAACCGGCGCAGGTTCTCAAATGTCTCCTTCAAGTCTTCCAGCAGAGTGCCACGCTTCTCCGTCTTCACCACAACATCATCCACGTAAACATGGGCGTTCTTGCCGAGCTGCGTGAGGAGGCACTTCTGCATGCAACGCTGAAAAGTGGCGCCGGCAGTCCTCAAGCCGAATGTCATAGTCAGGTAGTAGAAGGCTCCAAACGGCGTGATGAAGGCGGTCTTCAGTTGGTCATCCGGGTTCAGCTTTATGTGGTGGTATCCCGAGTAGGCATCCAAAAATCTCAACAGCTCGCATCCGGCTGTGGAGTCTATCACTTGATCAATCCTGGGCAGAGCGAAGGGATCTTTTGGGCAGGCTTTGTTGACGCTTGTGTAATCTATACACATGCGCCACTTGTTATTCTTTTTCAGCACGAGAACCGGGTTCGCGAGCCACTCGGGGAAGAAAACTTCCATGATGAAGCCGGCTGCAAGAAGCCGGGCTATCTCCTCCCCTACGATCCTTCTCTTCTCTTCTGACAGTTGGCGGAGGGGCTGCTTGACTAGTTTAGCATCCTCCCGCACGTGCAATTTGTGCTCGGCGAAATCCTTCGGAACACCCGGCATGTCCTTGGGGGACAATGCAAAGATATCCCGATTCTCACAGAGGAAATCGACGAGCTCGCCTTCCTATTTGCTATCCAGGATCGCCCCAATGACGGCAAACCTCTCGGGGTGCTCGTGGTCGAGCTGTATCTTCTTGGTCTCCTTGGCCGGCTGGAAAGATCCTTGGGCATCATACTCCTTGGAGTCGGCGGGTTGGTTTAGCTGCTTGCTGGCCAGGGCCACGACCCTGTCCAGCGTCTTCTTCTCTGCTACGATCATAAGGGACTCGGCCAGACGGCTCCTGGCCGCGGCGCAGTCGGCGGACTTCTTGTAGTCGCCGGCGACGGTGATGACACCCTCGGAGCTCGGTATCTTCATCTTGAGGTAAGCATAGTGGGGGACCGCCATGAACTTGGCCAAGGCGGGTCGGCCAAGCAAGGCGTGGTAAGGGCTCTCCAGGTCCACCACCTCGAACCAGATTGCTTCTCGGCGGAAATGATCCTTGCCCCCAAAGAGTACATCGATCTTGATCTTGCCGATGGGGGCACAGGATAAACTGGGTACGATGCCGTGGAACACCGTTCGAGTCGGCGCAAGCTGCTTTGCCTTGACACCCAGCTTCTCCATGGTGTCGCGGTACAGGATGTTGATGCTGCTTCCGCCGTCGATCAGCACGCGGGAGAAGCGTGCGGCGCGCGTATCTGTTGCAAGGGTGGCCTCCAGGACCAATGCTTAGGAGCCGGGGGACGGCATCACCTCTGGGTGGTCGGCCCGGCTCCAACTGATGGGTTTCTCTAACCAGTGCATGTGGCCGGCTGGGCTGGTAGCGGCCACATTGACTTCTTGTTGCTCTCGGCGCTTGCTGCGCCGGTCTTCAGGCTGGCTCGTGAAGACAACATAAGATGCTTGCTCATCGGGGAAGTCGTCCTGCACGGCGTCGACCGCGGGCCGGGCGGCTTTGGGCGGCGGAGCCGGCGGCGGCGGGCCGGCAGGCGGAGTCGGCGTGAGCCCTTCGAGATTCGGGCGAGCCAGTTGCATTTGCGGGTCATGTGGTTGGACGGCTTCGCGCCGCTGTTGAACTTACACGGGGCATCAAGGGTTTGCTCGTAGGAGAAGGCCGGCTGCCAAGCCGGCCGCCCGCCCTTGGGGCTTCTTGGGTCTTCGACCGTGGCCACCTGCCGGCTGGCGGGAGGCGGCGCAGGGCCCTTGCGCTTGTGATCATTCTGGTGTTGGCGTCGGCCACCGTCTCCAGCCGGCGCTTGGGGCACCGGATTGAGCACTTTTCCGGATGCGTCCACCCGGAGCTCGGTCTTCATTGAGGAGTCGGCAGTGGCGTACTTGTCGGCGATGTTCAGGAGCTCGTCGAGGGTAGTCGGCTCATCGCAGAGAAGCTTGTGCTTGAGGAGGGTGCCCTCTCGGCACCCGGCAGTGAAGTATTCGATGGCTTGCACCTCGTGCACCCCCTCGCAGGAGTTGCGGAGCTTGGCCCAACGCGTCAGGTAGTCGCGAGTGGACTCGGTTGGGCCCTGTACGCACAGGGAGAGCTGTCTGGGCTTGGGAGCCCGCTTGTAAGTGCTGGTGAAGTTGCGAACGAAGGCTTCAGTGAAATCCACCCAGCTGTTGATGCTGAGGGGCTTGAGGCTGTTAAGCCAAGTCCGTGCCGTGCCTTGCATCATGAGGGGCACGTACTTTACGGCAACGCGCCGGTTGCCATTGGCGATGCTGACGGCTGTGGAGTAGTCGGTCAGCCAATCTTCCGGCTTCACTGAGCCGTTGTACTTGGGTGTGTCTCTTGGGAGCGAGAACCCTTTGGGGAAGGGCTCGTCACGGATGCGGGGGCCAAAGCAAGGCGGGCCGACATCGTCTTCTTCTTCTAGCGCCAGGGATCGGGCCAGGCGGTTGATCCGGTGGCGGGCGTCGTTTTCGCCGACTCCCTCGCGGCGACCAAGCCGGCCGCTGAGAGTCGGGTGGGCCACTGGAGGCGGGGTAGGATATCTCTCTCCGCGAGCTCGAGGCGGAGGCGGGGTGCCCCGCCATTCCATGGCTCGGGGGCGGCCGTCCGCGTCTCGCTCGATGGAGACTTGGGTCCGGCTTCGGCTGGAAGCCGGCTCTTTCTCGCGCCGCGCGCGGGTGTTGCTCATAGTCGGCGACCGGGAAGTCGCGCCGTGTTCACGGCGCGGGGGAGGGCTCCCCGCGCAGGCGTCGGCTTCGTGCCGTCGTGCGGCCGCATCGATTAGTTGCTGGATGCGCCGCGTCATGTGGGGGAGGTCTTCGGCTTCCAAGCCGTCCAGCTCGTCTACGGCCGCCTGGGCAGCGCGCAGGTTCTCGAGCGGGGTGGCGTAGACCGGGCGATCTACTCCAAGTGTGTCGGCGATGACGGCGCCGCGTTGCCTGACAACGCCAGCCCGGCTTGGGCCAGCCGGAGCCGGCGTGCCGAAGGCGGCGCGGTCAGCTTCGCGCTGGTAGGCCTCGGTGAGGCGTCTTACGGAGGCCAGCCGCCGGCCCTCCGCGAGGAGGGCGAGGCGGCGTGCCTCCAGAACTTCGTCGCTGGCGTCAGCCGAAAGGGGGGCGGACAAGTCTTGGGCAGCCGCGCATGGGGCGTCGCGGGCGCCCTCGTCAGTCGGGCCGTCGAGGCTGATAACCATCACCTCGGGGGCGTCAGAATCGCGATCGCCAGCCGGAGGGAGCGGGTCGTTGTAGACCGTGACATTGGTGGGGAAGGTATCGTAGGATGCCGTGTCGGAGTCGACAGGCATCGGGTCGGTGGAGCCAACCGACTCCAAATCCGCAGCGGGCTCGCCGGAGACGTGGAGCTGGCCGAGGAGGTTGGCGAGGTGATCTGTGCCCGCATCGAAGGCAAGCTCGTCGGAGACGCGGGCCTTGTCGAAGAGGTCGGCGAGGCTGCTAGCCGCGCAGATGTTGGTGACGCCATGCAACGCGTCGCGGCAAGCGCCATCAGGCGAGCCAGGCTGGCTACGCTCGCGAGGAAGGAAAAGGGTTCCCGTCCAGAACAGGTCTCCGGACGACGGTGCACCTGGCCCCATGGTGGGCGCCAAATGTCGGGTGGTAGGAGCGACATATGCCAACGGGTGGCTTATCATTGCGGGGGCCAATAGAACGCCGCCGGTGCCTGGAAACGGGATGAGGCGAAGACATGCACGCCGGCGAATCTTACCCAGCTTCAGGGCTCTCCGGGGAGATAATACCCCTACTGCTGCTCTGCGGGGTCTCCGCATGGTTACTAAGTGGACAAGTAGCTACAATGCTCCTTGAGCTGTTTTGGGTGGAAGGAGGAAGAAGGGCTCGGCTCAGCCTGCTTCCTCTCCTTGTATGGTGTCTAGGTCTAGGAAGAGAGTCCAACCCTTTGCATGGGTGCACCGGGGGGTTTATATAGGCCTGCCCCCCGGGGGTACAATGGTAATCCGACTGGGCGCTGGGCCCAGCTGTCTGTGACTACGCTCGCCGGCTTCTTTGCCGGCTTCTGGGGCCCACCGGCTGGTGGGTCCCGCCGGCTGCCGGCTCCTGGGTCGACAGGCCGGCCCCACTGGCCAGGGCCTGGTCGGCAGCTAGTTATTGTTACTCCATGTCGTTGACGCAGGCTTGGTCGGGGTAAGCATGGCTACAGTGACGCCGCCCTGGCGGGCGATTACTGTAGCCCCGCCGCATCTTGTCTTCTTAATGGGCGTCTCCTTCGAGGAGGGCGGCAAGCTGGCTACGTGAAGCCGGCCCTCTGTCTTGCCGGCTAGAGAGGAGGTGCGGCCGCCTTCGGCATCTCTCTGCCCGAAGGGGCCCACCGCCTCGGGGGCCACGCTGGCGGCCCGTCGTGGATGGCATCAGAGCCGCCGTGGCTACAGTGCCGCGCCGGGCGGGCCGCAGCTGCCTGCACGACGCGCTGTACCAGGCGTGCTCCGGGTTTTGGGGGTGGCAGGCTCTACTGTAGCCACGCCCCACTTCATCATCGCAGAGTGGACGCGTACATTGCGGGTACGGCATTGACTGCTTTATGGGAGCCGGCCGGGCAATAGCCGGCCTTGCCATAGCCGGCCCTGCTGTAGCCGGCCCTGCCGTAGCCGGCCTTGCCGTAGCCGGCCCTCCGCAGCTTTCTTCATGAGGGTGAAAAGGCGGGCTGCCCCCGAAGCCGGCCAGGAAGGTAGCCGGCTAGGGGGGAGGCGGCCCAAGTCTTGAGTCTTCTTATGAGCCGGATGGGCTCATAATTTTTTCTGAGGGGCCAGGGGAAGCCGGCTGGGCTACCCATGGCTATTTACCCCGACAACAAGCCTACACCTCGGAAGAAGTGGGAGACGAACACGACGTTCTCATTGGGTTCGGGGGAGGGGACGGCCTGCCCTCGGGCAGGCAGCCGATGCAAAACCTCGGCGGTCAGATATCTGGCCTCCCTCAACTTTTTGATGTCTTCTTCCATGACGGAGGAAGGCACCCATCGGCCTTGAAGGCTAGATCCAGACAAGATTGAAGGTTCGGAGCACCTGACCTGAACTTTGGGTGTTTGAGCTCGATGTGGGGCAAGGATTCGATTGAGCACGGGAGGGAAAAAGTAAAAGCCTTGCCCCTTTATAAAGAGGGTGAATATCGAGCGTCCTCTCCGTGGCCGTTTGGACTTGCCTATAGTCCAGGAGTCCTAGAAGCGGTTGGGTTACCCATGCCCGTATTGATGAGAATCCCAGAATAAGGGGACACGATCTCTGCTTTAACAAGACGTGCCAAGGAAACCGCCTCGCATAACACGCTGAGGTGGGACAATAAAACGATTCGAATAAAGGCTTGGCTGTGGTGCGATGTCACACTATGGAATACGTCATCAGATTAGATTTGTGTAAATATTATTTCTCTATGGCAATATGTGGAAACTTATTTTGCAGAGCCGGACACTAGCTTTGTGTTCAAAATCTTCTATGAAGTACTTGGAGGAGGAACCCGCCTTGCAATGCCGAAGACAATCTGCGCGCCGGACTCATCGACATTGAAGCCTGGTTCAGGGGCTACTGAGGGAGTCCTGGATTAGGGGGTGTCCGGATGGCCGGACTATACCTTCCGCCGGACTCCTGGACTATGAAGATACAAGATTGAAGACTTCGTCCTGTGTCCGGAAGGGACTTTCCTTGGTGTGGAAGGCAAGCTTGGCGATACGGATATGTAGATCTCCTACCATTGCAACTGACTTTGTGTAACCCTAACCCTCTCCGGTGTCTATATAAACCAGAGGGTTTTAGTCTGTAGGACAACATACAAAACAACAATCATACCATAGGCTAGCTTCTAGGGTTTAGCCTCTCCGATCTCGTGGTAGATCTACTCTTGTACTGCCCATATCATCAATATTAATCAACCAGGACGTAGGGTTTTACCTCCATCAAGAGGGCCCGAACCTGGGTAAAACTTCGTGCCCCTTGCCTCCTGTTACCATCCGGCCTAGACGCACAGTTCGGGACCCCCTACCCGAGATCTGCCGGTTTTGACACCGACAGTAACAGTGATCTCCTATTTTAACTGAAATGACAGGCAGACCAACAACTGGTCTATTTTTATCCCTTTTTCGGGTTTGGCAATTCTAGCAGCTTCTGCACAAAAGTAGATAACGTACCCATCCACATCTTCTTCCAAGAGATCTTTAACCATAGCAATATTAGGTTCAACTCTAATTTGATCATCTGGTTTAGGTGTTCTGACAGAGCTTTTGTTAACCACAGTTGAAACTTTAGCATGTTCCTTTATCCTAACAGGAAAAAGAGGTTTCTCAAAATAAGCAGCAGGTACAACTGGATCAACATTATAAAGTATAGTTTCTTCTTTAACTAGTACTGGTTCTTTAATTTCTTCTTTGATAAGTGGGTGATATTTAAACCACTTTTCTTTAGGGAGTTCAACAGAGTAGCAAATGATTCACAAAAGGAGGCTACTATCTCAGAGTCAAGTCCATATTTAGTGCTAAACTTTTGAAAAGCATCGGTATCCATAAAAGATTTAACACAATCATACTTAAGTTTAGTACCTGACTCTTTACCTTCATCGAGTTCCCAATCTTTAGAGTTGTGTTTAATTCTTTCCAAAAGATCCCACCAGAATTCAATAGTCTTCTTCATAGAAGAACCAGCACAAGAAGTATCAAGGATGGTTTGATCATTACGAGAAAGTCAAGCATAAAAGTTCTGGATAATAATTTCTCTTGAGAGCTCATGATTGGGGCATGAATATAACATTCACTTAAGCCTCCACTAAGCTAGAGCGATACTTTCTCCTTCATGAGGCCAAAAATTATATATATAATTCCGATAACGATGAATTAGATGCATAGGATAAATTTTTTGGTGGAACTCCAATTTCAAACGATTCCAATTCCAGGATCCAATATCATTGCATAGCCTATACCATGCCAATGCTTTCCCCTTAAAAGATAAAGGGAAAACCTTCTTCATAACTTCATCTCCGGGTAAACCTGCAAGCTTGAACAATCCACAAATTTGTTCTACATATATCAAGTGCATATCAGGATGTTTGGTTCCATCTCCTGCATAAGGATTAGCTAGCAGTTGTTCTATCATACCCGAAGGAATTTCATATTCATTATTTTCAGTACGTGCAGTAGGTTGAGGGGTAGCTAATTGTGGTTCCGGACGAGCTGAAGATACCCCGAACATACCCCTCAAAGGATTGTTTTCCATAGTAACAATTGACAATAAATTTCAGCACACTATATAAATGTTTCCTTACCAAATTCCACTTACCAGAAGCGCTTCACTCCCCGTCAACGGCGCCAGAAAATATCCTTGATGAACCACAAGTATAGGGGATCAATTGCAGCTGTTTCCGATAAGTAAGAGTGTCGAACCCAACGAGGAGCAGAAGGAAATGACAAGTAGTTTTCAGTAAGGTAGTGTCTGCAAGTGCTGAAATTGTAAGTAGTGAGTAGTTTGATGGCAAGATAATTTGTAACGAGCAAGTAACGATAATTGTAACAAGTATGCAGAAAGGTAGCCCAATCCTTTGGAGGCAAAGGACATGCCAAAATGGTTTCTTATAATGAGCAAAGCATTCTTGAGGGTACATGGGAATTTCATCTAGTCACTTTTGATGGTAGCTGGAACTACGTCGGTATTTCCCTGGAGAGGGAGGGATGATGTAGCACAACAACGGTAGGTATTTTCCTCAGTTATGAAACCAAGGTATTGAACCAGTAGGAGAACCAAGTAACACAACGTAAGCAACACCTGCACACAAATAACAACACCTCGCAACCCGACGTGTTAAAGGGGTTGTCAATCCCTTCAGGGGTACGGCGCCTCAAGATAGGCAAACGGACGTGAGGTAAATTGTAGTAGATTGATAGATCAAACACCAAATAAAATAAATTGCAGCAAGGTATTTTTGGATTTTTTGGTTTAATAGATTCGAATAAAAATGCAAAGGAAAAGTAGATCGCAAGCCAAATATATGAGAGGGAAGACCCGAGGGCCATAGGTTTCACTAGTGGCTTCTCTCGAAAAAATAGCATACGGTGGGTAAACAAATTACTATTGGGCAATTGATAGAACTTCAAATAATTATGACAATATCCAGGCAATGATCATTACATAGGCATCACGTCCAAGATTAGTAGACCGACTCCTGCCTACATCTACGACTATTACTCCACACATCGACCGCTATCCAGCATGCACCTAGTGTATTAAGTTCATGGAAAAACAGAGTAATGCAATATAACGATGACATGATGTAGACAAGATCTGTTTATCTATATGGCGGTAGATATAGATCTTGTCTTCTTATCCTTAGTGGCAAGGATACATACGTGTCGGTTCCCTTTCTGTCACTGGGATCAAGCACCGTAAGATCGAACCCACTACCGGGCACCTCTTCCCATTGCAAGATAAATAGATCAAGTTGGCCAGACAAAACCCAAATACCGGAGAACAAATACGAGGCTATAAGAGATCATGCATAAAAGAGATCAAAGAAACTCAAATACTTTCATGGATATAAACACATTGATCTCATCATAAACTCGAAGTTCATCGATCCCAACAAACACACCGCAAAAAGAGTTACATCATATGGATCTCCAAGAGACCATTGTATTGAGGATAAAGAGAGAGAGAGAGAGATGAAGCCATCTAGCTATTAACTATGGACCCGAAGGTCTACAAAGAACTACTCACGCATCATCGGAGAGGCACCAATGGAAGTGGTGAACCCCTCCGTGATGGTGTCTAGATTGGATCTGGTGATTCTGGACTCTGCGGCGGCTGGATGAATATTTCATCGACTACCCTAGGGTTATAGTATTTTGGGGGTATTTATAGAGCAAAGAGGCGGTCCGGGGGGCACCCGAGGTGGGCACAACCCACCAGGGCGCAACCAGGGCCCATTGCCTTCCTTCTGGCCCATAAAAATCGCTGTAAAGTTTCGTGGCATTTGGACTCTGTTTGATGTTGATCTTCTGTGGTGTAAAAAACATGGAAAAACAACAACTGGCACTTGGCACTACGTCAATAGGTTAGTACCAAAAAATGATATAAAATGATTATAAAACATCCAAGATTGATAATAAAACAACATGGAACAATCAAAAATTTTAGATACGTTGGAGACGTATCAACTTTCATCATATTGGTTTGATTTGTGTTCGCTACTTTGATAATTTGACATGTGGGTGGACCGGTGCTTAGGTGTTGTTCTAACTTGAAAAAACCTCCTACTTATGATTAACCCTCCCGCAAGCATCCACAACCACAAGAAAAGTATTAAGAATAAATTCTAACCATAGCATTAAACTCTAGGATCCAATCGGTCCCTTACGGAATAGTGCATAAACTGGGGTTTAAGTTTCTGTCACTCTCGCAACCCACCATCTATTTACTACTCCACAATGCATTCCCTTAGGCCCAAATATGGTGAAGTTTCATGTAGTCGACGTTCACATGACACCACTAAGGGAATCACAACATACATACTATCAAAATATGGAACACACAACAAATTCACATGATTACTTGCAACATGATTTCTCCCTGACCTCAAGAACAAAAGTAACTACTCACAAATAATAATCATGCTCAAGATCAGAGGGGTATTAAATAGCATATTGGATCTGAACATATAATCTTCACCAAATAAACCATATAGTAATCAACTACAAGATGTAATCAACACTACTAGTCACCCCCTAGCAACAATCTATATTTCCGGTAACAAGATTGCAAACAACAGATGAACTAGGGTTTGAGATGAGATGGTGCTGGTGAAGATGTTGATGGAGATTTCCCTCCCGAAGATGGGAGAGTTGTTGGTGATGACAACGACGATGATTTCCCCCTTCGGGAGGGAAGTTCCCCCGACAAAATCGCTTCGCCCGAGGGCAAAAGTGCCCCTGCCCAAGTTCCGCCTCGAGGCGGCGGCGCTTTGTCCCGAAAGTCCTCCTCTTATGTTTTCTAGGTCCAAACCACTTATATACCAAAAGATGGGCACCGGAGGTGGGCCGAGGAGGCCACAACCCACCAGGGCGCGCGAGGGGGGCCTGGCACGCGCAGGTGGGTTGTGCCCACCTAGTGGCCCCCTCTGGTGTTTATTGACTCCAATATTTCTTAAATAATCTATAAAAAATCTCCGTAAAGTTTCATCCCATTTGGAGCTGTGCGAAATAGGTGGACTGACGTAGCTTTTCCAGGTCCAGATTTCCATCTGCCGGAATTCTCCCTCTTGGTGTGTTCCTTGCAAATTATGAGAGAAAAGGCATTAGAATTACTCCAAAAAGCATTATTATGGATAAAAACATTATAAATAACTGTAAGAAAACATGATGCAAAATGGACATATCAAGTTGTTACTTGATAACGAGATCACATCATTAGGAGAATGATGTGATGGACAAGACCCATCCGTTAGCTTGGCATTACGATCGTTCAGTTTTATTACTATTGCTTTCTTCATGTCAAATTCATATTCCTTCGACTATGAGATTATCCAACTCCCGGATATCGGAGGAAAGCCTTGTGTGCTATCAAACATCACAACATAATTGGGTGATTATAAAGATGCTCTACAGGTATCTCCAAAGGTGTTTGTTGAGTTGGCATAGATCGAGATTAGGATTTGTCACTCCGAGTATCGGAGAGGTATCTCCGGGCCCTCTCGATAATACACATCATACACTTGCAAGTAAACGACTAAGGAGTTAGTCACGAGGTGATGTATTATGGAGCGACTAAATAGACTTGCCGGTAGCAAGATTGAACTAGGTATGAAGATACCGACGATCGAATCTCGGGCAAGTGACAAACTGATAGACAAAGGGAATAACGTATGTTGTCATAACAGTTCGACCGATAAAGATCTTTGTAGAACATGTAGGAGCCAATATGAGCATCCAGGTTCTGCTATTGGTTATTGACCAGAGAGGTGCCTCGGTCATGTATACAAAGTTCTCGAATCTGTAGGGTCCGCACGCTTAACGTTCGATGACGATATAGTATTATATGAGTTGTGTGATTTTGGTGACCGAATGTTGTCTGGTGTCCCGGATGAGATCACAGACATGACGAGGTGTCTCGAAATGGTCGATACGTAAAGATTGATATATAGGACGATAGTATTCGGACACCGGAAGTGTTACGGGGGTACCAGGTACATATCGGGTCACCGGAAGGGGTTCGGGCACCCCCGGCAAAAGATATGGGCCTAATGGGCCAACAGGGGAAACACACCAGCCACCAGGGGCTCGTGCGCCCCCCATATGGGCCGAACCAAAGGGAGAAGGAAAGGGGGGAAGAGAAAGGAAAGGGGGGATTCAGCCTCCCCCTTCCCTTTCTCCCCCTCCTCTTTCCTTCCCTCTCTGGTAAACAAGGAAGGGGGGGGGGTGCTGGCCTAGGAGGAACCAAAGTAGGATTCGGTCCTACTTGGGGCGCCCCTAGCACACACCAGACAATAGTTTTAGCCGTGTGCGGTGCCCCCCTCCATAGTTTACACCCCCGGTCATATCTTTGTAGTGCTTAGGCGAAGCCCTATGAGGATTACTTCACCATCACTGCCACCATGTTGTCATGCTAACGGAACTCATCTACTACGTCGACGTCTTGCTGGATCAAGAAGGCGAGGGACGTCACCGAGCTAAACATGTGCAGAACTCGGAGGTGTCGTACGTTCGGTACTTGATCAGTCGAAGCTAGAAGAAGTTCGACTACATCAAAAGCTTTGTCAAACGCTTCCACTTACGATCTACGAGGGTATGTAGACACACTCTCCCCTCATTGCTATGCATCTCCATGGATAGATCATTGCGTGTGCGCAGATTTTTTTGTTTTCCATGCTACGTTTCCCAATAGTGGCATCATGAGTCAGGTCTATGCGTAGATGATATGCACGAGTAGAACACAAAAGAGTTGTGGGTGGTGATAGTTATACTGCTTACTACCAACGTCTTATTTTGATTCGGAGGTACTGTGGGATGAAGCGGCCCGGACCAACCTTACATGTCCACGTACATGAGACTGGTTCCACCGACAGACATGCAACTAGTTTTGCATAAAGGTGGCTGGCGGGTGTTTGTTTCTCCTACTTTAGTTGAATCAAATTTGACTGCGGTCAATCCTTGAAGAAGGTTAAAACAACAAACTTGACGAAACACCACTGTGGTTTTGTGCATAGGTAAGAACAGTTCTTGCTAGAAGCCCGTAGCAGCTAGGTAAAACTTGCAACAACAAAGTAGAGGACATCTAACTTGTTTTTGCAGGGCATGTTGTGATGTGATAAGGTCAAGACATGATGTGATAAACATTATTGTATGAGATGATCATGTTTTGTAAGACATCTGACAACCGGCAGGAGCCTTATGGTTCTCCCTTTATTGTATGAAATGCAAACGCCATGTAATTGTTTTACTTTATCACTATGCGTAAGCGATAGTTGTAGAAGCAATAGTTGGCGAGATGACCACGACACTATGATGGAGATCAAGGTGTCGAGCCGGTGACGATGGAGATCATGACGATGCTTTGGATATGGAGATCAAAAGCACAAGATGATGATAGCCATATCATGTCACATATATTGATTGCATGGGATGTTTATCTTTTATGCATCTTATTTTGCTTAGTAAGGCGGTAGCAGTATAAGATGATCCCTTAACTAAATTTCAAGGTAAACGTGTTCTCCCTAAGTATGCATCGTTGTTATAGTTCGTTGTGTTGAGACACCACGTGATGATCGGGTGTGATAGACTCTACATTCACATACAACAGGTGCAAGACAGTTTTGCACATGCGGAATACTTGGGTTAAACTTGACGAGCCTAGCATGTATAGACATGGCCTCGGAACACTGGAGACCGAAAGGTCGAATGTGGATCATATAGTAGATATGATCAACATAGAGATGTTCACCATTGATGACTACTCCATCTCACGTGATGATCGTGAAGGAAATATGCCCTAGAGGCAATAATAAAGTTATTATTTATTTCCTTATATCATGATAAATGTTTATTATTCATGCTAGAATTGTATTAACCGGAAACATAATATATGTGTGAATACATAGACAAACAGAGTGTCACTAGTATGCCTCTACTTGACTAGCTCATTAATCAAAGATGGTTATGTTTCCTAACCATGGACAAAGAGTTGTTATTTGATTAACGAGATCACATCATTAGATGAATGATCTGATTGACATGACCCATTCCATTAGCTTAGCACCCGATCGTTTAGTATGTTGCTATTGCTTTCTTCATGACTTATACATGTTCCTATGACTATGAGATTATGTAACTCCCGTGTGCCGGAGGAACACTTTGTGTGCTACCAAACGTCACAACGTAACTGGGTGATTATAAAGGTACTCTACAGGTGTCTCCAAAGGTACATGTTGGGTTGACGTATTTCGAGATTAGGATTTGTCACTCCGATTGTCGGAGAGGTATCTCTGGGCCCTCTCGGTAATGCACATTACTTAAGCCTTGCAAGCAATGCAACTAATGAGTTAGTTGCGAGATGATGTATTACAGAACGAGTAAAGAGACTTGCCGGTAACGAGATTGAACTAGGTATTGGATACCGACGATCGAATCTCGGGCAAGTAACATACCGATGACAAAGGGAACAACGTATGTTGTCATGCGGTCTGACCGATAAAGATCTTCGTAGAATATGTAGGAGCCAATATGGGCATCCAGGTCCCGCTATTGGTTATTGACCAGAGACGTGTCTCGGTCATGTCTACATTGTTCTCGAACCCGTAGGGTCCACACGCTTAAGGTTTCGATGAGAGTTATATTATGAGTTTATGAGTTTTGATGTACCGAAGGAGTTCCGAGTCCCAGATGAGATCAGGGACATGACGAGGAGTCTCGAAATGGTTGAGACGTAAAGATCGATATATTGGACGACTATATTCGGGCATCGGAAAGGTTCCGAGTGATTCGGATATTTTTCGGAGTACCGGAGAGTTACGGGAATTCGCCGGGAGAAGTATTGGGCCTTGATGGGCTTTAGTGGGAAGAGGAGAAAGGGCCTGCTGCACCCCCCTCCCCTCTAGTCCGAATTGGACTAGGGAAAAGGGGGCCGGCCACCTTTCCTTCTCCTCCACTTCCTTCTCCCTTCCTCCCCTCTTGGTGGACTCCTACTAGGACTTGGAGTCCTAGTAGAACTCCACATCCTGGCCGCACCTAGCCTTGGTCGGCCTCCTCCTCCTCCATCCTTTATACACAGGGTAAGGGGGCACCCCATAGACACACAAGTTGATCATTGAGATCGTTCCTTAGCTGTGTGCGGTGCCCCCTGCCACCATATTCCACCTCGATTACATTGTAGCAGTGCTTAGGTGAAGCCCTGCGACGGTAGTACATCAAGATCGTCACCACGCCGTCGTGCTGACGGAACTCCTCCCCGACGCTTTGCTGGATCGGAGCCCGGGGATCGTCATCGAGCTGTACGTGTGCGAAGAACTCAGAGGTGCCGGAGTAACGGTGCTTGGATCGGTCGGATCGGGAAGACGTACGACTACTTCCTCTATGTTGTGTCAACGCTTCCGCAGTCGGTCTGCGTGGGTACGTAGACAACACTCTCCCCTCTCGTTGCTATGCATCACCATGATCTTGCGTGTGCGTAGGAATTTTTTTGAAATTACTACGTTCCCCAACAGATCGGTCATGGATTAGTTGATTTGGATCACGTATCATTTAGATGACTTGAGGGGTGTCTATCTAAGTGGGAGTTCTTAAGTAATTTGGTTAATTGAACTTAATTCATCATGAACTTAGTCATGGTAGTATTTGCATATCTATGTTGTAGATCAATGGCCCGTGCTACCGTTCCCCTGAATTTTAATGCGTTCCTAGAGAAAGATAAGTTGAAAGATGATGGTAGCAAGTACATGGACTGGGTCCGTAACTTGAGAATTATCCTCATTGCTGCACAGAAGAATTATGTCCTTGATGCACCGCTAGGTGAAAGGCCTACCGTAGGAGAAGATGCTGATGTTATGAACGTCTGGCAAGCTCGATCTGATGACTACTCAATAGTTCAGTGTTCCATGCTTTACGGCTTAGAATCGAGACTTCAAAGTCGTTTTGAATGAAATGGAGAATATGAGATATTCCAGGAGTTGAAGTTAATATTTCAAGAAAATAGCTGCAAGATGGAGGAGAACAGTTCTGTCAGTGAACATGTACTCAAAATGTCTGAGTATCATAATCACTTGACTCAGTTGGGAGTCAATCTTCCAAATGATAGTGTTACTTACAGAGTCCTTCAATCACTGCCACCTAGCTAGAAAGGCTTTGTGATGAACTATAATATGCAAGGTATGGAGAAGACAATCCCGAGCTCTTCGCAATGCTCAAGGCCGTGGAGGTAGAAATCAAGAAGGAGCATCAAGTGTTGATGGTTAACAAGACCACTAGTTTCAAGAAAAAGGGCAAGGGAAAGAAGGGGAACTTCAAGAAGAATGGCAACCAAGTTGCCACTCCCGGGTAGAAGCCCAAAGCTAGACCCATGCCTGAAATTGAGTGCTTGTACTGCAAACGGACTGGTCACTGGAAGCGGAGCTGCCCCAAGTATTTGGCAACTAAGAAGGATGGTAAAGTAAACAAAGGTATATTTGGTATTCATGTTATTGATGTGTACCTTACTAATGCTCGTTGTAGCGCCTGGGTATTTGGTACTAGTTCGGTTGCTCATATTTGTAACTCGAAATAGGAGCTACAGATTAAACGAAGATTGGCTAAGGACGAGGTGACGATGCGCGTCGGGAATGGTTCCAAGGTCGATGTGATCGCCGTCGGCACGCTACCTCTACATCTACCTTCGGGACTAGTTTTAGACCTGAATAATTGTTATTTGGTGCCAGCGTTGAGCATGAACATTATATCTAGATCTTCTTTAGTGTGAGACGGTTATTCATTTAAATCAAAGAATAATGGATGTTCTATTTATATGAGTAATATCTTTTATGGTCATGCACCCTTGAAGAATGTTTTCTTTCTGTTGAATCTCGATTGTGGTGATACACACATTCATAATATTGACGCCAAAAGATGCAAAGTTGATAATGATAGTGCAACATATTTATGGCACTGTCCTTTAGGTCAAATTGGTGTAAAGCGGATGAAGAAACTCCATGTAGATGGACTTTTGGAATCACTTGATTATGAAACATTTGATACTTGCAAACCATGCCTCATGGGCAAGATGACTAAAACTCCGTTCTCTGGAACAATGGTGCGAGCCAATGACTTATTGGAAATAATACATACCAATGTATGCGGCCCGATGAGTGTTTAGGCACGCGGCGGGTATCGTTATTTTCTGACCTTCGCAGATGATTTGAGAAGATATGGGTATATCTACTTAATGAAACACAAGTCTGAAACATTTGAAAAGTTCAAAGAATTTCTGAGTGAAGTGGAGAATCATCGTAGCAAGAAAATAAAGTTTCTATGACCTGATCGCGGAGGCGAATATTTGAGTTACGAGTTTGCCCTTCATTTAAAACAATGTGGAATAGTTTCACAAGTCATGCCACCTGGAACACCACAACGTAATGGTGTGTCTGAACGTTGTAACCATACTTTATTAGATATGGTGCGATCTATGATGTCTCTTACCAATTTACCACTATCGTTTTGGGGTTATGCATTAGAGAGAGCTGCATTCACGTTAAATAGGGCACCACCTAAATCCATTGAGACGACACTGTTTGAACTGTGGTTTGGCAAGAAACCTAAGCCGACGTTTCTTAAAGTTTGGGGTTGCAATACTTTCAAAAGGCTTCCGCCTGATAAGCTCGAACCCAAATCGGGGAAGTGCGTCTTCATAGGATGCCCTAAGGAAACTATTGGGTACACCTACCACAAATCCGAAGGCAAGATCTTTGTTGCCAAGAATGGAACATTTCCAGAGAAGGAGTTTCTCTCGAAAGAAGTAAGTAGGAGGAAAGTAGAACTTGATGAGTGATACATCCATTTTGCATCATGCTTTTATATCAATATTTATTGCATTATGGGCTGTTATTACACATTATGTCATAATACTTATGCCTTTTCTCTCTTAATTTACAAGGTTTACATGAAGAGGGAGAATGCCGACAGCTGGAATTTTGGGCTAGAAAAGGAGCAAATATTAGAGACCTATTCTACACAACCCCAAAAGTCCTGAAACTCCCCGAGAGTCAGTTTTGGAATATATAAAAAATATTGGGCGAAGAAAGCACCAGAAGGGGGCTACCCACCATCCACGAGGGAGGGGGGCACGCCCTACCCCGTGGGTACACCCCTACCTCGTGGGCCACTTGGCAGGCCCCCGATGCCCATCTTCTAGTATAAAGTGTCTTTTGCCCTGGAAAAAATAAGAAGGAAGCTTTCGGGACGAAACGCCGCCGTCTCAAGGCCAAACCAATCTAGGGCTCCGGCGGAGCTGTTCTGCCGGGGAAACATCCCTCCAGGAGGGGGAAATTGTCACATCGTCATCACCATCAATCCTCTCATGTGGAGGGGGTCAATCTCCATCAACATCTTCACCAACACCATCTCCTCTCAAACCCTAGTTCATCTCTTGTATCCGATCTTTGTCTCAAAACCTCAGATTGGTACCTGTGGGTTGCTAGTAGTGTTGATTACTCCTTGTAGTTGATGCTAGTTGGTTTATTCGGTGGAAGATTATATGTTCAGATCCTTTATGCATATTAATACCCCTCTGATTACGAACATGAATATGATTTGTGAGTAGTTACGTCTGTCGGCGTTCTGGGAACGGGGGTCCCCAGACTTGCTTGCCTGCGGCCTGTGGTGTGGCTCAAGTGGGGGCCCAGCGCGGCCCATCTTCATCAACACGAGGCTCAAGACCCTCGTGAGGGGCCAAGCCTCGCGAGGCGGATGACACGGCGCATCCTTAGGCACAACCTCGTCAGGCTGGCTCGCGAGGAGGCAGAGAGTTCAAGGCGGGGTACCTTGCAATGTGCCCATGACGCAAGCCATGATGACACGGGGCACCAGGCGGGTGCCAGCGCGCGCAGCGTCCCTCTTTCCTCTTTGGTGCTAAGGGGGCAAGCATATCAATGGAGTACCAAGGCTTCAGGCAAAGGTTGCCACTTCGGTGCAACGAGACCAAGACCAGGAGGACTACGAGACGGAGGTCACCATGGAGCCCATCGCGGCGTCATCACCAGAGCCTTTGGCAGGCGAAGACTGCTTTTGTCAGGATAGACGTACTCGTTGTCCCCCTTCAAATTAGCCCGCAATTGTTGGATCCCTTCCCGCTCAATATTTGGGGAGAGGACCAGGGCCTCTATAAATAGGACTAGCCACCCGCATGGCAAGGGGATTGGTTCGTTCGGTTCGCAAGTAGAGAGAGAGAGAGAGGGTGACTACGCTCTTCGTAGCAGTTCATCACCACAGCCAAGAACAGAACCTCGCGAGGCTGTTCTTCCTTGTATTGTTCATCCACACCAGCCCCAGGAGGCAATCCATCCACCACACACTGGAGTAGGGTATTACACCACATCGGTGGCCCGAACCAGTATAAATCTTTTGTCTTTCGTGCAGTTCTTTTAGTAGTTTAGATCCCCTCGAGACGGAGAGGTTGAAGGCGAGATTTCCGCGCGCACCCCAGTGTTCGAACCTTAAGGGTCTGCCGGAACCCAAAATCCGACATTTGGCGCGCCAGGTAGGGGTGCCGGAATTCGTCTTCCACCGCTCCATGCCCCGTCGCGCCTTCGTCGCCATGCCCGGCGACCAGGAGGTCACCCCGACCCGTGGGCTGCATGGCCCAAACGCGCGGAACCACTCGCCTCGGGCGACCCCGCGCCCCAGACAGCTCGCGGTCCACAGGGCACTGCGGGTCGCGGGCGACGCGGACAGACTTCGGCAACTCTTACGCCGTGGCAGGCTCGGTCGGCAGCAAGGGCCTCCAATCACGCTGCGACAACGGCACCGTACACCCGCCGGGAGCAGGCGAATTCGAGGGCCGCGCTCATGGTGGCCCGAGAGCTGCTGCGATGCATGTTGCTGGAGGGTGGCCACGACGTGCTGCTAGAGCGAGTGGCGGAGCTCCTGGGCTTCGCCGCCTCGGGGGCTCACCCCTTCTCCACCCAGCTCCCATCCCAAGCCCAGAGCGACCCGCACGGGGGCTCCGCGCGCGCCCGCGGGCTTCAAGGCTACTCCGACGCCAGCGAAGCTGTCAGCACCAGACCGGTGGCGGCACTGCCCCCGCCCCCGACCCGCGAAGGAGAAGGACTCGACGTGACCCACGGCCCCGGAGGGTGGCCGCATTGCCACCCAGTGGCAGGCATGACAGGTGGGGCCGCATGGCATGCGGGGCGCCACGGCATGGCGTACGGGATGACGGTGACGGAAGAGTACGTGCCCTGCATGATGGACCAAGGACACCCTCATGAGGACGGGCAGGGCTCACTCCTCGGCCCCAGCTGGGGGGACGAGGTGATGGAGGCTGAGCCTTCCCGCCGCCCCAGGACGAGCCCGCTGGCCACGCTGGAGGCAGCGATCTCCGGGCGCCGCTAACTCTTTAGGGGCAGGTATATGCTAACCGTGGATCGCAGGAGGTGCAGGTCGCCGCAGCGAGCGGCTGCCCCGCTCCTACAGCCCCTCACCCCTCGGGAGGAGGGTGCAGGGGGCTGCAGGGGAGGGGCCGGGATCCGACATCACCACCGCGGCGTTCGGAGTAAGGCGTTCTCAGGAAGTAGGCCCTCTGCTGGGGAGGTGCCTCAAGGCCTGCCCCTGGCAGAGGACCCGTGGTCGTCGGGGGAACCGCTGGCGACCGCTCTACCCCATCGGGCGGCGTCCTGGGTTCTGGTCATTGCTGATGGCACTAGAGTGTGGCGCAAGGCGGGGCCCTCGTCTGGCGATATGAAGCAAGGCCAGTACCTGTGAAGAAGGCCCAGTGCCTGTGAAGCTCGCCGCCCCGTGACACTCTCACGTAATAATGAGTGGGGCTGTACACGCCCCGGAGTCTTAGGGGTGCTGGCCTCAGGCCCTGGGGCTCCCTCCCACGCCCAGTGGACAGCACTTAGCTCCGCGCTGGTGAGAAGACATCGAAGACTAGATTAGGTGCCGGACGCGGCTTTTTGTCTGCCTTTTGTTGCCTTTCCCTTTGGCTGTTGCTTTCCCCCGCTGGATTTAAGTTGGATTCGAATTTGAGATTTGCGTGTGTTCGGGGAAGGGGTGCTTATTCTCGCTCGAGCCGTTTCTCGCGTTCTGGTTACCGCTCCGTCACAGCTGCCTCCCCTCGCGAGCCCCTCGCGAGCCGAGTCAGGCCAGGCTAGTGCGCAGCCCAGGCTGCCACTGTTGCTCCCTCTCGGGAGGATTTCCGGGTGCCTGCGGAGGTTGTCCTATCCGGAGAAGGCCCAGAGCCTGTGAAGCAAGGCGAGCGCCTGTGAAGCTCTCGCTCTCGAGGAAAAGGCCCAGAGCCTGTGAAGCAAGGCGAGTGCCTGTGAAGCTCTCGCGCTCGAGGAAAAGGCCCAGAGCCTGTGAAGCAAGGCGAGTGCCTGTGAAGCTCTCGCTCTCGAGGAAAAGGCCCAGAGCCTGTGAAGCAAGGCGAGTGCCTGTGAAGCTCTCGCGCTCGAGGAAAAGGCCCAGAGCCTGTGAAGCAAGGCGAGTGCCTGTGAAGCTCTCGCTCTCGAGGAAAAGGCCCAGAGCCTGTGAAGCAAGGCGAGTGCCTGTGAAGCTCTTGCGCTCGAGGAAAAGGCCCAGAGCCTGTGAAGCAAGGCGAGTGCCTGTGAAGCTCTCGCTCTCGAGGAAAAGGCCCAGAGCCTGTGAAGCAAGGCGAGTGCCTGTGAAGCTCTCGCGCTCGAGGAAAAGGCCCAGAGCCTGTGAAGCAAGGCGAGTGCCTGTGAAGCTCTCGCTCTCAAGGAAAAGGCCCAGAGCCTGTGAAGCAAGGCGAGTGCATGTGAAGCTCTCGCGCTCGAGGAAAAGGCCCACAGCCTGTGAAGCAAGGCGAGTGCCTGTGAAGCTCTCGCGCTCGAGGGAAAGGACCAGAGCCTGCGAGCAAGGCGAGTGCTTGTGAAGTCATCGCGTTCGGGAGAAGGCCCAGGGCCCGTGGAGAAGGCCAACGCACGAGGAGTTTCTCATCAGCGACAACCTCACATCCTGAGGACCCAGCTAGAAGGCGCCCAAGGCGTCGCACCCTCTTGCAGGCCGCCTCGGAACCAGCATGGGACAAAGGTAAACCAGCCCACTGTCAGGCGCGAGTGCAATTTGGTTACTACTGATATGATAGACACAAGTTTCTACATGAGGGGCTTCCCCTCCCAAAATGCTCTAACACACCACCAGGTCAAAAGCCTGAGTTCTATTCATGCAGAGTGAAAAAGACAGGAGTGATACGCTCTTAGTCGGACCAATCCCCCAATGCGTCCCCGGAAGCACCTCCTGAGCCCTCGCCGGAGTCGCCGAGCTCGCCATCAACGCCTGTGTCGCTGCCGGCGGCGTCAGGGCCGCTCACCGCGCCATCCTCGTCAGCACCCATGACCACGTCGCTGTCGTCCGAAGCGAAGGCCCTGACAAGGGCGTCCACGTTATCCTCCACCCAGCGTGACAGGTCATCCCGGACGGCCTGGGGGACTGGGGCGATGACAACGTCAAAGTCGAAGCGGGGATTCATGTTCTGAAGATGGCTGAAGACACGGGAGAAGGCGCGCTTGAGCAAGGCGCGGCTCCTCTCCTCCACCAACCTGTCAGCCCTAACCGACCGCGCCTCCAGCTGCGCCACCACGGCGGTGAAGAACTGCAGATTACCGGCATAGTTGATTGTGTGTGGCTCACCAACGGACGCCTCACAGATGTTGCCCAAGGCCGAGTTGGCCCTCTCCCTGAGCGTGGTGAACATTGGGCCATGCGCATGCTCCAGGAGCCGCCGCTGACGTATTTCGTCGGCGTTCTGGCGCTCGACAGCCTCAGCCTCTTCCATCCGTTGGCGAAGGCGGAGCACCTCGGCTTGAGAGGCGGCCAGCTCTTTCTGCGCTGCCTCAAGGGCGGCCCGGGAGACGTCGGCCAGCCGCATCGCCTCGTCCCGTTGGGTCCTTAGGGCTGCGGTTCTGCCTTTAGCCTCGACCCGGATCATCCTCAGCTTCCCCTCGAACTCACGCTCGAGGCCTTGGCGCGCCATCGCCACCCGACGACAAACCTCCTCCAGGACACGCGCTTCCCGCGCAGCGACGCTGTCCTCCGCCTGTGCCACTCGACGCTCCCTCGTCTCCAGCCTCTCGTACTCACAGGAGCATTCGGCGACCTCCAACACCAACGCTTCCTCGCGCTTCTGAAGCTCAGCTGGGTCTCCGGAGGCCACCTCCATCGACGCGAGGGCTGCCTCGCGCAGCTCCGCTTGCTCCTCCAACGAGTGGCCTCGGGCCAGGAGCTCGTGAGCTCGCTCCTCTGCCGCCTCTCGCCATCCGTTAGCTCTCCGGGCCTCCGCGATGGCCTGGGAGCGTGCCACTCGGGAGGCCTCCAGCGACGCCTTCGCTTCTTCATCATCAAGGTCGCGTTGGCGGCGCGCAAGGGCGACGGCGGCTTCTAGCTCGCGCCTCCCTGCAGCTAGATGCAGGCCCTCGGCCTCCAGGCGAGCATCTTCAGTGGCAAGCTCTTCCCCAAGCAGGTCCACCGCGTCGGCCACTCGTCGAAGGAACCCTTGGCGGCGGGAGCGGCGCTCCCGAGCATGCTCGAGCACATCTTCCACGTCATCATCAGCCCCAAGCAGGCGCCGGGGGCTGCGGGTCATCGTTCCCCCTCTGGGCAGGGGACTGGGGGCTGGCGACCTCGCAACAGCCGGACGCGCCACATCAGAAGCTCGACCAAGGGCCAGCCCGCCTCCAGATGAGGGGCGGAGGTGGCGCCTCAACCAGTCGCAGCACAAGACCAGACGGGAGGTACCCGACAGGCTGGCTATCCCCTGAGAAGGCCCGCGAAGGAAAAGCGTGGGGAATGAAGGGCCGTGGTGCACCTCGGGACAATCTGCCCCATCACACGCCCTCACCACGAGGGCAGAGCTGCTCGGAGCACTTGAGGATGGCAGAGGAGGCGAAGCCGAGGGAGGTGGTGCCTCGGCGACTCCCGCGATCTCAGTTGGAAGGGGCCTGCGGAGCAAGAATCAGCGAAAGCAACAAGAGGATCGGGAGTCAGAGAGGAAAAAGACTTACTCGTTAGTGGCGAAGTACTTCCTGCGCTTCAGCACGCGACAAGGGGAGTCAACACCCAGAGCCTCCCTCTTCCTCCGGAGGGCCTCGAAGTCCACGCGGAAGCGGCCCAAGAGAAGAGCACAAGGATCAACCTGCCGCGAGGACGAGGCACCAGGACGGCCTGCGTCGGGAGCGCCCGTCTGGCGCGTGCCACCAATCACCTCGTCAGAAGCCAGGACCAGGGCCTCCAAGGCCCCAGCCCCAGGCGCTGGGAGCGGCTGCCTACCACCTTCAGCCGCAGCAGTACGGGCCTCAGGAGCTGTCTCCTCACGAGCAGCCTCGGGCGCCGCACCCCCCTCAGGAGCTGTCTCCTCACGAGCAGCTTCGGGCGCCGCACCCTCCTCCGGAGCCGTACCCTCACGAGCGGCGCACAACGCTGCCCCCTCCTCTGGAGCCTCCACGACCTCAGGCGCCTCCTGTCTCCCTTCTCCGCCGCTTGAGGAGGAGTCGCCTTGGCCGATTGGGAGGGGAGCCACCACTACAGGGTTCTCGCGAGGCCCTTGGAGACCGGCGGGGCGCAGCCCCCACTCGTCGAAGTCAGGCATCTACTTCACAAAGTCAGCCTTGCTCTGACAGAGATATAGCAAGGCCCCGCCTTGCCGGATGTTGCCAGGATTGGGTTCCCCGGCCAAAGTCAGGAGCGTCGACTTCAGCGCCGCGGGAGCCAGGTCTTCTTCCTGGAGCCTCATGTCGTCCTCGCGGCCCCGGAAGGCCCACATTCGGCGAGAGTGCCGCTGCAGGGGAGCGACACGGCACAACAGAAACTCCTTCACCACCTTGGGCGCTGTCACGCCGAGTTTCCTCAGGAGCGCGAAGCGAGGCCAGACGAAGACAAGCCGAGGGCTCTTCAGCATCTCCTGGCCCCAACCCGAATTGGGGATGGCAGGCGAGGTCGGCTCCGATAGCAGGGGGCTGGGCACCCCTTGCGTCCACATACAACCATCGCTCGTGGAACCCGGCCGCGGGCTGGGGGAGTCGGAAGTCAATTCTAGACGCCTCGGACACAGGCTCGGCAGCAAAGCTCGCGCATGCCCAGCGCTGGGAAGGATCGACAAGACGCAGCGAGAAGAAGTGGCGCAGCAGGGCGACCGAAGGAGGGATGCCCACCATGGCTTCGCAAACGAAGGCGAAGACCGAAAGGAGGGTGATGGACTCAGGACTTAGATGCATTAAGTGGATCTGATAATGCGAAAGCACGACATTGAAGAAATCAGAGAAAGGGGGAACCAGACCCGCCCACAAGGCATCGGTAAAACATGGGACCTCAGTGGCTGTCCTGTCAATGGAGAAGTGGGACACGGGCCAGGCAGTCGTCCTTCCGCACTCGTTGAAGATGGTGGCCAAGGCCAAGCTGTCCCTGCCCAGGCACTCTTGGTTGAGCACAGTCGATCGGCCGACGAGAGGGGCCACCGTTGGCGGCGCACAAGACGAAGGCATGGGCTTCTCTGCTCTCTCCTTCCCCGTTGGAGCCATGGCGATGGGAAGGAGGGGGGGGGACTCGAGATTGGATTGAAGGCAGGGGGAGGCGCACGAAAGAGGGAAGAACAGAGGACACCCGAGCAACAGGAAAGGGGACGGCTGTGTACGACTACCAGTCTGCCTAGCAGGGCGCACAATAAGGAAGCGTGGGGGAACGGTGCCGCCCACGTCCAATCAACCGCCACGCGGCGTCCAAGGCTGCAGGCTGTTAGGGCCCGCGGCGCTTCGCCCTTGCCCTTTCGCCTCTCGGCACGGCCAAGTCCATGCTCGCCTTGGGCCCGGGGGCTACTGTCGGCATTCTCGGAACGGGGGTCCCCAGACTTGCCTGAAAGCGGCCTGCGGCGTGGCTCAAGTGGGGGCCCAGCGCGGCCCATCTTCATTAACACGAGGCTCAAGACCCTCGCGAGGGGCCAAGCCTCGCGAGGCGAATGACAAGGCACATCCTCAGGCACAGCCTCGTCAGGGTGGCTCGCGAGGAGGCGGAGAGTTCAAGGCGGGGTACCTCGCGAGGTGCCCATGACGCAAGCCATGATGACACGGGGCGCCAGGCGGGTGCCAGCGCGTGCAGCGTCCCTCTTTCCTCTTTAGTGCAAAGGGGGCAAGCGTATCAGCGGAGTACCGAGGCATCAGGCAAAGGTTGCCACTTCGGTGCAACGAGACCAAGACCAGGAGGACTACGAGACGGAGGTCACCATGGAGCCCATCGCGGCGTCATCACCAGAGCCTTTGGCAGGCGAAGACTGCTTTTGTTAGGATAGATGTACTCGTTGTCCCCCTTCAAATTAGCCCGCCATTGTTGGATCCCTTCCCGCTCAATATTTGGGGAGAGGACCAAGGCCTCTATAAATAGGATTAGCCACCCGCATGGCAAGGGGGTTGGTTCGTTCGGTTCGCAAGTAGAGAGAGAGAGAGAGAGAGAGAGAGAGAGGGTGATTGCGCTCTTCGTAGCAGTTCATCACCACAGCCAAGAACAGACCCTCGCGAGGCTGTTCTTCCTTGTATTGTTCATCCACACCAGTCCCAGGAGGCAATCCATCCACTACACACTGGAGTAGGGTATTACACCACATCGGTGGCCCGAACCAGTATAAATCTTGTGTCTTTCGTGCAGTTCTTTTAGTAGTTTAGATCCCCTCGAGACGGAGAGGTTGAAGGCGAGATTTCCGCGCGCACCCCAGTGTTCGAACCTTAAGGGTCTGCCTAAACCCGAAATCTGACAACGTCTGTTCCCGAGGACATGGGAGAAGTCTTGCTATAAGTAGTCATGTGAATTTGGTATTCGTTCGATATTTTGATGAGATGTATGTTGTCTTTCCTCTATTAGTGTTATGTGAACATTGACTACATGACACTTCACTATTGTTTGGGCCTAGGGGAAGGAATTGGGAAGTAATAAGTAGATGATGGTTGCTAGAGTGACAGAAGCTTAAACCCTAGTTTATGCGTTGCTTCGTAAGGGGCTGATTTGGATCCATATGTTTCATGCTATGGTTAGGTTTACCTTAATTCTTCTTTTGTAGTTGCAGAAGCTTGCGAGGAGGGTTAATCATAAGTGGGATGCTTGTCCAAGGAAGGGCAATACCCAAGCACCGGTCCACCCACATATCAAATTATCAAAGTAACGAACGTGAATCATATGAGCATGATGAAAACTAGCTTGACGATAATTCCCATGTGTCCTCGGGAGCGCTTTCCTTTATATAAGAGTTTGTCCAGGCTTGTCCTTTGCTACAAAAATGATTGGGCCACCTTGCTGCACCTTTTTTACTTTTGTTACTTGTTACTCGTTACGAATTAACTTATCACAAAACTATCTGTTACCTATAATTTCAGTGCTTGTAGAGAATACCTTACTGAAAACCGCTTGTCATTTCCTTCTACTCCTCGTTGGGTTCGACACTCTTACTTCTCAAAAGGACTACGATAGATAACCTATACTTGTGGGTCATCAAGACTCTTTTTTTATGCCGTTGCCAGGGGGAAGCGCCTTTGGTAGGTGGAATTTGGTAAGGAAAAATTTATATAGTGTGCTGAAATTTACTGTCACTTGTTACTACGGAAAGTAATCCTTTGAGGGGCTTGTTCGGGGTATCTTCACCCCGAACCGTAGAGCAAAGAGTTGCTCCTCAACCTACTGAACCTACTGAAAATGTTTACTTTTGAAATTCCTTCGGGTATGATAGAGAAACTGCTAGCTAATCCTTTTATAGGAGATGGAATATTACATCCCGATATGAACCTAATCTATGTGGATGAAGTTTGTGGATTATTTAATCTTGCAAGTATGCCCGAGGATGTTATCAAGAAGAAGGTCTTCCCTTTATCTTTGAAGGGAAAGGCATTGACATGGTTTAGGCTATGTGATGATATTGGATCATGGAACTACAGCCGATTGAAATTGGAATTTCATCAGAAGTTTTATCCTATGCATCTAGTTCATCATGATCGTAATTATATATATAATTTTGGGCCTCACGAAGGAGAAAGTATCTCTCAAGCTTGGGGGAGGCTTAAGTCAATGTTATATTCATGCCCCAATCATGAGCTCTTAAGAGAAATTATTATTCAAAAAATTAATGCTCGGCTTTCTCTCAATAATCGCTCCATGCTCGATACTTCTTGTACTGGTTCTTTTATGATGAAGACTATTGAATTCAGATGGGATTTATTGGAAAGAATTAAATGCAACTCTGAAGATTGGGAACTCGACGCAGGTAAGGAGTCAGGTATCACACCTAAGTTTGATCGTGTTAAATCTTTTATGGATACCAATGCTTTTCGTGAATTTAGCACTAAATATGGACTTGACTCTGAGATAGTAGCTTCTTTCTGTGAATCATTTGCTACTCATGTTGATCTCCCTAAGGAGAAGTGGTTTAAATATCATCCTCCCATTGAAGTAAAAGTAGTTGAGCCTATTAAAGTTGAAGAAAAGACTATCACTTATAATGTTGATCCTATTGTTCCTACTGCTTATATTGAGAAACCACCATTCCCTGTTAGAATAAAGGATCATGCTAAAGCTTCAACTGTGGTTCGTAATAGTAATGCTAGAACACCTACACCCCCTGAGCAAATTAAAGTTGAACCTAGTATTGCTATGGTTAAAGATCTCTTGGTAGATAATATTGACGGGCATGTTATTTGCTTCTGTGATGAAGCTGATAGAATTGCTAGACCCGATACTAAAGATAAACATAGACCTGTGGTAGGCATGCCTGTTGTTTCTGTTAAAATAGGAAATCATTTCTATCATGGCTTTTGTGATATGGGTGCTAGTGCGAGCGCAATACCTCATTACTTATACAAAGAAATTATGCATGATATTGCAGCTGCTGAGATAGAAGATATTGATGTTAATATTAAGCTTGCCAATAGAGATACTATTTCACCAGTTGGGATTGTTAGAGATGTTCAAATCTTGTGCGGGAAAGTTAAATATCCTACTGATTTTCTCGTTCTTGGTTCCCCACAAGATGACTTTTGTCCCATTATATTTGGTAGACCCTTCTTGAATACTGTTAATGCTAAGATAGACTACAAAAAGGATATTGTTACTATTGGTCTAGGGGGTATTCTCATGATTTTAATTTTGCTAAATTTCATAGACAACCCCATGATAAAGAATTTCGTAGTAAAGATGAAATTATTGGTCTTGCTTCTATTGCCGTGCCTCCTAATGATCCTTTAGAAAAATATTTGCTAGACCATGAAAATGATATGTTTATGAATGAAAGAAGGTAAATAGATGAAATATTCTTTAAATAGGGGACTATTTTGAAACACAACTTGCCTGTTGAAATTCTAGGGGATCCTCCTCCACCCAAGGGTGATCCCGTGTTTGAGCTTAAACCATTACCTGATACCCTTAAATATGTTTATCTTGATGAAAAGAAGATATATCATGTTATTATTAGTGCTAACCTTTCAGAGCAGGAAGAAGAGAAATTATTGAAAACTCTGAAGAAGCATCATGCTGCTATTGGATATACTCTTGATGATCTTAAGGGCATTAGTCCCACTCTATGCCAGCACAAAATAAAATTGGAGAAAGACGCTAAACCGGTTATTGATCACCAATGACGATTAAATCCTAAGATGAAAGAAGTGGTAAGAAGTGAAATACTAAAGCTTCTGGAGGCAGGTATAATTTATCCTGTTGCTGATAGTCAGTGGGTAAGTCCTGTCCATTGTGTCCCTAAGAAGGGGGGTATTATTGTTGTTCCTAATGATAAAGATGAATTGATCCCACAAAGAATTTTTACAGGTTATAGAATGGTAATTGATTTCCGCAAATTAAATAAAGCTACTAGAAACGATCATTACCCTTTACCCTTTATTGATCAAATGCTAGAAAGATTATCCAAACATACACATTTTTGCCTTATAGACGGTTATTCTGGTTTCTCTCAAATACCTGTGTCGAAAGAGGATCAGGAAAAGACCACTTTTACTTGCCCTTTCGGTACCTTTGCTTATAGATGTATGCCTTTTGGTTTATGTAATGCACCTGCTACCTTTCAAATATGTATGACTGCTATATTCTCTGACTTTTGTGAAAAGATTATTGAGGTTTCCATGGATGATTTCTCCATGTATGGAACTTCTATTGATGATTGCTTAAGCAACCTTGAGCGAGTGTTGCAGAGATGTGAAGAAACTAATCTTGTCTTGAACTGGGAGAAGTGCCACTTTATGGTTCATGAAGGTATTGTCTTGGGGCATAAAATTTCTAAAAGAGGTATTGAAGTTGATAAAGCTAAAGTTGATGCTATTGAAAAGATGTCATGTCCTAAGGACATTAAAGGTATAAGAAGTTTCCTTGGTCATGCCGGCTTTTATAGGAGGTTCATTAAAGACTTCTCAAAAAATTCTAGGCCTCTGACTAATCTCTTACAAAAAGATGTTCCTTTTGTATTTGATGCTGATTGTGTAGAAGCATTTGAAATACTTAAGAAAGCCTTGATTTTTGCACCTATTGTTCAGCCACCTGATTGGAATTTACCCTTTAAAATTATGTGTGATGCTAGTGATTATGTTGTAGGTGTTGTTCTAGGACAAAGAGTTGACAAGAAATTAAATGTTATCCAATATGCTACTAAAACTCTAGACAGTGCCCAGAGAAATTATGCTACTACTGAAAACGAATTGTTAGCAGTTGTATTTGTTTGTGATAAGTTCAGACCTTATATTGTTGATTCTAAAGTAACTGTTCACACTGATCATGCTGCTATTAAATACCTTATGGAAAAGAAAGATGCTAAACCTAGACTTATTAGATGGGTTCTCTTGCTACAAGAATTTTATTTACATATTATTGATAGAAAGGGAGCTGAGAACCCCGTTGCAGACAACTTGTCTAGGTTAGAAAATGTTCTTGATGACCCACTACCTATAGATGATAGCTTTCTTGATGAACAATTAGCTGTCATAAATGCTTCTCGTACTGCTCCATGGTGTGCTGATTATGCTAATTACATTGTTGCTAAATTTATACAACCTAGTTTCACATACCAACAAAAGAAAAAGTTTTTCTATGATTTAAGGCATTAGTTCTGGGATGACCCACAACTTTATAAAGAAGGAGTAGATGGTGTTATTAGACGTTGTGTACCTGAGCATGAACTGGAACAGATCCTACGCAAGGGTCACTCCGAGGCTTATGGAGGTGTGACGGCCCCGATTTGACCGTACACTAATCATACACGTAAATGTGTACGACCAAGAACAGGGACTCACGGGAAGATATCACAACACAACTCTAGACACAAATAAAATAATACAAGCTTTATATAACAAGCCAGGGGCCTCGAGGGCACGAATACATAAGCTCGAATACACAAGAGTCAGCAGATGCAATAATATATGAGTACGGACATAAGTTAAACAAGCTTGCCTTAAGAAGGCAAGCACAAAAGTAGCAACGATTGAAAAGGCAGGGCCTCCTGCCTGGGACCTCCTAACTACTCCTCAAAGTTGAACTCCATGTAGAACCATCCTCGGGGTCCTCTGGCTCCTGGACTCCAGCATCTGGTTGCGACAATCGGGTATAGAAAAGGGGAAAAGGGGGAGCAAAGCAACCGTGAATACTCATCCAAAGTACTCGCAAGCAAGGAGCTACACTACATATGCATGCATTGGTATCAAATGGAAAAGGGGTATCATATGTGGACTGAACTGCAGAATGCCAGAATAAGAGGGGGATAGCCAGTCCTATCTAAGACTACGCTTCTGGCCACCTCCATCTTGCAGCATGTAGAACAAAGTAGATGGTGAGTTCACCAAGTATCATCGCATAGCACAATCCTACCCGGTGATCCTCTCCTCGTCGCCCTGTTAGAGAGTGATCACCGGGTTGTATCCAGCACTTGAAAGGGTGTGTTTTATTAAGTATCCGGTTCTAGTTGTCATAATGTCAAAGTACAACTCTGGGTCATCCTTTTACCGAGGGACACAACTATTCGAATAGATAAACTTCCCTGCAGGGGTGCACCACATTTCCCAACATGCTCGATCCCCTTTGTCCGGACACACTTTTCTGGGTCATGACCGGCCTCAGAAGATCAACACGTCGCAGCCTCACCTAGGCACAACAGAGAGGTCAGCACGCCGGTCTAAATCCTATGGAGCAGGGGTCTGGGTCCATCGCCCATTGCACACCCGCACATTGCGAACTCGGCCGGCGAGCAGACCTAGCCTCCCTTATACAAGAGCAGGCGTCCCAATCCAACTCGGCGTGCGCCGCCCAGTTGCTGACATCATGAAGGCTTCGGCTGATACCACGATGTCGAGTGCCCATAACTGTTCCCGCACAGTTGGTTAGTGTGTATAGGCCAGTGGCCAGACTCAGATCAAATACCAAGATCTTGTTAAGCGTGTTATTTTGAAGTAACTGTGAACGCCGACCAGGGCCAGGCCCACCTCTCTCCTAGGTGGTCTCAACCTGCCCTGTCGCTCCGCCACAAAGATATACCCAGAGGGCCGTCAGGACAAAGGTCCTTTCAGCCCCCAATCCGTGAATCACTCGCGGGTACTCTTCGAGCCGACCCGTCTTTAGTCATCACATGTATCATGTATAAGATATATAACATATACCCGTGATCACCTCCCTAGTGCTCACGTCCCGATAGTATAGCATGACAGACATACAAGAATGTAGGGTCACTGATGATAAACTAGCATCCTATACTAAGCATTTAGGATTGCAGGGAAAGGTAACAACAGTTGTAGCAAGGACAGGCTATGCATCAGAATAGGATTAACGGAAAGCAGTAACATGCTACACTACTCTAATGCAAGCAGTAGAGAGAAGAGTAGGCGATATCTGGTGATCAAGGGGGGGGGGCTTGCCTAGTTTCTTTGGCAAGAAGGAGGGTCGTCCACACCGTTGTTGAACTGGGGGTCTCCGGCAGTCTCGGGGTCTAGCGGAAAGAAGTAACGGAGGGGGAACACAATAAATAACAAAGCAAACAAAAGCATCACAAAGCAAGACATAGGCAATACGCAGCGCTAGGGTTGACCTAACACAATGCTAGGCGATATAGGTGAAGGGGGAAAACATCCGGGAATGTTTTCCCAAAGTTTGTCATTTTTGGACAAATGAAACAGAGGT
The DNA here is from genome assembly GCA_034509565.1 of Triticum monococcum. Classification (NCBI taxonomy): domain Eukaryota; kingdom Viridiplantae; phylum Streptophyta; class Magnoliopsida; order Poales; family Poaceae; genus Triticum; species Triticum monococcum. Next base: position 518,044,277 of record CM067846.1, read on the forward strand.
AGATTGTTGCACATTAGCTATGCTAGGGACGCGTGGCAGACGAACAGGTTGCGTCTTTGGATTCATCTCGTCGTTCTGAGCAACTTTCATAGAGAAAACATTTTCATCCGAGTTGTGGTTTATTTTCTACGAATTTCTAAAGTTTTAAACAAATTCTGGAATTATTAATAATAGGAAAGGAATTATGACATCAGCATTGCATGGGGATGACGCCAGCAGTCAACAGACTCATTGACCAGGGTCAAACCTGCCATGTGGGTCCGGTGGGACCCACATGTCATGGTCAGAGGGCTTAACTAAGTTTAACTAAGACTAAACATGGTTAATTAGCACCTGGACCCCACCTGTCAGTGTCTTAACTGAATAACTAATTAATTTTAATTATAAAACTGGTTTAGTTAAATTAATTACGTGGTGGGGCCCGCATGTCAGTGGGCCAGAGTGCCCAGTCAGCAGTTGACCAAAGTCAACAGGTCAGCTGGGCCCACGGGTCAGCGACCCAGGGGGTGGCCCCGGCCGGCCAGGTCAGCGGTGGTGCTAGAGCTAGCTCCTTCGACCAAATCCACGGCAGAGGGCGCGGCCGTGTGTCGGGATTCGTCGTCCGGCGGCCAAAATGGGCGTGGGCGGGTGTGTTGAACGGGGAGCCCACCGCGTCCTGTGGGGGCACTGGTAGGAGTTGAGGCCGCCGGAGTTGGCACCGGCGTTGAGCAGAGGCCGCGGTTGGCTTCGGGCCTCGACAGGGACGGCTCCAGGGAGTATGGCGAGGGGCGCTGAGGGGCTCATTGGCCTCCTAGGAAGCTCAAGAGCGCGGTGTGCGTTGCGGGCGCGAGCGGGGCTAGCGATGGCTACGGCGGCGATATGAACAGCGACAGCGAGCTCGTGGTTGAGCGGCAAGGCGATCCTCGGGCAACAAAAAGAAAGGGGAAAGGAGGGAAAAAAACGGCTGCTCACAGCGGTGACGGGGAGCTGCTCGGGGAGGCGTGGGACGCAGTGACGGCGACGGAGTCGACGTCGAACTCCGGTGGATGCAGAGGAAGAAGTTGCTCCGATCCCTCCGCGGTGGTGGCTCCCGGGTCGCGCTGGTGGTCGGGGTCACAGTAGTGGACGTTGCCGGTAGGGCTAGACACGGTGGCACGTCGAGGAGGGGCCGGTGGCTACGCGGGCGAGCAAGCGGAGGAGACGACAGTGGCGGCCATGGCGGAGAGGGGAAGCAGCAACGCGTGGGGGAAGGGGGATCTGAGTGGGGAGGCGGAGAGGGAGTGCAAGGGGGAGTGGGTGAGTGGGGAGGGAGCCCAAGGCGTCGGGGCTGCGCTTATCCCCTCGCTGGCGACGTGGCAACGCGGGGCACCGCACCAGGTCCGTGGGAACGAGCTGGGGAGGGCTCGATCACGTGAACAGAGAGAAGGAGAGGGGTGACCGGGAGGGGGAGTGGGCCGGCCTAGCTGGGCCGGTTGGCTGGGTGGGCCGAAGCCCAGGTGAGGTAGGGGGCTTTCTCTCTTTTTTCTTTTCTTTTTACTTATTTATTTTTACTTAATCTTTCCTGTTTTATTTCTGGTTACATTTTATTTTAGTTTTAGTAAAAATTACCACTAGTATCTAAATTTGTATTATAAATAAAGTACTGCCAGATTAATTCCTAGCCCATAATAAAATAGTTTTAATATCATATATAATTCAATTAGGCATTTATTTAATTGTTTTCACTACTGGTTAAATCATTTTAGTGCACTTAAATATTTTATAAATATGTGGGTTCTCCACCATAATTAACTATGCAATATTTGTCACCTCTAGAATATTTTAGTTTTTATGTTCGAAAACTTTTATTGTTTGCCTAAAATTCAAATTTGAAAATGAATCATTTTGATCTAACGTGAGGTTAGCAACACTAACAGAGGTGATGCAACATCATTAGCATAGGTTTACTGTAGCATAATTATCCGGGTGTCACAGGAGGACACCACGCTGGAGATATAACTGCACATAAGGTATTGCAATCGGTTTTTATTGGCCTACTCTTTTCAAAGATGCCCATAAGTTTGTCTTGTCTTGTGATGAATGTCAAAGAATTGGTAATATTAGTAGACGTCAAGAAATGCCTATGAACTATTCACTTGTTATTGAACCATTTGATGTTTGGGGCTTTGATTATATGGGACCGTTTCCTTCCTCTAATGGGTATACACATATTTTAGTTGTTGTTGATTACGTTACTAACTGGGTAGAAGCTATTCCAACTAGTAGTGCTGATCATAACACCTCTATTAAGATGCTTAAAGAAGTTATTTTCCCGAGGTTTGGAGTCCCTAGATATTTAATGACTGATGGTGGTTCACATTTTATTCTTGGTGCTTTTTGTAAAATGCTTGCTAAGTATGATGTTAATCATAGAATTGCATCTCCATACCACCCACAGTCTAGCGGTCAAGTAGAACTGAGTAATAGAGAGCATAAATTAATTTTGCAGAAGACTGTTAATAGATCTAGAAAGAATTGGTCCAAGAAACTTGATGATGCATTATGGGCCTATAGAACTACATATAAAAATTCTATAGGTATGTCTTCGTATAAAATGGTTTATGGAAAAGCATGTCACTTACCTCTCGAACTAGAACATAAGGCATATTGGGCCATTAAAGAGCTCAATTATGATTTCAAACTTGCCGGTGAGAAGAGACTATTTGACATTAGCTCACTTGATGAGTGGAGAACCCAGGCCTATGAGAATGCCAAACTGTTTAAAGAAAAGGTTAAAATATGGCATGAGAAAAGGATACAAAAGCGTGAGTTTAATGTAGGTGATTATGTTCTGTTATACAACTCTCGTTTAGGATTTTTTGCAGGAAAACTCCTCTCTAAATGGGAAGGTCCTTACGTTATCGAGGAGGTCTATCGTTCCAGTGCCATAAAATCAACAACTTCGAAGGCACAAACCCGAGGGTGGTGAACGGTCAAAGAATCAAACATTATATCTCAGGTAATCCCATAAATGTTGAAACCAATGTTATTGACACTGTAACCCCGGAGGAGTACATAAGGGACACTTTCCAGAACGTTCCAGACTCCAAAAAGGAATAGGTATGTGGAACGGTAAGTAAACCGACTCCAAAACAGTTCTAATAGCAATTTTTCTCCATTTTGGAATAAATAAGAAAATAGGAAAATAAGAAGTAGTCCAGAAAGGACATGAGGCGTCCACGAGGGTGGAGGGCGCGCCCTACCCCATGTGCGCGCCCCCTACCTCATGGGCACCTCGTGTGCCCTCCGGACTCCGTTTTCTTGCATGATACTTCTTTTGGTAATTAAAAATTCATTATATAATCTCTCGAAGGTTTTGACCACCGTACCACGATACAATCCTCTGTTTTTGTTTTGAGTTGTTTCTGCAGCAGATTTAGAGCAAGATGTCTTCTCAAGAGTCAGTAGGGGAGAGTCGGGTGTCTCATCCGACCCCGAGGCCAGGAGCAAACAGTGATGCTGACCACTTTGGGCCATCAATGGAGGAAGAGATGGAGGCCGACTTGAAAAGGATAGATGCCATGGAGGAATATCAAGAAGTTAGCTCTCGTCTCCAAGCCAGATTCACGATGGAGGAACTTCAGAGCTTAGCAATTCCAAACTCGGTCATCCCTCCCAATGTTAGATTTCTTTCTTATGAAAATATGAAAAGGAGTGTTACTTGTTCTCCCGCAGCTATGCAACATCCATGGGTGCAAGGAGATTTAGCCGTTAGGGGTAAGCTCCATAGGGAAATAATGGATCTCAAGCAGCAAGTCAATAAGCTCGAGGAAGAGAATCATATCCTAAGGGGCATCATCGCCAAGAATATCACATCACCACCTCTGAAGAAAAGACATAAATACATGGGATGGGCACTCTCCCTGGCAGTTGCCAAGCTTGGGGGAGGTGCCCCGGTATCGTATCACCATCACACTTCTATCTTTACCGTTTTCTTAGTTCGATCCTTTTGGTTATATCTTGATCTAGTAGAATAAAGTTTAGTATGATCTAGCTTTGAGTTTTGTGTTGATCCTTATCTATGCAATTGAGTCCATGAGCTATATATAATAAAGATTAGTCTTGAGTCGAGGGCTTGGTTATCTTGCTATGATCTTGAGGGAGTAAAAGAAAGAAAAAAAGGGGAATAATAAAAAGAAATAAAGGGATCGTATTGATCTTATGGAGAGTAATGACTTCAAATATAACGAGTATGATGAATAAAAGTTGTTGAGAGTTGACAAACATAGTTTTGGTCATCGTTGCAATTAATAGGAAGTAATAAAGAAAGAGAGGTTTTCACATATTGAGGGAGTCCTGGATTAGGGGGTGTTCGGATAGCCGGACTATACCTTCAGCCGGACTCCTAGACTATGAAGATACAAGATTGAAGACTTCGTCCCGTGTCCGGAAGGGACTTTCCTTGGCGTGGAAGGCAAGCTTGGCGATACGGATATGTAGATCTCCTACCATTGTAACCGACTTTGTGTAACCCTAACGCTCTCCGGTGTCTATATAAACCGGAGGGTTTTAGTCCGTAGGACAACATACACAACAACAATCATACCATAGGCTAGCTTCTAGGGTTTAGCCTCTCTGATCTCGTGGTAGATCTACTCTTGTACTACCCATATCATCAATATTAGTCAAGCAGGACGTAGGGTTTTACCTCCATCGAGAGGGCCCGAACCTGGGTAAAACTTCGTGTCCCTTGCCTCCTGTTACCATCCGGCCTAGACGCATAGTTCGGGACCCCCTACCCGAGATCCACAGGTTTTGACACCGACATTGGTGCTTTCGTTAAGAGTTCCTCTGTGTCGTCGCCGTCAGGCTTGATGGCTCCTACGATCATCAATGGCGATGCAGTCCAGGGTGAGACCTTCCTCCCCGGACAGATCTTCGTCTTCGGCGGCTTCACATTGCGGGCCAATTCATTTGGCCATCTGGAGCAGATCGAAAGCTATGCCCCTGGCCGTCAGGTCTGATTTGGAAGCTTAAACTACACGGCTGACATCCGCGGGGACTTGATCTTCGACGGATTCGAGCCACTGCCGAGCGCGCCGCACTGTCACGACGTGCATGATCTAGCTCTGCCGCCGAACAGTGCCCTGGAGGCCGCACCCGCATCGGCTTCGACCCTTAATTCAGAGCCAACTGCGTCGATCGAGGATGGGTGGTTGGACACCGCCTCGGGGGCTGCGATCCCAACGGCGATCGAGCCGAACACCAGCCCCGCACTCTGCGAGACTCGTGACTCCAAGGAGCCGGACTCCTCTCCGGACTCCAAACCCTCCACGCCCTTGCCGATCGAATCCGATTGGGCGCCGATCATGGAGTTTACTGCCGCGGACATCTTTCAGCACTCGCCTTTCGGCGATATTCTGAAGACACTGAAGCCTCTCTCTTTATCAGGAGAGCCCTGACCGGACTACGGTCAGCAAGGTTGGGATTCGGACGATGAAGAAATTCAATGCCCACCCACCACCCACTTTGTAGCCACTGTCGACGACTTAACCGACATGCTCGACTTCGACTCCGAAGACATCGATGGTATGGACGCCGATGATGGAGACGATGAAGAACCAGCGCCTATCAGGCCCCGGAAAGCCACCTCATCATATGACATATACATGGTGGACACCCCAAAAGAAGGAGATGGCGATGGAACAGCGGAGGATGACCCCTCCAAGAAACAGCCTAAGCGCCGGCGTCAGCGGCGCCGCTCAAAATCCCGCCAAAACAAATACGGTGATTCCAGCACGGGAGATAATAATACTCCGGAAAGTGCCGAAGAAAACCCCCTCCAGCAAGATTTAGCACAGGAGGATGGAGAAACCAGCCCTCGTGAGAGAGCGGCAGACAGAGAGGTCGAGGACGATAATTATATGCCTCCCTCCGAAGACGAGGCAAGCCTCGATGATGCCGAATTCGTCATGCCAGAGGATCCCGTCGAGCAAGAGTGTTTTCAACGCAGGCTTATGGCCACGGCAAGAAGCCTCAAGAAAAAACAGCAAAAACTTAGAGCTGACCAAGATTTGCTAGTCGACAGATGGACTAAAGTCCTTGCGGCCGAAGAGCATAAACTCGAACGCCCCTCCAAGAGCTACCCAAAGCGCAGGTTGCTACCCCGATTAGAGGAGGAAGCACTTGATGCGGCCGACCGGCCACCTCATGGCCGCGACAGAGAGGCCTCTCGGCCCTCCACTCAAGCCGCACCCCGTACCAAGGTACGGGAATATGCACCGGACTTACGAGATATGTTGGAGGACAAGGCAAGGCAAACAAGATTGATCTACGGATCACGTGGGCGCCCCACGGCTCGAGACGGTAACCGTCACGCCAGCCACAAATTCGGCAGGGCCGAACACAGTAGACAAAGCTCATTGGAGCTACGTCGTGATATAGCCCAGTACAGAGGCGCCGCACATCCACTATGCTTCACAGACAAAATAATGGATCATCAAATCCCCGAGGGTTTCAAACCCGTAAACATCGAATCATATGATGGCACAACAGATCCTGCGGTATGGATCGAGGATTATCTCCTTCATATCCACATGGCCCGCGGCGATGATTTCCACGCCATCAAATACCTCCCACTCAAGCTTAAAGGACCATCTCGGCATTGGCTTAACAGCTTGCCAACAGGATCAATTAGTTGTTGGGAGGACCTCGAAGCTGCATTCCTCGACAATTTCCAAGGCACTTATGTGCGACCCCCAGACGCCGATGATCTAAGTCACGTAATTCAGCAGCCAGAGGAATTGGCCAGGCAATTCTGGACACGGTTCCTAACAAAGAAAAATCAAATAGTAGACTGTCCGGACGGTGAGGCCCTAGCAGCCTTCAAGCACAATATCCGTGACGAGTGGCTTGCCCGGCACCTTGGACAGGAAAAGCCGCAGTCCATGGCAGCACTCACGACACTCATGACCCGCTTTTGCACGGGAGAAGACAGCTGGCTTGCTCGTAGCAACAATATGACCAAGAACCCTGGTAATTCGGATACCAGGGACAGTAGTGGCAGGTCGCGTCGCAACAAGCAGAAGCGCCGCATTAATGGCGACAATACTGAGGATACGGCAGTTAATGCCGGATTCAGAGGCTCTAAATCCGGTCAGCGGAAAAAGCCATTCAAAAGGAATCCTAGGGGCCCGTCCAGTTTGGATCGAATACTCGACCGCTTATGCCAGATACATGGCACCCCCGAAAAGCCGACCAATCACACCAATAGGGATTGTTGGGTGTTCAAGCAGGCAGGCAAGTTAAATGCCGAAAATGAAGACAAGGGGCTGCATAGCGATGACGACAAGGAGCCCCGGCCGCCGAACAACAGTGGACAAAAGGGTTTTCCCCCACAAGTGCGGACGGTGAACATGATATACGCAACCCATGTCCCCAAAAGGGACCGGAAGCGCGCGTTAAGGGACGTATACACGGTAGAGCCAGTCGCCCCAAAGTTCAACCCATGGTCCTCCTGCCCGATCACCTTTGATCGAAGGGACCATCCCACTAGCATCCGTCATGACGGATTCGCCGCATTGGTTCTAGACCCAATTATTGATGGATTTCATCTCACTAGAGACCTTATGGACGGCGGCAGCAGCCTGAACCTCCTTTACCAGGATACAGTGCAGAAAATGGGCATAGATCCCTCAAGGATTAAGCCCACCAAAACGACCTTTAAAGGCGTAATACCAGGTGTAGAGGCCAACTGTACAGGCTCAGTCACACTTGAAGTGGTCTTCGGATCTCCGGATAATTTCCGAAGCGAGGAGTTAATCTTCGACATAGTCCCATTCCGCAGTGGCTATCACGCATTGCTCGGGCGAACCGCTTTCGCCAAGTTCAATGCGGTACCGCACTATGCATACCTTAAGCTCAAAATGCCAGGCCCTCGAGGAGTAATTACGGTCAATGGAAACACCGAATGCTCCCTCCGAACGGAGGAGCACACGGCGGCCCTTGCAGCAGAAGTACAAAGCAGCCTCTCCAGGCAGTTCTCCAGTCCGGCCATTAAATGTCCGGACACCGTCAAGCGCGCCCGGAGTAACCTACAACAAGACCGCCTGGCACGACCCGAGCAGGCGTAGCAACGCGGCCCCAACCCCAGCCCTCGCAAAAATGCAATACCAGTACTTCGCGTACATAACTACACTCTAGAAATACCATGGGTACAGGGGGAGGGGCACCATCACGGCACGCCCGAAACACAGCTTAAACCGCACCAGGGGCTGCTGATTTCTTAATTTTCTCTTACTTTCAGGACTCCACTTTTCGGAAGGCCTGTTCGGCAGTTCAATTGCCGCACAAATGATGCAAGAACCAGGGAAGCAGACAAGCCACGCCACATTACGGAACTCCCAGGTGGTCTCTATCACGAGCAGTATACCTGTTTCACATACTATTCCGCAGCTTGCCCCTGGAACGGACATGTTACATAGTCCAACCTTTTTCTTATCGCATTATTTGTATCGTTCTGCTTTGATCGCAGCCCTCTTTAATAAACAATGCATAGCTTTTGTCTATTTTTGCATTACTCTTTTTTAATATATGTTAATTAACGAGATGTTGCATCCATACACTTTGGTACGACCAAAATACGCCAAGGGCTTTAGTACCCCTCAATATGGTGTGAGAAGACCGAACACTTTAACAAGTGCAGCACCCCGAACTTATAGCATTATATGCATCGGCTCCGAATCATGTCTTGGGTCAATAGTTGGGTTTGCCCGGCTCCTATGTTTTGGCGCCTTACGTTCCGCTATATCGGCTAAAGTAGCACTAGGAGAACCACTGCGATTGTGCCCCAGTTGAGCTGGGTCGAGCACCTGAGTGGAGAAAGCTAAAACTGACTGTCATGATGAAGCGAGAGCTGGTCGCTGTTCGAGAGGTTTTTTGAGTCCCTAAAGACTTATGCCGCTTAGAGCGAGGAGCCGGATCTGTCTGGCCAAGGCATGGATAGCGCCCCGAACTCGGTCTTCCGAATACCAGGGGCTTCACCGAAATTTAAAATTACAGAATTCTATGGCTAAGTGAGAGTGTTCACGCATTATAGTCCGATTGCCTTGTTCGTTGGGCTGAGCGCCTCCCACGAAGGACCCAAACATGGGAAAAAGAGCGCTTAGGTTTATACCCGAACACCCCAGCACTAGCGGCACGGGGGCAGAAGCCGACGACTTGCCATCTCTCAGAATTGATAAAATAGCCGCACAGAAGGTAATATTTTAAATTCCAACAGCATTGCTTAGCGCATATGAACAAATTTTCAGCGCACAGGACAAAACGAGCAAGTTTCACTCAAAAATTACATCCCTAGAACATTCATCCGCCACAAGGCAGGCACCCTTCAGAACATCCTTATAATAATTCTCGGGCTTGCGATGCTCTTTCCCCGGCGGTGGCCCGTCCTTCACAAGCTTCTCAGCATCCAGCTTGCCCCAGTGCACCTTAGCACGGGCAAGGGCCCTACGGGCACCTTCAATGCAGATGGAGTGCTTGATGACTTCGAGCCTTGGACAGGCCTCAACCAGCCGCCGCACCAGCCCGAAATAGCTCCCAGGCAGAGCCCCTCCAGGCCACAGCCGAACTATGAGGCCCTTCATGGCCTGTTCGACCGCCTTGTGGAGCTCGACCAATTGCTTCAGCTGGTCGCTCAAGGGCACGGGGTGTCCGGCCTCAGCATACTGAGACCAGAACACCTTCTCTGTCGAGCTGCCCTCCTCGGCTCGATAGAATGCGGCGGCATCGGACACACTCCAAGGAAGATCCGTGAACGCTCCTGGAGAGCTCCGGATTCGGGTAAGTAACAAGTAACTCATGTTTATGTGTTTGCTTTGCATAAAGAATGCCCTACCCGCTGCTATCTTCTTCACCTCATCCAACTCCTGGAGGGTCTTCTGGGATTCGGCCTTGGCAGACTTGGCATTTTCAATAGCTACCGTGAGCTCGGACGCTCGCGTCTTTGAGTCAAGCTCCAAACTCTCATGTTTTTCCATGAGAGCCTGGAGCTCTTTCCGTACCTTGCCAACCTCGGCCTCATACTTCTCCCGCTCGGTGCGCTCCGTGGCCTCCCTCTTCTCGGCCTCGACCAACGCTTGCTTAAGGGTCGCCACCTCAGACGTGGCCCCTACAATAGCCACGATAATCCTGTCATTTTTTGCAATTGCACCTTTTTATATTTATTTAAACAAGGTATTTCTTACCTTCATTGTCCTCGAGCTACTTCTTGGCATGCCCGAGCTCTTGCTCGGACCGCTCGAGGTTCTGCTTTAGCATGTCCACTTCCGCAGTCAGTGCGGCAGACGCAAGCAGAGAAGCCTGCATATGCATATTGACTCCTTTTTGTTAGACTCCTGCGAATTTTATTTGATCCTCTATTCAGCTTTTCTTCCCGAACGCCAAACAGAGCATCAGGGGCTACTGTCTATGCGGTAATATTATTTACACATTCTTTACTTACCTCAAAGCCTGTTAAAAGGCTAGTACAAGCTTCAGTCAGTCCGCTTTCGGCAGACTGAACCTTTTGGACCACCGCACTCATAATGGTGCAGTGCTCCTCGTCGATGGAGGCGCCTTGGAGCGCCTCCAATAGATTGTCCGGTGCCTCCGGTTGGACGGAGGTCACCGGCACGGTGGGCTTGCTCCTCTTGGAAGGAGGTCCCCCACCGGACTCTGGAACCTTTGAAGGCTCCGGAGCGGTGTGCGGCCTAGGGCCGGACTTGGAGCCCTAGGGGGTTTCATCCCCTTTACTCCTGGAGTCCGGGAGGTCGCCTTGCGGCGCCTCCAGGACCACCTCCTCCCGGCTTGGAACCTGTTGGGACAACACTTCGGTGTCGTCCGACGGGCGGGGGGAGGGAGCCGTCGGAAGCGAGTTCACATCCGACAAGTCCAGCGAGCCGCTCGACGACGCATCGAGACGGTCTTTGGGTGGGCTGCATAAACATATTCGACATAAGGGAAAGTTGTGCAATAAACGAATACTGTGAATTACTCTGGTATCCAGATACTTACGATTTGACCAGGGGCTTGGCCCTGGGCGGCCACTCCTCTCCGCCGTCGTCAGCATCGATGGAGTAGTCCGGAGGAAGGGTTTTCTCCTTCTTGGACCCTTCGGCCTCCCCAGTTGGGGCGGCCTTCCTTTTCTTCCCTTCCCCTGCTGGAGGGGGAGGGGTCTCTTCTTCCTCCTCCTCATCTTCGTGGGAGGAATGCGCCTCGGAACCATCGGATGATGGGTCCGACACCTCCTGGCGCCGGGCACTCTTTCAAGTCCCCGTGGCCTTTTTCGCGGCCTTCTTCTCCGGCACCACATAGGGTGCCGGAACCAGCAGCTTCGCCAAGCGAGCGTCCGCTGGGCCTTTGGGCAAAGGAGCCAGACAGTTGATTTGTCCGGACGTCTCCTGCCAATCCTGTCAAAGGTAAGGGAGCTTAGATCCCGCATGGAGTCAAACTATGAAAAACGGATACCCTGTAAAAGGAAAAAACAGCTTACCGCATGAGCGTGATGCTGTGTACTGAATCCGCGATCCTCGGTAGCGGATGCGGGGGTCTCGGCGCCCTTGAAAAGCACCCAGGCATCTTCATACGTCGTGTCAAAGAGCCTGCTCGGAGTTCGGTGCCGCGCCGAGTCAAACTCCCACAGGTTGAAAGCCCGTTGTTGACACGGGAGGATCAGGCGGGTGAGCATAACCTGGACTACGTTGACAAGTTTGAGCTGCCCCTTTTCGGGAGCCGGTACGCAATGTTGTTAGACAAGTATCTGGCCTTTCTCAGTTTTTTGATGTGTCCCTCCGTGACGGAGGAGACCATCCACTTGCCTCCCGCTCCGGACATGGCTGGAGAAGGTTGAGGTGGGGAGTGCGGACTTGGGCACTGGAGCTCGAGTGCGCGAGAATGGATAAGCAAGGGAGGAAGAAGGCGTAGGTGAAAAGGTGGATCATTATCCCCTTATATGGGTGGACGCAACTACCTGTCCCCACCAGCCTGGTAAAACTCGCTTATCTCCAAGCGCCGTAATCAATGGCGCGGTTGGGTTACCCACGCCCGTATTGATGAGAATCCCGGAATAAGGGGACACGATCTCTGCTTTAACAAGACGTGCCAAGGAAACTGCCTCGCATGACGTGCTGAGGTGGGATAATGAAATGACTCGGATAAAGGCTTGGCCGTGGTGTGTCACACTACGGAATACGTCAGCAGATTAGATTTGTGTAAATATTATTCTCTCGATGGCAATATGTGGAAACTTATTTTGCAGAGCCGGACACTATCTTTGTGTTCAAAATCTTCTATGAAGTACTTGGAGGAGGAACCCGCCTTGCAATGCCGAAGACAATCTGCGCGTCGGACTCGTCATCATTGAAGCCTGGTTCAGGGGTACTGAGGGAGTCTTGGATTAGGGGGTGTTCGGATAGCCGGACTATACCTTTAGCCAGACTCCTGGACTATGAAGATACAAGATTGAAGACTTCGTCCCGTGTCCGGAAGGGACTTTCCTTGCGTGGTAGGCAAGCTTGGCAATACGGATATGTAGATCTCCTACCATTGTAACCAACTTTGTGTAACCCTAACCCTCTCCGGTGTCTATATAAACCGGAGGGTTTTAGTCCGTAGGACAACATACACAACAACAATCATACCATAGGCTAGCTTCTAGGGTTTAGCCTCTCTGATCTCGTGGTAGATCTACTCTTGTACTACCCATATCATCAATACTAATCAAGCAGGACATAGGGTTTTACCTCCATCGAGAGGGCCCGAACCCGGGTAAAACTTCATGTCCCTTGCCTCCTGTTACCATCCGGCCTAGACGCACAGTTCGGGACCCCCTACCTGAGATCCGCCAGTTTTGACACCGACACGTATAAATATACTATCTTGGACATCTTTCATGATTGTGAGCACTCATTAAAATATGACATGCTAAAAAGTTGATGTTGGACAAGGAAGAGAATGTAATGGGTTATGTTTTCTTATATCCGAAACAAATTATATTGTCATGGATCATCCAACATGTTGAACTTGCCTTTCCCCCTCATGCTAGACAAATTCTTTGCACCAAGTAGAGATACTACTTGTGCTTCCAAATATCCTTAAACCCAGTTTTGCCATGAGAGTCCACCATATCTACCTATGGATTGAATAAGATCCTTCAAGTAAGTTGTCATTCTTGCAAGCAATAAAAATTGCTCTCTAAATATGTATGATCTATTAGTGTGGAGAAAATAAGCTTTATACGAGCTTGTGATATGGAAGAAATAAAAGCGATAGACTGCATAATAAAGGTCCCTATCACAAGTGGAAATATAAAGTGACGTTCTTTTGCATTAAGATTTTGTGCATCCAACCATAAAAGCACATGACAACCTCTGTTTCCCTCTGCGAAGGGCCTATCTTTTATTTTTGTCTTAAACATTATACAAGGATCATGGTGATATTCACCTTTCCTTTTTACACTTTAGACTTTGGCAAGCACTATGTGTTCGAAAGATCGTGATACATATATAATTGGAAGTGGGTTTTCATAAAGCATTATTGTTGACATTACCCTTGAGGTAAAAGGTTGGGAGGCAAAACTATAAGCCCCTATCTTTCTCTGTGTCCGATTAAAACTTCATACACATAGGTATTGTGTGAGTGTTAGCAATTTTGAAAGACTAAATGATAGTTGAGTATGTGGACTTGCTGAAAAGCTCTTATATTGACTCTTTCCGATATTATGATAAATTGCAATTGCTTCAATGACTGATATTATAGTTTGCTACTTTTCAATGAAGTTTCTGATTCATACTTTACATTGTGAATAGATTGTTACTTTAGCATAAGAAATCATATACAATATATATATGTTTCTATTCTAAGGATAATCATGATGCCCTCATGTCCATATTTTGTTTTATCAACACCTCTATCTATCTCTAAACATGTGGACATATTTTTTGATTTCGATTTCCGCTTGAGGACAAGCGAGGTCTAAGCTTGGGGGAGCAAATATTAAAGACCTATTCTGCACAACCCCAAAATTCCTGAAACTCCACTAGAGACAGTTTTGGAATATATAAAAAATATTGGGCGAAGAAAGCACCAGAGGGGGCCACCCACCGTCCACGTGGGTGGGGGCGCGCCCTACCCCCTAGGCCACCTGGCAGGCCCCCAATGCCCATCTTTTGGTATAAGGTATCTTTTGCCCTGGAAAAAATAAGAAGGAAGCTTTTGGGACGAAGGGCCGCTGTCTCAAGGCGGAACCTTGGCGGAACCAATCTAGGGCTCCGGCGGAGCTGTTCTGCCGGGGAAACATCCCTCCGGGAGGGGGAAATCGTCACCATCGTCATCACCATCGATCCTCTCATGGGGAGGGGGTCAATCTCCATCAACATCTTCACCAGCACCATCTCCTCTCAAACCCTAGTTCATCTCTTGTATCCGATCTTTGTCTCAAAACCTCATATTGGTACCTGTGGGTTGCTAGTAGTGTTGATTACTCGTTGTAATTGATGCTAGTTGGTTTATTCGGTGGAAGATTATATGTTCGGATCCTTTATGCATATTAATACCCCTCTGATTATGGACATGAATATGATTTGTGAGTAGTTACGTTTGTTCCTGAGGACATGGGAGAAGTCTTGCTATAAGTAGTCATGTGAATTTGATATTCGTTCGATATTTTGATGAGATGTATGTTGTCGTTCCTCTAGTGGTGTTATGTGAACGTCGACTACATGACACTTCACCATTGTTTGGGCCCAGGGGAAGGCATTGGGAAGTAATAAGTAGATGATGGGTGATACGTCCATTTTGCATCATGCTTTTATATCAATATTTATTGCATTATGGGCTGTTATTACACATTATGTCACAATACTTATGCCTATTCTCTCTTATTTTACAAGGTTTACATGAAGAGGGGGAATGCTGGCAGCTGGAATTATGGGCTGGAAAAGGAGCAAATATTAGAGACCTATTCTGCACATCTCCAAAAGTCCTAAAACTCCACGGGAATTATTTTGAGAATATATAAAAAATATTGGGCGAAAGGAGTACCAAGGGGGCCACCCACCGTCCACGAGGGTGGGGGCACGCCCTACCCCCTGGGCGCGCCCCCTGCCTCGTGGGCCCCCTGGTGGCCCTCCGATGCCCATCTTTGGCTATATGGAGTGTTTTGTCGAGAAAAAAATCAGAAGAAAGCTTACGGGACGAAACTCCGCCGCCACGAGGCGGAACCTTGGTGGAACCAATCTAGGGCTCCGGCGGAGCTGTTCTACCGAGGAAACTTCCCTCCGGGAGGGGGAAATCATCACCATCGTCATCACCAACGATCCTCTCATCGGGAGGGGGTCAATCTGCATCAACATCTTCACCAGCACCATCTCATCTCAAACCCTAGTTCATCTCTTGTATCCATCCAAACCTCAGATTGGTACCTGTGGGTTGCTAGTAGTGTTGATTACTCCTTGTAGTTGATGCTAGTTGGTTTTCTTTGTGGATGATCATATGTTAAGATCCATTATGCATATTAATACCCCTTTGATTATGAACGTGAATATGATTTGTGAGTAGTTTCGTTTGTTCCCGAGGACATGGGAGAAGTCTTGCTATAAGTAGTCATGTGAATTTGGTATTCGTTCGATATTTTTATGAGGCGTATGTTGTCATCCCTCTAGTGGTGTCACGTGAACGTCGACTACATGACACTTCACCATTATTTGGGTCTAGAGGGAGGCATTGGGGAGTAATAAGTAGATGATGGGTTGCTAGAGTGACAGAAGCTTAAACCCTAGTTTATGCGTTGCTTCGTGAGGGGCTGATTTGGATCCATATGTTTCATGCTATGGTTAGGTTTACCTTAATACTTCTATTGTATTTGCGGATGCTTGCAATAGGGGTTAATCATAAGTGGGATGCTTGTCCAAGTAAGGGCAGTACCCAAGCACTGGTCCACCCACATATCAAATTATCAAAGTACTGAACGCGAATCAAATGAACGTGATGAAAACTAGCATGATGATAATTCCCATGTGTCCTCGGGAGCGTTTCCCTTTATATAAGAGTTTGTCTAGGCTTGTCCTTTGCTACAAAAAGGATTGGGCCATCTTGCTGCACCTTATTTACTTGCATTACTCGTTACTCGTTACGCATTACCCTATCACAAAAGGGATTTTTGTATTCATGCCCCTAGTTGGGTCACGCTCGACGAATTTGCCCCTATTTTTTCAACAATTGCGGTTTTGCCTAGCTCACTTCACTCGCCTTGTGTTTTTGCCCTTCCGGGGCAATTCCAACCAGTGAGCAGTCGCCACGTGGCGAACTGTTATTGGTCGGAACCACCCCGGAAGTGCAAAAACACAAGGCGAGTGAAGTGAGGTGGGCAAAACCGCAATTGTTGAAAAAATAGGGGCAAATCAGTCGAGCGTGACCCAACTGGGGGCACGAATACAATTGTTCCATCACAAAACTATCTGTTACCGATAATTTCAGTGCTTGCAGCGAATACCTTACTAAAAACTGCTTATCATTTCCTTCTGCTCCTCGTTGGGTTCGACACTCTTACTTATCGAAAAGGCTACGATAGATCCCCTACACTTGTGGGTCATCAATGGGTTGCTAGAGTGACAGAAGCTTAAACCCTAGTTTATGCGTTTTTTCGTAAGGGGCTGATTTGGATCCATATGTTTCATGCTATGGTTACGTTTACCTTAATTCTTCTTTCGTAGTTGTGGATGCTTGTGAGGGGGTTTAATCATAAGTGGGATTCTTGTCCAAGGAAGGGCAGTACCCAAGCACTGGTCCACCCACATATCAAATTATGAAAGTAACAAACGCGAATCATATGAGCATGATGAAAACTAGCTTGACAATAATTCCCATGTGTCCTCGGGAGCACTTTCCTTTATATAAGAGTTTGTCCAGGCTTGTCCTTTGCTACAAAAAGGATTGGGCCACCTTGCTGCACCTTGTTTACTTTTGTTACTTGTTACTCGTTTCGAATTACCTTATCACAAAACTATCTGTTACCGATAATTTCAGTACTTGCACAGAATACCTTACTGAATTCTGCTCCTCGTTGGGTTTGACACTCTTACTTATCGAAAGGACTACGATAGATACCCTATACTTGTGGGTCACCAATGAGGTAATAGTACCTTCTCTCAATGTCTAAAGTAGCATATCAGAGAAATTTGTTCCCGTGATGCCTACACCAACTAGAGAGGAAGCTAATGATGATGATCATGAAACTTCGGATCAAGTTACTACTAGACCTCGTAGGTCGAACATAGCACGTTCCGCACCAGAGTGGTACGGTAATCCTGTCCTGGAAGTCATTTTACTAGACCATGGTGAACCTGAGAACTATGAAGAAGCTATTATGAGCCTAGATACCGATAAATGGCTTGACGCCATGAATTCTCAGATAGGATCCATGTATGAGAACAAAGTGTGGACTTTGGTGGACTTGCACGGTGATCGGCGAGCCATAGAGAATAAATGGATCTTCAAGAAGAAGACTGACGCTGATGGTAATGTTACTGTCTACAAAGCTCGACTTGTTGCGAAAGGCTTTCGACAAGTTCAAGGAGTTAAATACAATGAGACTTTCTCACCCATAGCGATGCTTAAGTCTGTCTGAATCATGTTAGCAATTGCCACATTTTATGATTATGAAATCTAGCAAATGGACGTCAAGACTGCATTCCTTAATGGATTTCTTAAAGAAGAATTGTATATGATGCAACCAGAAGGTTTTGTTGATCCTAAAGGTGCTAACAAAGTGTGCAAGCTCCAGCAATCCATCTATAGACTAGTGCAAGCATCTCAGAGTTGGAATATACGCTTTGATGAGGTGATCAAAGCATATGGTTTTATATAGACTTTCAGAGAAGCCTGTATTTACAAGAAAGTGAGTGGGAGCTCTGTGACATTTCTAATATTATATGTGGATGACATTTTGTTGATTGGAAATGATATAGAATTTCAGGATAGCATAAAAGGATACTTGAATAAGAGTTTTTCAATGAAAGACCTCGGTGAAGCTGCTTATATATTGGTGATGGGGAACATGGCATGCAATTTCAAAAAATTCCAACAATCACACAAGATCTATCTAGGAGATGCATTGCAACGAGAGGGGAGGGCGTGTCCATGTACCCTCGTAGATCAAAAGCGGAAGCGTTAGGTTAATGCGGTTGATCTAGTCGAACGTCGTCACGATCCAACCGATCAAGTACCGAATGTATGGCACCTCCGAGTTCAGCACACGTTCAGCTCGATGATGTCCCTCGAACTCTTGATCCAACAGAGGGTCGAGGGAGAGTTTTGCCAACATGACGGCATGGTGACGGTGATGGTGATGTGATCCGCGCAGGGCTTCGCCTAAGCACTACGACACTATGACCGGAGGAGTAAATTGTGGAGGGAGGCACCGCACACGGCTAAGAGAATAACTGTTGTGCTTTGGGGTGCTCCCTGCCCCTGTATATAAAGGAGGGGAGGAGGAGGCCGGCCACCAAGGGGCGCACTAAGGGGGGTCCCTAATAGGACTCCACTCCTAGTAGGATTCACCTCCCTTTTTTCCCTTCTCATGGAGGGAAGGAGAGGGAAGAGGTAAAGAAAGGGGGAGCGCCCCCTCCCCTAGTCCAATTCGGACTCCCTATGGGAGGGGGGGGGCGCGGCCACCCCTTGTGGGCTGTCTCCCCTCTCCCCTATGGCCCATGTAGGCCCATTACTTTCCCCGGGGGGTTCCGGTAACCCCTCGGTACTCCGATAAATATTTCAAATGTTCTGAAACCATTCCGGTGTCCAAATACTATCATCCATCAATCTTTACCTCTCGACCATTTTGGGACTCCTCATCATGTCCTTGATCTCATCCGGGACTCCGAACAATCTTCTGTCACCAAAACACATAACTCATACTACAAATCGTCATCGAAAGTTAAGCGTGCGGACCCTACGGGTTCGAGATTAAGGAGTTAGTCACGAGGTGATGTATTACGGAACAAGTAAAGAGACTTCTTGGTAACGAGATTGAACTAGGTATGAAGATATCGATGATCAAATCTCGGGCAACTAACATACCGATAGACAAAGGGAATAACGAATGTTGTCATAACGGTTCAACCGATAAAGATCTTCGTAGAATATGTAGGAGCTAATATCATCATTTAGGTTCCGCCATTGGTTATTGACCGAAGAGGTGTCTCGGTCATGTCTACATAGTTCTAGAACCCAGAGGGTCCGCACGCTTAATGTTTGTTGACAATATAGTATTATATGAGTTGTGTGATTTTGGTGACCGAATGTTGTTCAAAGTCCCGGATGAGGTCACGGACATGATGAGGAGTCTCTAAATGGCCGAGAGGTAAATATTGATATATAGGACGATAGTATTCGGACACCGGAAGTGTTCTGGGGGGTACCAGGTACATATCGGGCACCGGAAGGGTTCCGGGTACCCCCGGCAAAAGATATGGGCCTAATGGGCCAAGAGGAGAATCACACCAGCCACCAGGGGTTGGTGCCCCCCCCCATATGGGCCGAACCAAAGGGAGAAGGAAAGGGGGAAGAGAAAGGAAAGGGAGGATTCGGCCTCCCCCTTCCCTTTCTCCCCCTGCTCTTTCCTTCCCTCTCCGGTAAATAAGGAAGGGCGTGCCGGCCTAGGAGGAACCCAAGTAGGATTCAGTCCTACTTGGGGCACCTCCTGGCCTCTCCCCTCTCTCTCCCACCTATATATATGTGGGGGGCACCCCTAGCACACACCAGACAATAGTTTTAGCCATGTGCGGCGCCCCCCTCCACAGTTTACACCCTCGGTCATATATTTGTAGTGCTTAGGCGAAGCCCCGCGAGGATTACTTCACCATGACCGTCACCACGCCGTTGTTCTGACGGGACTCATCTACTACCTCGACGTCTTACTGGATCAAGAATGAGAGGGACGTCACTGAGCTGAACATGGGCAGAACTTGGAGGTGCCGTACATTCGGTACTTGATCGGTCAGAGCTAGAAGAAGTTCGACTACATCAACTGCATTGTCAAATGCTTCCGCTTACGGTCTACGAGGGTACGTAGACACACTCTCCCCTCATTGCTATGCATCTCCATGGATAGATCATTGCATGCGCGTAGATTTTTTTGTTTTCCATGCTACGTTTCTCAACACTATCCACATCTTGAGAGGGGAAATTGGTAGCCCCATGAATGTGATTAGGAAAGCTATAGTTTTACCGCCGAAGCCCTATAGCACTTCTGGCAAAATCGTCGGATCGCAGCAGATGGGAGCCACTATAGATTTACTCTGGTTCAGACACAGACCCGTTGCAGCCCTGAAATGGAGGAGAAGGTTGAGCAGCGCGTCGACCTCCTCTTTGATGGGGTTGGCGAAGATCACCGCATCATCGATATATAGGCTGACATGCATGCTCATGTCGCGGCCCGACAGAGGGGCAAGAACTCCATGATCAGTGGTCGCGCGCAGCAAACGGTGGAGCGGGTCAATGGCGAGGATGAAGAGGAGCGGCGAAAGGGGGTCGCCCTGTCAGAGACCACGACGGTGCCAGAAAGAATGGCCGGGGCATCCATTGAGCAGGACCATAGAGGAGGTCATGGAGAGGATTGAAGTAATCCAATCACGCCAATGAGGGCTGAAAGTGCGTTATATCGACTAGAGGGGGGGGTGAATAGGCGATTTTTATGAATTCTTCACTGAGGAATTTGCAGGTGAGGAAATTCCTTAGCGAAGAACTACTAGCAATGGAATAAGTACTCAAAAGTAAACATAACAGAAGACAAGCATAGTTATCATGATGAAATGAAGACAAGCACAGAGTACAGAAAGCGTAAGCACGGGATGAAGACAAACAGACTGAAGAAATTGAACTGAGGAATTTGAGAAAGTCTTCAATCAAAGTCTTCAAACACAGATATGAACAAGCACTCAACACAATTATGAGGAAATGAAAGAGTTGAGGAAATAGAACCAGTGAGCATGGTGAAGACAATGGTTTGGTAGACATGTTCCAATTGTTGTCACAGTTGTACGTTTGGTTGGAGCGGCTAGGTATTTAAACCTGAGGACACCCAGTCCTGGACACACAGTCCTCACCGTATTCTCCTTGAGCTAAGATCACACAGACCTCGCCCAATCACTCAAGGTAAGTCCTCAGGTGACTTCCGAACCTCCACAAACTTGGTCACTCGGTGATCCACAATTCGTCTTGGATGCTCTAGACCTTGAGGCCTAACCGTCTGGAAGAAGCACAGTCTTCAAAGGTAACAAACATCGGATCCACGCAGGATCAATCTCTTCAGTGATGCTCAATCACTTTGGGTTTGTAGGTGTTTGGGTTTGGGTTTTGGTTTTCCTCACTTGATGATTTTCGCTCAAATTCTTCGGTGGATGGGATGCTCTCAAATGACAAGTGTCAGTTTCTCGCGGAGCAGCCAACCAGCTAGTGGTTGTAGGGGGCGGCTATTTATAGCCTAGGGAGCAGCCCGACATGATAAGACATAAATTCCCTTCAAAGATATGACCGTTAGGTGGGTAGATATTTTGGGACAGTTGGCGCATAGCACATCAATGGTCGGAATTTGAGTAGCAAAATCCTAAGGGCTATCATGTTCCTCACTATGTAGGCAATCCGCACTGGCGAATTCCTAACTCCTCAGCCAGAACAAATTCCTCAGAGAACAGAAGAACTTCGACTTTGTCACTAAAGAATATGACTGAACTGTATGAGATTTCCAATGGCTTCACTCGAAGGGATTGGTAGGTGTAGGATTTTGAGTTGAGCATCACTTGGAAATTTTTCCTTAGTATTTCCTCGACCCCCTTTAACAGTATGGTGTTTCCTAAGACTCAAGAAAGAGAAAATGAAACTGTAAAAACAAAAGTCTTCACGCTTCATGTTCCTCACTTGAATACCGGGTCTTCAAGGTCACACCAATTTATTCACTTTCAAAGTCTTCAGAAAGTCTTCAGAAATCTTAAGTCTTCAGTCGAAGAACTTCATTTTTAGGGGTCAACTTTCTCTGTAAATATCAAATTCCTCATAGACTTATGGACCTGTGTACACTCACAAACACATTAGTCCCTTAACCTATAAGTCTTCAATACACCAAAATCACTAAGGGGCACTAGATGCACTTACAATCTCCCCCTTTTTGGTGATTGATGACAATATAGGTTAAGTTTTCAACGGGGATAATCATATGAAGTGTAAACACTGATATTGAGGAATTTGATTGCAAGATATAGGAGCACCCCCCTGAAGATGTGCATGGTGAGGAATTTGATTTTGAATCATTGCACACTTGAAGAGTAGAATCATGGAGATTTCCCCCTATATCTTGTAGTTCATACACGCATTTGTCATATCATAGTGAAGAATTTGAAATGCATGATGAAATATGGTGACTGATGTAATTCAGCATGCGTGCATTAACATATATGAGGAATAAGCATGCAGAAAAAACATCAAGAGTATCAGAGCACCATCAGGTTTAAGTTTACAACTCGATCCAATAAAGTTTCAGAAGAACGAGAGTTGTAACTTAGCAAAAAAACGCCCATATAGATAGACCCGCTTGAAGACTAACTCAAAATTCTCCCCCTTTGTCATCAAATGACCAAAAGGATTGAAAATGAGGACTAACGCCCCTGAAGAATATCAAGTTGATGAAGGAGCGCCAGCGTTGTTGGGGTCGTTTGTCGTGGAAGGGCCTGCTGCAGTGTCATCTAAGTCTTCATGCTCATCGGGGTCGCGCGATGAAGAATATGAGCTGGCCACCAAGGAAGGAACCTTGACCTTCTTGAATTTCTTCGGTGGAGGTGCGGACCAGTCAAAATCTTCCTTGAGACCCATGTTCTTAAGATCTTCTTCACCATACAGATGTGACAGAATGGCCCAGGTGCCACCGAAAACTTCATGGAGGTAGTAATGGTTTTTCTTCACTGCATTGTGTGTAGCAGTCATGTTGTGAAGAAATGAACCAAACTGACGCTTAACCCATTTATGGTTTCAATCCACCTTCTGGTGAAGACTAAGCAGAAGCTCATGGTCAGTCATCACACGAGGAGCAGTGGCTTGAGGAGTAGACTTGGGTGCATTGGTAGAGTCATGTGTGGCAGAGTCATCATTGGTGGAATAAGATGCAGCTTTGCGAAACTGACCATCCAATGGACGAATGCCTTCATCTATAACAGCTGGTGCCTTGCCCTTTTCTTCAACTGAGGAATAGGTCCGCTTGAGGACTTCAATCGGGGGCAAGTAGCTGAGGTGATTCTAAAAATCAGCTTTGTAGTTGAGGGAAGTCCTTGTCCTAAGGAATCTCATGATCCAGGGTGCATAAGGCTTCAGCTCAAACGGAGAAAGTGCAACATTTGCCAGAGTCCTCATGAATAAATCGTGATAATTGACAGGAATGCCATGAACGATATTGAATACCAGATTCTTCATGATGCCAACAATTTCCTCATCAGATGAGTCATGGCCTTTGATGGGACTCATTGTCCTTGTCAGAATGCGATAGATAGTTCTGGGCACATATAGTAATTCCTTCACGAGGAATTTGGTTTGTGGGGCCTGACCTAGCTTCAAAGGCTTCATCAGAACTTTGCATGTAGTGATTTGTAAGCTCAGGTTCACTGTAGGCGCAACAAGCAGCTTCAAGGGGAGGACTGAGTGGTAAGGCACTAAGCAATTCAATAGCTAGTGCCGTGTAGTGAGTGTTTTCAGACATCCAGTCCAGCACCCATGAATTCACATCTTCAGAATCTCCTGTGATGTGCAGCGTCACATAAAATTGAAGAATGAGTTCTTCATTCCAATCACAGATGTCAGTGCAGAAATTTAACAGTCCAGCATCATGAAGAACACTAAGGACTGGCACGAACCACGGCAGAGATTCCATATCCACGTGAGGAATGTGCTCATGGTAGAAGATTTTGTCTTTGTTGAACTGCACTGAGAAATAGAAATTAGTCTGGCCGGCAGTCCAGAAACGCCTCTTCCTAACGCGAGCAGAGTCATAGGGGTTGTAGTCTGTGAAGAATACGTGCTCGCCGAAGAACTCATCAGCCTTGAATTTTTGCTTCCTGGAGAATGGATCCTTTGGCTTGGGTAGAGGAGTGTCAGTGAGTTGCATCACAACCTCAGGAATCGCAATCTCAGGTTCTTCAGGCTGAGGAATTTCTGGTTCCTCTTTAGTGGCAGTCTGTGTCTTCAGATGTTCAGCAGCAGCAGTTTCTTCAGCACTAGTGGCTGGAATTTCTTTATGTACAGATGAAGTGGGGTGAGTTTCTTCAGCGCCCATTTGAACAGTTTGTGCAGGGGACAGAGGTATTTGCTGTAAAGTTGTGAACATTGGAGAGTTGGGATGCTGACTTTCCTGGAATTCATCATTCATCACTGGTGTGGAGCAGCCAACGTCCACATCTTCATCTTCCATTTCCTCAACGCCAGCCTCTTCAGCAGTGAACTGAGGCATAGGCAAGGAAATAACTGGTGTTGAAGGGATTTGATCTGCTTCAATTTCTTCATCCATCTGCTCTGACAAAGCAGCAGAAGGATTTTCTTCATCAGATCCACTAGGGATCACATATTCTTCATCAAAAGTAACAAGGTCCTTTGATGGCATGGTAGAGAGATCGAAACAACATCAATGGGATTTTCGAACGAGCTTGTCATAGACTTCATTTTCTTCGGAGCTGAAGAATCTGAAGTAGCTGATGATTTCCTTTTCTTCACAACTCCACGCTCTGCAGCCTTGGTCTTCTTCACATCTGATGTAGATGGAAGGATCGGAGTTGGTGTAGGCGCAGGAGGAGCAGAGGAATCTGGTTGATTTTCTTCAGGCACAACTGATGCAGTTGCCCTAACTTCTTCATTTTCTTCAGGCGCACCACTAGTGGATGCCCTGGCAATTTCTTCAGCGGCTGGAATGCAGTCAACAGCCCTAGAACTCACATTTTCTTCAGCAGTCTGAAAGTAATCAGCGGTGCTGGCATGTTCTTCAGTCGACTGAGCAGATTCTTTAGCCTGAGGAATTTCCTGTTGCGTTGGGGCTCCAACATTTGAGGTGAAGTTATCAGCAAGTCTCACAAAGCGAACCTTGGCTCTAAGCCAATCAGCACGATATGCGTCAAATTCATCACTGAGTTTCTTGATCTCAGTTTGAATAGTGACAAGTTCTTCAGTTGTCATAGAGACAACGTTTTTCTTCAGATAGCGCTCCTTCTTGTACTGTGCTTTCTTGATCTGCCCGGCCTTCTCATATTTCCATTTTTCTTCTTGTATGAAGTGGGTCAGCATGTGACTTTGGCCAGGAGTCAGCTTGAAGTCAGGCATGGGAGTGTTGGGGTCCTTGTGCCAAACATCAATGTATTCGAGGATCAACTTTGGATCCAAAAGTAGAGGCACACTTGTGCCTTTGGCTCTAGCGGCCTTGACTTGCCTATCTCTAATGATCTCAGCAACTTCTTCATCATCAGCTTTGTCTTCTTCAGACGGCACTTGGAAGGCTACCTGCTTCTTCTGAGGACTAGGGCGAGGACCTCGTCCAGCAGTGGCCTTTGTCTTCAGCAGAGAGGGTCCCGTTGAAGAATTGGGTGCAGCTGAGGAATTAGCTGAAGCTCCTGAGGCAATAGAGATGCCTATAGTCCTTTGGCATTTGGCAAGATGCACAGGTGTAGAGGACTTGGTCGGAGCAGCTGAGGACTTTGGATGAGTTGTTGAGGACTTTTGAGGAGCTGAGGGTTTTGGAGGAGCAGGAGCAGCATGAGGGATTGGCCTTGAGGGCTTTGAAGATTCTGGCTGTGAGGGCATTGCTGAGGAACTTGGCCTTGAGGGCACTGAAGGTGAATCACTTGGTTTACGTGCAGGCTTCTTTGCCATAGATTTCGGCTTGACAAAGGCCTAAGTGACAGCAGCAGCAGCAGAGTCTTCAATGAATTTCCTCACTACTTCTTTTGCTTGTTTGGCCAACTTGGCCTGGCGCTTGGCCCATTCTTTAGGAAAGTACTCACCGCGCTGGACGCTGGTGGGATCCGCTTCTTGGCCAGGTGCCAATGGAGGTCTTGAGCATGGAGGGGTAACAACGAATTTCTTCATGTATTTGGGAGTAACATATCTGTACTCCCTCCACTCTCTAGCCCATCTCCTCTCTATCTTCTGTATGTGCACCTTGCGCTGATTTTTATCTTCCTCAGGAGGTGTGCAATACCCAGCATAAATGTCATCATGGATTTCAAACACTGTGTTGACCTCTGGCTTCTTTCCTCCTTTCCATGGCTTCTTACCGCCAGCCATTTTCTTCAGTTGAGGAATTTGAACAATCGAATTCTCTGAGGAAGTATGCAACTTCTCTTCGAGTAATGCTGCAAATGAGTTAAGTTGATGAGAACCTAGTGATTCAGCAGCGGACATGAGTACCTGTGAACAGAGTATAGTTGCAAGGAATTTGGAGAGGTCATATGCGTTCTCAGAAGGTTTTGTAAAAAGAACAAGTTTGAGGAATTTGACCAGATGAGTCTTGAAGAATTTCACTAAGCGTTCTTTGTCTTAGGTTCCAGAGATGTATAGATCAAAAATCCACACATCTGAGGAATCTTGAATAAAAAAACATAGCTTAGAGAAACAAATCAAGAACTAATGATATGCGAGGTGTTTTAGTGTGTGAAGATATGAAGAAAAACACCTTTGAGGATTTTATAGAAATCATTTGAATCAATGAGGGCAGTAAAAGTAACTTTTAATTACCCTAGACGAAGAACACGACGAACTGGAGTGTGGAGATGTGAAGTTCATCAGTGCAGATCTTCCATGCCCTAACTTGGCGGAGGAAGATAGCTACGGCGGTGGCGGAATGATGATTTCCGCGGCCGTCGTGAGTACAGCGGCGACGAGGTCGAGGCAGTGAAGCTCTTCCTTACCGGCGATGATGAAGTAGCGGCGGCGCTAGGGTTTGAGAAGCTCGAGCTGGAGAGGGAGGTTGAGCTGAGTAAAGGAAGTGAGGAAGGGGAAGGGGAGTATCTATAGCCATAGTGAAAAACCGCTCGGCCGAAGAATTTGGACGAATGTGCCCCTGACCCTTCTCATTCGCATGACATGTGTCACCCATGTGGAGATCATGTTAGATCATGGGTGATTAGATAAGTATATCGTGGGATGCGGAACGGTTTGAGCGGCAAAGCCAAAAATTTGGATAAGATAAGTTTTAACGTTCCGTTCGCAAATTCTTCAGCTGACAAGGACACAGTGAAGATTTTGAACGAGTTTCAAATAGAATGCACATGAAGGATTTGTGAATAGATTGGGTTGAGTTTAGCATAGAGGGGGAAGGGTCCGATCACATTCACTTAGCAGAAAAACCAACTTGAAGAATTAGCAATAAGTGAATGCTATAGAGGACATAAACTCATATATATATATATATATATATATAGCCAATGAAGAAAAACGACGGAAACAGTGAAGACAATGCAAAGTCAAAGAATTTGAACAACTGAGGAATTTCAACTTTTGGTGGTGGCGAGGCCCACTGTATAAGAATAATGATTTCAGACACCACGTACAATTGTCGTAGGGTTCTGAGAATCAAATTCTTCATTAATTTCTTCACACTTGGAGTGTTATTCTTCATTGATTGAAGAAAAACGTTTCTTCATGTGTTGCACATCTAAGTCATCAATTTTGCATAAGTGTTGGGATGAGTGTCCTTTTCAAAGAACATTCAAGATTCTTGGATATTTAGCTCACACCGCAACTTGCTAAATCTCTTATCATCCAAGGGCATTGTGAAGATATTGGCTAGCTGTTCTTTAGTCTTCACATGCTAAATAGAAATGCCGCCCTTCAACACATGATCACGAAGAAAATGATGACAAATCTAAATGTGCTTTGTCTTCGAGTGCTGAACTGGGTTGTGAGCAATCTTGATGGCACTCTCATTGTCACAGAAGAGAGGCACATTCTTCATGTTGATGTCGTCCTTGAGAGTTTGCTTCATCCATAGCAATTGAGCACAGCAAGAACCAGCGGCAATGTACTCAGCTTCAGCAGTAGATAGTGATACGCAGTTCTGTTTCTTCGAGGACCAACAGACCAAAGATCGTCCGAGGAAATGACATGTACCAGATGTTGACTTGCGGTCCACACAATCACTAGCATAGTCAGAGTCAGAATATCCAATGAGATCAAAAGCTGAGCCCTTGGGGTACCATAATCCAAGTGTTGGTGTGTGAGCTAGATATCAAAGAATATGCTTCACAGCCTTATGGTGTGATTCCTTCGGTGTAGCTTGAAATCGGGCACACATGCAAACACTAAGCATTATATCTGGCCTAGATGCACATAAGTACAATAAAGAACCAATCATGGAGCAGTATAACTTATGATCGAAGTCAATACCATTTTCGTGAGTGCACAGATGGCCATTTGTGGCCATAGGAATTTTGACGCCTTTGCAATCTTGCAAGCCGAATTTCCTCAGTACATCCTTGAGGTATTTCTCCTGAGATATGAATATGCCATTGCGTTGTTGACGAATTTGAAGACCTAAGAAGAATTTCAACTCTCCTATCAGAAACATTTGATATTCTTCACTCATCATATAGGCAAATTCATCACTATAACATTGGTCAGTACAACCAAAGATAATATCATCAACATATATTTGGCACACAAACAATTCACCATCATAAGATTTAGTAAAAAGAGTAGGGTCGAGTGAACCGGGTTTGAAGCCTTTCTTCATAAGGAATTCCTTCAAAGTATCATACCACGTCCGAGGGGCCTGCTTGAGGCCATAGAGGGCCTTGTTGAGTTTGAAGACTTTGTCAGGATTCTTTGGATCTTCAAGACCTGGGGGTTGAGCAACATATACTTCTTCCTCAAGCTTACCATTTAGGAATGCACTTTTCACATCCATTTGATATAAAGTGATATCATGATGGTTAGCATAAGCAAGTAATATGCGAATAGCCTCAAGTCTAGCAACAGGTGCAAAAGTTTCATTGAAATCAATTCCTTCAACCTGTGTGTAGCCTTGAGCTACAAGTCGTGCCTTATTCCTCACCACAAGGCCATTTTCATCTTGCTTGTTGCGGTAGATCCACTTTGTGCCAATGATATTGTGCTTGCGAGGATCTGGATGTTTGACCAGTTCCCAGATGTTATTGAGCTCGAATTGATGTAATTCTTCTTGCATGGCCTGAATCCACTCAGGCTCCAGAAATGCTTCATCTACCTTAGTGGGCTCTGTGATAGAGACAAAAGCATAGTGCCCACAAAAGTTAGATAAATGTGAAGCTTTTGAGCGTGTGAGAGGACCTGGAGCTTTAATGTCACTGATGATCTTTTAAACTTGCACTTCTTTCGCAACACGAGGATGAGTTGGTTGCCGTCGAGGAATTTGATCAGCATTTTCTTCAGCACCATTTTCTTCAGTATTTTCTTCAGGTGCATTAGCTCGATGTTCTTCATATTCTGGAATGAATTCTTCAGCAGATTCTTCAGTAGGAATGACATCCTCAGTAGCCTTGAACTTGATAGTTTCCTTAGGTGCTGGTTCATCTATCAAAGTAGGTAGGTGCTCTCTTTGCGAGCCATTAGTTTCATCAAACCGCACATCTACAGTTTCAACAACCTTGTGAAGAACGTTGTTGAAGACTCTGTAGGTGTGCGAGTCCTTTCCGTAACCAAGCATAAAACCTTCATGTGCTTTCGGTGCAAATTTTGAGTTGTGATGAGGATCTGTAATCCAACATTTAGCACCGAAGACTTTGAAATAACTTACATTGGGTTTCCTATCAGTGAGGAGTTCATAGGCAGTCTTCTTGAAGAATTTGTGAAGATATACTCTGTTGATGATGTGGCACGCCGTATCAATTGCCTCAATCCAGAAACGACGAGGCGTTTTGTATTCATCAAGCATAGTGCGAGCCATCTCAGCAAGAGTCCTATTCTTGCGCTCCATGACACCGTTCTGCTGAGGAGTATAAGGAGCAGATAACTCATGAGTAATACCAAGTTCATCAAGATAGTTATCAAGACCAGAATTCTTGAACTCAGTTCCATTGTCACTTCTGATGTGCTTGATCTTCACAACAAAGTTGGTTGAAGCCCTCGAGGAAAATCGTTTGAAGACTTCCTGCACTTCATGTTTGTAAGTAACAATGTGTACCCATGTGTATCGAGAGTAATCATCAACAATAACAAAGCCATATTGAGATGCCTCATTTGAGACTGCAGAATAATGGTTAGGACCGAAGAGATCCATGTGAAGCAATTCAAATGGACGAGTGGTGGTCATGATAGTCTTCGCTGGATGCTTAGCCTTTGTCATCTTCCCAGCTTCACAGGCTTCCGCATAGGTGATCCTTGAGGAATTTGACATTCTCTATGCCAATGGCATGCTTCTTCTTTGCAAGCGTGTGCAAATTCCTCATGCCTGCATGACCAAGTCGTCGATGCCAGAGCCAGCCTTCTGAAGCTTTTGCAAGTAGGCACACGGCTGGTTGTGGTCGTGTAGAGAAATCAACAATATAGAGGTCTCCTCTCCTAAAGCCTTTGAAGACTTTGGAGTTGTCAGCTTCCATAACCACAACACAATGGTACTTGCCAAAGACAACAACCATATCAAGATCACAAAGCATTGAGACAGACATGAGGTTGTATCCTAAGGACTCGACAAGCATGACTTTGTCCATGTGTCGATCCTTTGTGATCGCAACCTTACCTGGACCCAATACCTGACTTTTGCCTTTGTCAGCAAAGGTGATATGCTTCAGATGCGATGGAGATAATGGAGCATCCATCAATAGATTCTTGTCACCAGTCATGTGATTTGTACATTCACTATCGAGGACCCACTCAGTGGCTTTGGGTTGATCATCCTGCAGATGAATTAGTGCAGCTTACGAACTCATATACTTCATCAGTGAAGAATATGGCATCAATTCATCAGATCAATTTCATCAAGCAATAGAACAAATAAAGCAGTAATAGGACGTGAGAAATGAAAGTTCATTTCTTCATGATTAACCTGCGTCCTTTCAGGCACACTCAGGTCTCCAGCAAATTCTTCAGACGATTACGTACGTCTGGAGACCTGACCCTGCACAAGAGATTAGTTCTTTTTCTTCACCACCCACATCTGAAGGGGTGGCAAAGAGTTCATCACTCTGCGAGCTCCATATGAGAAAGGTGGCATAGAATCCAGTCCATTTCGTTTCACATAAGAGGAGTTAGGATAAGCATATGAATAAGCAGAGAAATTCTTCGAGGACTTATGAACATAACGATTAGAAGAATACTGCTCATATTCATAGCCCTTGGCTCTTCCCTGTGAAACAGAGTAGTTAGCACGATGATATTCATATGAGGACTTTGATCCTTTTGAGGAATTTGGTCCGTATGAAGAATTTGATCTGGGGTTCCTATTCTTCACAGGTGGTGTCCTGAGGACATTCACCTAAAGACTTAAAAGGCACCTTTGGGAACCCAGATTTTCTTCATAGGAGGACCGTTCCTGCAGTTAGTGCCAACATATCTAGCAAGTACTTCACCATTCTGATTTTGAACAGTTTATAGTTGGAGTCAAATGACTCATCATCAAAACGAGGATATTCACATGCAAATCCAGATAAGTTAGATGGATCAACTGGAGGTCCCTTTGCAGCAACCCATGAGGTTTTGGGGTACTGCTCAGGCTTCCAATATGTACCATCAGCATTGAGTTTCCTCTCAAAGGCAATACCCTCTTTCCTAGGGTTCCCATTGAGGATCTGCTTTTTAAGCACATCACAAAGAGTCTGATGCCCTTTGAGGCTTTTGTACATGCCTGTCATGTACAATTCCTTCAGCCCTACATTGTCCATGATACTAGCAATGTCCTCAGATGAGGAATTAGTGATAGCAGAGGCAGACGCAGAATTTGAAACATTAACAACATTTGAACATTTAGGTGAAGAATTAGCAGATTCACGTTCAATGCACTTCAAGCATGGACGAACAAATTCTTCTTGAGAAGCGCTGATTTGTTGAGCAAGTAATGAACCGTGCTCCTTTTGAAGATCTTCATAACTCACTCTTAGCTTCTCAAGATCTTGATTTCTTTGAAGAAATCCATAAGAAAGCTTCTCATGATCAGATAAGAGAGTGTTATGATGACCTTGAAGGTTGTCAAACCTAGTTTGAAGTCTCTGAAGATTTTCAGTCAAGGCTTTAGTGCGATCCAGTTCTTCACCCAACATATCATCACTTCTAGCATGTTTTGAACCTTTTCAAAAGCCCTTTGTTGTTTTACAACAATCTTAGCAAGTTTAGAATAGTTGGGCTTGATGTTTTCATCATATTCATTCTCACTTGATTCAGAGGAGGTATATTTGAGTACCTTGGCACCCTTTGCCATGAAGCAATAGGTGGGAGCGTAGTCATCATTGCCTTCATCAGCCTTGTTGGTGAGGTCATTTTCTTCAGTGTTGAAGATAGACTTGCTGACGAATGCAGTAGCGAGGGCTAGGCTAGCCACACCGGACTCGGACTCCTCAGATGCCTCCTCTTCCTCATTTTCTTCAGATTCAGCCTCAGAGTCCATTTCCTTGCCAATGAATGCCCTAGCCTTCTTGGAGCTGCTCTTCTCGTGAGATGAAGACTTTGAGGATTTTGATGATGAAGATTTTGAGGATTTCTTCTTTTTCTTCACATCATCAGAGCTGTAATCCTTGTATTTCTTCTTCTTTGATTCCTTTTCCCACTGAGGACAATCTTGAATGTAATGTCCAGGTTTCTTGCATTTGTGACAAAGCCTCTTCTTGTAGTCACTGGATGAGGAATCATTCCTCCTTGAGGGTCTTCCAAAGCGACCACGTCTTGAGAACTTCTGGAATTTCTTCACGAGCAGTGCTAGCTCATGCCTTAGTTCTTCAAGATCACCAAGGCAGCTACCAGAGTCTTCATCTTCAGACTCAGATACTGCCTTGGCCTTCAGTGCACGTGATCTGCCATAGCTCGAACCATAGAGATCTATCTTTTCCGCAAGCTAGAACTCATGAGTATTTAGCCTCTCGAGGATATTAGCGGGATCAAGTGACTTGTAATCAACACGTTCTTGTATCATCAATGCCAGAGTGTCAAATGAGGAATCAAGCGATCTCAGCAATTTCTTCACCACCTCATGGTCGGTGATGTCAGTGGCACCAAGTGCTTGAAGCTCATTTGAGATGTCAGTGAGGCGATCGAAGGTTTGTTGAAAATTTTCATTGTCGAGTCTTTTGAAGCAATTGAAGAGATTGCGAAGAACATCAACTCGAGAGTCACGCTATGTTGAGACTCCTTCATTCACCTTGGACAGCCTATCCCAGATAAGCTTAGCAGTTTCCAAAGCACTCACTATTCCATTCTGTCCTTTGCTCAGATGGCCTCATATGATATTCTTCGCTTGAGAATCAAGTTGCTTGAATCTGTTCACATCAGCAGCATTCAAAGAAGGTGTGTAACGCCCTCGATGCGGCTATATCTCCTACGTGTCGAAGCATGACTTAGAGGCATAACCGCATTGAAAGCAATGTCGCAATTGAGGTAATCTTCACAACAACCCATGTAAATAGATAAATAAGGGGAAAGGTACATAGTTGGCTTACACTCACCACGTCACGCAAAGAACATAAATAGCAATACAATCATCCAATACACTCATGGTCCGACTACGATACCAAAATAAAAGATCAACCCCAACATGTGACACGGTCCCGATCGCCCGAACTGGGCACCACTACTGATCATCAGGGAAAGACACATAGTAACGGCGTGAGTCTTCGTCAAACAACCACTTGAGCTCAAGCGCATCATCTGGAACGGAGTCATCGGGCCCTGCATCTGGTTTGGAAGTAATCTGCGAGCCACCGGGACTCAGCAATCTCGCACACTCGCGATCAAGACTATTTAAGCTTATAGGTAAGACAAGGTAATATGTGGAGCTGCAGCAAGCGACTAGCATATATGGTGGCTAACCTGTTCGCAAAAGAGAGCGAGAGGAGAAGGTAAAGCACGAACGAATAACTATAGAACACCCTACGGAAAACATTACTCCAACACCGTGTTCACTTACCAGACTCCACCGAGAAGAGACCATCACGGTAACACACACAGTTGATTCATTTTAATTAAGTTAAGGTTCAAATTATCTACAACCAGATATTAACAAATTCCCATCTGCCCATAACCGCGTGCACGGCTTTCGAAAGTTCAAATCCCTGTAGGGGAGTCCCAACTTAGCCCATCACAAGCTCTCACGGTCAACGAAGGATAAACCTTCTCCCGAGACATTCTGATCAGACTCGGTATCCCGGTTCTACAAGACAACCTCGGCAAAGCTAAAACAAGTCCAGCAACACCGCCCGAATGTGCCGACAAATCCCGATAGGAGCTGCACATATCTCATTCTCAGGGCACACCGGATAAGCTAAGCGTACGGGAGCCAACGTAACCCAAGTTGCCAAGGGACGGCCCCGCACGGTGCTCTGGGTTGGACCAACGCTTAGAGAAGCACTGGCCTGGGGGTTTAAAACAAAGATGACCCTTGAGTCCACGAAACCCAAGGGAAAAAGGCTAGGTGGCAAAAGGTAAAACAAAGGTTGGGCATTGCTGGAGGAGTTTTATTCAAGGCGAACTGTCAAGGGGTTCCCATTATCACCCAAGCGTGTAAGGAACGCAAAATCCGGGAACATAACACCGATATGACGGAAACTAGGGCGGCAAGAGTGGAACAAATCACTAGGCAAAAGGCCGAGCCTTCCACCCTTTACCAAGTATATAGATGCATTAAGATAACAAGATAATATAATGATATCCCAACACATAAACAATGTTCCAACAAGGAACGATCTCCAATCTTCACCTGCAACTAGCAACGCTATAAGAGGGGCTGAGCAAAGCGGTAACATAGCCAATCAACGGTTTGCTAGGACATGGTGGGTTAGAGGTTTGACATGGCAATTTGGGAGGCATGATAAGCAAGCGGTAGGCATCGTAGCATAGGCATAGCAAAAGAGCGAGCATCTAGCAAAGCAAATATAGAAGTGATTTCGAGGGTATGGTCATCTTGCCAGCAAAGTTGTCAGAGTTGACTGGATCCTCGAAAGCAAACTCAATAGGCTCCTCGTTAGCGAACTCATCTCCTGGCTCTACCCAAACAAGACAAACAAGCAAAAGGAACACAATCAACCACGTGCAAAGCTCAAGCAACATGATGCAAACATGGTATGCTATGCGGGATGCGATATGTAATGCATATGCAAGATTTGACAAGGAATGAATGAACCTGGCCTCAACTTGGAAATCCAAGAGTGCCACTGGAAAGGTGAGGTGATTTCAGTTGAAATCGATATATAGATCGCCGGAGTCGGATGCACGGTTTGGAAATGGCAAGCAAAACAAATATGGCAAAAGAGCAATTGATAAACAGGTTTCAAACTTAGTGAAATTAACAGAAGCCTGGAATTTTAGATCAGGTAGCACACTTTGGAGCATGAAAACTATATGCTACAGGAACTTAACATGGCAAAGCAAGGCATGGCATGGAGCTACGCAAAGAGCTTAACAAAAGTCCCTTAGTGACCTTGAGCCAAAAGGGATCAGAAAATACAATTGCAAGCATGTGAACATGGCAAAAACATAATCAGATCTCAGATTTGGTGAAAAACTGGAGCATGCAAATATGTTAACGAGTAGGCATGTTCACGAGCACGATGCACTCACTACAGAGCAAGGCATGACAATCTAAGCATACACCCATCAAGAATACACATTATATAAGCTAGACATGGCAAGAACAACAACATAGCATGCACGGATCAACAACAACATCGTCGGCAAAATCGCTAACAAGTAGACAATCTGCCAGGATTCACGAAATAGCAAAAGTAGAGCTCGATTGACTCAGGCTAGGGTGCTCCATAAATGCAAACACAGACATGGATGGATAGAGCACCACAATATTAATAAATCATCCTTACTGATCATCCTCAAAAGAGGCACGGATCACTAGGAAACAACATGAACATATGGCATATTGGTAAAAAATAGATCAAGGACTTAGAGAAATTCTAAGTCCCTGAAATCAGCATTAACGAATGCACCACTTTGCAAGCTTGTTCTAGTCACCACACATATCACAAAAATACATGGATAGCACCTCTATAAAGATGGCAAAGCATATAACAAAACACATGTAGAACTTAGGGCATATCATGCACACAATAATCATGGCAAAAATGACAAATAGCTATTTGGTGCAGCAGATCTGACAATTAATTCAAATAGCTCTCTTTCAACAGCATTTCGGGCATCAAGAAAAAATGACGCAATGAGGTGAAATGATGTACTCTCTAAGACGAACATTTTGATATGCTACACGCCCAAAACGGAGCTACGGATGCGGAGTTATGATGCGTCAATGTATGCAAAAAAAATAACTGGAGAGGGGAAAAAGTCAACCCCGAGAATTTTGAATCTGAGATCTAGGGTTCGCCGGGTACTGTTCACGCGTGCTTCCCGAGGCTCGCCGGACTTGGCTCTCGCCGGAGTAGTTGCGGACGTCGCCGGACTTCGCGAGGGAGGCGGTCGGAGCGGGTCGTCAGCGTGGAGGAGACGAGGACGGGCGGCGAGCCCGGGGTGGCCGCGGGCGGCGCCGGCGATGTGGGGCGGCGGCCGGCGAGGAGTGCGGCGTCGCGGGCTCGAGGAGGTGGTGGCCGGCGATGGCGACCGCGGCGGCCGGCGGTGCCGGCCGGCGAGGTGGGCTCGGCCGCGGGGAAAAAGAGGCGCGGGGCACGCGCGGTGCGACGGGCCGGGGAGGGCCTCCCGCGGGCTCGTCGGGCCGGTGGCGCGGGGGTGGCGGCGCCTGCCACGTGGCGCGACGGGAGAGGGTGGCGCGATGTGTCCAGCGCCGGCGGACAATGTCCGGCGCGCGGAGGAGCGGATCTAGGGTTAGGGGGGAGAGGAGACCCGTGAATTTCGGAGGGGGGGGTCTTTAAATAGGCATAGAGGGGGCTAGAAGAGTCCAAATGAGGTGCGGTTTTCGGCCACGCGATCGTGATCGAACGCTCTAGATGATGGAGAGAGTTTTGGTGGGTTTTGGTCCAACTTGGAAGGGTGTTGGGCTGCAACACACACGAGGCCTTCTCGGTCCCTCGGTTAATCGTTGGAGCATCAAACGAATTCCAAATGGTACAAAACTTGACAGGCGGTCTACCGGTAGTAAACCAAGGCCGCTTGGCAAATCTCGGTCCAATCCGGAAATGTTTAATCCCCACACACGAAAAGAAGGTAGAAAGGACCACCGGAGGAGATAGAAGCGCCGGAATGCAAAATGGACAACGGGGAAAAAGCTCGGATGCATGAGACAAACACGTATGCAAATGCAATGCACATGATGACATGATATGAGATGCATGACAACGACAACAACACACGGAGACAAAAACCCGAACCCGAGGAAATAAAATAACTTAGTGCCGGAAACGGCAAGAGTTGGAGTACATATTGGGTAAATTACATCCGGGGTGTTACAACACTCCACCAGTACGAAAGGATCTCGTCCCGAGATCTAGGACTGGAAGAACGCCGGGTACTCAGAATGGAGGTGATCCTCGCGTTCCCAGGTGGCTTCATGGTCGGAATGGTGTGACCACTTGACTTTG
This sequence comes from Triticum monococcum, assembly GCA_034509565.1. Lineage (NCBI taxonomy): Eukaryota > Viridiplantae > Streptophyta > Magnoliopsida > Poales > Poaceae > Triticum > Triticum monococcum. Next base: position 518,081,965 of record CM067846.1, read on the forward strand.
AGGAATTTGATAGACTTATTGCGAGTCTTGCGTTCAATCTCTTCAAGAATAGCAACGGGGTGCTCACGATAAGAGAGATATTCTTGGAGATCAATGTCCTCGAAGTTGACAGTGCGATCAGGAGTCTTGAAGCACTTGCGGAGCTGAGAGACATGGAACACGTCGTGCACATTTGCAAAGTGTTAAGGAAGCTCGAGTTGATATGCGAGATCGCCTCTCTTGCTGACGATCTTGAAAGGACCCATGTATCTAGGGGCAAGCTTCCCTTTTATACCGAAGCGACGAGTACCTTTCATTGGAGAGACGCGGAGGTAAACATGGTCTCCGATCTCGAAAGCCAAATCACGGTGCTCACTATCATAGTAGCTCTTCTGGTGCGATTGCGCTGCTTTGAGGTTATCACGAATGACTTTACACATCTCCTCTGCCTCTGTGATCAAGTCATTTCCCAGAAGTTGACGTTCACCGGTTTCTGACCAGTTAAGTGGAGTACGGCACTTCCTGCCATACAGAATTTCGAATGGGGCCTTGCCCGAACTGGCTTGAAAACTGTTGTTGTAGGAGAATTCGGCATATGGAAGACAATCTTCCCACTTCATACCGAAGGAGATAACGCAAGCCCTGAGCATATCTTCAAGAATCTGATTGACATGCTCGACTTGACCGCTAGTTTAAGGATGGAAAGCTGTGCTGAAGCGGATGTTGGTGCCCATGGCCTTCTGAAAAGAATCCCAAAACTTGGAGGTAAAGATGCTGCCACAGTCTAAAGAAATCACCTATGGAATGCCGTGCAGAGAGACAATCCGAGAGGTATATAGCTCTGCCAATTGAGCTGCAGTGATAGACTCTTTGATAGGCAGAAAGTGAGCCACTTTAGTGAGTTTGTCGATGACAACGAATATAGCATCATTGCCACGCTTGGACTTTGGAAACCCAGTCACGAAGTCCATCTCAATGTGGTCAAACTTCCATTCTGGAATGGCAAGAGGTTGGAGGAGACCAGCTGGCCTTTGGTGTTCTGCCTTCACTCTTCTGCAGACATCACATTCATTCACGAACTAAGCAATCTCGCGCTTCATTCGAGTCCACCAATAAGCCTGCTTGAGGTCCTGATACATCTTGGTACTCCCAGGGTGGATGGAGAGGAGTGAATTGTGAGCCTCATTCATGATAACTTTACGAAGGTCACCTTTGGGCACAACAATACGATCCTCGAAGAAGAGAGTATCCTTGTCATCAAGGCGGTAGCACTTATACTTGGGTTGACTCTTGGCAATCCCAATCTTCACCTTCTTCACCATAGCATCAAGAAGTTGAGCCTCACGAATCTGATCTTCCAAAGTAGGAGAGACTTGAAGGTTGGCGAGGAAACCTTGAGGAAGAACTTGCAGATTGAGTTTGTGGAAAGCTTCACAAAGCTCGGGTTGGTAAGGCTTGAGAATCAGGCTGTTGCAGTAAGCCTTCCTGCTCAAAGCGTCAACAATCACATTGGCCTTGCCTGGAGTATACTCAATACTCGGATTATACTCTTGAATCATTTCGACCCAACGAGTCTGCCTGAGGTTGAGATTAGGCTGAGTGAAGATGTACTTGAGACTCTTGTGGTCAGTGAAGATGTCCACTTTTCTTCCCAATAAGAGATGTCTCCAAGTCAAAAGAGCATGCACAACTGCCGCCAACTCGAGGTCATGAGTGGGGTAGTTCTTCTTGTTGGGCTTCAACTGGCGAGAGGTATAAGCCACAACTTACTTCTCTTGCATCAACACTGCACCAAGACCTTGAAGAGAGGCATCGCAGAAGACCTTGAACGGTTTGGATTCATCAGGAGTCAGAACTGGAGCAGTGACCAATTTCTCTTTCAAAGTGTTGAAAGCGATGTCACATTCCGGAGACCAAACGTACTTGACGTGCTTCTGGAGAAGGTTTGAAAGAGGCTTCGCGATCTTTGAAAAGTTCTCAATGAACCTTCGACAGTAACTTGCGAGACCGAGGAAGCTACGGAGTTGCTTCACGTTCTGAGGTGGTTCCCAATTCACAATTGCAGACACCTTCTCAGGATTCACCGCTATGCCCTTGGCAGAGATGATATGCCCAAGATAGAGAACCTCATCGAACCAAAACTCGCACTTTGAGAACTTGGCGTAGAACTGATGTTCCCTGAGCTTATCGAGCACCAAACGCAAGTGCTTGGCATGATCTTCCTTGTTCTTCGAAAAGACCAGAATGTCGTTGAGATAGACCAAACCGAAGTCGTTGGTGTAGGCGTTGAAGATGAAGTTCATCATGCGAGAGAAAGTCGGAGGAGCGTTGACGAGGCCAAAAGACATGACAGTGTATTCATATGAACCATAGCTTGTTCTGAAAGCCGTCTTGGGAATATCTTGCTCACGGATTCGAATCTAGTGGTAACCCATATGGAGATCAAGCTTGGAGAATACTTGGGCACCTTTGAGTTGTTGGAACAGCTCGTTGATGTTGGGAAGTGGGTACTTGTTCTTGATAGTCTTCTTGTTCAATGGACGGTAGTCAACGCAAAGTCGGTCCGTTCCATCCGTCTTCTTCACAAAAAGTACTCCACAACCCCACGGATAAGAACTAGGTCGGATGAGACCCATTCTCTCTTGAATATCGAGTTGCTTCTTCAGCTCCTTCAACTCTTCAGGTCCGAGCTTGTAAGGACGCTTGCAAACCGGTTCCGTGCCAGGCTCAAGATCGATGACGAATTCAACTGACCGGTGCGGAGGCATTCCTGGAAGCTCTTCTGGAAAGATGTCTTGATATTCACAAATGACTGGAATTTGCAAGATGGCATCCAGTTCACCCTTCTCATTGAGAGAGAACAGACGGATGGTATCATCATTAGCGGCAAAGACAATTACATCCTCAGACGAATGAGTCAATTGAATCTGCCTGGCAGCACAATCAAGCTGAGCCTTGTGCTTAGAAAGCCAATCCATTCTGAGAATAAGATCAATATCCGAGTTACCAAGGACCATTGGAGAAGAAAGAAACTTGAAATCACCCATCATGATAGAAAATCCGGGACTATTGAAGTAGCCCTCATAGACTTAGCCGGAGAAACCACTCCCATAGGTTTACCCAACATTTGCGAAACGAAGTCATGCTTGGAAACAAATGATCTTGACATGAAACAATGCGATGCACCAGTGTCAAAAAGAACTTTTGCGGGAATAGAGTTAACTGGAAAGTTACCCATGATGACATCTGACGAATCCTCTGCCTGAGCTGCATTCAGCAAGTTGACCTTGGCGTGCTTGGGGTTATGCTTGACCATAGCTGTACTTGCCGATCTCACAGGAGGAGGAGGAGGGAGACGCCTCTGATTGAAGCATTGTTGGCATAGTGACCCTTCTGTTGGCACTTGTTGCACGTGACCTCTGAAAGCGGACGGTGATACGGAGCACTCGATCTTGAAGCTTGAGACGAAGTCTTGTTCTGAAAGCCAGTGTTGGGTGGGTGGGAAGATCCACTGCCACCTTTGCTCTTCTACTGATAAGACTGGCGGAATGGAGGAGGACGAAGCCAATACTTCTGTTGCTTAGCCACTTGAGTTGAGGAAGAAGGAGTAGCATCTCTGACTCGCTTCTTGGAAGCATCGCACTTCAGTTGAGCAGCCTCTTGCTTCAATGCCATGTTGTAAAACTCATCGTACCTCAAGGGCTCAAAGAGAACAAGAGCTAGCTGGATTTCTTCTCTGAGACCACCCCTGAACTGGTATATCATGCTCTTCTCGTCAGGGGCGTCCTGCTTAGCAAAGCGGGCGAGCTTCTGAAACATCTTGTTGTAATCATAGACAGACATAGAGCCTTGCTTCAGGTTGCGGAATTCCTCACGCTTGCTTTCAACCACGCTCTGAGGAATATGATGAGCTTTGAAGTCTTGACGGAATTCATCCCAGGTAATCACACGGCCTCCTCTGGAATCTTTGTACTGCTGAAACCATTCTGCAGCTTGGTCTTTGAGTTGAAAGGAAGCGAACTTGACAAAGTCCTTAGGCCTGATGTTACTACACTCGAAATGCTTGCACAAGTCCACGAGCCAATCGTCAGCATCAGTTGCCTCAACACAATTGCTAAAGGTCTTTGGCTGGTTAGAAAGGAACTGGTTGAGTGTAGCAAAGTGATTTTGATTGTTGCCTTGGTTGCCTTGGTTCACTTGGTTGCGCTCTTGAAGAATTTGCATGATAAGCTGCGTGTTTGCATTGGTAGCGGCCATCACAGCTTGCCATGCCTCCGGAGGTGGAGGTGGTGGTGGCGGATCAGGATTCAGAGTCGTGAGCGTTGGAGGAGCCATCCTGAAGAGGTTGACATCCATTAGCACACTGATAGACAAAAAATGAAGCTGAATCCAACGGGTATAAATTGCAACATATAGTCTTCACATCCGAACAAAATGAACGAATGCATTCCAATTGAAATGGTCACATATCCATAAATTGAGAAGCCACTTATAATTTAGGTAGAGGAATAAAATCAACCAGGTACAGAGCAAGAACGAATACTCGGTAAAGATCACCCAATCTCAAACCAAATATCCGTGGAAGAAGAACTAGAGCTACAAGAATTCCCACCTATGAAACTCCCGAACCTTTCCGGTTATGCAATCAGGTGTTGGGGATATAGGGGAAGCATAATATCTCACCCAAATCTAGCAAATCCTACATCCAGCTGTATCCATCCTTCTACACATAACCGAGAAAAACTTCGGAAATCGTCTACCTCAACCTTCGAAAAGCATCCGTTATACAAGTTATGGCAATACTCCCGAACTCCCGCCCCAGTACTGGGTGGCGTCGAGGTTATCTCACCAACAACTGCATAAAAGAGATTTTCGATGTCGGCGAACTAAACTCAGGTATTCCGGAACTGCAACGTTAAAATTGTGATGACAACACCTCGGAGCTCAACTCCTCGGGACACTGCCACAACCCCTAAATGACAGGAGGCACCAAGAACAATGTTCTCGTCACAAATCGATCGGAATGATTCCAAGATACCCGCGTGATCCTAATTATTTTTGTGAAATTTGAGAAGAGAAGAGTCAAAACTCTACGTCAGGAAGCCTTACCAGAGTGATGAAGGGACTGGGAGTAAAAAGAATTCCTAAACTCTCCCATATATAATTCCTAAATGACTCAAAACATTTTTCTAGACTCAACAACAACAGCTAATTCGATCAATCAGTGGGGCTCCTAAGGTCGGGGAAGGCTCTGATTACCAACTTGTAACGCCCTCGATGTGGCTATATCTCCTACGTGTCGAAGCACGACTTAGAGGCATAACCTCATTGAAAGCAATGTCGCAAGTAAGTTAATCTTCAAAACAACCCATGTAAATAGATAAATAAGGGGAAAGGTACATAGTTGGCTTACACTCACCACGTCACGCAAAGAACATAAATAGCAATACAATCATTCAATACACTCATGGTCCGACTACGGTACCAAAATAAAAGATCAACCCCAACATGCGACACAGTCCCGATCGCCCCAACTGGGCACCACTACTGATCATCAGGGAAAGACACATAGTAACGGCGTGAGTCTTCGTCAAACTCCCACTTGAGCTCAAGCGCATCATCTGGAACGGATTCATCGGGCCCTACATCTGGTTTGGAAGTAATCTGTGGGCCACGGGGACTTAGCAATCTCGCTCCCTCGCGATCAAGACTATTTAAGCTTATAGGTAAGACAAGGTAATATGTGGAGCTGCAGCAAGCGACTAGCATATATGGTGGCTAACCTGTTTGCAAAAGAGAGCGAGAGGAGAAGGAAAAGCACGAATTAATAACTATAGAACACCCTACGGCAAACATTAATCCAACATGGTGTTCACTTCCCGGACTCCGCCGAGAAGAGACCATCACGGTAACACACACAGTTGATTCATTTTAATTAAGTTAAGGTTCAAATTATCTACAACCGGATATTAACAAACTCCCATCTGCCCATAACCGCGGGCATGACTTTTGAAAGTTCAAATCCCTGTAGGGGAGTCCCAACTTAGCCCATCACAAGCTCTCACGGTCAACGAAGGATAAACCTTCTCCCGAGACATTCCGATCAGACTCGGTATCCCGGTTCTACAAGACAACCTCGGCAAAGATAAAACAAGTCCAGCAACACCGCCCGAATGTGCCGACAAATCCTGATAGGAGCTGCACATATCTCGTTCTCAGGGCACACCGGATAAGCTAAGCGTACGGGAGCTAATGTAACCCAAGTTGCCAAGGGACGGCCCCGCACGGTGCTCTGGGTTGGACCAACGCTTAGAGAAGCACTGGCCCGGGGGTTTAAAACAAAGATGACCCTTGAGTCTGCGAAACCCAAGGGAAAAGGCTAGGTGGCAAAAGGTAAAACCAAGGTTGGGCATTGCTACAGGAGTTTTATTCAAGGCGAACTGTCAAGGGGTTCCCATTATCACCCAACCACGTAAGGAACACAAAATCCGGGAACATAACACCTATATGACGGAAACTAGGGCGGCAAGAGTGGAACAAATCACTAGGAAAAAGGCTGAGCCTTCCACCCTTTACCAAGTATATGGATGCATTAAGATAACAAGATAATATAATGATATCCCAACACATAAACAATGTTCCAACAAGGAACGATCTCCAATCTTCACCTGCAACCAGCAACGCTATAAGAGGGGCTGAGCAAAGCGGTAACATAGCCAATCAACGGTTTTCTAGGACATGGTGGGTTAGAGGTTTGACATGGCAATTTGTGAGGCATGATAAGCAAGTGGTAGGCATTGTAGCATAGGCATAGCAAAAGACCGAGCATCTAGCAAAGCAAAGATAGAAGTGATTTCGAGGGTATGATCATCTTGCCTGCAAAGTTATAAGAGTTGACTGGATCCTCGAAAGCAAACTCAACGGGCTCCTCGTTAGGGATCTCGTCTCCCGGCTCTACCCAAACAAGACAAACAAGCAAAAGGAACACAATCAACCACGTGCAAAGCTCAAGCAACATGATGCAAACATGGTATGCTATGCAGGATGCGATATGTAATGCATATGCAAGATTTGACAAGGAATGAATGAACGTGGCCTCAACTTGGAAATCCAAGAGTGCCACTGGAAAGGTGAGGTGATTTCGGTTTAAATCAATATAAAGATCGCCGGAGTCGGATGCACGGTTTGGAAATGGCAAGCAAAACAAATATGGCACCGGTCTGCGATAAACAGCAAGTAGCCATCTAAATGCATCAAGATAATTATGCTACAACACTCAAACATAGCAACAAAATACATGGAAGGGATCCACTCATAATGCTTGACAAAAGATGAACACTGAGCTACGGCCAATTCATCAATTACCAGGTTCAAACAAGCATGGCAAAAGAGCAATTGATAAACAGGTTTCAGACTTAGTGAAATTAACACAAGCCTGGAATTTCAGATCAGGTAGCACACTTTGGAGCATGAAAACTATATGCTACAGGAACTTAACATGGCAAAGCAAGGCATGGCATGGAGCTACTCAAAGAGCTTAACAAAAGTCCCTTAGTGACCTCGAGCCAAAAGGGATCAGAAAATACAATTGCAAGCATGTGAACATGGCAAAAACATAATCAGATCTCAGACTTGGTGAAAAACTGGAGCATGCAAATATGTTAGTAGGCATGTTCACGAGCTCGATGCACTCACTACAGAGCAAGGCATGACAATCTAAGCATACACTCATCAAGAATACACATTATATAAGCTATACATGGCAAGAACAACAACGTAGCGTGCACGGATCAACAACAACATCCTCGGCAAAATCGCTAACAAGTAGACAATCTGCCAGGATTCACGAAATAGCAAAAGTAGAGCTCGATTGACTCAAGCTAGGGTGCTCAATAAATGCAAAAAAGACATGGATGGATAGAGCACCACAATATTAACAAATCATCCTTACTGATCATCCTCAAAAGAGGCACGGATCACTAGGAAACAACATGAACATATGGCATATTGATAAAAAACAGATCAAGGACTTAGAGAAATTCTAAGTCCCTGAAATCAGCATTAACGAATGCACCACTTTGCAAGCTTGTGCTAGTCACCACACATATCACAAAAATACATGGATAGCACCTCTGTAAAGATGGCAAAGCATATAACAAAACACATGTAGAACTCAGGGGCATATCATGCACACAATAATCATGGCAAAAATGACAAATAGCTATTTGGTGCAGCAGATCTGACAATTAACTCAAATAGCTCTCTTCCAACAGCATTTCGGGCATCAAGATGAGCTCAAATGAAAATGACGCAATGAGATGAAATGATGTACTCTCTGAGACGAACATTTTGATGCTACACGCCCAAAACGGAGCTACGGATGCGGAGTTACGATGCGTCAACGTATGCAAAAAAAATAACTGGAGAGGGGAAAAAGTCAACCCTGAGAATTTTGGATCTGAGATCTAGGGTTCGCCGGCTACTGTTCACGCACGCTTCTCGAGGCTCGCCGGACTTGGCGCTCGCCGGAGTAGCTGCGGACGTCACCGGACTTCGCGAGGGAGGCGGCCGGAGCGGGTCGTCGACGTGGAGGAGGCGAGGACGGGCGGCGCCGGCGATGTGGGGCGGCGGCCGGCGAAGAGTGCGGCGTCGCGGTGGCGCGGGCTCGAGGAGGCGGTGGCTGGCGATGGCGACGGCGGCGGCACGGCGGCGCCGGTCGGCGAAGCGGGCTCGGCCGCGGGGAAGAAGAGGCGCGGGGCGCGCGCGGTGCTACGGGCAGGGGAGCATGGTGAAGACAATGGTTTGGTAGACATGTTCCAACTGTTGTCTCAGTTGTACGTTTGGTTGGAGCGGCTAGGTATTTAAACCTGAGGACACCCAGTCCCGGACACACAGTCCTCACCGTATTCTCCTTGAGCTAAGATCACACAGACCTCGCCCAATCACTCAAGGTAAGTCCTCAGGTGACTTCCGAACCTCCACAAACTTGGTCACTCGGTGATCCACAATTCGTCTTGGATGCTCTAGACCTTGAGGCCTAACCGTCTGGAAGAAGCACAGTCTTCAAAGGTAACAAACATCGGATCCACGCTGGATCAATCTCTTCAGTGATGCTCAATCACTTTGGGTTTGTAGGTGTTTGGGTTTGGGTTTTGGTTTTCCTCACTTGATGATTTTCGCTCAAATTCTTCGGAGGATGGGATGCTCTCAAATGACAAGTGTCAGTTTCTCGCAGAGCAGCCAACCAGCTAGTGGTTGTAGGGGGCGGCTATTTATAGCCTAGGGAGCAGCCCGACATGATAAGACATAAATGCCCTTCAAAGATATGACCTTTAGGTGGGTAGATATTTTGGGACAGCTGGCGCATAGCACATCAATGGTCGGAATTTGAGTAGCAAAATCCTCAGGGCTATCATGTTCCTCACTATGTAGGCAATCTGCACTTGCGAATTCCTAACTCCTCAGTCAGAACAAATTCCTCAGAGAACAGAAGAACTTCGTCTCTATCACTGAAGAATATGACTGAACTGTATGAGATTTCCAATGGCTTCACTCGAAGGGATTGGTAGGTGTAGGATTTTGAGTTGAGCATCACTTGGAAATTTTTCCTTAGTATTTCCTCGACCCCCTTTAACAGTACGGTGTTTCCTAAGACTCAAGAAAGAGAAAATGAAACTGTAAAAACAAAAGTCTTCACGCTTCATGTTCCTCACTTGAATACCGGGTCTTCAAGGTCACACCAATTTCTTCACTTTCAAAGTCTTCAGAAAGTCTTCAGAAATCCAAAATCTTTAGTCGAAGAACTTCATTTTTAGGGGTTGACTTTCTCTGTAAATACCAAACTCCTCATAGACTTATGGACCTGTGTACACTCACAAACACATTAGTCCCTTAACCTATAAGTCTTTAATACACCAAAATCACTAAGGGGCACTAGATGCACTTACAAGGGCTGAATCCCATCGCCTGAAGAAGCTCTAACAAATATTCCCAGGACACGGAGTCGAAAGCTTTTGCAATATCCAGTTTGAAGAGCAGAGCAGGTTTTCTAGCCCGATGTAAGGGCCAGTTCTTTTCGGCGATTCTCCCAGAATCGCCCCCTCCCCAGCTTCTCCCAGAATCGCCACTACATATTTTTTTACAATCCTATCTAGTTAAGGTCTAATTAGCTAGGATTGTAAAAAACATATGGAGTGGTGATTCTGGGAGAAGCTGGGGAGGGGGCGATTCTGGTAGAATCACCCAAACGAACTGGCCCTAAGGCCCTGACGCAGCCCTGAACGTCCATGAAGCTGTCATGTATACATTTACCCTTCTAAAAAGTTGTAGATATGTTCATATCTCTCTGTTTTGCATGTTGACCCCTATCAAAACCGCACTTCCATTGTGTATAAGACCACAAAATAATCTTCTAGTTTTGGTATTTTTGTATGTACAAACATGCAATCCTTTGTTAGTGTAATATTAGTTAATGTTAATTCTTGGTGAGTCTGAAATTTGTACGCTTCCAATTATGAGGAATTGTGTTGATGTAGTACAACTTTCATGCTTTGGAGTTTCAGGCGATGCTTCCATATTAAATTACATATGCTTTATTGGTTAGGAAAGTTTGCTTCTGTGGTTCCCTTATTTTTTTGGTGACTTTGGCATGTAGGCGACATGAGCATGCACCCCCATATTGGTGGCACTGTTAGTTGATTTCCATTTTAGATTGTATATGCTTCCTATCAAGATGAGTTGTTGACACCACTTTTTCCATGCTTCCTACTTATAGAGCTTCCACATTGTATTATATATGCTTCGCCGGTCTAGATATTTGCTTCCATCTCTCAACCAAGTTCTGTGAATTTTGAATTTAGATCATATAAACATGCATCCCCATTTTGGCTGTAGTCTTTGTTGATTTTCATTTCTAGTTGTCCATGCTTCCAAATTAAATGAGCCATATTGAGATAGACATTTATATGCTTCCTACTTGTTGAGGTTTAAAACCGTACTTCGTACTCTTGTTTATTTCTCATGCATGATGCACACAGTCAAACCTATGTTTCTTGCCGGTCATGATTCTTCACAAATGCTGCTATAATATGATTTTGAACATGTTTACATACTTAGAGATGTTTGTATTAGCTGATTGATTGGCACTTTTAAATTTTAGTTCATGGCTTTGTCATCATGAAGTAGGTTGATACAAATTGTTTTTGCAGGAGTTGCCATACGATGTTTCGTTTCAATGAGATTGTGAAAGGGCCCAAGCCACGACAGAGAGCCTCTGTTCCCGGATATGGGTTTTGGAGGCTGAAAATATTTATGCGAAGTCGCATTGTTGTATGGTTTTTGAAGCAAACAAGACTAATGCAGGAAACTAAGAATTTGTGCAGTCAATCTGACCATTGTGTACAATGTGAAATTTAAAATTGTGATTGATAAATGATTTTTATTAACATAAGAAATTTAAATTATGAGCTCTTGCAGCATGATCATAGTGGTAGTAACCAAAGGAGTACGGAAGCGCGTTTGTAGCATGTTCTAAACATTCCAAATAAAAATAGGTACCATTGTAATAGTCGTGAGTACATGGAAGCAAATCTGCAAGTCTTCAGAAACATGTTTATGCTTCATCTATAGAGGATCGAGCAGCAGCAAGAAAATCTTGTTGGAACCTTTTTATTCGGATCAAACTGCTGTTGTTTGCTGCTATTTATTTCATAGTACAGTGAAGAGGAAAGCAAAGTCACGAAGACAGAGAATGAGAGCGCACAACAGTAGTGATGAGAGGAAAAGTTTGGAACGTGTGGGGGGAGAAAGCACCACGTTTTCAATTAAGAATTGACCACTAGTTTTTTCAACTAGGTGTCCTTTTTCTATATGGTAAACAAATGGTATTTTTCTGCAAACTACAAATGTACAAAAAAAATAAAAATTGTGTTGTGATTCAACTATGTGTTATGCTTTTTTAGAGAAAAGAAATTATGGAAGTCCATATATTGATTCTGAGAGAGTTCAAACTACGCGCGTGTGTGTGAATACTTTGACGTCTACCATTTGTTTATTGAAATTCCATAGGAGAAACTGGACATAATTTATCATTTGTTAAAAAATGAATCTAAGCTGAGGCACTACTTTCTCATATGTGAATGAGATTTCATATAAAAAATAGAAAGAAATTGATCTATTGTACAATTTTGTATTTTTTCTGAAGGTCAAGAAGTTGTGTTCGAGAAGGTCAAGTTAAAATATTATTGCCTCGTAGGTTCTTGTCTTCACAAGATGTACACCTATTTTCCTCTCTCACAAAAAGTGTCTTTTCAGCATACAACAGATCCAAAAAGCCCGAAGAAAATCATGGCAAAAAATATAGAAAGTCCTGAGAGGTTGGGGACAAGGGTTCAAAGAGGATTTCTGTAGTGAATAAGTTTTTTATTCCTACGTGGTGTACATTGTTGTTTCTGGATGATGAGCATTTTGTTCCCATATACTCCTTGTTTTTTAAAGAATGAAGTTCAAAAACAAGAAAATGAGAAGTTCAAAAACTTTGATTTTCCTTGTTACTAAATAATAAACTAAGAAGTTCAATTTAAAAAAATGGAGTAGTTCAATATTTATTACAAAAACTCGATTTTTTCTAGTTACTAACGAATAAACCAAGAAGTTCAGTTCGCTTCAACAAGCTATAGCGAACACCGCTCCTCTGCTCTCTCGTGAACTTCAGATGCATTAGTGTTTGGACCATGGAGGAATTTTTTCTGGGAGGCATTCCGTGGAGAGAGAGATGCTGCAACCATTTCTTGTTGTGGAAATTTGCATGTTGTCCCCTTTCTATTCTTGTAGCACAACCACGAAGCCAAATAAAGTTTTAAAAGAATTTTCTCATTTTTTAAACTGAAACACAGAGAAGTCCAAATTTATATCTATCGGAAGTTCACGTATTGCATGCTGTGCATTTTGTATGAGAAAAAAAAAGAATAAAAAGGCAAAGTTTAAAATTTGTTGCTAGAAATTCAAGTGCTCTTCCCCTGGAAGTTCAAAAATTCTTGTTATTAAATAAAACTCATATTTTCCTCGTTATTAAAGAATGGAAACAAGAAGTTCAAAAATTAAATAACAAGAAGTTCAACTTTTAAAAATATAACGCTTCAAAATTTCATTAAAAAGATTAAAAAAATAAAACCAGGAAGTCCATATTAAAAAGATGGAGAAGTTCGATGATTATAGAAAACTCAGATTTCCTCGTTATTAAAGAATGGAAACAAGAAGTTCAAAAATAAAATAACAAGAAGTTCAACTTTTAATAATAGAGCGCTTCGAAATTTCTTAAAAAAGATTAAAAAATAAACCAGGAGGTTTGTATTAAAAAGATGGAGAAGTTCAATGATTATAGAAAAACTCAGATTTTCCTCGCTATTAAAGAATGGAAACAAGAAGTTCAAAAATAAAATAACAAGAAGTTCAACTATTAAAGATAGAGCGCTTCAAAATTCAAAAAAAAAAAACAATTAAAAATCAGATTAAAAGTTCATAAAAAATCAAATATTTTCACATAACCGAGAGAAGTTCAGGTTGATAACTATCAGAAGTTAATGTACTACACGGTGTGCATTTGTGTATTAAAAATAAATGAAAAAGCAAAGGCTAAAAGTTTTGTTGTTATAAGTTCACGTCCTTCATCGGAGAAAGTTAAAAAAATTATTGTGAGAGAGATTTGTACAAAAGGAATATCATTTGTGTAACACTGATGAATGGATGAGAAAATTATGAACGAAAATACGTCACAGAAGTTCAACTGAAAACAGCAGGAAGTTCAACTACTACAGTGGATGAATTTCAAATGAAAAACTTTCAAAATCGTCGTGAGTATGAAAAAACGATCAACACGGGAAAGTTACCTGTTTGCGGCAGCTTTCCACTGGTATATCACTTGCTCAATTCCGGTGAATGGATGGAGAGCTATGAGCAGTGGATGGAGATCTAAGAGCAAAAAAACACGTGAAAAACAGAGTGAAGTTCAAGCACACACGCTGAGAAGTTCAAGTTCTTCATGTGGTGCATATTTGAAGAATCTGTTTCGCGATAAAGGCATAATGCATGATCTCGCCGTTTTCGAAATTACTTGAAAACGGCCAGGATTCAGAGAAAACCATCAACATGAAAACGTTTCGAATTTTCCATAGCTTTTCAGCGGTATTATTTGCCCCATTCCGATAAAGTTTGTAGAAATTACGGCAAAAATAAGTTTTTAGTCATTTTCAAAATTGACATGAAACCGTAATGAATTAGGAGAAACAATACATACAAAAAAGTTTTACATTTCTTCAAGATTTCCAACGCCATATCATTTGCTGCATTTGGACATACGGTTAAAAAAATAGCTCGAAAATACAAACTCGGTGGGACTTGTACCGTTTTCTAAATTACTTTTAAACCATTCAAAATTAGAAAAACTTTTAACATGAAAAAGTAGCGCATTTTCATAAGCTTTCCAACGCCATATTATTTTCCTCAATTGAATTAGTCGTTTAGAAATGGCATCGAAAATAGAAACTCGAGTGTTCCATTTGCGAAATTCTACGATTTTCCGAATTACTCTTTAACCATAGGGAATTAGAGAAAACTCTCAACATGTGGAAGGAGCAGTTTTGCAGCAGCTTTCCAACGCCATATAATTTGCCTCATTCCGGTAAACGGTTTAAAAATGCGATTGAAAATATGATTCATGTTTTTTGTATGAAGAAAAAACGGTTTTCAAGACTGCTCTTAAATCGCTTACATTTTGCCAAAAATTTAAATTGGGTCATGATACTGATGCCCATAGCTTTCCAACGGTATATCGCAAGCCCCATTTGGACACCTTTTAGCTGAAGTTCAACCTAGTACTCGAGGAAGGTCAGGCGCGTTACTCGGGAAGTTCATGTTGTGCTCATAATATTATTCTGATCCCATGATCAGGATAGTGTTTATATATATGCTTTTTGGGTTAGCTTTGTTCAAAACTCAACTTTAAAGAGTGTAAAGTAAAAAACACGAGAAGAGGCAGTTGTTGACCATGGCCTACCCACTCTCTCGGTGCCAGCCAACTTCCTAGAACGACACCGAGAGAGAACTTTAAAGAGTGTAAAGTAAAAAACATGAGAAGAGGCAGTTGTTGACCGTGGCCTACCCCCTCTCTCGGTGCCGACCAACTTCCTAGAATGGCACCAAGAGAGAACTTTAAAGAGTGTAAAGTAAAAAACATGAGAAGAAGCAGTTGTTGACCGTGGCCTATCCCCTCTCTCGGTGCCGGTCAACTTTCTAGACCGGCACCGAGAGAGAACTTTAAAGAGTGTAAAGTAATAAACACGAGAAAAAGAAGTTGATGACCATGGCCTACCCCCTCTCTTGGTGCCGGTCAACTTCCTAGACCGCTAGGGCCACCGGATAGCCCATGCATATAGATGCGATGGCCTCCTTTGAGAGCACAAGAAGTTTCGAGGCCAACGGAGCAACATGACCCACACTTCCTGCACAAACCGGACACATTCCCTCTCGATACCCATAGACTATCTCGAAGAATGGGCCTAGACTTGGTCTTTCATCTCATGATGACATGCACTAACACGGAGAAGCAGTTATTCACCGTGGACTACACCCTCTCGGTGCCGAACAATGCCCTAGACCGCCGGGGCCACCGGATGGATGCTCGATATGGAGACCGCCCGAGGGGGGGAGGGCACCCCTACATGCGTGTGGCCCATGCATATGCATGCAGGGGTGGTGTGCCATTTGAATAAGCAATGCACGTCCTTGACGTGACACGTGCCTCACAAACCACACACACGGGCGGGAACGTCGAGGACCGGCTGCGTCCGTCCCCAAGACAGAATCTTCGGTGGGTGATCCCGTGACAGAATGAGCCTAGACTTGGTCTATCATCTCGCGACGACATGCACTAACATGTAGAAGTGGTTACTCACCATGGACTATGCCCTCTCAGTGCCGAATAACGCCCTAGACCGTCGGGGCCACCGGATGGGTGATCGATATGGAGGCCGCCCGAGGTGGGGGGAGGGCACCCCTACATGTGTGTGGCCCATGCATATGCATGTAGGGGTGGTGTGCTATTTGAATAAGCAACACACGTCCTTGACGTGGCACGTGCCTGACAAACCACACACACGGGCGGGAACGTCGAGGACCGACTGCGTTCGTCCCCGATACAGAGTCTTCTGTGGGTGATCCCGTGACAGAACGGGCCTAGACTTGGTATGTCATCTCGCGATGACATGCACTAACACGAAGAAGCAGTTATTCCCTGTGGCCTACCCCCTCTAGGTGCCGAACAACGCCCTAGACCGTCGGGGCCACCGGAGGGGTGCCGGTCTCTAGAACCGGACGAGGCCCATCTGAAGAAGAAAACACAAGACGGTAATTATGATGTGCTAAGGTTGTTTGCCAAGCATGGCAGACAAAAAAAAGACAATTCATATTATCGAGAATGCACAAGGAGGAAAGAGATCTAGGTTAGATGCTTTACCGAGAGCGCCTCTCAGAAAAGGTGGCCATTACAGAGAGCCAAGAATCGACCCTCGGTAACCACTGCTCTAATTTTTTCCCCTTCTCTTTTTGTTTTTGTTTTACACTATCTTTTTTGTATCTCATATTTCATATGCTATTACAACCAAAGTTTGGAAATTCCATGACTTTTGATGAATTTTTTTGATAAAATACTTTGGATGAACTCAGATATATGCTTTTTGGGTTAGATTTGTTCAAAACTCAACTTTAAAGAGTGTAAAGTAAAAAAACATGAGAAGAAGCAGTTGTTGACCGTGGCCTACCCCCTCTCTTGGTGCCGGTCAACTTTCTAGACCGGCACCGAGAGAGAACTTTAAAGAGTGTAAAGTAAAAAAACATGAGAAGAAGAAGTTGTTGACCGTGGCCAACCCCCTCTCTCGGTGCCGGTCAACTTTCTAGACCGGCACCGAGAGAGAACTTTAAAGAGTGTAAAGTAAAAAAACATGAAAAGAAGCAGTTGTTGACCGTGGCCTACCCCCTCTCTCAGTGTCGGTCAACTTCCTAGATCACAGGGGCCACCGGATAGCCCATGCATATACATGCGATGGCCTCCTTTGAGAGCACAAAAGTTTCGAGGCCAACAGAGCAACATGACCCGCACTTCCTGCACAAACCGGACACATTCCCTCTCGATACCCATAGACTATCTCGAAGAACGGGCCTAGACTTGGTATGTCATCTCGCGATGACATCCACTAACACGGAGAAGCAGTTATTCACCATGGACTACACCCTCTCGGTGTCGAACAATGCCCTAGACCGCTGGGGCCACCAGATGGGTGCTCGATATAGAGACCGCCCGAGGGGGCGAGGAGGACAACCCTACATGCGTGTGGCCCATGCATATGCTTGCAGGCGTGGTGTGCTATTTGAATAAGCAATGCACGTCCTTGACGTGGCACGTGCCTCACAAACCACACACACACGGGCAGGAACATTGAGGACCGGCTGCGTCCGTCCCCGAGACAGAGTCTTCAGCGGGTGATGCCGTGACAGAAGGAGCCTAGACTTGGTCTGTCATCTGACGATGACATGGACTAACACAGAGAAGTAGTTATTCACCATGGAGTACACCCTCTTGGAGCCGAACAACGCACTAGACCGCCTGAGGGGGGAGGGCACCCCTATAAGCATGTGGCCCATGCATATGGATGTAGGTGTGGTGTGCTATTTGAATAAGGAATGCATGTCCTTGACATGGCACGTGCCTCACAAACCACACACACGGGGAAACGAACGCGTCGGGTCTACAGGGATGGGATCTTGCTGTGGCTTTGGCCCGGATGTTGCTCCAAAGTGTTCCTATGGGCTCACCTAACACAACCAGGTGGAGATTTCCACCGGTAAAAGCCCGTCCGTGCAAAGTCAAAGGGCTAGATCCCGTGGTCAAACGCTACAGGGTTAGGTGGGACGGGGGCCCTGGGGGGTAGCAATGCCACCGGAGCATCGCACCGGGCCCTCATACATGTCGTACGGTGTGGTGGCATGTCTGAAGATGTGGCACGTGTCTCCGGGGTGTGGCCCCCCTCACGGACGGCGCCACCGCCTGCACCTCGAGGGGGAAACGGACGCGTCGGGTCTACACGTATGGGATCTTGTTATGGCTTTGGCCTTGACTTGGTCTGTCATCTCACGATGACATGCACTAACACAGAGAAGCAGTTATTCACCGTGGACTACACCCTCTCGGTGCCGATCAATGCCCTAGACCGTCGGGGCCACCGGAGGGGTGCCGGTCTCTAGAACCGGGCGAGGCCCATCATTTGAAAAAGAAAACACAAGACGGTAATTATGATGTGTTAAGGTTGTTTGCCAAGCATGGAAGAAAACAACAAAAAAAGTATAATACATATTATGGAGAATGCACAAGAAGGATGCTTTACCGAGGTTCCTCTCGGAAAATGCGGCCATCAACGAGTGCTGCTGGATGACCCTCGGTAACCACTGTCGGTGCGGCTCTCGGAAAAGTCCCCGAGATCTGGGTTAAGACTTTTACCGAGTGTCGCTAAAAGTTGGCTCTCAGAAATGTTTCCCGCGGGGACTTATGCAAAATTTCCCCCTCGCACGCGCTCACTCCTCTCTTCTCTCTCTGTTTCTCTCGCCGCCGCCCCCTCTGTCCGCCGCCGCCCCTCAATGCCGCCGCCCCATCCGGCGAGCTTTGCCACCGCTGCCTCCGCCACCGCCACCGGGAGTGCCTCCCTCGACCCCTCCACCTCCACCGAGCCCCCCACCGCCACCTCCACCGAGCTCGTCCACCGCCACCATCTCGGCCGAGCTTCACCGAGCACCACCGGTGGGGCATCCCCTCCACTGAGCTTTACCACGTTCGGCATCCACCTCCCCCGCCGCCCCCCTGCCCCGTTGGTGAGCCCCTACTCAATCTCTTTTTTCGAAATAAAAGGGGTTTCCCCCCTCTCCATCACAACAAAAGGTGTATATATATATGCATAGTGAATAATGTGTGTGAGTGTGTGCTTTGTATGTGTGTGTGCTAGTGAGTGATGTTGGTTTATGTGTGCATATATAATGAATTGTTTTTTATATTTAGGTGTGTATATATGTGCATATATAATGAATGGTGTATGTGTGTATGTGTGTGGGAGAGGGGTGCTATTGATGTGTGTGTGTGTGTGCATGTGTGAGTGAGTGTGTGATGTGTGTGTATGGATATGTGAGTGTGTTTGTGTGCGGGGGGTGTGTGAGTGAGTGTTATTGATGTTTGTGTGTTTGACATATGATTGACACAACTTCATTCTTTCATGCAGGACATGGATCTATTTTGACAATAGAGAGAGTGAATTCCGTTGCACACTTCAAGGGTAATCTCTTCCCGTTCATGTGTAGGTTATCATTATTTGTAGATCACCTAAATAGTTGCGTAAACTAGGTGTGTCCCATTCGGAAGGGTTGTATCTATAAATATGCAAGTCTCTGCATATTTATAACCTCAACTCTTTCAAATTGTCCACGTTTTCCATGGACAACCCGAGGATGTGTAGGCGGGTCATTTTCATGATGTACTTAGATCCGAGACAGAATTTTGATAGTGTCTCCTTGTTGTTCTCTAGATACACATCCTCTTGGCTTATTGCTGAGACGTGTATTTGGAGAACAGCGGGGAGGTGCTGCCGACATTTTGTCTCGGGTCGGAGTACGTCATGAAAGCGGACCCAACCTACACATTCTCGGGTGGGATTAGGACCTATCTTTACCTATTACATAGCTCAGTGCATGTCGTAAAACTTGATGGAACCACTTGTTACATAAAAATTATGTGTGTGTTTCACTTTATATCAGAGGATAGAAGAACGTGAGTGGATGTACACCGGACATCCCAGCATGGAGGGTATGACCCCTGAGTGGAGGTCGAAGACCAATGATTTCCTGGAATTAGTATTTGCTGGAGAAACGCCAGTTCGTGGAATTTGGTTCCCATGCACAGAGTGTGATAACCAGACTGAAAGAGATAAGATTACTATGAGTAAACACTTAGGCAAATATGGGTTTATGCCAGGATATTATCGGTGGATCTTTCACGGTGAGACAGAGTTGTCCAGGGCGGAGGTTGTGCGACAACGCACCGTCGAATATGATACTCGGATTGAAAACCTGTTAGATGACATCCGCCGTGCGGATCCGTGGGAGGACCTGAACTCCAAGGAGCCGCTGGAAAGCCCTGAAGAGTATCATGCAGCTTTGGGCCTCGTGCAAAAGGTAATTCTTGGAAGAAGCCGCTAGCCCCTTTCACCCCTTCAATGCCCCAAAGGAAGGAAATTCTCCGATGGATTGTGAACAACTTGTACTTCCCTGATGGATAAGCAGCTAATATCGTGAGGGGAGTGAATATGGTTAGAAAGCGGATAGGAGGCCTCAAGAGTATGACTACCATGTATGGCGTGAGCGGATAATGCCTATGATGATTCAAGGGTTTGTCAGAGAGGATATTTGGCGAGTGCTGGCGGAGTTGAGCTACTTCTTCTGTCAGCTTTTTCCAAAGAACTAGATTATGAAGTGGTTGCAAAGTTGGAGGAACAAGCACCTGAGTTGCTATCCCAGTTTGAGATGATATTTCCGCCAGGTTTCTTTAATCCGGTGCAACAAATGATCTTACATCTCGCGTATGAGGCTAGAATGGGAGGACCTGTATAGTTCCGATGGCAGTATGCACCTGAACGGGAGTTCAAGCATCTTCATGGGAAATGTAAGAATAAATCCCGCATTGAAGCCTCCATAGCCGAGGCATACCTAAACGAGGAGGCGGCCACGACCACGACAAAGTACTATCATGACAGTATTCGGACTAGGTTAAATCCAGCTCCTCGTTACAATGAAGAACCCACCAGTAATGATTCCAACCTTAGCATCTTCGAAGGCCAAGGTGGCAAACCAAGTGGACCGAAGCCCAAGAACTTTTCACCTACTGAGTGGTCGACTATTATGATCTATGTCTTGACCAACATGGAAGAAGTGCAACTGTACATAAAGTAAGTGTAGAACACCTTTATTGACAACTACTCACTAGTCTTGAGTTCTAACTCGAATTCTTCCCATTGCTAGGGAATTCCAGAACGAATTCTGGAAGCTACCACGGCCTCCTAGCGATGAAGAATCAGCAGACCTTCTTGAAGATACCAATGCTGATGGCGGTTTCATTTCTTGGTTCTCAAGAAAAGTAACTTTTCTAACTTTATGTTACTTCAAGTTGATCTTACTTGCCAGTAATGCTTCCACTAATGAACCAGACAATCTCCTATTAATCTTGTAGGCATATTAGGAGGTTGATATGGACGCCAAAGTGAGAGAAGTAGCCGAAGGTTTTGAATGCGAGGCCAAGTCATTTAAGGCTTACAACATGAATGGGTATCGCTTCCACACTGATAAGCACACGCGTGAGAGGCCCAACCGAAGGCCAATAAATAGTGCGGTCTATTGTCTAGGGACAGATGGACGTCATTACTATGGAACCATGGAAGAAATTTATGAGTTGTAGTATTGTGGTTTACAAGGAGTGAAGCCCATCGTATTCAGATGCAGCTGGCTCAATCCTGAGAAAGTGAGATGAACCCCTAGTATTGGCTTTGTCGAAGATGAACACGCATCGAAATATGTAGGAAATGATGTCTATATTATGGCTCAACAGGCTACACAAGTGTTTTTTTCTCCCATATGCGTGCACATCTACGGAATATATCGATATCTTGAAGTGGGATGTCGTGTACAAGGTACCCCCGCGTATCAAGGTACCTACCCCAAACAAGGACGATTACCATATAAACCTTAACACATACGAGGGAGAGTTCTTTCAAGAAGCAGACACTGACAAAGATGAAGATGATGCAGAGGAAGATGATGGCGTGCATCACGAACATGATGCTATGGAACATGAGGCCATGGATGACATGGAAGTAGATAATGCAGAGGACGAATACGAGGATGTTTCTGACCCTCGAGATTTGGCATTACTTATGTGATGGCACATGGGGCTAGATGAGGATGAGGGCCCCCCTGAAGACTTTGAGGATGAATGTATGAACGAGCGTGATAGCGATGATGAAAGCCCTGATCCAAATGTTGCACCTAATATTGACCCTTATTTCTAACAACTCCATGTAATCGTGTGAGAACTCTATGTATGTGTGTCACAACTCTATGTATTCGTGTGTGTAACAACTCTATGTATTCGTATGTGCAACAACTCTATGTATTCGTGTGTGCAACAACTCTATGAATTTGTGTGTGTAACAACTATATGTATTATTGTGACAATTCCATTTATTCTTCATATGTGATATATTTATTGTATTTACATCAAGTTGTATCATCTGTACTAACTGGTTTGTTCTTCTTCGTATCAGGTGATTGAAACATGATAGGTAGCAACAAGATTCCAAAGGAAAGTTTGAAAAAAGTGAATGATCTGTACAATGATCAACTTGCTCGACTGGTGAAAGCGGTGGCCGCTCCTTCATCGGTTGCCACAACCGCCAAGAAGGCCAAAGGGTTGGCGGGTCTAGACACCCGTCCAACAAAACATGCGAAACAAGGTCGAGTACCACACAGGGAAGGAGTAGGAGGCGGACGAGGAAGCGGACGAGGAGGCGGACGAGGAGGGGGAGTAGGTGAGGCAGGAGGAGGAGGCGGACGAGGAGGGGGAGTAGGTGAGGCAGGAGGAGGAGGAAGACGAGGAGGGGAGTAGGTGAGGCATCAGGAGGAGGCTGACGAGGAGGGGCGAGGGGGATGAGGAGGGGGACTAGGGGGACGAGGAGGGGGAGTAGGTGAGGCAGGAGGAGGCGGACGAGGAGTACGTAAAGCAGCCCGAAGTAGAGCACCTCTTTCTTCTCCTCGACCCTCTGATGCAGTGCCTCACCGTGCTCGGGAGGAGGAAACAGAGGATGGGGATGACGCGTGTGAGGAGGAGGACGAGGAGGATTTTGCAGAGGAGGTGGTGGAGGATGAGGAGGAGGAGGTGGTGGAGGACGCCGCCGCCGAGAGGAGGCTAGTTGTTCGTTAGGTTTCTGAGGGTGCGGATGGACCCTCATGGGTGATAGAACACCACGAGGTGAGCGGTTCACAACCGAGCAGTTCGACTATCAGCATTACTTCTAGAGGCAAAGTGTGGCTGCGTGGTCCTTCAAAGCTTCCAAGACGTCCATATGTGCATAGAGACGTGTTGATTAAACCAATGGGAGAGAAGTAAGTGGTTATCTCGACTCATCCCATATAAATTGTACCTTTTTTCATTTCCTCACATATAATATGACTTCACTCTTCATAATGTAGAAGCTTAGTAAAAGGTGGTGAGAGGCGTCTGCCACGGTCGCCGAGTGGCATCATTGGGAGTCTTTGTAGGATAAATTATCCTGGACTAGTCACTTTGCCGAACGATATCATTGAGCAAGCTTGGCCATGGGATCGCTACGAACTTGCATCAGATTTCCTGGATATGTGTTAGAAGGTTTATGATAACAAAGCCATGCGAGTGGTCAACGATTTCTGGGTAAGTCCTTTCAAACACCTAAATGTCAATACCAAAAGGTTTAAATTTGCCATAGTCATGATTTAACCCTTCTCACATGTATGCATGTTTGTAGGATTTCTATACATGCGTTGAGGGTCAGAAGGATCGTGCAAATGTGGTGGTTGAGAATATTGCCAAGAAACTAGTCCACGACATGCACTATGAGGAGCGCGTCCGGTTAGTGGTCAAGTATCACGCGGACTATCTCAACCATAGGATTTCCAAACAGGAGGCTCGAGGGACGCATCTTTCACGAGACAATTACTTCAAGGCAAGTGACGATGGATGCTTGTTATTCCCTATATTACTGCAAAATTAGAATCCTTACTAAGATGTATTTGTTTAATTTACAGGTGATTCCTCGGTGGTGCGCTGACAAACGTCCGTGCTGGGAGAAGATCGTCGAACGGTGGACAGATCCAGGGTGGCAGGATGAACACAAAGCAGTATCTGAACGGCGTAAGTTGATGGGGGGTCGAGGACACCGTCAAGGCAACCTCACCATCCCAAGTGTCGTCTCAAAACATGTAGGCAACACCATCCATTTCTTTCCATCATGTTCTCTTTCATTTGTGAGTATTCCCTTGATTGTTTGGATCGCGTTCTTTTGCAGAAAGAAGACACTGGCAAGGATATCACTTACTTCGAGGCATGGACCATCAAACGTACCAAAGACGACAACGACAAGGACCCTCTCCACCTAAAGAGGGACAGGATCAGCTCTAAAGCCCGGTCAGATGGAGATAACTACACCAAAAAATTGAAGGAGACGTACGGGCCTGACGCTGATCCTCACGTGCTACCGTTTGACCCTCTTGTGGCCATTGCCACGGCAGGCGGTAGACCGAATGGTCGGATGGTGGTTCACCTTGATTCTGTCATAACCTCCTCCCTTCCGAGAGTCAACACGCTCCATGCTATGAGTACTGGCTCTACTCCTACCGTAGAGCGTCACATACCACATTCCGTGAGCATTATTGAGGATATTCAGGTCGGTGCTTCTTCATTGATACTTCATGGTCCTGCATATTTGCATTTCAACATGAATGACATTTGCATTGCCATATTGTAGACTAGACTGATTGACACCGAGAAAGAACGAGATGAAAACCGGGCCAAGCTGAAGGCACAAGATGATCTAGTGAAGTCCTTACAACATATGGTGGCCAATCTTTATTCCATGCAAGGCCAACCAGTGCCAGAGATGCCATCGACGCCAGAGTGGAACATTGTGAGTTTCGTTCAAACTATTTCTATCACCATTTTCGGCATTACCATATGCATTCATCTCACTATTGGGTCAATCCATCACAGCTCAACCCATCACAAGGGTCGAACAATGTTCCGGTAGTTCCACCTCAAGTTGGTGGAGTTGTGGCAGCAAACGGAATGATGCCTTCTAATGTTGATGTTATCACTCCGGTCGATGGAGTTGGGGTAGCAAACGGAATGATGCCTTCTAATGTTGATGTTATCACTCCGATCTCCAAAATCGTGTGAACTTCATGTTATGTTATGTTTGAAAATGTTCCTTGTATGTTGAGAACTCTTGCATCTTGAGACTTGTAAACTTGTGGTAGTCGGGTGTCTTCACTACTATTTCACCTTTTATGCACTATTGCTTTTATGTGGAATGTTTTTCATAATCAATCATTGCTTCTTTTGTTCAATGATGCCTATATGTGACATGTTCTATGTGTGATGAACTATATGCTGCTGCTGTATATGTTTTGCTGCAGGAAAGAAACAGAAACAGGAAAAAAAGGCTCCTGGGCACACCATTACCGAGGGTGGCTCTCGGCAATGACTGTGAAACTGGACCAGAATGCACCCTTTACCGAGAGGCCTCTCGATAAACCTGTACCAACCAGTAGAACCTGACACCTTTACCGAGAGGCCTCTCGGTAAACGATAATAACTTGTGGTGCCCCTGACAACTTTACCGAGAGGCCTCTCGGCAAACGATAATAACCTGTGGTCCCCTGACAACTTTACCGAGAGGGGCTCTCGGTAAAGGGAAAAGGATTGCCGAGGTTGGCTCTCGGCAAAGTTGGCCCTCGGCCTCCTAGTGGTTTTCTTTGCTGAGAGGGGCTCTCGGCAAAGTTGGCCATCGGCCTGTTCTTGTGGTCCCACATGTCAGGAGGTGACACGTATCAGCCTGCTAGTGGTTCTCTTTGCCGAGAGGGGCTCTCGGCAAAGTTGGCCCTCGGCCTGTTCTCGTGGTCCCACATGTCAGGAGGTGACACGTGTCAGCCTCTTATTGGTTCCCTTTGCCGAGAGGGCCTCTCGGCAAAGTTGGGTCTCGGCCTGCTCTCGTGGTCCCACATGTCAGGAGGTGATACGTGTCAGCCTCCTACTTGTTCTCTTTCACGAGAGTGGCTCTCGGCAAAGTTGGCCCTCAGCCTGTTGTCATGGTCCCACATGTCAGGAGGCGACACGTGTCAGCCTCCTACTGGTTCTCTTTGCCGAAAGTGACTCTCGGCAAAGTTGGCCCTCGACCTGTTGTCGTGGTCCCACATGTCAGGAGGTGACACGTGTCAGCCTCCTACCGGTTCTCTTTGCCGAGAGTGGCTCTCGACAAAGTTGGCCCTTGGCCTGTTGTCGTGGACCCACATGTCAGGAGGCGACACGTGTCAGCCTCCTAATGGTTCCCTTTGCCGAGAGTGTCTCTTGGCAAAGTCGAGGCTCGGCCTGTTGTCGTGGACCCACATGTCAGGACATGACACGTCTCAGCCTCCTAGTATTTCTCTTTGCCGAGAGTGGCTCTCGGCAAAGTTTACGTGGTCCCACATGTCCGGAGCTAATGGACTTATCCGTTAGCTGCTTTATTTTGCCAAGACGGTCCATTTAGCTCTCGGCAAAGGCTTTGCCGAGTGCCCGTGTTATGGCTCTCAGCAAATTCCTGTTTGCCGAAGAGGTGTACGCCGGGTGGTTTTGCCGAAGGTGACACTCGGCAAAGGCGTTGCCGGCGGTTTTTGGGCCTTTGCCGAGTGTCCGTGGCACTCGACGTATAGGGCGATTCCAGTAGTGCATCCAACGCCATGCATCAAACGTCCACGGCGTGGACCGGTTATTTGAATTTCTCTAAACTGACATCAAACCTGGGAAGGTTTAGAGCAACTCCAACGGGCCGACCCAAACGGACGGCGCTTTTGTCCGTTTTTTGTCCGTTTAGGTCAGCCAGGTGGACACGGATGTCCGCTTCCGTGTTTGGGTCGGCGCGTGCGCCCAACGCTGGCCCGACCCATTTTGATGGCGCTAGAAAAAAATAAATAACGCATGCATATTAAAAAATAAAAACAACATTAATTAAACATAAAGCCGGCCACGAAGGCCGGTGAGAGTCCACGCGCCCACATTTGCATTTAAAAAATAATAAAAACAACCTAAAGTACGAGGCAGCCCGCTTTCCTAGGCGTCGTCCTCGTCGGGGTCCATGAGGTCGATGAGCATTGGCGCCGGCCCGGCCCAGGAGAACGCTGTGTTCCGGAGCACGGCCATGTCGGGCGCAGGCGGTGCCGTCGCAGGCAGTGCTGGCGCGGGGGGTTGTGCGGCCGCTTGTGTAGCCGCGGCCTGGCGCGCCTCCTCCTCGGCCTCGCGCTACTCCTCCTCGAGGTCGCACTCAAGCATCTCGAGGTACTCGTCGTCGCGACGCTCCCCGGCCACCCGGATCTGGCGCCAGTGCTCGAGGTACGCCGCCTCCTGCGCCGGCGTCGCCCCCGTCTAGACCAGCGGCGCGCGTACCCACTCGCGCACTACTCCCATCCAGGAGTAGCACTCGATGGGGGACGGCTCCGGCTCGGGCTCCGCCTGCTTCTCCGGCTTGACGAGGTATCGGGGAGGGGACGGTGGGGCCACCGGTGGCACCATGTAGTCGCCCGTCGTGGAGAGGGCAAGTGCCTGCGCCATTGCCGCCTCGTAGCGAGCCTCCTCTTCCTCCGCCACCTCCGCCCTCTGCCGCTCGTCCTCCTCGCTCTCCCAGTAGAAAGCCGCAAGGGTCGCCTGGTAGGCGTCCTCGGCCGCCTGGTCCTCCTTGCGGACGATGAGCGGCGGCGGCGGCTCGCTCCGGTCGACCTCGCGCACGCCCCGTCACCTCGCCTCCTCATGCTCGAAAGCGAACCGCCTCGCCCAGTTGGGCGAGTCGGATCTGTAGGCGGGCTCAGGGCGCTGCTCCAGCATCAGCAGCGCCCGCCGGTGCCTCACCTCCTCCGCGTGAGCCCTAGCTGTCCACGGTGCCGCCGGCACTGGGATCCTATCTGGATCTAGATGCCAGTCGTGCGGCAGGGTCATGTCGGGGTACGGCAGAGGCTGGCGGTGCCGCCAGTGCCACTCCGCCTAGTGCACTGGCATGTTCACGCGCTGCCTCTGCCGGCGAGGCGCCGGAGGAGGCGGGAGGAACTCTGCGGGAAAGGGGTGGCGGGGGCCTTGCCCTTGGCCTTGCTGCTGTTGGCGCCAGAGAAGAGCCCCATCTCGTTGTGGTTCTGGTGGCTAGGGCTTGCCGACAATGGGGGAGCAGAGATGGCTAGATGTGGACGATGAGTTTGGATGAAGACGGCCCCGCCGCACGGTTGGCTTAAAAAGGACGAGCGCCGTCGCTGACGCGTGGGGCCCATGGTCATAAATTAAGCTGACCGCGTGGGCAGCGGGTAGTTAGACGGCCGCCAGGTGGGGACACCGTAGACAGCAAGAAGCCGCGTGTGGCCTCCGTTCGGTGTCCGCGCCGACGTATTTGGGGCGCAAATTTAGGCCGCAAATGCATCAGCGTGGATGCGATGCGGACGTGATTTGGGTTTGGGTCGGCGCGTTGGGCCGCCACTTTTGTCTGCACTGACCTAAACGGACAGCGGCGGACGAAATGGGTCGGCCCTTTGGAGTTGGTTAGGGGAGTCTGAAACGTCTGTCAGGCCCACTTGTTAGTTGCATTATATCTCTCCACACCTCACGTGTTTTTTCCTCTAGGTCCACATGGCACATCTTGTTGCCTGGATTTGATACTTATATTTGATGTCTACACTAGTGGCTGGGGAGCGCCTCTTGAGGCGGTCAGGTGCGTTGCTAATTAGGTTGTTGTTCTTGTTCGCTCATCAGCACAACACTAATGATGAGCTTTATAAAGTTCTGGAAAACAGTTATATTCAGCAACTGTCGGTGTTCTGGGAACGGGGGTCCCCAGACTTGCCTGCCTGCGGCTTGCGGCGTGGCTTAAAAGGGGGCCCAGCACAGCCCATCTTCATCAACATAGACCCAAGACCCTCGCGGAGCGGACGACACGGAGCTTCCTCAGTCACGGCCTCATCAGGCTGGCTCACGAGGAGGCAGAGAGATCAAGGTGGGGTACCTCACGAGGTGCCCGTGATGCAAGCCATGACGACCAAGGGTGCCAGGCGGGCGCCAGCCCGCGCAGTGTCCTCCTTTCCTCTTTGGTGCAAAGGGAGCAAGCGCAGGCGAGAGCATCAAGCAAAAGCACCCGTTTCGGTGCAACGAGACCAAGACCAGTACAACGGCAGGGAGGAAGTCATTGTGGAGCCCAAGCCAGCATCACCACCAGAGCCTTTGACAGGCGAGGACCAACTTTAGTCAGGATAAGTGTACCAGATGTTCCCATTCCAAATGGCCAATTGTTGGCGCCCTTCCCGCTCAATATTTGGGAAGAGGCCCAGGGCCTTTGCCTATAAATAGGACTAGCCACCCACAGGGTAGGAGGAGGGAAATCGGAGAGAGGATCGAGAAGAGAGAGAGAGAGAGAGAGAGAAGGGTGACTGAACTCCTCCTAGCAGTTCATCCCCTCAGCCAAGAACAGACCCTCGCGAGGCTGTTCTTCCTTGTATTGCTCATCATCATCAGCCCAAGAGGCAATCCACCATACCACACACTGGAGTAGGGTATTACACCACAACGGTGGCCCGAACCAATATAAACCCTGTGTCTCTTGTGCTGTTCTTTCCATAGCTAAGATCTTAGCGAGGCAGAGGGGTGCAGGTAGGTAGATGGCGAAATCTCCGCGTGCACCCCAGTGTTCGAACCTCAGGGGTCCGCCGGAACCCGAAATCCGACATTTGGCACGCCAGGTAGGGGTGCACCGGAGTTTTCCCTTCCGCCACCACCACGACCTACCTTGCGATGAGTAGCGCGTCGCCCGCTCTGGCCGTCGGCGCTAGCATGGGGGCCAGATGGCTCCGAGCCCTAGCCCCAGCCCTGCAACGGTTACGTGGTCGGACAAGTTCAGGCCAACGACGCCGCCGCGCTACAGCGGCGCGACTGATCCTCTGGCCTTCTTGTTGGCATACGAGGAGGCCATCCACGAAGCTGGAGGTGACGATAAGGTCATGGCCAACTGGCTCCCCATGGCCCTCACCGGCGCTCCGCACGCATGGCTGCTCCACCTGCCAGCAACCTCCATGGCCTCTTGGGAAGAGCTCCACAGCCTCTTCAGCGCCCACCACGCTACACCAACACCCCCGGTCGTCGTGGCCCTCCTGGGCGGCTCGCAGGCGCTGCCTACAAGTCACCACGTCAAGCCGTTCATCCGCCGG
This sequence comes from Triticum monococcum, assembly GCA_034509565.1. Classification (NCBI taxonomy): domain Eukaryota; kingdom Viridiplantae; phylum Streptophyta; class Magnoliopsida; order Poales; family Poaceae; genus Triticum; species Triticum monococcum. The sequence goes on from CM067846.1 coordinate 518,112,046, forward strand.
GTCAGCGCCGCTTCCACGCGGCAGGGGGCTCTCCCGGACCGGGCGGCGCCCAAGGCCGGCCTGATCTTCAGCTCGGAGGACCACCCCTCCAACCCGGCCTGCTCGGGTGCGCTCCCCATGCTGTGCACCCCCACCATCTGCCAGGTGGCCGTCACCAGAACTCTCATTGATGGCGGTGCGGGCCTCAGCGTACTCTCGGTTGAGGCCTTCAACCTCCTCTGCATACCCCTGGAACGGCTGCAACCCAGCCAGCCCTTCTCAGACGTTGGGGGCGGATCATCCATCTCCTTGGGATAGATCCGGCTCCCAGTAACCTTCGGCACCTACAACAACTTCCGCACGGAGCTGGTCGACTTCGACATCGCCCCCATCGGCCTCCCCTACAATGCCATCCTCGGCTACCCAGCGCTGGCCCAATTCATGGCCGCGATGCACCCGGTGTACAACCTCATGAAGATCTCCGGGAGCAACGGTGTCCTCACCGTGCACGGGGACACCGGAGACGCGCTGCGAGTGCTCAAGCTTACCTTCAAGACGGCGGCATCGGCACAGCCCGCTGACTCGGAGACCCCCGAGCCCAAGGGGGCTGCACCCGCCAAGAAGAAACAGTTGTTCACCCAAGACAAGGCAGAAACCAAGCAGATACCCGTCGATGAGGACGGAGGCACCGGGCCTCAAGGCCGACGAGGATCGGTCCCTCTCCCCGGGAAGCGAGGCGCCAGAAGGCTGGGTCATGTACTTCGATGGGGTGTTCTCCAGGCATGGCACTGGGGCTGGGGCGGTGCTTATATCGCCCACTCAGGACAAGCTCTACTACGCTGTACAGCTCTGTTTTCCAGCAAGGTGAAAAGGTCTCCAACAACATAGCGGAGTATGAAGGTTTAATAGCGGGCTTGAAGGCCGCAGCTGCCCTGGGGGTGAAACGCCTCACCATCAAGGGCGATTCGCAGCTCCTTGTCAATTTCTCCAACAAGGTGTATGGGCCGAAAGATGAGCACATGGAAGCCTTCCTTGCGGAGGTCCGCAGGATGGAGAAGCAGTTCTGGGGGTTGGAGTTGCGGCATGTGCCCCGTGGCACCAATCAGGAGGCCGACGACATCGCGAAACGGTCATCCAGGCGGTTACCTCAGGAGCTTGGCGTCTTCGAGGAGCGGCTCTTCAAGCCCTCAACCCTACCGTCATTGTCAAACAAGGCTCAGCCTCGGGAGGAGCTCCCCCAGCCACCTGCCTCAGGAGCCCCGGTCTGTGGCCCGGCCTCAGGAGCACACCTGCTCCTGATGATGGAACCTCAGGAGGGGTGCTGGATCACGGAGCTCCGGAGTTACTTAACACAAGGGACCCTGCCGGAGAAGGAGGAGGAAGCGGAGCGTGTGGCACGGCAGGCCACGGCATACTGCATCAAGGATGGAGAGCTCTACCGGAAGCAACCAAATGATGTATCCCTGTGCTGCATCTCCAGGGAGCAAGGAAAGGAACTACTGGAAGATATACACGGCGGAGACTGTGGACATCATTCATCATCACGGACCCTCGTCGGCAAGGTGTTCCGCAGTGGGTTTTATTGGCCCACCGCACTCAATGACGTCGTTGAACTGGTGAAAGCTTGTGAGGCCTGCCAGTTCCACGCCAAGTAGATCCATCAGCCGGCAGGAGGCCTGCAGACTATACCCCTTTTGTGGCCATTCATAGTCTGGGGGCTGGACATCCCGGGCCCGTTTCCTCGGGCGCCAGGGGGCTACCGCTACCTCTACGTCGCCGTGGACAAGTTCACCAAGTGGGCTGAAGTAGAGGCCGTCCGCACCATCCCCGCGGGTTCCGCGGTCAAGTTCATCAGGGGCATCGTGAGCCGGTTCGGGGTGCCGAAACGCATCATCAGAGACAATGGTTCGCAGTTCACTAGTAACCTCTTCAAAACATACTGTCCTAACCTTGGAACGCAGATATGCTACGCTTCGGTGGCGCACCCCCGAAGCAACGGCCAGGCCGAGCGAGCCAACGCAGAGGTCCTGAGGGGCCTCAAGACAAGGATTTTCAAGAAGAAGCTGGAGGCCTGCGGCAGAGGTTGGTACGACGAGCTTCAGTCCGTGTTGTGGTCCATCCGCACAACCGCGACCAAGCCGACTGGAGAGACCCCGTTCTTCCTGGTCTACGGAGCTGAAGCGGTCCTCCCTCACGAGGTCAGGCGTCACTCCGTGCGGGTCCTGGCGTTCGACGAGGCACAGCAGGACGCCATGCGGGGGATGGACCTCGTGCTGGGAGAGGAACGTCGCCGAGAAGCCGCGCTGTGAGCGGCGAGGTACCAACAAGCACTGCAATGATATCACTGCCGCAACATCCGCCCCAGAACTCTCGAGGTAGGTGACCTTGTGCTCAGGTGGGTTCTCTCCAGGGAGGGACTGCACAAGCTCTCTCCCATGTGGGAGGGCCCGTTCAAGGTTGTTCATGTTTCCAGGCCCGGGTCCGCGCGCTTGGAGACTCAGGAGGGGGTGCCGGTCCAGAACGCATGGAACATCCAGCACCTCCGGAGGTTCTACCCCTAAAAAGGCCCAGAGCCTGTGAAGAAGGCGAATGCCTGTGAAGCTGTCGCATTTTGGAAAAGGCCCAGAGCCTGTGAAGAAGGCGAATGCCTATGAAGCTATCGTGTTTTGGGAGAGGCCCAGAGCCTGTGAAGAAGGCGAATGCTTGTGAAGCTGTCGCGTTTTGGAAAAGGCCCAGAGCCTGTGAAGAAGGCGAATACCTGTGAAGCTGTCGCGTTTTGGAAAAGGCCCAGAGCCTGTGAAGAAGGCGAATGCCTGTGAAGCTGTCGCATTTTGGAAAAGGCCCAGAGCCTGTGAAGAAGGCGAATGCCTGTGAAGCGGTCGCGTTTTGGAAAAGGCCCAGAGCCTGTGAAGAAGGCGAATGCCTATGAAGCTGTCGCGTTTTGGAAAAGGCCCAGAGCCTGTGAAGAAGGCGAATGCCCGTGAAGCCTGCTTCCCCCAAGAAAGGCCCGGAGCCTGTGAAGAAGGCAAACGCCTGTGAAGCTCGCCGCCCGTGACACTCTCACGTAATAATGAGTTGGGGTTGTACTGCCCCGGAGTCTCAGGAGCGCCGGCCTCAGGCCATGGGGCTCCCTCCCACGCCCAGTGGCAGCACTTAGCTCCGCGCTGGTGAGAAAACGTTGAAGACTAGATTAGGTGCCGGACGCGGCTTTTTCATTTGCTTTCCGCAGTTGGCTTGTTCATTCTCATTCGGAGTTTTATTGAAGCTATTGCCGTCTTTGACTTGTGGTTCTTCGACTTTTCACTCTCCTGCCTTGATTTCTCTTATGCAAGGCCTCGTGAGGGGGCAGCTAAGCACCCTCGCGAGTGTTCCTGTCCTAGTCATTCAAAGGTTTCGTGACCTGGGTCCATTACAGGAGCACCCCTCCAGTCCGTGCCCCACGGGCACCGCGACACGAACACAGGGCCTGGGTCGGTCGCCCCCCCACGGCTGGGGCCAGGAACTATCCACGCGCGGGCACGTAGCCGGAAGGCACGAAAACGGAAGCAAAGTGATGATTAACAGCAATAACCCAAACACGCCCCCGCGGGGCTCCACGCTACTGTCTTTTTACGCAGGAAAAAGGAAAAGAAAGAACAAGTCAGGCGCAGCTCGCCTCACACCGGCCTGCAGGGAAGACTCGAGCTGCCTCTGGGGCTCAGGCGGACTCCCTCTCGTGCTTCACCGAGGCGCGACGGCGGGCAGACATGCTACCACCTCCCAAGCAGGTACGACGGCGTGGAGGCTGACCGCGGCCACCGCTAGAAGAGTGGCCGCCTGAAGAAGAACCGGTGAGGCTTGGGGAACCCTGAGCGCCGCCAATCACGCGAGCGCTGTCCTCTCCGTCATCGTCGGGGCTGGGTTCCCAGCCGTGGTCGTCGTCCTCAGGGCAGCACCCTGCGCGGCGACCATCTTCCCCAAACAACCTCACGTAGAGGGTGGCATCGCCGTCAAACTTGAAGTGCAGGGTGCACCGACGGCTCAGGCCACGCGCGCGGGCAAACGTCTGCCAACCGCGGGTCAAGGCTAGGCTCCCGGTTGCGGAGACCTCCAATGATGCCCATGAGGCCCGGCTGCAGCAGCCGTCTGCCTGAACCCAGAGGCCGCCCGGGGCGCCGGCCGGGAGCTCGCCGAGGAGGAAGCGAGGAAGTTGAAGCCGGGTGCTAGTCGGCTCCGCCGACCACACAATGAACTCCGGCAGCACCTCGGCAGCGCGAAAGCGCGGCCTAGGGGAACGCGCGACTGAAGCGCACCCCCCGGCCGCAGCAGTCCGCCCGTCACCGTGCTAGAAATCGTCTCCACGGCCGCGGGGAACTGCCGTGGTGGCCACAGGATGTTTGCGAGGGCGCCCTCGGCCGCGCTTGGGCGGGGGAGAGGCAGGCTCAACCTGGCGAGCCTTCCCCTTCTCCATGGCCGAGAACCTCCTCGACGGGGCCATTAAGAAGAAGGAGAACCAAGGGGGGATGAACTGGAAGGGCGCGCACCGATCCGTACTTATAGCCGGCGAGGGCTAACCGTCGGCCCCCACGATCGGAGGTAATCATGACCCGCTTTGCATGCAGGGACTTGTCCAATCCGTGTAGTTGCCGAGGCGTCGTGGGGAGGTGGAGACGCCCATGTCCAATCAACTGCCACACGGCGCCCAAGGCCGCAGGTTGTTAGGGCCCGCGGCGCTTCGCTCTTGCCCTTTCGCCTCCATGCACGGCCAAGTCCGGGCGCGCCTTGCGCCCGGGGGCTACTGTCGGCTTTCTGGGAACGGGGGTCCCCAGACTTGCCTGCCTGCGGCCTGCAGCGTGGCTTAAAAGGGGGCCCAGCACGGCCCATCTTCATCAACACAGACCCAAGACCCTCACGAGGGGCCAAGCCTCGCGGGGCGGATGACATAGAGCTTCCTCAGGCACGGCCTCATCAGGATGGCTTGCGAGGAGGCGGAGAGATCAAGGCGGGGTACCTCACGAGGTGCCCGTGATGCAAGCCATGACGACCAAGGGTGCCAGGCGGGCACCAGCCCGCGCAGTGTCCTCCTTTCCTCTTTGGTGCAAAGGGAGCAAGCGGAGGCGAGAGCATCAAGCAAAGGCACCTGTTTCGGTGCAACGAGACCAAGACCAGTCCAATGGCAGGGAGGAAGTCATTTGTAACGCCCTCGATGCGGATATATCTCCCACGTGTCGAAGCACGACTTAGAGGCATAACCGCATTGAAAGCAATGTCGCAAGTGAGGTAATCTTCACACAACCCATGTAATACATAGGGGAAAGAGATACATAGTTGGCTTACAATCGCCACTTCACACAATTACATGAATAAAGCATTACAACATCCAAACGCAATCAAGGTCCGACTATGGAACCAAAATAAAAGCAGAACCCCAAATGTGACAAAGTCCCCCGATCGACCCCAACTGGGCTCCACTACTGATCGACTGAAACGAAACAACACAAAGGACACGATCTTCAACGAGCTCCTTCTGAGCTTGGTTGCGTCACCTGCACGGTCTCATCGGCACCTGCAAGCTGGTTTTGGAAGTAACTGTGAGCCACGGGGACTCAACAATCTCGCACCCTCGCGATCAAGACTATTTAAGCTTATGGGTAAGGTAAAGGTATGAGGTGGAGCTGCAGCAAGCGACTAGCATATATGGTGGCTAACATACGCAAATGAGAGCGAGAAGAGAAGGCAAAGCGCGATCGAGAAAATATGATCAAGAAGTGATCCTAGAACAACCTACGTCAAGCATAACTCCAACACCGTGTTCACTTCCCGGACTCTGCCAGAAAGAGACCATCACGGTTACACACGTGGTTGATGTATTTTAATTAAGATCAACTTTAGGTTTTCTACAACCGGACATTAACAAATTCCCATCTGCCCATAACCGCGGGCACGGCTTTCGAAAGTTCAAATCCCTGCAGGGGTGTCCCAACTTAGCCCATGACAAGCTCTCATGGTCAACGAAGGAATAGACCTCCTCCCGAGACATTCCGATCAGACTTGGTATCCCGGTTCTACAAGACATCCTCGACAATGATAAGACAAGTCTAGCAAAGCCGCCTGATGTGCCGACATCCTGATGGGAGCTGCACATATCTCGTTCTCAGGGCAACACCGGATAGGTCAAGCTACGAGTAAAACCAGCCCTCAAGTTTCCCTGAGGTGGCCCCGCAGGCTGCCCATTTCGGACCAACACTTAGACAAGCACTGGCCTAGGGGGGTTAAATAAAGATGACCCTTGGGATGTGCGACTCCCAAGGGAAAAAAGGCTAGGTGGTGAATGGTAAAACCAAGGTTGGGCCTTGCTGGAGGAGTTTTATTCAAAGCAAACTGTCAAGGGGTTCCCATTATAACCCAACCGCGTAAGGAACGCAAAATCCGGGAACATAACACCGATATGACGGAAACTAGGGCGGCAAGAGTAGAACAAAACACCAGGCATAAGGCCGAGCCTTCCACCCTTTACCAAGTATATAGATGCATTAAATAAATAAGAGATATTGTGATATCCCAACAAAATATATCCATGTTCCAACACGGAACAAGCTCCAATCTTCACCTGCAACTAACAACGCTATAAGAGGGGCTGAGCAAAGCGGTAACATAGCCAAACAACGGTTTGCTAGGACAAGGTGCGTTAGAGGCTTGGTTCAACAATATGGGAGGCATGGTAAGCAAGTGGTCGGTATCACAGCATAGGCATAGCAAAAGAGCGAGCAACTAGCAAGCAAAGATAGAAGTGATTTTGAGGGTATGATCATCTTGCCTGAAATCCCGTAAGGAAGAAGAACGAGTCCATGAAGAAGTCAAACGGACGTAGACGAACGGGTCCTCACAAACGTGACGTTACCGGAACCAACCCGAAGAAGCAAACACTGGAAAGAAGCACACAACATAGTAAACAACCGACACATGAACATGGTATGATATGCGGAATGCGGTATGCGATGCATATGCATTTGCATGATTTGCAAAGGAAAGATGGAACCTGGCCTCAACTTGGAAAACCAAGAGTGCCACTGGAAAGGTGAGGTGATTACAGTTGAAATCGATATAAAGAACGCCGGAATCGGATGCACGGTTTGGAAATGGCAAGCAATTCAAATATGGCACCGGTCGGCGATAAATAGCAAGTAGCCACATAAATGCATCAAGTAAAATATGCTACAACACTCAAACATGGCAACAAAATACATGGCAGGGATCCATTCATGATGCTTAACAAAAGATAAACACTGAGCTACGGCTAATTCATCCATTAACAGGTTCAAACAAGCATGGCAAAAGTGCAATTGGTAAACAAATTTCAGACTTAGTGAAATTAACACTTGTCTGGAATTTCAGATCAGGTAGCACACTTTGGAGCATGAAAACTATATGCTACAGGGCCTGAACATGGCAAAGTAAAGCATGGCATGGAGCTACTCAAAGAGCTTAACAAAAGTCCCTTAGTGACCTTGAGCCAAAAGGGATCAGAAAATACATTTGCAAGCATGTGAACATGGCAAAAACATAAACAGATCACAAACTTAGAGAAAAACGGGAGCATGCAAATCAGATATCAAGTAGGCATGTTCACGAGCTCGATGCACTCACTACAGAGCAAGGCATGACAATCTAAGCATACACCCATCAAGAATACACATTATACAAGCTAGACATGGCAAGAACAATAACGTAGCATGCACGGATCAACTACAACATCCTTGGCAAAATCGCTAACAAGTAGACAATCTGCCCAGATTCACGAAATAGCAAAAATAGAGCTCGATTGACTCAGGCTAGGGTGCTCCATAATTGCAAACAAAGACAAGGATGGATAGAGAACTACAAGATTAACAAAACATCCTTACTGATCATCCTCAAAAGAGTCACGGATCACTAGGAAACAACATGAACATATGGCATATTGATATAAACAGGTCTAGGACTTAGTGGAAATGCTAAGTCCCTGAAATCAGCATTAACGAATGCTCCACTTTGCAAGCTTGTGCTAGTCACCACACACATCACAAAAATACATGGGTTGCACCTCTGGATAGATGGCAAAACATATAACAAAACACATGTAGAGCTCAGGGGCATATCATGCACACAATAATCATGGCAAAAATGACAAATAGCCATTTGGAGCAGCTGATCTGACAATTATCTCAAATAGCATTCTTCTAACAGCATTTCGGGCATCAAGATGAGCTCAAATGAAAATGATGCAATGAGATGAAATGATGTACTCTCTGAGACGAACATTTTAATACGTTATACGCGCGAATAGGAGCAACGGTTGCAGAGTTATGACATGCGAAAAAATGCTAAAAATTACGGGGATTAGGTCAAAAGGGTCAACCTCTCAGCACGGATCCAGATCTGAATCGGGCCTGCACGGAAAACGATGATCGCCGGAGCTCACGAGAGGAGGTGGCCGGAGTCGACGGAGGTGGCCGGCGAGGGATCGGGACGGCGCGGGCGAGGTCCGGCAGGACGCCGGCGGCGGCGGTGCAGCCGTCCGGCGAGGCACGGCAGGGCGGCGGTGTGTGGGGCGGCACCGGCGAAGGGCGGCGCCAGCGGGAAGGAGCCGCGGCGGCAGGCGCGGTGGCGGCGCTCGAGCATGGCGGCTGCGGCATCTACCGGGCGGCGGAACGAGATGGGCCCCGCGGGCCCGATCCGGGCCGCGCGGGCCGGCGGCGGGGCTGGAGGAGAGAGAAGGTGGCGGAGATGACGTGTCAAGCTGGGATTCGCCGGCGGCGACGGTTGGACATGTCCGGGCGTAGGAATATTTGTCCGGTGACGCGAGAGGGAGCAGGGCTAGGGTTTGTACCGCGATTTTTGGGGAGGGGATCACATATTTATAGGTAGAGGGAGCTAGGAGAGTCGAACTGAGGTGTGGTTTTCGGCCACGCGATCGTGATCGAATGCTCTAGATGATGGAGGAAGTTTAGGTGGGTTTTGGGCCAAAATGGAGGGGTGTTGGGCTGCAACACACACGAGGCCTTCTCGGTCCCTCGGTTAACCGTTGGAGCATCAAACGAAGTCCAAACGGTACGAAACTTGACAGGCGGTCTACTGGTAGTAAACCAAGGCCGCTTGGCAAGTCTCAGTTCAATCCGGAAATGTTTAACACCCGCAGGCGAAAGAAAGGTAGAAATGACCACCGGAGGAGAACGGAGCGCCGGAATGCAAAACGGACAATGGGGAAAATGCTCGGATGCATGAGACGAACATGTATGCAAATGAAAAGCACATGATGACATGATATGCAATGCATGACATGCAAGCAATGACAAGGCAACAACAGCGAATAACTGGAGGACACCTGGCACATCGGTCTCGGGGCGTTACATCATTGTGGAGCCCAAGCCAGCGTCACCACCAGAGCCTTTGGCAGGAGAGGACCAACTTTAGTTAGGATAAGTGTACCAGATGTTCCCCTTCAAAATGGCCAATTGTTGGCGCCCTTCCCGCTCAATATTTGGGAAGAGGCCCAGGGCCTTTGCCTATAAATAGGACTAGCCACCCATAGGGTAGGAGGAGGGAAATCGGAGAGAGGATCGAGAAGAGACAGAGAGAGAGAGAGAGAGAGAGAGAGAGAAGGGTGACTAAACTCCTCCTAGCAGTTCATCCCCTCAGCCAAGAATAGACCCTCGCGAGGCTGTTCTTCCTTGTATTGCTCATCATCATCAGCCCAAGAGGCAATCCACCACACCACACACTGGAGTAGGGTATTACACCACAAGGGTGGCCCGAACCAGTATAAACCCTGTGTCTCTTGTGCTGTTCTTTCCATAGCTTAGATCTTAGTGAGGCGGAGGGGTGTAGGTAGGTAGAAGGCGAAATCTCCGCGCGCACCCCAGTGTTCGAACCTCAAGGGTCCGCCGGAACCCGAAATCCGACAGCAACAATCTATCAACCAATTTCTCCATGAAGAATTAATAAAAATGGCACCCTTTAATCCACACATATTCTTCCATGTAAGCACCACTTGGAAGTTGCCTAGAATCAGAATACTATTATCATCGTTAGGATAGCCACACATGTTGCTATGGTTGCTCGTGTCCATGTCCCCCAACCCTATCAATCATAAAAACAAGGATTCGGAGAGATACTAGCAGGTGATGGGAGGGTGTAGAACCAACAGGAAGACATGTAACTGAGAATTAGTTCGTTTCGTTTATGATTACCGGTCAGTTGGCATTGCTCTCCTCCCTTACAGTTTCATGGTTTTGTATTGCCAACATAACAAAGCAGGTTGTGTTTATAGACGGTGCACGTGTCAGTTCGGTGGCCTGTTCATATATTTTCAAATTACCATGGCTATGAGCTCTCACAGTACAAGAACAGGGTTTTGGATCAGGCAATGTCATTATGCAACCTTTCCAATTTTCCTACACTTATACAATGAAAACTTTGCAAACTACTCCAAAATGAGATTTCCAGTTCAGAAATGAATCAATGCAAATCACAAACAACGGAAATTAACAAGAGCCAAAAGGAGAGCTCACCAAGTCTGCCTTTGTGAATGTCGAGATGCTGTTGTAGCCATTGTTCCGTGGCTTATTGTCGTGGCCATTGTAGGCACCGCCCTCGGTACCTGGAAGTTCCGAACAAGCTTTAACAACTTAAAGTGCTATTAGTGTGTGTATATTCCGTTCAAGATGATCTAATATCAATTGCTAGATGAACTAAGTGGTTTGTCCATGGCTTGAAGGTGGAAGTTATAAGAATATAAGTGAGTTTAATAAGTAAAACAAACCAACTAGTCCAAGTATAAAACAAAAGCTATAATTTTGCGTAGAGCTACAATAGTATCAAAAAAGAATTCTAGTAGACCAGTAATATAAGATTGGATGAGATAAAGTTGTGAAGCAACACAATATAATATTATAAGAAAAGTAAAAACTGGAAGTAAGAACAAAATATATTGAAGTTAGACCAAACCAAATGCTCCAAAAAATCCGAGCCAGATATATGTAATTTTTGTCTACAGTGTGTTGTGCATCTACGACATACAATGATCATGATAAATTGATTATTGGAGATGGTAACAGGAAGAAATCATTGTTATGCTCACTACACCATGTAGCTTGTGGATGCTCCAAAACATAATAACTTATAAAAGGTTCATGAGTATTGTCTATGTGTTGTATGCGGAGACAATGATTTAACACTTCAACAATAGTCAATAGGAAAAATTTAGTTTGCTCAACTACAAAACTAAGGTAGAATATTTTGTTCAAACACACCAAACATTTAAGCACCTAATATTAAATTACCCACCATCATCAAGTCATAAATTAAGTGATCTAGATGCGGGTTCAATTACTATGTTGCTTACCTACTGCAAAAGTACCGAGGGGGTGTGCTACTTCTTGAGCTTGCGTTGATTATTCCCTTAAAGAGGAAAGGGTGATGCAGAAAAGTAGAGATAAGTATTTCCTTTAGTTAAGAACCGAAGTATCAATCCAGTAGGAGGCTTCCGAACCTTCACAAACTCGGTCACTCGGCAATCCACAATTCCTCTTGGATGCTCTAGACCTTGAGGCCTAACCGTCTGGAAGAAGCATAGTCTTCAAAGGTAACAAGCGTCGGATCCACGCAGGATCAATCTCTTCAGTGATGCTCAATCACTTTGGGTTTGTAGGTGTTTGGGTTTTGGTTTTCCTCACTTGATGATTTTCGCTCAAATTCTTCGGAGGATGGGATGCTCTCAAATGACAAGTGTCAGTTTCTCGCGGAGCAGCCAACCAGCTAGTGGTTGTAGGGGGCGGCTATTTATAGCCTAGGGAGCAGCCCGACATGATAAGACATAAATGCCCTTCAAAGATATGACCTTTAGGTGGGTAGATATTTTGGGACAGCTGGCGCATAGCACATCAATGGTCGGAATTTGAGTAGCAAAATCCTCAGGGCTATCATGTTCCTCACTATGTAGGCAATCCGCACTGGCGAATTCCTAACTCCTCAGTCAGAACAAATTCCTCAGAGAACAGAAGAACTTCGTCTCTATCACTGAAGAATATGACTGAACTGTATGAGATTTCCAATGGCTTCACTCAAAGGGATTGGTAGGTGTAGGATTTTGAGTTGAGCATCACATGGAAATTTTTCCTTAGTATTTCCTCGACCCCCTTTAACAGTACGGTGTTTCCTAAGACTCAAGAAAGAGAAAATGAAACTGTAAAAACAAAAGTCTTCACGCTTCATGTTCCTCACTTGAATACCAGGTCTTCAAGGTCACACAATTTCTTCACTTTCAAAGTCTTCAGAAATCCAAAATCTTCAGTCGAAGAACTTCATTTTTAGGGGTTGACTTTCTCTGTAAATATCAAACTCCTCATAGACTTATGGACCTGTGTACACTCACAAACACATTAGTCCCTTAACCTATAAGTCTTTAATACACCAAAATCACTAAGGGGCACTAGATGCACTTACAAGGGCTGAATCCCATCGCCTGAAGAAGCTCTAACAAATATTCCCAGGACAGGGAGTCGAAAGCTTTTGCAATATCCAGTTTGAAGAGCAGAGCAGGTTTTCTAGCCCGATGTAAGGGCCAGTTCTTTTCGGCGATTCTCCCAGAATCGCCCCCTCCCCAGCTTCTCCCAGAATCGCCACTACATATTTTTTTACAATCCTATCTAGTTAAGGTCTAATTAGCTAGGATTGTAAAAAACATATGGAGTGGTGATTCTGGGAGAAGCTGGGGAGGGGGCGATTTGTAACACCCTCGATGCGACTATATCTCCCACGTGTCGAGGCACGACTTAGGGGCATAATCGCATTGAAGGCATAAGTCGCAAGTGAGGCAATCTTCACACAACCCATGTACATATAAATATGAAGGGGGAATAAATAATAATAGTTGGCTTACACTCGCCACGTCACATCAAGGTACATAAATAGCATTCATCATACAAACACTCATGGCCCGACTATGGCGCCAAAATAGAAAAGACCCCCCAACATGCGACTAAGCCCTGAATCGACCCCGAGCAGGCACCACTACTGATCATCAGGAAAAGAAACATAGTATCGCTGAGAGTCCTCGTCGTACTCCCACTTCAGCTCGAACGCGCCATCCGGAGGAGTATCATCGGTCCCTGCATCTGGTATAATAGTAATCTGTGAGCCACAAGGACTCAGCAATCTCGCACCCTCGTGATCAAGACTATTTAAGCTTAATAGGTAAGGAAGGGGTTATGTGAGTGGAGCTGCAGCAAGCGACTAGCATGTATGGTGGCTAACTTATTCGCAAAAGAGAGCGAGAAGAGAAGGCAAAGCACGAGCGGTAACTAAGTAGAGCAGACTATGCAAGCATAACTCCAACGCCATGTCCACTTCCCGAACTCCGTCGAGAAGAGGCCATCACGGCAACACACGCAGTTGATTCATTTTAATTAATTAAGTTCAAGTTATCTACAACCGGACATTAACAAATTCCCATCTGCCCATAACCGCGGGCACGGCTTTCGAAAGATCAATCCCTGCAGGGGGGTCCCAACTTAGCCCATAACAAGCTCTCACGGTCAACGAAGGAATAGACCTCCACCCAGGACCCACCGATCAGACTCGGTATCCCGGTACAACAAGATGATTCGACAGGTCAAAACTAGTCCAGCAACACCGCCCGAATGCGCCGACAAATCCCGATAGGAGCTGCACATATCTCTTTCTCAGGGCACACTCAGATTTTCTTAGGTACGGGTTGGCCAGCCCAGAGTTGCCCCTGGTGGCCACCGGCAGCTGACAGTTGGGCCAACACTCAGAGGAGCACTGGCCCGGGGGGGTTTAAAATAAGATGACCCTCGGGCTCCGGAAACCCAAGGGAAAGAAAAGGGTAGGCGACAAATGGTAAAACCAATGTTGGGCATTGCTGGAAAAGCTTTAATCAAGGCGAACTATCAAGGGGTTCCCATTATAGCCCAACCGCGTAAGGGACGCAACAAACCGGGAACATAACACCAATATGACGGAAACTAGGGCGGCAAGAGTGGAACAAAACACTAGGCGAGAGGCCGAGCCTTCCACCCTTTACCAAGTATATAGATGAGTAAAGATAACATAGCAATATAGTGATATCCCAACAAGTAAATAAATGTTCCAACAAGGAACGGCTCCAATCTTCACCTGCAACTAACAACGCTATAAGAAGGGCTGAGCAAAGCGGTAACATAGCCAATCAATGGTTTGCTAGGACAAAGGTGGGTTAGAGGCTCAATCATGGCAATTGGGAGGCTGACAAGCAAGTGGTAGGCATCGTAGCATTGGCAAAGCAAAAGAGCGAGCAAACTAGCATAGCAAAGATAGTAGTGATTTCAAGGGTGTGATCATCTTGCCTGCACAGTTGTCAGAATTGACTGGATCCTCAAAAGCAAACTCAACGGGCTCCTCGTTAGCGAACTCGTCTCCCGGCTCTACCCAACAACACAAACAAGCAACAAGGATACAATCAACCACGTGCAAGGGCAAACAATAAGATGCAAAGATGATATGCTATGCGGGATGCGATGCGGGATGCAAGAATGCAACAAGTAACAAGAAATGCATGAACCTGGCCTCAACTTGGAAATCCAAGTGTGCCACTGGATAGAGGGGAAGAAATCCCCTGAAAACGATATAAAGATCACGGCAATCGGAGCTACGGTTAAGAAATGGCAAGCGTTTTACTAAACGAACCGATCTGCAATTTACAGCAACATGCCTCCTAAATGCAACAAAATGAACATGCTACAGCCACCCAACATGAAAAAACATTACATGGCAGTGATGTACTCATCAAGCTTAACCAATCATCATGACTGAGGCATGGGCAAATTCATCCATTAAGGGCTTCAAACAAGCATGGCAAAACTGAATAAGCAAGACAGATTTCAGACTTAGCGAAATTAACGCTAGTCTGAAATTTCAGACCATGATGCTCTCTTCTGAGCAGCAAAACAACGTGAAGGAAAGCCTGAACATGGCAAGTAAGAGCATGGCATGGAACTACTCAACAAGCTTAACAAAACACCAAAAATGACCTGGGGCCAAAAGGGTTCACAAAATACTCTACCGAGCACACGAACATCGATGAAACACAATCAGTTTTCAGACTTAGTGAAAACTGGGACATGCTGAAATAATAACTCACGGAGGCTTATAAACGAGCTCGATGCTCTCACTACGGTGCAAGTCATGGCAAGGCAAGCATATATCCATTAAGAAGGCACAAAATTCTAGCTAGACATGGCAAGAACAATGGCATAGCATGCATGGATCACTAGCAATAACTCCGGCAAAATCGCAAAAGAGTTAATGATCTGCCCAAAACAGCAACTATCCAAAAGTTGAGCTCGATTGAGTCAACCTAGGGTGCTCCATCATAACAAGTAAAGACATGGATGGATTAAGCACAACAAGCATAACAAATCACTCTTACTGATCATCCTCAAAAGAGGCACGGATCGCTAGGAAACAAGCCGGACATATGGCCTCGTGAACTAAAACGGCTCAGACTTAGTGAAAATCACTAAGTGCCTGAATTCTGAAATCTCAGGTAGCCCTCTTCGCAAGCTTGCACAAGACAACACACATATCCTAAAAATACATGGAAGGCACCTCTGCAAAGAAGACAACATGCTTAACAATTCATCCCAAAGGGGCACAGGCATATCATGCACGGATTAAATATGGCAAAAATGACAAAAGTGCATGTTGGATTAACGGATCGGCAATTTAACTCAACATGCCTCCTACCAACCCCATTTTGGGCACCAAGATGACCTCGAATGCAAATGATGCAATGGAATGAAATGATGTACTCGTCGAGACGAAGAATTTGACATATCATACGCCCAAATCGGAGCTACGGATGAAAAGTTATGGCAGGTCAAACATGAGCACATGGAGTAGAAAAATCCTGGGACTTAGTAGAAATTTCAACCTCCCAGATCTAGGGTTCCAGATCTGCACGCAAACCGAGGCGGCGGCGCGAGCACTGTTCACCGGGCTCCGGCGATGGTGGCCGGCTCCGGCGAGCCAAGGGCGAGGCGGGGAAGTCGGGGCCCGGCCGGAGATGGCCGGAGGACGGCGGGTGGCGCGGTGGTCGGGGCCCGGCCGGCACGGCGTGCGGCGGTCCGCGGCGGAGAGGCGGCGGCGCCCGCCGGCGAGGGAGGCAGTGGCCGGCGATGGTGCACCGGTGACGAGGCGGCGGGCGAGGGCGGCGGCCGGCGCCGTGGAAGACGGGCACGGGCGCGCGGCGACCCTCTGGAGGCGCGGTTGGAGAGGCGATGGGCCTCGGGGGGCCCCACGTGGGCCTGCGGGCCGGCGGCGGCGAAGCGGTCCCCCGGGCCACATGGCGGCGCGGGACTGGCTGGGCGCGGCGGCGGACGCGTCCGGCTCCGTCCCGGACGTGTCCGGCGGCGGCGGAGGTTTTTTTTGGATTAGGGTTTCGAGGGGGAGAAGAAGAGATCCGAGAAGGAGGGGTATTTATAGACATAAGTGGAGCTAGGAGAGTCCAAATGAGGTGCGGTTTTCGCCCACACGATCGTGATCGAACGGCCGAGACGATGGAGCTGAGTTTGGTGGGTTTTGGGCCAAAAAGAAGGGGTGTTGGGCTGCACACACACGAGGCCTTTTCGGTCCCTCGGTTAACCGTTGGAGTATCAAACGAAGTCCAAATGACCCGAAACTTGACAGGCGGTCTACCGGTAGTAAACCAAGGCCGCATGGCAAGTCTCGGCCCAATCCGGAAATGTTTAATCCCCACACACGAAAAAAGCTAGAAATGGCCACCGGAGGAGAACGAAGCGCCGGAATGCAAAACGGACAACGGGGAAAATGCTCGAATGCATGAGATGAACATGTATGCAAATGCAATGCACGTGACGACATGATATGAGATGCATGAAAACAAAAACAACACACGGAGACAAAGACCCAAACCCGAGAATTAAATATAACTTAATGCCGGAAACGGCATGAGTCGGAGTACATTTGGGGAAGGTTACATGTGGGGCGTTACACGATTCTGGTAGAATCACCCAAACGAACTGGCCCTAAGGCCCTGACGCAGCCCTGAACGTCCATGAAGCTGTCATGTATACATTTACCCTTCTAAAAAGTTGTAGATATGTTCATATCTCTCTGTTTTGCATGTTGACCCCTATCAAAACCGCACTTCCATTGTGTATAAGACCACAAAATAATCTTCTAGTTTTGGTATTTTTGTATGTACAAACATGCAATCCTTTGTTAGTGTAATATTAGTTAATGTTAATTCTTGGTGAGTCTGAAATTTGTACGCTTCCAATTATGAGGAATTGTGTTGATGTAGTACAACTTTCATGCTTTGGAGTTTCAGGTGATGCATCCATATTAAATTACATATGCTTTATTGATTAGGAAAGTTTGCTTCTGTGGTTCCCTTATTTTTTTGGTGACTTTGGCATGTAGGCGACATGAGCATGCACCCCCATATTGGTGGCACTGTTAGTTGATTTCCATTTTAGATTGTATATGCTTCCTATCAAGATGAGTTGTTGACACCACTTTTTCCATGCTTCCTACTTATAGAGCTTCCACATTGTATTATATATGCTTCGCCGGTCTAGATATTTGCTTCCATCTCTCAACCAAGTTCTGTGAATTTTGAATTTAGATCATATAAACATGCATCCCCATTTTGGCTGTAGTCTTTGTTGATTTTCATTTCTAGTTGTCCATGCTTCCAAATTAAATGAGCCATATTGAGATAGACATTTATATGCTTCCTACTTGTTGAGGTTTAAAACCGTACTTCGTACTCTTGTTTATTTCTCATGCATGATGCACACAGTCAAACCTATGTTTCTTGCCGGTCATGATTCTTCACAAATGCTGCTATAATATGATTTTGAACATGTTTACATACTTAGAGATGTTTGTGTTAGCTGATTGATTGGCACTTTTAAATTTTAGTTCATGGCTTTGTCATCATGAAGTAGGTTGATACAAAATGTTTTTGCAGGAGTTGCCATACGATGTTTCGTTTCAATGAGATTGTGAAAGGGCCCAAGCCATGACAGAGAGCCTCTGTTCCCGGATATGGGTTTTGGAGGCTGAAAATATTTATGCGAAGTCGCATTGTTGTATGGTTTTTGAAGCAAACAAGACTAATGCAGGAAACTAAGAATTTGTGCAGTCAATCTGACCATTGTGTACAATGTGAAATTTAAAATTGTGATTGATAAATGATTTTTATTAACATAAGAAATTTAAATTATGAGCTCTTGCAGCATGATCATAGTGGTAGTAACCAAAGGAGTACGGAAGCGCGTTTGTAGCATGTTCTAAACATTCCAAATAAAAATAGGTACCATTGTAATAGTCGTGAGTACATGGAAGCAAATCTGCAAGTCTTCAGAAACATGTTTATGCTTCATCTATAGAGGATCGAGCAGCAGCAAGAAAATCTTGTTGGAACCTTTTTATTCGGATCAAACTGCTGTTGTTTGCTGCTATTTATTTCATAGTACAGTGAAGAGGAAAGCAAAGTCACGAAGACAGAGAATGAGAGCGCACAACAGTAGTGATGAGAGGAAAAGTTTGGAACGTGTGGGGGGAGAAAGCACCACGTTTTCAATTAAGAATTGACCACTAGTTTTTTCAACTAGGTGTCCTTTTTCTATATGGTAAACAAATGGTATTTTTCTGCAAACTACAAATGTACAAAAAAAATAAAAATTGTGTTGTGATTCAACTATGCGTGATGCTTTTTTAGAGAAAAGAAATTATGGAAGTCCATATATTGATTCTGAGAGAGTTCAAACTACGCGTGTGTGTGTGAATACTTTGACGTCTACCATTTGTTTATTGAAATTCCATAGGAGAAACTGGACATAATTTATCATTTGTTAAAAATGAATCTAAGCTGAGGCACTACTTTCTCATATGTGAATGAGATTTCATATAAAAAATAGAAAGAAATTGATCTATTGTACAATTTTGTATTTTTTCTGAAGGTCAAGAAGTTGTGTTCGAGAAGGTCAAGTTTGAGGGTCAAGTTAAAATATTATTGCCTCGTAGGTTCTTGTCTTCACAAGATGTACACCTATTTTCCTCTCTCACAAAAAGTGTCTTTTCAGCATACAACAGATCCAAAAAGCCCGAAGAAAATCATGGCAAAAAATATAGAAAGTCCTGAGAGGTTGGGGACAAGGGTTCAAAGAGGATCTCTGTAGTGAATAAGTTTTTTATTCCTACGTGGTGTACATTGTTGTTTCTGGATGATGAGCATTTTGTTCCCATATACTCCTTGTTTTTTAAAGAATGAAGTTCAAAAACAAGAAAATGAGGAGTTCAAAAACTTTGATTTTCCTTGTTACTAAATAATAAACTAAGAAGTTCAATTTAAAAAAATGGAGTAGTTCAATATTTATTACAAAAACTCGAATTTTTCTAGTTACTAACGAATAAACCAAGAAGTTCAGTTCGCTGCAACAAGCTATAGCGAACACCGCTCCTCTGCTCTCTCGTGAACTTCAGATGCATTAGTGTTTGGACCATGGAGGAATTTTTTCTGGGAGGCATTCCGTGGAGAGAGAGATGCTGCAACCATTTCTTGTTGTGGAAATTTGCATGTTGTCCCCTTTCTATTCTTGTAGCACAACCATGAAGCCAAATAAAGTTTTAAAAGAATTTTCTCATTTTTTAAACCAAAACGCAGAGAAGTCCAAATTTATATCTATCGGAAGTTCACGTATTGCATGCTGTGCATTTTGTATGAGAAAAAAAAGAATAAAAAGGCAAAGTTTAAAATTTGTTGCTAGAAATTCAAGTGCTCTTCCCCTGGAAGTTCAAAAATTCTTGTTATTAAATAAAACTCATATTTTCCTCGTTATTAAAGAATGGAAACAAGAAGTTCAAAAATTAAATAACAAGAAGTTCAACTTTTAAAAATATAACGCTTCAAAATTTCATAAAAAAGATTAAAAATATAAAACCAGGAAGTCCATATTAAAAAAATGGAGAAGTTCGATGATTATAGAAAACTCAGATTTCCTCGTTATTAAAGAATGGAAACAAGAAGTTCAAAAAGAAAATAACAAGAAGTTCAACTTTTAATAATAGAGCGCTTCGAAATTTCTTAAAAAATATTAAAAAATAAACCAGGAGGTTTGTATTAAAAAGATGGAGAAGTTCAATGATTATAGAAAAACTCAGATTTTCCTCGCTATTAAAGAATGGAAACAAGAAGTTTAAAAATAAAATAACAAGAAGTTCAACTATTAAAGATAGAGCGCTTCAAAATTCATAAAAAACAATTAAAAAATCAGATTAAAAGTTCATTAAAAATCAAATATTTTCACATAACCGAGAGAAGTTCAGGTTGATAACTATCAGAAGTTAATGTACTACACGGTGTGCATTTGTGTATTAAAAATAAATAAAAAAGCAAAGGCTAAAAGTTTTGTTGTTATAAGTTCACGTCCTTCATCGGAGAAAGTTAAAAAAAATATTGTGAGAGAGATTTGTACAAAAGGAATATCATTTGTGTAACACTGATGAACGGATGAGAAAATTATGAACGAAAATACGTCACAGAAGTTCAACTGAAAACAGCAGGAAGTTCAACTACTACAGTGGATGAATTTCAAATGAAAAACTTTCAAAATCGTCATGAGTATGAAAAAACGATCAACACGGGAAAGTTACCTGTTTGCGGTAGCTTTCCACTGGTATATCACTTGCTCATTTCCGGTGATTGGATGGAGAGCTATGAGCAGTGGATGGAGATCTAAGAGCAAAAAACACGTGAAAAACAGAGTGAAGTTCAAGCACACACGCTGAGAAGTTCAAGTTCTTCACGTGGTGCATATTTGAAGAGTCTGTTTCGCGATAAAGGCATAATGCATGATCTCGCCGTTTTCGAAATTACTTGAAAACGGCCAGGATTCGGAGAAAACCATCAACATGAAAAGTTTCGAATTTTCCGTAGCTTTTCAGCGGTATTATTTGCCCCATTCCGATAAAGTTTGTAGAAATTACGGCAAAAAAAGTTTTTAGTCATTTTCAAATCTAACATGAAACCGTAATGAATTAGGAGAAACAATAGATACAAAAAAGTTTTACATTTCTTCAAGATTTCCAACGCCATATCATTTGCTGCATTTGGACATACGGTTAAAAATTAGCTCGAAAATACAAACTCGGTGGAACTTGTACCGTTTTCTAAATTACTTTTAAACCACTCAAAATTAGAAAAACTTTTAACATGAAAAAGTAGCGCATTTTCATAAGCTTTCCAACGCCATATTATTTTCCTCAATTGAATTAATCGTTTAGAAATGGCATCAAAAATAGAAACTCGAGTGTTCCATTTGCGAAATTCTACGATTTTCCGAATTACTCTTTAACCATAGGGAATTAGAGAAAACTCTCAACATGTGGAAGGAGCAGTTTTGCAGCAGCTTTCCAACGCCATATAATTTGCCTCATTCCGGTAAACGGTTTAAAAATGCGATCGAAAATATGATTCATGTTTTTTGTATGAAGAAAAAACGGTTTTCAAAACTGCTCTTAAATCGCTTACATTTTGCCAAAAATTTAACTTGGGTCATGATATTGATGCCCATAGCTTTCCAACGGTATATCGCAAGCCCCATTTGGACACCTTTTAGCTAAAGTTCAACCTAGTACTCGAGGAAGGTCAGGCGCGTTACTCGGGAAGTTCATGTTGTGCTCATAATATTATTCTGATCCCATGATCAGGATAGTGTTTATATATATGCTTTTTGGGTTAGCTTTATTCAAAACTCAACTTTAAAGAGTGTAAAGTAAAAAACACGAGAAGAGGCAGTTGTTGACCATGGCCTACCCACTCTCTCGGTGCCAGCCAACTTCCTAGAACGACACCGAGAGAGAACTTTAAAGAGTGTAAAGTAAAAAACATGAGAAGAGGCAGTTGTTGACCGTGGCCTACCCCCTCTCTCGGTGCCGACCAACTTCCTAGAATGGCACCGAGAGAGAACTTTAAAGAGTGTAAAGTAAAAAACATGAGAAGAAGCAGTTGTTGACCGTGGCCTACCCCCTCTCTCGGTGCCGGTCAACTTTCTAGACCGGCACCGAGAGAGAACTTTAAAGAGTGTAAAGTAATAAACACGAGAAAAAGAAGTTGATGACCGTGGCCTACCCCCTCTCTTGGTGCCGGTCAACTTCCTAGACCGCCAGGGCCACCGGATAGCCCATGCATATACATGCGATGGCCTCCTTGGAGAGCACAAGAAGTTTCGAGGCCAACGGAGCAACATGACCCACACTTCCTGCACAAACCGGACACATTCCCTCTCGATACCCATAGACTATCTCGAAGAATGGGCCTAGACTTGGTCTTTCATCTCATGATGACATGCACTAACACGGAGAAGCAGTTATTCACCGTGGACTACACCCTCTCGGTGCCGAACAATGCCCTAGACCGCCGGGGCCACCGGATGGATGCTCGATATGGAGACCGCCCGAGGGGGGGAGGGCACCCCTACATGCGTGTGGCCCATGCATATGCATGCAGGGGTGGTGTGCCATTTGAATAAGCAATGCACGTCCTTGACGTGACACGTGCCTCACAAACCACACACACGGGCGGGAACGTCGAGGACCGGCTGCGTCCGTCCCCAAGACAGAATCTTCGGTGGGTGATCCCGTGATAGAATGAGCCTAGACTTGGTCTATCATCTCGCGACGACATGCACTAACACGGAGAAGCGGTTACTCACCATGGACTATGCCCTCTCAGTGCCGAATAATGCCCTAGACCGTCGGGGCCACCGGATGGGTGATCGATATGGAGGCCGCCCGAGGTGGGGGGAGGGCACCCCTACATGTGTGTGGCCCATGCATATGGATGCAGGGTGGTGTGCTATTTGAATAAGCAACGCACGTCCTTGACGTGGCACGTGCCTCACAAACCACACACACGGGCGGGAACGTCGAGGACCGACTGCGTTCGTCCCCGATACAGAGTCCTCTGTGGGTGATCCCGTGACAGAACGGGCCTAGACTTGGTATGTCATCTCGCGATGACATGCACTAACACGAAGAAGCAGTTATTCCCTGTGGCCTACCCCCTCTAGGTGCCGAACAACACCCTAGACCGTCGGGGCCACCGGAGGGGTGCCGGTCTCTAGAACCGGACGAGGCCCATCTGAAGAAGAAAACACAAGACGGTAATTATGATGTGCTAAGGTTGTTTGCCAAGCATGGAAGACAAAAAAAAGACAATTCATATTATCGAGAATGCACAAGGAGGAAAGAGATCTAGGTTAGATGCTTTACCGAGAGCGCCTCTCAGAAAAGGTGGCCATTACCGAGAGCCGAGAATCGACCCTCGGTAACCACTGCTCTAATTTTTTCCCTTCTCTTTTTGTTTTTGTTTTACACTATCTTGTTTTGTATCTCATATTTCATATGCTATTACAACCAAAGTTTGGAAATTCCATGACTTTTGATGAATTTTTTCGATAAAAGACTTTGGATGAACTCAGATATATGCTTTTTGGGTTAGATTTGTTCAAAACTCAACTTTAAAGAGTGTAAAGTAAAAAAACATGAGAAGAAGCAGTTGTTGACCGTGGCCTACCCCCTCTCTTGGTGCCGGTCAACTTTCTAGACCGGCACCGAGAGAGAACTTTAAAGAGTGTAAAGTAAAAAAACATGAGAAGAAGAAGTTGTTGACCGTGGCCAACCCCCTCTCTCGGTGCCGGTCAACTTTCTAGACCGGCACCGAGAGAGAACTTTAAAGAGTGTAAAGTAAAAAACCATGAAAAGAAGCAGTTGTTGACCGTGGCCTACCCCCTCTCTCAGTGTCGGTAAACTTCCTAGATCGCAGGGGCCACCGGATAGCCCATGCATATACATGCGATGGCCTCCTTTGAGAGCACAAAAGTTTCGAGGCCAACAGAGCAACAGGACCCGCACTTCCTGCACAAACCGGACACATTCCCTCTCGATACCCATAGACTATCTCAAAGAACGGGCCTAGACTTGGTATGTCATCTCGCGATGACATGCACTAACACGGAGAAGCAGTTATTCACCATGGACTACACCCTCTCGGTGTCGAACAATGCCCTAGACCGCTGGGGCCACCAGATGGGTGCTCGATATAGAGACCGCCCGAGGGGGCGGGGAGGACAACCCTACATGCGTGTGGCCCATGCATATGCATGCAGGCGTGGTGTGCTATTTGAATAAGCAATGCACGTCCTTGACGTGGCACGTGCCTCACAAACCACACACACACGGGCAGGAACGTTGAGGACCGGCTGCGTCCGTCCCCGACACGGAGTCTTCAGCGGGTGATGCCGTGACAGAAGGAGCCTAGACTTGGTCTGTCATCTGACGATGACATGGACTAACACAGAGAAGCAGTTATTCACCATGGAGTACACCCTCTTGGAGCCGAACAACGCCCTAGACTGCCTGAGGGGGGAGGGCACCCCTACATGCATGTGGCCCATGAATATGGATGTAGGTGTGGTGTGCTATTTGAATAAGGAATGCATGTCCTTGACATGGCACGTGCCTCACAAACCACACACACGGGGAAACGAACGCGCCGGGTCTACACGGATGGGATCTTGCTGTGGCTTTGGCCCGAATGTTGCTCCAAAGTGTTCCTATGGGCTCACCTAACACAACCGGGTGGAGATTTCCACCGGTCAAAGCCCGTCCGTGCAAAGTCAAAGGGCTAGATCCCGTGGTCGAACGCTACAGGGTTAGGTGGGACGGGGGCCCTGGGGGGTAGCAATGCCACCGAAGCATCGCACCGGGCCCACATACATGTCGTACGGTGTGGTGGCATGTCTGAAGATGTGGCACGTGTCTCCGGGGTGTGGCCCCCCTCACGGACGGCGCCACCGCCTGCACCTCGAGGGGGAAACGGACGCGTCGGGTCTACACGGATGGGATCTTGTTATGGCTTTGGCCTTGACTTGGTCTGTCATCTCACGATGACATGCACTAACACAGAGAAGCAGTTATTCACCGTGGACTACACCCTCTCGGTGCCGATCAATGCCCTAGACCGTCGGGGCCACCGGAGGGGTGCCGGTCTCTAGAACCGGGCGAGGCCCATCATTTGAAAAAGAAAACACAAGACGGTAATTATGATGTGTTAAGGTTGTTTGCTAAGCATGGAAGAAAACAACAAAAAAAGTATAATACATATTATGGAGAATGCACAAGAAGGATGCTTTACCGAGGTTCCTCTCGGAAAATGCGGCCATCAACGAGTGCTGCTGGACGACCCTCGGTAACCACTGTCGGTGCGGCTCTCGGAAAAGTCCCCAAGATCTAGGTTAAGACTTTTACCGAGTGTCGCTAAAAGTTGGCTCTCAGAAATGTTTCCCGCGGGGACTTATGCAAAATTTCCCCCTCGCACGCGCTCACTCCTCTCTTCTCTCTCTGTTTCTCTCGCCCCCGCCCCCTCTGTCCGCCGCCGCCCCTCAGTGCCGCCGCCCCATCCGGCAAGCTTTGCCACCGCCGCCTCCGCCACCGCCACCGGGAGTGCCTCCCTCGACCCCTCCACCTCCACCGAGCCCCCCACCGCCACCTCCACCGAGCTCGTCCACCACCACCATCTCGGCCGAGCTTCACCGAGCACCACCGGTGGGGCATCCCCTCCACTGAGCTTTACCACATCCGGCATCCACCTCCCCCGCCGCCCCCCTGCCCCGTTGGTGAGCCCCTACTCAATCTCTTTTTTTCGAAATAAAAGGGGTTTCCCCCCTCTCCATCACAACAAAAGGTGTATATATATATGCATAGTGAATAATGTGTGTGAGTGTGTGCTTTGTATGTGTGTGTGCCAGTGAGTGATGTTGGTTTATGTGTGCATATATAATGAATTGTTTTTTATATTTAGGTGTGTATATATGTGCATATATAATGAATGGTGTATGTGTGTATGTGTGTGGGAGAGGGGTGCTATTGATGTGTGTGTGTGTGTGTGCATGTGTGAGTGAGTGTGTGATGTGTGTGTATGGATATGTGAGTGTGTTTGTGTGCAGGGGGTGTGTGAGTGAGTGTTATTGATGTTTGTGTGTTTGACATATGATTGACACAACTTCATTCTTTCATGCAGGACATGGATCTATTTTGACAGTAGAGAGAGTGAATTCCGTTGCACACTTCAAGGGTAATCTCTTCCCGTTCATGTGTAGGTTATCATTATTTGTAGATCACCTAAATAGTCGCGTAAACTAGGTGTGTCCCATTCGGAAGGGTTGTATCTATAAATATGCAAGTCTCTGCATATTTATAACCTCAACTCTTTCGAATTGTCCACGTTTTCCATGGACAACCCGAGGATGTGTAGGCGGGTCATTTTCATGATGTACTTAGATCCGAGACAGAATTTCGATAGTGTCTCCTTGTTGTTCTCTAGATACACATCCTCTTGGCTTATTGCTGAGACGTGTATTTGGAGAACAGCGGGGAGGTGCTGCCGACATTTTGTCTCGGGTCGGAGTACGTCATGAAAGCGGACCCAACCTACACATTCTCGGGTGGGATTAGGACCTATCTTTACCTATTACATAGCTCAGTGCATGTCGTAAAACTTGATGGAACCACTTGTTACATAAAAATTATGTGTGTGTTTCACTTTATATCAGAGGATGGAAGAACGTGAGTGGATGTACACTGGACATCCCAGCATGGAGGGTATGACCCCTGAGTGGAGGTCGAAGACCAATGATTTCCTGGAATTAGTATTTGCTGGAGAAACGCCAGTTCGTGGAATTTGGTGCCCATGCACAGAGTGTGATAACCAGACTGAAAGAGATAAGATTACTATGAGTAAACACTTAGGCAAATATGGGTTTACGCCAGGAGATTATCGGTGGATCTTTCACGGTGAGACAGAGTTGTCCAGGGCGGAGGTTGTGCGACAACGCACCGTCGAATATGATACTCGGATTGAAAACCTATTAGATGACATCCGCCGTGCGGATCCGTGGGAGGACCTGAACTCCAAGGAGCCGCTGGAAAGCCCTGAAGAGTATCATGCAGCTTTGGTGCCTCGTGCAAAAGGTAATTCTTGGAAGAAGCCGCTAGCCCCTTTCGCCCCTTCAATGCCCCAAAGGAAGGAAATTCTCCGATGGATTGTGAACAACTTGTACTTCCCTGATGGATAAGCAGCTAATATCATGAGGGGAGTGAATATGGCTACAAAGCGAATAGGAGGCCTCAAGAGTATGACAACCATGTATGGCGTGAGCGGATAATGCCTATGATGATTCAAGGGTTTGTCAGAGAGGATATTTGGCGAGTGCTGGCGGAGTTGAGCTACTTCTTCCGTCAGCTTTTTCCAAAGAACTAGATTATGAAGTGGTTGCAAAGTTGGAGGAACAAGCACCTGAGTTGCTATCCCAGTTTGAGATGATATTTCCGCCAGGTTTCTTTAATCCGGTGCAATAGATGATCTTACATCTCGCGTATGAGGCTAGAATGGGAGGACCTGTATAGTTTCGATGGCAGTATGCACCTGAACGGGAGTTCAAGCATCTTCATGGGAAATGTAAGAATAAATCCCGCATTGAAGCCTCCATAGCCGAGGCATACCTAAACGAGGAGGCGGCCACGACCACGACAAAGTACTATCATGACAATATTCAGACTAGGTTAAATCCAGCTCCTCGTTACAATGAAGAACCCACCAGTAATGATTCCAACCTTAGCATCTTCGAAGGCCAAGGTGGCAAAGCAAGTGGACCGAAGCCCAAGAACTTTTCACCTACTGAGTGGTCGACTATTATGATCTATGTATTGACCAACATGGAAGAAGTGCAACTGTACATAAAGTAAGTGTAGAACACCTTTATTGACAACTACTCACTAGTCTTGAGTTCTAACTCGAATTCTTCCCATTGCTAGGGAATTCCAGAACGAATTCTGGAAGCTACCACGGCCTCCTAGCGATGAAGAATCAGCAGACCTTCTTG
The DNA here is from genome assembly GCA_034509565.1 of Triticum monococcum. NCBI lineage: Eukaryota > Viridiplantae > Streptophyta > Magnoliopsida > Poales > Poaceae > Triticum > Triticum monococcum. The sequence goes on from CM067846.1 coordinate 518,140,014, forward strand.
AAGATACCAATGCTAATGGCGGTTTCATTTCTTGGTTCTCAAGAAAAGTAACTTTTCTAACTTTATGTTACTTCAAGTTGATCTTACTTGCCGGTAATGCTTCCACTAATGAACCAGACAATCTCCTATTAATCTTGTAGGCATATTAGGAGGTTGATATGGACGCCAAAGTGAGAGAAGTAGCCGAAGGTTTTGAATGCGAGGCCAAGTCATTTAAGGCTTACAACATGAATGGGTATCGCTTCCACACTGATAAACACACGCGTGAGAGGCCCAACCGAAGGCCAATAAATAGTGTGGTCTATTGTCTAGGGACAGATGGACGTCACTACTATGGAACCATGGAAGAAATTTATGAGCTGTAGTATTGTGGTTTACAAGGAGTGAAGCCCATCGTATTCAGATGCAGCTGGCTCAATCCTGAGAAAGTGAGACGAACCCCTAGTATTGGCTTTGTCGAAGATGAACACGCATCAAAATATGTAGGAAATGATGTCTATATTATGGCTCAACAGGCTACACAAGTGTTTTTTTCTCCCATATGCGTGCGCATCTACGGAATATATCGATCTCTTGAAGTGGGATGTCGTGTACAAGGTACCCCCGCGTATCAAGGTACCTACCCCAAACAAGGACGATTACCATATAAACCTTAACACATACGAGGGAGAGTTCTTTCAAGAAGCAGACACTGACAAAGACGAAGATGATGCAGAGGAGGATGATGGCGTGCATCACGAACATGATGCTATGGAACATGAGGCCATGGATGACATGGAAGTAGATAATGCAGAGGACGAATACGAGGATGTTTCTGACCCTCGAGATTTGGCATTACTTATGTGATGGCACATGGTGCTAGATGAGGATGAGGGCCCCCCTGAAGACTTTGAGGATGAATGTATGAACGAGCGTGATAGCGATGATGAAAGCCCTGATCCAAATGTTGCACCTAATATTGACCCTTATTTCTAACAACTCCATGTAATCGTGTGAGAACTCTATGTATGTGTGTCACAACTCTATGTATTCGTGTGTGTAACAACTCTATGAATTCGTGTGTGCAACAACTCTATGTATTCGTGTGTGCAACAACTCTATGAATTTGTGTGTGTAACAACTATATGTATTATTGTGACAATTCCATTTATTCTTCATATGTGATATATTTATTGTATTTACATCAAGTTGTATCATCTGTACTAACTGGTTTGTTCTTCTTCGTATCAGGTGATTGAAACATGATAGGTAGCAACAAGATTCCAAAGGAAAGTTTGAAAAAAGTGAATGATCTGTACAATGATCAACTTGCTCGACCAGTGAAAGCGGTGGCCGCTCCTTCATCGGTTGCCACAACCGCCAAGAAGGCCAAAGGGTTGGCGGGTCTAGACACCCGTCCAACAAAACATGCGAAACAAGGTCGAGTACCACACAGGGAAGGAGTAGGAGGCGGACGAGGAAGCGGACGAGGAGGCGGACGAGGAGGGGGAGTAGGTGAGGCAGGAGGAGGAGGCGGACGAGGAGGGGGAGTAGGTGAGGCAGGAGGAGGAGGCAGACGAGGAGGGGAGTAGGTGAGGCATCAGGAGGAGGCTGACGAGGAGGGGGCGAGGGGGATGAGGAGGGGGACGAGGGGGGCGAGGAGGGGGAGTAGGTGAGGCAGGAGGAGGCGGACGAGGAGTACGTAAAGCAGCACGGAGTAGAGCACCTCTTTCTTCTCCTCGACCCTCTGATGCAGTGCCTCACCGTGCTCGGGAGGAGGAAACAGAGGATGGGGATGACGCGTGTGAGGAGGAGGACGAGGAGGATTTTGCGGAGGAGGTGGTGGAGGATGAGGAGGAGGTGGTGGTGGAGGACGCCGCCGCCGAGAGGAGGCTAGTTGTTCGTTAGGTTTCTGAGGGTGCGGATGGACCCTCATGGGTGATAGAGCACCACGAGGTGAGCGGTTCACAACCGAGCAGTTCGACTATCAGCATTACTTCTAGAGGGAAAGTGTGGCTGCGTGGTTCTTCAAAGCTTCCAAGACGTCCATATGTGCATAGAGACGTGTTGATTAAACCAATGGGAGAGAAGTAAGTGGTTATCTCGACTCATCCCATATAAATTGTACCTTTTTTTAATTTCCTCACATATAATATGACTTCACTCTTCATAATGTAGAAGCTTAGTAAAAGGTGGTGAGAGGCGTCTGCCATGGTCGCCGAGTGGCATCATTGGGAGTCTTTGTAGGATAAATTATCCTGGACTGCTCACTTTGCCGAACGATATCATTGAGCCAGCTTGGCCATGGGATCACTACAAACTTGCATCAGATATCTTGGATATGTGTTAGAAGGTTTATGATAACAAAGCCATGCGAGTGGTCAACGATTTCTGGGTAAGTCCTTTCAAACACCTAAATGTCAATACCAAAAGGTTTAAATTTGCCATAGTCATGATTTAACCCTTCTCACATGTATGCATGTTTGTAGGAATTCTATACATGCGTTGAGGGTCAAAAGGATCGTGCAAATGTGGTGGTTGAGAATATTGCCAAGAAACTAGTCCACGACATGCACTATGAGGAGCGCGTCCGGTTAGTGGTCAAGTATCACGCGGACTATCTCAACCATAGGATTTCCAAACAGGAGGCTCGAGGGACGCATCTTTCACGGGACAATTACTTCAAGGCAAGTGATGATGGATGCTTGTTATTCCCTATATTACTGCAAAATTAGAATCCTTACTAAGATGTATTTGTTTAATTTACAGGTGATTCCTCGGTGGTGCGCTGACAAACGTCCGTGCTGGGAGAAGATCGTCGAACGGTGGACAGATCCAGGGTGGCAGGATGAACACAAAGCAATATCTGAACGGCGTAAGTTGATGGGGGGTTGAGGACACCGTCAAGGCAACCTCACCATCCCAGGTGTCGTCTCAAAACATGTAGGCAACACCATCCATTTCTTTCCATCATGTTCTCTTTCATTTGTGAGTATTCCCTTGATTGTTTGGATCGCGTTCTTTTGCAGAAAGAAGACACTGGCAAGGATATCACTTACTTCGAGGCATGGACCATCAAAAGTACCAAAGACGACAACGACAAGGACCCTCTCCACCCGAAGAGGGACAGGATCAGCTCTAAAGCCCGGTCAGATGGAGATAACTACACCAAAAAATTGAAGGAGACATACGGGCCTGACGCTGATCCTCACGTGCTACCGTTTGACCCTCTTGTGGCCATTGCCATGGCAGGCGGTAGACCGAATGGTCGGATGGCGGTTCACCTTGATTCTGTCATAACCTCCTCCCTTCCGAGAGTCAACACGCTCCATGCTATGAGTACTGGCTCTACTCCTACCGTAGAGCGTCACGTACCACATTCCGTGAGCATTATTGAGGATATTCAGGTCGGTGCTTCTTCATTGATACTTCATGGTCCTGCATATTTGCATTTCAACATGAATGACATTTGCATTGCCATATTGTAGACTCGACTGATTGACACCGAGAAAGAACGAGATGAAAACCGGGCCAAGCTGAAGGCACAAGATGATCTAGTGAAGTCCTTACAACATATGGTGGCCAATCTTTATTCCATGCAAGGCCAACCAGTGCCAGAGATGCCATCGACGCCAGAGTGGAACATTGTGAGTTTCGTTCAAACTATTTCTATCACCATTTTCGGCATTACCATATGCATTCATCTCACTATTGGGTCAATCCATCACAGCTCAACCCATCACAAGGGTCGAACAATGTTCCGGTAGTTCCACCTCAAGTTGGTGGAGTTGTGGCAGCAAACGGAATGATGCCTTCTAATGTTGATGTTATCACTCCGGTTGATGGAGTTGGGGTAGCAAACGGAATGATGCCTTCTAATGTTGATGTTATCACTCCGATCTCCAAAATCGTGTGAACTTCATGTTATATTATGTTTGAAAATGTTCCTTGTATGTTGAGAACTCTTGCATCTTGAGACTTGTAAACTTGTGGTAGTCGAGTGTCTTCACTACTATTTCACCTTTTATGCACTATTGCTTTTATGTGGAATGTTTTTCATAATCAATCATTGCTTCTTTTGTTCAATGATGCCTATATGTGACATGTTCTATGTGTGATGAACTATATGCTGCTGCTGTATATGTTTTGCTGCAGGAAAGAAACAGAAACAGGAAAAAAAGGCTCCTGGGCACACCATTACCGAGGGTGGCTCTCGGCAATGATTGTGAAACTGGACCAGAATGCACCCTTTACCGAGAGGCCTCTCGATAAACGTGTACCAACCAGTAGAACCTGACACCTTTACCGAGAGGCCTCTCGGTAAACGATAATAACTTGTGGTGCCCCTGACAACTTTACCGAGAGGCCTCTCGGCAAACGATAATAACCTGTGGTCCCCTGACAACTTTACCGAGAGGGGCTCTCGGTAAAGGGAAAAGGATTGCCGAGGTTGGCTCTTGGCAAAGTTGGCCCTCGGCCTCCTAGTGGTTCTCTTTGCTGAGAGGGGCTCTCGGCAAAGTTGGCCATCGGCCTGTTCTTATGGTCCCACATGTCAGGAGGTGACACGTATCAGCCTGCTAGTGGTTCTCTTTGCCGAGAGGGGCTCTCGGCAAAGTTGGCCCTCGGCCTGTTCTCGTGGTCCCACATGTCAGGAGGTGACACGTGTCAGCCTCTTATTGGTTCCCTTTGCCGAGAGGGCCTCTCGGCAAAGTTGGGTCTCGGCCTGCTCTCGTGGTCCCACATGTCAGGAGGTGATACGTGTCAGCCTCCTACTTGTTCTCTTTCACGAGAGTGGCTCTCGGCAAAGTTGGCCCTCAGCCTGTTGTCATGGTCCCACATGTCAGGAGGCGACACGTGTCAGCCTCCTACTGGTTCTCTTTGCCGAAAGTGACTCTCGGCAAAGTTGGCCCTCGACCTGTTGTCGTGGTCCCACATGTCAGGAGGTGACACGTGTCAGCCTCCTACCGGTTCTCTTTGCCGAGAGTGGCTCTCGACAAAGTTGGCCCTTGGCCTGTTGTCGTGGACCCACATGTCAGGAGGCGACACGTGTCAGCCTCCTAATGGTTCCCTTTGCCGAGAGTGTCTCTTGGCAAAGTCGAGGCTCGGCCTGTTGTCGTGGACCCACATGTCAGGACATGACACGTCTCAGCCTCCTAGTATTTCTCTTTGCCGAGAGTGGCTCTCGGCAAAGTTTACGTGGTCCCACATGTCCGGAGCTAATGGACTTATCCGTTAGCTGCTTTATTTTGCCAAGACGGTCCATTTAGCTCTCGGCAAAGGCTTTGCCGAGTGCCCGTGTTATGGCTCTCAGCAAATTCCTGTTTGCCGAAGAGGTGTACGCCGGGTGGTTTTGCCGAAGGTGACACTCGGCAAAGGCGTTGCCGACGGTTTTTGGGCCTTTGCCGAGTGTCCGTGGCACTCGGCGTATAGGGCGATTCCAGTAGTGCATCCAACGCCATGCATCAAACGTCCACGGCGTGGACCGGTTATTTGAATTTCTCTAAACTGACATCAAACCTGGGAAGGTTTAGAGCAACTCCAACGGGCCGACCCAAACGGACGGCGCTTTTGTCCGTTTTTTGTCCATTTAGGTCAGCCAGGTGGACACGGATGTCCGCTTCCGTGTTTGGGTCGGCGCGTGCACCCGACGCTGGCCCGGCCCATTTTGATGGCGCTAGAAAAAAATAAATAACGCATGCATATTAAAAAATAAAAACAACATTAATTAAACATAAAGCCGGCCACGAAGGCCGGTGAGAGTCCACGCGCCCACATTTGCATTTAAAAAATAATAAAAACAACCTAAAGTACGAGGCAGCCCGCTGCCCTAGGCGTCGTCGTCGTCGGGGTCCATGAGGTCGATGAGCATTGGCGCCGGCCCAGCCCAGGAGAACGATGTGTTCCGGAGCACGGCCATGTCGGGCGCAGGCGGTGCCGTCGCAGGCAGTACCGGCGCGGGGGGTTGTGCGGCCGCCTGTGTAGCCGCGGCCTGGCGCGCCTCCTCCTCGGCCTCGCGCTACTCCTCCTCGAGGTCGCACTCAAGCATCTCGAGGTACTCGTCGTCGCGGCGCTCCCCGGCCACCCGGATCTGGCGCCAGTGCTCGAGGTATGCCGCCTCCTGCGCCGGCGTCGCCCCCGTCTAGACCGGCAGCGCGCGTACCCACTCGCGCACTACTCCCGTCCAGGAGTAGCACTCGATGGGGGATGGCTCCGGCTCGGGCTCCGCCTGCTTCTCCGGCTTGACGAGGTATCGGGGAGGGGACGGTGGCGCCACCGGTGGCACCATGTAGTCGCCCGTCGTGGAGAGGGCAAGTGCCTGCACCATTGCCGCCTCGTAGCGAGCCTCCTCTTCCTCCGCCGCCTCCGCCCTCTGCCGCTCGTCCTCCTCGCTCTCCCGGTAGACAGCCGCAAGGGTCGCCTGGTAGGCGTCCTCGGCCGCCTGGTCCTCCTTGCGGACGATGACCGGCGGCGGCGGCTCGCTCCGGTCGACCTCGCACACGCCCCGTCGCCTCGCCTCCTCATGCTCGAAAGCGAACCGCCTCGCCCAGTTGGGCGAGTCGGATCTGTAGGCGGGCTCGGGGCGCTGCTCCAGCATCAGCAGCGCCCGCCGGCGCCTCACCTCCTCCGCATGAGCCCTAGCTGTCCACGGTGCCGCCGGCACTGGGATCCTATCTGGATCTAGATGCCAGTCGTGCGGCAGGGTCACGTCGGGGTACGGCAGAGGCTGGCGGTGCCGCCAGTGCCACTCCGCCTAGTGCACTGGCATGTTCATGCGCTGCCTCTGCCGGCGAGGCGCCGGAGGAGGCGGGAGGAACTCTGCGGGGAAAGGGGTGGCGGGGGCCTTGCCCTTGGCCTTGCTGCTATTGGCGCCAGAGAAGAGCCCCATCTCGTTGTGGTTCTGGTGGCTAGGGCTTGCCGACAATGGGGGAGCAGAGATGGCTAGATGTGGACGATGAGTTTGGATGAAGACGGCCCCGCCGCACGGTTGGCTTAAAAAAGGACGAGCGCCGTCGCTGACGCATGGGCCCATGGTCATAAATTAAGCTGACCACGTGGGCAGCGGGTAGTTAGACGGCCGCCATGTGGGGACACCGCAGACAGCAAGAAGCCGCGTGTGGCGTCCGTTCGGTGTCCGCGCCGACGTATTTGGGGCGCAAATTTGGGCCGCAAATGCATCCGCGTGGATGCGATGCGGACGTGATTTGGGTTTGGGTCGGCGCGTTGGGCCGCCACTTTTGTCTGCACTGACCTAAACGGACAGCGGCGGACAAAATGGGTCGGCCCTTTGGAGTTGCTTAGGGGAGTCTGAAACGTCTGTCAGGCCCACTTGTTAGTTGCATTATATCTCTCCACACCTCATGTGTTTTTTCCTCTAGGTCCACATGGCACATCTCGTTGCTTTGATTTGATACTTATATTTGATGTCTACACTAGTGGCTGGGGAGCGCCTCTTGAGGCGGTCAGGTGCGTTGCTAATTAGGTTGTTGTTCTTGTTCGCTCATCAGCACAACAATAATGATGAGCTTTATAAAGTTCTGGAAAACACTTATCTTCAGCAACTGTCGGTGTTCTGGGAACGGGGGTCCCCAGACTTGCCTGCCTGCGGCTTGCGGCGTGGCTTAAAAGGGGGCCCAGCACGGCCCATCTTCATCAACACAGACCCAAGACCCTCGCGGAGCGGACGACACGGAGCTTCCTCAGTCACGGCCTCATCAGGCTGGCTCACGAGGAGGCGGAGAGATCAAGGTGGGGTACCTCACGAGGTGCCCGTGACGCAAGCCATGACGACCAAGGGTGCCAGGCGGGCGCCAGCCCGCGCAGTGTCCTCCTTTCCTCTTTGGTGCAAAGGGAGCAAGCGCAGGTGAGAGCATCAAGCAAAAGCACCCGTTTCGGTGCAACGAGACCAAGACCAGTCCAACGGCAGGGAGGAAGTCATTGTGGAGCCCAAGCCAGCATCACCACCAGAGCCTTTGACAGGCGAGGACCAACTTTAGTCAGGATAAGTGTACCAGATGTTCCCATTCAAAATGGCCAATTGTTGGCGCCCTTCCCGCTCAATATTTGGGAAGAGGCCCAGGGCCTTTGCCTATAAATAGGACTAGCCACCCACAAGGTAGGAGGAGGGAAATCGGAGAGAGGATCGAGAAGAGAGAGAGAGAAGGGTGACTGAACTCCTCCTAGCAGTTCATCCCCTCAGCCAAGAACAGACCCTCGCGAGGCTGTTCTTCCTTGTATTGCTCATCATCATCAGCCCAAGAGGCAATCTACCATACCACACACTGGAGTAGGGTATTACACCACAACGGTGGCCCGAACCAATATAAACCCTGTGTCTCTTGTGATGTTCTTTCCATAGCTAAGATCTTAGCGAGGCAGAGGGGTGCAGGTAGGTAGATGGCGAAATCTCCGCGTGCACCCCAGTGTTTGAACCTCAAGGGTCCGCCGGAACCCGAAATCTGACATTTGGCACGCCAGGTAGGGGTGCACCGGAGTTTTCCCTTCCGCCACCACCACGACCTACCTCGCGATGAGTAGCGCGTCGCCCGCTCTGGCCGCCGGCGCTAGCATGGGGGCCAGGTGGCTCCGAGCCCTCGCCCCAGCCCTGCAACGGTTACATGGTCGGACAAGTTCAGGCCAATGACGCCGCTGCGCTACAGCGGCGCGACTGATCCTCTGGCCTTCTTGTTGGCATACGAGGAGGCCATCCACGAAGCTGGAGGTGACGATAAGGTCATGGCCAACTGGCTCCCCATGGCCCTCACCGGCGCTCCGCGCGCATGGCTGCTCCACCTGCCGGCAACCTCCATGGCCTCTTGGGAAGAGCTTCGCAGCCTCTTCAGCGCCCACCACGCTACACCAACACCCCCGGTCGTCGTGGCCCTCCTGGGCGGCTCGCAGGCGCCGCCTACAAGTCACCACGTCAAGCCATTCATCCGCCGGGTCAGCGCCGCTTCCACGCGGCAGGGGGCTCTCCCGGACCGGGCGGCGCCCAAGGCCGGCCTGACCTTCAGCTCGGAGGACCACCCCTCCAACTCGGCCTGCTCGGGTGTGCTCCCCATGCTGTGCACCCCCACCATCTGCCAGGTGGCCGTCACCAGAACTCTCATCGATGGCGGTGCGGGCCTCAGCGTACTCTCGGTTGAGGCCTTCAACCTCCTCTGCATACCCCTGGAACGGCTGCAACCCAGCCGGCCCTTCTCAGACGTTGGGGGCGGATCATCCAGCTCCTTGGGACAGATCCGGCTCCCAGTAACCTTCGGCACCTACAACAACTTCCGCACGGAGCTGGTCGACTTCGACATCGCCCCCATCGGCCTCCCCTACAATGCCATCCTCGGCTACCTAGCGCTGGCCCAATTCATGGCCGCGACGCACCTGGCGTACAACCTCATGAAGATCTCCGGGAGCAACGGTGTCCTCACCGTGCACGGGAACACCGGAGACGCGCTGCGAGTGCTCAAGCTTGCCTTCAAGACGGCGGCATCGGCACAGCCCGCTGACTCGGAGACCCCCGAGCCCAAGGGGGCTGCACCCGCCAAGAAGAAACAGTTGTTCACCCAAGACAAGGCAGAAACCAAGCAAATACCCGTCGATGAGGACGAAGGCACCGGGCCTCAAGGCCGACGAGGATCGGTCCCTCTCCCCGGGAAGCGAGGCGCCAGAAGGCTGGGTCATGTACTTCGATGGGGTGTTCTCCAGGCATGGCACTGGGGCTGGGGCGGTGCTTATATCGCCCACTCAGGACAAGCTCTACTACGCTGTACAGCTCTGTTTCCAGCAAGGTGAAAAGGTCTCCAACAACATAGCGGAGTATGAAGGTTTAATAGCGGGCTTGAAGGCCGCAGCTGCCCTGGGGGTGAAACGCCTCACCATCAAGGGCGATTCGCAGCTCCTTGTCAATTTCTCCAACCAGGTGTATGAGCCGAAAGATGAGCACATGGAAGCCTTCCTTGCGGAGGTCCGCAGGATGGAGAAGCAGTTCTGGGGGTTGGAGTTGCGGCATGTGCCCCGTGGCACCAATCAGGAGGCCGACGACATCGCCAAACGGTCATCCAGGCGGTTACCTCAGGAGCTTGGCATCTTCGAGGAGCGGCTCTTCAAGCCCTCAACCCTACCGTCATTGTCAAACAAGGCTCAGCCTCGGGAGGAGCTCCCCCAGCCACCTGCCTCAGGAGCCCCGGTCTGTGGCCCGGCCTCAGGAGCACGCCTGCTCCTGATGATGGAACCTCAGGAGGGGTGCTGGATCACGGAGCTCTGGAGTTACTTAACACAAGGGACCCTGCCGGAGAAGGAGGAGGAAGCGGAGCGTGTGGCACGGCAGGCCACGGCATACTGCATCAAGGATGGAGAGCTCTACCGGAAGCAACCAAACGATGTATCCCTGCACTGCATCTCCAGGGAGCAAGGAAAGGAACTACTGGAAGATATACACGGCGGAGACTGTGGACATCATTCATCATCACGGACCCTCGTCGGCAAGGCGTTCCGTAGTGGGTTTTATTGGCCCACCGCACTCAATGACGTCATCGAACTGGTGAAAGCTTGTGAGGCCTGCCAGTTCCACGCCAAGCAGATCCATCAGCCGGCAGGAGGCCTGCAGACTATACCCCTTTCGTGGCCATTCACAGTCTGGGGGCTGGACATCCTGGGCCCGTATCCTCGGGCGCCAGGGGGCTACCGCTACCTCTACGTCGCCGTGGACAAGTTCACCAAGTGGGCTAAAGTAGAGGCCGTCCGCACCATCCCCGCGGGTTCCGCGGTCAAGTTCATCAGGGGCATCGTGAGCCGGTTCGGGGTGCCGAACCGCATCATCAGAGACAATGGTTCGCAGTTCACTAGTAACCTCTTCAAAACATACTGTCCTAACCTTGGAACTGCCGTGGTGGCCACAGGATGTTTGCGAGGGCGCCCTCGGCCGCACTTGGGCGGGGGAGAGGCAGGCTCAACCTGCCGAGCCTTCCCCTTCTCCATGGCCGAGAACCTCCTCGACGGGGCCATGAAGAAGAAGGAGAACCAAGGGGGGATGAACTGGAAGGGCGCGCACCGATCCGTACTCATAGCCGGCGAGGGCCAACCGTCGGCCCACACGATCGGAAGTAATCATGACCCGCTTTGCATGCAGGGACTTGTCCAATCCGTGTAGTTGCCGAGGCGTCGTGGGGAAGTGGAGACGCCCATGTCCAATCAACCGCCACGCGGTGCCCAAGGCCGCGGGTTGTTAGGGCCCGCGGCGCTTCGCTCTTGCCCTTTCGCCTCCATGCACGGCCAAGTCCGGGCGCGCCTTGCGCCCGGGGGCTACTGTCGGCGTTCTGGGAATGGGGGTCCCCAGACTTGCCTGCCTGCGGCCTGCAGCGTGGCTTAAAAGGGGGCCCAGCACGGCCCATCTTCATCAACACAGACCCAAGACCCTCGCGAGGGGCCAAGCCTCGCGGGGCGGATGACATAGAGCTTCCTCAGGCACGGCCTCATCAGGATGGCTTGCGAGGAGGCGGAGAGATCAAGGCGGGGTACCTCACGAGGTGCACGTGATGCAAGCCATGACGACCAAGGGTGCCAGGCGGGCACCAGCCCGCGCAGTGTCCTCCTTTCCTCTTTGGTGCAAAGGGAGCAAGCGCAGGCGAGAGCATCAAGCAAAGGCACCTGTTTCGGTGCAACGAGACCAAGACCAGTCCAACGGCAGGGAGGAAGTCATTTGTAACGCCCTCGATGCGGATATATCTCCCACGTGTCGAAGCATGACTTAGAGGCATAACCGCATTGAAAGCAATGTCGCAAGTGAGGTAATCTTCACACAACCCATGTAATACATAGGGGAAAGAGATACATAGTTGGCTTACAATCGCCACTTCACACAATTACATGAATAAAGCATTACAACATCCAAATGCAATCAAGGTCCGACTACGGAACCAAAATAAAAGAAGAACCCCAAATGCGACAAAGTCCCCCGATCGACCCCAACTGGGCTCCACTACTGATCGACTGAAACGAAACAACACAAAGGACACGATCTTCAACGAGCTCCTTCTGAGCTTGGTTGTGTCACCTGCACGGTCTCATCGGCACCTGCAAGCTGGTTTTGGAAGTAACTGTGAGCCACGGGGACTCAACAATCTCGCACCCTCGCGATCAAGACTATTTAAGCTTATGGGTAAGGTAAAGGTATGAGGTGGAGCTGCAGCAAGCGACTAGCATATATGGTGGCTAACATACGCAAATGAGAGCGAGAAGAGAAGGCAAAGCGCGATCGAGAAAATATGATCAAGAAGTGATCCTAGAACAACCTACGTCAAGCATAACTCCAACACCGTGTTCACTTCCCGGACTCCGCCGGAAAGAGACCATCATGGTTACACACGCGGTTGATGTATTTTAATTAAGATCAACTTCAGGTTTTCTACAACCGGACATTAACAAATTCCCATCTGCCCATAACCGCGGGCACGGCTTTCGAAAGTTCAAATCCCTGCAGGGGTTTCCCAACTTTGCCCATGACAAGCTCTCATGGTCAACGAAGGAATAGACCTCCTCCCGAGACATTCCGATCAGACTTGGTATCCCGGTTCTACAAGACATCCTCGACAATGATAAAACAAGTCCAGCAAAGCCGCCCGATGTGCCGACATCCTGATGGGAGCTGCACATATCTCGTTCTCAGGGCAACACCGGATAGGTCAAGCTACGAGTAAAACCATCCCTCAAGTTTCCCTGAGGTGGCCCCGCAGGCTGCCCATTTCGGACCAACACTTAGACAAGCACTGGCCTGGGGGGGTTAAATAAAGATGACCCTAGGGATGCACGACTCCCAAGGGAAAAAAGGCTAGGTGGCGAATGGTAAAACCAAGGTTGGGCCTTGCTGGAGGAGTTTTATTCAAAGCAAACTGTCAAGGGGTTCCCATTATAACCCAACCGCCTAAGGAACGCAAAATCCGGGAACATAACACCGATATGACGGAAACTAGGGCGGCAAGAGTGGAACAAAACACCAGGCATAAGGCCGAGCCTTCCACCCTTTACCAAGTATATAGATGCATTAAATAAATAAGAGATATTGTGATATCCCAACAAAATATATCCATGTTCCAACACGGAACAAGCTCCAATCTTCACCTGCAACTAACAACGCTATAAGAGGGGCTGAGCAAAGCGGTAACATAGCCAAACAACGGTTTGCTAGGACAAGGTGGGTTAGAGGCTTGGTTCAACAATATGGGAGGCATGGTAAGCAAGTGGTCGGTATCACAGCATAGGCATAGCAAAAGAGCGAGCAACTAGCAAGCAAAGATAGAAGTGATTTCGAGGGTATGATCATCTTGCCTGAAATCCCGTAAGGAAGAAGAACGAGTCCATGAAGAAGTCAAACGGACGTAGACGAACGGGTCCTCACAAATGTGACGTTACCGGAACAAACCCGAAGAAGCAAACACCGGAAAGAAGCACACAACATAGTAAACAACCGACACATGAACATGGTATGATATGCGGAATGCGGTATGCGATGCATATGCATGATTTGCAAAGGAAAGATGGAACCTGGCCTCAACTTGGAAAACCAAGAGTGCCACTGGAAAGGTGAGGTGATTACAGTTGAAATCGATATAAAGAACGCCGGAATCGGATGCATGGTTTGGAAATGGCAAGCAATTCAAATATGGCACCGGTCGGCGATAAACAGCAAGTAGCCACATAAATGCATCAAGTAAAATATGCTACAGCACTCAAACATGGCAACAAAATACATGGCAGGGATCCATTCATGATGCTTAACAAAATATAAACACTGAGCTACGGCTAATTCATCCATTAACAGGTTCAAACAAGCATGGCAAAAGTGCAATTGGTAAACAAATTTCAGACTTAGTGAAATTAACACTTGTTTGGAATTTCAGATCAGGTAGCACACTTTGGAGCATGAAAACTATATGCTACAGGGCCTGAACATGGCAAAGTAAAGCATGGCATGGAGCTACTCAAAGAGCTTAACAAAAGTCCCTTAGTGACCTTGAGCCAAAAGGGATCAGAAAATACATTTGCAAGCATGTGAACATGGCAAAAACATAAACAGATCACAGACTTAGAGAAAAACTGGAGCATGCAAATCAGATATCAAGTAGGCATGTTCACGAGCTCGATGCACTCACTGCAGAGCAAGGCATGACAATCTAAGCATACACCCATCAAGAATACACATTATACAAGCTAGACATGGCAAGAACAATAACGTAGCATGCACGGATCAACTACAACATCCTCGGCAAAATCACTAACAAGTAGACAATCTGCCCAGATTCACGAAATAGCAAAAATAGAGCTCGATTGACTCAGGCTAGGGTGCTCCATAATTGCAAACAAAGACATGGATGGATAGAGCACTACAAGATTAACAAAACATCCTTACTGATCATCCTCAAAAGAGTCACGGATCACTAGGAAACAACATGAACATATGGCATATTGATATAAATAGGTCAAGGACTTAGTGGAAATGCTAAGTCCCTGAAATCAGCATTAACGAATGCTCCACTTTGCAAGCTTGTGCTAGTCACCACACACATCACAAAAATACATGGGTTGCACCTCTGGATAGATGGCAAAACATATAACAAAACACATGTAGAGCTCAGGGGCATATCATGCACACAATAATCATGGCAAAAATGACAAATAGCCATTTGGAGCAGCTGATCTGACAATTATCTCAAATAGCATTCTTCTAACAGCATTTCGGGCATCAAGATGAGCTCAAATGAAAATGATGCAATGAGATGAAATGATGTACTCTCTGAGACGAACATTTTAATATGCTATACGCGCGAATAGGAGCAACGGTTGCAGAGTTATGACATGCGGAAAAATGCTAAAAATTACGGGGATTAGGTCAAAAGGGTCAACCTCTCAGGACGGATCCAGATCTGAATCAGGCCTGCACGGAAAACGATGATCGCCAGAGCTCACGAGAGGAGGTGGCTGGAGTCGACGGAGGTGGCCGGCGAGGGATCGGGACGGCGCGGGCGAGGTCCGGCAGGACGCCGGTGGCGGCGGTGCAGCCGTCCGGCGAGGCACGGCAGGGCGGCGGTGTGCGGGGCGGCGCCGGCGAAGGGCGGCGCCAGCGGGAAGGAGCCGCGGCGGCAGGCGCGGTGGCGGCGCTCGAGCATGGCAGCTGCGGCATCTACCGGGCGGCGGAACGAGATGGGCCCCGCGGGCCCGATCCGGGCCGCGCGGGCCGGCGGCGGGGCTGGAGGAGAGAGAAGGTGGCGGAGATGACGTGGCAAGCTGGGATTCGCCGGCGGCGACGGTTGGACATGTCCGGGCGCAGGAATATTTGTCCGGTGACGCGAGAGGGAGCAGGGCTAGGGTTTGTTCCGCGATTTTTGGGGAGGGGATCACATATTTATAGGTAGAGGGAGCTAGGAGAGTCCAAATGAGGTGTGGTTTTCAGCCACGCGATCGTGATTGAATGCTCTAGATGATGGAGGAAGTTTAGGTGGGTTTTGGGCCAAAATGGAGGGGTGTTGGGCTGCAACACACACGAGGCCTTCTCGGTCCCTCGGTTAACCGTTGGAGCATCAAACGAAGTCCAAACGGTATGAAACTTGACAGGCGGTCTACCGGTAGTAAACGAAGGCTGCTTGGCAAGTCTCGGTCCAATCCGGAAATGTTTAACACCCGCAGGCAAAAGAAAGGTAGAAATGACCACCGGAGGAGAACGGAGCGCCGGAATGCAAAACGGACAATGGGGAAAATGCTCGGATGCATGAGACGAACATGTATGCAAATGAAAAGCACATGATGACATGATATGCAATGCATGACTTGCAAGCAATGACAAGGCAACAACAGTGAATAACTGGAGGACACCTGGCACATCGGCCTCGGGGCGTTACATCATTGTGGAGCCCAAGCCAGCGTCACCACCAGAGCCTTTGGCAGGCGAGGACCAACTTTAGTTAGGATAAGTGTACCAGATGTTCCCCTTCAAAATGGCCAATTGTTGGCGCCCTTCCCGCTCAATATTTGGGAAGAGGCCCAGGGCCTTTGCCTATAAATAGGACTAGCCACCCATAGGGTAGGAGGAGGGAAATCGGAGAGAGGATCGAGAAGAGACAGAGAGAGAGAGAGAGAGAGAAGGGTGACTAAACTCATCCTAGCAGTTCATCCCCTCAGCCAAGAATAGACCCTCGCGAGGCTGTTCTTCCTTGTATTGCTCATCATCATCAGCCCAAGAGGCAATCCACCACACCACACACTGGAGTAGGGTATTACACCACAACGGTGGCCCGAACCAGTATAAACCCTGTGTCTCTTGTGCTGTTCTTTCCATAGCTTAGATCTTAGTGAGGCGGAGGGGTGTAGGTAGGTAGAAGGCGAAATCTCCGCACGCACCCCAGTGTTCGAACCTCATGGGTCCGCCGGAACCCGAAATCCGATAGCAACAATCTATCAACCAATTTCTCCATGAAGAATTAATAAAAATGGCACCCTTTAATCCACACATATTCTTCCATGTAAGCACCACTTGGAAGTTGCCTAGAATCAGAATACTATTATCATCGTCAGGATAGCCACACATGTTGCTATGGTTGCTCGTGTCCAAGTCCCCCAACCCTATCAATCATAAGAACAAGGATTCGGAGAGATACTAGCAGGTGATGGGAGGGTGTAGAACCAACAGGAAGACATGTAACTGAGAATGTGTTCATTTTGTTTATGATTACCGGTCAGTTGGCATTGCTCTCCTCCCTTACGGTTTCATGGTTTTGTATTGCCAACATAACAAAGCAGGTTGTGTTTATAGACGGTGCACGTGTCAGTTCGGTGGCCTGTTCATATATTTTCAAATTACCATGGCTATGAGCTCTCACAGTACAAGAACAGGGTTTTGGATCAGGCAATGTCATTATGCAACCTTTCCAATTTTCCTACACTTATACAATGAAAACTTTGCAAACTACTCCAAAATGAGATTTCCAGTTCAGAAATGAATCAATGCAAATCACAAACAACGGAAATTAACAAGAGCCAAAAGGAGAGCTCACCAAGTCTGCCTTTGTGAATGTCGAGATGCTGTTGTAGCCATTGTTCCGTGGCTTATTGTCGTGGCCATTGTAGCCACCGCCCTCGGTACCTGGAAGTTCCGAACAAGCTTTAACAGCTTAAAGTGCTATTAGTGTGTGTATATTCCGTTCAAGATGATCTAATATCAATTGCTAGATGAACTAAGTGGTTTGTCCATGGCTTGAAGGTGGAAGTTATAAGAATATAAGTGAGTTTAATAAGTAAAACAAACCAACTAGTCCAAGTATAAAACAAAAGCTATAATTTTGCGTAGAGCTACAATAGTATCAAAAAAGAATTCTAGTAGACCAGTAATATAAGATTGGATGAGATAAAGTTGTGAAGCAACACAATATAATATTATAAGAAAAGTAAAAACTGGAAGTAAGAACAAAATATATTGAAGTTAGACCAAACCAAATGCTCCAAAAAATCCGAGCCAGATATATGTAATTTTTGTCTACAGTGTGTTGTGCATCTACGACATACAATGATCATGATAAATTGATTATTGGACATGGTAACAGGAAGAAATCATTGTTATGCTCACTACACCATGTAGCTTGTGGATGCTCCAAAACATAATAACTTATAAAAGGTTCATGAGTATTGTCTATGTGTTGTATGCGGAGACAATGATTTAACACTTCAACAATAGTCAATAGGAAAAATTTAGTTTGCTCAACTACAAAACTAAGGTAGAATATTTTGTTCAAACACACCAAACATTTAAGCACCTAATATTAAATTACCCACCATCATAAAGTCATAAATTAAGTGATCTAGATGTGGGTTCAATTACTATGTTGCTTACCTACTGCAAAAGTACCGAGGGGGTGTGCTACTTCTTGAGCTTGCGTTGATTATTCCCTTAAAGAGGAAAGGGTGATGCAGAAAAGTAGAGATAAGTATTTCCTTCAGTTAAGAACCAAAGTATCAATCCAGTAGGAGGCTTCCGAACCTTCACAAAATCGGTCACTCGGCAATCCACAATTCCTCTTGGATGCTCTAGACCTTGAGGCCTAACCGTCTGGAAGAAGCATAGTCTTCAAAGGTAACAAGCGTCGGATCCACGCAGGATCAATCTCTTCAGTGATGCTCAATCACTTTGGGTTTGTAGGTGTTTGGGTTTTGGTTTTCCTCACTTGATGATTTTCGCTCAAATTCTTCGGAGGATGGGATGCTCTCAAATGACAAGTGTCAGTTTCTCGCGGAGCAGCCAACCAGCTAGTGGTTGTAGGGGGCGGCTATTTATAGCCTAGGGAGCAGCCCGACATGAGAAGACATAAATGCCCTTCAAAGATATGACCTTTAGGTGGGTAGATATTTTGGGACAGCTGGCGCATAGCACATCAATGGTCGGAATTTGAGTAGCAAAATCCTCAGGGCTATCATGTTCCTCACTATGTAGGCAATCCGCACTGGCGAATTCCTAACTCCTCAGTCAGAACAAATTCCTCAGAGAACAGAAGAACTTCGTCTCTATCACTGAAGAATATGACTGAACTGTATGAGATTTCCAATGGCTTCACTCGAAGGGATTGGTAGGTGTAGGATTTTGAGTTGAGCATCACTTGGAAATTTTTCCTTAGTATTTCCTCGACCCCCTTTAACAGTACGGTGTTTCCTAAGACTCAAGAAAGAGAAAATGAAACTGTAAAAACAAAAGTCTTCACGCTTCATGTTCCTCACTTGAATACCGGGTCTTCAAGGTCACACCAATTTCTTCAATTTCAAAGTCTTCATAAAGTCTTCAGAAATCCAAAATCTTCAGTCGAAGAACTTCATTTTTAGGGGTTGACTTGCTCTGTAAATATCAAACTCCTCATAGACTTATGGACCTGTGTACACTCACAAACACATTAGTCCCTTAACCTATAAGTCTTTAATACACCAAAATCACTAAGGGGCACTAGATGCACTTACAAGGGCTGAATCCCATCGCCTGAAGAAGCTCTAACAAATATTCCCAGGACAGGGAGTCGAAAGCTTTTGCAATATCCAGTTTGAAGAGCAGAGCAGGTTTTCTAGCCCGATGTAAGGGCCAGTTCTTTTCGGCGATTCTCCCAGAATCGCCCCCTCCCCAGCTTCTCCCAGAATCGCCACTACATATTTTTTTACAATCCTATCTAGTTAAGGTCTAATTAGCTAGGATTGTAAAAAACATATGGAGTGGTGATTCTGGGAGAAGCTGGGGAGGGGGCGATTCTGGTAGAATCACCCAAACGAACTGGCCCTAAGGCCCTGACGCAGCCCTGAACGTCCATGAAGCTGTCATGTATACATTTACCCTTTTAAAAAGTTGTAGATATGTTCATATATCTCTGTTTTGCATGTTGACCCCTATCAAAACTGCACTTCCATTGTGTATAAGACCACAAAATAATCTTCTAGTTTTGGTATTTTTGTATGTACAAACATGCAATCCTTTGTTAGTGTAATATTAGTTAATGTTAATTCTTGGTGAGTCTGAAATTTGTACGCTTCCAATTATGAGGAATTGTGTTGATGTAGTACAACTTTCATGCTTTGGAGTTTCAGGCGATGCTTCCATATTAAATTACATATGCTTTATTGGTTAGGAAAGTTTGCTTCTGTGGTTCCCTTATTTTTTTTGGTGACTTTGGCATGTAGGCGACATGAGCATGCACCCCCATATTGGTGGCACTGTTAGTTGATTTCCATTTTAGATTGTATATGCTTCCTATCAAGATGAGTTGTTGACACCACTTTTTCCATGCTTCCTACTTATAGAGCTTCCACATTGTATTATATATGCTTCACCGGTCTAGATATTTGCTTCCATCTCTCAACCAAGTTCTTTGAATTTTGAATTTAGATCATATAAACATGCATCCCCATTTTGGCTGTAGTCTTTGTTGATTTTCATTTCTAGTTGTCCATGCTTCCAAATTAAATGAGCCATATTGAGATAGACATTTATATGCTTCCTACTTGTTGAGGTTTAAAACCGTACTTCGTACTCTTGTTTATTTCTCATGCATGATGCACACAGTCAAACCTATGTTTCTTGCAGGTCATGATTCTTCACAAATGCTGCTATAATATGATTTTGAACATGTTTACATACTTAGAGATGTTTGTATTAGCTGATTGATTGGCACTTTTAAATTTTAGTTCATGGCTTTGTCATCATGAAGTAGGTTGATACAAATTGTTTTTGCAGGAGTTGCCATATGATGTTTCGTTTCAATGAGATTGTGAAAGGGCCCAAGCCATGACAGAGAGCCTCTGTTCCCAGATATGGGTTTTGGAGGCTGAAAATATTTATGCGAAGTCGCATTGTTGTATAGTTTTTGAAGCAAACAAGACTAATGCAGGAAACTAAGAATTTGTGCAGTCAATCTGACCATTGTGTACAATGTGAAATTTAAAATTGTGATTGATAAATGATTTTTATTAACATAAGAAATTTAAATTATGAGCTCTTGCAGCATGATCATAGTGGTAGTAACCAAAGGAGTACGGAAGCGCGTTTGTAGCATGTTCTAAACATTCCAAATAAAAATAGGTACCATTGTAATAGTCGTGAGTACATGGAAGCAAATCTGCAGGTCTTCAGAAACATGTTTATGCTTCATCTATAGAGGATCGAGCAGCAGCAAGAAAATCTTGTTGGAACCTTTTTATTCGGATCAAACTGCTGTTGTTTGCTGCTATTTATTTCATAGTACAGTGAAGAGGAAAGCAAAGTCGCGAAGACAGAGAATGAGAGCGCACAACAGTAGTGATGAGAGGAAAAGTTTGGAACGTGTGGCGGGAGAAAGCACCACGTTTTCAATTAAGAATTGACCACTAGTTTTTTCAACTAGGTGTCCTTTTTCTATATGGTAAACAAATGGTATTTTTCTGCAAACTACAAATGTACAAAAAAAATAAAAATTGTGTTGTGATTCAACTATGTGTGATGCTTTTTTAGAGAAAAGAAATTATGGAAGTCCATATATTGATTCTGAGAGAGTTCAAACTACGCGCGTGTGTGTGAATACTTTGACGTCTACCATTTGTTTATTGAAATTCCATAGGAGAAACTGGACATAATTTATCATTTGTTAAAAAATGAATCTAAGCTGAGGCACTACTTTCTCATATGTGAATGAGATTTCATATAAAAAATAGAAAGAAATTGATCTATTGTACAATTTTGTATTTTTTCTGAAGGTCAAGAAGTTGTGTTCGAGAAGGTCAAGTTTGAGGGTCAAGTTAAAATATTATTGCCTCGTAGGTTCTTGTCTTCACAAGATGTACACCTATTTTCCTCTCTCACAAAAAGTGTCTTTTCAGCATACAACAGATCCAAAAAGCCCGAAGAAAATCATGGCAAAAAATATAGAAAGTCCTGAGAGGTTGGGGACAAGGGTTCAAAGAGGATTTCTGTAGTGAATAAGTTTTTTATTCCTACGTGGTGTACATTGTTGTTTCTGGATGATGAGCATTTTGTTCCCATATACTCCTTGTTTTTTAAAGAATGAAGTTCAAAAACAAGAAAATGAGAAGTTCAAAAACTTTGATTTTCCTTGTTACTAAATAATAAACTAAGAAGTTCAATTTAAAAAAATGGAGTAGTTCAATATTTATTACAAAAACTCGATTTTTTCTAGTTACTAACGAATAAACCAAGAAGTTCAGTTCGCTGCAACAAGCTATAGCGAACACCGCTCCTCTGCTCTCTCGTGAACTTCAGATGCATTAGTGTTTGGACCATGGAGGAATTTTTTCTGGGAGGCATTCCGTGGAGAGAGAGATGCTGCAACCATTTCTTGTTGTGGAAATTTGCATGTTGTCCCCTTTCTATTCTTGTAGCACAACCACGAAGCCAAATAAAGTTTTAAAAGAATTTTCTCATTTTTTAAACCGAAACACAGATAAGTCCAAATTTATATCTATCGGAAGTTCACGTATTGCATGCTGTGCATTTTGTATGAGAAAAAAAAGAATAAAAAGGCAAAGTTTAAAATTTGTTGCTAGAAATTCAAGTGCTCTTCCCCTGGAAGTTCAAAAATTCTTGTTATTAAAGAAAACTCATATTTTCCTCGTTATTAAAGAATGGAAACAAGAAGTTCAAAAATTAAATAACAAGAAGTTCAACTTTTAAAAATATAACGCTTCAAAATTTCATAAAAAAGATTAAAAAAATAAAACCAGGAAGTCCATATTAAAAAGATGGAGAAGTTCGATGATTATAGAAAACTCAGATTTCCTCGTTATTAAAGAATGGAAACAAGAAGTTCAAAAATAAAGTAACAAGAAGTTCAACTTTTAATAATAGAGCGCTTTGAAATTTCTTTAAAAAGATTAAAAAATAAACCAGGAGGTTTGTATTAAAAAGATGGAGAAGTTCAATGATTATAGAAAAACTCAGATTTTCCTCGCTATTAAAGAATGGAAACAAGAAGTTCAAAAATAAAATAACAAGAAGTTCAACTATTAAAGATAGAGCGCTTCAAAATTCATAAAAAACAATTAAAAAATCAGATTAAAAGTTCATAAAAAATCAAATATTTTCACATAACCGATAGAAGTTCAGGTTGATAACTATCAGAAGTTAATGTACTACACGGTGTGCATTTGTGTATTAAAAATAAATAAAAAAGCAAAGGCTAAAAGTTTTGTTGTTATAAGTTCACGTCCTTCATCGGAGAAAGTTAAAAAAAATATTGTGAGAGAGATTTGTACAAAAGGAATATCATTTGTGTAACACTGATGAATGGATGAGAAAATTATGAACGAAAATACGTCACAGAAGTTCAACTGAAAACAGCAGGAAGTTCAACTACTACAGTGGATGAATTTCAAATGAAAAACTTTCAAAATCGTCGTGAGTATGAAAAAACGATCAACACGGGAAAGTTACCTGTTTGCGGCAGCTTTCCATTGGTATATCACTTGCTCAATTCCGGTGAATGGATCGAGAGCTATGAGCAGTGGATGGAGATCTAAGAGCAAAAAAACACGTGAAAAACAGAGTGAAGTTCAAGCACGCACGCTGAGAAGTTCAAGTTCTTCACGTGGTGCATATTTGAAGAATCTATTTCGCGATAAAGGCATAATGCATGATCTCGCCGTTTTCGAAATTACTTGAAAACGGCCAGGATTCAGAGAAAACCATCAACATGAAAACGTTTCAAATTTTCCGTAGCTTTTCAGCGGTATTATTTGCCCCATTCCAATAAAGTTTGTAGAAATTACGGCAAAATAAGTTCTTAGTCATTTTCAAAACTGACATGAAACCGTAATGAATTAGGAGAAACAATACATACAAAAAAGTTTTACATTTCTTCAAGATTTCCAACGCCATATCATTTGCTGCATTTGGACATACGGTTAAAAAATTAGCTCGAAAATACAAACTCGATGGAACTTGTACCGTTTTCTAAATTACTTTTAAACCATTCAAAATTAGAAAAACTTTTAACATGAAAAAGTAGCGCATTTTCATAAGCTTTCCAACGCCATATTATTTTCCTCAATTGAATTAGTCGTTTAGAAATGGCATCGAAAATAGAAACTCGAGTGTTCCATTTGCGAAATTCTACAATTTTCCGAATTACTCTTTAACCATAGGGAATTAGAGAAAACTCTCAACATGTGGAAGGAGCAGTTTTGCAGCAGCTTTCCAACGCCATATAATTTGCCTCATTCCGGTAAACGGTTTAAAAATGCGATCGAAAATATGATTCATGTTTTTTGTATGAAGAAAAAACGGTTTTCAAAACTGCTCTTAAATCGCTTACATTTTGCCAAAAATTTAACTTGGGTCATGATACTGATGCCCATAGCTTTCCAACGGTATATCGCAAGCCCCATTTGGACACCTTTTAGCTGAAGTTCAACCTAGTACTCGAGGAAGGTCAGGCGCGTTACTCGGGAAGTTCATGTTGTGCTCATAATATTATTCTGATCTCATGATCAGGATAGTGTTTATATATATGCTTTTTGGGTTAGCTTTGTTCAAAACTCAACTTTAAAGAGTGTAAAGTAAAAAACACGAGAAGAGGCAGTTGTTGACCATGGCCTACCCACTCTCTCGGTGCCAGCCAACTTCCTAGAACGACACCGAGAGAGAACTTTAAAGAGTGTAAAGTAAAAAACATGAGAAGAGGCAGTTGTTGACCGTGGCCTACCCCCTCTCTCGGTGCCGAACAACTTCCTAGAATGGCACCGAGAGAGAACTTTAAAGAGTGTAAAGTAAAAAACATGAGAAGAAGCAGTTGTTGACCGTGGCCTACCCCCTCTCTCGGTGCCAGTCAACTTTCTAGACCGGCACCGAGAGAGAACTTTAAAGAGTGTAAAGTAATAAACACGAGAAAAAGAAGTTGATGACCGTGGCCTACCCCCTCTCTTGGTGCCGGTCAACTTCCTAGACCGCCAGGGCCACCGGATAGCCCATGCATATACATGCGATGGCCTCCTTTGAGAGCACAAGAAGTTTCGAGGCCAACGGGGCAACATGACCCACACTTCCTGCACAAACCGGACACATTCCCTCTCGATACCCATAGACTATCTCGAAGAATGGGCCTAGACTTGGTCTTTCATCTCATGATGACATGCAGTAACACGGAGAAGCAGTTATTCACCATGGACTACACCCTCTCGGTGCCGAACAATGCCCTAGACCGCCGGGGCCATCGGATGGATGCTCGATATGGAGACCGCCGAGGGGGAAGGGCACCCCTACATGCGTGTGGCCCATGCATATGCATGCAGGGGTGGTGTGCCATTTGAATAAGCAACGCATGTCCTTGACGTGACACGTGCCTCACAAACCACACACACGGGCGGGAACGTCGAGGACCGGCTGCGTCCGTCCCTAAGACAGAATCTTCGGTGGGTGATCCCGTGACAGAATGAGCCTAGACTTGGTCTATCATCTCGCGACGACATGCACTAACACGAAGAAGCAGTTATTCCCTGTGGCCTACCCCCTCTAGGTGCCGAACAACGCCCTAGACCGTCGGGGCCACCGGAGGGGTGCCGGTCTCTAGAACCGGACGAGGCCCATCTGAAGAAGAAAACACAAGACGGTAATTATGATGTGCTAAGGTTGTTTGCCAAGCATGGAAGACAAAAAAAAGACAATTCATATTATCGAGAATGCACAAGGAGGAAAGAGATCTAGGTTAGATGCTTTACCGAGAGCGCCTCTCAGAAAAGGTGGCCATTACCGAGAGCCGAGAATCGACCCTCGGTAACCACTGCTCTAATTTTTTCCCTTCTCTTTTTGTTTTTGTTTTACACTATCTTGTTTTGTATCTCATATTTCATATGCTATTACAACCAAAGTTTGGAAATTCCATGACTTTTGATGAATTTTTTCGATAAAAGACTTTGGATGAACTCAGATATATGCTTTTTGGGTTAGATTTGTTCAAAACTCAACTTTAAAGAGTGTAAAGTAAAAAAACATGAGAAGAAGCAGTTGTTGACCGTGGCCTACCCCCTCTCTTGGTGCCGGTCAACTTTCTAGACCGGCACCGAGAGAGAACTTTAAAGAGTGTAAAGTAAAAAAACATGAGAAGAAGAAGTTGTTGACCGTGGCCAACCCCCTCTCTCGGTGCCGGTCAACTTTCTAGACCGGCACCGAGAGAGAACTTTAAAGAGTGTAAAGTAAAAAACCATGAAAAGAAGAAGTTGTTGACCGTGGCCTACCCCCTCTCTCAGTGTCGGTCAACTTCCTAGATCGCAGGGGCCACCGGATAGCCCATGCATATACATGCGATGGCCTCCTTTGAGAGCACAAAAGTTTCGAGGCCAACAGAGCAACAGGACCCGCACTTCCTGCACAAACTGGACACATTCCCTCTCGATACCCATAGACTATCTCGAAGAACGGGCCTAGACTTGGTATGTCATCTCGCGATGACATGCACTAACACGGAGAAGCAGTTATTCACCATGGACTACACCCTCTCGGTGTCGAACAATGCCCTAGACCGCCGGGGCCACCAGATGGGTGCTCGATATAGAGACCGCCCGAGGGGGCGGGGAGGACAACCCTACATGCGTGTGGCCCATGCATATGCATGCAGGCGTGGTGTGCTATTTGAATAAGCAATGCACGTCCTTGACGTGGCACGTGCCTCACAAACCACACACACACGGGCAGGAACGTTGAGGACCTGTAACGCCCCACATGTAACCTTCCCCAATTGTACTCCAACTCATGCCGTTTCCGGCATTAAGTTATATTTAATTCTCGGGTTCGGGTCTTTGCCTCCGTGTGTTGTTTTCGTTTTCGTGCATCTCATATCATGTCATCACGTGCATCGCATTTTGCATACATGTTCATCTCATGCATTCGAGCATTTTCCCCGTTGTCCGTTTTGCATTCCGGCGCTTCATTCTCCTCTGGTGGCCATTTCTAGCTTTATTTCGTGTGTGGGGATTAAACATTTCCGGATTGGACCGAGACTTGCCATGCGGCCTTGGTTTACTACCGGTAGACCGCCTGTCAAGTTTCGGGTCATTTGGACTTCGTTTGATACTCCAACGGTTAACCGAGGGACCGAAAAGGCCTCGTGTGTGTGCAGCCCAACACCCCTCCATTTTGGCCCAAAAACCCACCAAACTCAGCTCCATCGTCTCGGTCGTTCGATCACGATCGTGTGGGCAAAAACCGCACCTCATTTGGACTCTCCTAGCTCCCTCTATGCCTATATATACACCCCCCCCCCATTTTCGGATCTCTCTTCCTCCCCGAAACCCTAAAAATCGCCCCGCCGTCACCGGACACGTCCGGCTTCAACCGGACAGATCGCCGCCGCCGCCCGCAGCCAGTGGCGTGGCGCCACGTGGCGCGCCGCCACCCGCCTCCGTTCCGGCCCGCTCGGCCCGGGGAGAGTCCCCGCGGGCCCGAGCCGCTCCACCCCGCCGCCCGGCCTCGCGCCGCCTCCCTCCTCGACCCCGGCGACCGGCGCCTCCGCGGGCCGCCTCTCCGCCACCGCGGGCCGCCTCCCCGTCGTCGGCCCGGCCGCCCCTCGCCGCCCCTCGCTGATCCCGCCGCCTCGCCGCCCTGTTCCGGCCACCCCGGCGCCGGCGAGCGCCGCGGCCACCCCGGCCGAACCCGCCACCGTCGCCGGCCTCCTCCCTCCTCCACGCCGGCCGCCGCTGTCGCCATTTCCGGTGAGCCAGAGCTCGTCCGCTACAGTGTCGCCGCGCGGGTGAACAGTGCCCGTGGATCTGGATCTGGGATTTTTTCCCTCGGTTGACTTTTGACCTAATTCCCTAATGTTTCATGCCATGTTTGACTGCCCATAAGTTTGCATCCGTAGCTCCGTTTTGGGCATATGATATGTCAAAATCTTCGTCTCGACGAGTACATCATTTCATTCCATTGCATCATTTGCATTTGAGGTCATATTGTTGCCCAAAATGCTGTTGGAAGGAGGCATGTTGAGTTAAACTGCAGATCCGTTAGTCCAACATGCACTTTTGTCATTTTTGCCATATTTAATCGGTGCATGATATGCCTATGCCCCTTTGGGATGAATTGTTAAGCATGTTGTCTTCTTTCCAGAGGTGCCTTCCATGTATTTTTAGGATGTGTGTGTTGTCTTGTGCAAGCTTGCGAAGAGGGCTGCCTGAGATTATCAATTTCAGGGACTTAGTGAATTTCACTAAGTCTGAGCCGTTTTAGTTCACGATGCTATATGTCCGGCTTGTTTCCTAGTGATCCGTGCCTCTTTTGAGGATTATCATTAAGAGTGATTTGTTATGCTTGTTGTGCTTAATCCATCCATGTCTTTACTTGTTATGTTGGAGCACCCTAGGTTGACTCAATCGAGCTCAACTTTTGGATAGTTGCTGTTTTGGGCAGATCGTGAACTCTTTTGCAATTTTGCCGGAGTTATTGCTAGTGATCCATGCATGCTATGCCATTGTTCTTGCCATGTCTAGCTAGAATTTTGTGCCTTCTTAATGTATATATGCTTGCCTTGCCATGACTTGCACCGTAGTGAGAGCATCGAGCTCGTTTACATGCCTCCGTGAGTTATTATTTCAGCATGTCCCAGTTTTCACTAAGTCTGAAAACTGATTGTGTTTCATCGATGTTCGTGTGCTCGGTAGAGTATTTTGTGAACCCTTTTGGCCCCAGGTCATTTCGTGTGTTTTGTTAAGCTTGTTGAGTAGCTCCATGCCATGCTCTTACTTGCCATGTTCAGGGTTTCCTTCTTGTTGTTTTGCTGCTCCGAAGAGAGCATCGTGGTCTGAAATTTCAGACTAGCGTTAATTTCGCTAAGTCTGAAATCTGTTTTGCTTATTCAGTTTTGCCATGCTTGTTTGAAGCCCTTAATGGATGAATTTGCCTATGCCTCAGTCATGATGATTTGTTAAGCTTGATGAGTACATCACTGCCATGCAATTTGTTTTCATGTTGGGTGGCTGTAGCATGTTCATTTAGTTGCATTTAGGAGCCTACTTGCTGTAAATCGCAGATCGGTTCGTTTAGTAAAACGCTTGCCATTTCTAAACCGTAGCTCCGATTGCCATGATCTTTATATCGTTTTCAGGGGATTTCTTCCCCTCTATCCAGTGGCACACTTGGATTTCCACGTTGAGGCCAGGTTCATGCATTTCCTGTTACATGTTGCATTCTTGCATCCCGCTCGCATCCCGCATAGCATATCATCTTTGCATCTTATTGGTTGCCTCTGCACGTGGTTGATTGTATCATTGTTGCTTGTTTGTGTTGTTGGGTAGAGCCGGGAGACGAGTTCGCTAACGAGGAGCCCGTTGAGTTTGCTTTTGAGGATCCAGTCAATTCTGACAACTGTGCAGGCAAGATGATCACACCCTTGAAATCACTACTATCTTTGCTATGCTAGTTTGCTCGCTCTTTTGCTTTGCCAATGCTACGATGCCTACCACTTGCTTGTCAGCCTCCCAATTGCCATGATTGAGCCTCTAACCCACCTTTGTCCTAGCAAACCATTGATTGGCTATGTTACCGCTTTGCTCAGCCCTTCTTATAGCGTTGTTAGTTGCAGGTGAAGGTTGGAGCCGTTCCTTGTTGGAACATTTATTTACTTGTTGGGATATTATTATATTGCTATGTTATCTTTGCTCACCTATATACTTGGTAAAGGGTGGAAGGCTCGGCCTCTCGCCTAGTGTTTTGTTCCACTCTTGCCGCCCTAGTTTCCATCATATCGGTGTTATGCTCCCGGATTGTTGCGTCCCTTACGCGGTTGGGCTATATGGGAACCCCTTGATAGTTCGCCTTGATTAAAGCTTTTCCAGCAATGCCCAACATTGGTTTTACCATTTGCCACCTACCCTTTTCTTTCCCTTGGGTTTTCGGAGCCCGAGGGTCATCTTTATTTTAGCCCCCCACGGGCCAGTGCTCCTCTGAGTGTTGGTCCGACCGAGTAGACTGCGGGGCCACCTCGGGGCAACTTGAGGGTTGGTTTTACTCGTAGGATGTCTCATCTGAGTGTGCCCTGAGAACGAGATATGTGCAGCTCCTATCGGGATTTGTCGGCGCATTCGGGCGGTGTTGCTGGACTAGTTTTGGCCTGTCGAATCATCTTGTTGTACCGGGATACCGAGTCTGATCGGTGGGTCCTGGGTGGAGGTCTATTCCTTCGTTGACCGTGAGAGCTTGTTATGGGCTAAGTTGGGACCCCCCTGCAGGGATTGATCTTTCGAAAGCCGTGCCCGCGGTTATGGGCAGATGGGAATTTGTTAATGGCCGGTTGTAGATAACTTGAACTTAATTAATTAAAATGAATCAACTGCGTGTGTTGCCGTGATGGCCTCTTCTCGGCGGAGTCCGGGAAGTGGACACGGTGTTGGAGTTATGTTTGCGTAGTCTGCTCTATGTAGTTTCCGCTCGTGCTTTGCCTTCTCTTCTCGCTCTCCTTTGCGAATAAGTTAGCCACCATATATGCTAGTCGCTTGCTGCAGCTCCACTCACATTACCCCTTTCCTACCTATTAAGCTTAAATAGTCTTGATCGCGAGGGTGCGAGATTGCTGAGTCCTTGTGGCTCACAGATATCTATATCACCAGATGCAGGGACCGATGATACTCCTCCAGTTGGCGCGTTCGAGTTGAAGTGGGAGTACGACGAGGACTCTCAGCGATACTATGTTTCTTTTCCTGATGATCAGTAGTTGTGCCTGCTCGGGGTTCGATTCAGGGATTAGTCGCATGTTGGGGAGTCTTTTCTATTTTGGCGCCGTAGTCGGGCCATGAGTGTTTGTATGATGGATGCTATTTATGTACCTTGATGTGACGTGGCGAGTGTAAGCCAACTATTATTATTTCCCCCTTTATATTATATATGTACATGGGTTGTGTGAAGATTGCCTCACTTGCGACATATGCCTTCAATGCGATTATGCCCCTAAGTCGTGCCTCGACACGTGGGAGATATAGTCGCATCGAGGGTGTTACAAGTTGGTAATCAGAGCCTTCCCCGACCTTAGGAGCCCCATTGCTTGATCGTTTTTAGCAGCCGAGTTGTGTCTAGAAAAATGTTTTGAGTCCTTAGGAATTATATATCGGAGAGCTTAGGAATTCTTTTTACTTCTCAGTCTCCTCATCGCTCTGGTAAGGCATCCTGACGTAGAGTTTTGACTCTTCTCTTCTCAAATTTCACTAAAAAAAATTTAGGATCACGCGAGTATCTTAGTTTTGTTCCGATGGCTTATGATGAGAATACTGTCTTGGTGCATCCTGTCAGGGGTTTAGTGGAAGTGTCCTGGGGAGTTGAGCTCTGAGGTGTTGTCATCATAATTCTATCGTTGCAATTCTGGCATACTTGAGATATGTGCGCGACATCGAAAATCTCCTTTATGCAGTTCGTTGGTGAGATAACCTCGACGCCACCCAGTACTGGGGCGGGAGTTCGGGAGTATCGCCATAACTTGTATAACAGATGCTTTTCGAAGGTTGAGATAGATGGTTTCCGAAGGTTTCTTGGTTATGTGTTGAAGGATGGATGCAGCTGGATGTAGGATTTGCTAGCTTGGGTGAGATATCATGCTTCCCCTGTATCCTCAACACCTGATTGCATAACCGGAAAGTTTCGGGAATTTCATAGGTGGGAATTCAAGTAGCCTTAGGATATCTTTCCAACAGATGTGTGATATGAAATTGGGGTTCGACGTCTAGTGGTTCGCCTATTCACGGTCGATTTTACAATGGCCTCGTTGTGTCTTAAAGAGTCCTTGGCTATGCTGACTCGGGGACGCTTCGTATGTCATGTGCACTGCCTTGTACATGATGGTGCTGTACGGTCGAGCCCGTGTAGGTCCTACCACGAACACTTCGGACGAAATTTCTATCATGTGTTTGTTCCGGCTTATTCCGCAAGCCAACCCTTGGTTTTATTTCGAGTTGTGGTATTCGTTCTTCTTCGACGTCATATGTTGATTCCATTCCTCGTTGATGTACCTCTTCTTCATGATTCTTCATGGCTTCGCAATTTAGGAATATGTGACCCCTTCAAGAGAAGTGCATTCGTTCATTTTGTTCGGATGTGAAGACTTATGTTGCAATTTTTCATTCCGTTGGATTCACCTTCTATATTTCTCTATTTGTGTGCTAATGCTGGTCAACCTCTTCAGGATGGCTCCTCCAACGCGCACGACTCCGAACCCAGATCCTCCGCCACCTCCGCCTCCTCCGGAAGCATGGCAGGCTGTGATGGCTGCTACTAATGCAAATACTCAGCTGATCATGCAAATCATCCAAGAGCGGAATCAAAGCAGTCAAGCGAATCAAGGCAACAACCAGAACCAGTTTGCAACTCTGAATCAGTTCCTCGCAAATGGTCCAAAGACGTTCAGTAACTGCGTTGAGGCTACCGATGCTGATGATTGGTTAGTCGATCTGGGCAAGCATTTTGAATGTAGCAACGTCAGACCTGAAGATTTCATCAAGTTCGCGTCTTTCCAGCTCAAGGATCAGGCCGCAGAGTGGTTTCAGCAGTACCGGGATTCCAGAGGTGGACGTTTGATCACTTGGGATGATTTTCGTCGTGATTTCCGTGCTCATCACATTCCTCAAAGTGTGACTGAAAGCAAACATGAAGAATTCCGCAATCTGAAGCAAGGCTCTTTGTCTGTCTATGACTACAACAAGTTGTTCCAGAAGCTCGCTCGTTTTGCCAAGCAGGATGTTCCTGATGAGAAGAGCATGATCTATCAGTTCAGGGGTGGTCTTCGTGAAGAAATTCAGCTCGCTCTTGTCCTCTTCGAGCCGCTGAGATACGATGAGTTCTACAACATGGCACTGAAGCAAGAGGCTGCTCAGCTCAGGTGTGATGCTTCCAGGAAGCGAGTCAGAGACACTTCGTCTTCGTCCTCTACTCAAGTGGCCAAGCAGCAGAAGTATTGGCTTCCTCCTCCTCCGTTCCGTCAGCCGTATCAGCAGAAGAGCAAAGGTGGCAGTGGTTCATCCCAACCACCCAACCCAGGCTTTCAGAACAAGACTTCGTCTCAAGCTTCAAGATCGAGTGCTCCGTACCACCGTCCGCTCTTAGAGGTCACGTGCAACAAGTGCCAACAGAAGGGTCACTACGCCAACAAGTGTTTCAACCAGAGGCGTCTTCCTCCTCCTCCTCCTGTCAGATCGGCAAGTACAGCTATGGTCAAGCATAACCCCAAGTCCGCCAAGGTCAACTTGATGAACGCAGCTCAGGCAGAGGATTCGTCAGATGTGATCATGGGTAACCTTCCTGTTAACGATGTTCCCGCAAAAGTACTTTTTGATACTGGTGCATCGCATTCTTTCTTGTCATGCCCGTTTGCATCGAAGCACAATGTTGATACTGAGATTATGCCCAAAGCCATGCAAGTTGTTTCTCCAGGCAAGCTGTTGACTTCAAGTTTGGTTGCTCCCGATATTTCTATCACGTTGGGCGATCACAAGTTTCTCTCTTCTCCGGTGGTTCTTGGTAATTCTGATATCGACCTCATTCTTGGGATGGACTGGCTCTCTAAACACAAAGCTCACCTCGATTGCGCAGCCAAGCAGATTCAACTGACTCATTCCTCTGAAGATGTCATTGTCTTTGCTGCTCGGGATAATACAATCCAGTTGTTCTCTCTCAATGAAAAGGGTGAATTGGATGCTATTTCGCAGATTCCGGTTGTTTGTGAGTATCAAGATGTCTTCCCTGAAGAACTCCCAGGCATGCCTCCAAACCGGCCTGTTGAATTCGTTATTGAACTTGAGCCCGGTACGGAACCGGTGTGCAAACGGCCTTACAAGCTCGGCCCCGAAGAGTTGAAGGAGTTGAAGAAACAGCTCGATGTGCAAGAAAGGATGGGTCTCATTCGGCCTAGTACTTCTCCGTGGGGTTGTGGTGTTCTTTTTGTGAAGAAGAAGGATGGAACGGACCAACTTTGTGTTGATTACCGTCCATTGAACAAGAAGACCATCAAGAACAAGTATCCACTTCCCAACATTAATGAGCTATTCGAACAACTCAAGGGTGCCCAAGTATTCTCCAAGCTTGATCTCCGTATGGGTTATCATCAAATTCGCATTCGTGAACAAGATATTCCAAAGACGGCATTCAGAACAAGCTATGGGTCATATGAATACACTGTTATGTCTTTTGGCCTCGCTAATGCTCCTCCGACGTTCTCTCGCATGATGAACTTCATCTTCAACCCCTACACCAACGACTTTGTTTTGGTCTATCTCGATGATATCCTGGTTTTCTCGAAGAACAAGGAAGATCATGCCAAACACTTGCGTTTGGTTCTTGACAAGCTAAGGGAACATCAATTCTATGCCAAGTTCTCCAAGTGTGAGTTTTGGCTCGATGAAGTTCTTTATCTTGGTCATATTATCTCTGCCAAGGGCATTTCCGTGGATCCTGAGAAGGTGTCTGCAATTGTTAATTGGGAACCTCCTCAGAATGTGAAGCAACTCCGTAGCTTCCTCGATCTTGCAAGTTATTGCCGAAGATTCGTTGAAAACTTCTCCAAGATCGCGAAGCCTCTCTCAAATCTTTTTCAGAAGCACGTCAAGTACGTTTGGTCTCTGGAGTGTGATGTTGCTTTCAACGCTTTGAAAGAGAAATTGATCACTACTCCAGTTCTAACTCCGCCTGATGAAACCAAGCCGTACGAGGTCTTTTGTGATGCCTCTCTCCAAGGTCTCGGTGCAGTACTGATGCAAGAGAAGAAAGTTGTTGCTTATACCTCTCGCCAGTTGAAGCCAAATGAGAAGAACTACCCCACTCATGATCTCGAGTTGGCGGCAGTTGTGCATGCACTGTTGACTTGGAGACATCTTCTCTTGGGAAGGAAAGTGGACATTTTCACTGATCACAAGAGTCTCAAGTACATCTTCACTCAGCCTAATCTTAACCTCAGGCAGACTCGATGGGTCGAAATGATTCAAGAGTACAATCCGAGTATCGAGTATACTCCAGGCAAGGCTAATGTGATTGCTGACGCTTTGAGCAGAAAAGCATATTGCAACAGTCTGATTCTCAAGCCTTATCAACCCGAGCTGTGTGAAGCCTTCCGCAAACTTAATCTGCAAGTTGTTCCTCAAGGTTTCCTTGCCAACCTTCAAGTTTCTCCTACCTTGGAAGACCAGATTCGCCAAGCCCAGCTTCTTGATGCTATGGTGAAAAAGGTGAAGATTGGTATTGCAAAGAGTTAGTCCAAGTACAAGTGCTACCGACTTGATGACAAGGACACTCTCTTCTTCGAGGATTGAATTGTTGTGCCCAAAGGTGAACTTCGTAAGGTGATCATGAATGAGGCTCACAACTCTCTCCTCTCCATCCACCCTGGGAGCACGAAGATGTATCAAGACCTGAAGCAAACTTATTGGTGGACTCGAATGAAGCGCGAGATCGCTCAATTCGTGAATGAATGTGATGTCTGCAGAAGAGTGAAAGCAGAACACCAAAGGCCAGCAGGTCTCCTCCAACCTCTCGCCATTCCAGAATGGAAGTTTGACCACATTGAGATGGACTTTGTGACTGGGTTTCCTAAGTCCAAGCGTGGCAATGATGCTATATTCGTTGTCATCGACAAGCTGACCAAAGTGGCTCATTTCTTGCCTATCAAAGAGTCAATCACTGCAGCTCAATTGGCGGAGCTCTATACCTCCCGCATTGTCTCTCTGCACGGTATACCTCAAGTGATATCTTCAGACCGTGGCAGCATCTTTACCTCCAAGTTCTGGGATTCTTTTCAGAAGGCCATGGGCACCAACATTCGCTTCAGCACTGCTTTCCATCCTCAAACAAGCGGTCAAGTCGAGCGTGTCAACCAGATTCTTGAAGATATGCTCAGGGCTTGTGTTATCTCCTTCGGCATGAAGTGGGAGGATTGCCTTCCTTATGCTGAATTCTCGTACAACAACAGTTTCCAAGCAAGTTCCGGCAAGGCCCCATTTGAAATTCTGTATGGTAGGAAGTGCCGTACACCTCTCAACTGGTCTGAAACCGGTGAACGTCAGCTGCTGGGTAATGACCTGATCACAGAGGCAGAAGAAATGTGCAAGGTCATTCGTGATAACCTCAAAGCAGCCCAGTCTCGTCAGAAGAGCTACTACGACAGCAAGCACCGTGATTTGGCCTTCGAGATCGGAGATCATGTCTACCTCCGCGTCTCTCCTATGAAAGGGACTCGTCGCTTCAGTATCAAAGGGAAGCTTGCCCCCAGATAAGTCGGGCCTTTCAAGATCGTCAGCAAGAGAGGTGACCTCGCCTATCAACTCGAGCTTCCTGCAACCTTTGCCAATGTTCATGATGTGTTCCATGTCTCGCAACTCCGAAAGTGCTTCAAGACGCCTAAGCGCACCGTCAACTTCGAGGACATTGAGCTCCAAGAAGATCTCTCCTACCGTGAGCACCCAATTGCAATCCTTGAAGAGACTGAACGCAAAACTCGCAACAAGTCAATCAAGTTTCTCAAAGTCAAGTGGTCACACCATTCCGACCGTGAAGCTACCTGGGAACGCGAGGATCACCTCCGTTCTGAGTACCCGGAGTTCTTTCAGTCCTAGATCTCGGGACGAGATCTTTTCGTAGTGGTGGAGTGTTGTAACGCCCCACATGTAACCTTCCCCAATTGTACTCCAACTCATGCCGTTTCCGGCATTAAGTTATATTTAATTCTCGGGTTCGGGTCTTTGCCTCCGTGTGTTGTTTTCGTTTTCGTGCATCTCATATCATGTCATCACGTGCATCGCATTTTGCATACATGTTCATCTCATGCATTCGAGCATTTTCCCCGTTGTCCGTTTTGCATTCCGGCGCTTCGTTCTCCTCCGGTGGCCATTTCTAGCTTTCTTTCGTGTGTGGGGATTAAACATTTCCGGATTGGACCGAGACTTGCCATGCGGCCTTGGTTTACTATCGGTAGACCGCCTGTCAAGTTTCGGGTCATTTGGACTTCGTTTGATACTCCAACGGTTAACCGAGGGACCGAAAAGGCCTCGTGTGTGTGCAGCCCAACACCCCTCCATTTTGGCCCAAAAACCCACCAAACTCAGCTCCATCGTCTCGATCGTTCGATCACGATCGTGTGGGCGAAAACCGCACCTCATTTGGACTCTCCTAGCTCCCTCTATGCCTATATATACACCCCCCCCCCCCGTTTTCGGATCTCTCTTCCTCCCCGAAACCCTAAAAACCGCCCCGCCGTCACCGGACACGTCCGGCTTCAACCGGACAGATCGCCGCCTCCGCCCGCAGCCAGTGGCGTGGCGCCACGTGGTGCGCCGCCACCCGCCTCCGTTCCGGCCCGCTCGGCCCGGGGAGAGCCCCCGCGGGCCCGAGCCGCTCCACCCCGCCGCCCGGCCACGCGCCGCCTCCCTCCTCGACCCCGGCGACCGGCGCCGCCGCGGGCCGCCTCTCCGCCGCCGCGGGCTGCCTCCCCGTCGTCGGCCCGGCCGCCCCTCGCCGATCCCGCCGCCTCGTCGCCCTGTTCCGGCCACCCCGGCGCCGGCGAGCGCCGCGGCCACCCCGGCCGAACCCGCCACCGTCGCCGGCCTCCTCCCTCCTCCACGCCGGCCGCCGCCGTCGCCATTTCCGGCGAGCCAGAGCTCGTCCGCTACAGTGTCGCCGCGCGGGTGAACAGTGCCCGTGGATCTGGATCTGGGATTTTTTCCCTCGGTTGACTTTTGACCTAATTCCCTAATGTTTCATGCCATGTTTGACTGCCCATAAGTTTGCATCCGTAGCTCCGTTTTGGGCGTATGATATGTCAAAATCTTCGTCTCGACGAGTACATCATTTCATTCCATTGCATCATTTGCATTTGAGGTCATCTTGTTGCCCAAAATGCTGTTGGAAGGAGACATGTTGAGTTAAACTGCAGATCCGTTAGTCCAACATGCACTTTTGTCATTTTTGCCATATTTAATCGGTGCATGATATGCCTATGCCCCTTTGGGATGAATTGTTAAGCATGTTGTCTTCTTTCGAGAGGTGCCTTCCATGTATTTTTAGGATGTGTGTGTTGTCTTGTGCAAGCTTGCGAAGAGGGCTGCCTGAGATTATCAATTTCAGGGACTTAGTGAATTTCACTAAGTCTGAGCCGTTTTAGTTCACGATGCTATATGTCCGGCTTGTTTCCTAGTGATCCGTGCCTCTTTTGAGGATTATCAGTAAGAGTGATTTGTTATGCTTGTTGTGCTTAATCCATCCATGTCTTTACTTGTTATGTTGGAGCACCCTAGGTTGACTCAATCGAGCTCAACTTTTGGATAGTTGCTGTTTTGGGCAGATCGTGAACTCTTTTGCAATTTTGCCGGAGTTATTGCTAGTGATCCATGCATGCTATGCCATTGTTCTTGCCATGTCTAGCTAGAATTTTGTGCCTTCTTAATGGATATATGATTGCCTTGCCATGACTTGCACCGTAGTGAGAGCATCGAGCTCGTTTACATGCCTCCGTGAGTTATTATTTCAGCATGTTCCAGTTTTCACTAAGTCTGAAAACTGATTGTGTTTCATCGATGTTCGTGTGCTCGGTAGAGTATTTTGTGAACTCTTTTGGCCCAAGGTCATTTTGGGTGTTTTGTTAAGCTTGTTGAGTAGCTCCATGCCATGCTCTTACTTGCCATGTTCAGGTTTTCCTTCTTGTTGTTTTGCTGCTCCGAAGAGAGCATCGTGGTCTGAAATTTCAGACTAGCGTTAATTTCGCTAAGTCTGAAATCTGTTTTGCTTATTCAGTTTTGTCATGCTTGTTTGAAGCCCTTAATGGATGAATTTGCCTATGCCTCAGTCATGATGATTTGTTAAGCTTGATGAGTACATCACTGCCACGCAATTTGTTTTCATGTTGGGTGGCTGTAGCATGTTCATTTAGTTGCATTTAGGAGCCTACTTGCTGTAAATCGCAGATCGGTTCGTTTAGTAAAACGCTTGCCATTTCTAAACCGTAGCTCCGATTGCCATGATCTTTATATCGTTTTCAGGGGATTTCTTCCCCTCTATCCAGTGGCACACTTGGATTTCCACGTTGAGGCCAGGTTCATGCATTTCCTGTTACATGTTGCATTCTTGCATCCCGCTCGCATCCCGCATAGCATATCATCTTTGCATCTTATTGGTTGCCTCTGCACGTGGTTGATTGTATCATTGTTGCTTGTTTGTGTTGTTGGGTAGAGCCGGGAGACGAGTTCGCTAACGAGGAGCCCGTTGAGTTTGCTTTTGAGGATCCAGTCAATTCTGACAACTGTGCAGGCAAGATGATCACACCCTTGAAATCACTACTATCTTTGCTATGCTAGTTTGCTCGCTCTTTTGCTTTGCCAATGCTACGATGCCTACCACTTGCTTGTCAGCCTCCCAATTGCCATGATTGAGCCTCTAACCCACCTTTGTCCTAGCAAACCATTGATTGGCTATGTTACCGCTTTGCTCAGCCCTTCTTATAGCGTTGTTAGTTGCAGGTGAAGGTTGGAGCCGTTCCTTGTTGGAACATTTATTTACTTGTTGGGATATTATTATATTGCTATGTTATCTTTGCTCACCTATATACTTGGTAAAGGGTGGAAGGCTCGGCCTCTCGCCTAGTGTTTTGTTCCACTCTTGCCGCCCTAGTTTCCATCATATCAGTGTTATGTTCCCGGATTGTTGCGTCCCTTACGCGGTTGGGCTATATGGGAACCCCTTGATAGTTCGCCTTGATTAAAGCTTTTTCAGCAATGCCCAACATTGGTTTTACCATTTGCCACCTACCCTTTTCTTTCCCTTGGGTTTCCGGAGCCCGAGGGTCATCTTTATTTTAGCCCCCCATGGGCCAGTGCTCCTCTGAGTGTTGGTCCGACCGAGTAGACTGCGGGGCCACCTCGGGGCAACTTGAGGGTTGGTTTTACTCGTAGGATGTCTCATCTGAGTGTGCCCTGAGAACGAGATATGTGCAGCTCCTATCGGGATTTGTCGGCGCATTCGGGCGGTGTTGCTGGACTAGTTTTGGCCTGTCGAATCATCTTGTTGTACCGGGATACCGAGTCTGATCGGTGGGTCCTGGGTGGAGGTCTATTCCTTCATTGACCGTGAGAGCTTGTTATGGGCTAAGTTGGGACCCCCCCTGCAGGGACTGATCTTTCGAAAGCCGTGCCCGCGGTTATGGGCAGATGGGAATTTGTTAATGGCCGGTTGTAGATAACTTGAACTTAATTAATTAAAATGAATCAACTGCGTGTGTTGCCGTGATGGCCTCTTCTCGGCGGAGTCCGGGAAGTGGACACGGTGTTGGAGTTATGTTTGCGTAGTCTGCTCTATGTAGTTTCCGCTCGTGCTTTGCCTTCTCTTCTCGCTCTCCTTTGCGAATAAGTTAGCCACCATATATGCTAGTCGCTTGCTGCAGCTCCACTCACATTACCCCTTTCCTACCTATTAAGCTTAAATAGTCTTGATCGCGAGGGTGCGAGATTGCTGAGTCCTTGTGGCTCACAGATATCTATATCACCAGATGCAGGGACCGATGATACTCCTCCAGTTGGCGCGTTCGAGTTGAAGTGGGAGTACGACGAGGACTCTCAGCGATACTATGTTTCTTTTCCTGATGATCAGTAGTGGTGCCTGCTCGGGGTTCGATTCAGGGATTAGTCGCATGTTGGGGAGTCTTTTCTATTTTGGCGCCGTAGTCGGGCCATGAGTGTTTGTATGATGGATGCTATTTATGTACCTTGATGTGACGTGGCGAGTGTAAGCCAACTATTATTATTTCCCCCTTTATATTATATATGTACATGGGTTGTGTGAAGATTGCCTCACTTGCGACATATGCCTTCAATGCGATTATGCCCCTAAGTCGTGCCTCGACACGTGGGAGATATAGTCGCATCGAGGGTGTTACAGTTGAGGACCGGCTGCGTCCGTCCCCGAGACAGAGTCTTCAGCGGGTGATGCCGTGACAGAAGGAGCCTAGACTTGGTCTGTCATCTGACGATGACATGGACTAACACAGAGAAGCAGTTATTCACCATGGAGTACACCCTCTTGGAGCCGAACAACGCCCTAGACCGCCTAAGGGGGGAGGGCACCCCTACATGCATGTGGCCCATGCATATGGATGTAGGTGTGGTGTGCTATTTGAATAAGGAATGCATGTCCTTGACATGGCACGTGCCTCACAAACCACACACACGGGGAAACGAACGCGTCGGGTCTACACGGATGGGATCTTGCTGTGGCTTTGGCCCGGATGTTGCTCCAAAGTGTTCCTATGGGCTCACCTAACACAACCGGGTGGAGATTTCCACCGGTCAAAGCCCGTCCGTGCAAAGTCAAAGGGCTAGATCCCGTGGTCAAACGCTACAGGGTTAGGTGGGACGGGGGCCCTGGGGGGTAGCAATGCCATCGAAGCATCGCACCGGGCCCTCATACATGTCGTACGGTGTGGTGGCATGTCTGAAGATGTGGCACGTGTCTCCGGGGTGTGGCCCCCCTCACGGACGGCGCCACCGCCTGCACCTCGAGGGGGAAACGGACGCGTCGGGTCTACACGGATGGGATCTTGTTATGGCTTTGGCCTTGACTTGGTCTGTCATCTCACGATGACATGCACTAACACAGAGAAGCAGTTATTCACCATGGACTACACCCTCTCGGTGCCGATCAATGCTCTAGACCGTCGGGGCCACCGGAGGGGTGCCCGTCTCTAGAACCGGGCGAGGCCCATCATTTGAAAAAGAAAACACAAGACGGTAATTATGATGTGTTAAGGTTGTTTGCCAAGCATGGAAGAAAACAACTAAAAAAGTATAATACATATTATGGAGAATGCACAAGAAGGATGCTTTACCGAGGTTCCTCTCGGAAAATGCGGCCATCAACGAGTGCTGCTGGACGACCCTCGGTAACCACTGTCGGTGCGGCTCTCGGAAAAGTCCCCGAGATCTAGGTTAAGACTTTTACCGAGTGTCGCTAAAAGTTGGCTCTCAGAAATGTTTCCCGCGGGGACTTATGCAAAATTTCCCCCTCGCGCGCGCTCACTCCTCTCTTCTCTCTCTGTTTCTCTCGCCCCCGCCCCCTCTGTCCGCCGCCGCCCCTCAGTGCCGCCGCCCCATCCGGCGAGCTTTGCCACGCCGCCTCCGCCACCGCCACCGGGAGTGCCTCCCTCGACCCCTCCACCTCCACCGAGCCCCCCACCGCCACCTCCACCGAGCTCGTCCACCGCCACCATCTCGGCCGAGCTTCACCGAGCACCACCGGTGGGGCATCCCCTCCACTGAGCTTTACCACGTCCGGCATCCACCTCCCCCGCCGCCCCCCTGCCCCGTTGGTGAGCCCCTACTCAATCTCTTTTTTTCGAAATAAAAGGGGTTTCCCCCCTCTCCATCACAACAAAAGGTGTATATATATATATGCATAGTGAATAATGTGTGTGAGTGTGTGCTTTGTATGTGTGTGTGCCAGTGAGTGATGTTGGTTTATGTGTGCATATATAATGAATTGTTTTTTATATTTAGGTGTGTATATATGTGCATATATAATGAATGGTGTATGTGTGTATGTGTGTGGGAGAGGGGTGCTATTGATGTGTGTGTGTGTATGTGTGAGTGAGTGTGTGATGTGTGTGTATGGATATGTGAGTGTGTTTGTGTGCGGGGGGTGTGTGAGTGAGTGTTATTGATGTTTGTGTGTTTGACATATGATTGACACAACTTCATTCTTTCATGCAGGACATGGATCTATTTTGACAATAGAGAGAGTGAATTCCGTTGCACACTTCAAGGGTAATCTCTTCCCGTTCATGTGTAGGTTATCATTATTTGTAGATCACCTAAATAGTCGCGTAAACTAGGTGTGTCCCATTCGGAAGGGTTGTATCTATAAATATGCAAGTCTCTGCATATTTATAACCTCAACTCTTTCGAATTGTCCACGTTTTCCATGGACAACCCGAGGATGTGTAGGCGGGTCATTTTCATGATGTACTTAGATCCGAGACAGAATTTCGATAGTGTCTCCTTGTTGTTCTCTAGATACACATCCTCTTGGCTTATTGCTGAGACGTGTATTTGGAGAACAGCGGGGAGGTGCTGCCGACATTTTGTCTCGGGTCGGAGTACGTCATGAAAGCGGACCCAACCTACACATTCTCGGGTGGGATTAGGACCTATCTTTACCTATTACATAGCTCAGTGCATGTCGTAAAACTTGATGGAACCACTTGTTACATAAAAATTATGTGTGTGTTTCACTTTATATCAGAGGATGGAAGAACGTGAGTGGATGTACACCGGACATCCCAGCATGGAGGGTATGACCCCTGAGTGGAGCTCAAAGACCAATGATTTCCTGGAATTAGTATTTGCTGGAGAAATGCCAGTTCGTGGAATTTGGTGCCCATGCACAGAGTGTGATAACCAGACTGAAAGAGATAAGATTACTATGAGTAAACACTTAGGCAAATATGGGTTTATGCCAGGATATTATCGGTGGATCTTTCACGGTGAGACAGAGTTGTCCAGGGCGGAGGTTGTGCGACAACGCACCATCGAATATGATACTCGGATTGAAAACCTGTTAGATGACATCCGCCGTGCGGATCCGTGGGAGGACCTGAACTCCAAGGAGCCGCTGGAAAGCCCTGAAGAGTATCATGCAGCTTTGGTGCCTCATGCAAAAGGTAATTCTTGGAAGAAGCCGCTAGCCCCTTTCACCCCTTCAATGCCCCAAAGGAAGGAAATTCTCCGATGGATTGTGAACAACTTGTACTTCCCTGATGGATAAGCAGCTAATATCATGAGGGGAGTGAATATGGCTACAAAGCGAATAGGAGGCCTCAAGAGTATGACTACCATGTATGGCGTGAGCGGATAATGCCTATGATGATTCAAGGGTTTGTCAGAGAGTATATTTGGCGAGTGCTGGCGGAGTTGAGCTACTTCTTCCGTCAGCTTTTTCCAAAGAACTAGATTATGAAGTGGTTGCAAAGTTGGAGGAACAAGCACCTGAGTTGCTATCCCAGTTTGAGATGATATTTCCGCCAGGTTTCTTTAATCCGGTGCAACAGATGATCTTACATCTCGCGTATGAGGCTAGAATGGGAGGACCTGTATAGTTCCGATGGCAGTATGCACCTGAACGGGAGTTCAAGCATCTTCATGGGAAATGTAAGAATAAATCCCGCATTGAAGCCTCCATAGCCGAGGCATACCTAAACGAGGAGGCGGCCATGACCACGACAAAGTACTATCATGACAGTATTCAGACTAGGTTAAATCCAGCTCCTCGTTACAATGAAGAACCCACCAGTAATGATTCCAACCTTAGCATCTTCGAAGGCCAAGGTGGCAAAGCAAGTGGACCGAAGCCCAAGAACTTTTCACCTACTGAGTGGTCGACTATTATGATCTATGTCTTGACCAACATGGAAGAAGTGCAACTGTACATAAAGTAAGTGTAGAACACCTTTATTGACAACTACTCACTAGTCTTGAGTTCTAACTCGAATTCTTCCCATTGCTAGGGAATTCCACAACTAATTCTGGAAGCTACCACGGCCTCCTAGCGATGAAGAATCAGCAGACCTTCTTGAAGATACCAATGCTGATGGCGGTTTCATTTCTTGGTTCTCAAGAAAAGTAACTTTTCTAACTTTATGTTACTTCAAGTTGATCTTACTTGCCGGTAATGCTTCCACTAATGAACCAGACAATCTCCTATTAATCTTGTAGGCATATTAGGAGGTTGATATGGACGCCAAAGTGAGAGAAGTAGCCGAAGGTTTTGAATGCGAGGCCAAGTCATTTAAGGCTTACAACATGAATGGGTATCGCTTCCACACTGATAAACACACGCGTGAGAGGCCCAACCGAAGGCCAATAAATAGTGCGGTCTATTGTCTAGGGACAGATGGACGTCACTACTATGGAACCATGGAAGAAATTTATGAGCTGTAGTATTGTGGTTTACAAGGAGTGAAGCCCATCGTATTCAGATGTAGCTGGCTCAATCCTGAGAAAGTGAGACGAACCCCTAGTATTGGCTTTGTCGAAGATGAACACGCATCGAAATATGTAGGAAATGATGTCTATATTATGGCTCAACAGGCTACACAAGTGTTTTTTTCTCCCATATGCGTGCACATCTACGGAATATATTGATCTCTTGAAGTGGGATGTCGTGTACAAGGTACCCCCGCGTATCAAGGTACCTACCCCAAACAAGGATGATTACCATATAAACCTTAACACATACAAGGGAGAGTTCTTTCAAGAAGCAGACATTGACAAAGACGAAGATGATGCAGAGGAAGATGATGGCGTGCATCACGAACATGATGCTATGGAACATGAGGCCATGGATGACATGGAAGTAGATAATGCAGAGGAAGAATACGAGGATGTTTCTGACCCTC
Source organism: Triticum monococcum (assembly GCA_034509565.1). NCBI lineage: Eukaryota > Viridiplantae > Streptophyta > Magnoliopsida > Poales > Poaceae > Triticum > Triticum monococcum. Next base: position 518,184,878 of record CM067846.1, read on the forward strand.
GAGATTTGGCATTACTTATGAGATGGCACATGGGGCTAGATGAGGATGAGGGCCCCCCTGAAGACTTTGAGGATGAATGTATGAACGAGCGTGATAGCGATGATGAAAGCCCTGATCCAAATGTTGCACCTAATATTGACCCTTATTTCTAACAACTCCATCTAATCGTGTGAGAACTCTATGTATGCGTGTCACAACTCTATGTATTCGTGTGTGTAACAACTCTATGTATTCGTGTGTGCAACAACTCTATGTATTCGTGTGTGCAACAACTCTATGAATTTGTGTGTGTAACAACTATATGTATTATTGTGACAATTCCATTTATTCTTCATATGTGATATATTTATTGTATTTACATCAAGTTGTATCATCTGTACTAACTGGTTTGTTCTTCTTCGTATCAGGTGATTGAAACATGATAGGTAGCAACAAGATTCCAAAGGAAAGTTTGAAAAAAGTGAATGATCTGTACAATGATCAACTTGCTCGACCAGTGAAAGCGGTGGCCGCTCCTTCATCGGTTGCCACAACCGCCAAGAAGGCCAAAGGGTTGGCGGGTCTAGACACCCGTCCAACAAAACATGCGAAACAAGGTCGAGTACCACACAGGGAAGGAGTAGGAGGCGGACGAGGAAGCGGACAAGGAGGCGGACGAGGAGGGGGAGTAGGTGAGGCAGGAGGAGGAGGCGGACGAGGAGGGGGAGTAGGTGAGGCAGGAGGAGGCAGACGAGGAGGGGAGTAGGTGAGGCATCAGGAGGAGGCTGACGAGGAGGGGCGAGGGGGATGAGGAGGGGGACTAGGGGGACGAGGAGGGGGAGTAGGTGAGGCAGGAGGAGGCGGACGAGGAGTACGTAAAGCAGCCCGGAGTAGAGCACCTCTTTCTTCTCCTCGACCCTCTGATGCAGTGCCTCACCGTGCTCGGGAGGAGGAAACAGAGGATGGGGATGACGCGTGTGAGGAGGAGGACGAGGAGGATTTTGCGGAGGAGGTGGTGGAGGAGGAGGAGGAGGAGGTGGTGGAGGACGCCGCCGCCGAGAGGAGGCTAGTTGTTCGTTAGGTTTCTGAGGGTGCGGATGGACCCTCATGGGTGATAGAGCACCACGAGGTGAGCAGTTCACAACCGAGCAGTTTGACTATCAGCATTACTTCTAGAGGGAAAGTGTGGCTGTGTGGTCCTTCAAAGCTTCCAAGACGTCCATATGTGCATAGAGACGTGTTGATTAAACCAATGGGAGAGAAGTAAGTGGTTATCTCGACTCATCCCATATAAATTGTACCTTTTTTCATTTCCTCACATATAATATGACTTCACTCTTCATAATGTAGAAGCTTAGTAAAAGGTGGTGAGAGGCGTCTGCCATGGTCGCCGAGTGGCATCATTGGGAGTCTTTGTAGGATAAATTATCTTGGACTGGTCACTTTGCCGAACGATATCATTGAGCCAGCTTGGCCATGGGATCACTACAAACTTGCATCAGATTTCCTGGATATGTGTTAGAAGGTTTATGATAACAAAGCCATGCGAGTGGTCAACGATTTCTGGGTAAGTCCTTTCAAACACCTAAATGTCAATACCAAAAGGTTTAAATTTGCCATAGTCATGATTTAACCCTTCTCACATGTATGCATGTTTGTAGGATTTCTATACATGCGTTGAGGGTCAGAAGGATCGTGCAAATGTGGTGGTTGAGAATATTGCCAAGAAACTAGTCCACGACATGCACTATGAGGAGCGCGTCCAGTTAGTGGTCAAGTATCACGCGGACTATCTCAACCATAGGATTTCCAAACAGGAGGCTCGAGGGACACATCTTTCACGGGACAATTACTTCAAGGCAAGTGACGATGGATGCTTGTTATTCCCTATATTACTACAAAATTAGAATCCTTACTAAGATGTATTTGTTTAATTTACAGGTGATTCCTCGGTGGTGCGCTGACAAACGTCCGTGCTGGGAGAAGATCGTCGAACGGTGGACAGATCCAGGGTGGCAGGATGAACACAAAGCAATATCTGAACGGCGTAAGTTGATGGGGGGTCGAGGACACTGTCAAGGCAACCTCACTATCCCAGGTGTCGTCTCAAAACATGTAGGCAACACCATCCATTTCTTTCCATCATGTTCTCTTTCATTTGTGAGTATTCCCTTGATTGTTTGGATCGCGTTCTTTTGCAGAAAGAAGACACTGGCAAGGATATCACTTACTTCGAGGCATGGACCATCAAACGTACCAAAGACGACAACGACAAGGACCCTCTCCACCCGAAGAGGGACAGGATCAGCTCTAAAGCCCGGTCAGATGGAGATAACTACACCAAAAAATTAAAGGAGACGGACGGGCCTGACGCTGATCCTCACGTGCTACCGTTTGACCCTCTTGTGGCCATTGTCGTGGCAGGCGGTAGACCGAATGGTCGGATGGCGGTTCACCTTGATTCTGTCATAACCTCCTCTCTTCCGAGAGTCAACACGCTCCATGCTATGAGTACTGGCTCTACTCCTACCGTAGAGCGTCACGTACCACATTCCGTGAGCATTATTGAGGATATTCAGGTCGGTGCTTCTTCATTGATACTTCATTGGTCCTGCATATTTGCATTTCAACATGAATGACATTTGCATTGCCATATTGTAGACTCGACTGATTGACACCGAGAAAGAACGAGATGAAAACCGGGCCAAGCTGAAGGCACAAGATGATCTAGTGAAGTCCTTACAACATATGGTGGCCAATCTTTATTCCATGCAAGGCCAACCAGTGCCAGAGATGCCATCGACGCCAGAGTGGAACGTTGTGAGTTTCGTTCAAACTATTTCTATCACCATTTTCGGCATTACCATATGCATTCATCTCACTATTGGGTCAATCCATCACAGCTCAACCCATCACAAGGGTCGAACAATGTTCCGGTAGTTCCACATCAAGTTGGTGGAGTTCTGGCAGCAAATGGAATGATGCCTTCTAATGTTGATGTTATCACTCCGGTTGATGGAGTCGGGGTAGCAAACGGAATGATGCCTTCTAATGTTGATGTTATCACTCCGATCTCCAAAATCGTGTGAACTTCATGTTATGTTATGTTTGAAAATGTTCCTTGTATGTTGAGAACTCTTGCATCTTGAGACTTGTAAACTTGTGGTAGTCAAGTGTCTTCACTACTATTTCACCTTTTATGCACTATTGCTTTTATGTGGAATGTTTTTCATAATCAATCATTGCTTCTTTTGTTCAATGATGCCTATATGTGACATGTTCTATGTGTGATGAACTATATGCTGCTGCTGTATATGTTTTGCTGCAGGAAAGAAACAGAAACAGGAAAAAAAGGCTCCTGGGCACACCATTACCGAGGGTGGCTCTCGGCAATGACTGTGAAACTGGACCAGAATGCACCCTTTACCGAGAGGCCTCTCGATAAACGTGTACCAACCAGTAGAACCTGACACCTTTACCGAGAGGCCTCTCGGTAAACGATAATAACTTGTGGTGCCCCTGACAACTTTACCGAGAGGCCTCTCGGCAAACGATAATAACCTGTGGTCCCCTGACAACTTTACCGAGAGGGGCTCTCGGTAAAGGGAAAAGGATTGCCGAGGTTGGCTCTCGGCAAAGTTGGACCTCGGCCTCCTAGTGGTTCTCTTTGCTGAGAGGGGCTCTCGGCAAAGTTGGCCATCGGCCTGTTCTTGTGGTCCCACATGTCAGGAGGTGACACGTGTCAGCCTGCTAGTGGTTCTCTTTGCCGAGAGGGGCTCTCGGCAAAGTTGGCCCTCGGCCTGTTCTCGTGGTCCCACATGTCAGGAGGTGACACGTGTCAGCCTCTTATTGGTTCCCTTTGCCGAGAGGGCCTCTCGGCAAAGTTGGGTCTCGGCCTGCTCTCGTGGTCCCACATGTCAGGAGGTGATACGTGTCAGCCTCCTACTTGTTCTCTTTCACGAGAGTGGCTCTCGGCAAAGTTGGCCCTCAACCTGTTGTCATGGTCCCACATGTCAGGAGGCAACACGTGTCAGCCTCCTACTAGTTCTCTTTGCCGAAAGTGACTCTCGGCAAAGTTGGCCCTCGGCCTATTGTCGTGGTCCCACATGTCAGGAGGTGACACGTGTCAGCCTCCTACCGGTTCTCTTTGCCGAGAGTGGCTCTCGGCAAAGTTGGCCCTTGGCCTGTTGTCGTGGACCCACATGTCAGGAGGTGACACGTGTCAGCCTCCTAATGGTTCCCTTTGCCGAGAGTGTCTCTTGGCAAAGTCGAGGCTTGGCCTGTTGTCGTGGACCCACATGTCAGGACACAACACGTCTCAGCCTCCTAGTATTTCTCTTTGCCGAGAGTGGCTCTCGGCAAAGTTTACGTGGTCCCACATGTCCGGAGCTAATGGACTTATCCGTTAGCTGCTTTATTTTGCCAAGACGGTCCATTTAGCTCTCGGCAAAGGCTTTGCCGAGTGCCCGTGTTATGGCTCTCAGCAAATTCCTGTTTGCCGAAGAGGTGTACGCCGAGTGGTTTTGCCGAAGGTGACACTCGGCAAAGGCGTTGCCGGCGGTTTTTGGGCCTTTGCCGAGTGTCCGTGGCACTCGGCGTATAGGGCGATTCCAGTAGTGCATCCAAGGCCATGCATCAAACGTCCACGGCGTGGACCGGTTATTTGAATTTCTCTAAACTAACATCAAACCTGGGAAGGTTTAGAGCAACTCCAACGGGCCGACCCAAACAGACGGCGCTTTTGTCCGTTTAGGTCAGCCAGGTGGACACGGATGTCCGCTTCCGTGTTTGGGTCGGCGCGTGCGCCCAACGCTGGCCCGACCCATTTTGATGGCGCTAGAAAAAAATAAATAACGCATGCATATTAAAAAATAAAAACAACATTAATTAAACATAAAGCCGGCCACGAAGGCCGGTGAGAGTCCACGCGCCCACATTTGCATTTAAAAAATAATAAAAACAACCTAAAGTACGAGGCAGCCTGCTGCCCTAGGCGGCGGCGTCGTCGGGGTCCATGAGGTCGATGAGCATTGGCGCCGGCCCGGCCCAGGAGAACGTTGTGTTCCGGAGCACGGCCATGTCGGGCGCAGGCGGTGCCGTCGCAGGCAGTCCGGCGCGGGGGGTTGTGCGGCCGCCTGTGTAGCCGCGGCCTGGCGCGCCTCCATCTCGGCCTCGCGCTACTCCTCCTCGAGGTCGCACTCAAGCATCTCGAGGTACTCGTCGTCGCGGCGCTCCCCGGCCACCCGGATCTGGCGCCAGTGCTCGAGGTACGCCGCCTCCTGCGCCGGCGTCGCCCCCGTCTAGACCGGCGGCGCGCGTACCCACTCGTGCACTACTCCCGTCCAGGAGTAGCACTCGATGGGGGACGGCTCCGGCTCGAGGGGACGGTGGGGCCACCGGTGGCACCATGTAGTCGCCCGCCGTGGAGAGGGCAAGTGCCTGCGCCATTGCCGCCTCGTAGCGAGCCTCCTCTTCCTCCGCCGCCTCCGCCCTCTGCCGCTCGTCCTCCTCGCTCTCCCGGTAGACAGCCGCAAGGGTCGCCTGGTAGGCGTCCTCGGCCGCCTGGTCCTCCTTGCGGACGATGAGCGGCGGCGGCGGCTCGCTCCGGTCGACCTCGCGCACGCCCCGTCGCCTCGCCTCCTCATGCTCGAAAGCGAACCGCCTCGCCCAGTTGGGCGAGTCGGATCTGTAGGTGGGCTCGGGGCGCTGCTCCAGCATCAGCAGCGCCCGCCGGCGCCTCACCTCCTCCGCGTGAGCCCTAGCTGTCCACGGTGCCGCCGGCACTGGGATCCTATCTGGATCTAGATGCCAGTCGTGCGGCAGGGTCGCGTCGGGGTACGGCAGAGGCTGGCGGTGCCTCCAGTGCCACTCCACCTAGTGCACTGGCATGTTCACGCGCTGCCTCTGCCGGCGAGGCGCCGGAGGAGGCGGGAGGAACTCTGCGGGGAAAGGGGTGGCGGGGGCCTTGCCCTTGTCCTTGCTGCTGTTGGCGCCAGAGAAGAGCCCCATCTCGTTGTGGTTCTGGTGGCTAGGGCTTGGCGACAATGGGGGAGCAGAGATGGCTAGCTGTGGACGATGAGTTTGGATGAAGACGGCCCCGCCGCACGGTTGGCTTAAAAAAGGACGAGCGCCGTCGCTAACGCGTGGGCCCATGGTCATAAATTAAGCTGACCGCGTGGGCAGCGGGTAGTTAGACGGCCGCCAGGTGGGGACGCCGCAGACAGCAAGAAGCCGCGTGTGGCGTCCGTTCGGTGTCCGCGCCGACGTATTTGGGGCGCAGATTTGGGCCGCAAATGCATCCGCGTGGATGCGATGCGGACGTGATTTGGGTTTGGGTCGGCGCGTTGGGCCGCCACTTTTGTCTGCACTGACCTAAACGGACAGCAGCGGACGAAATGGGTCGGCCCTTTGGAGTTGCTTAGGGGAGTCTGAAACGTCTGTCAGGCCCACTTGTTAGTTGCATTATATCTCTCCACACCTCACGTGTTTTTCCTCTAGGTCCACATGGCACATCTCGTTGCCTGGATTTGATACTTATATTTCATGTCTACACTAGTGGCTGGGGAGCGCCTCTTGAGGCGGTCAGGTGTGTTGCTAATTAGGTTGTTGTTCTTGTTCGCTCATCAGCACAACAATAATGATGAGCTTTATAAAGTTCTGGAAAACACTTATATTCAGCAACTGTCGGTGTTCTGGGAACGGGGGTCCCCAGACTTGCCTGCCTGCGGCTTGCGGCGTGGCTTAAAAGGGGGCCCAGCACGGCCCATCTTCATCAACACAGACCCAAGACCCTCGCGGAGCGGACGACACGGAGCTTCCTCAGGCACGGCCTCATCAGGTTGGCTCACGAGGAGGCGGAGAGATCAAGGCGGGGTACCTCACGAGGTGCCCATGACGCAAGCCATGACGACCAAGGGTGCCAGGCGGGCGCCAGCCCGCGCAGTGTCCTCCTTTCCTCTTTGGTGCAAAGGGAGCAAGCGCAGGCGAGAGCATCAAGCAAAAGCACCCGTTTCAGTGCAACGAGACCAAGACCAGTCCAACGGCAGGGAGGAAGTCATTGTGGAGCCCAAGCCAGCTCACCACCAGAGCCTTTGACAGGCGAGGAGCAACTTTAGTCAGGATAAGTGTACCAGATATTCCCACTCAAAATGGCCAATTGTTGGCGCCCTTCCCGCTCAATATTTGGGAAGAGGCCCAGGGCCTTTGCCTATAAATAGGACTAGCCACCCACAGGGAAGGAGGAGGGAAATCGGAGAGAGGATCGAGAAGAGAGAGACAGAGAGAAGGGTGACTGAACTCCTCCTAGCAGTTCATCCCCTCAGCCAAGAACAGACCCTCGCGAGGCTGTTCTTCCTTGTATTGCTCATCATCATCAGCCCAAGAGGCAATCCACCATACCACACACTGGAGTAGGGTATTACACCACAACGGTGGCCCGAACCAATATAAACCCTGTGTCTCTTGTGTTGTTCTTTCCATAGCTAAGATCTTAGCGAGGCAGAGGGGTGCAGGTAGGTAGATGGCGAAATCTCCGCGTGCACCCCAGTGTTCGAACCTCAAGGGTCCGCCGGAACCCGAAATCCGACATTTGGCACGCCAGGTAGGGGTGCACCGTAGTTTTCCCTTCCGCCACCACCACGACCTACCTCGCGATGAGTAGCGCGTCGCCTGCTCCGGCCGCCGGCGCTAGCACGGGGGCCAGGTGGCTCCGAGCCCTAGCCCCAGCCCTGCAACGGTTACGTGGTCGGACAAGTTCAGGCCAACGACGCCGCCGCGCTACAGCGGCGCGACTGATCCTCTGGCCTTCTTGTTGGCATACGAGGAGGCCATCCACGAAGCTGGAGGTGACGATAAGGTCATGGCCAACTGGCTCCCCATGGCCCTCACCGGCGCTCCGCGCGCATGGCTGCTCCACCTGCCGGCAACCTCCATGGCCTCTTGGGAAGAGCTCCGCAGCCTCTTCAGCGCCCACCACGCTACACCAACACCCCCGGTCGTCGTGGCCCTCCTGGGCGGCTCGCAGGCGCCGCCTACAAGTCACCACGTCAAGCCGTTCATCCGCCGGGTCAGCGCCGCTTCCACGCAGCAGGGGGCTCTCCCGGACCGGGCAGCGCCCAAGGCCGGCCTGACCTTCAGCTCGGAGGACCACCCCTCCAACTCGGCCTGCTCGGGTGCGCTCCCCATGCTGTGCACCCCCACCATCTGCCAGGTGGCCGTCACCAGAACTCTCATCGATGGCGGTGCGGGCCTCAGCGTACTCTCAGTTGAGGCCTTCAACCTCCTCTGCATACCCCTGGAACGGCTGCAACCCAGCCGGCCCTTCTCAGACGTTGGGGGTGGATCATCCAGCTCCTTGGGACAGATCCGGCTCCCAGTAACCTTCGGCACCTACAACAACTTCCGCACGGAGCTGGTCGACTTCGACATCGCCCCCATCGGCCTCCCCTACAATGCCATCCTTGGCTACCCAGCGCTGGCCCAATTCATGGCCGCGACGCACCCGGCGTACAACCTCATGAAGATCTCCGGGAGCAACGGTGTCCTCACCGTGCACGGGGACACCGGAGACGCGCTGCGACTGCTCAAGCTTGCCTTCAAGATGGCGGCATCAGCACAGCCCGCTGACTCGGAGACCCCCGAGCCCAAGGGGGTTGCACCCGCCAAGAAGAAATAGTTGTTCACCCAAGACAAGGCAGAAACCAAGCAGATACCCATCGAGGAGGATGGAGGCACCAGGCCTCAAGGCCGACGAGGATCGGTCCCTCTCCCCAGGAAGCGAGGCGCCAGAAGGCTGGGTCATGTACTTCGATGGGGTGTTCTCCAGGCATGGCACTGGGGCTAGGGCGGTGCTTATATCGCCCACTCAGGACAAGCTCTACTATGCTGTACAGCTCTGTTTCCAGCAAGGTGAAAAGGTCTCCAACAACATAGCGGAGTATGAAGGTTTAATAGCGGGCTTGAAGGCCGCAGCTGCCCTGGGGGTGAAACGCCTCACCATCAAGGGCGATTCGCAGCTCCTTGTCAATTTCTCCAACAAGGTGTATGAGCCGAAAGATGAGCACATGGAAGCCTTCCTTGCGGAGGTCCGCAGGATGGAGAAGCAGTTCTGGGGGTTGGAGTTGCGGCATGTGCCCCGTGGCACCAATCAGGAGGCCGACGACATCGCCAAACGGTCATCCAGGCGGTTACCTCAGGAGCTTGGCGTCTTCGAGGAGCGGCTCTTCAAGCCCTCAACCCTACCGTCATTGTCAAACAAGGCTCAGCCTCGGGAGGAGCTCCCCCAGCCACCTGCCTCAGGAGCCCCGGTCTGTGGCCCGGCCTCAGGAGCACGCCTGCTCCTGATGATGGAACCTCAGGAGGGGTGCTGGATCACGGAGCTCCGGAGTTACTTAACACAAGGGACCCTGCCGGAGAAGGAGGAGGAAGCGGAGCATGTGGCACGGCAGGCCACGGCATACTGCATCAAGGATGGAGAGCTCTACCGGAAGCAACCAAACGATGTATCCCTGCGCTGCATCTCCAGGGAGCAAGGAAAGGAACTACTGGAAGATATACACGGCGGAGACTATGGACATCGTTCATCATCACGGACCGTCGTCGGCAAGGCGTTCCGCAGTGGGTTTTATTGGCCCACCGCACTCAATGACGTCGTCGAACTGGTGAAAGCTTGTGAGGCCTGCCAGTTCCACGCCAAGCAGATCCATCAGCCGGCAGGAGGCCTGTAGACTATACCCCTTTCGTGGCCATTCACAGTCTGGGGGCTGGACATCCTGGGCCCGTTTCCTCGGGCGCCAGGGGGCTACCGCTACCTCTACGTCGCCGTGGACAAGTTCACCAAGTGGGCTGAAGTAGAGGCCGTCCGCACCATCCCCGCGGGTTCCGCGGTCAAGTTCATCAGGGGCATCGTGAGCCGGTTCGGGGTGCCGAACCGCATCATCAGAGACAATGGTTCGCAGTTCACTAGTAACCTCTTCAAAACATACTGTCCTAACCTTGGAACGCAGATATGCTACGCTTCAGTGGCGCACCCCCGAAGCAACGGCCAGGCCGAGCGAGCCAACGCAGAGGTCCTGAGGGGCCTCAAGACAAGGATGTCCAAGAAGAAGCTGGAGGCCTGCGGCAGAGGTTGGTACGACGAGCTTCAGTCCGTGTTGTGGTCCATCCGCACAACCGCGACCAAGCCGACTGGAGAGACCCCGTTCTTCCTGGTCTACGGAGCCGAAGCGGTCCTCCCTCACGAGGTCAGGCGTCACTCCACGCGGGTCCTGGCGTTCGACGAGGCACAGCAGGACGCCATGCGGGGGATGGACCTCGTGCTAGGGGAGGAACGTCGCCGAGAAGCCGCGCTGTGAGTGGCGAGGTACCAACAAGCACTGCGACGATATCACTGCCGTAACATCCGCCCCAGAACTCTCGAGGTAGGTGACCTTGTGCTCAGGTGGGTTCTCTCCAGGGAGGGACTGCACAAGCTCTCTCCCATGTGGGAGGGCCCGTTCAAGGTTGTTCATGTTTCCAGGCACGGGTCCGCGCGCTTGGAGACTCAGGAGGGGGTGCCGGTCCAGAACGCATGGAACATCCAGCACCTCCGGAGGTTCTACCCCTAAAAAGGCCCAGAGCCTATGAAGAAGGCGAATGCCTGTGAAGCTGTCGCATTTTGGAAAAGGCCCAGAGCCTGTGAAGAAGGCAAATGCCTGTGAAGCTGTCGCGTTTTGGGAGAGGCCCAGAGCCTATGAAGAAGGCGAATGCTTGTGAAGCTATCGCGTTTTGGAAAAGGCCCAGAGCCTGTGAAGAAGGCGAATGCCTGTGAAGCTGTCGCGTTTTGGAAAAGGCCCAGAGCCTGTGAAGAAGGCGAATGCCTGTGAAGCTATCGCGTTTTGGAAAAGGCCCAGAGCCTGTGAAGAAGGCGAATGCCTGTGAAGCGGTCGCGTTTTGGAAAAGGCCCAGAGCCTATGAAGAAGGCGAATGCCTATGAAGCTGTCGCCTTTTGGAAAGGGCCCGGAGCCTGTGAAGAGGGCAAATGCCCGTGAAGCCTGCTTCCCCCAAGAAAGGCCCGGAGCCTGTGAAGAAGGCCAACGCCTATGAAGCTCGCCGCCCGTGACACTCTCACGTAATAATGAGTTGGGGTTGTACTGCCCCGGAGTCTCAGGAGCGCCGGCCTCAGGCCCTGGGGCTCCCTCCCACGCCCAGTGGCAGCACTTAGCTCCGCGCTGGTGAGAAAACGTTGAAGACTAGATTAGGTGCCGGACGCGGCTTTTTCATTTGCTTTCCGCAGTTGGCTTGTTCATTCTCATTCGGAGTTTTATTGAAGCTGTTGTCGTCTTTGACTTGTGGTTCTTCGACTTTTCACTCTCCTGCCTCGATTTCTCTTATGCAAGGCCTCGCGAGGGGAGCAGCTAAGCACCCTCGCGAGTGTTCCTGTCCTAGTCATTCAAAGGTTTCGCGACCTGGGTCCATTACAGGAGCACCCCTCCAGTCCGTGCCCCACGGGCACCGCGACACGAACACAGGGCCTGGGTCGGTCACCCCCCCACGGCTGGGGCCAGGAACTATCCACGCGCGGGCATGTAGCCGGAAGGCACGATAACGGAAGCAAAGCGATGATTAACAGCAATAACCCAAACACGCCCCTGCAGGGCTCCACGCTACTGTCTTTTTACGCAGGAAAAAGGAAAAGAAAGAACAAGTCAGGCGCAGCTCACCTCACACCGGCCTGCAGGGAAGACTCGAGCTGCCTCCGGGGCTCAAGCGGACTCCCTCTCGTGCTTCACCGAGGCGCGACGGCGGGCAGACATGCTACCACCTCCCAAGCAGGTACGACGGCGTGGAGGCTGACCGCGGCCACCACTAGAAGAGTCGCCGTCTGAAGAAGAACCGGTGAGGCTTGGGGAACCCTGAGCGCCGCCAATCATGCGAGCACTGTCCTCTCCGTCATCGTCGGGGCTAGGTTCCCGGCCGTGGTCGTCGTCCTCAGGGCAGCACCCTGCGCGGCGACCATCTTCCCCAAACAACCTCACGTAGAGGGTGGCATCACCGTCAAACTTGAAGTGCAGGGTGCACCGACGGCTCAGGCCACGCGCGCGGGCAAACGTCTGCCAACCGCGGGTCAACGCCAGGCTCCCGGTTGCGGATACCTCCAATGAAGCCCATGAGGCCCGGCTGCAGCAGCCGTCTGCCTGAAGCCAGAGGCCGCCCGGGGCGCCGGCCGGGAGCTCGCCGAGGAGGAAGCGAGGAAGTTGAAGCCGGGTGCTAGTCGGCTCCGCCGACCACACAACGAACTCCGGCAGCACCTCGGCAGCGCGAAAGCGCGGCCTAGGGGAACGCGCGACTGAAGTGCACCACCCGGCCGCAGCAGTCCGCCCGTCACCGTGCTAGAAATCGTCTCCACGGCCGCGGGGAACTGCCGTGGTGGCCACAGGATGTTTGCGAGGGCGCCCTCGGCCGCGCTTGGGCGGGGGAGAGGCAGGCTCAACCTGGCAAGCCTTCCCCTTCTCCATGGCCGAGAACCTCCTCGACGGGGCCATGAAGAAGAAGGAGAACCAAGGGGGGATGAACTGGAAGGGCGCGCACCGATCCGTACTTATAGCCGGTGAGGGCCAACCGTCGGCCCCCACGATCGCAGGTAATCATGACCCGCTTTGCATGCAGGGACTTGTCCAATCCGTGTAGTTGCCGAGGCGTCATGGGGAAGTGGAGACGCCCATGTCCAATCAACCGCCACGCGGCGCCCAAGGCCGCAGGCTGTTAGGGCCCGCGGCGCTTCGCTCTTGCCCTTTCGCCTCCATGCACGGCCAAGTCCGGGCGCGCCTTGCGCCCGGGGGCTACTGTCGGCGTTCTGGGAATGGGGGTCCCCAGACTTGCCTGCCTGCGGCCTGCGGCGTGGCTTAAAAGGGGGCCCAGCACGGCCCATCTTCATCAACACAGACCCAAGACCCTCGCGAGGGGCCAAGCCTCGCGGGGTGGATGACATAGAGGTTCCTCAGGCACGGCCTCATCAGGATGGCTTGCGAGGAGGCGGAGAGATCAAGGCGGGGTACCTCACGAGGTGCCCGTGATGCAAGCCATGACGACCAAGGGTGCCAGGCGGGCACCAGCCCGCGCAGTGTCCTCCTTTCCTCTTTGGTGCAAAGGGAGCAAGCGCAGGCGAGAGCATCAAGCAAAGGCACCTGTTTCGGTGCAACGAGACCAAGACCAGTCCAACGGCAGGGAGGAAGTCATTTGTAACGCCCTCGATGCGGATATATCTCCCACGTGTCGAAGCTTGACTTAGAGGCATAACCGCATTGAAAGCAATGTCGCAAGTGAGGTAATCTTCACACAACCCATGTAATACATAGGGGAAAGAGATACATAGTTGGCTTACAATCGCCACTTCACACAATTACATGAATAAAGCATTACAACATCCAAATGCAATCAAGGTCCGACTACGGAACCAAAATAAAAGAAGAACCCCAAATGCGACAAAGTCCCCCGATCGACCCCAACTGGGCTCCACTACTGATCGACTGAAACGAAACAACACAAAGGACACGATCTTCAACGAGCTCCTTCTGAGCTTGGTTGCGTCACCTGCACGGTCTCATCGGCACCTGCAAGCTGGTTTTGGAAGTAACTGTGAGCCACGGGGACTCAGCAATCTCGCACCCTCGCGATCAAGACTATTTAAGCTTATGGGTAAGGTAAAGGTATGAGGTGGAGCTGCAGCAAGCGACTAGCATATATGGTGGCTAACATACGCAAATGAGAGCGAGAAGAGAAGGCAAAGCGCGATCGAGAAAATATGATCAAGAAGTGATCCTAGAACAACCTACGTCAAGCATAACTCCAACACCGTGTTCACTTCCCGGACTCCGCCGGAAAGAGACCATCACGGTTACACACGCGGTTGATGTATTTTAATTAAGATCAACTTCGGGTTTTCTACAACCGGACATTAACAAATTCCCATCTGCCCATAACCGCGGGCACGGCTTTCGAAAGTTCAAATCCCTGCAGGGGTGTCCCAACTTAGCCCATGACAAGCTCTCATGGTCAACGAAGGAATAGACCTCCTCCCGAGACATTCCGATCAGACTTGGTATCCCGGTTCTACAAGACATCCTCTACAATGATAAAACAAGTCCAGCAAAGCCGCCCGATGTGCCGACATCCTGATGGGAGCTGCACATATCTCGTTCTCAGGGCAACACCGGATAGGTCAAGCTACGAGTAAAACCAGCCCTCAAGTTTCCCTGAGGTGGCCCCGCAAGCTGCCCATTTCGGACCAACACTTAGACAAGCACTGGCCTGGGGGGGTTAAATAAAGATGACCCTCGGGATGCGCGACTCCCAAGGGAAAAAAGGCTAGGTGGCGAATGGTAAAACCAAGGTTGGGCCTTGCTGGAGGAGTTTTATTCAAAGCAAACTGTCAAGGGGTTCCCATTATAACCCAACCGCGTAAGGAACGCAAAATCCGGGAACATAACACCGATATGACGGAAACTAGGGCGGCAAGAGTGGAACAAAACACCAGGCATAAGGCCGAGCCTTCCACCCTTTACCAAGTATATAGATGCATTAAATAAATAAGAGATATTGTGATATCCCAACAAAATATATCCATGTTCCAACACGGAACAAGCTCCAATCTTCACCTGCAACTAACAACGCTATAAGAGGGGCTGAGCAAAGCGGTAACATAGCCAAACAACGGTTTGCTAGGACAAGGTGGGTTAGAGGCTTGGTTCAACAATATGGGAGGCATGGTAAGCAAGTGGTCGGTATCACAGCGTAGGTATAGCAAAAGAGCGAGCAACTAGCAAGCAAAGATAAAAGTGATTTCGAGGGTATGATCATCTTGCCTGAAATCCCGTAAGGAAGAAGAACGGGTCCATGAAGAAGTCAAACGGACGTAGACGAACGGGTCCTCACAAACGTGACGTTACCGGAACCAACCCAAAGAAGCAAACACCGGAAAGAAGCACACAACATAGTAAACAACCGACACATGAACATGGTATGATATGCGGAATGCGGTATGCGATGCATATGCATGATTTGCAAAGGAAAGATGGAACCTGGCCTCAACTTGGAACACCAAGAGTGCCACTGGAAAGGTGAGGTGATTATAGTTGAAATCGATATAAAGAACGCCGGAATCGGATGCACGGTTTGGAAATGGCAAGCAATTCAAATATGGCACCGGTCGGCGATAAACAGCAAGTAGCCACATAAATGCATCAAGTAAAATATGCTACAGCACTCAAACATGGCAACAAAATACATGGCAGGGATCCATTCATGATGCTTAACAAAAGATAAACACTGAGCTACGGCTAATTCATCCATTAACAGGTTCAAACAAGCATGGCAAAAGTGCAATTGGTAAACAAATTTCAGACTTAGTGAAATTAACACTTGTCTGGAATTTCAGATCAGGTAGCACACTTTGGAGCATGAAAACTATATGCTACAGGGCCTGAACATGGCAAAGTAAAGCATGGCATGGAGCTACTCAAAGAGCTTAACAAAAGTCCCTTAGTGACCTTGAGCCAAAAGGGATCAGAAAATACATTTGCAAGCATGTGAACATGGCAAAAACATAAACAGATCACAGACTTAGAGAAAAACTGGAGCATGCAAATCAGATATCAAGTAGGCATGTTCACAAGCTCGATGCACTCACTACAGAGCAAGGCATGACAATCTAAGCATACACCCATCAAGAATACACATTATACAAGCTAGACATGGCAAGAACAATAACGTAGCATGCACGGATCAACTACAACATCCTCGGCAAAATCGCTAACAAGTAGACAATCTGCCCAGATTCACGAAATAGCAAAAATAGAGCTCGATTGACTCAGGCTAGGGTGCTCCATAATTGCAAACAAAGGCATGGATGGATAGAGCACTACAAGATTAAAAAAACATCCTTACTGATCATCCTCAAAAGAGTCACGGATCACTAGGAAACAACATGAACATATGGCATATTGATATAAACAGGTCAAGGACTTAGTGGAAATGCTAAGTCCCTGAAATCAGCATTAACGAATGCTCCACTTTGCAAGCTTGTGCTAGTCACCACACACATCACAAAAATACATGGGTTGCACCTCTGGATAGATGGCAAAACATATAACAAAACACATGTGGAGCTCAGGGGCATATCATGCACACAATAATCATGGCAAAAATGACAAATAGCCATTTGGAGCAGCTGATCTGACAATTATCTCAAATAGCATTCTTCTAACAGCATTTCGGGCATCAAGATGAGCTCAAATGAAAATGATGCAATGAGATGAAATGATGTACTCTCTGAGAAGAACATTTTAATATGCTATACGCGCGAATAGGAGCAACGGTTGCAAAGTTATGACATGCGGAAAAATGCTAAAAATTACGGGGATTAGGTCAAAAGGGTCAACCTCTCAGGACGGATCCAGATCTGAATCGGGCCTGCACGGAAAACGATGATCGCCGGAGCTCACGAGAGGAGGTGGCCGGAGTCGACGGAGGTGGCCGGCGAGGGATCGGGACGGCGCGGGCGAGGTCCGGCAGGACGCCGGTGGCGGCGGTGCAGCCGTCCGGCGAGGCACGGCAGGGCGGCGGTGTGCGGGGCGGCGCCGGCGAAGGGCGGCGCCAGCGGGAAGGAGCCACGGCGGCAGGCGCGGTGGCGGCGCTCGAGCATGGCGGCTGCGGCATCTACCGGGCGGCGGAACGAGATGGGCCCCGCGGGCCCAATCCGGGCCGCGCGGGCCGGCGGCGGGGCTGGAGGAGAGAGAAGGTGGCGGAGATGACGTGTCAAGCTGGGATTCGCCGGTGGCGACGGTTGGACATGTCCGGGCGCAGGAATATTTGTCTGGTGACGCGAGAGGGAGCAGGGCTAGGGTTTGTACCGCGATTTTTGGGGAGGGGATCACATATTTATAGGTAGAGGGAGCTAGGAGAGTCCAAATGAGGTGTGGTTTTCGGCCACGCGATCGTGATCGAATGCTCTAGATGATGGAGGAAGTTTAGGTGGGTTTTGGGCCAAAATGGAGGGGTGTTGGGCTGCAACACACACGAGGCCTTCTCGGTCCCTCGGTTAACCGTTGGAGCATCAAACGAAGTCCAAACGGTATGAAACTTGACAGGCGGTCTACCAGTAGTAAACCAAGGCCGCTTGGCAAGTCTCGGTCCAATCCGGAAATGTTTAACACCCGCAGGCGAAAGAAAGGTAGAAATGACCACCGGAGGAGAACGGAGCGCCGGAATGCAAAACGGACAATGGGGAAAATGCTCGGATGCATGAGACGAACATGTATGCAAATGAAAAGCACATGATGACATGATATGCAATGCATGACATGCAAGCAATGACAAGGCAACAACAGTGAATAACTGGAGGACACCTGGCACATCGGTCTCGGGGCGTTACATCATTGTGGAGCCCAAGCCAGCGTCACCACCAGAGCCTTTGGCAGGCGAGGACCAACTTTAGTTAGGATAAGTGTACCAGATGTTCCCCTTCAAAATGGCCAATTGTTGGCGCCCTTCCCGCTCAATATTTGGGAAGAGGCCCAGGGCCTTTGCCTATAAATAGGACTAGCCACCCATAGGGTAGGAGGAGGGAAATCGGAGAGAGGATCGAGAAGAGACAGAGAGAGAGAGAGAGAGAGAGAGAGAGAGAGAGAGAGAGAAGGGTGACTAAACTCCTCCTAGCAGTTCATCCCCTCAGCCAAGAATAGACCCTCGCGAGGCTGTTCTTCCTTATATTGCTCATCATCATCAGCCCAAGAGGCAATCCACCACACCACACACTGGAGTAGGGTATTACACCACAACGGTGGCCCGAACCAGTATAAACCCTGTGTCTCTTGTGCTGTTCTTTCCATAGCTTAGATCTTAGTGAGGCGGAGGGGTGTAGGTAGGTAGAAGGCGAAATCTCCGCATGCACCCCAGTGTTCGAACCTCAAGGGTCCGCCGGAACCCGAAATCCGACAGCAACAATCTATCAACCAATTTCTCCATGAAGAATTAATAAAAATGGCACCCTTTAATCCACACATATTCTTCCATGTAAGCACCACTTGGAAGTTGCCTAGAATCAGAATACTATTATCATCGTCAGGATAGCCACACATGTTTCTATGGTTGCTCGTGTCCATGTCCCCCAACCGTATCAATCATAAAAACAAGGATTCGGAGAGATACTAGCAGGTGATGGGAGGGTGTAGAACCAACAGGAAGACATGTAACTGAGAATTTGTTCGTTTCGTTTATGATTACCGGTCAGTTGGCATTGCTCTCCTCCCTTACGGTTTCATGGTTTTGTATTGCCAACATAACAAAGCAGGTTGTGTTTATAGACGGTGCACGTGTCAGTTTGGTGGCCTGTTCATATATTTTCAAATTACCATGGCTATGAGCTCTCACAGTACAGGAACAGGGTTTTGGATCAGGCAATGTCATTATGCAACCTTTCCAATTTTCCTACACTTATACAATGAAAACTTTGCAAACTACTCCAAAATGAGATTTCCAGTTCAGAAATGAATCAATGCAAATCACAAACAACGGAAATTAACAAGAGCCAAAAGGAGAGCTCACCAAGTCTGCCTTTGTGAATGTCGAGATGCTGTTGTAGCCATTGTTCCGTGGCTTATTGTCGTGGCCATTGTAGCCACTGCCCTCGGTACCTGGAAGTTCCGAACAAGCTTTAACAACTTAAAGTGTATTAGTGTGTGTATATTCCGTTCAAGATGATCTAATATCAATTGCTAGATGAACTAAGTGGTTTGTCCATGGCTTGAAGGTGGAAGTTATAAGAATATAAGTGAGTTTAATAAGTAAAACAAACCAACTAGTCCAAGTATAAAACAAAAGCTATAATTTTGTGTAGAGCTACAATAGTATCAAAAAAGAATTCTAGTAGACCAGTAATATAAGATTGGATGAGATAAAGTTGTGAAGCAACACAATATAATATTATAAGAAAAGTAAAAACTGGAAGTAAGAACAAAATATATTGAAGTTAGATCAAACCAAATGCTCCAAAAAATCCGAGCCAGATATATGTAATTTTTGTCTACAGTGTGTTGTGCATCTACGACATACAATGATCATGATAAATTGATTATTGGACATGGTAACAGGAAGAAATCATTGTTATGCTCACTACACCATGTAGCTTGTGGATGCTCCAAAACATAATAACTTATAAAAGGTTCATGAGTAGTGTCTATGTGTTGTATGCGGAGACAATGATTTAACACTTCAACAATAGTCAATAGGAAAAATTTAGTTTGCTCAACTACAAAACTAAGGTAGAATATTTTGTTCAAACACACCAAACATTTAAGCACCTAATATTAAATTACCCACCATCATAAAGTCATAAATTAAGTGATCTAGATGCGGGTTCAATTACTATGTTGCTTACCTACTGCAAAAGTACCGAGGGGGTGTGCTACTTCCTGAGCTTGCGTTGATTATTCCCTTAAAGAGGAAAGGGTGATGCAGAAAAGTAGAGATAAGTATTTCCTTCAGTTAAGAACCAAAGTATCAATCTAGTAGGAGGCACAAGCAAGTCCCCAATAGACGCACCTGCACAAACTAACAAACACTTGCATACAACACGAAAAAGGGGTTGTCAATTCCTTCACGGTCACTTGCAAGAGTGAGATCTAATAGAGATACATATAAAATATAACTAAAAGGCAAAATAAAGTAAATATAAATAAATTGCAGCAAGTTATTTTTGGGTTTTTGGTTTTATAGATATGAAAATATATGATGGAAAATAGACCGGCGGGCCATAGGTTTCACTAGAGGCTTCTCTCTTGACGAAAGCATACGGTGGGTAAGCAAATTACTGTTGAGCAATTGATAGAAAAGTGCATAATTATGACGATATCCAAGGCAATTATCACGAATATAGGCATCGCATCCGTGACAAGTAGACCGACTCTTGCCTGCATCTACTACTATTACTCCCCACATTGACCACTATCCAGCATGCATCTAGTGTATTAAGTTAACAAGAACGGAGTAACGCCTTAAGCAAGATGACATGATGTAGAGGGATAGATTCAATCAATATGGTAAAACCCCCATCTTTTTATTCTTAATGGCAACAATACAAATACGTGTCTCTCTACCCCTACTATCACTAGGTGAGGACACCGCAAGATTGAACCCGTCACAAAGCACCTCTACCATTGCAAGAAAAACCAATCTAGTTGGCCAAACCAAATCGATAGATCAAAGAGAAATACAAAGCTATCTTAATCATGCACAAAAGAGTTCAGAAAAGACCCAAACAATATTCATAGATAATCTTATCATGAATCCACAATTCATCGGATCTCAACAAACGCACCGCAAAAGAAGATTACATCAAATAGAACTCCAAGAACATTGAGGAGAACATTGTATTAAAGATAAAAGAGAGAGAGAGAGAGAGAGAGAGAAGAAGCCATCCAGCTACTAGCTATGGACCCGTAGGTCTGTGGTAAACTACTCAGACATCATCGGAAGGGCAGCAAGGTTGGTGTAGAGGCCCTCCTGGATCGAATCCCCCTCTAGCGGAGTGCCGGAAAAGGCCACAATATAGGATCTCATGAGAACAGAAGATTGCGGCGGCGAAAAAGTAATTTTGGTGTGTCCTCTGGTGTAGGGGGGGGGGGTATTTGGGTATCTATAGAGCTGGAGTTAGGGTTAGGAGAGCCATGGGGGGCCCACAAGCCCCCTTGGCCCCACCCCCCCTAGGGCACGCCCCTAGGACTTGTGACCCCCTCATGGGTCATCTAGCCTCTTCCTGAAGCTTCGTGGGTGTCTTGTTGTCCAAATAAAATCATCAAAAAGCTTCGTTCTGTTTGGACTCCGATTGGTATTGATTTTCTGTAAAAGTCAAAAACAAGGAAAAAACAACAACTGACACTGGGCACTAGGTTCATAGGTTAGTCCCCAAAAATGATATAAAATAGCATATAAATACATATAAAACATCCAAGATAGATAATATAATATCATGGAACAATCAAAAATTATAGATATGTTGGAGACGTATCAATCATCTCTAAGCTTAATTCCTGCTCGTCCTTGAGTAGGTAAATGATAAAAACAATTTTTTTTGATGTGGAATGCTACCTAACATATTTATCAATGTAATTTTCCTTATTGTGGCATGAATGTTCAGATCCATACGATTCAAAACAAAAGTTTAAAGTTGACATAAAAAAATAACACTTCAAGCATAGTAATAAAGAAATCATGTCTTCTCAAAATATCATGTCTAAATAAAAATCCCTACAAATTCATATAATATTGTCATGCTCTATCTTCATCACAAAAGGTATTTATCATGCACAACCTCGATAACAAGCCAAGCAATTGTTTCATACTTTTAATGTTCTCAAGCTTTTTCAATTCTCACGCAATACATGAGCGTGAGCCATGGATATATCACTATGGGTGGAATAGAGTACGGTCGAGGTTTTGAGGAGAAGACAAAAAGGAGAAAGTCTCACATCAACTAGGCAAATTAATGGGCTATGGAGATGCCCATCAATTGATATCAATGCAAGTGAGTAGGGATTGCCATGCAACGGATGCACTAGAGCTATAAGTGTATGAAAGCTCAAAAGAAAACTAAGTGGGTGTGCATCCAACTTGCTTGCTCACGAAGACCTAGGGCTATTTGAGGAAGCCCATCATTGGAATATACAAGCCAAGTTCTATAACAAAAAATTCCCACTAGTATATGAAAGTGATAAAGTAGGAGACTCTCTATCATGAAGGACATGGTGCTACTTTGAAGCACAAGTGTGGAAAAAGCATAGTAACATTGACTTGTGGGGGAATCATAGCCCCCATCATCCTTTCCTCACATGGGACAATGCTCTAATAATGATGATCATCATAATTTTATTTATGTACAACTCAAATTACAACTTGATACTAGAACAAAGATATGACTCTATATGAATGCCTCCGGCGGTGTACTGGGATGTGCAATGATCTAGCGTGACATGTATAAAAAATATGAAAGGTGGCCAGGCCAAATACTATGTCAACTATATGATCACGCAAAGCAGTATGACAATGATGGTATGTGTCATAATAAACGAAACGGTGGAAGTTGCATGGCAATATATTTCGGAATGGCTATGGAAATGCTATAATAGGTATGTATGGTGGTTGTTTTGAGGAAGGGCATATGGTGGGTTTAATGTACCAGCAAAAGTTCCACG
Source organism: Triticum monococcum (assembly GCA_034509565.1). Taxonomy (NCBI): domain Eukaryota; kingdom Viridiplantae; phylum Streptophyta; class Magnoliopsida; order Poales; family Poaceae; genus Triticum; species Triticum monococcum. The sequence continues at coordinate 518,207,080 of CM067846.1, forward strand.
GTACTATTGAGGCTAGCAATGATGGAAGGGTGAGAGTGCGTATAATCCATGGACTCAACATTAGTCATAGAGAACTCACATACTTATCGCAAAAATTTATTTGACATCGAAGAAAAGTACTAATACGCATGCTCCTAGGGGGACAGATTGGTAGGAAAAGACCATCACTCGTCCCCGACCGCCACTCATAAGGAAGACAATAAAAAATAAATCATGCTCCAACTTCATCACATAACGATAGACGCACATGCTCCAGTGCACCAAAATGGGTTGAAAACCGTACATGTGTCCTTGGGTACATGTTTAGGTCTCATTGAAGAATGAGAATGAATTACAAACGTCTCGTCGTCCTGAAACATTGAGAATCTTGGTATTTAAATCCCCATAAATCCATAACTCACCCAAAAATCATGAAACTCGGCATGGTTTCATGAATGGCACGTGTATGCAGTGGTAAAAAAATCGTCCAATTTGAGACAAGGCGCACACATTAATAGCCAAAGTAGTCCTTTTGGAACAAATAGCTGACACGTTACTATCACAAACGGTTGCATTATTTGAACCATGTGTTTGTTCCTGTAACCATTTAAGTGTGGCCATGTGTCCCTCATTTTATTGGAGAGTACTACCTCGGTTCTGGTTCATTGGTCCTCTTTGTATTTTGTGCCAAAATTTAACCGCAGTCGGTGGCGTGCGTGTAGCTATTTGACTAGACGGGACGAGCGCGAGAAGTCCACCATGCAGGCTTGGCAGAACGCGTGCGAGCAGTCCGCCGCGCAAGCTCGACGGGACGTGTGCGACTTGTCCACCATGTAGGCTCAACGGGATGTGTGCGACCTGTCCGCCGCGCGTGCTCACTGGCAAGTGAGCTCTTTGACCTCCATCCACCAGCCGTCTGCCTCGCTCACAACTTCTCCATTAATGGCGGCTGAGCAGCTATTTAGCATGTGGTTAATTAAAGCACCTGGATGGAGGGTGTTTGCTTGTGATCCCATTGCCCCGCTCAACGTTAGCATTTGCTTTGTTCATTCCTCGCTGAGAACGTGATTTTATCTTGTTTTCAACTCGTATTCTGGATAATTTAAAATGCCACATGCGGCAACGGATAATACGATGACAAAATGAAATGACAACGGATAATACGATGACAAATTTACAATGGCACGGATAATAATTGTCTTACATATTCCAGATAATTTAAAATGCCACATGCGGCAACGCCCGAAAGACATAGGGGCAAGAGAAGAAGGAAATCGCAGACAACGATCTAGGTCCATACTGTCTCTACTCCTCGATGGATCGCCAGGCGACGAGTTCCTCCAGCTCCTTCAAATCCTCATGACTTTGCTTGATAGCAGCCACGGATTCCTCCACCTCTAGCTCGCGCTCGATGCGGAGCTTCCTCAAGTCACCCATCAGTTCCTCGATGACTGTTTTCAGCGTCATCCCTCAGGCACTGCTCTGCTCATGCAGCTTCTTCCAGCTGGCGGCCTCCTCCTCCTTCTTGGCGAGCTCCTTGAGGAGCTCTGCATTGTCACCCATGAGTTGCATGACAAGACGGGTCACCTTCTCAACCGAGGCATCGCTAATCTCGAGCAGCTTCACCAAGCCGTCGACCAGCTCCTGCTGCTTAATTAGGCCAATCAGACTGTCATCGTCGCTGGCCAAGGACTTCAGCAACGCCAACTCGTCGCAATTGCTAACGCGGAAGTGCACTTGTGAGAGCCCTCGCATGCTGGTGAGAGCTTGTTCGAGGGCTCCATGGCGCACTAGGACATTGCTACTGCGGCTGCCACGTAGCAGCATGACCTCTCTAGTGCTTCCGCAGCCTTGGTCTTTGCTCCCTGGTTATATGTCAACCCGAAACTCCCACCAGTCATGGTGGAACGACTTGACAGGAAAGACCTATTTTTGGGTGATGAGGAGAGGAATTGTGAAGTAATTTTCAAGTGATAGGAAAGATACGTTTAAGTTTGAAATGTGTGAACAAATTGCAATTACTTATTGCGTGGTAATCTGGAATGTGATGAGAAACAAGCTCAAAATTTATTGATGGTTCTGGGTTCGAAGCCCGAAATGGTTCCCGGATGGCGTACGTGGGCCCGTGTTCTTGGATGTGTACGTGTCTGTCCACTATCACACACGGTCCAGATATCACCATCGTGTCTGATGGATGCACCATCACGCCTCCCATGGGGTGCCAGAAGGTTGACCAGAATTGGAATATGCAGGTGTGGTTGCTTGCCGTTCAGGCGGCCGCGGCGCGCTCTGCTCCCCTGGCCCTGTGCGCTCTGCTCGTCGTTGAGGCGGCCGCAGTGCGCTCTGCTTCCGTCCGTCCGCGCGATTTGCTCGCCGTTGAGGCAGCCGCTGCACCCTCCGCTCTGGCATCCCTGCACGTGCTCTGCTCGCCATTGAGGAAAATTTACAATGGAAACGGTTAATAATTCTCGTACATATTCAGGATAATTTAAAATGTCACATGTGGCAACACCCAAAACACACACGAGCTATATATGCTTAGTGACTTAAATGTTGATATGCGACATTTGCATGCAATTATAATAAAATATAGGCTAAAAGGCTGAGCTGGCGGCCTTCCGACGACGGTCTTCTCGGACTCCACGATCAGCATAGCATCCTTGCGGCCATTCATTCCGAGTGTCCTGACCCACAACCACAGTAACCGTCTCCGCCTATGGAGCTGCTGGCGCTGGGAGGCTCTTGGGGCTGCTGGGCCTCTTCCAGTAAAGCTTGACAACGTGTAATCGCGCGCATGACGCGCCCGTGGAACCGCTCCGTTTTCCATGTCTCCCCCTGGTAGCAAATTCCGTCCATCGCCTACATCCTCAAGATATCACGTTGGTGATGTTCTACCTCGTCGAGGATGTCAACTCTGCCAAGGATGCGCTCAAGCCTGGCTGCCATATCACCGGAATCAAGGTTTACATAGCCGTCGGCGGCAATGATGAAGCCGTAGGCTGGTTGTCTCATAAATGAACCGCAGAGGTCTTCTTCCCATTCCTGGCGGGGCATGAGGCTCTTGATGAGCACCGGTAACGATGGCTCTTTGGTTGGGTCGTCGAAACTTTCGTCGGTGCCTAGCATGCTTGGAATAACTTATGGTAGATGGGTGTGGACTAGATCTGTGAACAATGTCGCTATAGTGCATTGCCTCCTGGGTCATATGGAGCAAGCCACTTTCTGGTGGCGAGAAACCGATGAGGGAAGAGGCGGGAAGCATTGGCGTGGATTGTGGGACACGTGTATAACGTCGTTAATTTCTGCACTGGGCGTTTGTGTTCGTATAGGTACTACCTCTTTTGTGGTTTATTGGTCCCCTTCGTATTTTGTAGTACCAAACTTTGACGTTAGATTTAACTAAGAATATATCAATGCATGTCATCGAAAATAAAATTGTTGGACGGCTATTCCTCGATATGTTCATCTGTTATATGCATGTGCTTGCTCATAGTTTAGGCAGCCGCGTCGCGCTCTACTTGCCATTTAGGCGCCGAGGCGCGCTCGGGTCGTGTCCCTCCGTGCGCTCTGCTCACCGTTTAGGAGCCAAGGTGCGCTCGGGTCGTGTCCCTCCGTGCGTGCTCTGCTAGCGGTTGGGGCTGACGCACGATCACGTTGGGGAAGCTTTAGTTATTTGATCTCATATTATGGTAATTAATTATACCTCCAGTGTCGGAATCATCCAGCTCTGGAGGTATAATAAATTAACCTAAACTCTGATCTCCAGCACTCGTTCCCGTCACGCAACTCTGCTACCTCTTGAGCTTGTGTTGGATTTCCCCGAAGAGGAAGGGATGATGCAGCAGAGTAGCATAAGTATTTCCCTCAGTTTTTTAGAACCAAGGTATCAATCCAGTAGGAGACCACGCTCAAGTCCCTCGTACTTGCACAAAACGATAGCTAATCGCAACCAACGCGATTAGGGGTTGTCAATCCCTTCACGGTTACTTACGGGAGTGAGATCTGATAGATATAATATTTTTTTGGTGTTTTTGGTATAAAGATGCAAAGTAAAAAGTAAAAAGCAAAGCAAGATTAAAGTGATGGAGATTGATATGATGAGAATAGACCCGGGGGCCATAGGTTTCACTAGTGGCTTCTCTCAAGAGCATAAGCATTCTACGGTGGGTGAACAAATTACTGTTGAGCAATTGACAGAATTGAGCATAGTTATGAGAATATCTAGGCATGATCATGTATATAGGCATCACGTCCGTGACAAGTATACCAAAACGATTCTGCATCTACTACTATTACTCCACTCATCGACCGCTATCCAACATGCATCTAGAGTATTAAGTTAAAAACAGAGTAACGCTTTAAGCAAGATGGCATGATGTAGAGAGATAAATTCATGCAATATGAAATAAACCCCATCTTGTTATCCTCGATGGCAACGATGCAATACGTGCCTTGCTGCCCCTTCTGTCACTGGGAAAGGACACCGCAAGATCGAACCCAAAGCTAAGCACTTCTCCCATGGCAAGAACTACCAATCTAGTTGGCCAAACCAAACGGATAATTCGAAGAGACTTGCAAAGATAACTAATCATACATAAAAGAATTCAGAGAAGATTCAAATATTATTCATAGATAGACTTGATCATAAACCCACAATTCATCGGTCTCAACAAACACACTGCAAAAAGAAGATTACATCGAATAGATCTCCACATGAGAGGGGGAGAACTTTGTATTGAGATCCAAAAAGAGAGAAGAAGCCATCTAGCTACTAACTATGGACCCGAAGGTCTGAGGTAAACTACTCACACTTCATCGGAGAGGCTATGATGATGTAGAAGCCCTCCGTGATGACGGCCCTCTCCGACGGAGCTCCGCAACAGGCCCCAAGATGGGATCTCGTGGATACAGAAATTTGCAGCGGTGGAACTAGGTTTTTGGCTCCGTATATGTTCGTTTGGGGGTACGTAGGTATATATAGGAGGAAGAAGTACGTCGGTGGAGCTCCGAGGGGCCCATGAGGCAGGGGGCGCGCCCTAGGGCGCGCCCCCCACCCTCGTGACCGCCTCTCTGATGCCTTGGTGTAGGGTCCAAGTCTCCTGGATCACGTTCGGTGAGAAGATCACGTTCCCAAAGGTTTCATTCCGTTTGGACTCCGTTTGATATTCCGTTTCTTTGAAACACTGAAATAGCCAAAAAAACAGCAATTCTGGGCTAGGCCTCCGGTTAATAGGTTAGTCCCAAAAATAATATAAAAGTGGAAAATAAAGCCCAATATAGTCCAAAACAGTAGATAATATAGCATGGAGCAATCAAAAATTATAGATACGTTGGGGACGTATCAGGCATCCCCAAGCTTAATACCTGCTCGTCCTCGAGTAGGTAAATGGTAAAAAACAGAATTTTTGATGCGGAGTGCTACTTGGCATAATTTCAATGCAAATCTTCTTAATTGTGGTATGAATATTCAGATAGGAAGATTCAAGACAAAAGTTCATATTGACATAGAGAATAATAATACTTCAAGCAAACCAACCAAGCAATTATGTTTTCTTAAAGTAACATGGCCAAAGAAAGTTCATCCCTACAAAATCATATAGTTTGGTCATGCTCCATTTTCGTCACACAAGAATGCTCTCATCATGCACAACCCCGATGACAAGCCAAGCAATTGTTTCATACCTTAATAATTTCAAACTCATAAATTTTCACGCAATACATGAGCGTGAGCCATGGATATAGCACTATGGGTGGAATAGAATATAATGAGGGGGGTTATGTGGAGAAGACAAAAAAAGAGAAAGTCTCACATCAACGAGGCTAATCAATAGGCTATGGAGATGCCCATCGATTGATGTTAATGCAAGGAGTAGGGATTGCCATGCAACGGATGCACTAGAGCTATAAATGTATGAAAGCTCAACAAAAGAAACTAAGTGGGTGTGCATCCAACTTGCTTGCTCACGAAGACCTAGGGCACTTGAGGAGGCCCATTGTTGGAATATACAAGCCAAGTTCTATAATGAAAATTCCCACTAGTATATGAAAGTGATAACTCAAGAGACTCTCTATATGAAGAACATAGTGCTACTTTGAAGCACAAGTGTGGAAAAAAGATAGTAGCATTGCCCCTTTTTATTTTTTATTTTTTTGGGCCTTCCTTTTTTTCTTTGGCCTTTCTCTTTTTTTTGGGACAATGCTCTATTGAATGATGATCATCACACTTCTATTTATTTACAACTCAATGATTACAACTCGATACTAGAACAAAGTATGACTCTATATGGATGCCTCCGGTGGTGTACCGGGATATGCAATGAATCAAGAGTGACAAGTATGAAAAATTATGAATGGTGGCTTTGCCACAAATACTATGTCAACTACATGATCATGCTAACCAATATGACAATGATGAATGTCATGATAAACTGGATGGTGGAAAGTTGCATGGCAATATATCTCGGAATGGCTATGGAAATGCCATAATAGGTAGGTATGGTGGCTGTTTTGAGGAAGATATAAGGAGGTTTATGTGTGAAAGAGCATATCATATCACGGGGTTTGGATGCACCGGTGAAGTTTGCACCAACTCTCGATGTGAGAAAGGGCAATGCACGGTACCTTAGAGGCTAGCAAGGATGGAAGGGTGAGAGTGCGTATAATCCATGGACTCAACATTAGTCATAAAGAACTCATATACTTATTGCAAAAATCTACAAGCCATCAAAAACCAAAGTATTACGTGCATGCTCCTAGGGGGGTAGATTGGTAGGAAAAGACCATCGTTCGTCCCCGACCGCCACTCATAAGGAGGACAATCAAATAACACCTCATGTTTCAAATTTGTTACATAACGTTTACCATACGTGCATGCTACGGGACTTGCAAACTTCAACACAAGCACTTCTCAAATTCACAATTACTCAACTAGCATGACTTTGATATTATTACCTCCATATCTCAAAACAATTATCAAGCATCCAACTTTTCTTAGTATTCAACACACTCAAAAGAAAGTTTCACAAATCTTGAATACCAAGCATGTTATTATTAAGCAAATTACCATGCTATTAAGACTCTCAAAATAATTTAAGTGAAGCATGAGAGATCAATAGTTTCTTTAAAACAAATCCACCACCGTGCTCTAAAAGATCTAAGTGAAGCACATAGAGCAAAAATATAATGCTCAAAAGATTTAAGTGAAGCACATAGAGCAAAACTACTTAGCTCAAAAAGATATAAGTGAAGCACATAGGGTATTATATCAAATTCTAATTCATGTATGGCTCTCTCAAAAGGTGTGTATAGAAAGGATGATTGTGGCATACTAACAACCAAAGACACAAATAATACAAGATGCTCCAAGCAAAACACATATCATGTTGGTGAATAAAAATATAGCTCCAAGTAAATTACCGATGGAAGTGGACGAAAGAGGGGATGCCTTCCGGGGCATCCCCAAGCTTTGACTTTTTGGTGTCCTTGGATTATCTTAGGGGTGCCATGGGCATCCCCAAGCTTAGGCTCTTGCCACTCCTTGTTCCATAATCCATCACAAGAATTCACCCAAAACTTGAAAACTTCACAACACAAAACTCAATAGAAATCTCGTGAGCTCCGTTAGAGAAAGAAAACAAAAGACCACTTCAAGGTACTGTAATGAACTCATTCTTTATTTATATTGGTGTTAAACCTACTGTATTCCAACTTCTCTATGGATTATAAACTATTTTACTAGCCATAGATTCATCAAAATAAGCAAACAACACACGAAAAACAGAATCTGTCAAAAACAGAACAGTCTGTAGTAATCTGTAACTAACACAAACTTATGGAACCCCAAAAATTCTAAAATAAATTGCTGGACGTGAGGAATTTATCTATTAATTATCTGCAAAAATAATTAACTAAATAGCACTCCCCAAATAAAAATTACAGCAGTTCTCGTGAGCGCTAAAGTTTCTGTTTTTTACAGAAAGTTCAACAAGACTTTCCCCAAGTCTTCCCAACGGTTCTACTTGGCACAAACACTAATTAAACACACAAAAAAACACAACCGAAACAGAGGCTAGATAATTTATTTATTACTAAACAGGAGCAAAAAGCAAGGATAGATCTAGGTATTGCCATCTTTGGTAGGCAATCCATAAGTGGCTCTCATGATAGTTTCATATGGCAATTTTATTTTCTTTCTTGGAAAGTGTTCCATGCACTTTTTTAATGGAAATTGAAATCTAATATTCCCTTCCTTCATATCAATAATCGCACCAACCGTTCTAAGGAAAGGTCTACCAAGAATAATTGGGCAAGGAGGATTGCAATCTATATTAAGCACAATGAAATCTACGGGCACATAATTCCTATTTGCAACAATAAGAATATCATTAATCCTTCCCATAGGTTTCTTAATAGTAGAATCTGCAAGATGCAAGTTTACAGAGCAATCATCAAAATTGCAGAAATCTAGCAAGTCACACAAAGTTTTGGGGATAGTGGAGACACTAGCACCCAAATCACACAAAGCATAAAACTCATGATTTTTAATTTTAATTTTAATAGTTGGTTCCCACTCATCATAGAGTTTTCTAGGGATAGAAACTTTCAACTCAACTTTTTCTTCATAAGATTGCATCAAGGCATCAACAATATGTTCGGTGAAGGCTTTATTTTGACTATAAGCATGTGGAGAATTTAGCACGGATTGCAACAAGGAAATACAATCAATTAAAGAGCAACTTTCATAATTAAATTCCTTGAAATCCAATATAGTGGGTTTAGCAACATCTAGATTTTTATTTCTTTCAATCCCACTTTTATCAATTTCATCGTAAAGATCTAAATACTCCGAATTTTTAGAACGCCTTCTACGTAAAGGAAGATCATATTCAGTTTCATCAAGATTCATATTGCAAAACAAAGATTTAACACGAGATACATCAATAACTTTTAGATCTTCATCTTGATTTTCATAGGAATAGGAAGAACACGCTTTAATAAAGGCATCTTTGGAAGCATGCATCCTAGCGGTTCTTTCCTTACACTCATCAATGGAAATTCTCATGGCTTTGAGAGACTCATTGATATCATGCTTAGGAGGAATAGATCTAAGCTTTAAAAAATCAATCTCAAGAGAAATTCTATCAACGTTCCTAGCCAAATCATCAACTTTAAGCAATTTCTCTTCAAGCAAAGCATTAAAATTATTTTGTGAATTCATAAACTCTTTAACACTATTTTCAAATTCAGAGGGCATCTTATTATAATTTCCATAAGAGTTATTGTAGGAATTCCCATAATTATTAGAAGGATTACTAGGATATGGCCTAGGATTAAAATTCCCTCTATAAGCGTTGTTACCAAAATTATTCCTACCAACAAAATTCACATCCATAGATTCATTGTTATTCTCAATAAAAGTAGACAAAGGCATATCATTATGATCAGAAGAAACACTCTTAGTAGCAAATAATTTCATAAGTTCATCCATCTTTCCACTCAACACATTGATTTCTTTTATCGCATGCACTTTTTTATTAGAAGATCTTTCAGTATGCCATTGAGAATAATTAACCATAATATTATTTAGGAGTTTAGTAGCATCTCCTAAAGTGATTTCCATAAAAGTGCCTCCCGCGGACGAATCTAAAAGATTTCTAGAAGCAAAATTCAATCCGGCATAAAAAATTTGTATGATCATCCACAAATTCAAACCATGAGTAGGGAAATTACGTATCATTAATTTTATCTCCCAAGCTTGTGCAACATGTTCGTGATCAAGTTGTTTAAAGTTCATAATATCGTTTCTAAGAGAGATGATCTTAGTGGGAGGGAAATACTTAGAGATAAAAGCATCTTTGCACTTGTTCCATGAATCAATACTATTTTTAGGCAAAGACGAAAACCAAGCTTTAGCACGATCTCTAAGCGAAAAAGGAAATATCTTCAATTTAACGACATCATTATCGACATCTTTTTTCTTTTGCATATCACATAAATCAACGAAGCTATTCAGATCAGTAGCGGCATCTTCACTAGGAAGGCAGGCGAATTGATCTTTCATAACAAGATTCAACAAAGTAGTATTAATTTCACAAGATTCAGTATTAGCAAGAGGAGCAATCGGAGTGCTAAGGAAATCATTATTATTGGTATTGGTGAAGTCACACAATTTGGTAGTATCTTGAGCCATCGCGACAAACAAGCAATCCAACACACTAGCAAACAAAAAGGCAAGCGGGGAAAGAGAAGGAGAAGGAGATTGGGAAAGAGAGGGCGAATAAAATGGCAAGGGTGAAGTGGGGGAGAGGAAAACGAGAGGCAAATGGCAAATAATGTAATGCGAGAGATAGGGATTGTGATGGGTACTTGGTATGTTGACTTTTTGCGTAGACTCCCCGGCAACGGCGCCAGAAATTCTTCTTGCTACCTCTTGAGCTTACGTCGGATTTCCCCGAAGAGGAAGGGATGATGCAGCAGAGTAGCGTAAGTATTTCCCTCAGTTTTTTAGAACCAAGGTATCAATCCAGTAGGAGGCCACGCTCAAGTCCCTCGTACCTGCACAAAACGATAGCTACTCGCAACCAACACGATTAGGGGTTGTCAATCCCTTCACGGTCACTTACAAGAGTGAGATCTAATAGATATAATATTATTTGGTATTTTTGGTATAAAGATGCAAAGTAAAAAGTAAAAAAGCAAAGCAAGATTAAAGTGATGGAGATTGATATGATGAGAATAGACCCGGGGGCCATAGGTTTCACTAGTGGCTTCTCTCAAGAGCATAAGTATTCTACGGTGGGTGAACAAATTACTGTTGAGCAATTGACAGAACTGAGCATAGTTATGAGAATATCTAGGCATCATCATGTATATAGGCATCACGTCCGTGACAAGTAGACTGAAATGATTCTGCATCTACTACTATTACTCCACTCATCGACTGCTATCCAGCATGCATCTAGAGTATTAAGTTAAAAACAGAGTAACGTTTTAAGCAAGATGACATGATGTAGAGAGATAAATTCATGCAATATGAAATAAACCCCATCTTGTTATCCTCGATGGCAACGATGCAATACATGCCTTGCTGCCCCTTTTGTCACTGGGAAAGGACACCGCAAGATCGAACCCAAAGCTAAGCACTTCTCCCATGGCAAGAACTACCAATGGATAGACTTGATCATAAACCCACAATTCATCGGTCTCAACAAACACACCGCAAAAAGAAGATTACATCGAATAGATCTCCACAAGAGAGGGGGAGAACTTTGTATTGAGATCCAAAAAGAGAGAAGAAGCCATCTAGCTACTAACTATGGACCCGAAGGTTTGAGGTAAACTACTCACACTTCATCGGAGAGGCTATGATGATGTAGAAGCCCTCCGTGATGACGGCCCTCTCCGGCGGAGCTCCGGAACAGGCCCCAAGATGGGATCTCGTGGATACAGAAAGTTGCGACAGTGGAATTAGGTTTTTGGCTCTGTATCTGTTCGTTTGGGGGTACGTAGGTATATATATAGGAGGAAGAAGTACGTCGGTGGAGCTCCGAGGGGCCCACGAGGCAAGGGGGCGCCCGCACCCTCGTGACCGCCTCTCTGATGCCTTGGCGTAGGGTCCAAGTCTCCTAGATCACGTTCAGTGAGAAAATCACGTTCCCGAAGGTTTAATTCCGTTTGGACTCCGTTTGATATTTCGTTTCTTCGAAACACTGAAATAGGCAAAAAATAGCAATTCTAGGCCGGGCCTCCGGTTAATAGGTTAGTCTCAAAAATAATATAAAAGTGAAAAATAAAGCCCAATATAGTCCAAAACAGTACATAATATAGCATGGAGCAATCAAAAATTATAGATACGTTGGAGACGTATCAAACTCCATCCCATCGTCGGATGTTGGGGTATGCCGGTATATGTGACTAACTAGCTACCAAGTGGATCAGTAGCGAGTCGCTGCTGCCGGCCATTGCTGTGGTTATTTATAGCTAGCGGCTGGCTAGGGGATTGAGGATTTTACAATTCAGCCCCGTGGAGCGCGGGAAGACTAAGTGGTGCACATAACCCAACAACCGTATGCGGTGTAACGTGTTACCGCACACGTGTTAATATAAGGAAATGTATGTGTAACTTACTAATCATCACACACGAGTACTCGCACACGCATCGTCTGCGATACTCCGCCAGCGCAAGCAACTAGTTTGCATTTTTTAGGTTTTTTTACACACAGAATAGCACACGAATTAATTGTAGTAACCGTCTATGTTATATTTTCTCATCACAAACAGTTCATCCGAGTGGGCTATTTGCCAGGTATCACACACATCTTGTTTACATGAATCATTTGTGTTCTTTTGGCTCATCGCAAACATTTAATCTATGTGAACTGTATACTGCATATCACACACATCTTATTATGTTGAACCATTTCTGTTATCTTGCCTAATTGAAAACAATTCATCCGATTGAACTGTATGTCGTATATCGCACACACCTTGATCTCGCTGACTATTTCTGTTGCATTCCCTAATCGCAAACAGTTCATCCGAGTGAACTATATGCAGTATATCGCACACACCTTGATATGGCTGCCCGTTTCTGTTGTTCTAGATCATCGCAAATAGTTCGTATGGATTAACCTTATGCCACGCATCGCACACACAACTACAATCAGAATCGTGTTTGATGTCTCCGCCATCGCAAATGTTTCGTATCATTTTTATGGTTATTTTACATCATCGTTTGCGATTAATGCATCACACATATTTTCGTCGAAGGTTCTTTGATTGTACTGTCATGTTTGGACCATCATGCACTAGTGTTGGTTTGGAAAGTTTTAAGACCAGATAAGACCCTAGAGGCTTGGCCCCACACCAGGAGGGCCCCACAGCCTCTATGGGTTGTATTCCCGGGGTGGCTTCTGGTGCCCGATGGTCCATAAACACCCTCATTTTCACTTCGGAATTATCAATCATTTTTCCGCCGCCACCACAACGCGTTTCTGAGGCAATCTGCCTTTTCAGCTTTGATCCTAAACTTTGGCGAAGAGGGAATTCATCTCCATACCACCAACCTCGATCGTCAAGCTCTAAGATGAGTTGAGTAGTCCACCCCTTGACTATGGGTTCATTGCAGTAGCCAATGATGTATTCTCTCTATCTAGATGTTTTTTATGGTTAATACAATAGCCATATGAGCTACCCTATCTGATTATGGTTTAATAGATGTATTTGTGGGGGTGATATAGATCATGTGATGGACTATCTCTTTATGTACAGATTTGTGTATACTTTAGGTTTCATATGTAGATGCATAATTCTTTCCGATCCCTTATCTTCTATTGGCCATCTCAGATCGGTGGTCAATAGTGAAAGATGTGTGCATTAGTTGACTACCGATCTCTATGTGACGACCTGAACAGGAAGGGGCCTCGAGTCTCCGCACTTTGCTGTTTCAGTCCCTAGATCAATAGCTGACACACACAATTCATGATGAAATACCAAGATACATTACATGTCATAGTATAACATCGCAAATCTAGTCTCTTCTACATTACATGAATGCTCAGCTCAAGGCTAGATTATAATATCATGCAACAAAAATACAATACTATTTTGTGATGTCCATCCACTCACAGGCAATAGTTGAGTATATCACTGTAACCCTACTCCGTATCTCTCCTTTGCTACTTTAATTCCAGCAACATGATACATCGCAACCACAAGATTAATACATAGGATGTATTGGCAAGTATCACGAGGAAGGTATACCAGAACTAAACATGTTTTTTGGGTAAGCGAAGGCTGGGTTTCTTTGTTGAAAACAATAATAGGTTTTGTCCTATATTTTGTATATAGGTGGTACTCTATACAAAGGACATACGTTCTCACACACCAATCCGTAGGTAATACTTGGGTCAACTGTCTCATACAACAGCCTTAGACCATCCCCATCGGTTAACCGATGGCCTCACACCATGCTTGGCACCTAGTGGTGGCTTATTCCCTTTGTTCATCCCATAAAGTGTAAGGGCACCGCTAGGAATCAGACTACTGATTCCTAAGCATCCATCAGACTAGTATTCTACCATTGGATATAGAGAGTCTAGATCGTTGGATTTCTCCCAAGAAAGTGTGTACCTCAGGTCGTTTCCAGCTAATGCCACCATTAATTTCTTCCTAAAGGAAAGTACTCTCCCGAAAGTCACTTGGGAAATAACCGCTTCCATTTTATTCTTCAGTGTTGCGTATCCATTCCCTCTTATTTTGGAGAGAATAAAGCCACAACATTTTTATTTCCGATGCAGTGAAGTTTGCTTCCCATGTAGTTGAGATTTGTTTTCGTATAAAAGATGTATCTAAAAATCTGATTCTGTATGGTTTAGTCTCGAGTAATTACTACCAAGAATCATGCCTGATTTTTTGAACTAAGTTAGCCTTTCCTATTAATTCACCACTATCACAATACAGACAATACATCATTCGTTCTTCTATGTGATTCGTATGACCTAAAAAATTGCTACCAACTTTCACTTTGGTAGTAGCCTTTTAGACAACATATTTTGGTACATTATAAACAACATGGCATGGCTTCAAGGAGGGGCATTGGACTTGAGCGCGCCAGAGCACAGCGCAGGACACACGGCAGGGCATGTAGGAAGGGAGGGCAGGTCGCGCTGGAGGGTAGAGAAGGTCGTCGCCGGCACCTCCCCACGGCAGGGCCGCTTGACTGCTTCCCGACCATCTCGGCCTCTCTCGATAGCCCTCGCAACCTCCGTTCTTGTGCTTCAAGCAGTAGTAGTCGACCCCTATTCTTGTTCATCTTCAGAAGCAGTAACATCGTTTATTTGAATTGCATGGAGAATTTGATCTAGACTAATGAGTGGTTGATGACCAGGATGCTGTGTAGCTCCTCTGACATTCCCTCTAACACATGTTCGCATCCTTACGTGTGACCTGCCCTGGCATCTCTGACCGACCTTCCACGATGCAATGGTGTCAACCTTCCCCGACGTCTTGATACGTCTCCAACGTATCTATAATTTTTGATAGCTCCATGCTATATTATCTACTGTTTTGGACTATATTGGGCTTTATTTTCCACTTTTATATTATTCTTGGGACTAACCTATTAACCGGAGGACCAGCCCAGAATTGTTGTTTTTTGCCTATTTCAGTGTTTCGAAGAAACGGAATATCAAACGGAGTCCAAACGGAATAAAACCTTCGGGAACGTGATTTTCTCACCGAACGTGATCCAGGAGACTTGGACCCTGCTCCAAGGAACAAAAGAGGCGGTCACGAGGGTGGGGGGCGCCCCCCTAGGGCGCGCCCCCTGCCTTGTGGGCCCCTTGGAGCTCCACCGATGTACTCCCTCCTCCTATATATACCTATGTACCCCCAAACGATCAGAACAGGAGCCAAAAACCTAATTCCACCGCCGCAACTTTCTGTATCCACGAGATCCCATCTTGGGGCCTGTTCCGGAGCTCCGCCGGAAGAGGGCCGTCATCACGAAGGGCTTCTACATCATCATAGCCTCTCCGATGAAGTGTGAGTAGTTTACCTCAGACCTTCGGGTCCATAGTTAGTAGCTAGATGGCTTCTTCTCTCTCTTTGGATATCAATACAAAGTTCTCCCCCTCTCTTGTGGAGATCTATTTGATGTAATCTTCCTTTTGCGGTGTGTTTGTTGAGACCGATGAATTGTGGGTTTATGATCAAGTCTATCTATGAATAATATTTGAATCTTCTCTGGATTATTTTATGCATGATTGGTTATCTTTGCAAGTCTCTTCGAATTATCCGTTTGGTTTGGCCAACTAGATTGGTAGTTCTGGCCATGGGAGAAGTGCTTAGCTTTGGGTTCGATCTTGCGGTGTCCTTTCCCAGTGACAGAAGGGGCAGCAAGGCACGTATTTCATCGTTGCCATCGAGGATAAAAAGATGGGGTTTATTTCATATTGCATGAATTTATCTCTCTACATCATGTCATCTTGCCTAAAGAGTTACTCTGTTTTTAACTTAATACTCTAGATGCATGCTGGATAGCGGTCGATGAGTGGAGTAATAGTAGTAGATGCAGAATCGTTTCGGTCTACTTGTCACGGACGTGATGCCTATATACATGATCATGCCTAGATATTCTCATAACTATGCTCAATTCTGTCAATTGCTCAACAGTAATTTGTTCACCCACCGTAGAATACTTATGCTCTTGAGAGAAGCCACTAGTGAAACCTATGGCCCTCGGGTCTATTCTCATCGTATCAATCTCCATCACTTTAATCTTGCTTTGCTTTTTTACTTTGCCTTTTACTTTTACTTTGCATCTTTATACCAAAAATATTATATCTATCAGATCTCACTCTCGTAAGTGACCTGAAGGGATTGACAACCCCTAATCGCGTTGGTTGCGAGTAGCTATCGTTTTGTGCAGGTACGAGCGACTTGAGCGTGGCCTCCTACTGGATTGATACCTTGGTTCTCAAAAACTGAGGTAAATACTTACGCTACTCTGTTGCATCATCCCTTCCTCTTCGGGGAAAACCAACGCAAGCTCAAGACGTAGCAAGAAGGATTTCTGGCGCTGTTGCCGGGGAGTCTACGCAAAAAGTCAACATACCAAGTACCCATCACAATCCCTATCTCTCGCATTACATTATTTGCCATTTGCCTCTCGTTTTCCTCTCCCCCACTTCACCCTTGCCGTTTTATTCGCGCTCTCTCTCTATCCTCCCTCTCTATTTGCCTCTTTTGCCTGTTTGCTCTTGTTTGCTCGTGTGCTAGATTGCTTGTTTGTCGTGATGGCTCAAGATACTACCAAATTGTGTGACTTCACAAATACCAATAATAATGATTTCCTTAGCACTCTGATTGCTCCTCTTGCTAATACTGAATCTTGTGAAATCAATACTACTTTGTTGAATCTTGTTATGAAAGATCAATTCGCCGGCCTTCCTAGTGAAGATGCCTCTACTCATCTGAATAGCTTCGTTGATTTATGTGATATGCAAAAGAAAAAAGATGTCGATAATGATGTCGTTAAATTGAAGCTATTTCCTTTTTCGCTTAGAGATCGTGCTAAAGCTTGGTTTTCGTCTTTGCCTAAAAATAGTATTGATTCTTGGAACAAGTGCAAAGATGCTTTTATCTCTAAGTATTTCCCTCCCGCTAAGATCATCTCTCTTAGAAACGATATTATGAACTTTAAGCAACTTGATCATGAACATGTTGCACAAGCTTGGGAGAGAATGAAATTAATGATTCGTAATTGCCCTACTCATGGTTTGAATTTGTGGATGATTATACAAAAATTTTATGCCGGATTGAATTTTTCTTCTAGAAATCTTTTAGATTCGGCCGCGGGAGGTACTTTTATGGAAATCACTTTAGGATATGCTACTAAACTCCTAGATAATATTATGGTTAATTATTCTCAATGGCATACTGAAAGATCTTCTAATAAAAAAGTGCATGCGATAGAAGAAATTAATGTGTTGAGTGGAAAGATGGATGAACTTATAAATTATTTGCTACTAAGAGTGTTTCTTCTGATCCTAATGATATGCCCTTGTCTACTTTGATTGAGAATAACAATGAATCTATGGATGTGAATTTTGTTGGTAGGAATAATTTTGGTAACAACGCTTATAGTGGGAATTTTAATCCTATGCCATATCCTAGTAATCCTTCTAATAATTATGGGAATTCCTACAATAACTCTTATGGAAATTATAATAAGATGCCCTCTGATTTTGAATCTAATATTAAAGAATTTATTTCTTCGCAAAAGAATTTTAATGCTATGATTGAAGAAAAATTGCTTAAGATTGATGATTTGGCTAGGAACATTGATAGAATTGCTCTTGATGTTGATTCTTTGAAACTTAGATCTATTCCACCTAAGCATGATATCAATGAGTCTCTCAAATCCATGAGAATTTCAATTGATGAGTGTAAGGAAAGAACCGCTAGGATGCGTGCTTCCAAAGTTGCCTTTATTAAAGCGTGTTCTTCCAATTCCTATGAAAATCAAGATGAAGATCTAAAAGTTATTGATGTGTCTCCTATTAAATCTTTGTTTTTCAATATGAATCTTGATGAAACTGAATATGATCTTCCTTTACCTAGAAGGCGTTCTAAAAATTCGAAGTATTTAGATTGTTATGATGAAATTGATGAAAGTGGGATTGAAAGAAATAAAAATATAGATGTTGCTAAACCCACTATATTGGATTTCAAGGAATTTAATTATGAAAGTTGCTCTTTAATTGATTGTATTTCCTTGTCGCAATCCGTGCTAAATTCTCCACATGCTTATAGTCAAAATAAAGCCTTCACCGAACATATTGTTGATGCCTTGATGCAATCTTATGAAGAAAAACTTGAGTTGAAAGTTTCTATCCCTAGAAAACTCTATGATGAGTGGGAACCAACTATTAAAATTAAAATTAAAGATCATGAGTTTTATGCTTTGTGTGATTTGGGTGCTAGTGTCTCCACCATCCCTAAAACTTTGTGTGATTTGCTAGATTTCCGTGATTTTGATGATTGCTCTCTAAACTTGCATCTTGTGGATTCTACTATTAAGAAACCTATGGGAAGGATTAATTGTGTTTTTATTGTTGCAAATAGGAATTATGTGCCTGTAGATTTCATTGTTCTTGTTATAGATTGCAATCCTTCTTGCCCTATTATTCTTGGTAGACCTTTCCTTAGAACGGTTGGTGCGATTATTGATATAAAGGAAGGGAATATTAGATTTCAATTTCCATTAAAAAAGGGCATGGAACACTTTCCAAGAAACAAAATAAAATTGCCATATGAAACTATCATGAGAGCCACTTATGGATTGCCTACCAAAGATGGCAATACCTAGATCTATCCTTGCTTGTTATGCCTAGCTAGGGGCGTTAAACGATAGCGCTTGTTGGGACGCAACCCAATTTTATTTTTATTCCTTGATTTTTGCTCCTGTTTAATAATAAATAAATTATTTAGCCTCTGTTTTGTTTGTGTTTTTTGTGTTTAATTAGTGTTTGTGCCAAGTAGAACCGTTGGGAAGACTTGGGGAAAGTCTTGTTGAACTTGCTGTAAAAAACAGAAACTTTAGCGCTCGCGAGAACTGCTGTCATTTTTATTTGGAGAGTTCTATTTAGTTAATTATTTTTGAATATGATTAATAGATAAATTCCTCACGTCCAGCAATTTATTTTAGAATTTTTGGGGTTATAGATCTTGCGCTAGCTACAGATTACTAGAGACTGTTCTGTTTTTGACAGATTCTGTTTTTCGTGTGTTGTTTGCTTATTTTGATGAATCTATGGCTAGTAAAATAGTTTATAATCCATAGAGAAGTTGGAATACAGTAGGTTTAACACCAATATAAATAAATAATGAGTTCATTACAGTACCTTGAAGTGGTCTTTTGTTTTCTTTCGCTAACGGAGCTCACGAGTTTTCTGCTTTAAGTTTTGTGTTGTGAAGTTTTCAAGTTTTGGATAAGGATTTGATGGATTATGGAACAAGGAGTGGCAAGAGCCTAAGCTTGGGGATGCCCATGGCACCCCCAAGATAATCTAAGGACACCTAAAAGCCAAAGCTTGGGGATGCCCCGGAAGGCATCCCCTCTTTCGTCTACTTTTATCGGTAACTTTACTTGGAGCTATATTTTTATTCACCAACATGATATGTGTTTTGCTTGGAGCGTCTTGTATTATTTGTGTCTTTGTTTGTTAGTGTGCCACAATCATCCTTGCTGTACACACCTTTTGAGTGAGCCATACATGAATTAAAATTTGATAAAATACTCTATGTGCTTCACTTATATCTTTTGAGCTAAGTAATTTTGCTCTATGTGCTTCACTTATATCTTTTGAGCTATGTAATTTTGCTCTATATGCTTCACTTCTATCTTTTGAGCTATGTAATTTTGCTCTATGTGCTTCACTTAGATCTTTTAGAGCACGGTGGTGGATTTGTTTTAAAGAAACTATTGATCTCTCATGCTTCACTTAAATTATTTTGAGAGTCTCTTAATAGCATGGTAATTTGCTTAATAATAATATGCTTGGTATTCAAGATTTGTGAAACTTTCTTTTGAGTGTGTTGAATACTAAGAAAATATTGAAGCATGATAATTGTTTTGAGATATGGAGGTGATAATATTAAAGTCATGCTAGTTGAGTAGTTGTGAATTTAAAGAATACTTGTGTTGAAGCTTGTGATTCCCGTAGCATGCACATATGGTGAACCGTTATGTGATGAAGTCGGAGCATGATTTATTTATTGATTGTCTTCCTTATGAGTGGCGGTCGGGGACGAGCGATGGTCTTTTCCTACCAATCTATCCCCCTAGGAGCATGCGCGTAATACTTTGCTTTGGTAACTTCTAGATTTTTGCAATAAGTATATGAGTTCTTTATGACTAATGTTGAGTCCATGGATTATACGCACTCTCACCCTTCCACCTTTGCTAGCCTCTCTAATACCGCGCACCTTTCGCCGGTATCATACACCCACCATATACCTTCCTCAAAACAGCCACCATACCTACCTATTATGGCATTTCCATAGCCATTCCGAGATATATTGCCGTGCAACTTTCCACCGTTCCGTTTATTATGACACACTCCATCATTGTCATATTGCATATCCCGGTACACCGCCGGAGGCATTCATATAGAGTCATATTTTGTTCTAAGTATCAAGTTGTAATTGTTGAGTTGTAAGAAAAATAAAAGTGTGATGATCATCATTATTAGAGCATTGTCCCAGTGAGGAAAGAATGATGGAGACTATGATTCCCCCACAAGTCGGGATGAGACTCCGGACGAAAAAAAGAGGCCATAAAAAAGAGAAAAGGCCCAAATAAAAAATGAGAGAAAAAGAGAGAAGGGACAATGTTACTATCCTTTTACCACACTTGTGCTTCAAAGTAGCACCATGATCTTCATAGTAGAGAGTCTCTCATGTTATCACTTTCATATACTAGTGTGAATCTTTCATTATAGAACTTGGCTTGTATATTCCAATGATGGGCTTCACCAAATTGCCCTAAGTCTTCATGAGCAAGCAAGTTGGATGCACACCCACTTAGTTTCTTTTTGAGCTTTCATATACTTATAGCTCTAGTGCATCCGTTGCATGGCAATCCCTACTCACTCACATTGATATCTATTGATGGGCATCTCCATAGCCCGTTGATACGCCTAGTTGATGTGAGACTATCTTCTCCCTTTTTGTCTTCTCCACAACCACCATTATATTCCACCTATAGTGGTATGTCCATGGCTCACACTCATGTATTGCGTGAAGATTGAAAAAGTTTTGAAAAAGTTAGAGTATGAAACAATTGCTTGGCTTGTCATCGGGGTTGTGCATGATTTAAATATTTTGTGTGGTGAAGATAGAGCATAGCCAGACTATATGATTTTGTAGGGATAACTTTCTTTGGCCATGTTATTTTGAGAAGACATAATTGCTTTGTTAGTATGCTTGAAGTATTATTATTTTTATGTCAATATAAACTTTTGTCTTGAATCTTTCTAATCTGAATATTCATATCACAATTAAGAAGATTTGCATTGAAACTATGCCAAGTAGCACTCCGCATCAAAAATTCTCTTTTTATCATTTACCTACTCGAGGACGAGCAGGAATTAAGCTTGGGGATGCCTGATTCCAACGTGTCTATAATTTTTGATTGCTCCATGCTATATTATCTACTATTTTGGACTAAATTATTTTTGGGACTAACCTATTAACCGGAGGCCCAGCCCAGAATTGCTGTTTTTTGCCTATTTCAGTGTTTTGAAGAAACTGAATATCAAACGGAGTCCAAACGGAATAAAACCTTCGGGAACGTGATTTTCTCACCGAACGTGATCCAGGAGACTTGGACCCTGGTCCAAGGAACAAAAGAGGCGGTCACGAGGGTGGGGGCGCCCCCCCCCCTAGGGCGCGCCCCCTGCCTTGTGGGCCCCTCGGAGCTCCACCGATGTACTCCTTCCTCCTATATATACCTACGTACCCCCAAACGATCAGAACATGAGCCGAAAACCTAATTCCACCGCCGCAACTTTCTGTATCCACGAGATCCCATCTTGGGGCCTGTTTCGGAGCACCGCCAGAAGAGGGCCATCATCACGGAGGGATTCTACCTCATCATAGCCTCTCCGATGAAGTGTGAGTAGTTTACCTCAGACCTTCGGGTCCATAGTTAGTAGCTAGATGGCTTCTTCTCTCTCTTTGGATCTCAATACAAAGTTCTCCCCCTCTCTTGTGGAGATCTATTCGATGTTATCTTCTTTTTGCGGTGTGTTTGTTGAGACCGATGAATTGTGGGTTTATGATCAAGTCTATCTATGAATAATATTTGAATCTTCTCTGAATTCTTTTATGCGTGATTGGTTATCTCTGCAAGTCTCTTTGAATTATCCGTTTGGTTTCGCCAACTAGATTGGTAGTTCTGGCCATGGGAGAAGTGCTTAGCTTTGGGTTCGATCTTGCGGTGTCCTTTCCCAGTGACAGAAGGGGTAGCAAGGCACGTATTGCATCATTGCCATCGAGGATAACAAGATGGGGTTTATTTCATATTGCATGAATTTATCTCTCTACATCATGTCATCTTGCCTAAAGCATTACTCTGTTTTTAACTTAATACTCTAGATGCATGCTGGATAGCGGTCGATGAGTGGAGTAATAGTAGTAGATGCAGAATCGTTTCGGTCTACTTGTCACGGACGTGATGCCTATATACATGATCATGCCTAGATATTCTCATAACTATGCTCAATTCTGTCAATTGGTCAACAGTAATTTGTTCACCCACCGTAGAATACTTATGCTCTTGAGAGACGCCACTAGTGAAACCTATGGCCCCCGGGTCTATTCTCATCGTATCAATCTCCATCACTTTAATCTTGCTTTGTTTTTTACTTTGCCTTTTACTTTTACTTTGCATCTTTATACCAAAAATACCAAAAATATTATATCTATCAGATCTCACTCTCGTAAGTGACCGTGAAGGGATTGACAACCCCTAATCGCGTTGGTTGCGAGTAGCTATCGTTTTGTGCAGGTACGAGGGACTTGAGCGTGGCCTCCTACTGGATTGATACCTTGGTTCTCAAAAACTGAGGGAAATACTTACACTACTCTGCTGCATCATCCCTTCCTCTTCGGGGAAAACCAACGCAAGCTCAAGACGTAGCACGTCTCTCGTTGCTGTCGCACACGGCGCTACGCGGTTTTCTGGCAGCTATCCCCGCTGCTGTGTGTGGTGTTTCCTTGCCAGCTTTCCCGTGCGTGAGGCTATATATGGCACCCAGCTGCTGCTGGCTTTGTTGTTGTCAGTTTGGGCTACTGCTTGAGGCCAGCGAATGGCCTCCCCCACTAGCACGCTACTCCTTATCGGTTTGTGTGCAAGCTCTCCTCCAAGAACCGCAGCCAGGGCCTCAAATCATCGGACCCCGCTGCCATATCGCGCGTACGGCGCCACCGCATCGGGCCTCCACCGTTGATTCACCATTCATCCTCCTCCATGCTTCCTACCCCGCCACCGCAGCGGCCATGAGTTCCCTGGCCACGACGGGCAGAGGGCGGCGGTGGAGATGGTCGGGTCAGAAGGAAGTGACGGAGGTGGTCAGGGCGGAGGGCGGAGGGCGGCGAGGGACGGTGGCGGCGGCGCTATCCACGGTGACGGATGGTGGCGGTCGTGCGATCCGTGGCGAGGGCGGTGGCGGCGCGCGATCCGCGACAGGGATGGTGGCGGCGGCGGTTGGGAGCGATGGCGCATTCCGTGCGTTGAGCCGGTGACGGCGGCGGCAGTTAGGGATAGGGACGATGGATGGTCGTGGGGATCGGGTAGGTTAGGGAAGTTCGATAGGTGGTTCATGGCGATGGTACAGGTGGTGGGCTTTTTTTGGTCCGGTAACAGTTCGGGAGGACCGCCTCGCCTTATATAAGGCCATCCGTGATCCAAATAGTTATTCTAATCCCAGGATTAGAATAGTGCTACTATATATATATATATATATATATATATATATATATATATATATATATATATATATATATATATATATATACGAGTGCATCAAAAGTCTTTTATCGAAAAAATTCATCAAAAGACATGGAATTTCCAAACTTTGGTCGTAAAAGCATATGAAATATGAGATACAAAAAAGATAGTGGAAAACAAAAACAAAAGAGAAGGGGAAAAAATTAGAGCAGTGGTTACCAAGGGTCGATTCTCGGTTCTCGGTAATGGCCACCTTTTCCGAGAGGCGTTCTCGGTAAAGCATCTAACCTAGATCTCTTTCCTTCTTGTGCATTCTCGATAATATGTATTATACTTTTTTGTTGTTGTCTTCCATGCTTGGCAAACAACCTTAGCACATCATAATTACCGTCTTGTGTTTTCTTCTTCAGATGGGCCTCGTCCGATTCTAGAAACCGGCACCCCTCCGGTGGCACCGACGGTCTAGGGCGTTGTTCGGCACCTAGAGGGGGTAGGCCACGGGGAATAACTCCTTCTTTGTGTTAGTGCATGTCATCGCGAGATGACAGACCAAGTCTAGGCCCGTTCTGTCACGGGATCACCCACCGAAGACTCTGTCTCAGGGACGAATGCACCCGGTCCTCGACGTTTCCGCCCGTGTGTGCGGTTTGTGAGGCACGTGCCACGTCAAGGACGTGCGTTGCTTATTCAAATAGCACACGACCCCTGCATGCATATGCATGGGCCACACGCATGTAGGTGTGCCCTCCCCCCCCCCCCCTCGGGCGGTCTCTATATTGAGCACCCATCCGGTGGCCCCAGCGGTCTAGGGCATTGTTCGACACCGAGAGGGTGTACTCCATGGTGAATAACTGCTTCTCTGTGTTAGTGCATGTCATCGTGAGATGACATACCAAGTCTAGGCTCGTTCTTTCATGGGATCACCCACCGAAGACTCTGTCTCGGGGACGGACGCAGCCGTTCCTTGATGTTCCCGCCCGTGTGTGTGGTTTGTGAGGCACGTGCCACATCAAGGACGTGCGTTGCTTATTCAAATAGCACACGACCCCTGCATGCATATGCATGGGCCACACGCATGTAGGGGTGCCCCCCCCCCTCGGGCGGTCTTTATATTGAGCACCCATCTGGTGGCCCCAGCGGTCTAGGGCGTTGTTTGGCACCGAGAGGGTGTACTCCATGGTGAATAACTGCTTCTTCGTGTTAGTGCATGTCATCGCGAGATGACAGACCAAGTCTAGGCTCGTTCTGTCACGGGATCACCCAGCGAAGACTCTGTCTCGGGGACGGACGTAGCCGGTCCTCGACGTTCCCGCCCGTGTGTGTGGTTTGTGAGGCACGTGCCACGTCAAGGACGTGTGTTGCTTATTCAAATAGCACACCGCCCCTGCATGCATATGCATGGGCCACACACATGTAGGGATGCCCTCCCCCCCCCCTCGGGCGATCTCTATATCGAGCACCCATCCGGTGGCCCCGGCGGTCTAGAGCATTGTTCGGCGCCGAGAGGGTGTAGTCCACGGTGAATAACTGCTTCTCCGTGTTAGTGCATGTCATCGCGAGATGACAGACCAAGTCTAGGCCCGCTCTTCAAGATAGTCTATGGGTATAGAGAGGGAATGTGTTCGGTTTGTGCAGGAAGTGCGGGTCCTGTTGCTCCGTTGGCCTCGAAACTTTTGTGCTCTCAAAGGAGGCCATCGCATGTATATGCATGGGCTATCCGGTGGCCCCGGCGGTCTAGGAAGTTGACCGGCACCGAGAGAGGGGGTAGGCCACGGTCAACAACTGCTTCTTCCCGCGTTTATTACTTTACACTCTTTAAAGTTATCTGTCGGTGCTGGTCTAGAAAGTTGACCGACACCGGGAGAGGGGGTAGGCCACGGTCAGCAACTGCTTCTTCTCGTGTTTTTTACTTTATACTCTTTAAAGTTCTCTCTTGGTGCCGTTCTAGGAAGTTGGCCGGCCCCGAGAGAGGGGGTAGGCCACGGTCAACAACTGCCTCTTCTCATGTTTTTTACTTTACACTCTTTAAAGTTCTCTCTCAGTGTCGTTCTAGGAAGTTGGCCGGCGCCGAGAGAGGGGGTAGGCCATGGTCAACAACTGCATATTCTCATGTTTTTTACTTTACATTCTTTAAAGTTGAGTTTTGAACAAATCTAACCCAAAAAGCATATATATATATATATATATATATATATATATATATATATATATATATATATATATATGAGTGCATCAAAAGTCTTTTCTCGAAAAAATTCATCAAAAGTCATGGAATTTCCAAACTTTGGTCGTAAAAGCATATGAAATATGAGATAAAAAAAGATAGTACAAAACAAAAACAAAAAGAGAAGGGGGGGGGGAATTAGAGCAGTGGTTACCGAGGGTCGATTCTCGGCTCTTGGTAATGGCCACCTTTTCCGAGAGGCGCTCTCGGTAAAGCATCTAACCTAGATCTTAACCTTTCCCCTTTCTTTTGTATCTTCATTCCCCTCTCCTCTCTGTTCACCACCGCCGCCGCCGCCGCCAGCCCTCAACCGCCACTAACTACCGCCGCCACCCCTCCTCCATCGCCCCCAACTGTCGCCGCCACGGTGCTTCATGGCCGGCGGCCGATGTGGCGGCTCTTCCATGCTACCCAACGACGGCCGCCGTAGCGGAGCTCCTCCGGTAGCGCAGCAGCTAGAGATGCCCTCAGGTGTGTACACCCATCCCATTGAAAACATATGCAAATTTTGTTGAAGATGAGAATTGGGAAAATTCAGTTCATAGGTGCTCCACTAGGGGCTAGTAATTCAGTTCATAGGGTATTTTTAGGTGCTCCACTAGGTCCGTGTTGATCTAGTTCTAGGTATTTTTAGGTGCTCCACTAGGATGTTTGAGTTGCACATGTTTTTTTGCTTTCATTTTGAAAATGACCCCCTCTTGGATGATTGTCACGCTCCGCCACTGCCACTAGGGTCTAGTAATTGCAAGTAGGCACCATCTTGCTGAGGAATTTAATACCATGGCAAAACTGGCTACAAAACAACCAAACCTGAATTTGTGGGTCAAGTTCATCATAATATGCTGCTGTATACTACCGTAATGTACAATTTTCAGCCTATTTTTCATGTTTTTGAGGAGTTGATACTGTCCAGTGCATGATAATATGCTCATGTTGCTTATGTATATTTTTCAGCTATTGTAATGTATAGTTTTCCGCCTATTTTTTCATATATTTGAACAGTTCATATTGTCCGGTGCATGATAATATGCTCATGTTGCCTATGTACTCTTTTTAGTCAATTTTTCATGTATTTTGGACAAGTGGTATGGTTAATATTCACCATATATATATTGTTTTTCAGATTCTGATGGGAGCACTGGTAGTAAGTACCAGAGAGTCCCGACTGGTACGATCGAGTCGTCCACCTCCCATCAGGCCACAACCGAGGCATCGTCATCATCGGATGGCGATATCGGAATGGACTTAGATGCACCAGATCCGCTCGCTACCGAGTCGGGCGACATGGGGGCCTCGGACGGCTCGGGGTATACCTCGAGCAACACTTCCAAGAGGAAGAAATCCGGGCGTGGTTCGGGGAAGGTCCTGGAACCAACTGCTGCCAGCAACCGTCATGTCATTTGCCCGACAGGAGAGGGGTAAGCAAGCATTTCATTTGCATCATATTTTGGATGCCACAGCTTTGACACTCACACATGGTTGTCTTTTATATCATGTAGTCAGTGGGAATTTATCCCGACACAACCTAAGGAGGCACGCCCGCCGAACCACGTCATCGGCTCCCTCTTGAGGAAGCACTTCCCTGGATTGTCCAAGACGGGTGATGACGATCCGCCGTCACCAGGTTTAACCTGGGAGCATTACGTACACAACAAGGATGAGCACGATGTCACCATGGCCACTCGGGTCATCAATGCTTTTTTTGTAAGTATCTTCGCTCCGACCACTGCATTTTTTCATATCCAAATCCTTGCTTTGCGTGGATGGTGAGAAGATGCCATATGCTTTCTTGTAGGAAACATTTGCTTGCGTGGATGGTGAGCAGCAGAAGGCGATCAAAGGCATTGTGAAATCTGCCCGAAAGATACTCTCTGACCTCAAGCACATGCTACGGTACAAAGCCATGATACAGTGTCGGTCACTCGATGAGAAGGGAGATAAGATGACAAGGAAGACTGCTTGCCAGACCAACCTGTCGCGAGAAGAATATCTGTCAGTGGTAAGTGACTACATCGGTTGCTAGTACTTTGATTCATCCCTCTTGTTCCGTAATTATTCGATTTTGTCTGACTAGGTGACGAAACCCTGGATGAAGGACGATTGTTGGGAGGCCCTGGTTGACATGTGGTGTGACCCAGCATGGCAGGCGCAACATGTGGAGAAGGGAAACGATCGAGCCAAAATGACATGCCCGGCTCATGTCCAGGGGAGCCGGAACCTAACCGCTCTCAAGCAACACATGGTATGTGGATTAAGATGTTAACTTTTTCGCACGGTGCATCTTGGTTCATTAAACTTGATGGTTAATTTTGCAGGAGGCGAAGGTTGGTCGCCCGGTCCACATCCTGGAAGCCTGGAAAGAAGGCCACAAGGGGAAGGATGGCGCCGAATTCTGCAGCGAGTCGGCGGAGGAGAAGTGGGGGACCTTCAAAGAGGTCTTCCAGGAGGTGCACGGGCACGAAGCCGAACCTACGTCCAAGCCCCTTGATCCTGAGCTTCTCATCATTGCTGGCGAGGGGAAGGGCCATGGCCGCCACCTCCTTTGCAACGGGGCGATCGCTACCTCCTAGCATCGCAAGCTGCACGAGATACGCGCGTCGAGCACCATCGCAAGCTGCAGGAGGATTGCCGAGAGCAGCTCTCGGCAAAGATATCGTCATTTTTTCAAGAATATTTAGAAAGTTATTTAAAACTTTTACTGATAAATGTGACCAGTGGGACCACATGTCAGTTAGAAAGAACACACACAAAAAGAAAATAGGATGTTGCATATGCTTTGCCGAGTGTCGTGTTGCGGCTCTCGGTAAAGTACGCAGTAACTGACGGAGCCGTCTGTTGCGGACGGGCATGCCGCGTGGCTCCTCTTTGCCGTGAGCGGCCCTCGGTGTTTGTAGGGTTTGTCGTGAGGC
This sequence comes from Triticum monococcum, assembly GCA_034509565.1. Taxonomy (NCBI): domain Eukaryota; kingdom Viridiplantae; phylum Streptophyta; class Magnoliopsida; order Poales; family Poaceae; genus Triticum; species Triticum monococcum. Next base: position 518,236,208 of record CM067846.1, read on the forward strand.
AGTGACGGCAAATACGGCAGTTTGCCGTGAAGCTGAGTTTGTCAAGAATGACACTCGGCAAAGTTTGCTTTGCCGAGTGTCCGTGTTTTAGCACTCGGCGAAGAGCATTACATCCGGCGTACGTGAAAATTCCAGTAGTGATGTCAGAAAAATGTCCGAACCGCACGGTCTTCATATTTAGTGGCATTTGGGTCCGCGATATTGGAGTTGCCCTTACATCATTCCCCAAATCATGACTAGTGATAGCAAGAGATACAGTTCTAAAAAACATACAAAAAGAAGAAGATGCTACGACAAAGTTATCTCGCCATAGTGTTTCATGTATAATTTCATTAGGAATGCATGTCACAATATTGCGAACCACATTGTACAAATTTAATAACTACTGAAATCAACCCAAATACTATAATTCACTTTCTCTGTTTTCCAAAATTCCTTTGCTTCCTCACCTTGTCCCAATTCGTAAGTCCATATGTCTGTGCCATAGTTATCCTCTATCGTGGTATCTGAGAATCTTGAATTTGGCATGAAGGCCAATTCACCGTCTCGTTGTATAAGGTCAACAAGGACGGTCCTCCGAGGCCAATCATAGAACCTAGGGAGAAATATCTTGTTCTGCATCCACTTGATGTTAGTCTTCTTCATTGCCGTCGACAACGATCCAGTGAATTGGGATCTCCCCTCTAGGTTTTCTATCTTCTCCCACTCCATTGTATGCTCATTGAGCTTGACAACGTTTACCGGCGTCTCACGGTGCCCAACAAGGACAGCCATGAGCTCGTGTTGGTCCGACTCAACCAAGTAGCTGTCTTCGCATTCGAATCCAAAGCTGTTGGGCTTGTCCAGGATTTCAAAGTTTCCATCATGCCTACTCACATCATAGACTGCTAGTCCTCCGTCTTCTCCCAATAGGTACATCAAGCCGTTGTGGAAAACTAGGTTACAATCTGGCGACGGAGGAAACATTGGACCGTCTGGATCAAACCACCTGTATTCCCATTCCGCCCACTCGCCCATAATTCTCTCCCTTCCCTGATTTTTAGGGGATGGGCCCCTCAATCTTTTTACATCCAATCTTACTTGTCCACGTTGGCTATTACGTAAGGTACGTAACAATCTTTACGTAAGTGTAGCATTGCCTTTGTTTTTGATGCAACGGGCAATCCGTAGCATACCGAACGGCTTGTCGACACCAAACATCCTACGATTGCCGTCATAAACGACCTCGTCGAACCTTCCACGTATGATCGGTGGCAACTTGCAGACGTCGCCTGTCAGGAGTTCTGCCGTGAGGACTATGTTCTTCATGCATAGTGTCAAGTGTTGTCCGGTGGCGCAACAGACCTTGGCGCCTGGCGTGTTCAGCTTGTAGGCGATCTCGAAATTCTTGTGGTAAAGGGGCTGTAGTACCGCACGTTGCTGGTGCCCACATCGGCGACATTGAGGAGAGGAGTGATCCACGCCGGGTAGAAGGGCGATAGAGCGCGTGCAGATTGCCATCTTCGGCACACCAAGCCGAAACTCGGGTGGCTCGACCACCGCAAATACTCCAGAATCTCCACCAGTATGTCCGCCGGAAGAGACGACCAATCTCGTTCACGCGACGACGCCGTCGCGGTCGCCGTCTCGCTCTCGCTCATCAATATGTGGCGATTTCAGTTGAACTTTTCGTCCCAGCACAACGTCGCGAGCAACCCACGATGTAATAAGTCTCCATCTCGTGCGTAACTTATGAGCTCTCGTGCGGGCCGGACGCTAGTTATGGCGAGAGTCCCAGCCCAGCACGACATGTGTCACCGGTTTATAATTACAATGCCACGGTTCGTTTTCCTTTTTCTATACACAAGTAGTGACTAAGTTCGAGCTTATATAAAGCAGGAGGCCGAAGCCCTATAGTTTCTTTGAGGGGTCAAAGCCTAGAGTAGTAGAAGCAGAAAAAAGCACACGAGGTGACGAGGAGAGCACGGACATCAACGTAAGCAGTGATTCTCTTTTTTTTGGATATATATATATACCTAGATAGGTAATATTAAAATAGATTCGTTTGAGCCCTTAGAAATCGGCATAAGTATCCCATATACCCGAGTTCTTCCATTGCTTCTGACTTGTATGTCGATCAAAATTTACAAAATTATCATATTCCATGACATCGTCAGTAAAGGACCCTTCAGTTTGTCGCAGGGCAGAGAGATAGCGATGGAACAAACCCAAGACACAGATCTGCTGGACGAAAACTCTCCGTGGTCACTGTTTCATTACAACTACAATGAGCCTTGAGGGGTAAGAGCAACTCCAACGGGCCGGCCCAAACGGACGACGTTTTTGTCCGCTTTTTGTCCTTTTGGGTCGGCCGTCCGTCCTCTTTTAGTTTTGGGTCGGCAATGCGTCCAACGGGCCGACTCATTTTATGACCGCGCGCGTTTAACATTATGCCGTCGCCTTGGTTTTGGCGCTCCAGCGCGCGGGAAAGGTTCGCGCGCACGGGGGAAAGCGGCTTAGCGCGCGCTGGTTTTGGCGCTTCAGCGCGGGGGAAAGCGGCTTAGCACGCGCTGGTTTTGGTGCTCCAGCGCGCAGGAAAGGTTCGCGCGCGCGCCACGGCCGGCGCTCGCTATAAAGAAGGCGCTCCCTCCACACTCTGTCGGCCGCCCACTCTCGCCCCCTCTGCGCTGCGCCACCATGTCGATCCGCCGCCTGGGCGCTTCGGATTTTCGCGGAGTCCTCGAGTGCCGCTCCGGCGCCTTCTCCGCCGAGATCTGGTTTTGCGAGAAACGTCTCGTCCTCGGCACCTTCGACACTGCAGAGGAGGCGGCCCGCGCGCACGACGCGGCGGCGTGGCGCCTCCTGAGGCCTCGTCGGGATATGAATTTTCCCAACGTGTCGAGCCAGCGGGCGCAGGATCTGGCGCCTCTCCCGCGGCTTTTCACCGACGAGGATCGTCGTGTCCACCGGAGGCGGCAGCGTCGCCTCGCCATCGCAGAGAAGGACGTGGAAGCCTTGGTGGTGTGGCGCGGAGGCTACCGGCAGGACATCGTCGACGAGCGCCAGTTCTACAAACAATTGAGATCGGAGAGGGACGCGAGGAGGAGGGAGCGAGCCGCCTATCCGGAAGACAAGCGTTCGCGGTAGCAGACAGCTCAATTGAAACTGAAGCTACGAGAAACGTCGAGTTGGGATTTTGAAGACGAGCAGCTTGCTGACGCCTATCTTCAAACGTCGGAGGAGGACATTACCGAGTCAGAGTCAGAAAGCGACGAGTAGTGGTCTTTTTCTTGTATCTGTGTACGCTAGAACTATCTATGTATCCATTTTAATCTGAAAAAATGGCCGGCGGCATCGGCGACGTAGTAGGCGGGCGAGTGTGTGAATTCAATGTGCCACCGACCAGCGGGCCCGATGAGGAAAAAGGACGAGCGTGCGCACATCCGTTTTGTATCCGCACCAATGCAAATCTGGCTCAAAAATAGATCGGGAATGGATCGGCAGGCGGACGAAAGCGGACGCGTGTCCGTTTGGGTCGGCGCGTTGGGCCGGCTTTTTTGTCCGCGCCGACCCAAACGAACGGCCGCGGACGAAATGGATCCGCCCCATTGAAGTTGCTCTAACCGACACTGATTCGGATGCAAGCCATGAGGATGTACCTGAGGAGGATGGTGGGTGCCAGGAGAGCTATGGCACCGTCAAAGGTGACGATGAGGATGAGGATGACGTTGCTGACAAGACAAATGATGCATTGTTGTTTTACAGTATAACTAGAAGAATTTTGCAAAGCAGGAGAGTGGATGATTTGGAAAGCCACTTTTACTGGATAACACCACAAGGCTGGCTGCTCATGCTGCACCGTGCTTCACATGCGACCTGTCTATGGAATCCGTTCACACGCCAGAGAATTAGCCTGCCTTCAGACCAAGAGGAATTCCTCTCAAAGAGCACCGCCAGATGTTTGCTATCGCATACGCCCACCGACCCAAACTGCACCGTGCTAGTCGTGAATTGCAGAGACACGGTGTTCTGGTATTGCCACCCTGAAGGAGACCGCTGGAAGAAGCACACGTACGAGTCAGGGGCACTCGGGGAAGAGAAGACGTGGTGACGTCATGGAAGGGATGGAGGCTCTAACGGCAGTTGGGGGCGAATTCCATACATGTTTCAGAACACATTCCACTTGTTACAGTGTTGTGATACTCAAGTTCTTGCCGGATCCGACGTTCTCTCAAATTCCGGTTGGTAATACATGCGATCATGAGTACCCCTGGCCCTGGGAGGGCAGTTCCTTGTTAGAATCATGCGGGCAGTTGTTCAGCTTGGATTTCGGTCAGCTGTGTGAAACAGATAAAGTTGTGCATGTCCGTGTTCGCAGGCTGGACATGGCAAAAAGGGCCTGGCTGAAGGTGGAAACGCTCGGCGATAGAGTGTTCTGTGTCAATTATAGACATTTTGGGGCATCGCTAAGCGCACAAGAGGTCGGTTTGAAGGGAAACTGCATTTACTTCTTGAGAGGAGATGACAAGGGATTGTATGTGTACAACATGGAACGAGGAACTACTACTTTGCACAATCCGGGTCATGACTTGCAAGATGACGTGGCGCCTGGAATGTTGATGCCTGCGTCATCTTGAATCTTTCTTTGTTTAATTATACACTTTTTTAGGATTAATTACACACTTTTCACTTTTATACAATATAGTGTTTTTTTTCCTTTTGCAAAATTTATATTATAGTGGACTAGCAAACATGCCCGTGTGTTGCAACGGTAGGCAAAAGAATTACATGCTAACTAAATAAGTATGACTCAATACCTCGACATATGACCGTCCTCTATTTTAACACGGTGGCTTAACATTTTGCCACTTATCTTTCTTCCGACCCTCGCTGATGATGAACGCGACCTCCACTTGATCGCAATGCATTCGACATGGTAAATCTCAGGGCAATGAGCTTGCCACTGCACGACACACTTGTCATTGTGTCACGCAAGGGAATACTTAAAACAATATTAAAAACAAATCTAATCGACCAACTACTCCCGACACCTAGACATACAAATACTTTCCAAAGACTAATCAAAACCTAGATATAAAAGACTTTTGAATCGGTGAACAGTTTTTTGAATCGACAAACATCTTTTTAAAAATTTGGGCATTTTCTTGTAAATTCACAAACATTTGTTTTGTTTAGATGAGCATTTTTTTGAAATGCATGAATAATTCTTGAATTCAGGAACATTTTTGACTCAGCAAGCATTTTTTTGAATCAATGAACTTTTTCTAAATTGGGGAAAAATTGGAATTCGCAAAAACACTTGCATTTTTTGAGTATTTTCTAAAATTTCATGGACATTTTTTTTTCAGATTCATGAATACATTTTGAATACACGATAAATTTTTCATAATCATGGACATGATTTTATTTCCCAACATTTTTTCGCAAATTGTGTTTTTTTATTTGCAAAGAGTTTTGTAAAGTCACAAAAAATGAAACCGTGAAATTTTTGTGATTTCCCAAACTTTTTTTAATTCACTTTTTTATGATTTATCAAACATTTTTTTCAAAACTTGAAACTGTTCGAAATTTATAAATCCCGAATTAATTTAAAGAAGTAAAAAAATAGAAATGAGAAAAGAAAAAAGAAAAAATGAAATAAAAAAACAAGGGTGCAACGCCCCGCCAGCCGGTCCATGAACACGTATGTGGGGAAGGAGGTGCGTGAGAAAAAGGAGTGGAAAAACGGTGGAACCAAGGGTTCAAACCCTGGTCTCCAGGGCGGGCGAGAAAGGCTTTAGGCACCACACCACTGGTGGGTCTATGATATATATTGGGTATCGTCTCTATAAAACAACTGAGCACGACCGCGACTTTGGAAAGAAACCCGATTATTTTTCTTCATTTAGCACTAAGTACCGGTTTTGCAACCGGGACAAAACGATCGGAACTAATGCTTCCCGGCCCGTCATTCCAAATTGTCTAACTTTCCGGCCGGTCACCCATCCTCTCACTACTCCAGTCTAAACACGCTTAATTTCCGAGTTCTATTTTCCCTAGTTTTCGGTCATTCCAAATTGTCTAACTTCTCGGCCGGTCACCCATCCTCTCACTACTCCAGTCTAAGCACGCTTAACTTCCGAGTTCTATTTTCCCTAGTTTTCGGTCATTCCAAATTGTCTAACTTCTCGGCCGGTCACCCATCCTCTCACTACTCCAGTCTAAGCACGCTTAACTTCCGAGTTCTATTTTCCCTAGTTTTCAAGTCTACACTTGTTGTTTTCCTGACAATAGTAAGCTATCAATCCTATTAACCCTTAGATCTTGATGTCACATGATTTAATTTTTTGAATTTCAAACAATTATTAAAATAAAATAAGTAATAATAATATTGAATTGCAATGAAAATAAAATAATTAATAATATTAGTTTATTCATTATTTTGCCATTTATTCATTTAATATGGCATAATTAATATCTTTAAATCTGTAAATCGAAATTCGACAAATAATATATCCAATATTATTAAAAAATGTGAGGAATCCAAATATGACATCATTAATTTTTTAAATTATTTCTCATATGCTGGAATCAATTGCTTCTTGGTGATGTGAATCGGATGAGAACTAACGAGCTTTCTATGTTTGGCTAAGCACAAATGCCTGATCTGGATTCATTAATAAAATGGTTATAATTTGCTGATTTGGTACTAGCTCCTGTATAAAGTTGTGAATCCCTCAATCACTATATAGAATGTCTATCCAGTTGCAGCAACTACTGTTATTTGATTTTAGGAGTTGAATTTGAGCATGAAGTCACATGTTTCACCGTTTGAGTTTGAAACTATTGTTCTAAAAAACAATAATTATTTAGTAACACTAATATTTATAGAATAAATAGTTTGACCATAGTTTGACTAAAAATTCAAAAAAGCTTAACTTTGAGGATAACCTTTTTCCTTTCAAAATTTGAGGATTCCAAAAATTTGCAAAACGTCCTATGGCCGTCAAAATCGGAACCGGCTTCTCGTGCTGAACATTTTGATATATTATATGTTTTTTCGACATCGTATGCAAAAGTTATAGCCGTTTTACTTTTTCATAACACTTTTTTGCAAAACATGTTGAAATTTATGTTTTTTAGTTTTCCTAACTAGTAGATGTAGTAACATAACTACATCTCAAAGGATTTAATTTTTGAAGTTTTTATCATTTTCTTTCACAACTAAGGTTAACCAATCCAGAGTCACGTTCTATTAAAGTAGCAAAAGGAATTACTTTTTAATATAGCAAAACTAAGTCTATCAACTATTATTAAAGGCTAGACAACTATTAATACAAAACAGTAGCAAATTTAATATTAATTGATTATAAAAATTTATCTAGTATTGTCTAACAAAAGCATACTACAACATGTTAAAATCTACAGAAAGAACTAACTACAAATAATTAAAAACAACAATTAAAGGACTAAAACAACTATATAAGCAAAACAAAACTGTTTTAATTAAAATCCTAACTTAAGTTATTCTAAAATTAACCAAATAAATCTTATTGTGACAACAATCTAACATGTGACTAGGTGCAAAAAAATTAAATTAAAAACTATTTTTAAACTCAAGTTATTCACAATCTAGGGTTTGAAGCAAATTTGAACAAATTCAAATTTAAATCATTCAAATGTGAAAACTAATGGCGCATACAGAAACTAGACAAAATTTTGAATCTAACGCAAAAAGAATCACTCAAAAACATCAAATATCCTAAAAAATATAAGCAATTTAAAACAAAAACTAAAAACTAAAAACAAATGGAAAATGGAAAATGGAAAAGAAACTTTTAGAACCCCTTTAGTCCCAGTTGGTGTCTCTCAACCCCTTTCGTCCCGGTTGGTGTCTCCAATGGGGACAAAAGGTCTAATCTTTAGTCCGGGCTGGAGACACCAAACGGGACTAAAGGGCATTGCACCTTTTAGTCCCGGTTGGTGTCTCCAACCGGGACTAAAGGTCCCATTTGAATCGCGACTGATGCCTGACCGGCGCCCTAGCCGCTTGAACCGGGACTAATGCTCACATTAGTTCCAGTTCGTAATGCAATCGGAACTAATGTATAGATCAAGCTTGGACCAAAGCCATGTTTTCTACTAGTGTATGGATGACATAGCAGGTAATTTATAGCAACTTCGGGGGTATTTTTCAGACCAACGGGTAGAATCACTCCTCCCTTTATTAGGTAATAGATGAAAGGATGCCTCGAGGGTTCAACATTTGATCAGATTGTAAATTAACTAGATGTTCACATGCTTTCGAGAGCAAGCATTATTTTTCTTAGGTACACCTCAGTTAACGTACGAAGAGCACTAACCACCTCAGGATCAAATCCACTTGAAACATCTAACCATCTGAATTAATCTACGCATAGCTGAAAAGACTTTTAGTAATTACTCCCTCCGTGTGATAAAGCTTGTCCCTCAAATGGTTGGATATAGCATCAAATTAGTGCTAGATACATCCATTTGAAAGACAAACTTAGAACAAATTTTTTCGAACGGTGGGAGTACTAGTTGTTGGGGAACGTAGTAATTTCAAAAAAATCCTACGCACACGCAAGATCATGGTGATGCACAACAACGAGAGGGAAGAATATCATCCACGTACCCTCGTAGACCGTAAGCGGAAGCGTTATGAGAACGCGGTTGATGTAGTCGAACGTCTTTATGATCCGACCGATCCAAGTACCGAACGCACGGCACCTCCGAGTTCAGCACACGTTCAGCTCGATGACGTCCCACGAACTCCTATCCAGCGGAGCTTCACGGGAGATTTCCATCAGCACGACGGCGTAATGACGATGATGATGTTGCTACCGACACAGGGCTTCGCCTAAGCACCGCTACGATATGATCGAGGTGGATTATGGTGGAGGGGGGCACCGCACACGGCTAAGGGATCAATGATCAACTTGTGTGTTCTAGGGTGCCCCCTGCCCCCGTATATAAAGGAGCAAGGGGGGAGGCCGGCCGGCCCTGTAGGGCGCGCCAGGAGGAGCCCCTTTCCTACTCCTACTAGGAGGGGGAAAGGAAGGGGGAAGAGGAGAAGGAAGGAGAGGGAGGAAAGGAGGAAAGGGGGGTCACCCCCTAGTCCAATTCGGTTTGGGCTAGGGGGCCGCATGCCCTGCCTCCTCTCTTCCACCACTTGGCCCATGAGGCCCAATACTTCTTCCTTGTATTCCTGTAACTCTCCGGTACTCCGAAAAATACCCGAATCACTCAGAACCTTTCCGGTGTCCAAATATAGCCGTCCAATATATCGATCTTTACGTCTCGACCATTTCGAGACTCCTCGTCATGTCCCCGAACTCATCCGGGACTCCGAACTACCTTCGGTACATCAAATCACATAAACTCATAATACCGATCGTCACCGAACGTTAAGCATGCGGACCCTACGGCTTCGAGAACTATGTAGACATGACCGAGACACGTCTCCGGTCAATAACCAATAGCATAACCTGGATGTTCATATTGGCTCCTACATATTGTACGAAGATCTTTATCGGTCAAACCGCATAACAACATACGTTGTTCCCTTTGTCATCGGTATGTTACTTGCCCGAGATTCGATCGTCGGTATCTCAATACCTAGTTCAATCTCGTTACCGGCAAGTCTCTTTACTCGTTCCGCAATGCATCATCCCGTAACTAACTCATTAGTCACATTGCTTGCAAGGCTTATAGTGATGTGCATTACCGAGAGGGCCTAGAGATACCTCTCCGACAATCGGAGTGACAAATCCTATTCTCGATCTATGCCAACTCAGAGAACACCATCGGAGACACCTGTGGAGCACCTTTATAATCACCCAGTTACATTGTGACGTTTGGTAGCACACAAAGTGTTCTTCCGGTAATCGGGAGTTGCATAATCTCATAGTCATAGGAACATGTATAAGTCATGAAGGCAACAGGAGGTGAGCAGTAAGAGCATCTACAACCGGGCTCCTAAACCAGTCCTATACTTCTGGGCTAACCTCCACCCCTCATATCTAGCCTACATCTAGGGCGAATATGAGAAGCCCGCCGACATATTAGATCCAACATGCAAGACCCACCCCAAATTGCACAAAATCCCCTCCCCCCCCCCTCCGACCTTGTTGGACGAGCCATTTGCCTCTCCTCACTTCTTCCTCGTCCGCACAGGCTGTCCACTAGCTCTGTTGTTGCCCCTATCCGTCAGAACCATCACCACCGCCAAAAACCTCCTCCTCGTCCGTCTCACCACGTCAGACGCTGCTGCGGTATGTATGACTGTTCTCGTACTACACCTTGCCCTCTGCGTGTTCGGCAAATTGTCCGACCAGTTTTTTGTGATTCTTTTGTAGAAAAATAATGGATTCAAATGGTTCATTGGATGACGAATATGGAGACACAGAGCTTGATGAGTTAATGCAAGAGGAATTCTTTGATTCGTCTGAGCCAGAGGAAGATATCGAGATGTTGATGATCATGAGCATCAAGGAGGAAATGGACATGGAGGTGGAGCACATTATAAACTCCAAGAGTTCAATCAAAGGGAGAAGAGTTTTGAACCAGGATAGTCACCGGAGCACGACCACCCTACAAGGACTAGTTCCAACCCGTGATACATCTCCGTCATATCTATAATTTTTGATTTTTTCATGCCAATATTATTCAACTTTTACATACTTTTGGCAACTTTTTATATGATTTATTTGGACTAACTTACTTATCCAATGCCCAATGTCAGTTCCTGTTTGTTTCATGTTTTTGTTTCACAGAAAATCCATATCAAACGAAGTCCAAATGCGATAAAAATTTACGGAGAATTATTTTGGAATATATGTGATTTTTAGGAGGTGGAATCAACGCAAATGGGGGCCCACAGTGCCCACAACCCACCAGGGCACGCCAGGCACCCCCTGGCGCGCCCAGGTGTCTTGTGCCTCCTCGAAGGTCGATTGGGTCCCTTCTTCTGGCGCAAGAAAGATAATTTATGGAAAAAATCGTGTAAAAATTTCAGCGCAATCGGAGTTACGGATCTCCGGGAATTTAAGAAACTGTGAAGGGCCAGATCTTGGGAACACGAAACAGAAGAGAACAGAGAGGGAGATCCAATCTCGCAGGGGCTCCCGCCCCTCCGCCGCCATAGAGACCATGGACCAGAGGGGGAACTCTCCTCCCATCTAGGGGGGAGGCCAAGGAAGAAGAATAAGGAGGGGGGCTCTCCCCCCTCGCTTTTGGTGGCGCCGGAGTGCCACCAGGGAAATGATCGGGATGGCGATCTACATCAACAATCTTGCTACCGTCAACACCAACTCTCTCCACCTCTATGCAGCGGTGTAACACCTCTTCTCCCTGATGTAATCTCTACTTAAACAAGGTGATCAACTCCATATATTATTTCCCAATGATCTATGGTTATCCTATGATGTTTGAGTAGATCCGTTTTGTCCTGTGGTTTAATCGTGATCTTGGTTGGTACGATTGTATATTTTATTTATGGTGTTGTCCTACCGTGCCCTCCGTTCTCGCGTAAACATGAGGGGCCCCCTGATACGTCTTCGTCGTATCTATAATTTTTTATTGTTCCATGCCAATATTCTACAACTTTCATATACTTTTGGCAACTTTTTATACTATTTTTGTGACTAACATATTGATCCAGTGCCCAGTGCCAGTTCCTATTTGTTGCATGTTTTATGTTTCGCAGAAAACCCATATCAAACGGAATCCAAACGGGATGAAAACGAACGGAGAATATTTTTGGTGCTCAACGCCATCATCACCAACTCTTCCCCCCTCTATTCAGCGGTGTAACCTCTCTCTTACCCGCTGTAATCTCTACTTAAATATGGTGCTCAACGCTATATGTTATTTCCCAATGATGCATGGCTATCCTATGATGTTTGAGTAGATCTGTTTTGTCCTATGGGTTATTTGATGATCGTGATTGGTTTGAGTTGCATGTTTTATTATTGGTGTTGTCCTATGGTGCTCCCCATGTCGCGCAAGCGTGAGGGATCCCTGCTGTAGGGTTTGCAATATGTTCATGATTTGCTTATTGTGGATGGTGTGAGTGACAGAAGCACAGACCCGAGTAAGTAGGTTGTTTGCGTATGGGATAAAGAGGTCTTGATACTTTAATGCTATGGTTGGGTTTTACCTTAATGATCTTTAGTAGTTGCGGATGCTTGCTAGAGTTCCAATCATAAGTGCATATGATCCAAGTAGAGAAAGTATGTTAGCTTATGCCTCTCCCTCAAATAAAATTGCAATAATGATTACCGGTCTAGTTATCGATTGCCTAGGGACAAATAACTTTCTCGTAACAAAAAGCTCTTTACTAAAACTAATTTAGTTGTGTCTTTACCTAAACAGCCCCTACTTTTTATTTAAGTAATCTTTATTATCTTACAAACCCATCCAAAAACACCTACAAAGTACTTCTAGTTTCATACTAGTTCTAGGTAAAGCGAACGTCAAGTGTGCGTAGAGTTGTATCGGTGGTCGATAGAACTTGAGGGAATATTTGTTCTACCTTTAGCTCCTCGTTGGGTTAGACACTCTTACTTATCGAAAAATGTTGCGATCCCCTATACTTGTGGGTTATCAAGACCTTTTTCTGGCGCCGTTGCCGAGGAGCCATAGCGTGGGGTGAATATTCTCGTGTGTGCTTGTTTGCTTTATCACTGAGTAATTTTTATTTGTTGTTCTTAGTTGTTCTCTATCTTTAGTCATGGATATGGAACACTAAATACCAAAAAAATTAGGTGTACCTGCTACTCATGGAGATGGGGAACCTCCCAAAACCCTCGATGCTCATTATGTGAAAGATATTATGTACTACTTTGATAATCCTGAGAAAACCCCATTCAATTATGTTATGGGAGACACGTTGGATCAACGTGAATACTTTAGGGATTATCGCTTGACTCAAAAGGGAAAACTATTATGGGATCAAATTCATATGTTGCATTGGTATGCTCGGCAACTTTGCTTGAGATATGGTTATACTTGTTGCTCTAGGATGAAGGCTCCACACCTTCCCTTTTCATGCAAATTTAATGATGATAAAACCTTGGCTTCTTATGCTAATGGTATATATGATTACAATGATGTGGAACAAATAGAAGAATTTGTTGCTTTTATGGGTGCTTATGAAATTGAATCTTTGTTTAAAGAGTGTGAAATTTTTGATGATTCGGTTTATAGACCTGAAAATTTAGCTATCCTTAAATATTGCTATGAGAATTATGAATTCAATGACGATATTGATGCGTTTATTGAAAAAGTCTCCGCTGTCCAAGAAGAGACTAATATTTTGCAGGAGTCTATGGAAGAAGAAATTAGTGAAACTGTGAGCTCATTGGATGAAAAAGATGATGAGGAGAGCGAAGAACAAAAGGAGGAAGAGCGGATTAGCTACCCGTGCCCACCTTCTAATGAGATTAACTCTTCAACTCATACATTGTTTAATTTCCCTTCGTGCTTACCGAAGGATGATTACTATGATGACTGTTATGATCCCGTTGATTCTCTTGAAATATCCCTTTTTGATGATGCTTTCTATGCTTGTGGCCAAGATGCCAATATGAATTATGCTTATGGATATGAACTTGCTAGAGTTCCTTATGTTAAACATGAAATTGTTGCTATTGCACCCATGCATGATAGTCCTATTATCTTTTTGAATTCTCCCAACTACACTATATCGGAGAAGTTTACCCTTATTAAGGATTATATTGATGGGTTGCGTTTTACTATTACACATGATAATTTTGATGAATATAATATGCATGTGCTTGCTGCTCCTACTTGTAATTATTATGAGAGAGGAACTATATGTCCACCTCTCTATGTTTCCAATACGATAAAATTGCAAGAAACTGTTTATACTATGCATTGGCCTTTACTATGTGTGCATGAATTATTCTTTTATGACATGCCGATGCATAGGAAGAGAGTTAGAATCCGTTGTTACTTGATATATGTTACCTTATGCTCACTACTAAATGCCAAATCATTGTTAATTAAAATTGGCTTTGATATACCTTGGGATCCGGGTGGATTCTTTACTTGAGCACTATATGCCTAGCTTAATGGCTTTAAAGAAAGCGTTGCCAGGGAGACAACCCGGAAGTTTTAGAGAGTCATTTATATCTGTTGAGTGCTTCTATATAGTTTAAAAACAAAAAAATAAAGAGGGGAACCCAAAATTTTTCAAAAAGAAAAGTGAAAGTGAGATAGACGAGCATTGTGAAAGTGGGGGATGTCCATGAACTTTGTTCATGCCCATGGGAACTTTGTGAATCTTAATTACAAAAACTTTTCAAAAAAATAATTATCCCCTTGTACAACTCCATTGTATTATAAAAATAATGTGCCAAGATTTGCCTTTAGGATGTTTACTTTGCTTGTTGGTTTGTACGGTGCAGGACAGAAACTTTGGCTGTAGTGCGCGATTTTACATTTTTTACTGGAACGTCAAATGGTTCTTATTATTTTTGAAATGTCTTTATATAATTTTTTTTTATTTTTCCTAATTTTGGTAGAAGTTTTGGAGTACCATAGGTATGGTGAATGTTCAGATTATTACAGACTGTTCTGTTTTAGACAGATTCTGTTTTTGATGCATAGTTTGCTTGTTTTGATGAAACTATCGATTTAAATCAGTGGATTAAGCCATGAAAAAAGTTATATTACAGTAGATACAATGCTAAAACAAAATATTAATTGGTTTTCAACAGTACTTAGAGTAGTGATTTGCTTTATTATACTAACAGATCTTACCGAGCTTTCTGTTGAGTTTTGTGTGGATGAAGTGTTCGATGATCGAGAAGGTCTCGATGTGAGAAGATGGAAGAGAGGCAAGAGATAAAGCTTGGGGATTCCCAAGGAAACCCAAGTAAATATTCAAGGATACTCAAGTGTCTAAGCTTGGGGATGCCCCGGAAGGCATCCCCTCTTTCTTCAACAAGTATCGGTATGTTTTTGGATTCGTTTCGTTCATGCGATATGTGCAATCTTGGAGCGTCTTTTGCATTTAGTTTTCATTTTTCTTTTATGCACCATGCTGGAATGAGATAGTCCTTGGTTGATTTATAGAATGCTCTATGCACTTCACTTATATCTTTTGAGTATGGCTTTATAGAATGATTCATGTGCTTCACTTATATCATTTGAAGTTTGCATTGCCTGTTTCTCTTCACATAGAAAACCGCCATTTATAGAATGCTCTTTTGCTTCACTTATATTTGTTAGAGCGTGGGCATATCTTTTGTAGAAAGAATTAAACTCTCTTGCTTCACTTATATCTATTTAGAGAGATGACAGGAATTGGTCATTCACATGGTTAGTCATAAAATCCTACATAAAACTTGTAGATCACTGAATATGATATGTTTGATTCCTGGCAATAGTTTTGCGATATAAAGATGGTGATATTAGAGTCATGCTAGTGGGTAGTTGTGGATTAGTAGAAATACTTGTTGTTGAGGTTTGTGATTCCCGTAGCATGCACGTATGGTGAACCGTTATGTGATGAAGTCGGAGCATGATTTATTTATTGATTGTCTTCCTTATGAGTGGTTGTCGGGGACGAGTGATGGTCTTTTCCTACCAATCTATCCCCCTAGGAGCATGCGCGTAGTAATTTATTTCGATAGCTAATAGACTTTTGCAATAAGTATGTGAGTTCTTTATGACTAATGTTGAGTCCATGGATTATACGCACTCTCACCCTTCCATCATTGCTAGCCTCTCTAGTATCGCGCAACTTTAGCCGGTACCATAAACCCACCATATACCTTCCTCAAAACAGACACCATACCTACCTATCATGGCATTTCCATAGCCATTCCGAGATATATTGCCATGCAACATCCATCATCATCATATACATGACTTGAGCATTCACTGTCATATTGCTTTGCATGATCGTAAGATAGCTAGCATGATGTTTTCATGGCTTGTCCATTTTTTGATGTCATTGCTACACTAGATCATTGCACATCTCGGTACACCGCCGGAGGCATTCATATAGAGTCATATCTTTGTTCTAAATATCGAGTTGTAATATTGAGTTGTAAGTAAATAAAAGTGTGATGATCATCATTATTAGAGCATTGCCCCAGTGAGGAAAGGATGATGGAGACTATGATTCCCCCACAAGTCGGGATGAGACTCCGGACTTTAAAAATAAATAAAAGAGGCCAAAGAAGCCCAAATAAAAAAATAGGCCAAAGAAGCCCACCAAAAAAAGGAAAAAGAAAAGAAAAAAGAAAAGAGAAAATGAGAGAAGGGGCAATGTTACTATCATTTTACCACACTTGTGCTTCAGAGTAGCACCATGTTCTTCCTATAGAGAGACTCTTGAGTTATCACTTTCATATACTAGTGGGAATTTTCATTATAGAACTTGGCTTGTATATTCCGATGATGGGCTTCCTCAAATTCCCGAGGTCTTCATGAGCAAGCAAGTTGGATGCACACCCACTTAGTTTCCAGTTTGATCTTTCATACACTTATAGCTCTTAGTGCATCCGTTGCATGGCAATCCCTACTCACTCACATTGATATCTATTGATGGGCATCTCCATAGCCCGTTGATACGCCTAGTTGATGTGAGACTATCTTCTCCTTTTTGTCTTCTCCACAACCACCATTCTATTCCACCTATAGTGCTATGTCCATGGCTCACGCTCATGTATTGCGTGAAAGTTGAAAAGGTTTGAGAACGTCAAAAGTATGAAACAATTGCTTGACTTGTCATCGGGGTTGTGCATGATGTGAATATTTTGTGTGGTGAAGATGGAGCATACCCAGACCATATGATTTTGTAGGGATAACTTTCTTTGGCCATGTTATTTTGAAAAGACATGATTGCTTTATTAGTAGGCTTGAAGTATTATTGTTTTTATGTCAAATGATAGACTATTGCTTTGAATCACTCGTGTCTTAATATTCATGCCATGATTAGATATGTGATCAAGATTATGCTAGGTAGCATTCCACGTTAAAAATTATCTTTTTTTATCATTTACCTACTCGAGGACGAGCAGGAATTAAGCTTGGGGATGTTGATACGTCTTCATTGTATCTATAATTTTTTATTGTTCCATGCCAATATTCTACAACTTTCATATACTTTTGGCAACTTTTTATACTATTTTTGGGACTAACATATTGATCCAGTGCCCAGTGCCAGTTCCTGTTTGTTGCATGTTTTATGTTTCGCAGAAAACCCATATCAAACGGAATCCAAATGGGATAAAAACGGATGGATAATATTTTGGAATATTTGGAGAATATGGGAAGAAAATCAACGCGAGACGGTGCCCGAGGGAGGCACGAGGCAGGGGGCGCGCCCCACCCCCCTGGGCACGCCCCTGACCCTCATGGGCCCCCCGTAAGGCGGTTAATGCCCTTCGGACGCAAGAAAGCTAATTTTTAGGAAAAAATCACGGCAAAGATTTCAGTCCAATCGGAGTTACGGATCTCCATATATATACGAAACAGTGAAAGGGTAGCCAGAGAGAACGCAGAAACAGAGAGAGACAGAGAGATAGATCCAATCTTGGAGGGGCTCTCGCCCCTCCCATGCCATGGAGACCAAGGACCAGAGGGGAAACCCTTCTCCCATCTAGGGAGGAGGTCAAGGAATGAGAAGAAGGAGGGGGCTCTCTCCCCCTCGCTTCCGGTGGCACCGGAGTGCCACCGGGGGCCGTCATCATCACCGCAATCTTCACCAACAACTTCACCGCCATCATCACCAACTCTTCCCCCCTCTATGCAGCGGTGTAACCTCTGTCTTACCCACTGTAATCTCTACTTAAACATGGTGCTCAATGCTATAAATTATTTCCCAATGATGTATGGCTATCCTATGATGTTTGAGTAGATCCATTTTGTCCTATGGGTTATTTGATGATCGTGATTGGTTTGAGTTCCATGTTTTATTATTGGTGTTGTCCTATGGTGCTCTCCGTGTCGCGCAAGTGTGAGGGATCCCCGCTGTAGGGTTTGCAATATGTTCATGATTTCCTTATGGTGGGTGGCGTGAGTGACAGAAGCACAGACCCGAGTAAGTAGGTTGTTTGCGTATGGGATAAAGAGGATTTGATACTTTAATGCTATGGTTGGGTTTTACCTTAATGATCTTTAGTAGTTGCATATGCTTGCTAGAGTTCCTATCATAAGTGCATATCATCCAAGTAGAGAAAGTATGTTAGCTTATGCCTCTCCCTCAAATAAAATTGCAATAATAATTCCGGTCTAGTTATCAATTGCCTAGGGACAAATAACTTTCTCGTAACAAAAAGCTCTTTACTAAAACTAATTTAGTTGTGTCTTTACCTAAACAGCCCCTACTTTTTATTTACGTAACCTTTGTTATCTTACAAACCCATCCAAAAACATCTACAAAGTACTTCTAGTTTCATACTTGTTCTAGGTAAAGCGAACGTCAAGCGTGCGTAGAGTTGTATCGATGGTCGATAGAACTTGAGGGAATATGTGTTCTACCTTTAGCTCCTCGTTGGGTTCGATACTCTTACTTATCAAAAACTATTGCGATCCCCTATACTTGTGGTTTATCACCCCCGTTGGAGGGTGTTGCAATATGTTCATGGTTCGCTTATGGTGGGTTGCGAGAGTGACAGAAGCTTAAACCCGAGTAGGTGGGCTATGGCGTATGGGATAAAGAGGACTTGATACTTAATGCTATGGTTGGGTTTCATGACCTTAATGATCTTTAGTAGTTGCGGATGCTTGCTAGAGTTCCAATCATAAGTGCATATGATCCAAGTAGAGAAAGTATGTTAGCTCATGCCTCTCCCTCATATAGAATTGCAAGAATGATTACCGGTACTTGTTATCGATTGCCTAGGGAAAAATAACTTTCTTGTTGACACAATACCTTTTACTAAACACCTAAATTTTATTATCTTGCAAAGTACTTCTAGTTTTATTCTTGCAAAATAGTTCTATATAGCATCACTCCTACAAAATAGTTTCATACCTGTTCTAGGTAAAGCAAACGTTAAAGTGTGCGTAGACTTGTATCGATGATCGACAGAACTTGAGGGAACATTTGTTCTGCCTTTAGCTCCTCGTTGGGTTCGACACTCTT
Source organism: Triticum monococcum (assembly GCA_034509565.1). Classification (NCBI taxonomy): domain Eukaryota; kingdom Viridiplantae; phylum Streptophyta; class Magnoliopsida; order Poales; family Poaceae; genus Triticum; species Triticum monococcum. The sequence goes on from CM067846.1 coordinate 518,255,334, forward strand.
ATCTATCGAAGAAGGCTAAAAACGATCCCCTATACTTGTGGGTTATCTAAACCATTTTTTGGCGCCATTGCCGGGGAGTTATAGCATGGGGTGAATATTCTCGTGTGTGCTTGTTTGCTTTATCACCAAGTAGTTTTATTTCTTGTTATAAGTTGGTCTATATATTTAGTTATGGATATGGAACACGAAATACCAAAAAAATAGTTGTACCTGCTACGCATGGAGATGGGGAACCTCCTATAACCCTCGATGCTTGTTATGTGAAAGATATTATGCACTACTTTGATAATCCTGAGAAAACCCCATTCAACTATATAATGGGAGTAATGTTGGATCAACATGAATACTTTAGGGATTATAGCTTGACTCATAAAGGGAAATTGTTATGGGATCAAATTCATATATTGGAGTGGTATGCTTGGAATCTATGCTTGAGATATGATTATAATTGTTGCTCTAGGATGAATGCTCCACATCTTCCCTTTTCATGCAAATTTAATGATAATGAAACATTAGCTTCTTATGCTAATGGTATATATGATTACTATGATGTGGAATGAATAGAAGAATTTGTTGCTTTTAAGGGTGCATATGAAATTGAATCTTTGTTTGAAAAGTTTGAAGATTTTGATGATTCAGTTTATAGACCTGAAAATCTTGCCATCCTTAAATATTGCTATGATAATTATAAATACAATTACAATATTGATGTATTTATTGAGAAAGTATCCGTTGTCCAAGAAGAGACTAATATTTTGCATGAGTCTATGGAAGAAGGAGTTGATGAAACTGTGAGCTCATTGGATGAAAAAGATGACGAGGGGAGCGAAGAACAAAAGGATGAAGAGCGGATTAGCTACCCATGCCCACCTTATAATGAGAGTAACCCTCCAACTCATACATTGTTTAATGTCCCTTCATGCTTACTGAAGGATGAATGCTATGATAATTGCTATGATCCTGTTGATTCATTTGAAATATCCATTTTTGATGAACTTGATGCTTGCTATGCTTGTGGCCAAGATGCCAATATGAATTATGCTTATGGAGATGAAATTGCCATAGTTCCTTATATTAAGAATGAAATTTTTGCTATTGCACCCACACATGATAGTCATATTATCCTTTTGGATTCTCCCAACTACACTATATCGGAGAAGTTTGCACTTATTAAGGATTACATTGATGGGTTGCGTTATACCACTACACATGATAATTTTTATGAGTATAATATGCATGTGCTTGCTGCTCCTACTTGCAATTATTATGAGAGAGGAACTATATCTCCACCTCTTTATGTTTCCAACACGATAGAATTGCAAGAAACTGATTATGCTATGTATTGGCCTTTACTTAATGTGCATGAATTGTTATTGTATGACATGCCGATGCATAGTAAGAGAGTTAGACTTCATCACTGCTTGATATATGTTTCTTTGTGCTCACTACTAAATGCCAAATCATTGTTAATTAAAATTGGCTTTGATATACCTTGGGATCCGGGTGGATTCATTACTTGAGCACTTCATGCCTAGCTTAATGGCTATAAAGAAAGCGCTGCCACGGAGACAATCCGGAATTTTTAGAGTCATTTATTTCTTTTGAGTGCTTTTATAAAGTTTAAAAACAAAAAATTATAGAGGGGAACACAAAACTTTTCAAAAAGGAAAGTGAAAGTGAGAGAGACGAGCATTGTTGAAGTGGGGGAGCTCCTTGAACTTTGTTCATGCTCACGGAAACTTTGTGAATCTTAATTACAGAAACTTTTCAACAAAAATAATTATCCCCTTGTACAATTCCATTGTATTATAAAAATAATGTGCCAAGATTTTCCTTTAGGATGATTAAATTGCTTGTTGGTTTGTGCGGTGCAGAACAGAAACTTTAGATGTAGAGCTTGATTTTACATTTTTTTTACTGGAACGTCAAACGGTTCTGAAACTTTTTGCACAGTCTTTCTATAAAAAATGTTTATTTTTCCTAATTTTTCAGAATTTTTTGAGTTACAAAAGTATGGTTGATGTTCAAATCTTTATAGACTATCCTATTTTCACAGATTGTTGTTATAGCTTCGTTATTTGCGTATGTTTGAATTCTTGTTGAAGCCTCCTTGACTTGGGGCCATAGAATTGTGATAGAATACAATGGGTAATGTTTGTTTATAATTATACAATAATGTTGCAATAGTACATGATGGGATTTCATTGCCATATTCACTAACCCCGCCACTAAAAGTCGGTTAAGTTTTGTGTGGATGAAGTGTTCGAAGAGGTCTCGATGTGAGGAGAAGGAGGAGAGGCAAGAGCTCAATCTTTGGGATGCCCAAGGCACCCCAAGTAAATATTCAAGGAGACTCAAGCGTCTAAGCTTGGGGATGCCCCGAAAGGCATCCCATCTTTCTTCAACAAGTATCGGTATGTTTTCGGATTTGTTTCGTTCATGCGATATGTGCAAATCTTGGAGCGTCTTTTGCGTTTAGTTTTCACTTTTATTTTATGCACCCATGCTGGTATGAGATACTCCATGGTTGATTTATAGAATGCTCATTGCACTTTACATATATATTTTGAGTATGGCTTTATAGAATGCTTCATGTACTTCACTTATATCATTTGAAGTTTGGATTGCCTGTTTCTCTTCACATAGAAAACCGTTATTTGAAGAATGCTCTTTTGCTTCACTTATATTTATTAGAGCATGGTCTTTTGTAGAAAGAATTAAACTCTCATGCTTCACTTATATCTATTTAGAGACCAACAGGAATTGGTCAATTGCATGGTTAGTCACGAAATCCTACATAAAACTTATGGATCACTGAATATGATATGTTTGATTCCTTGCAATAGTTTTGCGATATAGAGATGGAATATGTGGGAGGTACTAGTAAATGGTTGTGTTTAGTAAGAATATTGGTGTTAAGGTTTGTGATTCCCGAAGCATGCACGTATAGTCTCTCGTTATGCTATGATGTTGGAGCATGATTTATTATTGACTGTCTTCCTTAGGAGTGGCGGTCGGGGACGAGCGATGGTCTTTTACTACCAATCTATCCCCCTAGGGGCATGCGTAGTAGTACTTTGCTTCGAGGGCTAATAAAATTTTTCAATAATTATATGAGTTCTTTATGACTAATGTGAGTCCATGGAATATACGCACTCTTACCTTTCCGCAATTTGCTAGCCTCTACGGTACCGTGCATTGCCCTTTCTCACATCGAGATGTGGTGCAAACTTCGCAGGTGCATCCAAACCCCGTGATATGATATGCTCTATCACACATAAGCCTTATTATATCTTCTACAATTTGCTAGCCTCTATCTATTATGGCTTTTCCATGGCCATTCTGAGATATATTGCCATGCAACTTCCACCGCTTACGTTTGATGACTTGAGAATTCATTGTCATATTGCTTTGCATGATCATATAGCTGACATGGTAGTTGTGGCTCAGCCACCGTTCATCATTTTTCATACATGTTACGCTAGATCATTGCACATCATGTTAGATTCCAGAGGCATTCATATAGAGTCATACTTTGTCATAGGTATCGAGCTGTAATTTTTATTTCTTTTGAGTTATAAGTAGATAGAAGCGTGATAATCATCATTATTCATTTTTAGAGCAGTGGCCCAGTGAGGAAAGGATGATGGAGAGTATGATTCCCCCACAAGTCGGGATGAGACTTCGGACAATGAAAGAAGAAAAAAGAGAAAAAAAAGAAAAAGAAAAGGAAAATATATAAACAAAGAGGGAAGGGGCATTGCTAGTCTCCTTTACAACACTTATGCTTCAAAGTAGCACCATGTTTTTCATATGGAGAGTCTCCTATGTTGTCACTTTCATAAACTAGTGGGAATTTTTAATTATAGGATTAGATGCACACCCACTTAGTTTTCATATTGAGCTTTCATACACTTATAGCTCTTAGTGGATTCCTTGCATGGAAATCCCTACTCCTCGCATTGATATCGATTGATGGGCATCTCCATAGCCCATTGGTTAGCCGCGTTGATGTGAGACTTTCTTACTTTTTTGTCTTCTCTATATTTACCCCTATCATCAACTCTATTCCACCTATAGTGCTATATCCATGGCTTGCGCTCATGTATTGCGTGAGAGTTGAAAAGGTTGAAGCGCGTTAAAAAGTATGAACCAATTGCCCGGCTTGTCATCGGGGTTGTGCACGATAAATACTTTATGTTAAGAAGATAGAGCATGACAAGACTATATGATTTTGTAGGGATAGCTTTCTTTAGCGTTGATATTTTGAAAGACATGATTTTTTGTTGGGATGCCTGAGTATTGATGTCTTTATGTCAAATTATAGACTATTGCTTTGAATCACTTATATATTAATATTCATGCCATGACTAGACATATGATCAAGTTTATGCTAGGTAGCATTCCACATCAAAAATTATCTTTTTTATCATTTACCTACTCGGGGACGAGCACGAATTAAGCTTGGGGATGCTGATACGTCTCCGTCGTATCTATAATTTTTGATTGTTTCATGCCAAAATTATTCAACTTTTACATACTTTTGGCAACTTTTTATATGATTTATTTGGACTAACTTTCTTATCCAATGCCCGGTGCCAGTTCCTGTTTGTTGCATGTTTTTGTTTCGCAGAAAATCCATATCAAACGAAGTCCAAATGCGATAAAAATTTACGGAGAATTATTTTTGAATATATGAGATTTTTAGGAGGTGGAATCAACGCAAACAGGGGCCCACGGTGCCCACAACCCACCAGGGCGCGCCAGGCACCCCCTGGCGCGCCCAGGTGTCTTGTTCCCTCCTCGAAGGTCGGCTGGGGCCCTTATTCTGGCACAAGAAAGATAATTTATGGGAAAAATCATGTAAAAATTTCAGTGCAATCGGAGTTATCTCCAGGAATTTAAGAAACCGTGAAGGGCCAGATCTCGAGAACACGAAACAGAATAGAACAGAGAGGAAGATCCAATCTCGGAGGGGCTCCCGCCCCTCTGCCTCCATGGAGACCATGGACCAGAGGGGGAACTCTCCTCCCATATAGGGGGGAGGCCAAGGAAGAAGAAGAAGGAGGGGGCTCTCTCCCCCTCTCTTCCGGTGGCGCCGGAGTGCCACCGGGACAACGATCGGGACGGTGATCTACATCAACAATATTGCTACCGTCAACACCAACTCTCTCCCCCTCTATGCAGCGGTGTAACACCTCCTCTCCCCGCTGTAATCTCTACTTAAACATGGTGCTCAACTCCATATATTATTTCCCAATGATCTATGGTTATCCTATGAAGTTTGAGTAGATCCGTTTTGTCCTGTGGGTTAATCGTGATCTTGGTTGGTATGATTGTATATTTTATTTATGGTGTTGTCCTACCATGCCCTTCATTCTCGCGCAAACGTGAGGGGCCCCCGTTGTAGGGTGTTGCAATATGTTCATGGTTCGCTTATGGTGGGTTGCGAGAGTGACAGAAGCTTAAACCCGAGTAGGTGGGCTATGACGTATGGGATAAAGAGGACTTGATACTTCATGCTATGGTTGGGTTTCACGACCTTAATGATCTTTAGTAGGTGTGGATGCTTGCTAGAGTTCCAATCATAAGTGCATATGATCCAAGTAGAGAAAGTATGTTAGCTCATGCCTCTCCCTCATATAGAATTGCAAGAATGATTACCGGTACTTGTTATCGATTGCCTAGGGACAAATAACATTCTTTTTGACACAAACCCTTTTACTAAACACCTAAATTTTATTATCTTGCAAAGTACTTCTAGTTTTATTCTTGCAAAATAGTTCTAGCATCACTCCTACAAAATAGTTTCATACCTGTTCTAGGTAAAGCAAACGTTAAAGTGTGCGTAGAGTTGTATCGGTGGTCGATAGAACTTGAGGGAATATTTGTTATGCCTTGAGCTCCTCGTTGGGTTCGACACTCTTATTTATCGAAGAAGGCTACAAACGAACCCCTATACTTGTGGGTTATCAACCCGTGCCAACATTCCCTCGCACATGGTTTAGTTGACGCTTCTGAATGCGCAAAACCTTATTCTTGCGCGTTGATACGTCCATTTTGCATCATGTTTTCCTACTGTTATTTATAGTTTTTTATTCAATATAACACTTTGTGGAGTAATTCTAATGTATTTTCTCTCTTAATATGCAAGGATAACACAAACAGGGAGATTACCGGCATCTGGAATTCTGGACTTGAAAAAGTTATGTTAGAGATACCTATTCTACACATCTCCAAATGAGCTGAAATTTTACGAAGCTTTATTTTGGAATATATATAAAATATGGAGAAAATAAACACCATAGGGGGCCACCCAGGTGCCCACTAGGCACCAGGGTGCGCCTATCCCCCCCCCCCCCCCCCGCGCGCGCCCTGGTGGGTAGTGGGTGAAGGAAATATGCCCTAGAGGCAATAATAAAGTTGTTATTTATATTTCCTTATATCATGATAAATGTTTATTATTCATGCTAGAATTGTATTAATCGGAAACTTAGTACATGTGTGAATACATAGACAAAACAGAGTGTCCCTGGTATGCCTCTACTTGACTAGCTTGTTAATCAAAGATGGTTAAGTTTCCTGACCATAGACATGTGTTGTCATTTGATGAATGGGAACACATCATTAGAGAATGATGTGATGGACAAGACCCATCCGTTAGCTTAGCATAATGATCGTTAAGTTTTATTGCTATTGCTTTCTTCATTACTTATACATATTCCTCTGACTGTGAGATTATGCAACTCCCGAATACCGAAGGAACACCTTGTGTGCTATCAAACGCCACAACGTAACTGGGTGATTATAAAGATGCTCTACAGGTGTCTCTGAAGATGTTTGTTGGGTTGGCATAGATCAAGATTAGGATTTGTCACTCTGTGTATCAGAGAGGTATCTCTGGGCCCTCTCGGTAATGCACATCACTATAAGCCTTGCAAGAAATTTGACTAATGAGTTAGTTGCGAGATGATGTATTATGGAGCGAGTAAAGAGACTTGCCGGTAACAAGATTGAACTAGGTATTGGATACCGACGATCGAATCTCGTGAAAGTAACATAACAATGATAAAGGGAATAACGTATGTTGTTATTACGATTTGACCGATAAAGATATTCATAGAATATGTAGGAACCAATATGAGGATTCAGGTTCCGCTATTGGTTATTGACCGGAGATGTGTCTCGGTCATGTCTACATAGTTCTCGAACCCATAGGGTCCGCACGCTTAACGTCCGATGACGATTTGTATTATGAGTTATGTTTTTTGGTGACTGAAGTTTGTTTGGGCTCCCGGATGAGATCACGGACATGACGAGGAGTCTTGAAATGGTCGAGAGGTAAAGATCCATATATTGGAAGGTAGTATTCGGACATCAGAATGGTTTCGAGTGATTCTGGTATTTTTTCCGGAGTATCGAGGGGTTAGCGGAACCCCTCGGGGAAGTGTTGGGCCTACATGGGCCTAAGGGAGAGAGAGGGAAGCCCGCGGGGGGGGGGGGGTGGTGTGCGCTCCCCTCCTAGGGAGTCCGAATAGGACAAGGAGGAGGGGGCGCGGCCCCCCTTTTCTCTTCCTCTCCCTCTCCTTCCTTTTCCCTCCGGTGGAAGAAAGGAAAAAGGGGGCGGCGAATCCTACTAGGAGTGGAGTCCTAGTAGGACTCCCCCCCATGGCGCGCCCCTCCTGGCCGCCAGCCTCCTCCTCCCCTCCTTTATATACAGGGGTGGGGGCACCCCAAAGGCACATCAATTGTTCTCTTAACCGTGTGCGGTCCCCCCCCCCCCCTCCAAAGTTTACTCCTCCGGTCATAGCGTCGTAGTGCTTAGGCGAAGCCCTGCGCGGATCACATCACCATCACCGTCATCATGCCGTAGTGCTGACGGAACTCTACCTCGATCCTCTGCTGGATCAAGAGTTCGAGGGACGTCATCGAGCTGAACGTGTGCTGAACACGAAGGTGTCGTACGTTCGGTACTAAGATCGGTTGGATCACGAAGACGTTCGACTACATCAACCACGTTAACCTAACACTTCCGCTATCGGTCTATGAGGGTACATGGACACACTCTCCCCCTCTCGTTGCTATGCATCTCCTAGATAGATCTTGCGTGATCGTAGGAATTTTTTTGAAATTGCATGCTATGTTACCCAACAGTGGGCCCCCTGGCCAGCCTCCGGCGCCCATCTTCTCATATATAAGGTCATTTGCCTTAGAAAAAAATGAGGAGATCACTTTTGGGACGGAGCTCCACCGTCTCGAGGCGGAACTTGGGCAGGAGCACTTTTGCTCTCAAGTGGAGCGATTTCGTCGGGGATACTTCCCTCCGGGAGGGGGAAATCGAAGCCATCGTCATCACCAACAACACTCTCATCATGGGAGGGCCAATCTTCATCAACATCTGCAACAACACCATCTCATCTCAAAACCCTAATTCATCTCTTGTGTTCAATCTTTGTATCAAAACCTCATATTGGTACCTGTGGTTGTAGTTGATGCTAGCCGGTTTATTTGGTTGAAGATTATATGTTCAGATCTATTATACTATTCAATACCCCTATGATCTTGAGCATGAATATGTTTTGTGAGTAGTTACTTTAATCTTGAGGACATGGGAGAAGTCTCGTCATAAGTAATCATGTGAATTTGATATTCATTTCATATTTTGATGATATGTATGTTGTAACCTTTCTCAGGTTCATGATGTGCTCCACGTATCACCGCTCCGCCGCTGCTTCAAGGACCCAATCCGAGCAGTGGATCATGAAGTGCTCGAGTTGCAACAAGACCTCTCCTATAAAGAGCATCCGGTCCGCATTCTCGACCAAGCTGAACGCCGCACACGTCAGAAGGCGATCAAGTTCCTCAAGGTCTAGTGGTCCCACCATTCTAAAGATGAATCCACTTGGGAATGCGAGGATCGCCTACGTGATGAATACCCCGCACTATTTCCTTCTACCTCCTAAATCTCAGGACGAGATTTCTTCTAGTGAAGGAGAATTGTGACGCCCGGACAATTATGCTACAGTAAACCTACGCTAATGATGCCATGTCACCTCTGTTACTATTGCTAACCTTGCATTAGATCAAAACGTTTCAAAATCAAATTTGAATTTTTGACAAACAATAAAAGTTTTCAAATATCAAAACTAAAATGTTCGAAATGTGACATAATTAAGTTTACTAAATTAGATGCAACCTATGTATTTTTCCAAAACTAAAATGTTTAGGAAATGAGAGAAAATAGAAAAGAAAATAAATTAGAAGGAAAAGAACAAAAACAGAAAACAAAACTACCAAATAAAAAAATGAAAAGGAAACCCCACCCCTACTGGACCGGCCACCCCAATCACCTTATCACCCAACCTACCGAAACCCTAACCACCCCATCCACTCCACTCCCTCCCCACGTCGTTCCCCTCCCCCCCCCCCGATCCAGATCGGATCGGGGCTCGCACGCACGACGTCGTCGCCGCTTGGAGCGCCTCTACCTCGGCCACCTCGTCGTCGACCATGTCGCCGTCTTCTCTGTCATCGCATCGTGCCCGTCGTCCTCCCCACGCCCCGCTGCCTAAATCCCTACGGCCCCCGTGAGCTCCCCCTCTCCAACTCTCTCCCTCGTGCACACACGCTCACGGCCGCGGCCTCCTCCCCGCGGCTCTGCTGTCACCACCGTGACCCTGCTGCCCCCTCGCGCCATCTCGTGCCTGCTGCCGTCCCGAGGCCACCGCCTCCACCCCGGAGGGTTTTAGTCCGTAGGACAAGATACACATCAACAATCATACCATAGGCTAGCTTCTAGGGTTTAGCCTCTCTGATCTCGTGGTAGATCAACTCTTGTAATACCCATACCATCAATATTAATCAAGCAGGACGTAGGATTTTACCTCCATCGAGAGGGCCCGAACCTGGGTAAAACTTCGTATCCCCTGCCTCCTGTTACCATCTGGCCTAGACGCACAGTTTGGGACCCCCTACCCGAGATCCGCCGGTTTTGACACCGACATTGGTGCTTTCATTGAGAGTTCCTCTGTGCCGTCACCGTCAGGCCCGATGGCTCCTACGATCTTCAACAGCGATGCAGTCCAGGGTGAGACCTTCCTCCCTGGACAGATCTTCGTCTTCGGCGGCTTCACACTGCGGGCCAATTCACTTGGCCGTCTGGAGCAGATCGAAAGCTACGCCCCTGGCCGTCAGGTCAGATTTGGAAGTTTTAACTACACGGCCGACATCCGCGGGACTTGATCTTTGACGGATTCGAGCCACTGCCGAGCGCGCCGCACTGTCCCGACGAGCATGATCTAGCTCTGCCGCCGAACAGTGCCCTGGAGGCCGCACCCGCATCGGCTCCGGTCCCCAATTCAGAGCCAACTATGCCGATCGAGGATGGGCGGTTGGATGCCACCTCGGGGGCTGCGATCCCAACGGCGATTGAGCCGAACACCAGCCCCACACTTCACGAGACTCATGACTCCAAGGAGCCGGACTCCTTTCGGGACTGCGAACCCTCCGCACCCCGGCCTATCGAATCCGATTGGGCGCCGATCATGGAGTTCACTGCCGCGAACATCTTTCAGCACTCGCCTTTTGGCGATATTCTGAAGTCACTGAAGTCTCTCTCTTTATCAGGAGAGCCCTGGCCGGACTGCGACCAGCGAGGTTGGGATTCGGACGATGAAGAAATTCAAAGCCCACCCACCACCCACTTTGTAGCCACTGTTGACGACTTAACCAACATGCTTGACTTCGACTACGAAGACATTGACGGTATGGACGCCAATGAAGGAGATAATGAAGAACCAGTGCCTATTAGGCCCTGGAAAGCCACCTCGTCGTATGACATATACGTGGTGGACACCCCAAAAGAGGGAGATGGCGATGGAACAGCGGAGGATGACCCCTCCAAGAAACAGCCTAAGCGCCGACGTCAGCGGCGCCACTCAAAATCCCGCCAAAACAAACACGGTGATTCCAGCACAGGAGATAATAACACTCCGGAAAGCGCCGAAGAAAACCCCCTCCAGCAAGATTTAGCACAGGAGGATGGAGAAACCAGCCCTCATGAGAGAGCGGCAGACAGAGAGGTCGAGGACGATAATTATATGCCTCCCTCCGAAGACGAGGCAAGCCTCGACGACGATGAATTCGTCGTGCCAGAGGATCCCGTCGAGCAAGAGCATTTTCAACGCAGGCTTATGGCCACGGCAAGAAGCCTCAAGAAAAAACAGCAACAGCTCAGAGCTGATCAATATTTGCTAGTTGACAGATGGACTGAAGTCCTTGCGGCCAAAGAGCATAAACTCGAACGCCCCTCCAAGAGCTACCCAAAGCGCATGTTGCTACCCCAATTAGAGGAGGAAGCACTCGATGCGGCCGACCGGCCACCTCGTGGCTGCGACAGAGAGGCCTCTCGGCCCTCCACTCAAGCCGCACCCCGTACCAAGGCACGAGACTATGCGCCGAACTTACGAGATATGTTGGAGGACAAGGCTAAACAAACAAGATCGATCTACGGATAGCGTGGGTGCCCCACGGCTCGAGATGGCATCCGTCACGCCGGCCACAAATTCGGTAGGGCCGAACACAGTAGACAAGGCTCACTGGAGCTACGTCATGATATAGCCCAGTACAAAGGCACCGCACACCCACTCTGCTTCACAGACGAAATAATGGATCATCAAATCCCCGAGGGTTTCAAACCCGTAAACATCGAATCATATGATGGCACAACAGATCCTGCGGTGTGGATTGAGGATTATCTCCTTCATATCCATATGGCCCGCGGCGACGATTTCCACGCCATCAAATACCTCCCACTCAAGCTTAAAGGACCAGCTCGGCATTGGCTTAACAGCTTGCCAACGGGATCAATCAGTTGTTGGGAGGACCTGGAAGCCGCATTCCTCGACAATTTCCAGGGCACTTATGTGCGACCCCCAGACGCCGATGACCTAAGCCACGTAATTCAGCAGCCAGATGAATCGGCCAGGCAATTCTGGACACGGTTCTTAACAAAGAAAAATCAAATAGTCGACTGTCCGAACACTGAGGCCCTAGCAGCCTTCAAGCACAATATCCGTGATGAGTGGCTAGCCCGGCACCTTGGACAGGAAAAGCCAAAATCTATGGCAGCACTCACGACACTCATGACCCGCTTTTGCGCAGGAGAAGACAGCCGGCTTGCTCATAGCAACAATATAACCAAAAACCCTGGTAATTCGGACACCAGGGACAGTGGTGGTAGGTCGCGTCGAACCAAATAGAAGCGCTGCATTAACGGCGACAATGCTGAGGATACGGCAATTAATGCCGGATTCAGAGGCTCTAAATCCGGTCAGTGGAAGAAGCCATTCAAAAGGAATCCTAGGGGCCCGTCCAGTTTGGACCGAATACTCGACCGCTTATGCCAGATACATGGCACCCCTGAAAAGCCGGCCAATCATAGCAACAGGGATTGTTGGGTGTTCAAGCAGGCAAGCAAGTTAAACACCGAAAACGAAGACAAGGGGCTGCATAGCGATGACGGCGAGGAGCCCCGGCCGCCGAAAAACAGGGGACAGAAGGGTTTTCCCCCACAAGTGCGGACAGTGAACATGATATACGCAACCCACATCCCCAAGAGGGAGTGGAAGCGCGCATTAAGGGACGTATACGCGATAGAGCCAGTCGCCCCAAAGTTCAACCCATGGTCCTCCTGCCCGATCACCTTTGATCGAAGGGACCACCCCACTAGCACCCGTCACGGCGGCTTCGCCGCATTGGTTCTAGACCCAATTATTGACGGATTTCATCTCACTAGAGTCCTTATGGACGGCGACAGCAGCCTGAACCTGCTTTACCAGGATACAGTGCGGAAAATGGGCATAGATCCCTCGAGGATTAAGCCCACCAAAACGACCTTTAAAGGCATAATACCAGGTGTAGAGGCCAACTGTACAGGCTCAGTCACACTTGAAGTGGTCTTCGGATCTCCGGATAATTTCCGAAGCGAGGAGTTAATCTTCGACATAGTCCCGTTTCGCAGTGGTTATCACGCACTGCTCGGGTGAACCGCATTCGCTAAGTTCAATGTGGTACCGCATTACGCATACCTTAAGCTCAAGATGTCAGGCCCTCGAGGAGTAATTACGGTCAATGGAAACACCGAACGCTCCCTCCGAACGGAGGAGCACACGGCGGCCCTTGCGGCGGAAGTTCAAAGCAGCCTCTTCAGGCAGTTCTCCAGTCCGGCCACTAAACGACCGGACACCGTCAAGCGCGCCCGGAGTAACCTACAACAAGACCGCCTGGCACGATCCGAGCAGGCGTAGCAATGCGTCCCCAACCCCAACCCTCGCAAAAAGGCGATGCCAGTACTTCGCGTACATAACTACGCTCTAGAGATACCATGGGCACAGGGGGAGGGGCACCATCATGGCACGCACAAAACACGGCTTCAACCGTACCAGGGGCTGCCGATTTTTTAATTTTCTCTTACTTTCAGGACTCCATTCTTCGGACGGCCTGTTCGGCAGTTCAATTGCCGCACAAATGATGCAAGAACCAGGGAAGCAGACAAGCCACGCCGCATTACAGAACTCCCAGGTGGTCTCTATCATGAGCAGTATACCTGTTTCGCACATTATTCCGCAGCTTGCCCCTGGAGCGGACATGTTACATAGTCCAACCTTTTGCTTATTGCTTTATTTGTATCGTTCTACTTTGATCGCAGCTCTTTTTAATAAACAATGCATAGCTTTTGTCTATTTTTGCATTACTCTTTATTTATATATATATATATATATGTTCCTTAACAACATGTTGCACCCGTACACTTTGGTACGGCCAAAATACGCCAGGGGCTTCAGTACCCCTCAACATGCTGTGAGAAGTCTGAACACTTCAACAAGTGTGGCACCCCGAACTTATAGCATTATATGCATCGGCTCCGAATCATGTCTTGGGTCAATAGTTGGGTTTGCCCGGCTCCTATGTTTTGGTGCCTTACGTTCTGCTATATCGGCTAAGGTAGCACTAGGAGAACCATTGCGATTATGCCCCGGTTGAGCTGGGTCGAGCACCTCAGTGGAGAAAGCTAAAACTGACCGTCATGATGAGGCGAGAGCTGGTCGCTGTTCGAGAGGTCTTTTCGAGTCCTTAAAAACTTATGCCGCTTAGGGCGAGGAGCCGGCTCTGTCCGGCCAAGGCGTGGATAGCGCCCCGAACTCGGTCTTCCGAATACCAGGGGCTTCGCCAAAATTTAAAATTATAGAATTCTATGGCTAAGTGAGAGTGTTCACGCATTATAGTCCGATTGCCTTGTTCGTTGGGCTGAGCGCCTCCCTCGAAGGACCCAAACATGGGAAAAGAGCCCTCAGGTTTATCCCCGAACACCCCAGCACTAGCGGCACGGGGGCAGAAGCCGACGACTCGCCATCTCTCAGAATTGATAAACAACCGCACAGAAGGTAATATTTTAAATTCAAACAGCATTGCTTAAGCGCATATGAACAAGTTTTCAGCGCACAGGATAAAACGAGCGAGTTTTACTCAAAAATTACATCCATCGAACATTCCTCCGCCACAAGGCGGGCACCCTTCAGAACATCCTTATAATAATTTTCGGGCTTGCGATGCTCTTTCCCCAGTGGTGGCCCGTCCTTCACAAGCTTCTCAGCATCCAGCACCTTTGCACGGGCAAGGGCCCTACGGGCACCTTCAATGCAGACGGAGTGCCTCATGACTTCGAGCCTTGGACAGGCCTCCACCAGCCGCCGCACCAGCCCGAAATAGCTCCCAGGCTGAGCCTCTCCAGGCCACAGCCGAACTATGAGGCCCTTCATGGCCTGTTCGGCCGCCTTGTGGAGCTCGACCAGTTGCTTCCACTGGTCGCTCAGGGGCACGGGATGTCCGGCCTCAGCGTACTAAGACCAGAACACCTTCTCCATCGAGCTGCCCTCCTCGGCTCGATAGAATGCGGCGGCATCAGATACACCCGGGGAAGATCTGCGAACGCGCCTGGAGAACTCCGGATTCGGGTAAGTAACAAGTAACTCACGCTTATGTGTTTACTTTGCATAAAGAATGCCTTACCCGCCGCTATCTTCTTCACCTCATCCAACTCCTGGAGGGTCTTCTGGGATTCGGCCTTGGCAGACTTGGCACTTTCAGTAGCCGCCGCGAGCTCGGACGCTCGGGCCCTTGGGTCATGCTCCATACTCTCATGTTTTTCCATGAGAGCTTGGAGCTCTTGCCGCACCTTGCCAACCTCGGCCTCATACTTTTCTCGCTCAGTGCGCTCCGCGGCCGATCTCTTCTCGGCCTCAAGCAACGCTTGCTTCAGGGTCGCCACCTCAGACGTGGCCCCTACAATAGCCACGATAATCCTGTCATTTTTTGCAATTGCACCTTTTAATAGATACTTATATTTTATTTAAATAAGGTATTTCTTACCTTCATTGTCCTTGAGCTGCTTCTTCGCACGTCCGAGCTCTTGCTCGGACCGCTCGAGGTTCTGCTTTAGCACATCCACTTTCGCAGTCAATGTGGCAGACGCCAGCAGGGAAGCCTGCACACGCATATTGACTCTTTTTAGACTCCTGCAATTTTTTATTTGATCCTCCATTCGGCTTTTCTTTCCGAACGCCAAACAGAGCATCAGGGGCTACCGTCTATGCGGTAATGTTATTTACACATTCTTTACTTACTTCAAAGCCTGTTAAAAGGCTTGTACAAGCTTCAGTCAGTCCGCTCTTGGCGGACTGAACCTTCTGGATCACCGCACTCATAATAGTGCGGTGCCCCTCGTCGATGGAGGCGCCTTGGAGCGCCTCCAACATATTGTCCGGCGCCTCTGGTTGGACGGAGGTCATCGGCACGGCGGGCCTGCTCCTCTTGGAAGGAGGTCCCCCGCCGGACTCTGGAACCTTTGAAGGTTCCGGAGTGGTGTCCGGCTTAGGGCCAGACTTGGAGCCCTGGGGGGTTTCGTCCCCTTTACTCCTGGAGTTCGGGAGGTCGCCTTGCGGCGCCTCCAGGACCACCTCCTCCCGGATTGGAACCTGTTGGGACAACACTTCGGTGTCGTCCGTAGGGCGGGGGGAGGAAGCCGTCGGCAGCGAGTTCACGTCCGACGAGTCAAGTGAGCCGCTCGACGACGCGTCGAGCCGGTCTTTGGGTGGGCTGCATAAACATATTCAACATAAGGGAAAGTTGTGCAATAAATGAGTACTATGAAATCACTCTGGTATCCGGATACTTACGATTTCGCCAGGGGCTTGGCCCTGGGCGGCCACTCTTCTTCGCCGTCGTCGGCGTTGGTGGAGTAGTTCGGAGGAGGGGTTCTCCCTCTCTTGGACCCCTCGGCCTCCCCAGTTGGGGCGGCCTTCCTTTTCTTCCCTTCCCCCGCTGGAGGGGGAGGGGTCTCTTCTTCCTCCTCCTCATCTTCGTGGGAGGAGTGCGTCTTGGATTCGTCGGATGATGAATCCGACACCTCCGGGCACCGGGCACTCTTTCGAGTCCCCGTGGCCTTCTTCTTGGCCTTCTTCTCCGGCACCACATAGGGTGCCGAAACCAGCAGCTTCGCCAATTGAGCGTCCGCTGGGCCTTCGGGTAGAGGAGCCGGACAGTTGATCTGCCCGGACTTCGCCTGCCAATCCTGTCAAAGGTAAGGGAGCTTAGATCCCGCACAGAGTTGAACTATGAAAAACTAGTGCCCTGTAAAAGGTACAAAAAACTTACCGCGCTAGCGTGACGCTGCGCGCCGTATCCGCGATCCTCGGCGGCAGATGCGGGAGCCTCGGCACCTTTGAAGAGCACCTTACAGGCATCTTCGTACGTCGTGTCGAAGAGCCTGCTCAGAGTTTGGTGCCGCGCCGGATCAAACTCCCACAGGTTAAAAGCCCGTTGTTGGCACGGGAGGATCAAGCGGATGAGCATAACCTGGACTACATTGACAAGCCTGAGCTGCTTGTTCACCAGGGATTGGATGCATGTTTGTAGTCTGGTCACCTCCTTTTTGCTACCCCACGACAGGCTCGTCTCTTTCCAGGACGTGAGCCGCGTTGGGGGTCCGGACCGGAACTCAGGGGGTGCAACCCATTCGGCGTCGCGCTGCTCGGTGATGTAGAACCACCCTGATTGCCACCCCTTCAGGGTCTCCACAAAGGAGCCCTCGAGCCATAGGACGTTGGCCATCTTACCAACCATAGCGCCTCCGCACTCCGCCTGGTTGCCACGCACCACCTTTAGCTTGACGTTGAAGGTCTTGATCCATAGGCCGAAATGGGGGCGGATGCGGAGGAAAGCCTCGCACACGACAATAAACGCCAAGATGTTGAGGACAAAATTCGGGGCCAGATCGTGGAAATCCAGGCCGTAGTAGAACATGAGCCCCCGGACAAATGGGTGGAGAGGGAAGCCCAGTCTGCGGAGGAAATGGGGGAGGAACAGCACCCGCTCATGGGGCCTAGGGGTGGGGATGAGCTGCCCCTTTTCGGAGAGCCGGTACGCGATGTCGTTAGACAGGTATCCGGCCGTCCTCAGCTTTTTGATATGTCCCTCTGTGACAGAGGAGACCATCCACTTGCCTCCCGCTCCGGACATGGCTGGATAAGGTTGAGGTGAGGAGTGCGGACTTGGGCGCTGGAGCTCGAGTGCGCAAGAATGGATAGGCGAAGGAGGAAGAGGGCATAGGTGAAAAGGTGGATCATTATCCCCTTATATGGGTGGATGCAACTACATGTCCCCACCAGCCTGGTAAAACTCGCTTATCTCCCAAGCGCCGTAATCAAAGGCGCGGTTGGGTTACCCACGCCCGTATTGATGAGAATCCCGGAATAAGGGGACACGATCTCTGCTTTAACAAGACGTGCCAAGGAAACCGCCTCGCATAACACGCTGAGATGGGATAGTAAAACGGTTCGAATGAAAGCTTGGCCGTGGTGTGATGTCACACTACGGAGTGCGTCAGCAGATTAGATTTGTGTAAATATTATTCTCTCTATGGCAATATGTGGAAACTTATTTTGCAGAGCCGTACACTACCTTTGTGTTCAAAATCTTCTATGAAGTACTTGGAGGAGGAACCCGCCTTGCAATGCCGAAGACAATTTGCGCGTCGGACTCGTCGTCATTGAAGCCTGGTTCAGGGGCTACTGAGAGAGTCCTGGATTAGGGGGTGTCCGGATGGCCGGACTATACCTTCAGCCGGACTCCAGGACTATGAAGATACAAGATTGAAGACTTTGTCCCGTGTCCGGAAGGGACTTTCCTTGGCGTGGAAGGCAAGCTTGGCGATACGGATATTCAGATCTCCTACCATTGTAACCGAGTCTATGTAACCCTAACCCTATCTGGTGTCTATATAAACCGGAGGGTTTTAGTCCGTAGGACAAGATACACATCAACAATCATACCATAGGCTAGCTTCTAGGGTTTAGCCTCTTTGATCTCGTGGTAGATCAACTCTTGTAATACCCATACCATCAATATTAATCAAGCAGGACATAGGGTTTTACCTCCATCGAGAGGGCCCGAACCTGGGTAAAACTTCGTATCCCCTGCCTCCTGTTACCATCCGGCCTAGACGCACAGTTCGGGACCCCCTACCCGAGATCCGCCGGTTTTGACACCGACACCCCCTCTCTCTCGTGACGCTGCCCCCAGCGCTCCCACGCGCGCGCAGCCCTCCGCCGGCGCCGCCCGCTGCTTCCTACTGGTCGCGCGCTCCGGCGCCCGACGCACGCGCCTGCACCACCGGGGCGAAGCCCCGGTTAGCCCCGCACCCGTGCCTGCTAAGCAGCGCCCGATAGGCCCCTGTGCCTATGGCACGTGGGGCCCACCCTAATTAACACGTTTAGTCTATGACAGGTGGGTCCCACTAGATCCACATGTCAGGTTTGACTCCAGTCAACCACACTGTTGACTGATGATGTCACACCTACATCATGCTGACGTCATCCCATAATATTATGGATAATGTTGATTTAAATTAATTAAATAAATTTTAGAAAATGTTTAAAACTTTAGAAAACCATAGATAATAATCCGTAGCTCGGATGAAAATACTTTGTACATGAAAGTTGCTCAGAACGACGAGACGAATCCGAATACGGGGTCCATTTGTCAGCCACATGTCCCTAGCATAGCAAATATGCAACATTTCACCTCAGGTTCATCTATCCGAAAACGCGAAACACCGGGAATACTTTCCCGGATGTTTCCCCCTTTGCCGATATCACCTACTGCCGCATCAGGGCACACCTAGCACCTCTCATTGTCATGTCATGCATAGTCATGCATATGTTTGCATTATATTTATTGTTTCTTCCCCCTCTTCTCTCGTTAGACACTGAGACCGACGCCGCTGCTACCCAGTACGACTACGAAGTTTATGACCCCTCCTTCTTGCTAGAGCAACCAGGCAAGCCCCCCCTCCCCCCCCCCCCCCCGCGCGCTTGATCAACCTGATATCACCTATTCCTTCTCTCTACTGCTTGCATTAGAGTAGTGTAGCATGTTACTGCTTTCCGTTAATCCTATTCTGATGCATAGCCTATCTTTGCTACTACTGTTGTTACCTTTACCTGCAATCCAAAATGCTTAGTATAGGATGCTAGTATTCCATCAGTGGCCCTACATTCTTATCAGTCTGCCATGCTATACTTTCGGGTCGTGATCACGTCGGGTGTTGATCATGAATATATACTATATACTTTACATGATACATGTGGTGACTAAAGTCGGGTCGGCTCGTTGAGTACCTGTGGTTGATTCATGGATTGGGGGCTGAAAGGACATACTTTCCCGACGGCCCTCTGTGTGGATCTTTGTGGCGGAGCGACATGGCGGGTTGTGACCACCTAGGAGACAGGTGGGCCTGGTCCCTGGTCGGCGTCTGCGGTTACTTCTAAATAACACGCTTAACGAGATCTTGGTATTTTATCTGAGTCTGGCTACGAGCCTATACGCACTAACGAACTACGCGGGAACAGTTATGGGCACTCGACGTCGTGGTATCAGCCGAAGCTCTTTTTGACATTAGCGGTTGAGCGACGCGCGCCGAATTGGACTAGAAGCCTACGCTGGTATTAAGGGGGGCTAGGTCTGCTTCCAGCTGCCCACGCAACATGCAGGAGTGCAATGGGTGATGGGCCCAAACCCCTGTGCGCTTAGGATTTAGACCGGTGTGCTGACATCTCTGTTGAGTCTAGGTGGGGTTGCGACGTGTTGATCTTCCGAGGCCGGGCATGACCCAGGAAAATGTGTTCAGCCGGAGGGATCAAGCGTCTTGGGTTATGTGGTGCACCCCTATAGGGAAGTTTATCTATTAGAATAGCCATGCCCCTCGGTAAAAGGATGACCGGGAGTTGTACCTCGACATTATGACAACTAGAACTGGATACTTAATAAAACACACTGTTTCAAGTGCCAGATACAAAACGGGACGACGAGGAGAGGATCGTCGGGTAGGATTATGCTATACGACGATACTTACCATCTACTCTCTTCTATATGCTTCAAGATGGAGGCTGCCAGAAGCGTAGTCTTCGATAGGACTAGCTATCCCCCTCTTATTCTGGCATTCTGCAGTTCAGTCCACATATACTACCCATTTCATTGATAGCAATGCATATGTAGTGTAGATCTTTGCTTGCGAGTACTTTGGATGAGTACTCATGGTTGCTTTGCTCCCCCTTTTCCCTCGTTCCTTTCTTCTCGGTTGTCGCAACCAGATGCTCGAGCCCAGGAGCCAGACGCCACCGTCGACGACAACTCCTACTACATCGGAGGTGCCTACCACTACGTGCAGGCCGCTGACGATGACCAGGAGTAGTTTAGGAGGATCCCAGGTAGGAGGCATGTGCCTCTTTCGATCTGTGTCCTGGTTTGTGCTAGCCATCTTATGGCAACTTTTTTAACTTATGTTTGTACTCAGATATTGTTGCTTCCTCTGACTCATCTATGATCAAGCACTTGTATTCGAGCCCTCGAGGCCCCTGGCTTGTATTATGATGCTTGTATGACTTATTTATGTTTTTAGAGTTGTATTGTGATATCTTACCGTGAGTCCCGGATCTTGATCGTACATGTTTGTGTGCATGATTAGCATACGATTAAATCGGGGCGTCACATTATGGTACCCAGACATTCTGAGTATGTGTTCACTGACAGAACTATTCTCCTCCATTTTGCAGCTATAGAACTTGTTGCAGACTTCATATCTCTCAACTCGGGCATTTGCTTGAAATATTAACTTCAACTCCTGGAACATCTCATATGCTCCATGACATTCAAAACGCCTTTGAAGTCCCGATTATAAGCCATAAAGCATGGCACACTGAGCTATTGAGTAGTCATCAGCTTTAGTTTGCCAGACGTTCATAAAGCCCGGAGTTGCTCCTGCAGTGGGTCTCGCACCTAGCGGTGCTTCCAGGACGTAATTCTTCTGTGCAACAATGAGGATAATCCTCAAGTTATGGACCAAGTCCGTGTAGTTGCTACCATCATCTTTCAACTTAGCTTTCTCTAGGAACGCATTAAAATTCAAGGGAACGGTAGCACGGGCCATTGATGTACAACAACATAGATATGCAAAAACTATCAGGACTAAGTTCATGATAAATTTAAGTTCAATTAATCATATTACTTAAGAACTCCCACTTAGATAGACATCCCCCTAGTCATCTAAATGATCACGTGATCCATATCAACTAAACCATGTCCGATCATCACGTGAGATGGAGTAGTTTTCAATGGTGAACATCTCTATGTTGATCATATCTACTATGTGATTCACGTTTGACCTTTCGGTCTCAGTGTTCCGAGGCCATATTTGCATATGCTAGGCTCGTCAAGCTTAACCCGAGTATTCTGCACGTGCAAAACTGTCTTGCACCCGTTGTATGGGAACGTAGAGCTTATCACACCCGATCATCATGTGGTGTCTCGGCACGACGAACTGTCACAACGGTGCATACTGAGGGAGAACACTTAAACCTTGAAATTTAGTGAGGGATCATCTTATAATGCTAACGCCGTACTAAGCAAAATAAGATGCATAAAAAGATAAACATCACATGCAATCAAAATATGTGACATGATATGGCCATCACCATCTTGTGCCTTTGATCTCCATCTCCAAAGCACCGTCATGATCTCCATCGTCACCGGCTTGACACCTTGATCTCCATCGTAGCATCGTTATCGTCTCACCAACCATTGCTTCTACAACTATCGCTGCCGCATAGAGAAAAGTAAAGAAATTACATGGCGATTGCATTTCATACAATAAAGCGACAACCATAAGGTTCCTACCAGTTGCTGATAACTTTTTACAAAACATGATCATCTCTCATACAATAACTTATGTCACATCATGTCTTGACCATATCACATCACAACATGCCCTGCAAAAACAAGTTAGACGTCCTCTACTTTGTTGTTGCAAGTTTTACGTGGCTGCTGCGGGCTTCTAGCAAGAACCGTTCTTACCTACGCATCAAAATCACAACGATTTTTCGCCAAGTGTGCCATTTTAACCTTCAACAAGGACTGGCCGTAGTCAAATTCGATTCAACTAAAGTTGGAGAAACACACACCCGCCAGCAACCCTTATGCAAAACAAGTGGCATGTTTGCCGGTGGAACCGGTCTCATGAACGTGGTCATGTAAGGTTGGTCGGGGCTGCTTCATTCAACAATACCGCTGAATCAAAATAAGACGTTGGTGGTAAGCCGTATGACTATTATCGCCCACAACTCTTTGTGTTCTACTCGACGTACTCGTGCATATAATCTACACATAGACCTGGCTCTGATGCCACTGTTGGGGAATGTAGCATGCAATTTCAAAAAAAAATCCTACGATCATGCAAGATCTATCTAGGAAATGGATATCAATGAGAGGGGGAGAGTGTGTCCACGTACCCTCGTAGACCGAAAGCGGAAGCGTTACGTTAACGTGGTTGATGTAGTCGAACGTCTTCACGATCCAACCGATCTAGTACCGAACGTACGGCACCTACGAGTTCAGCACATGTTCAGCTCGATGACGTCCCTCGAACTCTTGATCCAGCAGAGGGTCGAGGGAGAGTTTCGTCAGCACGACGGCATGGTGATGGTGATGGTGATGTGATCCACGCAAGGCTTCGCCTAAGCACTACGACGCTATGACCGGAGGAGTAAACTGTGGAGGGGGGCACCGCACACGGCTAAGAGAAAAACTATTGTGCTTGGGGGTGTCCCCTGCCCCGTATATAAAGGAGGAGGGGAGGAGGCGGGCGGCCAAGAGGGGCGCACTATGGGGGGTCCTACTAGGACTCCTAGTCCTAGTAGGATTCCCCTTTCCTTTTTCGGAGTAGGAAAGGGGGAAAGGGAGAGGGAGTAGGAGAGGGAAAGGGGGCGCCGCCCCCTCCCCTAGTCCAATTCAGACTCCCATGGGGGGGAGGCCACCCCTTGTGGGTTGTCCCCTCTCTCTCTCGTGGCCCATGAGGCCCAAGACTTCTCCCGGGGGGGTTCCGGTAACCCCTCGGTACTCCGGAAAAATATCCGAACCACTCGAAACCATTCCGGTGTCCGAATACCATCTTCCAATATATCAATATTTACCTCTCGGCCATTTCAAGACTCCTCATCATGTCCGTGATATCATCCGGGACTCCGAACAAACTTTGGTCACCAAAACACATAACTCATAATACAAATCGTCATCGAACATTAAGCGTGCAGACCCTACGGGTTCGAGAACTATGTAGACATGACCGAGACACTTCTCCGGTCAATAATCAATAGCGGAACCTGGATGCTCATATTGGTTCCTACATATTCTTCGACGATCTTTATCGGTCAAACCGCAATGACAACATACGTTATTCCCTTTATCATCGGTATGTTACTTGCCCGAGATTCGATCGTCGGTATCATCACACCTAGTTCAATCTCGTTACCGGCAAGTCTCTTTACTCGTTCCGTAATGCATGATCCCATAACTAACCCATTAGTCACATTTCTTGCAAGGCTTATAGTGATGTGCATTACTGAGAGGGCCCAGAGATACCTCTCCGATACTCGGAGTGATAAATCCTAATCTTCATCTATGCCAACCCAACAAACACCTTCGGAGACACCTGTAGAGCATCTTTATAATCACCCAGTTACATTGTGACGTTTGGTAGCACACAAGGTGTTCCTCTGGTATTCGGGAGTTGCATAATCTCATAGTCAGAGGAATATGTATAAGTCATGAAGAAAGCAATAGCAATAAAACTTAATGATCATTATGCTAAGCTAACGGATGGGTCTTGTACATCACATAATTCTCCTAATGATGTGATCCAGTTCATCAAATGACAACACATGTCTATGGTCAGGAAACTATAACCATCTTTGATTAACGAGCTAGTCAAGTAGAGGCATACTAGGGACACTCTGTTTTGTGTATGTATTCACACATGTACTAAGTTTCCGGTTAATACAATTCTAGCATGAATAATAAACATTTATCATGATATAAGGAAATATAAATAACAACTTTATTATTGCCTCTAGGGCATATTTCCTTCACATTGTGGAGTAGTTACTAGATGATGGGTTGCTAGAGTTATAGAAGCTTAAACCCTAGTTTATGCACTATTCCATAAGGGGCTGATTTGGATCCATAATGTAGCGACCCGACCTCAAATGGTCAAGTCTTTGTGCTTCAGTGTCATCCCTGGATCGGTAATGCTGACACACAGTACTCGAAGGATTTATAACAGAGTGGCAATCACACACTTATTACATCGAATGTCTCAAAAGAGAACTTATTACAATAAATATGGCTTAAGGCCATCTAATACGATAACAGCGGAAGGCTTAGAAGATAAAGTGAGTCCATCAACTCCAACGGCATAGCTGAGCTGCACGGCAACGACCTAACAAACCTTACTCGTCTGAAAAGTCTGCAACATAATACGTTGCAGCCCGAAACGGGCCAGCACATGGAATATGCTGGCAATGTAACATAGTAGAGAAAAACAAAATAATGCTATCACTATATGCATATATGGCTAGTGGAAAGCTCTATGGTTGTAGTGTTTGCGAAAAGCCAATTTTTTCCTACAACAAAGGAATAGATTTTATTTAACTATAATGGTAGTTGAAACATCATTGAGAAGGTTCCTCCAACTCAATCCCAATTAAAAGTAATTATCAACCCAACAATATTAATTTAGAGTGATGAGATACATATGTAATCCAAGTACAAGATACTAAAGATTTGTCCATAACCGGGGACACGGCTAACCATGATTAGTTTATACACTCTGCAGAGGTTTTCCCACTTTTCCCCACAAGACTCGATCTCCTCCGTTGGATTTCTCGCACTACATGATGTTTGAGAAACGGATGGCCGAGACACAGTCTTTCAGAAGCATTAACTCTCTACTCCGGATAGACTATACCACCTATAACCCACTACCTACTAGTCTATCTCTTCAAGAGCTTCACGCAACTTACTCAACTATGCTAGAGCCCATAATAGCTTGTGGCTGCACACGGAAGTTTCTAGCATGAAATATCTCAGTTCCCTTTGAGCCTAGGTGGCGGACCATAGGATTATCACACGGGTACTCCGGGATATCCTAGGACAA
Organism: Triticum monococcum; assembly: GCA_034509565.1. NCBI lineage: Eukaryota > Viridiplantae > Streptophyta > Magnoliopsida > Poales > Poaceae > Triticum > Triticum monococcum. The sequence continues at coordinate 518,280,937 of CM067846.1, forward strand.
CACTGGATTCTCCAGGTGCCCAACAAGCAAACCACCCAGATATGTATTAAAGTTGCCACCTTAAGTTGAACCATTAATTATCAATCTCACATCTGTCATGGTTTCACTAAAACCCAATCCACGTCTACGAGCGTAGCATAGCCATATAAGCAATACGTAGAAGTAACTCCCAAGGGTTTGATAATAACAGGGCAATAGGTTCTACCTCATCAACTACTTCCCAACACACATGTCATCAAGTCCTAACCATGCAATGTTTGAGGATTGAAACTAATGCATAAAAACTGGGTGATAAAGGGATATGATCAAAGTGTTACTTGCCTTGCTGATGATCCGCAAAACCTAGAGACTCGTAGTAGCACGCTTCGCACTCCGGGTGTTCTATCACAAACAAACAATAGCATACATAAGAAATCAAGCAAAGAAGCATGGGTAAAACTCAAATAAGATATCTAACCAGAAAGTTCAACTTAAGAACTCCGGTTAGCAAAAAGAATCAAATCAAACGGAGAAACGCAACTCAAACGGCGAAAGAAACAAGATCCGTTTACTAATCTGGACTAAAGTCAAATTTTATAGTACCAAAATCTTGTTCAAGTTGATTAAACAGAAAGAGGGTTTCGAGATGAAGATCTAGGCGCTTAATCGCCTGATTCCGATAAACGAGCGAAAAGATAAACTAAAACGAAAATCGGATCAGAAATCACGATAAAAAATAATCGCGGAAAATCCAAGAAAAAGAAAACTAACGAACAGGCTAACAAACGAACATTCGCTATCTGCGGCTAACGAGTGAACACTATTCATTAAAAGGAACGTACAGACGAACGTCCGCTAAATAAACTATACTGAGAAAACGGCGAACTGATCAAAAAAACGAACCTAGGGTTCTCTAAAAAACCGAACCAGTTTTAAAAATAAAACCGAACAATGGCAACGGCGGCTTATACCTCCGGCGAGGCGGGGCGGCTCCGGCGGGGTCCGGCTGCGGCGGCGGGTGGCACGGGGCGGCGACGGCAGGCGGCGGCGCGGCGCTAGGCTGCGGGGCGGCGACGGCAGCGGCGGCGCGGCGGTAGGCGGTGGCGGCTGTAAGCGGCGGCGGGTGGCACGGTCTAGACGGCGGGGCGGGGTGGTTCGGGTGGTGAGATGGGGTGCGGGGGCGGCGTATATAAGGAAGGGGCTAGCTTGGGGGAGGGGGCAAGGCGGCGCGGGGAGGAGTCCCGGCCGGACTCGGCTTGCGGCGGCGGGGCGGGGCGGTGGGCTGGCTTGGCTCGGTTGGGCTTCGGCCCAGCCGGGCGCTTAAGATTTTTTTTTAATAATTTCGCCGAAAATTAAATAAATCCTAAAAATAAAATAAAATTCTAAAAATGCCAAAACAAATTTTCAACATCGAAATAAAATATTTAGAACAAGATGAACATTTTCTTGGCCCTAAAATGCAACTTTGAAAAACGTGCAATTTTTCTAATTCGAATAAAATAGCAATAAAATCTAATATTTGATTTTTAATATATTTCCTCCAATATTTTATTTATTTTGGAGAAGTCATATTATTTCCTCTCGTATATTTTAATATGAAATATTTTCGGAGAGAAAAATAATTAAAACCAAAAATCCTCGTTTCAATATTCGATAGAATTCAAATATGAAAACGGTGAAATCCCCAACTCTCTCCGAGGGTCCTTGAGCTGCTTAGAATTTCGACGATCGTGAAACGAAATGCAGCAAAATATGATATGCAGGAATGATCTATGTATAACATTCCAAATTGGAAATTTGGGATGTTACAAACCTACCCCCCTTAAGATGAATCTCGCCCTCGAGATTCAGGTTGGCTAGAAAGTAGGTATGGGTGGTCTTTGCGAAGATCATCCTCTCGTTCCCAGGTGGCTTCATCCTCGATATGGTGGCTCCACTGAACTTTGCAAAACTTGATAACCTTGTTGCGGGTGACTCGGCTGGCAAATTCAAGAATCCTGACTGGCTTCTCCTCATAGGTCAGATCACTGTCCAACCGAATCGCCTCCAAGGGCACTGTATCTCTTAGAGGTATTTCGGCCATCTCAGCGTGACACTTTTTCAACTATGAAACATGAAACACATCATGAACTCCTGACAATCCTTCGGGTAATTCCAACTTATAAGCAACCTCTCACATACGTTCCAAAACTCTGTATGGTACCACAAAGCGTGGCGCTAGCTTTCCCTTAACTCCAAAGTGCTTAACTCCTCGGAGTGGTGATACTCGAAGATACACTCTCTCTCTGATTTCATAAGCTACCTCCTTGCATTTTGAATCCGCATAAATCTTCTGTCGGGACTGTGCTACCTTCAGTCTATCTCTAATCAATTTAACCTTCTCTTTTGATTCCTTGATCAGATCTGGTCCAAACAATTGTCGGTCTCCAACTTCATCCCACATCAACGGTGTTCTGCACCTTCGTCCATAAAGGGCTTCGAACGGTGCCATCTTCAAACTGGCTTGATAGCTATTGTTGTATGAGAACTCTGCGTAGGGCAAATTGTCATCCCAACTAGATCCATAATCTAGCGCGCAGGCCCTCAACATATCCTCCAGAATCTAGTTGACTCTCTCGGTCTGTCCATCAGTCTGCGGGTGGAATGCTGTACTGAACTCCAACCTCGTTCCCAAAAATCTGGTGCAGTTGATGCCAAAACTTTGAGGTAAACTGTGTTCCTCTATCTGATACGATGGTTCTCGGAACTCCATGCAGACATATGATCATGGTCATGTATATTTTGGCCAACTTCACACTTGTATAGGTGGTTTTCACTGGGATAAAGTGAGCCACTTTGGTCAAGCGATCTACTACTACCCATATAGAATCATATCCTGATTTGGTCCTGGGCAATCCGGTGATGAAATCCTTGCCAAGTTTATCCCACTTCCATTCGGGTATCGGCATAGGCTGTAACAATCCTGCGGGCTTTTGATGCTCAGCCTTCACTCTCTGACATACATCACATACGGCTACATACTCTGCAATATCCTTCTTCATACCAGTCCACCAGAAATGTTCCTTCAAATCTAAGTACATCTTGGTGTTTCCAGGGTGTATCGAGTATGGTGAGTCATGAGCCTCCTGAAGTATTAACTTCCTGATCTCTGTGTTATTGGGCACATAAACACGGTCCTCAAACCATAATGTGTCGTGCTCATCTTCATGAAAACCTTTTGCCTTTCCTTTGCCCATTCCCTCCTTTATCTCAGCAATCTCTTTGTCATCTTTCTGAGCTTCTCGAATCTTTCCTAACAATGTCGACTGAACTTCCATTGTTGCAACAAAACCTCTAGGAAAAATCTCCAATCGAAGTTCCCTGAGATCCTCTGCTAACTCCTTTGGCAATCCCGTGCTTACTAGGGTATTAGCATAACTCTTCCGACTCAAAGTGTCTGCTACGACATTGGCCTTGCCTGGATGATAGTGAAGCTTCATGTCATAATCCTTTATAAGCTCCAGACATCTCCTCTGCCTAAAGTTCAACTCCTTTTGTGTGAAAATGTACTTCAAACTCTTATGATCCGTGTACACATCACAACGGTTTCCAATAAGGTAATGTCTCCAAGTCTTCAACGCATGCACTACGGCAGCCAACTCCAAATCATGTGTGGCATAATTCAACTCATGCAGTTTCAGTTGTCGCGAGGCATACGAAACAACTCTTTCGTCCTGCATAAGCACACTTCCAAGTCCTAGGCGAGAGGCATTGCAATACACTTGAAACTCCTTACGTATATCCGGCAGAATCAGCACTGGGGTTGTAGTCAAACGTTTCTTTAACTCCTGAAAACTCGTCTCACATTCTTCCGTCCATTTAAATTTGGTATCCTTCTTCAATAACTCCGTCATTGGCTTCGCAATCTTGGAAAAAATCTCAATGAATCTCCGATAGTATCTTGCGAGTCCAAGAAAACTGCGGATCTCGCTAACTGAAGTGGGTGCCAACCATTTAGTGACTGACTGGACCTTGGTGGGATCTACTGCTACACCTTCTCCTAATATAACATGTCCAAGGAATCCGACTTCTTTCAACCAAAACTCACATTTGCTAAACTTGGCATACAACTGATGTTCCCTGAGTTTCTCGAGAACTAAATGCAAATGTTCCTTGTGCTCCTCTTCGTTCTCCGAGTATACCATTATATCATCAATGAACACCACAACAAACTTATCCAAATATTCCATGAACACCTTGTTCATCATGCTCATGAAATAGGCAGGGGCATTAGTCAGTCCAAATGACATGACCGTATATTCATACAACCCGTACCGTGTGGTGAATGCTGTCTTTGGTATATCCTTCTCTCGAATCTTCAGCTGGTGATATCATGATCGCAGATCGATCTTTGAAAACACCTTAGTTCCTTGCAGCTGGTCAAACAAGTCATTGATCATCGGCAGTGGGTATTTGTTCTTGATCATCACCTCATTCAGTGCACGATAATCAACAACCATACTTAGAGTTTTATCCTTCTTCTCAACCAAAAGCACTAGGGCTCCCCATGGGGATGAGCTCTATCGAATGTTACCTTTCTCCAATAACTCCTTGATCTGCTTCTTAATCTCCTCCAGATTATTTGCGGGCATCCAGTAGGGTCTCTTTGATATTGGCCCGGTGCCTGGCAATAGCTCTATCAAAAACTCGATGTCTCGATCCGGTGGCATGCCCGGTAACTCCTCTAGAAAAACATCTGGGTAATCCTGTACTACAGGCACTTCCTCCTGAACAACTCATGTGAGGGTATTTACTTGGCTACTCCTAGGCGCATGCCTAGATACATACTTAATCATTTTTCCCTCAGGGGTGGTGAGATAAATTGACTTACTAGCACAGTCAATGCTTCCTCCATACTTTGACATCCAGTCCATGCCTAATATCACATCCAATCCTTGTGACTCCAGAATTATTAGGTCTGACGGGAAAACATGGCTACCAATGGTTAATGGTATCTGGTCGCACCATCGACTAGCCATATACTCTGCTCCAGGTGAACTTACTAACAGAGGGGTCCTAAGGGTTTGGGTTAGTAGTTTAAACTTATCCACGAATCCCCTTGATATGTATGAATGTGATGCACCAGTATCAAAAAGAACAAGGGCGGTAAAAGACTTAACCAAAAACTTACCAATAACCGCGTCTGGCTGCTCTTCAACCTCCTCCACATTAATGTGGTTCACTTGTCCTTTGTTGAATGGATTGGGCTTCTTCCCAGCGCTCCCATTACCGTTTCCATTCTTCGCTTCAGGGCACTCCGTGGCATAGTGTCCAGTCTTCCCGCACTTGAAACAAGTAATGTGGCACAGGTCTCTCTTGGCGGGTGTGGATGGATTGGGGCGGTTCTGATTGTTGTTTGTTCCATTCCCATTCACATTCCTCAGGCCAGTATGATTGTGGGTACTTCCTCCATTGTGTGTGTGGCCTCCATGGTTATGAACAAGTCCTCCCGAGTTCGGGGTTAGACGAGGCTTCTGCTGAGCTCCTGAGTTGTACCTTCCTTGTCCATACTTCCTTTTACGGCTCTCAACTTGCTGTTGCTTCCCTTCAATCATAAGAGCTTTATCTACCAACTCCTGGTAGTTGTTGAATGTTGCCACCATCAACTGCATGCTCATCTCATCGTTCAGCCCTTCCATAAACTTCTCCTGCTTCGCGGCATCTGTGGCCACATCGTCAGGGGCATAGCGAGATAACTTGCTAAACTCATCCACGTACTGAGCCACGGTACGGTTCCCCTAGCGTAAGTTGTGAAACTCACGCTTCTTCATACTCATAGCTCCAGTTGAGACATGGGCTGTACGGAAAGCTTGCTGAAACTGATCCCATGTAACAGTGGCTATAGGATAGGTGACTATGTAATTCTCCCACCATGAGGCTGCTGGTCCATCCAACTGATGTGCGGTGAAACGCACCTTCTCAGCATCTGTACATCCTGCTGTGGTTAACTCCCGTCCAATCCTGCGGAGCCAATCATCTGCCACTATTGGCTCGGTGCTACTGGAAAACACGGGCGGCTGTAACCTCAGGAAGCGGGCTAAGTTGTCAACTAGTGGTGGTGGTGGTGGTGGGTTGTTGTTGTTGTTATTGCCTTGGTTCTGAACTAACAACTGCATCAGGGTATTCTGCTGCTGGATCAACTGAGTGAGCTCCGGTGGGAAAGTAAATCCGGGGTCACGTCTCGGAGGCATCTGAGGGTGTAGAGGGAAGAGATTAGAATAGAATGAGGTCTAGTGAGAAAAACACTACCCATATGCACATGAGACAAACACAATCATTTCACTCAATCAATCAAGCAAGGGCATACAATCGATCTAACTATCGTTACAAAAGTGCCTGGACTATACTATATACATGGTGGAATACTACTACTAATGTGGTGGTCTTGTAGAAATATTGACCGGTCAAAGACTCCATAATGTCTGCTCCAGCTTAATCTTCATAGTCATCATCGCTATCGTCGGGGTCCGAGTCGGTGTCGTCGATGATGATGTAGTCCTCAGAACGAATCTCCTTGGGTTCTTCGTCTTCTCCTCCTGGCGCGGGGTCTCCCATGAATACTCCCAGGTTCCTTTCCAGGTCATCATTCTTATCCACTAGTACGACGATTTCCTCCTCATAATCTTCGCGAGTAGCCTTGAGTTCTTCCTCCAGTTCCGTGATCCTTGTCATTGCCTTCTTCAGATCTATCATGCCTGCGCACATCTGGTTCTCCTAGCGATGAATGTGCTGGTTTAACTCCTAGATGAAAGCGGTGATTGATCTATCCTTTCGGGTGCTAATCATCTCCCATTGCTCATCTCGGCGCCCACAAATCTGATAGATAGTATCCTTAAGTTCCTTATGGTAAACTTCTCCAATGCATCCCATGGTGATGTGAGCTGCCATGCTCTTTCCTAGACTCCAGGTTGGTGCATCAAAGGAAAACTCTATGGGTTTGGTGACTGGCACGAATGTCCTTCCTGGAACTTGAACTTGAATCATCCATCGCTCCTCTTCTGGTAACGTGGCGTTGTAAGTCCCCATTAGGGATGGCAATGGGGACAATCCCCTATGGGGATACCTACAACATCCCCATCCCCATCTATTCCTTGTCATCCCATCCCCATCCCCGTTTACATGACTGGGGACGAAATTTCCCCATACCCATGCCCCACTAGGGAACGGGGCCCCATTAGGGTCCCCATCCCCATAAACAAATACTCATATACATAATATGACACCCTATAATCAACATACATAAATGGTCTTGTCTTTGTCCTGCTAATGCCTATCTAGGTCGTACTTACTTCTTGGTCATGGTGGTAGCTGAGGTGAGGACGTGAGATAGGTTTAAGGTTTTTTTTCAGAGCTTTTTTTGTTCTCGCAAGTTTGTTTGTGAATATTTTAAGGTTGACCGTTGTCACAGTTACTAACCGGGTCCCCGATGGGTATTGGGTCTGGGGAATAGGATATCGTCCCCATCCCCGTTGTACCCTATGGGGAATAAATTAGTTTTGTAAATATCCCCATGGGGATATTTTTCGCCCATCCCCACCCCCTAATAGATGAAATCCCCATGGGTTTGGCGGGTATGGGGCCCCATTGCCATCCCTAGTCCCCATGAAGCTTGGTATTCCAATGTTCAGGTACCTAGTGACTTCCTTCAAGTGTCGTCCAAAAGGTGCTTCTTCATCCGGTTGTGCAAACTTGTTCCTTGCGTCCGCCATCCTAAAGAGTAGAAAATGGAGAGGAGTCAGAGATGAGAAGAGAGTGGTGATCTAGGGATTTAGCTTACTAGTCGTGTCCTACACTCAGCGTGTGCTCTGATACCATCTTGTAGCGACCCGACCTCAAACGGTCAAGTCTCTGTGCTTCAGTGTCATCCCTGGATCGGTAATGCTGACACACACAGTACTCGAAGGATTTATAACAGAGTGGCAATCACACACTTATTACATCGAATGTCTCAAAAGAGAACTTACTACAATAAATATGGCTTAAGGCCATCTAATAGATAACAGCGGAAGGCTTGGAAGATAAAGTGAGTCCATCAACTCCAACGGCATAGCTGAGCTGCACGGCAACGACCTAACGAACCTTACTCCTCGTCTGAAAAGTCTGCAACATAATATGTTGCAGCCCGAAACGGATCAGCACATGGAATATGCTCGCAATATAACACAGTAGAGCAAAACAAAATAATGCTATCACTATATGCATATATGGCTAGTGGAAAGCTCTATGGTTGTAGTGTTTGCGAAAAGCCAATTTTTCCTACAACAAAGGAATAGATTTTATTTAACTATCATGGTAGTTGAAACATCATTGAGAAGGTTCCTCCAACTCAATCCCAATTAAAAGTAATTATCAACCCAACAATATTAATTTAGAGTGATGAGATACATATGGTAATCCAAGTACTAGATAATCAAGATTTGTCCATAACCGGGGACACGACTAACCATGATTAGTTTATACACTCTGCAGAGGTTTTCCCACTTTTCCCCACAAGACTCGATCTCCTCCGTTGGATTTCTCGCACTACATGATGTTTGAGAAACGGATGGCCGAGACACAGTCTTTCAGAAGCATTAACTCTCTACTCCGGATAGACTATACCACCTATAACCCACTACCTACTAGTCTATCTCTTCAAGAGCTTCACGCAACTTACTCAACTATGCTAGAGCCCATAATAGCTTGTGGCTGCACACGGAAGTTTCTAGCATGAAATATCTCAGTTCCCTTTGAGCCTGGGTGGCGGACCGTAGGATTATCACACGGGTACTCCGGGATATCTTAGGACAACACTGGATTCTCCAGGTGCCCAACAAGCAATCCATCCAGATGTGTATTAAAGTTGCCACCTTAAGTTGCACCATTAATTATCAATCTCACATCTGTCATGGTTTCACTCAAATCCAATCCACGTCTACGAGCATAGCATAGCAATATAAGCAATACGTAGAAGTAACTCCCAAGGGTTTGATAATAACAGGGCAATAGGTTCTACCTCATCAACTACTTCCCAACCCACATGTTATCAAGTCCTAACCATGCAATGTTTCAGGATTGAAACTAATGCATAAAAACTGGGTGATAAAGGGATATGATCAAAGTGTTACTTGCCTTGCCGATGATCCGCAAAACCTAGAGACTCGTAGTAGCACGCTTCGCACTTCGGGTGTTCTATCGCAAACAAACAATAGCATACATAAGAAATCAAGCAAATAAGCACAGGTAAAACTCAAATAAGAGATCTAACCAGAAAGTTCAACTTAAGAACTCTGGTTTGCAAAAAGAATCAAATCAAACGGAGCAACGAAACTCAAACGGCGAAAGAAACAAGATCCATTTACTAATCTGGACTAAAGTCAAATTTTATAGTACCAAAATCTTGTTCAACTTGATTAAACAGAAAGAGGGTTTCGAGACAAATATCTAGGCACTTGAATCGCCTGATTCCGATAAACGAGCGAAAAGATAAACTAAAACGAAAATCGGATCAGAAATCGCGATAAAAAATAATCGCGGAAAATCCGAGAAAAAAAACTGGCGAACAGGCTAACGAATGAACGTTCGCTGTGTGCGGCTAACGAGTGAACACCGTTCGTTAAAATGAACGTACGGACGAACGTCCGCTAAATAAACTAAATCGAGAAAACCAGCGAACCAATCAAAAAAACGAACCTAGGGTTTTCTAAAAAACCAAACGACGGCTTATACCTCCGGCGAGGCGAGGCGGCTCCGGCGGGGTCCGGCTGCGGCGGAGGGTGGTGCGGGTGGCACGGGGCGGCGACGGCAGGCGGCGGCGCGGCGGCGATGGCAGCGGCGACGGCAGGCGGCGGCGCGGCGGCGACGGCAGCGGCGGCGCGGCGCTAGGCGGCGGCGGGTGGCGCGGTCTAGGCGGCGGGGCGAGGTGGTTCGGGTGGTGAGGTGGGGTGCGGGGGCGGCGTATATAAGGAGGGGGGCTAGCTTGGGGGAGAGGGCAAGGCGGCGCGAGGAGGAGTCCCGGCCGGACTCGGCTTGAGGCGGCGGCGCGGTCTCCTTGAGGGAGACGGCGGCGCGGGGCGGTGGGCCGGCCTGGCTTGGTTGGGCTTCGGCCCAGCCGGGCGCTGAAGATTTTTTTTTAAATAATTTCACCGAAACTTAAGTAAATCCTCGAAAATAAAATAAAAATCTAAAAATGCCAAAACAAATTTTCACCGTCTAAATAAAATATTTAGAACATGATGAACATTTTCTTGGCCCTAAAATGCAACTTTGAAAAATGTGCAATTTTTCTAATTCGAATAAAATAGCAATAAACTCCGAATAAAATCCAATATTTGATTTTAATATTTTTCCTCCAATATTTCATTTATTTTGGATAAGTCATATTTTCTCCTCTCATATATTTTAATATGAAATATTTTCAGAGAGAAATATAATTAAAACCAAAAGTCCTCGTTTCAATATTCGATAGAATTCAAATATGAAAACGGTGAAATCCCCAACTCTCTCCGAGGGTCCTTGAGTTGCTTAGAATTTTGAGGGTCGTGAAATGAAATGCAGCAAAATATGATATGCAGGAATGATCTATGTATAACATTCCAAATTGGAAATTTGGGATGTTACACATAAGTTTAATGCTATGGATAGATTTTATCTTAATTCTTCTTTCATAGTTGTGGATGCTTGTGAGAGAGGTTAATCATAATTGGGAGGCTTGTTCAAGTAAGAATATCACCCAAGCACCGATCCACCCATATATCAAATTATCAAAGTAGCGAACGCGAATCAAACCAACCTGATGAAAGTGACTAGATGAAATTCCCGCGTGTCCTCAAGAACGCTTTGCTTATTATAAGAACCTTTCCGACTTGTCCTTTTCTATAAAAAGGATTGGGCTACCTTGCTGCACCTATAGTTACTATTGCTACTTATTACTTGTTACAAATTATCTTGCTATCAAACTACTTGTGACCGACAATTTTAGTGTCTGCAAAAAATTACCTTGCTGAAAACTGCTTATCATTTTCTTTTGATCCTTGTTGGGTTCGACACTCTTACTTATCGAAAGGACTACGATTGATCCCCTATACTTGTGGGTCATCACGCGTGGTGGAGAGAGTGGAAGCACATGATTCCTACTTCAACCTCACCAGAGATTGTTGCAGATAACTCTCATTCTCTAATAAGCAGAAGTGCCCATCTTCTATGAGGATGCTTGCACTAGGTACCACCGTCAATGCCGTTGGTGAGATGGTCTGGATGCGGGAGAGCACATGCCTGAAGACGACTGTGAGATTGTCCCACGTCGTGGTGTAGGTGTTTGGAGCAGAGTATCTGAGGGAACCAAATGTGCAAGATACAGAAAAGTTGATGGCTATTGGAGCAGCAAGAGGCCTTCCAGGTATGCTCGGTTCAATGGTTGCATGCATTGGCAATGGAAGAATTGTCCCAAAGGTTTGCACGGGATGCACCAAGGTCACACCAAACAGGCAACCATCATACTTAAAGAAGTGGCATCAAAGGACTTGCGGATTTGGCATGCTTTCTTTGGCATGTGTCTGGTTCTCACAACTACATCAATGTGCTCTAGTGATCTCCCGTGTTCAAGAGACTTGGCAATGGGGAAGCGCCGACGTGCAACTACACTGCCAACGAGCACGACTACAACATGGGGTACTGCCTTGCAAATGGTATCTATCCTCAGTGGGCGGCATTTGTGAAGACCATATTTTGATTCTCATGGCAATAAAAAACAACTTTGCAGCAATGCAAGAAGTAGCTAGGAAGGATGTGGAGAGGGAATTCGAAGTGCTCCAAGCTCATCAGGAAATTTGTACATGGATTTGCAATGATGTGGGAATCAAAGATTTTATGGCAGCTAATGACATGTTGTGTCATTTTGCATAATATGATTGTTGGGGACGAGGATGAAAGGGTATTCCAAACCCATGATTCGAGAAGCCCGGAGAACAAGACCACATCCCAGATCAAGATGCAGGTATGATTATGATTTTTTTGCGTATGCATCGGAATCTTTGAGGTGAACAGGTGCACGTGTAGTTACTCAATGTTCTTGTGGAGCAATGTGAACCCACAATGAAAACCAAGAAGTTTAATATTTGAACTCTGCACTCCAAATAAATTTTATGTTTGAGCTATGTATTTCATGCGTGAACTATGTTTGAATTGTCGTACTACTCTATTCTCTTCTGATATTCAGGTGTATGTTGGACATGCATGAATTTGCATGGATTTGGGGATCAGTTATGAGGAGTGTGGTTGTCTAACAAGACCTTTGAGGGGCCGCCTGGACGGCGCATGCCATGACGTGTGGGCCTTGGCTCTCCTTCTGCCTCGTAAAGTGCTTTGGCTCTTCGATCCCGAGCGGGAGCATCTTCGCGTTCTTGCGGCGGAGCGCCTTCGCATTCTTGCGATGGAGGCGCCTAGGGTCTGAAGGAAATATGCCCTAGAGGCAATAATAATGTTATTATTTATTTCCTTATATCATGATAAATGTTTATTATTCATCCTAGAATTGTATTAACCGGAAACATAATACATGTGTGAATACATAGACAAACAGAGTGTCACTAGTATGCCTCTACTTGACTAGCTCGTTGATCAAAGATGGTTATTTTTCCTAACCATAGACATGAGTTGTCATTTGATTAACGGGATCACGTCATTAGGAGAATGATGTGATTGACTTGACCCATTCCGTTAGCTTAGCACTTGATCGTTTAGTTTGTTGCTATTGCTTTCTTCATGACTTATACATGTTCCTATGACTATGAGATTATGCAACTCCCGTTTACCGAAGGAACACTTTGTGTGCCACCAAACGTCACAACATAATTGGGTGATTATAAAGGTGCTCTACAGGTGTCTCCGAAGGTACTTGTTGGGTTGGCGTATTTCGAGATTAGGATTTGTCAATCCAATTGTCGGAGAGGTATCTCTGGGCCCACTCGGTAATGCACATCACTATAAGCCTTACAAGCATTGCAGCTAATGAGTTAGTTGCGGGATGATGTATTACGGAACAAGTAAAGAGACTTGCCGGTAACGAGATTGAAATAAGTATTGAGATACCGACGATCTAATGTCGGGCAAGTAACATACCGATGACAAAGGGAACAACGTATGTTGTTGTGCGGTTTGACCGATAAAGATCTTCGTAGAATATGTGGGAGCCAATATGAGCATCTAGGTTCCGCTATTGGTTATTGACCGGAGACGTGTCTCGGTCATGTCTACATAGTTCTCGAACCCGTAGGGTCCGCACGCTTAACGTTACGATGATGGTTATAATGCGAGTTTATATGTTTTGATGTACCGAAGGTTGTTCGGAGTCTCGGATGTGATCAAGGACATGACGAGGAGTCTCGAAATGGTCGAAACATGAAGATTGATATATTGGAAGCCTATGTTTGGATGTCGGAAGTGTTCCGGGTGAAATCGGGATTTTACCGGAGTACCGGGAGGTTACCGGAACCCCCCGGGAGCTTAATGGGCCTATATGGGCCTTAGTGGAAATAGAGGGAAGCAAGGGGAGTGTGGGGTCCCCCCTCCCCAAGGCCCAAACCGAATTGGTTTAGGGCAAGGGGGGCCGGCCCCCTCTTTCCTTCTTCTCCTCTCTCTTTCCTTCTCCTGAATCCTATTCCAACTAGGAAAGGGGGGGAGTCCTACTCCCGGTGGGAGTAGGACTCCTGCTGGCGCGCCCTCTCCCTGGCCGGCCGCACCCCCCCTTGCTCCTTTATATACGGGGGCAGGGGGCAGCCCATAGACACAACAATTGATCATTTGATCCTTTAGCCGTGTACGGTGCCCCCCTCCGCCATAGTCCACCTCGATATTACCGTAATGGTGCTCAGGCGAACCCCTGCGTCGGTAGAACATCAACATCGTCACCACACCGTCGTGCTGACGAAACTCTCCCTCAACACTCAGCTGGATCGGAGTTCGAGGGACATCATGATGTCGAGCTGAACGTGTGCTGAACTCGGAGGTGTCGTACGTTCGGTACTTGATCGGTCGGATCGTGAAGACGTATGACTACATCAACCGCGTTGTGCTAACGCTTCCACTTTCGATCTACGAGGGTACGTAGACAACACTCTCCCCTCTCGTTGCTATGCATCACCATGATCTTGCGTGTGCGTAGGAAATTTTTTGAAATTACTACGTTCCCAACAGTGGCATCCGAGCCAGGTTTTATGCGTTGATGTAATATGCACGAGTAGAACACAAGTGAGTTGTGGGCGATATAAGTCATACTGCTTACCAGCATGTCACACTTTGGTTCGGCGGTATTGTTGGATGAAGCGGCCTAGACCGACATTACGCGTACGCTTACGCGAGACTGGTTTTACCGCCGTGCTATGCACACAGGTGACTAGTGGGTGCCAGTTTCTCCAACTTTAGTTGAACCGAGTGTGGCTACGCCCGGTCCTTGCGAAGGTTAAAACAGCACCAACTTGACAAACTATCGCTGTGGTTTTGATGCATAGGTAAGAACGGTTCTTGCTCAGCCCGTAGCAACCACGTAAAACTTGCAACAACAAAGAAGAGGACGTCTAACTTGTTTATGCAGGGCATGTTGTGATGTGATATGGTCAAGGCATGATGCTAAATTTTATTGTATGAGATGATCATGTTTTGTAACCGAGTTATCGGCAACTGGTAGGAGCCATGTGGTTGTTGCTTTATTGTATGCAATGCAAACGCCCTGTGATGCTTTACTTTATCACTAAGCGGTAGCGATAGTCGTAGAAGCATAAGTTGGCAAGACGACAACGATGCTACGATGGAGATCAAGGTGGTGCGCCGGTGACGATGGTGATCATGACGATGCTTCGGAGATGGAGATCACAAGCACAAGAAGATGATGGCCATATCATATCGCTTATATTGATTGCATGTGATGTTTATCTTGTATGCATCTTATCTTGCTTTGATTGACGGTAGCATTATAAGATGATCTCTCACTAAATTTCAAGATAAAAGTGTTCTCCCTGAGTATGCACCGTTGCCAACGTTCGTCGTGCCCAGACACCACGTGATGATCGGGTGTGATAAGCTCTACGTCCATCTACAATGGGTGCAAGCCAGTTTTGCACACGCAGAATACTCAGGTTAAACTTGATGAGCCTAGCATATGCAGATAAGGCCTCGGAACACTAAGACCGAAAGGTCGAGCGTGAATCATATAGTAGATATGATCAACATAATGATGTTCACCATTGAAAGCTACTCCATTTCACATGATGATCGGTTATGGTTTAGTTTATTTGGATCACGTGATCACTTAGATGATTAGAGGGATGTCTATCTAAGTGGGAGTTCTTAAGTAATATGATTAATTGAACTTTAATTTATCATGAACTTAGTCCTGGTAGTATTAGCATATCTATGTTGTAGATCAATAGCTCGCGATGTTGCTCCCCGTTTAATTTTTATATGTTCCTAGAGAAAACTAAGTTGAAAAATGTTAGTAGCAATGATGCAGATTGGATCCGTGATCTGAGGATTATCCTCATTGCTGCACAGAAGAATTATGTCCTTGATGCACTGCTAGGTGACAGACCTATTACAGGAGCAGATGCATACGTTTTGAACGTTTGGCTAGCTCAATATGATGACTACTTGATAGTTTAGTGCACCATGCTTAACGGCTTAGAATCAGGACATCAAAGACGTTTTGAACGCCATGGAACATATGAGATGTTCCAGCAGTTGAGGTTAATATTTCAAGCAAATACCCGAGTTGAGAGATATGAAGTCTCCAACAAGTTCTATAGCTAAAAGATGGAGGAGAATAGCTCAAGCAGTGAGCATGTGCTCAGATTGTCTGGGTACTACAATCGCTTGAATCAAGTGGGAGTTAATCTTCCAGATAAAATAGTGATTGACAGAATTCTCTAGTCACCATCACCAAGTTAGTAGAACTTCGTGATGAACTATAATATGCAAGGGATAACGGAAATGATTCCCAAGCTCTTCGTGATGCTGAAATCGACGAAGGTAGAAATCAAGAAAAGCATCAAGTGTTGATGGTAAACAAAACCACTAGTTTCAAGTAAAGGGACAAAGGGAAGAAAGGGGAACTTCAAGAAGAACGGCAAGCAAGTTGCTGCTCAAGTGAAAAACCCAAGTCTAGACCTAAGCCTGAAACTAATTGCTTCTACTGCAAAGGGACTGGTCACTGGAATCGGAACTACCCCAAGTAATTGGCGGATAAGAAGGATGGCAAAGTGAACATAGGTATATTTGATATACAAGTTATTGATGTGTACTTTGCTAGTGTTTATAACAACCCCTCAGTATTTCATACTAGTTCAGTTGCTAAGAATAGTAACTCGAAATGGGAGTTGCAGAATGAACAGAGACTAGTTAAGGGTGAAGTGACGATGTGTATTCGAAATGGTTCCAAGATTGATATGATCATCATCGCACACTCCCTATACTTTCGGGATTAGTGTTAAACCTAAAATAAATGTTATTTAGTGTTTGCGTTGAGCATGAATATGATTGGATCATGTTTATTGCAATACGGTTATTCATGTAAGTTAGAGAATAATTGTTGTTCTGTTTACATGAATAAAACCTTCTATGGTCATACACCCAATGAAAATGGTTTGTTGGATCTCGATCGTGGTGATACACATTTTCATAATATTGAAGCCAAAAGATGCAAATTTAATAATGATAGTGCAACTTATTTGTGGCAATTCCGTTTAGGTCATATTGGTGTAAAGCGCATGAAGAAAATCCATGCTGATGGGCTTTTGGAATCACTTGATTATGAATCAGTTGATGCTTGCGAACCATGCCTCATGGGCAAGATGACTAAGACTCCGTTCCCCGGAACAATGGAGCGAGCAAAAGATTTGTTGGAAATCGTACATAGTGATGTATGTGGTCCGATGAATATTGAGGCTCGCGGCAGGTATCATTATTTTCTGATCTTCATAGATGATTTGAGAAGATATGAGTATATCTACTTGATGAAACACAAGTCTGAAACATTTGAAAAGTTCAAAGAATTTCAGAGTGAAGTGGAGAATCATCGTAACAAAAATAAAAGTTTCTACGATATGATCGCAGAAGTAAAATACTTGAGTTACGAGTTTGGCCTTCAGTTAAAACAATGTGAAATAGTTTCACTACTCACGCCACCTGGAACACCATGGCATAATGGTGTGTCTGAACGTCATAACCGTACTATTATTGGATATAGTTCAATCTATGATGTTTCTTACCGATTAAACCACTATAATTTTGGGGTTATGCATTAGAGACAGCTGCATTCACGTTAAAAAGGGCACCATCTAGATCCGTTGAGACGACATCGTATGAACTATGGTTTGGCAAGAAACCAAAGTTGTCGTTTCTTAAAGTTTGGGGTTACGATGCTTATAAGAAAAAGTTTCATCCTGATAAATTCGAACCCAAATCAGAAAAATTTGTCTTCATAGGATACCCAAAGGAGATAGTTGGGTACACCTTCTATCACAGATCCGAAGGCAAGACATTCGTTGCTGAGAATGGGTCCTTTCTAGAGAAGGAGTTTCTCTCGAAAGAAGTGAGTGGGAGGAAAGTAGAACTTGATGAGGTAACTGTACCTGCTCCCTTATTGGAAAGTAGTTCATCACAGAAATATGTTCCTGTGACTACTACACCAATTAGTAAGGAAGCTAATGATGATGATCATGCAACTTTAGATCAAGTTACTACCGAAACATCGTAGGTAAACCAGAGTGAGATTCGCACCAGAGTGGTGCGGTAATCCTGTTCTGGAGGTCATGTTAATTGACCATGACGAACCTACAAACTATGAGGAAGCGATGATGAGCCCAGATTCCGCGAAATGGCTTGAGGCCATGAAATCTGAGATGAGATCCATGTATGAGAACAAAGTATGGACTTTGATTGACTTGCCCAATGATCGGCGAGCCATTAAGAATAAATGGATCTTCAAGCGGAAGATGGACGCTGATAGTAGTGTTACTATCTACAAAGCTAGAATTGTCGTAAAAGGTTTTTCGACAAGTTCAAGGTGTTGACTACGATGAGAGTTTCTCACTCATATCTATGCTTAAATTTGTCTGAATCATGTTAGCAATTGCCGCATTTTATGAAATCTGGCAAATGGATAAACAAAACTACCTTCCTTAATGGATTTATTTAAGTGGAGTTGTATATGATGCAACCAGAAGGTTTTGTCAATCCTAAAGGTGCTAACAAAATATGCAAGCTCCAGCGATCCATCTATGGACTGGTGCAAGCATCTGGGAGTTGGAATATACGCTTTGATAAGTTAATCAAAGCATATAGTTTTATACAGACTTGCGGTGAAGCCTGTATTTACAAGAAAGTGAGTGGGAGCACTACAGCATTTCTGATAAGTATATGTGAATGACATATTGTTGATTGGAGATAATGTAGAATTATTCCGCAAAGCATAAAGGAGTGTTTGAAAGGAGTTTTTTCAAAGAAAGACCTCGGTAAAGCTGCTTACATATTGAGCATCAAGATCTATAGAAATAGATCAAGACGCTTGATGAGTTTTTCAATGAGTACATACCTTGACAAGATTTTGAAGTAGTTCAAAATGGAACAGTCAAAGAAGGAGTTTTTTCCTGTGTTACAAGGTGTGAAGTTGAGTAAGACTCAAAACCCGACCACGGCAGAAGATAGAGAGAGAATGAAAGTCATTCCCTATGCCTCAGCAATAGGTTCTATAAAGTATGTCATGTTGTGTACCAGACCTATTGTATACCCTGCCCTGAGTTTGGCAAGGGAGTACAATAGTGATCTAGGAGTAGATCACTAGACATTGGTCAAAATTATCCTTAGTGGAGTAAGGATATGTTTCTCGATTATGGAGGTGACAAAAGGTTCGTCGTAAAGGGTTACGTCGATGCAAGTTTTGACACTAATCCAGATGCTCAAAGTCTCAATCTGGATAATTATTGAAAGTGGGAGCAATTAGCTAGAGTAGCTCCATGCAGAGCATTGTTGACATAGAAATTTGCAAAATACATAAGGATCTGAATGTGGCAGACCCATTGTCTAAACTTCTCTCACAAGCAAAACATGATCACACCTTAGTACTCTTTGGGTGTTAATCACATAACGATGTGAACTAGATTATTGACTCTAGTAAACCCTTTGGGTGTAGGTCACATGTCGATGTGAACTATGCGTGTTAATCACATGGTGATGTGAACTATTGGTCTTAAATCACATGGCGATGTGAACTAGATTATTGACTCTAGTGCAAGTGGGAGACTGAAGGAAATATGCCCTAGAGGCAATAATAAAGTTATTATTTATTTCCTTATATCATGAAAAAATGTTTATTATTCATGCTAGAATTATATTAACCGGAAACATAATACATGTGTGAATACATAGACAAACAGAGTGTCACTAGTATGCCTCTACTTGACTAGCTCGTTGATCAAAGATGGTTATATTTCCTAACCATAGACATGAGTTGTCATTTGATTAACGGGATCACGTCATTAGGAGAATGATGTGATTGACTTGACCCATTCCGTTAGCTTAGCACTTGATCGTTTAGTTTGTTGCTATTGCTTTCTTCATGACTTATACATGTTCCTATGACTATGAGATTATGCAACTCCCGTTTACCGGAGGAACACTTTGTGTGCCACCAAACATCACAACATGATTGGGTGATTATAAAGGTGCTCTATAGGTGTCTCCGAAGGTACTTGTTGGGTTGGCGTATTTCGAGATTAGGATTTGTCACTCCGATTGTCGGAGAGGTATCTCTGGGCCCACTCGGTAATGCACATTACTATAAGCCTTGCAAGCATTGCATCTAATGAGTTAGTTGTGGGATGATGTATTACGGAACGAGTAAAGAGACTTGCCGGTAACGAGATTGAAATAGGTATTGAGATACCGACGATCGAATCTCGGGCAAGTAACGTACCGATGACAAAGGGAACAACGTATGTTGTTGTGCGGTTTGACCGATAAAGATCTTCGTAGAATATGTGGGAGCCAATATGAGCATCCAGGTTCCGCTATTGGTTATTGACCAGAGACGTGTCTCGGTCATGTCTATATAGTTCTCGAACCTGTAGGGTCCGCACGCTTAACGTTACGATGACGGTTATATTATGAGTTTATATGGTTTGATGTACTAAAGGTTGTTCGGAGTCCCGGATGTGATCAAGGACATGACGGGGAGTCTCAAAATGGTCGAGACATGAAGATTGATATATTGGAAGCCTATGTTTGGATGTCGGAAGTGTTCCGGGTGAAATCGGGATTTTACCAGAGTACCGGGAGGTTACCGGAACCCCCCGGGAGCTTAATGGGCCTATATGGGCCTTAGTGGAAATAGAGGGAAGCAAGGGGAGTGTGGGGCGCCCCCCCCCCCAAGGCCCAAACCGAATTGGTTTAGGGCAAGGGGGGCGGCCCCCTCTTTCCTTCTTCTCCTCTCTCTTTCCTTCTCCTGAATCCTATTCCAACTAGGAAAGGGGGGAGTCCTACTCCCGGTGGGAGTAGGACTCCTCCTGGCGCGCCCTCTCCCTGGCCGGCCGCACCCACTTTGCTCCTAAGGATGGCAATGGGTCGGATTTGGATCGGATTGAACAATATCAAATCCATATCCATATCCATGAAGACAGTCTTTGGCTGCCCGTGAAAAAATCCATGGGTGAAAAATTGTGTCCATGTCCAAACCCGATGGATATCCATACCCATTGGATATCTGTCGGGTCCTCTCAAGACATATAAATAAGACATAGCATAATGTTAATATAAGCTCTTCCATTCTTCACCTTGTGGCGGGCTATACTTCACTTATGGTAAACATCAACTTATGGCAAATCAACGTCCACTAACAACCTAATATCACTTAGTATTTTTCTAAAAGATGAGAATGACGAGTCATTTAATGAGGAGATAAAAATAAGGGAAGGGTCGCTGAAGTATGTTATGGTGGGAATTGAATGTCAACTAATAGAAGTTACGCCGGGGATCATGCAATTTTTTGTATGTTTTAGATAACAAAGTGGAAAATTGCAGTGGGACATGTGACTGTGGGGTAAGGATAGCATATTTTGGCCCAATAAATCATACTATCTGGTCGAATTTGGGTATACCCATGGGTACAAGTTTAGATCCATGCCCTACCCACGAGCAATCGGGTCGGGTTTGGACGCTATCCATGGGCACAAAAGCATATCCAAACCCTATCCATTCGGGTCGGATATCCATGGGTATCCATGTCCATGGGTAAAATTGACATCCTTACTTGCTCCTTTATATACGGGGGCAGGGGCACCCCATAGACACAACAATTGATCGTTTGATCCTTTAGCCGTGTGCGGTGCCCCCCTCCACCATAGTCCACCTCGATATTACTGTAACGGTGCTTAGGCGAAGCCCTGCGTCGGTAGAACATCACCATCGTCACCACACCATCGTGCTAACGAAACTCTCCCTCAACACTCGGCTGGATCAGAGTTCGAGGGACGTCATCGGGCTGAACGTGTGTTGAACTCGGAGGTGTCGTACGTTCGGTACTTGATCGGTCGGATCATGAGGACGTACGACTACATCGACCGCGTTGTGCTACCGCATCCGCTTTCGGTCTACGAGGGTACGTAGACAACACTCTCCCCTCTCGTTGCTATGCATCACCATGATCTTGCGTGTGCGTAAGAAATTTTTTTGAAATTACTACATTCCCAACAGGGTCCGCACCCACCGTCATCAGCGACCGATGGAGGACATCGTGGAGGAGCCTTTGCATGCTTCCAGATTCGTGCTCGGTTGATGAACTCTTTATCTAGTGGTACTTCCAGAATCACTAGATAAATAGTAGGTTACTTCATACCACTAGATAAAAATACACCACAAGACAGTTGATGAGCGAGTGCAAATGAGTGGAGTACCATATGCCTCTGTTATTGGCTCCATCATGTATGCTATGATATGTACAAGACCAGATGTTTCTTATGCGCTAAGTTTTAGTAGCAGATACCAGAGTGATCCAGGAGTGGCTCACTAGATAGCAGTTAAAAATATTCTTAAGTACCTTAGGAAAACAAAGGACATGCTCCTTGTTTATGGAGGAGATGAAGAACTCGGTGTAAATGGTTACACCGATGCTAGCTTCATGACTGATATAGATGACTATAGATCTCAATTAGGTTATGTTTTCACACTTAATGGTGGTGTGGTTGTTTGGAAGAGTTACAAACAAAACACTGTTGCGAATCCTACAACAGAAGCAGAGTATATTGCAGCTTCAGAAGCTTCAAAGGAGGCATTCTGGATCAAGAAGATTCTTGAAGAGGTTGGTGTAGTCCCAAGTGTGATGAATCCAATGGCTCTCTATTGTGACAATAGTGGAGAAGACCAGACACATTGAACACAAGTATCACATTGTCCGACAATAGGTTGAGAAGGGCTATGTGAAGATTCTCAAGTTTCACATGGATTTGAATGTGTAAGATCCAATGACGAAGGCTTTACCATGAGCAAAACATGAGCAACACTGGATATCTAGAGGTGTTATTAAAGAGACTATGTAAACTAGATTATTAACTGTAGTGCAAGTGGGAGACTGTTGGAAATATGCCCTAGAGGCAATAATATTTGTATTATTATATTTCCATATTCATGATTATAGAGTTTATATTCTATGCTATAACTGCCATGATCCTGGAATATGCGATTCACTGGAAAACCCATATGCACGTGTGGAATGATAAATGGTTAGATAAAAGGTTCATAGTCTTGCCTCTAGGAGTAGCTCAAGTGTTTTTGGTGATCACGTTTTCCGGATCTTAGGATGTCGTCAAGTTTTTCCTAAAACAACATTGAGATTATGACGTTAGAAGAACGGTCATATTGAATCGACCCGATCTAGTTTGTTATGACTTGAGTTAATATTGTATGTAATCAATTGTAATAACATGGAGTGTTAACATGTGATTTTTCTCCTTAGACCATGAGAGTATCGCGCTCACTTATTGCCAAACGTTGGGCTTTGGGGTTGCTCAAACATCACTTGTAACACTGATTATAATGACAACTTACGGGTTCATCAGAAAGTTTGATAAGTGGTCGGATAGCTCGAGAGCGGAATTTGCTCCTTCGATGATGGAGAAATATTCTTAGGGCCCTCTCGTGTGACGACATCCATCATCATCTAGCCAGACACAGGTGACTACATGATATGTCTCCAACATATCTATAATTTATGAAGTATCCATGCCATGTTTACAACAATTTTATATGGTTTTGGTATGATTTGATTAGAACTAACCCGAACTGACATTGTTTTCAGCAAAACTACTATGGTGTTGTTTTTTGTGCATAAATAAAAGTTCTCGGAATGGCTTGAAAATTTGCGATGATTTTTTTGGACCAAAAGAGACCCCCGAAGCACTGGAGCTGGGCCAGAAGAGTCCCGAGGAGGCCACAAGCCTCTAGGGAACGCCCTTGTGGGCCCCTCGGGCACCCCCCTGACATGTATCCAACGCCAAATTTTTTTATAAATACGGAAACCCCTGAAAAGAACCCTAGATCAGAAGTTCCGCCGCCGCAAGCCTCTGTAGCCACGTAAAACCAATCGGGAGCCCGTTCCGGCACCCTGCCGGAGGGGGAAACCATCACTAGAGGCCATCTTCATCATCCCGACGGTCTCCATGATGAGGAGGGAGTAGTTCACCCTCGGGGCCGAGGGTATGTACCAGTAGCTATGTGTTTGATCTCTCTCTCGTGTTCTTGATGTGGCATGATCTTGATGTACCGCGAGCTTTGTTACTATAGTTGGATCTTATGGTGTTCTTCCCCCTCTACCTTCTTGTGCTGAATTGAGTCTTCCTCTTTGAGGTTTTGTTATGTTGGATTGAGTATTGGATTTGAGAACACTTGATGTATGTCTTGCGATGGGATATCTGTGGTGACAATGGGATGTTCTATTGATTCAGTTGATGTATGTTTTGGCACTCAACTCACGAATTCCCGAGGTGACATTGGGGTAATCTATGCATAGGGGTTGATGCATGTTTTTGTCCTACGTTCTCCGATAGAAACTTGAGAGTGATTCTTTGTTGCACGTTGAGGGATTGCTATATGATCCAATTATGTTATCATTGTTGAGAGATTTTGCACTAGTGAAAGTATGAACCCTAGGCCTTGTTTTCAAGCCTTGCAATACCATTTTTGCTCACTTTTGTTACTAGTTACCTTGCTGTTTTTATATTTTTCAGATTACAAAAACCTATGTCTGCTATCCATATTACACTTGTATCACCATCTCTTCGCCGAACCAGTGCACCTATACAATTTACCATTGTATTGGGTGTGTTGGGGACACAAGAGACTCTTTGTTATTTGGTTGCAGGGTTGTTTGAGAGAGAGCATCTTCATCCTACGCCTCCCACGGATTGATAAACCTTAGGTCATCCACTTGAGGGAAAATTGCTACTGTCCTACAAAACTCTACGCTTGGAGGCCCAACACGAGTCTACAAGAAGAAAGGTTGCATAGTAGACATCACTACATCACGGGGATGTTGGAACACAATAACGAGAAAGAAGAACAAAACCGGTAACAAGGATTCCGGTATAGTGAGCATGGTGATGACTCAGGAGGATACCGATGAATCCCGGGTTTTGTGAAATATCGCAAAGCAAAGGGGACATCACATGATAACCAAAGTTTCACTCAAATATCATTCGTGTTCTCATAGGGATTGATATGGACATCCATGGTCCCGCTATCGGTTATTGAACGAACGGTTTCATTCATATCTATGAGTTAGGGAACCTACAGGGTCACAAGCTTAAGGCAATTACAATCTACTGAGTGTTAGTAGGACGGTAGTGATGAGAATATATTTGTGAAATTGTTTCATTAATATTCGGAATAGTTTTGAGAGGAACCGAAACCGTATTGGGGTCACCGGAAGGGTTTCGGTGAATATCAGGTACTATAATGATCTAAAAGTATTTAAAACTATTTTATATTTAATTTAATATCAATGGGCTTTAAAAGGCCAAGAGGGAAGGCACCCCTTCCTATAAGGAAGGAGGCCGAATTGGGAGGGGAGGAGTCAGACTCCTCCTCCCCCTGGCCGGCGCACCAAGGGGGAAACTTTCCCCCTTAGTGGTAGCCCTCCCTCTCCCCTCTATCCTATATATACTTGAGGTTTGATGCTCTTTTGAATACACAAGCTTTGGAGCCTCCTCTAGTTCTTCTAGTTCTTCTAGTTCTAGTTGGTCCTAGTTGACTAATTAGAGCTAGGCTAATCCTCTTTTCCTCATAATTAGAAGCCCCGTGTGGTTCTAATCTCCCCCCTCTAATTCTCCGACAATGATTAGCTCTGGATGGCAAAGCGCTGCCGGATCCTGAAGGTTGCATGCTTGAAACCAAGTAGAGAGGTCGTGGGCAGTTCGCGGGATCGTTCATCGATAGTTCGAGAGACTCCAAGTACGATCTACATCGACACGTTCTTCTTCCGCTGCAACTTGGTGACGGTAATGATCGTGATCCCAACGCGTCATACATCTTCATATTGATCTTGGGTATGCGTATGCGTGGAATTTTTTGTTTTCTACTACATTTGCCAACATATTTGGGGATAACATTTATTCATGGCTAAAGCACATTTTGGGATAACACATACTCCCTCCATCCATATATATATGCCTAATGCGTTTTCTGAGACTGACTTTGAATATTGATAATATTAATAGTACTATATGAGATGTATAATGTGAAAATTATATCATTGAAAGCTTCTTTCACGAATGAATTTGATGGTATGATGTGTGTAACTTGCATGCCATGTATTATTGCTCTAACATATGGTCAAAATTAGCCTTGAAAAAACACATTAGGCCATATATAGATAGATAGAGGGAGGGAGTAACATTAATTCATGGCTAAAGCGTGTTTTGGCCACGAGTCTAACCGTTGGGAGTAAAGTTCATTTTGGGATAACATTGATTCGCCCCTAAAACGCGTTTTGGGATAACACGTAACATTGATTCATGGCTAAGGCGTGTTTGACCTTGAATCTGACCGTTGGGACTAAAGCCTATTTCGACCGTGAATCTGACCGTTGGGAGTAAAGTCCACTTTGGGATAACATTGATTCACATTTAAAGCATGTTTTGGCATAACATGTAACATTTATTCATGGATGAAGCGTGTTTTGACCGTGAATCGACCGTTGGTACTCGAAATCCATAAATAGGGGTGGGTTGGACCATGGTAGGTATACTCCATCGTTGTGCCTCCTTTCCCTGTCGAGTAGCGCAACCGCGCCTCTTTGCTCGGGAGCGCAGGCGTGCGCAACCGCGCCTCTTTGCTCGGGAGCGCAGTTGTTACCCTCAACTCCTCGCCAAACGAATCAGCACCTACCTCTCCTACTCTGATGGCTTGAGATCACTTCTCCCCATCCAAAAACCCTCCCCCATGAATTTATTTGCACAAGATCCAATCAAGGAGGAGCCTTAGAGGCCCAGAATGGAGGCGTCGGGGTCTTTGTGCACCCCATCTAGAGTCCGAAGCAAGCTCACGTTCAAGATCTCCGGCTATAGCCTTCAAAGGGGCCTCGGCGTTGGCAAGTACTTTTCGTCTGCCGCCTTCGATGTCGACATCTACTTCTGGCGCATCAAGTACTACCCTAATGAGGACTACATGTCCCTTTCTGTGGAGCTTGCGACCAGGCAAGGGCATCCTTCGAGGTCAGGCTCGTTGACCAGACCAGCAAGTTGTCGCCGTTGGTGGTGCTCTCCCAAAAGATGTCAATGGTGTTCTGCTCTCATTCGCCAACCTATGTGGGCACTTCCTGCAACCATCGGCGTATCTATAGGATAACAACCTTGTGATTGAATGTGATGTCACAGTTCTTGCGGCAATAACTGTGCCTCCCTTTAACATCCAAGTGCCTCCCTCAGACCTGCCGGATAATCTCAAAGAACTGCTTAAGGCAAGGGAAGGAAGAGATGTCACGTTAAAGGTTAGAAGGGGGAGTTTTCCTACACACAAGATTGTACTTGCGATGTGGTCGCATGTCTTCAAAGCGGATCTCTTTGGGTCGATGGGCGACGGGACAAGGCGTACCATAACCATAGAAGATATGCAACCTGCTATTTTCAGTGCATTGCTTCACTTCATCTACACGGATTCATTGCCTTCCATCGGGACATCTGATGGAGATGATGGTGAAGAAATGGTCAAGCACTTGGTCGTGACTAAGAACAGGTATGCCATGAAGAGGATGAAGGTGATATGGGAGAGCATCCTATGCAAGAATCTTAATGTTCGAAATGTTACTACTCCCTCTATTCCATAATGTAGTGTGTATAGATTTATTTATTTTTGAAAAGTCAAACCTAACAAACTTTGACCAAGTTTGTGAAGACAAATATTTACATCTAGAACGCCAAACAAATATCCTTAGATTCATCATAAGACGTAGTTTCATGTTTGTACATATTTGATATTGTAGATATATATTTGATAAGTTCAGTTTAAGTTTGCAAAATTTGGCTTATCAAAAAATCTATATGCACAACATTATTGAATGAAGGGAGTACTACTTTAGCTCTCACGACCATTATCATTGCAACCACCTAAAAAATGCTTGCCTTGAGTTTCTCACTTCTCCAGATAGAATAGCCGATGTGGTGGCAAGCGAAGGGTATGCTCACATCAAAAGATCTTTCCCTGCTATCATAGCAGATGTTTTTGAAAGGGCAACTGAGTCGCAAAATTTAGTGTGCTCATCCTTGGTTAGCTGTATAGCTAATGGATATTGGCTTGTTCGCAATAAACTCGGTTCGCAACAATTCTTCCATGCCGACAATCATTTTGGCTTAAATATTTGATGTTTCAGTTCCATAGTTCTCAGTCAAGCTGAAATGAGCGATAGAATGAGATAGCCCAGATGCTATCTTCAGTTTAAATTTATCTTGAAAAGCCATATAGGCAGGGCCACATGAATGGTGATCAGACTCTGGAGCCTGCCAGTTGATCAGCACTGAAGATTTAGGTGAGAGAAATAGGCAGTGAAGCAAAAAAAAGTCTCATACAAGATCCATCTCCAGTAAGAAAAAGCAAGAGTCAAGGTACATATATACAACAATAACATCTCATAGTTCTTCCAAAGGTTCTGTAAAGTGTCATTACGCTACTATCTCACAAGACATCATCTTCTTGCAAGTACAGACCACCATCCGTCTCACAAGACATCATCTTCTTGCACGTACAGACCACCATCGGTCTCAATGGGCATAGAAGGCGGAGTTCCAGGTGGAATGCAATCGGCCCCGGCCTCACCTGCAATGCTACACAATGCCTCGGCGTCCTGAATAGCCCGATCAATATTGATTTGACCACTTAGCTCATTGATGAACTTGAGAAGGGTGTCGAAGTCCATCCCTTCCCCAATTATCCGCAGGCGGTACCTTTTCAAGATACCGACGCACAAGTACAGGTGAAAGTGTTCTGAAAAATAGTGAGTCCACAAAACTTCCCACAAGAGCATGATCTGATCAAAACTGAACTCCCTGCAATCCATAAGAATTTGGTGTGACTTGGAACTTAAGAGAGAGAGAGACTAACTGCTAACTGTGTTTTCTTTCTTTTCAAATAAATGCTTCAGAGCTCACTGAATAAATGGCATGAAACTGGTAATGGTGAAAACAGTTTGTGTTTGCCATACCAGGCCAGTAACCACTGGTATAGACTAAAAAATAACTTCACAGTGGTAGCCAGACATAAATCAGGCACACTGATTTATAGGCATCTTTTGGTTCATTAGGTCTTTGCTAAAAGAGAACTAAGTTTGCTCTCCCTGCATGTGCATCTCTTTCCTTACTCTGCATCTCTTCCCTTTAACTCCAGATCTCTTACCATTAATTCTGCTAACATTTTGTTAAAGAAAAGAACCAGACATACCCCGACTACCAAGTCGACTA
This sequence comes from Triticum monococcum, assembly GCA_034509565.1. Lineage (NCBI taxonomy): Eukaryota > Viridiplantae > Streptophyta > Magnoliopsida > Poales > Poaceae > Triticum > Triticum monococcum. The sequence goes on from CM067846.1 coordinate 518,309,922, forward strand.
AACTAGGTCTGGACTTAGGTAGGGCCTACTCACCAGCAAAAACCTAGGTTTAAAACCAAATTAAGTTATCAAACTCAAAAGGTAACTATCATGATTGATAGATTCGGTTTTTCCTGTCACAGCTGATTACTCCTCTTTTTGTGTCCTTTGTACATGATTGATGCCACTGGTCAATGTTTTGCTGGGAATGAGAGCTGGTAGAGTACCAAGAAGGCGCCAGCCTACTTGCTGTACAACCAATAAAGCTGTGCCAAATGTAAGTTGCAACAGCAGGGCACTATGATACAGTAATCCCAGCTGCTTGCACGAAATATTAACTACTAAGAATGCTTCTGGCCAGTAATACTAGGTGAAATTTGGCCTTGTTAGAAATATGGATGCAGATGGGGCAGTTCAGTTTGCCAGGTTTGCTGATCCACTTGGCCTGCTCAAAACTGTAAAGGCTATGTTTGGATGTCTGTAATGGACTCCCAGATTGGGATTTGGTATTCCCAGCTACCAATTCGGTTGTTTGGGTGCACATCAAAACGTCGAATGGAAATGGGCACAAATACATCAGCGAATTCGCCATCTCACACCCTCCCATGTTACGGAGCCATTTGCTACCAAAAGTTAGAGGAAGTCCAGAGTTCCGAAACGGACCACGTGCATCCTAACTTAAAAGCTACATATGCTTTCACTTTCTGGATAACTTCTAAACCTTATGATTCCCTTAATTTGGCTACTGAAGAACACTCATTTTCTGCATATCTAGATTTCAGTAAAATTAATGAGTTACAACTGTATAACAATGGCTCACAAAAGAAATACAAGTCAGTAAGATGCAAACGCTGCAACTTTAAAATGAAGAATTTACCTTTTGAATTGTATAAGAACCCAGCGGAAACAGAAGAAGTAGTTTAGACAGTCGTTCTGCCTAAAATAGTTATGCAATGAAGGATCGAGAAGCTCCACCAGCTGAGGTAGGAAAAATATATACAAACTCAGTATGTTGTATTTATATTAGATTAAAAAGGTAAGAAATGGATGGAACCAATTACTATGAGACTAAGCTCAACAGCATTCATCAAAGACTTGAAATGAATAGCCATAGCATAGTTGGGATTAGAAGATACTCCCTCCGTTCCAAAATAGATGACTCAACTTTATATTAACTTTGTACTCCCTCCGTCCCAAAATTCTTGTCTTAGATTTGTCTAGATACGGATGTATCAAGTCACATTTTAGTATTAGATACATCCGTATCTAAACAAATCTAAGACAAGAAATTTGGGACAGAGGGAGTACTAAAGTTAGTACAACGTTCGATCATCTATTTTGGAACGGAGGGAGTAGTAACCATGGGATTGATGCATAGCTATAAAAATAATACATTATAATTCAGCATCTTAAAAAGTTAAAGATATTTAAAGGCTTCAAAGGATATGAGTGCATTGCCATTTGTCAAAGAAACCGAGGGAATCATATAAGTATTAATGAACACAAACCATAAGTATGCCCAAAGTGAAAATGTTTTCCTTGATTTGCATTAGATACACCAACAAAACTATTCTAATAGATATAATATTGACCTCTAAAAAGAATATCTACCGCGTACAGCTAGATTGGAAAAGGAGCAACATGATAATCAATAGTCCATATATACCTTGGATAATCCAAGTAGTTGAGCATGCATGCCATTCTGATCACGATTAAAATTGCCTCCTAGTCGTTCCATCAAAGAAGCAAAGCACCAAAATGCTTCGGACTCATCCTCCATGACATAAAGTATAGGTGCCAAGAAATCACTCATTCCCTGGAGGACAGATCATATATGAATATGGTATCGTTCCAACAAAACTGTAGACAAAACTTTATGGGCATCATAAAGAAAAATAAGTTTATGTAAGGTTTGAAGTTCAACTTTGTATCTCAAATAATCAGTTAATAAAGTTGCATAGATTTACAAGTTAATAACATAAAGATTTACTGGGTTGGTATACAGTACCAAGTACTCCCTCCGTTTCAATATGGACTACATACGCAGCGAAATGGGTGAATCTCACTCTAAACTCTGTCTATATACATCCGTACCTAATCCACATTGAAATCTCTAAAAAGACTTATATTTAGAAATGGAGGGATTATCAATTATCAAACAGCTAATGTACCAACATGAAGCCGCTCTGTGTGTCAACACAGCGAAATAATGTCTAGGATGGCACAACACCTAACTCTCCTGAGTGTTGTATTAGATCTAAAACTGAGAATGAATGCATGCCAGGTGATTTGTAAATTCAACATCTATCTATGATGCTATTGTCTTAAACAAGCATGAGAATGAAGCATCTTCAAGCATTAAGACCAAAAGAAGGTAACTAAATAAGTAGTCGAAGACAGCTAGTGGACAGCTTGTTTCAGTTAAATGCCACACAGTTTCATTACATGGCGGGAAATTGCAGATGCAGGGCTATATGTAAAGCACACTTACTTGACAATAACCCAGGTCAAAATTATAGAAGGAATATGTCACCAAGATGTCACGTAGAACTACAACATTTGGATTGTCATCTCCTTCATAGTAAGGAACAGATCTGTCTGTTCTCACCTTCATACCAAAAAAAGCGTCAAAATGTAAGCGAAAATAGTACAGTAGTACAGAATTATATACAAGGAGATGGTAGAAAGGATGAGAGGAAACTTATCCATACCACGTCTTTGTCAATAAGACCTTTTCTTTCCCTAAACTTGGTGAACCTTTTAGCTTGTGTGGTTGAGATACTCTGCAAATGCCACATGGTATAAGAATAATCACAATTATTTATTTAAAATGGAGATCGGTGTATCTCCTGATCTGAAAGCAATGAATATGATAAGAATTAAAACAGCTGGAAGTGACCTAACAATACTTTGAATGGGTTGCTATTTATGCAAGCAACAGTACGCTTAACATAAATATCAGCCAATGTAATCACACCCAGAAACTGTGTCCAAACATTAGTATGCGACCATTCTCCTACTCGTCAAAACCAGAAATGCCTCGCAGACCATAAGCCTAAGAGAACAATATGTGTTTATCTTCCTCATAAGCCAAATTCAGAGTTAAAAAAAAACAAAAATTAACTATATCTATATAGTGCAACTGTGCAAGGGGATATGTCATGACCAGCATTCATAATTTATGCAGGAAAGGAGCAGCTTCGGGCACACTGAATTGCAGAAAATTTAACTTGTGAACCTTGACTAACCTTCCACTGGGATTTTATGGCTTCATATTCTTCTCGTTTCATGGCAGCAAGGTATTCCCTCTCAGCTTGTGTTGAATCATATTCATGATAACCCAACAAGAATTTCCAGACCTGCATGTTGAATATCAGTATATATGGATAAGATTGCCTTGCTGAGTAATTACGACACACAGAGTTAAGTACAACACCTCTTTTCTCAGAACATGATCGACTCCCCCATAGAAAATCTTCTTCCTCAGTGCCTTTGAGTCCATAATTCTACCTTCAGGATCTAAGAAAGCTCTCCACTGTCCAAAGATATTTATTCCCAAAAATAGTAAGGATTCAGATGAAACAGAGAAGTACTGAAATAGCATGATCAATACAGAAATAAGTGCCAGATGGTCGGTGATAAAGATCCATGAAACTAGGAACATGATGTTCAATATAAATTCACACGGCTCCTGGTGACTGAAAAAAAAAATATCAGACTAGCTTTTGGTAAAGCAATCCTTGTAAAGTGTTTCAGCATGGTGCAGCTTAGCTTGTGGCATTACCAAGGATAAGTGGATAACTACAGGTTTGGACTGGAGGAAACAGGTAATGGCCTGCAAACTATCTAACCTTCAGAAACGGTGTTGTTCATACCAAAGGTTCCAGTATCTAATACAAAGGTTAGTAGGCCAGCCAGGAAGAGTAAGGTTTTGAACTTATGGGACTACACCTCCATTAGCAGGGGCGGGCCTAGGACCGGTGCTAGACGGTCCAGCCCAAGTAACCAAGGGAACATGTTGTACTGAAGACAAAAAATTCTGAATCTGAGTAGTCCAGCACCCTGTGACCGGTCAGCAGCCCACTTGGCCCCTCCCTTGGTCCGTTCCTGGGTGCACCCTTGTCCCTAACCTAAAGCTTCCTTAAAATCCAGGTCATAAACCAAAATTGAACATGATTGTTCCTAGAGTCAAAGCCAGAGACCAGGCAAATCTGGGAAGTGTGTACGTCCAACTTTATTATTTTCAGTCCCACGATTGAACTGTACTTGATTGTCCTGAGGATCATAATATTTTATGATCATAAACACACTAGAAATCAAATGTCGGACTCATCCCAATTGTTTGGTTACACAACGTTCACAAGAGATGTATTACGCGAACTCGGTTACGGAACTAGCAACAATTACTACTGCTTCATCAGCAGAATATGTGTAGTGCAACATGGATTTTTGTAAGGAAACATATATAGATGGTGAAATAAAGTGCTCACAAAAATACATCAAATATCCGAGAATTGTTACCTCTTCAACACTTAATGGGTTGCCTCTCTTTTTTCCCCACACCAGCAGTAACTCGTCAGACTACGAAAAGAGTAAGGAAACTGATGTTACACAAAATGAAGTATGCACAGTTCATAACCATGGAAGGTTAAGCAGGTTCAAACTTTCAACGTCATCACAATTCAGAACATAAAACTAAGCAGATCATTGTTTTCTAGAAAAAAATTCAAATCAAGTTTTCAAATTTGAGTTCATTAATTTACAGAAACTACAGTTAATAAAGTTCACTGGTGGTGAATTGACAGGTTATGATATTACATTTGAGCAAATGTCAGAAAAAATAGTAGCACAGCTTCAATTATCCGCCCGGTACAAGTGGCCTGTGGCCATGATCCTAATTTAACCTTCGGAAGTTATTGCCAATTTGATTTAAATATATAAGTAAAATTAAATCTAAAAAGGAAGTAAAGTTCAAATGTGTGTCCAGACATCTGGTAAGCAACACTTCAAGAAGATGTATTTCAGTGCCGCAAGTTGTGGTGCCTGAATGGATACAAAGACAATACATCATGTAACATATGTTACCTCTACCGAGTCCGAGGGCAAAGAAGCATCATCCGGTGTTATTAGCTGATCTGCGTACTTGTCACTTGCTTTGTTGTCCAAAACATATTCTTGTTTTTGCCGTCCATAAGCATGAGAACCACTACTGTGATTTTCACGAAAGAGGCTTGATGTTGTCTCGCGCGCAAACTTCGTAACCAGTGAGAATTTCTCCAGAACTTGAAACGAAATGTCTCGGCCTGGATCACTCGATTTGCGCCTTTGCTTTGAGACATATTCAGACATGGTTGAAGGCCCCCCATATTTGGCATCATCTCCATGTCGTACTTCACTAACTGAACCAGTGAAGCTGAAGGAATTCTGTCGTGACATGGCATTAGCCACAGTGGCAACCCCTGGAAGCTCTAGAGATGACAGGCTTTTCTACAAAGGCATCAAAAGAGTTGGATTAAGGATGATGGCCTTTCTACAAGGAACAAGCGTAAATACTGCATCAGTAATCAGTAATCACTATAAGTTAAATTTGGTCAACACCTTGGTCAGATAAAGAATTTTTTACCAATGATACTAGAAAGCCCAAACTTAACAGATTCACAAGGTCAACAGTTGCTGCAGGACAGAAAGAAGGGGGACAAGGAACTAAAAAGAATCCCATTGATGGCATTGGGTCTTTTTACTATGACAGAGTAAGCTACCAACAGAACAACAAGATTCCAAATTATCAATTGAGAATGTTTTGCTCGATTCAAGAAGCTACAGCGGTATAACAAACCTGAAGAGGATCTTCGAAGTCGTTGACAAGAAATACATTAGGATCATCATCCGACCTACAACATAAAGAAAACATGTAACCACAAGCAAGTAAGAAAGACATTTGATGCAAAGAGAAGTTAAATAGCATTTATAAATGTGGTTTCGTAATCATGGGGATGTAGATCTTGTGGTCAGACTTTGATGCTTCATTCAATTTCTTTCGAATAGGATGGATTGATGTTAAGATTCACAATCGAACTCTAGTAGAGTAGATGGCAAGGTCAACAGTCGGAGTTATCTCCCTGAGTTCAGAATATGTGGCACTGAGATGCTATCATACACAACAGGAGGAAAGCAAGACATGCATCGAGAAATTGTAGTTGAGAATATAGTTGATAGCCTTAATACATGATGCTTTCCGTTAAGGCATTTGTCAGTTGCTTTAAGTTCCATTTGTAGGAAGGCACAAATTAGGCATTAATAAACAAAATATGTACAAACATGATTAAATATTTAGGATCACTGAGCCGAAAGAAGGAAACCTGATAATAAAGACATGCTGTTTCAATGTTGTGAACAATTCACGAATTCCGCCATTGTAGAAATAGAAAGGAGGAAAAGCCAAGCCTGCAGAAGTTGACAGACTAGATAAATAAGACTGGTCCCACTCATAAATTTGTCTGCCAGTGTGCTCATCTAATGATGATTGGGTCAGCTGGCAGAAGCAGAAATGCTAGGTGCGAACAATATATCTGAAAAAATCCGACCGCCAAGATATAAAAATCAAGCAGAGTTTCAAACCAGCTGCGAGATAAGAGGAACGAACACCAAGAAAAACACTTCACCTGATGAGAGAACAATGATTATGTACTCCAATCCAAATGTTGGGGTGTGCCTACGGATGAAGCGCACGTCACTTAGAGGCAAGGCCTGAATGGTGTACAAATTTCTATCTGCACAGAACCACATATGTAAAGAGTCAGGCACCATCGCTGCTGTGCTTCACTTGCCAAATTTAGTACGACCAAAGACGCAAACTATCGATTCCTACATTTTTCTATTTCTGCAGTGATTGAACTGGTTGAGAAACTGTTAACTCCCTCGTTTGGCTCCCAGCTCTGTCAAACATATCAGACGAAGCATTAGCAGAAGAAGCAGAACTGTATTGAGGTAGCAACTAGCCATAACTCATCCAAGTCTAACATCCAGTATACAGAGGATAATACTATGGAGTGGAAAACAGCAAGTAACATCCTCTCAATCATTGTCACATAAATGGCTGCAGAAGAGTGCAATATAAGCCAATGGGCATGCAGTCTGCGTAATAACACGGTTCCTCACAGCAGTTAAAAAGTGACAAGGTTCTGGCTCATGAGTTCTAATATTAATTTCTACCCCTAAATCATGCACTATCATGTACGAACCACCACACATTCATATTAGCTGGTTGTGATGTGGATAGCTCACCAGGAAGAGGGAGCCGAGCTGCAAGTAGAGGCGCAGCTTGCCGCTGATCCGGCCGGAGCCATACTGAGTGGGGTGGATGGTGACGCGCTCCTTCTCGTACACCACGTCCATCCTCGCCGTCTCCTCGGACCCTATGTCCGCCATGTCGGTCCGCATGGCCTTCGATCACCAGAACGACGCCATGTCAGTAACCAGTTGAACCAAAAAAGGGGAAAACACGCAGAATCGATTGCCGGTGGAACAACAGAAGTATATATCTATCTATCCGATGCTAAAACAAGAGAAGGGGGCAAGAGCAAGCCCCGAACCCCGTCCTCCGGACTCACGAGACCGGCGAGCAAGCGACCTAACCAACCGATCGACTCGTCGGCGCCGGGCCCTGAACCCAGACCGCGCTAGGAAGGAAGCGAAAGCGGGAGCGGGAGAGGGGGAGGCGCGGGAGGGCGAGCGGTACCGCGTGGATGGAGGCGGGGACGGAGGCGGCGTCGGCGTAGTCGGGGTCGTCGGAGAGGTCGTGCGGGTCCGGCGAGCGCGGGTGGCCCGCGTCGGCGGCGCCTGCTCCCCGCGCTGCTGGCTCTGCTTCCCCGCGCATCGATCCAGGGAGGGGAGGGGAGGGGTGGGGTGGGGAGTCGGTCGCTGGGATTGGGTTTGCTGCTGATCTCGCTCGGGTTTTTGCCAGTCGCAATAATGGGGATCGACCATATAGCGCTGCGTTGGAGTGCTTGGCCCCGTCTCTCAGTTGCCCTCTCTCTTTGCTTTTGCGAGAGCGTTGCAGTGCGGCGAAAGAATTCCCCGGCGATAATAAATAAACAAAACAAATAAATATCCCAGGCCAAATCATTTTTGGGCTGGAGAAAAATATAGGAGCGACGGAACGGCAGGTGAGACTTGACTGTTTAGCGCTGCTGGCGTTGCTTGGTGGAGGTGCATGTGCAAAAAATGCTTTCGTTTTTTCTCCAACGTATGGCGGAGGGCATCTTGTGGACAGATATGGTAGTAGTAATTTGCACTGGTGACTAAACAAGGGTGACGTGGCATACGGTACGGGTGCCAACGGAAAGCGACCACATCCGCAACCAAGTTGCTTTTGCTAGCTACTCCAGGCTTGGTCTCGACTCTGGGTAATAGTAACAGGTCGGTCGTGCCTTAGAGACAAAGGCAGGGAAAGAGATCAGCGTCACCTTAGCCGCGTGAGCAAGGACCCGCAGTCACACGGACGGAACCACGGAATCACGGCAGCTGTTAGATCACAACTTTACGCAGGCAGACTCCCGTCGGCAAGTAGGGGCCTGTTCGGAAACACTCCGGCTCCAAACTTCGCGGAGCTGAAATGGCAGAGGGGAGCGGAGCACAGATCATTTTTGCGGAGCTGCCATTTTGTCGCTCCGCATTCCAGCGCTGAGCGGAGCGGAGTAGCTGGAGCGGTCCGTTGCTAAACAGATACTAGGTCGATGTCCGTTGAAGACCAGGCAGACTGGCAGTGGCGCATTGAAGATGAAATAAGAGTATCTACAGCCGGCATCTCAAACCCGCCTTAAACATCTGAGCGGACAACTGGGTCACTGACAGGTCATCAAAAAGCGACCCAGACGAACTCATCAAACGCGCGCTGACCGATACCCCCTTATATTCAGCCCAAATCCGGTGCGGGTATGGGGGCGCCCGGGCGCGTCCACCACGCCGGACTAGCGATGGGGCCTCACAGGAAAACATCTCTGAAACTCGGCGGTCTAAGCTCGTCACCTCCATCGAACCGATGGCGTGGCGCCACTCCGACGGGTCGCGTAGTGCCTAGTCTGGCTATTTAAGCCAACCGCCGGCATCAAAACCCTACACGTCCACATTTCCCTCCGCCCATTCGCCAGTGCGCCAGGCTGCAACTCCTTAAGCAAATATGGGCAAGGTGCGAAGCCCGGATCGCCACGGAACTACCAGACCCTGCACCCATCAAAGCCCTCCCCTTGTTCCGGCTAACAGCACCGCCTCCCGCTTGTTTGCCATAGTTCAGCGCTTTGCTCTCACGCAAAAATCAAGGACCCCAATAACCAGCGAACATTTTTTATGACAAATTCTTTGAAAACACATGACAATTTCTTTATAACCACATGGCAAATTCTGGCAAACAAACACTTCAAGGAGTTGCCATACTTCCAACACGAGCCCCATGTTACATTATGCTAGAACAACAGATCAACGTGCTCAGCTGGAAAGTGAGGGGTCTAAACAACCCAGACCGAAAAGCCATTGTCCATGAAACGACCGCAGCATCGTCGTGCCAAATTGCCTGCTTGCAAGAGTCCAAACTCGGCAATGTTGATCAATTCACCGCTGCCTTCCTTAGGGGAAATAGACTTTGCGGTTTCGCGCAACACCCGGCAGCTGGGACAAGAGGCGGGATCCTCTTGCTCCGGGAGGACCTTATCGTTGATGTGCATGACATTGCGATTTCCACTTACTGCCTCTCGGCCATGGTCCACATCAGGGACACCGAGGTCCACTTTAAAATCACAACCATCTACGGCCCTACTGATTCCTCTTGCAAAGATGTGTTCTTTGCGGAGCTCATCGATCAAAAACCACCAAGTGGGGTGAAATGGTTGGCGCTTGGTGACTTCAATCAAATATACCGGGCACGTGACAAAAACAAGAGAAATGTTAACCATAGCCGCATAAACCGTTTTCGGACAACTCTTCAAAATTGTGAGCTGCAAGAGATTCACCTACAGAATAGACGTTTCACATGGAGTAACGAGAGGATGAACCCGACGTTGTGCAAGTTGGACTCCTTCTTTTGCAACGCCGAGTGGGATCTCCAATTCAAACTCACATCCTCCATGCCATGTCATCCTCGCTTTCGGACCATTGCCCTCTGCTCCTTGCCGATGTGAGGGGGCCTAGAAGGCCCCGTGCTTTTAAGTTTGAAAAAAATTGGGCATTTATGCCGGGCTTCACTGAGATCGTTCACAATGCTTGGAACGAGCAAACGGACCACGTCGAGCCATGCCAAGTGCTCCACCATAAACTCAAGACGACTGGCCTTCGGCTCGCTGCATGGAGTAGGGGCCTTTTTTCAAAGGCTAAGATTCATCTTCATGCAGCCCTGCTTGTCATTCTCCATCTTGACTTGGCTCAAGAAGAGCGGACACTCTCCCCTGATGAGAGAGACCTCAGAGCAAAACTTAAAAGAAGGGTCATCTGTCTTTCGGTGCTCGAGAGATCACGGAAGAAACAATGTGCGAGAATGTCAAACCTGAAGGAAGGAGATGCAAATACAAAATTCTTTCACCGTTGTATTAATGCTAGGAGAAGAAAGAACCATATCTACAGGATCCACCACAATCAGGGGTGGGTCACTGACCACAATGCAAAGGAGGAAGTAATATTTGAGCACTTCTCTGAGGTGATGGGAAGAGGGCCCCCAAGAGCAAGGGACCTAAATTGGGAGGAACTACAGTTAGAGACCCACGAGTTGGGTGAGCTTGCAGACCCAATCTCCGAGGAGGAGGTTAAGGCGGCTATCAATGATATGCACAACGACAAGGCTCCTGGCCCCGATGGCTTCACCGGTATCTTCTTCAAGAAATGTTGGGATATCATCAAGGGTGATATCATGCGGGTTGTTCGTCTCTTCGAGAACCTTCACGGCTCCAATCTCCATTGGCTAAATTCTGCAAATGTCATGCTGCTGCCCAAAAAAGAAGGTGCGGAGGGGATCTCGGACTACCAACCTATTAGCCTCATCCATGCGATTGCGAAGATCATTGCCAAAATTCTCGCAAACCGCCTTCGTCCACTCATGGACTCTATTGTCTCCAATGCCCAAAGCGCCTTCATAAAAGGGAGAAGTATCCATGACAACTTTATGCATGTCAGGAACCTTGCGTGCTGGTTGCACAAAAACAAAACACCCTCGTTTCTCTTCAAGTTGGACATCCACAAGGCTTTTGATTCCATGAAATGGGAGTACATCATTGAACTCCAACAAAGAAAAGGTTTTCCCAGCAATTTCAGAAACTAGATCGTCGCGCTTCTTGTCACATCTTCATCCCGTATCCTCCTGAATGGGGTGCCTGGCACTCCTATCAACCATGGAAAGGGGTTGCGACAAGGGGACCCGATGTCGCCCCTCCTATTTGTCATTGCTATTGATCCGCTCCAACATCTTCTTGACTTGGCCACTCGCAAGGGGTTGCTCCACAAAGTCCGTGTGAAGGAAATATGCCCTAGAGGCAATGATAAAGTTATTATTTATTTCCTTATATCATGATAAATGTTTATTATTCATGCTAGAATTGTATTAACCGGAAACATAATACATGTGTGAATACATAGACAAACAGAGTGTCACTAGTATGCCTCTACTTGACTAGCTCATTAATCGAAGATGGTTATGTTTCCTAGCCATAGACATGAGTTGTCATTTGATTAACGGGATCACATCATTAGGAGAATGATGTGATTCACTTGACGCATTTCATTAGCTTAGCACTTGATCGTTTAGTTTGTTGCTATTGCTTTCTTCATAACTTATACATGTTCCTATGATTATGAGATTATGCAACTCCCGTTTACCGGAGGAACACTTTGTGTGCTACCAAACGTCACAACGTAACTGGGTGATTATAAAGGTGCTCTACAGGTGTCTCCGAAGGTACTTGTTGGGTTGGCGTATTTCGAGATTAGGATTTGTCACTCCGATTGTCGGAGAGGTATCTCTAGGCTCACTCGGTAATGCACATCACTATAAGCCTTGCAAGCATTGCAACTAATGAGTTAGTTGCGGGATGATGTGTTACGGAACGAATAAAGAGACTTGCCGGTAACGAGATTGAACTAGGTATTGAGATACCGACGATCGAATCTCGGGCAAGTAACATACCGATGACAAAGGGAACAACGTATGTTGTTATGCGGTTTGACCGATAAAGATCTCCGTAGAATATGTAGGAGCCAATATGAGCATCCAGGTTCCGCTATTGGTTATTGACCAGAGACGTGTATCGGTCATGTCTACATAGTTCTCGAACACGTAGGGTCCGCACGCTTAAAGTTCGATGACGATTATATTATGAGTTTATGTGTTTTGATGTACCGAAGAAGTACTGAGTCCCGGATGAGATCAGGGACATGACGAGGAGTCTCGAAATGGTCGAGACGTGAAGATCGATATATTGGACGACTATATTCGGACATCGGAAAGGTTCCGAGTGATTCGGGTATTTTCGGGAGTACCGGAGAGTTACGGGAATTCGTATTGGGCCTTAATGGGCCATACGGGAAAGGAGAGAAAGGCCTCAAAGGGTGGTCGTACCCCTCCCAATGGGCTGGTCCGAATTGGACTAGGGAGGGGGGCCGGGGTGCTCCTATACAGCGCATTAGGCGCCGGTTCGCGCTCCTGGCGCCTGCAGCGCCCCACGAGGCCCTCCACGCTGGCCGACCCAGGAAACGCGCAGACTAGCGAACGCAGCTCGCAAAAGGAAAAAAACGCAAAAACCTGAGCTACCTGCCGTTTCTAATTATTGCTTTCTACATGATTCGAACTCACCACGTCGAGTTCACAAACAAACGCGAGCAACCACCTGAGCTACCTGCCGTTTCTAATTATTATTAGAGGCAAATACTTAATAACAAGGTCGCAGCACTATTTTATTACACAAAACCATTCATCTACTGTATCACTTAATTTTTTCAATTATTTCAGAAAAAGATCGTGATTTTGAAAAAAAGTTCTTCATTTTAGAAGAAAAGTTCACAAACCTGAAATAAGTTCATCGATTTTACAAAAAAGGTTCATCAAATTAGAAAAATGTTAACAGATTTTGAAAAGAAAAAATAATCAAATTGGAAAAACGTTCATCAATTTTGATAAAAAAGTTCAACGATTTCAAAAAAGTTCATCGAATTTGAAAATAAAGTTAATCAATTTTCAAAAAAAGTTCATCAAATTTGAAAAAAGTTCACCAAATTTGAAAACAGTTCACCAAATTTGAAAATGTTCATGAATTGGGCAAAAAAGTTCATCAATTTTGATAAAAAGTTCAGTGATTTCGAAAACGTTCATCGAATTTGAAAAAAATGTTCATCAATTTTCAAAAAAAATCATCGTATTTGAAAAAAGTTCATACAATTTGAAAAAAGTTCATCAAATTTGATAAAAGCATCGTATTTGAAAAAAGGTCACCAAATTTTCTTTTAAAAATTTCATCAAATTTGAAAAAAGTTCATCAATTTTCAAAAAAGTTCATCGTATTTTCGAAGAAAGTTCATCATTTTTTGAAAAGTTCATTGAATTTGAAAACAAGTTCATGTTTTTTTAGAAAAGTTTACAGAAATTGAAAACAGGCCATGCATTTTTGAAACGTATTTTGGAGAAAAAGTTCACTGATTTACAATCACCCATTTAAAACAGAAAAAAAAACAGAAAACAAAAAATGAAAAAAGAAAATAGGAAAAAAAGAAAAACTGAAAAGGGAAAAGAAAGAATAAGAAAGGTAGAAAGTTCAATAATAACAGAACCCAGTGTGGTGACGTGGTGGTTGCAGATGTAATTTGCTCGGGGAGGTCACGGGTTCGAATCAAGAGCAACGCAGTTTGCTTGAGTTTTTCCTTTTTAAACACAGAAGAAAAACCTAGATGGGCCGGCCCAGCTGACCCGCGTGCAGGCGCCGGTTTGTAGAAACAACAGTAACCGGCGCCTGCAGCGCCAAATAGGAAATGCCGGCGGGGGGCGTCCCCTTCCTTCCTTCTCCTTTTTCCTTCCCTTTACTTCCCTCCTACTCCTACTACTTGGAAGGGCTCCTAGTTCTACTAGGAAAGGAGGAATCCTACTCCCGGTGGGAGTAGGACTCCCCTAGGGCGCGCCATAGAGAGAGCCGGCCCTCCCCCTCCTCCACTCCTTCATATACGGGCGCAGGGGGCACCCCATAGAAACAATAATTGATCCTTTGGATCTCTTAACCGCGTGCGGTGCTCCTCTCCACCATAATCCACCTCGGTCATATTGTAGCGGTGCTTAGGCGAAGCCCTGCGCCGGTAGAACATCATCATCGTCAACACGCCGTCGTGCTGACGGAACTCTCCCTCAAAGTTTGGTTGGATCGGAGTTCGAGGAACGTCATCGAGTTGAACATGTGCAGAACTCGGAGGTGCCGTGCGTTCGGTACTTGATCGGTCGGATCGTGAAGACGTACGACTACATCAACCGCGTTGTGCTAACGCTTCCGCTTTCGGTCTACGAGGGTACGTGGACAACACTCTCCCCTCTCGTTGCTATGCATCACCATGATCTTGCGTGTGCGTAGGGAAATTTTTGAAATTACTACATTCCCCAACAGTGGCATCCGAGCCAGGTTTTATGCGTTGATGTAATATGCACGAGTAGAACACAAGTGAGTTGTGGGCGATATAAGTCATACTGCTTGCCAGCATGTCACACTTTGGTTCGGCGGTATTGTTGGATGAAGCGGCCCGGACCGACATTACGTGTACGCTTACGCGAGACTGGTTTTACCGCCGTGCTATGCACACAAGTGACTAGCGGGTGTCAGTTTCTCCAACTTTAGTTGAACCGATTGTGGCTACGCCCGGTCCTTGCGAAGGTTAAACAGCACCAACTTGACAAACTATCGTTGTGGTTTTGATGCGTAGGTAAGAATGGTTCTTGCTAAGCCCGTAGCAGCCACGTAAAACTTGCAACAACAAAGTAGAGGACGTCTAACTTATTTTTGCAGGGCTTGTTGTGATGTGATATGGTCAAGACGTGATGAGATATAAGTTGCTGTATAAGATGATCATTTTTTGTTGACGTTATCGGCAACTGGCAGAAGCCTTATGGTTGTCTCTTTATTGCATAAGATGCAAGCGCCAAATAATTGATTTACTTTATCGCTATGCGATAGCAATAGTTGCGAGAGCAATAGTTGGCGAGACGACCATGTGACGACACATTGATATAGATCAAGATGATGGAGATCATGGTGTCATGCTGGTGATGATGGAAATCATGACGATGCTTTGGAGATGGAGATCAAAGGCACAAGATGATGATGGCCATATCATGTCACATACTTTGATTGCATGTGATGTTTGTCTTTTATACATCTTATTTTGCTTAGTTCGGCGGTAGCATTATAAGATGATCTCTCACTAAATTTCAAGATAAAAGTGTTCTCCCTGAGTATGCACCGTTGCCAAAGTTCGTCGTGCCCAGACACCATGTAATGATCAGGTGTGATAAGCTCTATGTGTTGGGGAACGTAGTAATTTCAAAAATTTACCTACGCACACGAAAGATCATGGTGATGCATAGCAACGAGATGGGAGAGTGTTGTCTATGTACCCTCGTAGACCGGAAGCGGGAGCGTTAGCACAACGCGGTTGATGTAGTCGTACGTCTTCACGGCCCGACCGATCAAGCACTGAAACTACGGCACCTCCGAGTTCTAGCACACGTTCAGCTCGATGACGATCTCCGGACTCCGATCCAGCAGAATGTCGGGGAAGAGTTCCGTCAGCACGACGGTGTGGTGACGATCTTGATGTTCTACCGTCGTAGGGCTTCGCCTAAGCACCGCTACAATATTATCGAGGATTATGGTGGAGGAGGGCACCGCACACGGCTAATAGATCTCAAGGATCAATTGTTGTGTCTTTGGGGTGCCCCCCTGCATCCGTATATAAAGGAGCATGGGAGGAGGAGGCCGGCCCTAGGAGGGGGGCGCGCCAAGTGTGGAGTCCTACTAGGACTCCCTAGTCCTAGTAGGATTCCACCTCCCATATGGAATAGGAAAAGAGAAAGGGAAAAGGAGAAGGAAGAAGGGGGCGCCCCCCTTCCCTAGTCCAATTCGGACCAGACCAAGGGGAGGGGTGCGGCCACCCTTGAGGCCCTTTTCCTTCTTCCCCGTATGGCCCAATAAGGCCCAATACGTATTCCCGTAACTCTCCGGTACTCCGAAAAATACCCGAATCACTCGGAACCTTTCTGATGTCCGAATATAGTCATCCAATATATCGATCTTTACGTCTTGACCATTTCGAGACTCCTCGTCATGTCCCCGGTCTCATCCGGGACTCCGAACTCCTTCGGTAGATCAAAACTCATAATATAACTGTCATCGAAACCTTAAGCGTGCGGACCCTACGGGTTCGAGAACAATGTAGACATGACCGAGACATGTCTCCGGTCAATAACCAATAGCGGAACCTGGATGCTCATATTGGCTCCCACATATTCTACGAAGATCTTTATCGGTCAGACCGCATAACAACATACATTGTTCCCTTTGTCATCGGTATGTTACTTGCCCGAGATTCGATCGTCGGTATCTCCATACCTAGTTCAATCTCGTTACCGGCAAGTCTCTTTACTCGTTCCGTAATACATCATCCTGCAACTAACTCATTAGTTGCAATGCTTGCCAGGCTTAAGTGATGTGCATTACCGAGAGGGCCCAGAGATACCTCTCCGACAAACGGAGTGACAAATCCTAATCTCGAAATACGCCAACCCAACAAGTACCTTTGGAGACACATGTAGAGCACCTTTATAATCACCCAGTTACATTGTGACGTTTGGTGGCACACAAAGTGTTCCTCCGATAAACAGGAGTTGCATAATCTCATAGTCATAGGAACATGTACAAGTCATGAAGAAAGCTATACCAACAAACTAAACGATCAAGTGCTATGCTAACGAAATGGGTCAAGTCAATCACATCATTCTCCTAGTGATGTGATCCCGTTAATCAAATGACAACTCATGTCTATGGTTAGGAAACATAACCATCTTTGATCAACGAGCTAGTCAAGTAGAGGCATACTAGTGACACTCTGTTTGTGTATGTATTCACACATGTATCGTGTTTTCTGGTTAATACAATTCTAGCATGAATAATAAACATTTATCATGATATAAGGAAATAAATAATAATTTTATTATTGCCTCTAGGGCATATTTCCTTCAGTCTCCCACTTGCACCAGAGTCAATAATCTAGTTCACATCGCCATGTGATTTAACACCAATAGTTCACATCACCATGTGATTAACACCCATAGTTCACATCGACATGTGACCAACACCCAAAGGGTTTACTAGAGTCAATAATCTAGTTCACATCGCTATGTGATTAACACCCAAAGAGTACTAAGGTGTGATCATGTTTTGTTTGTGAGAGAAGTTTAGTCAATGGGTCTGCCACATTCAGATCCGTAAGTATTTTGCAAATTTCTATGTTAGCAATGCTCTACACAGAGCTACTCTAGCTAATTGCTCCCACTTTCAATATGTATCCAGATTGATATTTAGAGTCATCTGGATCAGTGTCAAAATTTGCATCGACGTAACCCTTTACGACGAACCTTTTTGTCACCTCCATAATCGAGAAACATATCCTTATTCCACTAAGGATAATTTTGACCGCTGTCTAGTGATCTACTCCTAGATCACTATTGTACTCCTTTGCCAAACTCAGGGCAGGGTATACAATAGGTCTGGTACACAGCATGGCATACTTTATGGAACCTATGGCTGAGGCATAGGAAATGACTTTCATTCTCTCTCTATCTTCTGTCGTGGTCGGATTTTGAGTCTTACTCAACTTTACACCTTGTAACACAGGCAAGAACTCCTTCTTTGACGGTTCCATTTTGAACTACTTCAAAATCTTGTCAAGGTATGTACTCATTGAAAAAAACTTATCAAGCGTCTTGATCTATCTCTATAGATCTTGATGCTCAATATGTAAGCAGCTTCACCGAGGTCTTTTTTTGAAAAACTCCTTTCAAAACTTCCTTTATGCTTTGCAGGATAATTCTATATTATCTCCGATCAACGATATGTCATTCACATATACTTATCAGAAATGTTGTAGTGCTCCCACTCACTTTCTTGTAAATACGGGCTTCACCATAAGTCTGTATAAAACTATATATTTTGATCAACTTATCAAAGCGTATATTCCAACTTCGAGATATTTGCACCAGTCCATAGATGGATCGTTGGAGCTTGCATATTTTGTTAGTACCTTTAGGACTGACAAAACCTTCTGGTTGCATCATATACAACTCTTCTTTAATAAATATAACATCCCAAATTTTCAATTTGTAATGTTATACATTAGATCATTATGCATATCATATTTTATTTGCTTTTGGGTTTTGATCCTAGAAAATTCTACGCAACTCAAGGACCCACGGAGAGAGTTGGGGATTTCGTTATTTTCATATTTGAGTTTTCTCAAATTTTAAGAATAGGATCATTTGATTTTATTTATTTTATCATCAATTATTTATATTACAAAAATATGAGAGATGGATTAAAATGACTTTCCCAAAATATAGAAATATTGAGGATTTAATAATAAAATCAAATAAGATTTATTTCGGAGTTTTTTGATATTTTTATTTGAATTTAGGAAAAATACGCGTTTTTCAAAATTGCATTTAGGGCCCAAATAAATGTTCACTTTGTCGGGCTTGATTTTAGAACCCCGGGAAAATTTATTTCGGGATTTTTGGAGTCCGTTTAGTATTTCTTTTTATTTTTCTTCCGAGCGTAATTATATATATAAAAAAACGAAACCGACCTTGGGCCGTGCCCGAGCGGGACTCCGCCCGGGGGACGCCTTTAAATAGCACCGCACCCGAGCCCCCAGCCCATAACCGCCGCCGCCAGGCCACCCGCCCGCCGGAGCCGCCGCCGCCGCGATGCGCGTCGCCCGCGGTTCGCCGCCGCCTCGAAATCCATGCCGATTTTTTTTAAAAAAAACCGATTGGTTCTCATCGGTTTTATTTTCGGTTTTTTATTATTTTAATTATTTTATTATTTTCGGATTAGGTTAGTTAACGAATTAATCCGGTCGTCATTTTTCCTTTTTCGTCGGATTTTCCGCGGTTATTTTCTGATCGAGATTTCTGATCCGATTTTCGTTTTAGTATAACTTTTCGCTCGTTTATCGGAATCAGGCGATTCAAGCGCCTGGAGTTTCGTCTCGAAACCCTCTAACCGAATAATCAACTTAAACAAGTTTTTGCTACTATAAAATTTGACTTAGATCCAGATTAATAGAACGGAGTTGTTTTCTTTCACTGTTTGACTTTCTTTGCTTCGTTCGATTTGATTTTTTTGCCAACCGGAGTTCTTAAGTTGAACCTTTTGGTTAGATATCTTATTTGAGTTTTACCTGTGCATTAGATGAGTACTTATTGTATGCTTGTTTGTTTGTCCGTGATAGAGTACCCGGAGTGCGCCGCTTGTTACTTCGAATCGTTAGGTTTCTCGGATCATCAGCAAGGCAAGTAACACTTTGATCATACCTTTTCTACTACCCAGTTTTATTGCATTAGATCAATCCTCACACATTGCATGATTAGGATCTAATTAAACTGTGGGATGGGAAGTAGATGAGGTAGTACCTATTACCTGTTTATTATCAAACCTTTGGGAGTTACTTCTACGTTTGCTTATTATGCCATGCTATGCTAGTAGACGTGGATTGGGTGAGTGAAATCCATGACAGATATGAGTTTGTCAATTAATGGTTTATCTAAGGTGGCAACTTAAACACACATCTGGGTGGATTGAGGCACCTGGGTATTCCAGGACTTGCCTGTTTTCTTTTGGACCGCCACCCAGGCTCAAAAGGATCATGAGACTATTTATACTAGAAACTTTCGTGTGCAGCCACAAGCTATTATGGGCTCTAGCATAGTTGACTAAGTTGTGCGAACTCTTACAGTGGTAGACTAGTAGATGTAGGTGGTACGGTCTACCCGATAGTAAGGTGCTAGCGCTTCTGAAAGACTATGTCTCGGTCATCCGTCTTCTCAAACACCATGTAGTGCGAGAAAACAAACGGAGGCGATCGAGTCTTGTGGGGAAAAGTGTGCAAACCTCTGCAGAGTGTAATAAACTAATCATGGTTAGCCGTGTCCTCGGTTATGGACATCTTGAGTATCTAGTACCTGGATTATCATGTGAATCTCAACATGTTACTCTAAATTAATTTTGTTGGGTTTTGTTTAATTATGATGCTTAATTGGGATTGAGAATACTGTCAACCATTCTCAATGTTTAACAACCACCATGATAGTTAAATAAAATTTATTCCTTTGAAGTAGGGAAAAATTGGCTTTATGCAAAACTGTAACCATAGAGCTTTCCACCAGCCAAATATGCATATAGTATAGATGTTTCATTTCATTATGCTCTATGTGTTACCTTGCCAGCATATTCCATGTGCTGACCCGTTTTCGAGCTGCAACGTTAATGTTGGAGACTTTTCAGACGACGATTAAGGAGTTTTTAGGTCGTGGTTCTATACTCAGTGATGCCGTTGGAGTTGATGGACTCACTTATCTTCCAAGCCTTCCGCAGTTATCATTATTAGATGGCCTTAAGCCATATTTATTGTAATAAGTTCTCTTTTAGAGACACTCGATGTAATAAGTGTGTGATTGCTACTCTGCTATAAATCCTCTGAGTACTGTGTGGTGTCAGCATTACTGATCCAGGGATGACACCGGAGCACAGAGATCAGACTGTCTAAGGTCTGGTCGCTACAGAGATGGTATCAGAGCACACGCTGACTGTAGGACATGATCACTAAGCTACAGACCTAGATCACTCTCTTCTCTTCTGACTTCTCATCTTTTCTACTCTTTAGGATGGCGGATGCAAGGAACACGTTCACACAACCGGATGAAGATACACCCTTTGGACGCCACTTGAAGGAAGTCACTAGATACCTGAACATAGGAGTACCAAGCTTCACAGGAACCTACAACGCCACTTTACCTGAAGAAGAGCGCTGGATGATTCAAGTTCAAGTTCCAGTAAGGACGTTCATGCCAGTCACTGAGCCCATAGAGTTTTCTTTTGATGCACCAACTTGGAGTCTAGGAAAGAGCATGGCAGCTCACATCGCCATGGGACGCATTGGAGAAGTCTACCGCAAGAATCTCAAGGATACTATCTACCAGATTTGTGGGCGCCGAGATGAACACTGGGAGATGATCAGCACCAGGAAGGATAGATCAATCGCAGCTTTTATCTAGGAGTTAAACCAGCACATTCGACGATAGGAGAACCAGATGTGCGCCGACATGATAGACCTGAACAAGGCTAAGACTAGAATCAAGGAACTGGAGGAAGAACTCAAGGCTACACGTGAAGATTATGAAGAAGAAACTGAAGTATTGGTGGAGAAGAATGACGACCTGATCAAGAAGATTGGAATATTTATGGGACGCCCGACACCGGTAGATGAAGACGAAGAACCCAAGGAGATTAGCCCGGAAGACTACATCATCATCGACGGCACCGACTCGGAAGCAGACAGTAGCAATGATGACTATGTTGATGAAGCAGGAGCAGATATCATGGAGTCAACAACCGTAGAATATTTCTAGTAGACCATCTCATCAGTAGTAGTAGTCCACCATGTAAATATAGTAGTCCGATCACTTTGCGATAGTTAGATCGATGGTATGCCTTTGTTTGTTTGAAGGAAGTGAATTGTTTGCTTTTGCCTCATGTGCATATGGGTAGTGTTTTCTCTTTAGACCCCCTCTATTCTTATATCTCATCTTTTCTAAACCCTCAGATGCCTCCGAGACGTGACCCCGGATTTGCCTTTCCGCCGGAGCTCACCCAGTTGATCCAGCAGCAGAACACATTGATGCAGTTGCTAGTCCAGAATCAGAATCAGGGGAACAACAACAACAACCCACCACCACCAGCACCTGCTGACCACTTAGCCCGTTTTCTTAGGCTGAATCTGCTGGTGTTTTCTAGTAGCACCCGAGCCGATAGTAGCAGATGATTGGCTTCGCAAGACAGCTAGGGAGTTGACCACAGCATGATGCACAGATGCGGAGAAGGTGAAGTTTGCCGCACATCAGTTAGAAGGACCCGCAGCATCATGGTGGGAGAATTTCACAGCCACCTTCCCAGTCGACACTGTCACATGGGACCAGTTTCAGCAGGCTTTCCGTACTGCCTATGTTTCAGCAGGATCTATGGCCATGAAGAAGCGTGAGTTTCGTAACTTGCGCCAAGGAGGATGGACAGTTGGCCAATATGTGGAGGAGTTTAGTAAGCTAGCACGTTATGCCCCAGATGACGTTGCTACAGATGCAGCTAAGCAGGAGAAGTTTCTGGAAGGACTGAATGATGAGTTGAGCATGCAGTTGATGGTAGCAACCTTCAACAACTACCAGGAGTTGGTAGATCGTGCTCTTATGATTGAAGGCAAGCAGCAGCAAATTGAGAACCGCAGGAGGAAGTATGGACAAGGAAAGTATAATTCAGGAGCTCAGCAGAAGCCACGTTTTACCCCTAGACCAGGAGGACATTTTCAGCATACCCATGGAGGAGGTAGCTCGCACAATCACAATGGCACTAAGAATGGTAATGGCAATGGAGGAAGCAATGGCCAGAACCGCACCAACCCCTCAACCCCAGCCAAGAAGGACTTGAGCCAAGTCACTTGCTATAAGTGTTTGAAGCCAGGACATTATGCCAATGAATGTCCTGAAGGCAAAAATGGCAATGAAAGTTCTGGGAAGAAGTCGAACCCTTTCAACAGGGGACAGGTGAACCACGTTAGCGTGGAGGAGGTTGAAGCTCAGCCCGATGCAGTAATAGGTAAGTTTTTGGTTAAGTCATTTACTGCACTCGTTCTTTTTGATACTGGTGCATCGCATTCATACATCTCAAGGGGATTTGTGGATAAGTATAACCTACCAACCCAAGCCCTTAGGTCACCCATGTTAGTAACCTCGCCTGGAGTAGAGTATGTGGCTAGTCTATGGTGTGATCGGTTACCATTAAGGATTGGTAACTATGTCTTTCCCTCAGACCTAATAGTATTGGAATCTCAAGGATTGGATGTGATATTAGGCATGGATTGGTTATCAAAGTATGAAGGGAATATTGAATGTGCTAGTAAGTCAATTTTGCTTACCACACCAGAAGGGAGAAGGATCAAGTATGTATCCCGGCATGTGCCAAAGAGGACCCAAGTAAATTGCCTAACAGGAGTCGTGCACGAGGAAGTACCAGTGGTAAGGGATTTCCCTGATGTATTTCCAGAGGAGTTGCCAGGCATGCCACCGGATAGAGATATTGAGTTTTTGATTGAACTATTGCCAGGCACAGGTCCAATATCAAAAAGACCATATAGGATGCCAGCAAAGGATTTGGTGGAAATTAAGAAACAGATTAAAGAATTACTGGATAAGGGATATATTCGCCCAAGTTCTTCACCTTGGGGATCGCCAGTACTACTAGTGGAGAAGAATGATGGATCGTTAAGGATGGTTGTTGATTATCGAGGATTGAATGAAGTAACGATCAAGAACAAGTACCCACTACCAATGATCAACGATTTGTTTGATCGATTGCAAGGAGCTAAGGTATTTTCCAAGATTAATCTGCGATCAGGATACCACCAGTTGAAGATTCGAGAACAGGATATTTCGAAGACAACTTTTACCACCAGGTATGGTCTGTATGAGTATACCGTTATGTCATTTGGTCTGACTAACGCGCGTGCCTATTTTATGAACATGATGAACAAAGTATTTATGGAGTTTTTGGATAAGTTCGTCGTAGTGTTAATTGATGATATCCTGGTTTATTCGAAGAATGAAAAGGAGCATAAAGAGCATTTGCGTTTGGTACTTGGAAAGCTTAGAGAACATCAATTATATGCCAAGTTCAGCAAATGTGAGTTTTGGTTGAAGGAAGTAGGATTCCTCGGACATGTTATATCAGGAGAAGGTATAGTAGTAGATCCTGCTAAAGTTGAAACCATGACCAAGTGGGAAGCCCCAACAACAGTTGGTGAGATCCGGAGTTTTTTTGGACTCGCGGGATACTACCGGAGGTTTATTGAGAATTTCTCAAAGATTGCGAAGCCTATGATGGAGTTGTTGAAGAAAGATACCAAGTTCATATGGACGGAGGAGTGTGAGGCTAGTTTTTAGGAGTTGAAGAAACGCTTAGTTACATCACGAGTGTTGATTTTGCCAGACCAGACCAAAGATTATGAGGTGTATTGCGACGCTTCACGTCGAGGACTTGGAGCAGTGCTTATGCAGGAAGGGAGAGTTGTTTCATATGCCTCAAGACAACTGAAGCCTCATGAGTTGAATTATGCTACGCATGATTTGGAGTTAGCAGCCGTAGTGCATGCTTTGAAAACATGGAGACATTTCCTCATTGGAAATCATTGTGAGGTGTACACGGATCATAAGAGTTTGAAGTACATTTTCACACAGAAGGAGTTGAATCTCAGACAAAGGAGATGTTTGGAGCTTATCAAAGATTATGATATGAAATTACATTATCATCCCGGAAAGGCTAATGTAGTAGCAGACGCATTAAGCCGTAAGAGCCATGTCAATACGTTAATGACGGGAGAAATACCCAAGGAGTTAGCAGAAAATCTTCGTGAACTATGTTTGGAAATAGTTCCGAGAGGCTATGTAGCATCATTGGAGATTCAGTCAACTTTGATGGACAGAATCAGGGAAGCTCAGAAGACTGACAAAGAGATTGCCGCTATAAAGGAGAAACTGAGCAAAGGAAAAGCTAAAGGATTTCGTGAGGATGAGCACGACACCCTATGGTTTGAAGACCGTGTTTATGTGCCCAATGACCCAGAGATCAGGAAGTTGATACTGCAAGAGGCACATGACTCACCATATTCAATTCACCCAGGAAATACCAAGATGTATCTGGATTGGAAGAATATTTTCTGGTGGACCGGAATGAAGAAGGATATTGCGGAGTATGTAGCAGTTTGTGATGTATGTTAGAGAGTAAAGGCAGAGCATCAGAAGCCAGCAGGATTGTTACAACCATTTCCGATACCCGAATGGAAGTGGGATAAGTTAGGCATGGATTTTATCACGGGATTGCCCATGACTCGTTCAGGCTATGACTCGATTTGGGTTGTAGTCGATCGATTGATGAAAGTAGCTCATTTCATCCCAGTAAAGACCACTTACACCAGTGCTAAGTTGGCAAAGATATACATGACCAGAATAGTATGTCTGCATGGAGTTCCGAGAAGTATCGTATCAGATAGAGGAACCCAGTTTACCTCAAAGTTCTGGAAGCAGTTGCACGAAACTTTGGGAACCAGGCTAGAATTCAGTACAACTTTTCATCCACAAACAGATGGGCAGACCGAGAGAGTTAATCAGATTTTGGAGGATATGTTGAGAGCTTGTGCGCTAGATTATGGATCTAGTTGGGACGATACTTTGCCATATGCAGAGTTCTCTTACAACAACAGTTACCAAACCAGTTTAAAGATGGCCCCTTTTGAAGCCTTGTACGGAAGGAGGTGCAGGTCACCGTTGTCGTGGGACGAAGTTGGAGACCGCCAGTTGTTGGTCCTGACTTGATTAAGGAGTCTGAACAGAAGGTGAAATTGATTCGCGATAGGCTCGAGGTAGCCCAGTCCAGACAGAAGAGTTATGCAGATTCTAAACGCAAGGATATAGTTTATGAAGTTGGAGACATAGCTTATCTTCGAGTATCTCCACTACGGGGAACAAAGCGTTTTGGAGTTAAAGGGAAGTTAGCGCCACGATTTGTAGGACCATATCGAATTTTGGAGCGTATGGGAGAAGTGGCCTACAAGTTGGAGTTGCCCGAAGGATTGTCAGGAGTTCATGATGTGTTCCATGTTTTTCAGTTAAAGAAGTGTCACGCGGAGATAGCTGACATACCATTAAGAGACACAGTGTCTTTGGAAACTATTCAGTTGGATAACGATTTGACCTACGAGGAGAAACCAGTTAAGATCCTCGAGTTTGCCAGCCGAGTTAACCGCAGCAAAGTTATCAAGTTTTGCAAGGTTGAGTGGAGCCACCACACGGAGGATGAAGCCACCTGGGAGCGAGAGGAAGATTTGCTCAAGGACCACCCTCACCTATTTTCTAGCCAACCCGAATCTCGAGGGCGAGATTCATCTTAAGGGGGGTAGGTTTGTAACATCCTAAATTTTCAATTTGGAATGTTATACATTAGATCATCATGCATATCATATTTTATTTTCTTTTGGGTTTTGATCCTAGAAAATTCTACGCAACTCAAGGACCCACAGAGAGAGTTGGGGATTTCGTTATTTTCATATTTGAGTTTTCTCAAATTTTGAGAATAGGATCATTTGATTTTATTTATTTTATCATCAATTATTTCTATTACAAAAATATGAGAGAGGGAATAAAATGACTTTCCCAAAATATAGAAATATAGAGGATTTAATAATAAAATCAAATAAGATTTATTTCGAAGTTTTTCGATATTTTTATTTAAATTTAGGAAAAATACGCGTTTTTCAAAATTGCATTTAGGGCCCAAATAAATGTTCACTTTGTCGGGGTTGATTTTAGAAGCCCGGGAAAATTTATTTCAGGATTTTTGGAGTCCGTTTAGTATTTCTTTTTATTTTTCTTCCGAGCGTAATTATAAAAAAAACGAAACCGACCTTGGGCCGTGCCCGAACGGGACTCCGCCCGGGGGACGCCTTTAAATAGCGCCGCACCTGAGCCCCCAGCCCATAACCGCCGCCGCCAGCCCACCCGCCCGCCGGAGCCGCCGCCACGACGCGCGTCGCCCGAGGTTCGTCGCCGCCTCGAAATCCGTGCCGGTTTAAAAAAACGATTGGTTTTCGTCGGTTTTATTTTCGGTTTTTTTAATTATTTTATTATTTTAATTATTTTATACTTTCGGATTAGGTTAATTAACGAATTAATCCGTTCATCGTTTTTCCTTTTTTGTCGGATTTTCCACGGTTATTTTCTGATCGCGATTTCTGATCGCAATTTTCGTTTTAGTATAACTTTTCGCTCGTTTATCGGAATCAGGCGATTCAAGCGCCTGGAGTTTCGTCTCGAAACCCTCTAACCGAATAATCAACTTAAACAAGTTTTTGCTACTGGAAAATTTGACTTAGGTCGAGATTACTAGAACAGAGTTGTTTTCTTTCGCCGTTTGACTTTCTTTGCTTCGTTCGATTTGATTTTTTTTGCCAACCGGAGTTCTTAAGTTGAACCTTCTGGTTAGATCTATTATTTGAGTTTTACCTGTGCATTAGATGATTACTTATTGTATGCTTATTTGTTTGTCCGCGATAGAGTACCCGGAGTGCGCCGCCTGTTACTTCGAATCGTTAGGTTTCTCGGATCATCAGCAAGGCAAGTAACACTTTGATCATACCTTTTCTACTACCCAGTTTTATTGCATTAGGTCAATCCTCACAGATTGCATGATTAGGATCTAATTAAACTGTGGGATAGGAAGTAGATGAGGTAGTACCTAT
Organism: Triticum monococcum; assembly: GCA_034509565.1. Classification (NCBI taxonomy): domain Eukaryota; kingdom Viridiplantae; phylum Streptophyta; class Magnoliopsida; order Poales; family Poaceae; genus Triticum; species Triticum monococcum. The sequence goes on from CM067846.1 coordinate 518,337,522, forward strand.
TACCTGTTTATTATCAAACCTTTGGGAGTTACTTCTACGTTTGCTTATTATGCCATGCTATGCTAGTAGACGTGGATTGGGTGAGTGAAACCCATGACAGATGCGAATTTGTTAATTAATGATTTATCTAAGGTGGCAACTTAAACACACATCTGGATGGATTGAGGCACCTGGGTATTCCAGGACTTGCCTGTTTTCTTTTGGACCGCCACCCAGGCTCAAAGGGATCATGAGACTATTCATACTAGAAACTTCCGTGTGCAGCCACAAGCTATTATGGGCTCTAGCATAATTGACTAAGTTGTGCGAACTCTTACAGTGGTAGACTAGCAGATGTAGGTGGTACGGTCTACCCGATCGTAAGGTGCTAGCGCTTCTGAAAGACTATGTCTCGGTCATCCGTCTTCTCAAACACCATGTAGTGCGAGAAAACAAACGGAGGCGATCGAGTCTTGTGGGGAAAAGTGCGCAAACCTCTGTAGAGTGTAATAAACTAATCATGGTTAGCCGTGTCCCCGGTTATGGACATCTTGAGTATCTAGTACCTGGATTATCATGTGAATCTCAACATGTTACTCTAAATTAATTTTGTTGGGTTTTGTTTAATTATGATGCTTAATTGGGATTGAGAATGCTGTCAACCATTCTCAATGTTTAACAACCACCATGATAGTTAAATAAAATTTATTCCTTTGAAGTAGGGAAAAATTGGCTTTATGCAAAACTGTAACCATAGAGCTTTCCACCAGCCAAATATGCATATAGTATAGCTGTTTCATTCCATTATCCTCTATGTGTTACCTTGCCAGCATATTCCATGTGCTAACCCGTTTTCGGGCTGCAACGTTAATGTTGCAGACTTTTCAAACGACAATTAAGGAGTTTTTAGGTCGTGGTTCTATACTCAGTGATGCCGTTGGAGTTGATGGACTCACTTATCTTCCAAGCCTTCCGCAGTTATCGTTATTAGATGGCCTAAAGCCATATTTATTGTAATAAGTTCTCTTTTAGAGACACTCGATGTAATAAGTGTGTGATTGCTACTCTGCTATAAATCCTCCGAGTACTGTGTGGTGTCAGCATTATTGATCCAGGGATGACACCAGAGCATAGAGATCAAACTGTTTGAGGTCTGGTCGCTACAATAAATCCACTAAGGAATGCAGTTTTGTTTATCCATCTGCCAGATTTCATAAAATGCGGCAATTGCTAACATGATTCGGACAGACTTAAGCATAGATACGAGTGAGAACTCTGATCGTAGTCAACACCTTGAACTTGTCGAAAACCTTTTTGCGACAATTCTAGCTTTGTAGATAGTAACACTAATATCAGCGTCTGTCTTACTCTTCGAGATCCATTTAATCTCAATGGCTCGTCGATCAATGGGCAAGTCAATCAAAGTCCATACTTTGTTCTCATACATGGATCTCATCTCAGATTTCATGGCCTCAAGCCATTTCGCGGAATCTAGGCTCATCATCGCTTCCTCATAGTTCATAGGCTCATCATGGTCAAGTAACATGACCTCCAGAATAGGATTACCGTACCACTCTGGTGCAGATCTCACTCTGGTTTACCTACGAGGTTCGGTAGTAACTTGATCTAAAGTTACATGATCATCATCATTAGCTTCCTCACTAATTGGTGTAGTAATCACAGGAACAAATTTCCGTGATGATCTACTTTCCAATAAGGGAGCAGGTATAGTTACCTCATCAAGTTCTACTTTCCTCCCACTCACTTCTTTCGAGAGAAACTCCTTTTCTAGAAAGGATCCAATCAAAGCAACGAATATATTGCCTTCGGATCTGTGATCGAAGGTGTACCCAACATTTTCTTTTCGGCATCCTATGAAGACGCACTTCTCCGATTTGGGTTAGAGCTTATCAGGTTGAAACTTTTTCACATAAGCATTGCAACCTCAAACTTTAAGAAACAGCAGCTTAGGTTTCTTGCCAAACCATAGTTCATACGATGTCGTCTCAACGGATTTAGATGGTGCCCTATTTAACGTGAATGCAGCTGTCTCTAATGCATAACCCCAAAATGATAGTGGTAGATCGGTAAGAGACATCATAGATCGCACCATATCTAATAAAGTACGGTTATGACGTTCGGACACACCATTATGCTGTGGTGTTCCAGGTGGCGTGAGTAGTGAAACTATTTCACATTGTTTTTTACTGAAGGCCAAACTCGTAACTCAAATATTTTACTTCTGCGATCATATCGTAGAAACTTTTATTTTTGTTACGATGATTCTCCACTTCACTCTGAAATTCTTTGAACTTTTCAAATGTTTCAGACTTGTTTTTCATCAAGTAGATATACTCATATCTGCTCAAATCATCTGTGAAGATCAGAAAATAATGTTACCTGCCACGAGCTTCAATATTCATCGGACCACATACATCAGTATGCACAATTTCCAACAAATCTGTTGCTTGCTGCATTGTTCCGGAGAACGGAGTCTTAGTCATCTTGCCCATGAGGCATGGTTCGCAAGCATCAACTGATTCATAATCAAGTGATTTCAAAAGTCCATCAGCATGGAGTTTCTTCATGCGCTTTACACCAATATGACCTAAACGGCAGTGCCACAAATAAGTTGCACTATCATTATTAACTTTGCATCTTTTTGGTTTCAATATTATGAATATGTGTATCACTATGATCGAGATCCAACGAACCATTTTCATTGGGTGTGTAACCATATATGTAAATAGAATAACAATTTATTCTCTTACTTAAATGAATAACTGTATTGCAATAAACATGATCAAATCATATTCATGCTCAATGCAAACACCAAATAACACTTATTTAGGTTTAACACTAATCCCGAAAGTATAGGGAGTGTGTGATGATGATCATATCAATCTTGGAACCACTTCCAACACACATCGTCACTTCACCCTTAACTAGTCTCTGTTCATTCTGCAACTCCCGTTTCGAGTTACTACTCTTAGCAACTGAACCAGTATCAAATACCGAGGGGTTGCTACGAACACTAGTAAAATACACATCAATAATCTGTACATCAAATATACCTTTGTTCACTTTGCCATTCTTCTTATCCGCCAAATACTTGGGGCAGTTCTGCTTCCAGTGACCAGTCCCTTTGCAGTAGAAGCACTTAGTCTTAGGCTTAGGATCAGACTTGGGCTTCTTCACTTGAGCAGCAACTTGCTTGCCGTTCTTCATGAAGTTCCCCTTCTTCCCTTTGCCCTTTTCTTGAAACTAGTGGCCTTGTCTACCATCAACACTTGATATTTTTCTTGATTTGTACCTTCGTCGATTTCAGCATTACAAAGAGCTTGGGAATCATTTCCGTTATCCCTTGCATATCATACAAGCAACAAGCGGAAGCATTACATGTCTGAGTACAGACAACTACAAAATAAAAAAGACTAAGAAGCCTGACTAAACACGACCCTCCCAAGGGTACAAGATCGTAGCTGGGATACAAGCTACTCGTCGAAGCCACTAGTGTAACCAACTGCAAAACATAAATAAGCAAACGTGAGTACAAAGGTACTCAGCAAGTCTTACTTCAGAACTATCTATATATGCATCATTATCAACAAAGGGGGTGGTGGAGTTTAACAGCAGCAAGCCAGCTTTGACTCAATGGCTAATCTATACTACGAGTATCAGAAACTTCTTTAGGTGAGAAGACGCACACGAGTCCACAAATTCACCATATCAATACTCCACTATGGATCCGTTCCCGTCTCCCTACGAGAAGGCCATCCATAGTACTCATGCTTATCTTGCGTATTTTAGAGTATCCACTTCAAGTTGTCTATGTACTACATAAGTCCTCCAAGTTTCCATATCCGAGGAAAACAGCTATTCGAATAGATAATATTGACCCTGCAGGGGTGTACTTCTTCACACACGCTCTCGCCATTTATAGCCCTGTACACGTCATGTACCTCGGCAACCTTCAAGCGGAAGCCGGGCGAGGGTGTCGGCCACGACCTGACTAACCACACAAGCCTCTCATCCAGGTTTATCGCCTATTCGGGTTCCATCCGCAAGGAGATCCGGCCGGGGTGTCGCTCACGGCCCCAAATGATGTGTGCAGGGTTCCCAAGCCCACCATCCGGGTGCCACTTGGTACACCGTGCCACAGTGCCTAGTCTGCCCCAAGCCCGCCCCGTCGGACACCACCTGGTAGACAAGTAGCACTACCTACAAATGCCAGAAACTAGTTGCAACTCCTGGACAGAGATCAAGTGGATTAATAAGCCGAGAGGGGCCGGATAACCGGAACCCAATGTGTGGTAGTAACTGGACTTGGATAACATACACAGAACTCAGTGCTTGAGGACGGTTCCAATGAGACAACCCACCATGTACTCCTACATGGCCTCTCATCGCTACCTTTACCAAAACGTGTTCACACACTTAGCCTTTACCGGTAGGACATGTTCACCACTCCGATTCATTCCGATGAATCAGACCGGACACAACTCTAAGCATAGCTGGCATAAAGAAAACAAGCATGGATGAGCAGGCACATCAAGGCTCAAGCAACTCCTACTCATGCTAGTGGGTTTCAACTATTTACTGTGGCAATGACAGGTCATGCAGAGGAATGGGTTCAGCTACCGCAGCAGAAAGTAGCAGTTTGAATCGTTGTTGTCCTAATGCAGTAAAAGGAGCAGGGGCGAGAGAGTGGGACTTTATCGAGATGCTCAAGGGGGTTTGCTTGCCTGATAGATCGACGAAGAAGCACTGCTCCTCAGACAGGTACTCGGGACACCTTCCGGAGTAGAGCCTATCGAGAGGGAACGGTGCCGGCAATCAATAAACAACCATATGCAACAATATGATGCATGAAGATAACATTCAAAGATGCTATGATTTGCCCTAATGCATCTAGCATCAATTTGGTTGAAGTCCATATGAACCAAGGGTTCATATGCAAACCCCAATTTAAGTATATAGCATGCCCTTATTACGTTTTCACTTATACAGCAAGTATAAGTTGGTTTTTCATGCATGAAACTGGCATAAATGGATTCCTTGCATTTTTCTGATAATTTTTCATATATAATTTATTTGATTTGGAGTTACGGTTGAATTACTATGATTTTTTGAAGTTTTAACTATTTTCTGGAATTTCCTGATTTAAATTAATACCAGAAAAGATATATTGCGTCAGCATGACAACAACATTGCGTCAGCAGGTCAAAGGCGGCTGACCAGGTCAAACCTGACGTGTGGGGTCCACACGTCAGTGTCTGTAGCTAATCCTAATTAAATTAAAACTAAACTGGCTTGGTTAATGGGGTTGGGCCCATGCGTCAGTGACCCATTTAATTAATCAGGGATTAATTAGTTGTTAAACTAACCCTAACTAAAAATTAACAGGACCGGGCCCCACATGTCAATGACCCATACGGTTAAACTGGTCAACTGGGGGGGAGGGTCAAACACGGTCAGCCCGCCGGCGTTTAGCCGCCGGCGAGGCAGAACGCGGCGGAGGGCCTCGGAATTGGTCCTCCGGTGACCATTTGGGCGACGGAGGCCACGAGCGAGGAGCCAGAGCTCGTCCGCGTCTTCTGGGGTAAGTGGAAGAGGCAGGGACGGCCGGAGCTCACCGGAATCAGGCTCGAGGCGGCGACCGGAGTTCGGGCGAGCTCAGGTTCGAGGCTACAAAGCACGGGGAGGCGAGCGGAGAGGCCCTACGGGTTCCTGGCGTCACCAGGAACACGACGACGTGCTCGGTTGCGGCTGGCTCGGCCCCTGGCCACGGTGGCGCCATGAACGGCGGAGCCGAGCTCTCGGGCAGGGTGGTGGAGCTAGCTAGGGCGCAAATTAGGCAATGGGGCATGGGGGAAACGGTGCAGAGGCTCACCGCAGTTCTTCTGGTGCTGCTGGCGAGGCAGGGGAGGCACGGGGTCCGGCGAATCGACGACGAAGTCGCCGGCGGCCGCAGGTTGAGGAAGAGCTTGAAGGCGACGCTGCAGGGCTTCCCGAGGCGCGTGACTTGACGGAGAGGTAGCCGGCAATGTGGCGGAGCTCCTGGGCGCAGCGGCAGGGCGAGGGGTGGCCGGTGGCCGCGGTGGTGCTCGTCGGTGGCGGCGAGGGTGCTCGGCCGTGAGAGAGAGAGCGAGGGAGAGGAGAGGAGAGAGCTGGGGGGAGTGAGAGGGGTAAGGGGCGGCGCATGGCGTCGTCCGGGCGTTCCAGGGCGACGAGGAGGGCGCCAGGCAGGCAGCTGCGTGCCGGCGCGCACGGCGTCGGGCGCAGCTTCCCCTCTGCCTACTGGCAAGAGGAGGAAGACGCCCATGCCCCTGGTGGGCTGGGCCAGAACAGGGATGGGCCGGCCAGAGGCGCCAGGTAAGAAGCCCAGGTAGGTGTTTCCTTACTTCCTGTTTTCTTTTCTATTTTCTGACATTTGTTTTGTATTAAAAGAAATGTTAAAACATTTCCATAAATGCTGAAAATAATTGTGGCATCTAGATATAATATTCTAGAGGCCCTCACCAATTCCCAACATTTTTGGAGCCATTAGAAATATTTATATAATTTAAACAGCTCCAAACCAAATATCTATGCATTGATTCAAGAATCCAAAATGAGTAGCAAAAATGTGCATCACCTCTGGTTGTTGTTCCCAGCATTATCCAAAGAGCATGAACATTTTTGAGTAGCATTTTGGGTTCATTGGAAATCCATTTTAAATTTGAACCTATTTGAATTGCTTTGGTGCTAGGGTTTGCAACTTCCCCATTTCAATTTCATTTGAAATTTAAACATGATGCACAAAGCAAGCCAGGGACCATACCAAGACTAGGGATGTGACTACTCGCCCCCACTCGAAGAAATCTCGTCCCGAGATTCAGGAGTTGGCGGAAAGAAAGCGGGGTACTCAAGTCGAAGACGATCTTCTCGCTCCCAAGTAGCTTCTCTCTCGGTATGATGAGACCATTGAACCTTGAGAAACTTGATGTTATGACGTCGAGTGACACGCTCTGCTTGATCCAGAATGTGAACGGGGTACTCTCGATAAGTGAGGTTATCTTGGAGATCAAGCGTTTCGTGGTCCACTCCGCGGGTGGGATCCGAGAAGCAACGCCTGAGTTGAGAGACGTGGAAAACATCATGAAGTCGAGAAAGATGTGGGGGTAGTTCCAACTGGTAGGCAACCTCTCCTCGTTTAGCGAGAATGCGAAAAGGACCGATGTAACGAGGAGCCAACTTGCCCTTGATACCGAAACGATGGGTACCCTTCAAAGGAGTAACCCAAAGGTAAGCCTTGTCGCCAACTTCATAAGCCACTTCCCTATGACGACGGTCATACTGGCTCTTTTGACGAGATTGGGCTGTTTTCAAATTCTCACGAATGATGCGAACTTGCTCTTCTGCCTCCTGGATCATATCCGGTCCAAAGAATTGTCTTTCGCCGGTTTCTGACCAGTTCAAAGGTGTTCGACATCTTCGTCCATACAGGATCTCGAAGGGTGCTTTCTTAAGACTGGATTGGTAGCTATTGTTATAAGCAAACTCGGCAAAGGGAAGACATTTCTCCCAATCCATACCAAATGAGATAACGCAAGCTCTAAGCATGTCTTCAAGAATTTGGTTGACCCTTTCCACCTGACCACTTGATTGAGGGTGGAAAGCGGTACTGAAAGAAAGATGGGTGCCCATGGCAGTTTGGAAACTTTCCCAGAAATGAGAGGTGAAAAGACTACCACGGTCTGAATTGATCTCTAGTGGAACACCATGGAGTGACACTATTCGGGAGATATATAAGTCAGCGAGCTGACTAGCAGTGATACTCTCTCGAACAGGTAGGAAGTGAGCCACTTTGGAAAGACGGTCAATGACTACGAAGATAGCTTTATTTCCTTTCTTGGTCCTGGGGAAGCCGGTGATGAAGTCCATACCAACTTTGTCCCATTTCCACTCGGGAATAGCTAAGGGTTGAAGGGTGCCAGCAGGTCTTTGATGCTCTGCCTTAACGCGACGACAAACATCACAGTTGGCAATATACTGAGCGATTTCTCTCTTCATCCTAGTCCACCAGAACCTCTGGCGTAGGTCATGATACATCTTTGTACTACCGGGATGAATCGTGAGAGGGGATTCATGGGCCTCCTTAAGGATCAGTTGCTGCATCTGTTGACATTTGGGAACCACCAAACGGTTACCAAAGTAAACAACACCTCGTTCATCCATAGAGAAACAGCCAGCAACTCCCTTGAAAATATTCTTCTTGATCCGGGAGATTCCCGTATCATGCTTCTGAGCCTCTATGATCTGATCCGTAAGGGTTGGTTTCGCCACCAAGGTAGAAAGGAAACCATGAGGAGCTATGTGAAGGTTAAGCTTACAGAATTCCTCATGGAGGGGTGGTTGACAACGTTGCAACATGAGGTTGTTGCAATAGGATTTACGACTTAAAGCATCAGCCATGACATTGGCTTTGCCTGGGGTGTAGGTGATTCCTAAGTCGTAATCCGAGATCAACTCCAACCAACGTCTCTGTCTGAGATTCAGATCCGGTTGGGTGAAGATATACTTGAGACTCTGATGGTCGGTGTAGATTTCGCAACGGTTACCAAGAAGGTAATGTCGCCAAGTCTTAAGTGCATAGACTACGGCTGCAAGCTCCAGATCATGTGTAGGATAATTTTCCTCATGTGGATGCAACTGTCGAGATGCATAGGCAATCACATGACGATCCTGCATAAGAATGCAACCTAGTCCTTGACGCGAAGCATCGCAATAGATAACAAAGTCTTTAGTGAAATCCGGTGGCACGAGTATGGGCGCAGAAGTTAGGCGTCTTTTCAGTTCCTGAAAACTGTGCTCACACTGTGGGGTCCACTCAAACCTTCTATCTTTCTTGAGAAGCTCCGTGAGGGGTTTGGCCACTTTGGAGAAGTTTTCAACAAAGCGGCGACAATAACTGGCTAGACCAAGGAAACTCCTAACTTGTTTGACTATTTCGGGTGGAGTCCAATCGAGAACGGCTTTAACTCTCTCGGGATTGACAGCAATGCCCTTACCGGAGGTCACGTGGCCTAAATAGGTCACTTCTGGCAACCAAAATTCACACTTCGAGAACTTGGCATAAAGACGATGCTCTCGGAGTTTTTCTAACACAAGCCTAAGATGTTCGACATGCTCTTCCTCATTCTTCGAGTAAATAAGAATATCATCAAGATAAACCACGACGAACTTATCTAAGTACTCCATAAAGATCGAGTTCATCAAGCGGGAGAAAGTAGCTGGAGCATTGGTTAGGCCGAAAGACATCACGGTGTACTCGTATTGACCATAACGAGTGACAAAGGCCGTTTTGGGGATGTCCCTATTTCTGATCTTGATTTGGTGGTAGCCTAACCTCAAATCCATCTTGGAAAAGACTGAGGATCCAGCGAGCTGATCATACAGGTCGTTGATCCTGGGGAGCGGATACTTGTTCTTTATCGTGACCAAATTAACGGGACGATAATCTACAACCATTCGATCTGAACCATCCTTCTTCTTGACGAAGAGGACAGGACAAGCCCAAGGAGAAGAACTGGGACGGATGAAACCCTTTCGCAAGGACTCATCAAGTTGTTTCTTAAGCTCGGCTAACTCCAAAGGTGCCATCTTGTATGGCCTCCTAGAGATTGGAACAGTTCCTGGGATAAGTTCTATGACAAACTCTACATCTCTGTCAGGTGGGACACCTGGCAGTTCTTCTGGAAAGACATCTGGGAAGTCACGAACTACCGGAATATCTTCAAGGTCTGGAAGAGGGCTGGCATTAAGAGAATAGAGTTGACGCCTTGCAACTCTAGTGGAGACAGTGACTATTTTGCCAGATGGATGTGTAAGTTGAACAGATCTGGTGTAACAATCGATCTTGGCATGATGAGCTATCATCCAGTCCATACCCAAGATGATGTTAATATCTGAGGACTTGAGAGATATCAAAGAAGCAAGGAAAACCAGTCTATCAACAAGGATTTCATTACCATGGCTTACCTTGGAGGTTTGCCATTTGGAACCAGGAGTCTGGATTATTAGTGGAGTTGGCATATCACAAAATGACATGTCGTGCAACCGAGCGTAACCTTCAGATATGAAGGAGTGGGATGCTCCAGTATCAAACAGAACTGAAGCTGGGTGACAATTGACAAGAAGTGTACCCAGTACGACATCGGGATCATCTTGAACTTCTGAAGCTAAGACATGGTGCACACATGCTCGTTCAATGGAGGCTGGCTTGGTACTGATCATCTTGACTGATGGCTTTTCACGGCCAACAGACCTCTCAGACTGGGGTGGAGCATAACTGGACTAAGGGCAGTCACGTGCATAGTGTCCTGGTTCTCCGCAGGTAAAGCATAGTTTCAAAGCTCTGCCACCAAATACTAGCAGGTCCTTCCAAGTGATAAGTAGCATAGGTGACCTTGTCACTTTCAACGACGTTCGCAGAATGCAACTTGTGAGTGATGCTTCGGAGCCAGTCATCCGCATCGAGTGGCTCAATGGAATGATGGAAGGTGGGTGGTTTCAGACCAATGAAGTCGGTGATGGAAACCAACTTCTTACGCTGATGTGCGGTGTTCTGCTCAATCTGTGCCAGCAAGTGGTTAGTCTCACGCTTGTTCCTCTCGGATGCTAACAAGAACTCTGCCACCAAAGGCTGGTCAGGAGGATCCTCGTCCCTACCATCTCCATGGTTCTTGTTATGAGCAACTGAAACTCGGTTAGCAGACGACATCCTGACACAGAAACTAAGGAAACAAGGATGGAATTAGCATCGACATAGGGATGCGGAATGTAATGCAAAAGCATTGGAAAGTCTTGAAATCCTGGGACAATTTCGGCAGCATAACGGCTGTAAATGCTCAAAAGGATTTTTGAGACATTCATCAAAGGAATAGCATAATCAATCAGCATCATAATATCAAGGTTCTGGGTCAAACTGAGGACACACAGAAGTAGTAGAACTGTATTGAGACACAACCCAACAATCCTAAGACTTTACGGTTTAGTAACACGTCATCCTGAGAGATAGAGGAGAAGCCTAGGCCTTAACCCTCGTAGAAAAGAAGAGGCTGACTCAGAAAGAATGACATGAGGTAAAGGAGTAAAAAGAGCCTTACGTTCCCTTCCACAATCAATTCCCTTATGTAACTAAAGCATTTCTAGACTCAACTTCGACCAGTTTGGCTTGGTAATCCTACAGTCAGTCAGGCTCTGATACCAACGCTGTCGGGACCCCGATCCCAAGTCACACCGATCTAGCACGTAACACTTCATATCACTTTGCGGCCTCACGCACGGTATTCCCACGGGTGCCACCTTACCTGGCCCGGGACCGTTTGCGCATTTTGGCTCACGTATATGATAGTGTCGCTAGCATCCATATGACAGAGAAACCGGGCCGACATGACTAGTCGTGAACCCAAAGTGGCACTAACCTATGGGAACAGGCATACATGATTCACATCGAGCGTGTCGGTCAGCAGCGTGTGAATCCGGGCTGTAGCACTGGGCTAACAGGACTCCGGGAACCCGGGCTGTAGCAGGCTAAGCAGGACTCCGGATGTCACCGCATGACATTTCCCCGAAGGGACAGACACAAGAACAAAGTGAAACACATGCCGGCCAGTCAAGTGTCCTGAGCAGTAGTGCTGGGCTAACAGGACTCCGGTGAACCGGGCTGTAGCGGACTACTATGGCACATGGAAACACAAGACTACATTTCCCCATAAGAGAGGCTATCAGAGGTAAACAACTAGGTTGTCAGATCCCACACATAGCAATACACGTTACACGTACGCATAACATGCAAGTATGTGCTGTACATCATGGCATCACAACATAACTCAAACTCATATAGATAGAGGCCCGGAAGAGCCACATAGCATAAATACAAACAGGGGTCACATGACCCATCATTCAGAGCATACAAGCAACAAGCGGAAGCATTACATGTCTGAGTACAGACAACTACAAAAGAAAAAAGACTAAGAAGCCTGACTAAACACAACCCTCCCAAGGGTACAAGATCGTAGCTGGGATACAAGCTACTCGTCGAAGCCACTAGTGTAACCAACTGCAAAACATAAATAAGCAAACGTGAGTACAAAGGTACTCAGCAAGTCTTACTTTAGAACTATCTACATATGCATCATTATCAACAAAGGGGGTGGTGGAGTTTAACAGCAGCAAGCCAGCTTTGACTCAATGGCTAATCTATACTACGAGTATCAGAAACTTCTTTAGGTGAGAAGACGCACACGAGTCCACAAATTCACCATACCAATACTCCACTATGGATCCGTTCCCGTCTCCCTACGAGAAGGCCATCCATAGTACTCACGCTTATCTTGCGTATTTTAGAGTATCCACTTCAAGTTGTCTATGTACTACATAAGTCCTCCAAGTTTCCATATCCGAGGAAAACGGCTATTCGAATAGATAATATTGACCCTGCAGGGGTGTACTTCTTCACACACGCTCTCGCCATTTATAGCCCTGTACACGTCATGTACCTCGGCAACCTTCAAGCGGAAGCCGGGCGAGGGTGTCGGCCACGACCTGACTAACCACACAAGCCTCTCATCCAGGTTTATCGCCTATTCGGGTTCCATCCGCAAGGAGATCCGGCCAGGGTGTCGCTCACGGCCCCAAACGATCTATGCAGGGTTCCCAAGCCCGCCATCCGGGTGCCACTTGGTACACTGTGCCACAGTGCCTAGTCTGCCCCAAGCCCGTCCCGTCGGACACCACCTGGTAGACAAGTAGCACTACCTACAAACGCCAGAAACTAGTTGCAACTCCTGGACAGAGATCAAGTGGATTAATAAGCCGAGAGGGGCCGGATAACCGGAACCCAATGTGTGGTAGTAACTGGACTTGGATAACATACACAAAACTCAGTGCCTAAGGACGGTTCCAATGAGACAACCCACCATGTACTCCTACATGGCCTCTCATCGCTACCTTTACCAAAACGTGTTCACACACTTAGCCTTTACCGGTAGGACATGTTCACCACTCCGATTCATTCCGATGAATCAGACCTGACACAACTCTAAGCATAGCTGGCATAAAGAAAACAAGCATGGATGAGCAGGCACATCAAGGCTCAAGCAACTCCTACTCATGCTAGTGGGTTTCAACTATTTACTGTGGCAATGACAGGTCATGCAGAGGAATGGGTTCAGCTACCGCAGCAGAAAGTAGCAGTTTGAATCGTTGTTGTCCTAATGCAGTAAAAGGAGCAGGGGTGAGAGAGTGGGACTTTATCGAGATGCTCAAGGGGGTTTGCTTGCCTGATAGATCGACGAAGAAGCACTGCTCCTCAGACAGGTACTCGGGACACCTTCCGGAGTAGAGCCTATCGAGAGGGAACGGTGCCGGAAATCAATAAACAACCATATGCAACAATATGATGCATGAAGATAACATTCAAAGATGCTATGATTTGCCCTAATGCATCTAGCATCAATTTGGTTGAAGTCCATATGAACCAAGGGTTCATATGCAAACCCCAATTTAAGTATATAACATGCCATTATTACATTTTCACTTATACAGCAAGTATAAGTTGGTTTTTCATGCATGAAACTGGCATAAATGGACTCCTTGCATTTTTCTGATAATTTTTCATATATAATTTATTTGATTTGGAGTTACGGTTGGATTACTATGATTTTTTGAAGTTTTAACTATTTTCTGGAATTTCCTGATTTAAATTAATACCAGAAAAGATATATTGCGTCAGCATGACAACAGCATTGCGTCAGCAGGTCAAAGGCGGCTGACCAGGTCAAACCTGACGTGTGGGGTCCACACGTCAGTGTCTGTAGCTAATCCTAATTAAATTAAAACTAAACTGGCTTGGTTAATGGGGTTGGGCCCACGCGTCAGTGACCCATTTAATTAATCAGGGATTAATTAGTTGTTAAACTAACCCTAACTAAAAATTAATAGGACCGGGCCCCACATGTCAATGACCCATACGGTTAAACTGGTCAACTGGGGGGGGGGGTCAAACACGGTCAGCCCGCCGGCGTTTAGCTGCCGGCGAGGCAGAACGCGGCGGAGGGCCTCGGAATTGGTCCTCCGGTGACCATGTGGGTGGCGGAGGCCACAAGCGAGGAGCCAGAGCTCGTCCGCGTCTTCTGGGGCAAGTGGAAGAGGCAGGGACGGCCGGAGCTCACCGGAATCAGGCTCGAGGCAGCGGCCGGAGTTCGGGCGAGCTCGGGTTCGAGGCTACAAAGCACGGGGAGGCGAGCGGAGAGGCTCTACGGGTTCCTGGCGCCACCAGGAACACGACTATGTGCTCGGTTGCGGCTGGCTCGGCCCCTGGCCACGGTGGCGCCATGAACGGCGGAGCCGAGCTCTCGGGCAGGGTGGTGGAGCTAGCTAGGGCGCAAATTAGGCAACGGGGCATGGGGGAAATGGTGCAGAGGCTCACCGCAGTTCTTCTGGTGCTGCTGGCGAGGCAGGGGAGGCACGGGGTCCGGCGAATCGACGACGAAGTCGCCGGCGGCCGCAGGTTGAGGAAGAGCTTGAAGGCGACGCTGCAGGGCTTCCCGAGGCGCGTGACTTGACGGAGAGGTAGCCGGCAATGTGGCGGAGCTCCTGGGCGCAGCGGCAGGGCGAGGGGTGGCCGGTGGCCGCGGTGGTGCTCGTCGGTGGCGGCGAGGGCGCTCGGCCGTGAGAGAGAGAGCGAGGGAGAGGAGAGGAGAGAGCTGGGGGGAGTGAGAGGGGTAAGGGGCGGCGCGTGGCGTCGTCCAGGCGTTCCAGGGCGACGAGGAGGGCGCCAGGCAGGCAGCTGCGTGCCGGCGCGCACGACGTCGGGCGCAGCTTCCCCTCTGCCTACTGGCAAGAGGAGGAAGACGCCCATGCCCCTGGTGGGCTGGGCCAGAACAGGGATGGGCCGGCCAGAGGCGCCAGGTAAGAAGCCCAGGTAGGTGTTTCCTTACTTCCTGTTTTCTTTTCTATTTTCTGACATGTGTTTTGTATTAAAAGAAATGTTAAAACATTTCCATAAATGCTGAAAATAATTGTGGCATCTAGATATAATATTCTAGAGGCCCTCACCAATTCCCAACATTTTTGGAGCCATTAGAAATATTTATATAATTTAAACAGCTCCAAACAAAATATCTATGCATTGATTCAAGAATCCAAAATGAGTAGCAAAAATGTGCATCACCTTTGGTTGTTGTTCCCAGCATTATCCAAAGAGCATGAACATTTTTGAGTAGTATTTTGGGTTCATTGGAAATCCATTTTAAATTTGAACCTATTTGAATTGCTTTGGTGCTAGGGTTTGCAACTTCCCCATTTCAATTTCATTTGAAATTTAAACATGATGCACAAAGCAAGCCAAGGACCATACCAAGACTAGGGATGTGACATCACGGATCCAATCCGTATCATTGCTACTAACATTTTTCAACTTAGTTTTCTCTAGGAACATATAAAAATTAAACGGGGAGCAACATCGCGAGCAATTGATCTATGACATAGATATGCTAATACTACCAGGACTAAGTTCATGATAAATTAAAGTTCAATTAATCATATTACTTAAGAAGTCCCACTTAGATAGACATCCCTCTAATCATCTAAGTGATCACGTGATCCAAATCAACTAAACCATAATCGATCATCACGTGAAATGGAGTAGCTTTCAGGGGTGAACATCATTATGTTGATCATATCTACTATATGATTCACGCTCGACCTTTCGGTCTCAGTGTTCCGAGGCCATATCTGCATATGCTAGGCTCGTCAAGTTTAACCTGAGTATTCTGCGTGTGCAAAATTGGCTTGCACCTGTTGTAGATGGACATAGAGCTTATCACACCCGATCATCACGTGGTGTCTGGGCACGACGAACTTTGGCAACGGTGCATACTCAGGGAGAACACTTATACCTTGAAATTTTAGTAAGGGATCATCTTATAAAGCTACCGTCGAACTAAGCAAAATAAGATGCATAAAAGATAAACATCATATGCAATCATAATATGTGACATGATATGGCCATGATCATCTTGCGCCTTTTATATCCATCTCCAAAGTACTATCATGATCTCCATCGTCACCGGCATGACACCATGATCTCCATCATCTTGATCTATATCAATGTGTCGTCACATGGTCGTCTCGCCAACTATTGCTCTTGAAACTATTGCTATCGCATAGCGATAAAGTAAAGCAATTATTTGGCGCTTGCATCTTATGCAATAAAGAGACAACCATAAGGCTTCTGCCAGTTGTCGATAACTTCAACAAAACAGGATCATCTTATACAACAACTTATATCGCATCACGTCTTGACCATATCACATCACAACATGCCCTGCAAAAACAAGTTAGAAGTCCTCTACTTTGTTGTTGCAAGTTTTACGTGGCTGCTACGGGCTTAGCAAGAACCGTTCTTACCTACGCATCGAAACCACAACGATAGTTTGTCAAGTTGGTGCTGTTTTAACCTTCGCAAGGACCGGGCGTAGCCACACTCGGTTCAACTAAAGTTGGAGAAACTGACACCCGCCAGCCACCTGTGTGCAAAGCACGTCAGTAGAACCAGTCTCGCGTAAGCGTACGCGTAATGTCGGTCCGGGCCGCTTCATCCAACAATACCGCCGAACCAAAGTGTGACATGCTGGTAAGCAGTATGACATATATCGCCCACAACTCGCTTGTGTTCTACTCGTGCATATTACATCAACGCATAAAACCTAGGCTCTGATACCACTGTTGGGGAACGTAGTAATTTCAAAAATTTACCTACGCACACGAAAGATCATGGTGATGCCTAGCAACGAGATGGGAGAGTGTTGTCTACGTATCCTCGTAGACCGGAAGCGGAAGCGTTAGCACAACGCGGTTGATGTAGTCGTACGTCTTCATGGCCCGACCGATCAAGCACGGAAACTACGGCACCTCCGAGTTCTACCACACGTTCAGCTCGATGACGATCTCCAGACTCCGATCCAGCAGAATGTCGAGGAAGAGTTTCGTCAGCACGACGGCGTGGTGACGATCTTGATGTTCTACTGTCGCAAGGCTTCGCCTAAGCACCGCTACAATATTATCGAGGATTATGGTGGAGGAGGGCACCGCACACGGCTAATAGATCTCAAGGATCAATTGTTGTGTCTTTGGGGTGCCCCCTGCACCCATATATAAAGGAGCAAGGGAGGAGGAGGCCGGACCTAGGAGGGGGCGCGCCAAGTGTGGAGTCCTACTAGGACTTCCTAGTCCTAGTAGGATTCCACCTCCCATATGGAATAGGAAAAGAGAAAGGGAAAAGGAGAAGGAAGGAAGGGGGCGCCCCCCTTCCCTAGTCCAATTCGGACCAGACCAAGGGGCGGGGTGCGACCACCCTTGAGGCCCTTTTCCTTCTTTCTCGTATGGCCCAATAAGGCCCAATACGTATTCTCGTAACTCTCCAGTACTCCGAAAAATACCCGAATCACTCGGAACCTTTCCGATGTCCGAATTGTTGGGGAACGTAGTAATTTCAAAAAAATTCCTACGCACACGCAACATCATGGTGACGCATAGCAACGAGAGGGGAGAGTGTTGTCTACGTACTCTCGTAGACCGAAGCGGAAGCGTTGACGCAACATAGAGGAAGTAGTCGTACGTCTTCCCGGTCCAACCGATCCAAGCACCGTTACTCCGGCACCTCCGAGTTCTTGACACACGTACAGCTCGATGACGCACCCCGAGCTCCGATCCAGCAAAGCTTTCGGGGAGGAGTTTCGTCAGCACGATGGCGTGGTGACGATCTTGATGTTTAACCCTCGCAGGGCTTCGCCAAAGCACCGCTACAATATGATCGAGGTGTAATATCGTGGAGGGGGGCACCGCACACGGCTAAGGAACGATCACGAAGATCAACTTGTGTGTCCTAGGGTGCCCCCTTGCCCTCGTATATAAAGGAGCCAAGGGGGGGTGCGGCCGGCCCTAGTAGGAGGCGCGCAGGAGGAGTCCTACTCCTACCGGGAGTAGGACTCCCCTCCCTTTCCTTGTCCAAGTAGGAGAGGGGGAAGGAAGGGAGAGAGGAGAGGAAGGAAAGGGGGGGCGCCACCCCTCCCTCCTTGTCCAATTCGGACTAGGGGGAGAGGGGCGCACGGCCTGCCCTGGCTGCCTTTCCTCTTCTCCACATTAGGCCCATGAGGCCCATTAACCCCCCCGGGGGTTCCGGTAACCCCCCGGTTCTCCGGTTTTATCCGAAACTTCCCCGGAACACTTCCGGTGTCCGAATATAGCCGTCCAATATATCAATCTTTATGTCTCAACCATTTCGAGACTCCTCGTCATGTCCGTGATCACATCCGGGACTCCGAACAACCTTCGGTACATCAAAATACATAAACTCATAATGAAACTGTCATCATAACTTTAAGCGTGCGGACCCTACGGTTCGAGAACAATGTAGACATGACCGAGACATGTCTCCGGTCAATAACCAACAGCGGGACCTGGATGCCCATATTGGCTCCTACATATTCTACGAACATCTTTATCGGTCAGACCGCACAACAACATACGTTGTTCCCTTTGTCATCGGTATGTTACTTGCCCGAGATTCGATCGTCGGTATCCAATACCCAGTTCAATCTCGTTACCGGCAAGTCTCTTTACTCATTCCGTAATACATCCTCCCGCAACTAACTCATTAGTTGCAATGCTTGCAAGGCTTAAGTGATGTGCATTACCGAGAGGGCCCAGAGATACCTCTCCGACGATCGGAGTGACAAATCCTAATCTCGAAATACGTCAACCCAACATGTACCTTTGGAGACACCTGTAGAGCACCTTTATAATCACCTAGTTACGTTGTGACGTTTGGTAGCACACAAAGTGTTCCTCTGGCACACGTGAGTTACATAATCTCATAGTCATAGGAACATGTATAAGTCATGAAGAAAGCAATAGCAACATACTAAACGAACGGGTGCTAAGCTAGTGGAATGGGTCATGTCAATCAGATCATCCAACTAATGATGTGATCCCGTTAATCAAATGACAACTCTTTGTCCAGGGTTAGGAAACATAACCATCTTTGATTAACGAGCTAGTCAAGTAGAGGCATACTAGTGACACTTTGTTTGTCTATGTATTCACACATGTATTATGTTTCCGGTTAATACAATTCTAGCATGAATAATAAACATTTATCATGATATAAGGAAATAAATAATATCTTTATTATTGCCTCTAGGGCATATTTCCTTCAGTCTCCCACTTGCACTAGAGTCAATAATCTAGATTACACAGTAATGATTCTAACACCCATGGTTCACATTGTCATGTGACCAACACTCAAAGGGTTTACTAGAGTCAGTAATCTAGTTCACATATCTATGTGATTAACACCCAAAGAGTACTAAGGTGTGATCATGTTTTGCTTGTGAGATAATTTTAGTCAACGGGTCTATCACATTCAGATCCGTAAGTATTTCGCAAGTTCTATGTCTACAATGCTCTACACGGAGCTACTCTAGCTAATTGCTCCCACTTTCAATATGTATCTAGATTGAGACTTAGAGTCATCTAGATTAGTGTCAAAACTTGCATCGACGTAACCTTTTACGACAAACCTTTTGTCACCTCCATAATCGAGAAACATATCCTTATTCCACTAAGGATAATTTTGACCGCTGTCCAGTGATCTAATCCTAGATCACTATATTCCCTTGCCAAAATCAGCGTAGGGTATACAATAGATTTTGTACACAGCATGGCATACTTTATAGAACCTATGGCCAAGGCATAGGGAATGACTTTCATTCTCTTTCTATCTTCTGCCGTGGTCGGGTTTTGAGTCTTACTCAACTTCACACCTTGTAACACAAGCAAGAACTCTTTCTTTGACTGTTCCATTTTGAACTACTTCAAAATCTTGTCAAGGTATGTACTTATTGAAAAATCTTATCAAGCGTCTTGATCTGTCTCTATAGATCTTGATGCTTAATATGTAGGCAGCTTCACCGAGGTCTTTCTTTGAAAAACTCCTTTCAAACACTCCTTTATGCTTTGCAGAATAATTCTACATTATTTCCGATCAACAATATGTCATTCACATATACTTATCAGAAATGTTGTTGTGCTCCCACTCACTTTCTTGTAAATACAGGCTTCAGTGCAAGTCTGTATAAAACTATATGCTTTGATCAACCTATCAAAGCGTATATTCCAACTCCGAGATGCTTGCACCAGTCCATTGATGGATCGCTGGAGCTTGCATATTTTGTTAACACCTTTGGGATTGACAAAACCTTCTAGTTGCATCGTATACAACTCTTCTTTAATAAATCCATTAAGGAATGCAGTTTTGTTTATCCATTTGCCGGATTTCATAAAATGCGGCAATTGCTAACATGATTCGGACAGACTCAAGCATAGATACGAGTGAGAAACTCTCATCGTAGTCAACTCCTTGAACTTTGTCAAAAACCTTTTTCGACAAGTCTAGCTTTGTGGATAGTAACACTACTATCAACATCCGTCTTCCTCTTGAAGATCCATTTACTTGCCGATCATCGGGCAAGTCAATCAAAGTCCATACTTTGTTCTCATACATGGATCTCATCTCAGATTTCATGGCCTCAAGCCATTTCGCGGAATCTGGGCTCACCATCGCTTCTTCATAGTTCGTAGGTTCGTCATGGTCTAGTAACATAACCTCCAAAACAGGATTACCGTACCACTCTGGTGCGGATCTTATTATGGTTGACCTACCAGGTTCGGTAGTAACTTGATCCAAAGTTTCATGATCATCATCATTAACTTCCTCACTAATCGGTGTAGGCATCACTGGAACTGATTTCTGTGACGAACTACTTTCCAATTCGGGAGAAGGTACAATTACCTTATCAGGTTCTACTTTCCTCCCACTCACTTCTTTCGAGAGAAACTTCTTCTCTAGAAAGTATCCATTCTCAGCAACGAATGTCTTGCCTTGAGATCTGTGATAGAAGGTGTACCTGTCGGGGGTGTCTGATCCCTCGCACACCTATGGGGATCGGCGGACCGAGCCCCTTGTGGTTCGGCAGGGGGCGGTGGATGCACAAAGAGCAGATCGAGGCGAAACACACAAGCGAGACGGTCGGTTTACCCAGGTTCGGGCCGCACGGATGCGTAAAACCCTACTCCTGCTTTGGTGGTTGTATTGAGTTCTTGCTCGGGAGCGGCGAGTGCTACAGTACACTCAAGCAGCTGGCGAGACCGAGCGTGAGAATGGCTGTCGTCCCCCCTCCGTTGCGCACGGGCCTCCTTTTATATGTCTAAGGGGTTACTGACAGGTGGCAACAGAGGTGAGGGTAAAAATGTAAAAGGGGTGGTAGTTGGCGCCACCGCCTGCTACAGTCGTATCCTACCTAACTCTGACGGCAGGGGACAAGGGCATTAAATGCCCGTCTGTGTCACCTTGACGGCCCAGAGAGGGACCGCTAGGAACGCCACCGCTTGCCATGATGGTTATCTTGTCAGCACTTGCTTGCCACCGCATGCCCCCGGCTGCACAGCCTCCCGCCACGTACGCCAGGAATGGTCCCAGGGCGACACGTTGGTGGGTGAGCTGGAGCGCGGGCTGCGGGGTAGTAGCTTGCCGCGGCAAGTGCCTTGCCGCGGATGTTGTCTTGTCGCGTCCGGGAGTTTGTCGCTCACCGGTTCTTGTCGGGACGCGCAGTGCGCCGCAGCGAGCTTCTTGAGATGCTTTGGTTGGTCTTCTCGGCAAGCCCCTCTTGCCGGGGTCTCGTCTCCTTCCCGGCAAGCTCCTCTTGCCGGGGCCTTGTTCCCTTCCCGACAAGCTCCTCTTGCCGGGGTCTTGTCTCCTTCCCGGCAAGCTCCTCTTGCCGGGGCCTTGTTTTGCTCTTTGGATACTTTGTTCTTGAATGGCTCCTAAAGGAACCACGGAGGGTCTTGGCGGTCGCCCGGCAAGCCTTGCCGCGGATCGCTGCGACTGCCCGTGCACAAGTTCGGGATACTAAGGTACCCCTACTTTAGTACACCGATAGGAGCCCCCGGGCCTGGGCCATACACGGTGTCGAACACTGTTGGGCCAGGCCCAAAACAGTGCACGGGCACGCGCGGCCTATGTCACGCCATAACTCACTCCGCACCCACCGCGCCCTACCCAAACGGCACGCGTCGAACGCGGCGCCGTGCGTGACGTGGGCGGCGTGCGCGGGGCTGCGCCTTGCGCGCATGCGTCACGTCGTGGTAAAAGGGGACGGTTGGCGCCCCTCCCCCCGTAAACGGAGGGAGGCGTGGAGGCATGGTGGGCAGAATCGTGGGTAGTTGTTTATTCGTGGCGGCGAAATGTCCGCCCCCCTCCCCTCTTTATAAGCAGAGGAAACAGGGGTACGGCACCGTCCGCCCGTTGTTGCTTCCAATCTCAAAACCTCCGCCGCTCCCCGTCTTCTCAAAGCAACAAGAGAGCAGCGCCCTGCTCCCCCATTACCACCTGCACCACCACCACCGTCGGCCTCCTCCACCACCTTCGCCATGGCTCCGAAGGGCGACAAGGGAAAAGCGGTGAAGTCGACCGAGGCGCAGCGGCTCGCGAAGATGCGGAGGAAGCGAGCCATCTTCCCCTCCAAGCTTGGTGCAAAGGCGTTGCGGGAGCGGTATTACCTGTTCTGGTCGGCGGAGACACGAGCTCACCCGCGGACCAGGGTGCTCCCGGCTGAAGCCCACACGAAGGCTCCGGACGGGTACCCTTTCTTTGCTATGTTCTTCTACTGCGGGCTCTGCCCGCCCTTTTCCGAGTTCTTCTGTGATATTATGAACACATATGGCTTCCACCTCCTTGACTTCACCCCCAACGCCGTCCTCACCATGGCAGTTTTCGCACATCTTTGCGAAAACTTTGTCGGGGTCCACCCTAGTGTAGCTCTCTTCCGCCATTTCTTTATCCCTCGAGTAGAGAGAGGAGAGACTCTGTCTGGCGGAATCGCCTGGGTCTTAAGAGCCAGCAAGAAGGAATCTTATCTAGAGGGGGAGTTCCGCGGCAAGTGGGAGGAGTGGAGAGCAGATTGGTGCTGGATTATCGAGGAGAGCCCGCAGTCATTCACCGTCCGGTGCCAAGCAGCAGCAGTGCGCGGCAATGACTGGAGCGACTTGGCCCCGGAAGACAGCAAGCTGACGATTGCCGTCACCAGGATCCGGCGCCTTAGGCTTGCCGGACTCACCGTAGGTGCTGTTGGTGCAGACTTTCTTCGCCGCCGCATTGCCCCTCTGCAGGAACGGGGAAGGCCTGCCTGGGAGTTCAAGAACGCGGCGGACATTATGAGGTTGCGCCCAGGCCTCAACTATAATTTCACTGTCCTCAAGCACACCAGCATGCTGCAGGAGCTCTTCAAATACGATTCGGATCACCCCGAAGTCTTCAGGCTGCCGCAGGGCGTCGTCCCTTTGTGCAACAACTCTGCGCTCGACAGCATCCGGGCGATGATGCCGTTGTGCGATTCGCACGGAATCGAGCCAACTTGGCAAGAGCCCGAAGCCGAGGTCGTGCAGCAGTTCTTCGACGACCTGGTGGAGGTGCCGATCCGCGCCGTGAGAAGGACGGCCTCATCCGCGAGACCACCGAGGCGGAGCTGGCATACATAGCCACCAGGTTGGAAGAGGCAGCGGCAGCCGCAGCGGCAGGCGAATTTGGGTTCACTCTGGAGGAAGCGGCGGCGGAAGAGGCAAAAACTCGTGCCGAGCGGGAGGAGTTCCTCGGCAAGAAAGAGCTCGCCCGGCAAGAGGAACTTGTCGGCAAGGAAGATCTTGCCGGGGGCAGCGCCGAGCCGAGCGAGCCTGCCGGGGATGCGAGCGACTCGCTGGAGATCGACTCTTCCTCCACTTAGTCTTCCGACAGCCTGCCGCCGGCTGCGCCTCCGTCTCCGCCAAGAAGGCGTCTCCGCAAGGTCGGGGATGTAGCAAGGCGGCAGGCGGATCAACAGTCGCCGCGTCGCACGACGCGCTCCACCGCGGCAAGCACCGCTGCCGCGGGAGCGCCCCATGCTGCCGCTGCAACCGGAGCGGGATCTTCCCGGGCTGCCGCCTCTGCTCCCGCCAAGCGGCCGAGGGAGCCTACCCCTCCACCTTCCCGCACCAGCCGCGGGCCGGATTTCGACTTATCCGCGTTTAGCTCCGACGAGGAAGAAGAGGAGGAGTAAGTTATTCTCATTGTACTTGTAATTCTTTGATTTCCGTTGTTTTTGTCTTGTCTTATTTTTCACTTGCCTTCCTCTGCATCTCTTCCGTTTCAGGACTCTGGCGCAGAGGGCGGCAAAGAGGGCCAGGGTGCCGGTGATCGTCATCGAGGACGAACCCACTGCATCAACAGGGGACGTGCCCGAGGCGAACTTATCGGACCCGGCGGCTGATCTTCAGAGCAGCCCCCAGCGTAAGTGTTTTGTTTTACTTTCCGCTGTTGGGCGCGCGCAAAGATCCTTGCTATGCTAATACTTGTTTGTTGTCTCGCGCAGGAGCAGAGCAACCTCACCAGGAGAGCCTGGAGACCGCTCCCGAAGCGCCAAGGGAGAGTCCTCCGGCAAGGGAGAGGTCCCCGGCAAGGGAGGCGACTCCGGCAAGGGAGGAGCCCCCGGCAAGGGAGGAGACTCTGGCAGGGGAGGAGCCCCCGGTGAGGAAGGAGACTCCGGCAAGGGAGGAGCCCCCGGCACGGCAAGGATCTCCGGCAAGGGAGGAGCCCCCGGCAAGAGAGGAGACTCTGGCAGGGGAGGAGCCCCCGGCGAGGGAGGAGACTCCGGCAAGGGAGGAGCCCCCGGCACGGCAAGGATCTCCGGCAAGGGATCGCGCCAGCGATCCCCCGGCGATGGAGACCACAGCGGCAGGCCCTGGCACAGGTAACTTCCTCGCTTCCAAACTCCCCTTGCTTCTTCGGCTTCTTGATCTTCCTCTTGGATTTTGCTCGAATTTTTCTTGAATCTTCTCCCCTCTTCCGGCCATCAGATCCATCTGCTGCAGAGCCGATGGAGACGGAGGCCACCGTCGAGGAAGCAGCCGGCGCCGGCGAGGAGGCCGCCAGGGCTGCCGCCGCGGAGGCGGGCGGGGAGTCTGGCGGTCGTACTGACGACCCGGAGGCCACAGGAGCGCCAGGCGCTGCTCCGACCATTGACTCCTCCGCCGCTGCCGCCGCGGCAGGCTCCGAAGAGCCCCAGCCTGGCATCTACCTGAAGGCCGGCGAGAACATCTTCATCAGCCTCCCCTGGGCATCAAGCTCCAGGGCGCCGATCGAGGGGGATACGCTGGACGGAGAGGTGCTTGCCTCTGCCGGGCTGAAGCTGGTTGACGCGCCAAGCAGCAGCAGCGGCGATCCTGAAGAGGAGCGCCTGCCGCGGAAGCTAGTGGCGCTCTACCGCACCCGGCAGGCCAAGCTGGAGTCCCGCGAAGCGCTCGTGGCGAAGGCTGGTGCCGACATCGAGAAGCGCGCAGAAGAGCTCCGGGGCGCCAACCAAGAAGCTCTCCGCTCCCTGGCAAGGGAGCGGGAGGAACTTGCCGAGGCGCAGCAAGCCTTCCTTCTCGAGAAGGCGGACATCGAGGAGCGCCAATGCCTTGCCGCGGAGAAGTTTTCTTCGCAGGAGGGTGACTTGGCGCAGCGGAAGGTCAACCTTGACAGCCACGAGGAGGAACTTGCCGCGCGCGAGCGGGCAGTTGGCGGAGCCGTCAAGCAGGCCGAAGATGCCGCCACAGCTGCCGAGGCCGCCAAGGCTGAGCTGGAGCTGAAGGTGACGCAGCTGGAGGCGGACCTCAAGGCGAGCGGCGATGAGCTTGTCGCGGTCAAGCTCGAGCGTGAGAGGGATGCCAACAGCTATTCGGAGCTGCAGGCCCTTTTCGCCGAAAAGGGCAAGGAACTGGACGCCGCCAAGAACTCCAACGCTGATCTCGAAGTGAAGCTGGCGGCCCTGACCAGATCCCTGGACAGCGCCAAGGTGCAGGAAACGGCCCTGAAGGAGGAGGTCAGGGCCGGCAAGGTGCTGCTGGCGAAGGCCGCCGCCGCCCGGAAGACTTTGTCGGAGGATGTGGAGCGCTGGACGGAGGGCCTGGTGGACGTCGCCGCGGATGTCGACAAGGAGCTGGCGCAGTTGGGGATGGTGGATCTCGGGTACTCCTCCGACGAGAACCTCCAACCCAGCGCCAAGCTTCCCCTGTTCTTCAAAGGCGTGGCGACGGCGCTCCAGCGAATCCGGGAGCAGTTCCCAAAGCAGCTTGCCGACGAGTCGCGCAAGATCTGTGCGGGAGCTCTCCAGAAGGTGTTGATGAAGGTGGCCTTCCGCAACCCAGGCCTCCACCTCAACAACGTCCTCCGAAGCCTGCCGCCAGATGCTGATCAGGAGGAGCTCAAGGCCCTTGTCGCACCTATCGTGGACAAGGTGAGCGGAATCAGGAGGGTCGAAGGCGACCATGTAGACTAGGCCGTTTATCTTCTTCTTTCCATGTCGCTGTCAATTATGTTATGAAAAGCAGTCTGTTAGAGCTGCGACAAGTTATTCTGTAATATACTCTATCCTTGGCTAGTAATTGCTATGTTATTTCCTTTACTTGCTTCCTCCCTTTGTATGCTTTTACCCTACGCTTTTAGGGAACTTGTCAGCGCAGGCCCCTCTGCCGCGAGCGCTGAGTGCGAAATGTCAGCAGCGCGCTTGCAGTGCCACAGCCGGCAAGAACCTCGTCACAGAGCTAGTCGTGGCTCGCTTAAGTTGTTGAGCGGACTCGAAACAACAGTAAGGGCGCAACTTAGCTACGAGTTGGTTGGTGCCTGCGCCGACAAGAAAACTTGTCGCAGCTAGCCACGGCTTGCCTAAGTTGTTGAGCGGGGCTCGAAACAACAGTAAGGGCGCGGCCAACCACGAGTCAGTTCCTCCGCGCACAGGTTTTCCATACAAGGGACGATCGCAAGAAGGAAGATAACTCTATAAATTTAACTGCTATGTTATTTCCTTTACTTGACTCCTTCCTTTGTATTTTTTTACCCTGCGCATATAGGGAACTTGCCGGCGCGGGCACGCTTGCCGCGAGTGCTGAGTGCGGAACGTCAGCGATCTGCGGGCGGTGCTGCGGCCGACAAGAAACCTTGTCACGGAGCTAATTGCGGCTCACTTAAGTTGTTGAGCGGACTCGAAACAACAGTAAGGGCGCAACTAGCTACGAGTCGTCTCCTCTGCGCCCAGGTTTCCCATACAAAGCACGGGCGTTCAAGGAAAATAACTCAAAAATCTAAAGGGAATCTGATTGCTCAAACTCTGGCACTTATCTTTTTCTATTGTTTGCTTTCCCGGGGTATGTGCTAAGCACATAATCTTTATGCACGGGGTCTGCGCCCGGCTTTGTACAAAGGATTACATGCAATAGCGGCAAGACTTTGTACAAATGAGTGGTTGCCGGACAGGGTCCGACAACCGCGCCTCACGGGCAAAGCTTGCGAAGATGTGCAATATTCTAGGAGTTGCTCACTGGCACGCCATCTTTGGTCCCAAGGCGGACAGCGCCGAGCCTAGTGACTCGCTTCACCCGGCAAGGGCCTTCCCACTTCGGCGTCAACTTGTCGGAAACCTTGGCGGACTGATCACGCCAAAGAGACAAGGTCGCCTTCCTCGAAACTTCTGGCTTTAACTTTGCGGCTATGATAGCGGCGCAAAGCTTGCTGGTAGCGAGCGGCTCGCGCAGCAGCCTGAAGACGATCTTCCTCAAGGAGCAGCGCGTCATCTTGCCGCAGCTGCTCTTGCTCAAGCTCATCACACGCGAGCACTCGAGGTGACCCGTATACGAGTTCCGTGGGGATAACTGCCTCCGCTCCATAGACTAGAGCGAAGGGTGTCTGGCTGGTGGCTCGATTTGGCATCATTCTGATCGACCAAAGAACCACCGGCAGCTCCGCGCTAAAGCCTCTGCCGGAGAGGCGGGCGGTGGCGGCGAACGGTGCGAGGAACGAGATATGCTCAGACTTCTAACTGCGTTAGAAGGAGCAACATCTTATCCGAGCGACCGCGCCACGCTCGCGCCAGCATGTTGGCGCGTGTGCTGATCTTGAGCACTCCGGGATCCGCCAGCTTGATCTTGGCCCAGCAGACCTATGGTACCATGGGTACCAGGACGCTGCTGGTCCCGCGCCTCCTGGGACGGGCGCGGTGCATGTATGGACGCCGAGGTCTTGGAGTGCGCGCGGTCGTTGTGGGAGGCGACCGCGCCGCCGACGTGCGGCGCAGCCTGGTCCTTGGACCTGGCAGCGCCACGAGTCTCCCCGTCGGCGCCCGCTCTTCCGCCGGCGCCTGCTCCACCAGCCGTCCGCTCCGGCGATGGCGGGCTCGGCGCAGACGGAGCGGCTACCTCCGAAGTCTTCTTCTTCGGTGGCATGTTGATGAAGACGATGAAGATTCGGCTTGCGCGAACGCCGGATCAGGTTCGCACAACCTCGACGCACCCCCTACCTGGCGCGCCAAAGATGTCGGGGGTGTCTGATCCCTCGCACACCTATGGGGATCGGCGGACCGAGCCCCTTTTGGTTCGGCAGGGGGCGGTGGATGCACAAAGAGCAGATCGAGGCGAAACACACGAGCGAGATGGTCGGTTTACCCAGGTTCGGGCCGCACGGATGCGTAAAACCCTACTCCTGCTTTGGTGGTTGTATTGAGTTCTTGCTCGGGAGCGGCGAGTGCTACAGTACACTCAAGCAGCTGGCGAGACCGAGCATGAGAATGGCTGTCCTCCCCCCTCTGTTGCGCATGGGCCTCCTTTTATATGTCTAAGGGGTTACCGACAGGTGGCAACAGAGGTGAGGGTAAAAATGTAAAAGGGGTGGTAGTTGGCGCCACCGCCTGCTACAGTCGTATCCTACCTAACTCTGACGGCAGGGGACAAGGGCATTAAATGCCCGTCTGTGTCACCTTGACGGCCCAGAGAGGGACCGCTAGGAACGCCACCGCTTGCCACGATGGTTATCTTGTCAGCACTTGCTTGCCACCGCATGCCCCCGGCTGCACAGCCTCCCGCCACGTATGCCAGGAATGGTCCCAGGGCGACACGTTGGTGGGTGAGCTTAGTAGCTTGCCGCGGCAAGTGCCTTGCCCCGGATGTTGTCTTGTCGCGTCCGGGAGTTTGTCGCTCACCGGGTCTTGTCGGGACGCGCAGTGCGCCGCAGCGAGCTTCTTGAGATGCTTTGGTTGGTCTTCCCGGCAAGCCCCTCTTGCCGGGGTCTCGTCTCCTTCCCGGCAAGCTCCTCTTGCCGGGGCCTTGTTCCCTTCCCGGCAAGCTCCTCTTGCCGGGGTCTTGTCTCCTTCCCGGCAAGCTCCTCTTGCCAGGGCCTTGTTTTGCTCTTTGGATACTTTGTTCTTGAATGGCTCCTAAAGGAACCACGGAGGGTCTTGGCAGTCGCCCGGCAAGCCTTGCCGCGGATCGCTGCGACTGCCCGTGCACAAGTTCGGGATACTAAGGTACCCCTACTTTAGTACACTGACAGTACCCAACTGTCTCCTTTGGGTATCCTATGAAGACAGATTTCTCCGATTTGGGTTTGAGCTTATCATGATGAAACTTTTTCTTATAAGCATCGCAACCCCAAACATTAAGAAACGACAACTTTGGTTTCTTGCCAAACCATAGTTCATATTGTGTCGTCTCAACGGACTTAGATGGTGCCCCTTTTTAATGTGAATGCAGCTGTCTCTAATGCATGATCCCAAAACGATATTGGTAAATCGGTAAGAAACATCATAGATTGTACTATATCCAATAAAGTACGGTTGTGATGTTCGGACACACCATTATGCTTTGGTGTTCCAGGTGGCGTGAGTTGCGAAACTATTCCGCATTGTTTCAAATGTAGACCAAACTCGTAACTCAAATATTTGTCTCCGCGATCAGATTGTAGAAACCTTATTTTCTTGTCACGATGATTTTCCACTTCACTCTGAAATTCCTTAAACTTTTCAAATGTTTCAGACTTATGTTTCATTAAGTAGATATACCCATATTTGCTTAAGTCATTTGTGAAGGTCAGAAAATAACGATACCCGCCGCGAGCCTTAACACTCATCGGATCGCATACATCAGTATGTATTATTTCCAATAAGTCAGTTGCTCGCTCCACTGTTCCGGAGAACGGAGTCTTAGTCATCTTGCCCATGAGGCATGGTTCGCAAGCATCAAGTGATTCCAAAAGCCCATCAGCATGGAGTTTCTTCATGCGCTTTACACCAATATGACCTAAACGGCAGTGCCACAAATAAGTTACATTATCATTATTAACTTTGCATCTTTTGGTTTCAATATTATGAACATGTGTATCACTATGATCGAGATCCAACGAATCATTTTCATTGGGTGTGTAACCATATAATGTTTTATTCATGTAAACAGAACAACAATTGTTCTCTAACTTAAATGAATAACCGTATTGCAATAAACATGATCAAATCATATTCATGCTCAATGCAAAACACCAAATAACACTTATTTAGGTTCAACACTAATCCCGAAAGTATAGGGAGTGTGTGATGATGATCATATCAATCTTGGAACCACTTCCAACACACATCGTCACTTCACCCTTAACTAGTCTCTGTTTATTCTGCAACTCCCGTTTCGAGTTACTAATCTTAGCAACTGATCCAGTATCAAATACTGAGGGGTTGCTATAAACACTAGTAAAGACACATCAATAACATGTATATCAAATATACTTATGTTCACTTTGCCATCCTTCTTATCCGCCAATCACTTGGGGAAGTTCCTTTTCCAATGACCAGTCCCTTTGAAGTAGAAGCACTAAGTCTCAGGCTTAGGACCAGACTTGGGCTTCTTCACTTGAGCAGCAACTTGCTTGCTGTTTTTCTTGAAGTTCCCCTTTTTTCCTTTGCCCTTTTCTTGAAACTAGTGATCTTGTCATCAACACTTGATGCTCTTTCTTGATTTCTACCTTCGTCGATTTTAGCATCACGAAGAGCTTGGGAATTGTATCCGTTATCCCTTGCATATTATAGTTCATCACGAAGTTCTACTAACTTGGTGATGGTGACTAGAGAATTCTGTCAATCACTATCTTATCTGGAAGATTAACTCCCACTTGATTCAAGCGATTGTAGTACCCAGACAATCTGAGCACATGCTCACTAGTTGAGCGATTCTCCTCCATCTTTTAGCTATAGAACTTGTTGGAGACTTCATATCTCTCAGCTCGGGTATTTGCTTGAAATATTAACTTCAACTCCTGGAACATCTCATATGGTCCATGACGTTCAAAACGTCTTTGAAGTCCCGATTCTAAGTCGTTAAGCATGGTGCACTAAACTATCAAGTAGTCATCATATTGAGCTAGCCAAATGTTCATAACATCTGCATCTGCTCCTGCAACAGGTCTGTCACCCAGCGGTGCATCAAGGACATAATTCTTCTGTGCAGAAATGAGGATAAACCTCAGATCACGGATCCAATCCGCATCATTGCTACTAACATCTTTCAACACAATTTTTCTCTAGGAACATATCAAAATAAACATATGAAAGCAACAACGCGAGCTATTGATCTACAACATAGATATGCTAATACTACCAGGACTAAGTTCATGATAAATTAAAGTTCAATTAATCATATTACTTAAGAACTCCCACTTAGATAGACATCCCTCTAATCCTCTAAGTGATCACGTGATCCAAATCAACTAAACCATAACCGATCATCACGTGAAATGGATTAGTTTTCAATGGTGAACATCATTATGTTGATCATATCTACTATATGATTCACGCTCGACCTTTCGGTCTCCGTGTTCCGAGGCCATATCTGCATATGCTAGGCTCGTCAAGTTTAACCTGAGTATTCTCCGTCTGCAAAACTGGCTTGCACCCGTTGTAGATGGACATAGAGCTTATCACACCCGATCATCACGTGGTGTCTGGGCACGACGAACTTTGGCAACGACGCATACTCAGGGAGAACACTTCTTGATAATTTAGTGAGAGATCATCTTATAATGCTACCGTCAATCAAAGAAAGATAAGATGCATAAAAGATAAACATCACATGCAATCAATATAAGTGATATGATATGGCCATCATCATCTTGTGCTTGTGATCTCCATCTCCGAAGCACCGTCATGATCACCACCGTCACCGGCGCGACAGCTTGATCTCCATCGTAGCATCGTTGTCGTCTCGCCAATCTTATGCTTCTACGACTGTCGCTACCGCTTAGTGATAAAGTAAAGCATTACAGGGCGATTGCATTGCATACAATAAAGCGACAACCATATGACTCCTGCCAGTTGCCGATAACTCAGTTACAAAACATGATCATCTCATACAATAAAATTTAGCATCATGTCTTGACCATATCACATCACAACATGCCCTGCAAAAACAAGTTAGACGTCCTCTACTTTGTTTGTTGCAAGTTTTACGTGGCTGCTGCGGGCTTAAGTAAGAACCAATCTTACCTACGCATCAAAACCACAACGATGGTTTGTCAAGTTCATGTCGTTTTAACCTTCGCAAGGACCGGGCGTAGCCACACTCGGTTCAACTAATGTTGGAGAAACTGACACCCGCCAGCCACCTGTGTGCAAAGCACGGCGGTAGAACCAGTCTCGCGTAAGCGTACGCGTAATGTCGGTCCGGGCCGCTTCATCCAACAATACCGCCGAACCAAAGTATGACATGCTGGTAGGCAGTATGACTTATATCGCCCACAACTCACTTGTGTTCTACTCGTGCATATAACATCAAACCATAAAACTTAGGCTCTGATACCACTGTTGGGGAACGTAGTAATTTCAAAAAAAAATCCTACGCACACCCAAGATCATGGTGATGCATAGCAACGAGAGGGGAGAGTGTTATCTACGTACCCTCGTAGACCGAAGCGGAAGCATTGACGCAACATAGAGGAAGTAGTCGTACGTCTTCCCGGTCCAACCGATCCAAGCACCGTTACTTTGGCACCTCCGAGTTCTTGACACACGTACAGCTCGATGACGCACCCCGCGCTCCAATCCAGCAAAGCTTTCGGGGAGGAGTTTCGTCAGCACGACGGCGTGGTGACGATCTTGATGTTTAACCGTCGCAGGGCTTCGCCTAAGCACCGCTACAATATGATCGGGGTGTAATATCGTGGAGGGGGGCACCGCACACGGCTAAGGAACGATCACGAAGATCAACTTGTGTGTCCTAGGGTGCCCCCTTGCCCCCGTATATAAAGGAGCTAAGGGGGGGTGCGGCCGGCCCTAGTAGGAGGCGCGCAGGAGGAGTCCTACTCCTACCGGGAGTAGGACTCCCCTCCCTTTCCTTGTCCAAGTAGGAGAGGGGGAAGGAAGGGAGAGAGGAGAGGAAGGAAAGGGGGGGCGCCGCCCCTCCCTCCTTGTCCAATTCGGACTAGGGGGAGAGGGGGCGCGCGGCCTGCCCTGGCTGCCTTTCCTCTTCTCCACTTTAGGCCCATGAGGCCCATTAACCCCCCGGGGGGTTCCGGTAACCCCCCGGTTCTCCGGTTTTATCCGAAACTTCCCCGGAACACTTCCGGTGTCCGAATATAGCCATCCAATATATCAATCTTTATGTCTCGACCATTTCGAGACTCCTCATCATGTCTGTGATCACATCCGGGACTCCGAACAACCTTCGGTACATCAAAATACATAAAGTCATAATGAAACTGTCATCATAACTTTAAGCGTGCGAACCCTACGGTTCGAGAACAATGTAGACATGACCGAGACACATCTCCGGTCAATAACCAACAGCAGGACCTGGATGCCCATATTGGCTCCTACATATTCTACGAAGATCTTTATCGGTCAGACCGCACAACAACATACGTTGTTCCCTTTGTCATCGGTATGTTACTTGCCCGAGATTCGATCGTCGGTATCCAATATCTAGTTCAATCTCGTTACCGGAAAGTCTCTTTACTCGTTTCGTAATACATCATCCCGCAACTAACTCATTAGTTGCAATGCTTGCAAGGCTTAAGTGATGTGCATTACCGAGAGGGCCCAGAGATACCTCTTCGACGATCGGAGTGACAAATCCTAATCTCGAAATACGTCAACCCAACATGTACCTTTGGAGACACCTGTAGAGCACCTTTATAATCACCCAGTTGCGTTGTGACGTTTGGTAGCACACAAAGTGTTCCTCCGGCACACGGGAGTTACATAATCTCATAGTCATAGGAACATGTATAAGTCATGAAGAAAGCAATAGCAACAAACTAAACGATCGGGTGCTAAGCTAGTGGAATGGGTCATGTCAATCAGATCATTCAACTAATGATGTGATCTCATTAATCAAATGACAACTCTTTGTCCATGGTTAGGAAACATAACCATCTTTGATTCACGAGCTAGTCAAGTAGAGGCATACTAGTGACACTTTGTTTGTCTATGTATTCACACATGTATTATGTTTCCGGTTAATACAATTCTAGCATGAATAATAAACATTTATCATGATATAAGGAAATAAATAATATCTTTATTATTGCCTCTAGGGCATATTTCCTTCACGAATATAGTCGTCCAATATATCGATCTTTATGTCTCGACCATTTCGAGACTCCTCGTCATGTCCCTGATCTCATCCGGGACTCCGAACTCCTTCGGTACATCAAAACACATAAACTCATAATATAACCGGCATCGAACTTTAAGCGTGCGGACCCTACGGGTTCGAGAACTATGTAGACATGACCGAGACACATCTCTGGTCAATAACCAATAGCGGAACCTGGATGCTCATATTGGCTCCTACATATTCTACGAAGATCTTTATCAGTCAAACCACATAAAAACATACGTTGTTCCCTTTGTCATCGGTATGTTACTTGCCCGAGATTCGATCGTCGGTATCTCAATACCTAGTTCAATCTCGTTACCGGCAAGTCTCTTTACTCGTTCCGTAACACATCATCCCGCAACTAACTCATTAGTTGCAATGCTTGCAAGGCTTATAGTGATGTGCATTACCGAGTGGGCCTAGAGATACCTCTCCGATAAACGGAGTGACAAATCCTAATCTCGAAATACGCCAACCCAAGAAGTACCTTCGGAGACACCTGTAGAGCACCTTTATAACCACCTAGTTACGTTGTGACGTTTGGTGGCACACAAAGTGTTCCTCCGGTAAACGGGAGTTGCATAATCTCATAGTCATAGGAACATGTATAAGTCATGAAGAAATCAATAGCAACAAACTAAATGATCAAGTGCTATGCTAACGGAATGGGTCAAGTCAATCACATCATTCTCCTAATGATGTGATCCCGTTAATCAAATGACAACTCATGTCTATGGTTAGGAAACATAACCATCTTTGATCAACGAGCTAGTCAAGTGGAGGCATACTAGTGACACTTTGTTTGTCTATGTATTCACACATGTATTATGTTTTCCGTTTAATACAATTATAGCATGAATAATAAACATATATCATGATATAAGGAAATAAATAATAACTTTATTATTGCCTCTAGGGCATATTTCCTTCACTATGTCCATCTACAACGGGTGCAAGCCAGTTTTGCACACGCAGAAATACTTGGGTTAAACTTGACGAGCCTAGCATATGCAGATATGGCCTCAGAACACTGAGACCGAAAGGTCGAGCGTGAATCATATAGTAGATATGATCAACATAATGATGTTCACCATTGAAAGCTACTCCATTTCACGTGATGATCGGTTAAGGTTTAGTTGAATTGGATCACGTGAGCACTTAGATGATTAGAGGGATGTCTATCTAAGTGGGAGTTCTTAAGTAATATGATTAATTGAACTTTAATTTATCATGAGCTTAGTCCTGGTAGTATTAGCATATCTATGTTGTAGATCAATAGCTCGCGATGTTACTCCCCGTTTAATTTTTATATGTTCCTAGAGAAAACTAAGTTGAAAGATGTTAGTAGCAATGATGCAGATTGGATCCGTGATCTGAGATTTATCCTCATTGCTGCACAGAAGGATTATGTCCTGGATGCACCGCTAGGTGACAAACCTATTGCAGGAGCAGATGCAGATGTTATGAACGTTTGGCTAGCTCAATATGATGACTACTTGATAGTTTAGTGCACCATGCTTAAACGACTTAGAATCGGGATTTCAAAGACGTTTTGAACGTCATGAACCATATGAGATGTTCCAGGAGTTGAAGTTAATATTTCAAGTAAATACCCGAGTTGAGAGATATGAAGTCTCCAACAAGTTCTATAGCTAAAAGATGGAGGAGAATAGCTCAAGCAGTGAGCGTGTGCTCAGATTGTCTGGGTACTACAATCGCTTGAATCAAGTGGGAGTTAATCTTCCAGATAAAATAGTGATTGACAGAATTCTCTAGTCACCATCACCAAGTTAGTAGAACTTCATGATGAACTATAATATGCAAGGGATAACGGAAACGATTCTCAAGCTCTTCGTGATGCTGAAATCGACGAAGGTAGAAATCAAGAAAAGCATAAAGTGTTGATGGTAAACAAAACCACTAGTTTCAAGTAAAGGGACAAAGGGAAGAAAGGGCAACTTCAAG
This sequence comes from Triticum monococcum, assembly GCA_034509565.1. NCBI lineage: Eukaryota > Viridiplantae > Streptophyta > Magnoliopsida > Poales > Poaceae > Triticum > Triticum monococcum. The sequence continues at coordinate 518,374,053 of CM067846.1, forward strand.
AAGAACGGCAAGCAAGTTGCTGCTCAAGTGAAAATCCCAAGTCTGGACCTAAGCCTGAAACTGAGTGCTTCTACTGCAAAGGGACTGGTCACTCGAAGCGGAACTACCCCAAGAAATTGGCGGATAAGAAGGATGGCAAAGTGAACATAGGTATATTTGATATACATGTTATTGATGTGTACTTTACTAATGTTTATAGCAACCCCTTAGTATTTGATACTAGTTCAGTTGCCAAGAATAGTAACTCGAAACGGGAGTTGCAGAATGAACAGAGACTAGTTAAGGGTGAAGTAACGATGTGTATTGGAAATGGTTCCAAGATTGATATGATCATCATCGCACACTCCCTATACTTTCGGGATTAGTGTTAAACCTAAAATAAAATGTTATTTAGTGTTTGCGTTGAGCATGAATATGATTGGATCATGTTTATTGCAATACGAGTATTCATGTAAGTTAGAGAATAATTGTTGTTCTGTTTATATGAATAAAACCTTCTATGGTTATACACCCAATGAAAATGGTTTGTTGGATCTCGATCGTGGTGATACACATTTTTATAATATTGAAGCCAAAAGATGCAAAGTTAATAATGATAGTGCAACTTATTTGTGGCACTGCCGTTTAGGTCATATTGCTGTAAAGCGCATGAAGAAAATCCATGCTGATGGGCTTTTGGAATCACTTGATTATGAATCAGTTGATGCTTGTGAACCATGCCTCATGGGCAAGATGACTAAGACTCTGTTCTCCGGAACAATGGAGGAAGCAACAGATTGGTTGGAAATCATACATACTGATGTATGTGGTCCGATGAATATTGAGGCTCGCGGCAGGTATCATTATTTTCTGATCTTCACAGATGATTTGAGCAGATATGAGTATATCTACTTGATGAAACACAAGTCTGAAACATTTGAAAAGTTCAAAGAATTTCATAGTGAAGTGGAGAATCATCGTAACAAAAATAAAAGTTTCTACGATATGATCGCAGAAGTAAAATATTTGAGTTACGAGTTTGGGCTTCAGTTAAAACAATGTGAAATAGTTTCACTACTAACGCCACCTGGAACACCACAGTGTAATGGTGTGTCCAAACATCGTAACCATACTTTATTAGATATGGTGCGATCTATGATGTCTCTTACCGATTTACCATTATCGTTTTGGGGTTATGCATTAGAGGCAGCTACATTCACATTAAATAGGGCACCATCTAAATCCGTTGAGACGACACCGTATGAACTATGGTTTGGCAAGAAACCTAAGCTGTCGTTTCTTAAAGTTTGAGGTTGCAATGCTTATGTGAAAAAGTTTGAACCTGATAAGCTCAAACCCAAATCGGAGAAGTGCATCTTCATAGGATACCCAAAAGAAAATGTTGGGTACACCTTCTATCACAGATCCGAAGGCAAGATATTCATTGCTGAGAATAGATCCTTTCTAGAGAAGGAGTTTCTCCCGAAAGAAGTGAGTGGGAGGAAAGTTGAACTTGATGAGGTAACTGTACCTGCTCCCTTATTGGAAAGTAGTTCATCACAGAAATCTATAGCTATGACTACTACTCCAATTAGTGAGGAAGCTAATGATGATGATCATGTAACTTCAGATCATGTTACTACCGAACCTCGTAGGTAAACCAGAGTGAGATCCGCACCAGAGTGGTACGGTAATCCTGTTCTGGAAGTCATGTTACTAGACCATGATGAACCTACAAACTATGAAGAAGCGATGGTGAGCCCAGATTCCGCGAAATGGCTTGAGGCCATGAAATCTGAGATGGGATCCATGTATGAGAATAAAGTGTGGACTTTGATTGACTTGCCTATTGATCGACAAGCCATAGAAAAATAAATGGATTTTCAAGAGGAAGACGCACGCTGATAGTAGTGTTACTATCTACAAAGCTAGACTTGTCGAAAAAGATTTTGACAAAGTTCAAGGTGTTGACTATGATGAGATTTTCTCACTCGTAGCGATGCTTAAGTCTGTCCGAATCATGTTAGCAAATTGCCACATTTTATGAAATGTGGCAAATGGATGTCAAAACTACATTCCTTAATGGATTTCTTAAAGAAGAGTTGTATATGATGCAACCAGAAGGTTTTGTCGATCCTAAAGGTGCTAACAAAATGTGCAAGCTCCAGCGATCCATCTATGGACTGGTGAAAGCATCTCGGAGTTGGAATATATACTTTGATAAGTTGATCAAAGCATATAGTTTTATACAGACTTGCGGTGAAGCCTGTATTTACAAGAAAGTGAGTGGGAGGACTATAGCATTCCTGATAAGTATATGTGAATGACATATTGTTGATCGAAGATAATGTAGAATTATTCTGCAAAGCATAAAGGAATGTTTGAAAGGAGTATTTCAAAGAAAGACCTCGGTAAAGCTGCTTACATATTGAGCATCATGATCTATAGAGATAGATCAAGACGCTTGATAAGTTTTTTTCAATGAGTACATACCTTGACAAGATTTTGAAGTAGTTCAAAATGGAATAGTCAAAGAAAGAGTTCTTGCCTGTGTTACAAGGTGTGAAATTGAGTAAGACTCAAAGCCCGACCACGGCAGAAGATAGAAAGAGAATGAAAGTCATTCCCTATGCCTCAGCCATAGGTTCTATAAAGTATGCCATGTTGTGTACCAGATCTATTGTATACCCTACACTGTTTTTGGCATGGGGGTACAATAGTGATCTAGGAGTAGATCACTGGATAGCGGTCAAAATTATCCTTAGTGGAATAAGGATATGTTTCTCGATTATGGAGGTGACAAAAAGGTTCGTCGTAAAGGGTTACGTCGATGCAAATTTTGACACAGATCCAGATGACTCTAAGTCTCAATCTGGATACATATTGAAAGTGGGAGCAATTAGCTAGAGTAACTCCGTGCAGAGCATTGTTGACATAAAAATTTGCAAAATACTTACGGATCTGAATGTGGCAGACCCGTCGACTAAACTTCTCTCAGAAGCAAAACATGATCACACCTTGGTACTCTTTGGGTGTTAATCACATAGCGATGTGAACTAGATTATTGACTCTAGTAAACCCTTTGGGTGTTGGTCACATGTCGATGTGAACTATGGGTGTTAATCACATGGTGATGTGAACTATTGGTATTAAATCACATGGTGATGTGAACTAGATTATTGACTCTAGTGCAAGTGGGAGACTGAAGGAAATATGCCCTAGAGGCAATGATAAAGTTATTATTTATTTCCTTATATCATGATAAATGTTTATTATTCATGCTAGAATTGTATTAACCGGAAACATAATACATGTGCGAATACATAGACAAACAGAGTGTCACTAGTATGCCTCTACTTGACTAGCTCGTTAATCGAAGATGATTATGTTTCCTAGCCATAGACATGAGTTGTCATTTGATTAACGGGATCACATCATTAGGAGAATGATGTGATTGACTTGACCCATTCCATTAGCTTAGCACTTGATCGTTTAGTTTGTTGCTATTGCTTTCTTCATAACTTATACATGTTCCTATGACTATGAGATTATGCAACTCCCGTTTACCGGAGGAACACTTTGTGTGCTACCAAACGTCACAACGTAACTGGGTGATTATAAAGGTGCTCTACAGGTGTCTCCGAAGGTACTTGTTGGGTTGGCGTATTTCGAGATTAGGATTTTTCACTCCGATTGTCGGAGAGGTATCTCTGGGCCCACTCGGTAATGCACATCACTATAAGCCTTGCAAGCATTGCAACTAATGGGTTAGTTGCGGGATGATGTGTGACGGAACGAGTAAAGAGACTTGCCGGTAACGAGATTGAACTAGGTATTGAGATACCGACGATCGAATCTCGGGCAAGTTACATACCGATGACAAAGGGAACAACATATGTTGTTATGCGGTTTGACCGATAAAAATCTTCGTAGAATATGTAGGAGCCATTATGAGCATCCAGGTTCCGCTATTGGTTATTGACCAGAGACGTGTCTCGGTCATGTCTACATAGTTCTCGAACCCGTAGGGTCCGCACGCTTAAAGTTCGATGACGGTTATATTATGAGTTTATGTGTTTTGATGTACCGAAGGAGTTTGGAGTCCCGGATGAGATCAGGGACATGACGAGGAGTCTCAAAATGGTCGAGACGTAAAGATTGATATATTGGACGACTATATTCGGACATCAGAAAGGTTCCGAGTGATTCGGGTATTTTCGGGAGTAACGGGGAGTTACGGGAATTCGCATTGGGCCTTAATGGGCCATACGGGAAAGGAGAGAAAGGCCTCAAAGGGTGGTCGCACCCCTCCCCACGGGCTGGTCTGAATTGGACTAGGGAGGGCGGCGCCCCCTTCCTTCCTTCTCCTTTTTCCTTCCCTTTCCTTCCCTCCTACTCCTACTACTTGGAAGGGCTCCTAGTTCTACTAGGAAAGGAGGAATCCTACTCCCGGTGGGAGTAGGACTCTCCTAGGGCGCACCATAGAGAGGGCCGACCCTCCCCCTCCTCCACTCCTTTATATACGGGCGCAGGGGCACCCCATAGAAACAACAATTGATCCTTTGGATCTCTTAACCGTGTGTGGTGCCCCTCTCCACCATAATCCATCTCGGTCATATCGTAGCGGTGCTTAGGCAAAGCCCTGCGTCGGTAGAACATCATCATCGTCAACACGCCGACGTGCTGACGGAACTCTCCCTCAAAGCTCGGCTGGATCGGAGTTCGAGGGACGTCGTCGAGTTGAACGTGTGCAGAACTCGAAGGTGTCGTGCGTTCGGTACTTGATCGGTCGGATCGTGAAGACGTGCGACTACATCAACTGCGTTGTGCTAACGCTTCCGCTTTCGGTCTACGAGGGTACGTGGACAACACTCTCCCCTCTCGTTGCTATGCATCACCATGATCTTGCGTGTGCGTAGGGAAATTTTTGAAATTACTACGTTCCCCAACACCGTGGCCGTGGCACCACTATGAGAACCTCTCTTTATGCAGATGATGCAGCGGTGTTCATGGCACCCATCAAGAGAGACATTGATAACCTTGCTGGCATTTTGGACTGCTTTGGAGATGCCACCGGTCTGACCACCAACTTCCACAAAAGCTCGGTCGTTCCGATTCGGTGTCGCCACCTCAACCTTGAGCCCATCGTTCAAAATCTACCTGCAAAAAGAGCAGCCTTTCGCATGAAATATTTGGTTCTTCCGCTTTCGGTTTGGAAATTAAAGAAAGTAGACTTCCAGTTCCTCGAAGACAAGGTGGCGGCCAAACTTATTCCATGGGACGGCAACAACATCACCGCTATTGGTCGCACCACCTTGGTGAAGTCTGTGCTATCCTGCTTCTTGGTTTACTTCATCACATCTATCCACATCCCGCTGAGCACCCTACATAACACAAGCAAGTTACAACGCGCTTTTCTATGGTCTGGCTCAGACAAAACCTCTGGAGCAAAATGCAAGGTCACTTGGGACTTAGTTTGCCGCCCTTACGAGCGTGGAGGCCTCGGCGTGCTAAACACCGTCAAATTCGCACGCGCACTGCGCTTGCGTTGGATATGGTTTGAGTGGACGGTGCCACCCAAAATGTGGGTGGGCTTGGGCAACCCATGTGATGAAGAGGATTACAATTTTTCTATGCCTCCACCGTTATCACCATTGGAATTCCCTTCTGGGATGCGCCTTGGGTTCATGGCCGCAAACCGAAGGATATTGCGCCGCTCATCCACGACGCATCCACAAGAAAAAACTGGAAGGTCAATGAAGCACTCAACGAGGGCGCATAGATCTCCAAAATCAAGATGGCTATCGCCTTCACTATGGCTCACATTCACCAATTTGTGGAGCTTTGGATGCTCATTTCAGAATTCCACCTAGAGGAGCATGCGGAGGACGAGATCTCTTGGAAGCACACTACGAATGGTCAATACTCGGCGGCGTCTGCTTACTCGGCGCAATTCTTCAAAACCTTCTACTCTTCCATGGATCACACGGTGTGGAAAGCCTGGGCATCGCCTAAGGTGAAGTTCTTTGCGTGGCTTGCCATCCAGGACCGGATTTGGACCATCGCCTACCACGCCGGGGATGGCCGAATTGCCATCTTTGCCCTCTCTGCAAACGGGAGCCGGAGTCTGGACTACACCTCTTCGTCAAGTGTCATTTTACCCTTCGCCTTTGGAATTTGGTCAACGGGTGGCTAAACCTCGACAACCTTCACACTTCGACATGGCACCTTCAGGACTCCATTAAGGATTGGTGGGTGAGTTAATCGAGTTTGTGCACTCCCAACAAAAAAGCCATGGCATCCCTCACCATGCTTATCGGATGGACCATTTGGAATGAGAGGAACGCACGCATTTTCTGCAACAAGAGCATGCCACCCCCAATTCTGCTAAGCAACATCAAAAGTGAAGCCCTCACCTGGGTCACCGTCGGGGCTAAGAAGCTAGGTACTATAATACCGGGAGAGTAACACCACTTTGTATTTGTTGGGCTCGTGTAAAAACTCTATTCTCTCTTAATTAATATACGAAGCAAATCTTTTGCCTCGGTTTGAAAAAAATACTTCCAACACAACAAATGCCATGGAAACCGTTCGTTTTGCCATGCACCCAGGGAACGTTCGCTGAATAGCATTACCCACACAGCAAAAAAACATTCACACGCCTGTAATGCTTTTCTTCCCCACCTTTGTATTCAGAGGCACCAAAACTCGTGATGAATGACAAGATGCCGCAACACAGTGTAGAGAAGGTGAACAAAAGTAAGTAACCTGGACGTGGGATAAGGAACAAGAATTACAAACCTCAACAACTCTCGACTGTTACAGGCATCGCTGCCATAATATGAGTACATGGGGCATCACCTAAATTCTGTGAGCGCCATCCATCAAACTATGTCTGACTACAAAATATACTCATTCCCAATTACATGACGCTTTGACATAACGAGTGCAAGAAAATCTACTGATACATCATCACCGAACACACCAACAACCTAGAGTTCCAAGAATCGTCAATGCAAAACAAGAAACACTAGAAACAACCTAATCAGATGCAATTCTTATTCTTCCTCTTGTTATGTCGTGAAGAAAGACCATAGCGTTTTCCCAATCGATTTGTTTCGCCTCTCTGAATCATCATCATCATCATCCTCGTCATCATCTTCGACGCCCCCACGCTCACTTCCTGATGGTGTCATGGGCATCGCATCTTCACCTTGTTCACCATCCACAACAATATCACCATACTCCTCACCGGCAGTAGCATGGGCATCAACAGTTTCAGCCTAACATCAATGACAGGTTACCAGTTTATTAGCCCAGGTAAACACACATGCACCTGACATAGCGCATCAGAGTCTCTCTCTCTCTTACCCGGGAGAACTCTTGCAACTGCGATGCACCATCAGCTGATTCAGAAGGCCCCATCCTCTTGCTATCAGCAGCTTTAGAGGTTCCTTCCGTGTCATCAGCAGTAGTTTCTACCGTCCGCTTTTTCCCTGTCCTCCCACCTTTCTTTTTCTCCGGTGCAGGAGGAGCTGCTGCCGCCGCATTTGCACTATACCAAGATGCAAAATGACAATATTATTCATTTACTAACTCCACGGTTCCAAGGAATGCAAGAGAAGACAACCCAGAGCAGAAATGAAATAGGGAAAGGTCAATTTAACTTACACTGTAGTGCGTCTCAAATTGTAGCGTTTTTCACCTGGGGCTTGCGTTGACGGGCCGGCTGGCTGCCGCCTCTTGCGACGCTGCCCACCAACTGAAACACTTTCAGATTGTGCTTCACTAATTTCTTCATCACTGATATCTGGTCCAGCAAGGCGCCTCTTCCGTGTACCGCCAACAGTGACTGAATCTTCCTGATCATCGTTCTTTTCATCTAAATTCTCACCAAGAATTACTTTAGCATCTTCAAGCACTGCACGAACCGACTTTGTCTTTTTCACCCCTCTTGGTCTACCCCTCCGTTTTGGAGGATTTGATGCTTCAGGTTGCAAATCTACTTCAGGGGCAGCCGTTGAGTCCTTTCCATTTTGGTCTACAGAGGCAATTGTTGTGTCAACTGCCATGTCATTAGCAGCAGCAAATGGCTGAGTTCCATGAACATCTATACAATTATCTGCGACTCCAACAGAAGACTCGATCTGGATATCATCAGCTATATCAAGCCTTTCGGATTCTTCATTCCCCCTTGCTCCACTGTCGGAAGGGAGACCCTCAACATCAAAAGAATTATTTGCTGCCTGATAGACAGGAGTTGGCTCATAATCTGCTTCACTCGGTGAGGCTTCCTCTAATCTCGCACCAAAAGGAATGTTTATTTCCGCTTCCTGTTCCGATGACTGCTCGGCCTTTGTCCTAGGAGAGAACTTGAAAAGCCTTGAACACTTCTGCAACAGTGAGAAACGACCAGCTGAATTAACAAGTGTTCCTGTGTCTTGAGCCAAAGCATCAGTGTTCGGGGAACGATCATCTCCCTCAACAGCCAAACTTGGGTGGTCAATATCAGCATCATCCTTGAGAGATAGATCACCAAAGCCCTCAAAAACAGAAACCCCACAGCTTTTGCACACCTTGTACTTTTCAAACATGTCAATGAGGTTATTCCTGTCCCTGTTGTATGCTTCTCGACGATCCTTCAGACTCTTGCTGAGTGCATGAAGGCTATCAATGTCTCTTCTAATGTCTGCCTTGTCAGTTTCCAATTTTCGCTTCTCCTCCACTAGAACTTCTTTTTCCCTCAGCAGCTGTTGTTTCTCCAATGTTATCTTTTGAATCTTGGACTCATTCAAATCAACAGCATGCTTTAGTTCATTTTCTACAAAATCCCTTTTCTTATTTAACGCATCCTCCTTCTGTTCCAGTTCCTTCTGTTTAATTGCTAGTTTATTCGCTATCTCCATCTCCAGTTCATGTCGATGGAGCTGCAAATTACGCTGAAGATCAGCACGTTCTCTCTTCAGATATTCATCAATCTCCTCACGCTGGTGTTTTATATCATCAGCCAAAGCTTTTTCCTTGAGTGCAAGATTATCCTGCTGCTCCTTGTACTTTGCATCCATTTCATCCTGTGTATCCTTGAATCTCTTCTCTTCATTGTGACGCCACCTTTCTAGATTTGTTTTTTCATTCTTGAGCACCTTTGCCTCCTCTTCTAGCCGAGCTCTTTTTTCATCAAGCTGCTCCCACTCTTCTTCAAATTTCTGCCGCTGCTTCCTCAAATCTTCAGTTTCTTCCGAGAGGGAATTGCTTCGCATTCTATACTCATCAATCTCCTTCTTCAGTTGTGCTGTCAGCATGCTGTGCTCTTGCCTCTCTTCCTCTGTAACTTTCAAATTGTTCTGTTCTTCTAAAATTTGCTTCTTTTCAGCTTCAATTGTGGCTTTCAGCCTTTCAACATCCGATCTGTACATCTCAGCCTGTTTTCGTTCATGATCTACTTGCAGCTTTTCTTCAGATAACTTATCCTTCTCAAGTTTCAGTGACTCATCCCACTTCTTCAAAGCTTTCGACTTGGTATCAAGGTCATTCTGCAATTCTTCCAGCTTTTTCTTGCTTTCATTTAACGCTTGCTCCCTTTTAGATATTTTGTTCTCCCGAGAACTGAGATCTTTTTCCTTCTTTACCAAATCAGCTTCCCTATGTTTCATCTTTTCATCAAAGGATTTCCTCTCACTCTCCAGCTCTAATTCAAAATCTCGTCTTTTTGCTTCAAGCTTCACCTCATGATCCTCGATAAGCTTCTGAAGCCCCATCTGAAACAGATTTCTCCGACAATATCAGATCACTGAAAAAGGTGCATGTTACACATAATATTCTGTGTGTCAAATATTCCAAAGAGGATGCTAGGAACATGAACATCTGTAGCTGACAAGCATAAGGAATAGAACAGAGTATCTGTATGAAAAGCTCGATGGCTCGAAAGTAATGAGATGAACACAGGATAGTGGCCAATCCGGCCAATTTACACATGACAAGGTGGGCAAGTGAAATAGCACAATGGGTAAAATAATAAGCTAAGCATATCAACCTGTAAAAAGTTACAGAATAACATATACTCCCTCAGTCCGGAAATACTTGTCTGAAAAATGGATGTATTAGAACTAAAATATGACTAGATACATCCATTGCTCCGACATGTATTTCCGGACGGAAGGAGTATATAGGGGAAAAGTCCACAGAAAAAACTAGAGAACATAAAATATCAACGGTACTCCCTCCGTAAAGAAATATAAGAGCGTTTAGATCACTACTTTACTAATCTAAACGCTCTTATATTTCTTTACAGAGGAAGTACATATTTAATATGCCATTAATTTTCCCCAAGGGTAAAATGCTCGAACTGCATAATGATCAAATAAATGTAACAGCAACATCACTTGTACCCATTTATTCATAATGCCACAAATGGAGAGCAGACTGTTCATCGGTGTGTTACTTACTTTTTCTCTTGCACTAGCTTTTTCTTCTCTCTCAGATAACTTTTTCTCCTTTTTTTCCAAAATCTTGTGCTTTGCGTCAGCATCCTGCAAATGAATAGAAAATAAACAACATATATCTTTTTATTTTACTATCAACTCGTCATAACCCAGAATGAGGAGAAAAGAATGCAGGACCCATCACTGGGTTACCTTCTCTTGTGAGCGTAATTCATTTAGCCTTTTGGCAATATCATCCTCCTTTGTTTTCAAAATGATTTTAGTTGACTCCACTGTCTTCTTTGCCTCCTCCAATTCTTCCTGTTTTATCTTACAAAGTTTGTCATTCTCATTTGCTCTCTCCTCTCTGTCATTTACAGATCTCTGCAAATCAACGAGTCTGTTCTGACTTTCTTTAAGCTTTTTCTCCCAGTCTTGCAGAGATTCCTCCTGCTCCTTGAGTTGCTTCTCTCGGGCCTTCCTCCTGTACGTAACCAAAACAATGAAACACAATACACAATATTATCACCTGCATAGCACGGTATAAAGTAGAGAAAGAAGACAGAGGAAATTGGCATACTCAGTCTCAAAATATAGCTTCTCCTTCTCCAACCTACGTTGCCGAGCTTCTGCCTCCTCTAAATCTCTGTCAGCTTGTGACTTCTTACGGTTTGCCTCCGCAAGCTTCGCATCTGCAGCATGAAGCTTCCCCTCGATCTCCAAAGATTTTTCCTCCAAATTAGCCTCAAGAGATTGAGCATCAGCTATCTTTTTCTGAGATGTGAACTTAACCTCAGCTATCTCTGATCGAATTTCACGTAGTGCCTTTTCAAGCTGCATATAAAGACAAACAAAAAGTCATAAGGTAAACCAGAATAAGAAAAATTGGAGTGCTTAATCAGTTTAAAACAGAGAGTAGTGCTTTCAGTAAAAGCAATACTGATGACTACAGTGGGTGCAGCAGCCTCTAATATTCATACCAACTCATTTTGGCTATTAGAGGGTATACTAAAAAGTTAGATTACATAAAGCACACAACTGTAAGTATTGAACAACTTCCAAGAATCAAATATCTATGTAAAATGCAGTGCAAAAATAGATATGCTCATTAGATCTCTGCAATTGGCAGAGTAGCCAGGTCAGAATGGTGATGATAAATGACAAGAACAAAAAATTATGGGATAGAGAACAACATACATCAGCTACACATTGTTTCTCAACACCCAGTGATTTCCGCATGTTTTCTTCTCGCCTTTCATATTCTGATATAGCATTCAAATGTGCAGCTTGTTCCCGCTTTAAGATCTCCTCCTTTTGTGTCAGCACGTGGGTGACTTCGTCAAATTTGGCTGCCCACTCTTTTTTCTCAATCAAGAGCAGCCCCATATTGTATTGATATTCATGTAACTGTAAGACATACACATGAAAACACACATGTCAATAACTGTAACTGTTATGGGAATGAACAAAGTACAAAACAGAAGGTTAAATATCCTGACAGAAAATACTGTGATGAGGAAAAAGGAAATTTCTGAAGCAACATCCAAATTACACAAGGTGAGTGAGAAGGAAAATGCAAAAATACGCATAATAATTTTCACCACTGCTTAACTTTTTACCTGTCCATATTATTGGTTTTAGAAGGCAGAAAACACTCGCATTACTGAGAAGTGTTAAATGGTACTATAAGCAGAACCAATGTAACACTCTGCACTGCTTTGTTGAAAATGGTATAAGCAGACAGTTTTCTGGCTGTCTGGCCAAAACAGCCAGAAAAATGAGTTCTTCCATGGGTCACATGGAAATCTGATTCTTTAAGAACCAGCAAAGGCCAAAGGGTACAGTTTCGTCGTGCTAACAAGAAATTGTCAAAACCCTATCTTCTGAAAGGATTGCTGGTTTAAATCGAAAAGTTTGAGGCATGACTGATTTTAATAATGGTGTTATTTTTACTTTTCAAAATCTGACGACATGTGATAAAGAGAATACGTACTATATAGGATAATAGTACAGTACTGCATAGTTGGCCTTACTTGTGAATCTTATAATTTAAATAATTCGGGACAGAAGTCGAAGCGAGTAAAGAGACATAGCCCGAAACAAGATTCAAAAGTTGCATGGACTGGGGGAAAAAACGGGGGCAAAGATTGGGCAAAACCTCCTGCTCGAGCTCGGCAGCTCTCTGTGAAGTCCCTTTGGCCTTGCCAAGGGGCGCAGATGCGGGCGGAGCGCCACCACCGGCCCGCTGGTTCCCTGGAGACGGCGTGGACCAGCCGTTCCATCCTTTCCCCTGCGGAGTAAACATCACGGCTTCTTGCTCCCAATTCCTTCACGGCGCATCAAAGAAACGAGGCGCCGCTCCCCTACCTGCAGTTCCAGAGGCCAAGAAAGGCACAAAGGTTACCAACCAAGCTCCCTCCAACAAAACCCTAACCACCAAGAAAACCCGGCAAAGGAAACCCTAATTGCCAAGAAACGCAGAGAATCCCGCCCCCGGAGCCGCGAGAAAGCCCCGCATTAGCAAGCGAGGACGGGCGTCCCCCGCCGAGAAGTCCGAATTTCAAACCCTCGAAATCCCAAGAAACCCCCCAAGAAACAAGCGGCGGAAAGAAGGTTAACGGATCTGCGAGGAGGGCGCTCACCGGGAGGTGCCCGGCGGCCACGGCGCGGCGCGGCGCGGCGGCGCGGTGGAGGCCGGCTGTGCGGGCGCGCGAGGGGCCGGGCTGGGCTAGGTCGGGGCTGCTGGTGCTCTGGGGGTTGGGTAGGTGCGTCGTGCGGCTGCGGTCAGATTTGGGAAAGGAGCGGGGAGACGGGGAGAGAGAAAGAGAAAAAGAGGGGGGAAGAGGCGGGCGGGGGGCTGGATGTAAATTGGCAGGGGGGCCGGGCGTCTGGCTGAAAAGCGGTGCTCGCGAGGGGAGCGTGCGGTGCGGCAAATGACCACGATGCCCCCTTGCATTTTGTGATGCTTTTTCGATGATGTAATCATGGGGCTCCGACTTGGCCCCCTCCCATTGGACGATCATTTGATGACCCATCTAGCATAACAACGGCATCAGTGCTGGCTGACAGTTTGGAACCAGTTTTAGTTGAAAAGAAAAAATAGTGCTGACTATAATGGCTTGGAGCACCAAACCTTGACCATGGTGTCAAACCATTCTTTGATTAAAGTCGAAGGATATGACTCTCTGATTTTCAGAAGAAGAAAAGGTTGTATACGATTTGTAAGGTTTTATTTTGTAGATTTTTTTCTCACATAGCCTGTTTGGTATGTATAATTGAAATTTGTCTTTTATATGGACTGCTTTATGTGCAATTTCAAGAAAAAACTAGTGCATCTTTAAAAAAAAAGTTGTCTCTTGAAGAACTATGATAGGCACCTGATTTTTTCAAGACGTTCATGTGGTCTTTTTGAGGTGCAATTTCACATTTTTTTTAGCATTCGAAGCAGCAGGAGAGACTCCCACTGCTATAGCAATTTCACAATTTCTATTGTGTCTTTGTATGTTTTAATACCTATAGAGTTTAACATGGTACCCTGTTACCAGGTTTTTTCATTTATGTGCATTTTAGTCACGAGGGTCATATGTATATTTCCGTCATTTGAAACATATGACCAATCTTTAGTCGTCATCCTCACCTTCAAATTACATGCCTGATATGTGGTTTTAGGGCATGTTTGGTTCGTGTCCACCACAATGTGCCAGAGAAAATTGAGTGTCTGGATCTGGCCTGGGAAGGTGCTACATTTTTGCGTGGCCAGGCTAGTGTTGTTTGGTTTGTACCATGCCTGGTTAGAGTATTAGAAAATGCCACAACATGTTTACCTTCTGCTATTTGGACGGAACCACACATTTGCATGCCAGGAAGTCATCTAAGCGTCCGGTTATGCTCGCCTGGGCAAGCTAGTGACCCTATCAGATTTTCAACCAGGCTAATGACATGTTGAGATTCCCCAGGTCAGGCTAGCATCGAATCATTAAGGATATAAACCAAACAAGTTCCAGGCATGTCTCAGGCAAGCTCCAGGCTAGACAATTTTTACCCAGGGCTGCAACCAAAAAGGCCCTTAATGTGAGGTAGGATTGGCGCTCACAAACATCACATGCAATATTTAAATGGGGCGGTTGATGCTTGTGCGTGTAGGACTTCATATTTGAGAGTTCGAACCCTCAATACATATTTCTAAGCATGCACTCGAGCACATTAGTGGCAACTTCATGAGGTCGGACAATCGAGGCATGAGTTTATAAGGTATATGTAGGATGCCAATTTAAAGGCAGGCAACAAGGCTTGGTAGGAAGAGATGAACTAGTAATTATGGTAAGGGGTCATACCCGTATATACTGGTTGTGCAGTAGAATGATGCTCATGTCTTTCTCATGCATCTCGTAGTTCTTATGGATATCTCTCGCATGTTCACCCTACTAGCAAAAGTGTTGTCAAATACACCAATCCTTGAGCCATGTAGCAACAAAATGCAAAGCATAAGTTGCTCCATTCCGCCAGTCAAACAGTGTACCACTTCACCGCTAGTTACATCAGGGTTCAGTCTATCAAAAGAACTATCGTCGACAACGAAGTAACAAGCAAGCGAGGAGGAAATTAAAGCCCTTGTAAAAAAATAGAGGTCAAACTCTCCTCATTAAATGGAGATGAATAAACTATGCCAAAACGTTGTATGAAAACCATTACAACTCATGGTTTGTTCGGTTATGCTTAACGTGTGGCTTTTGATCGTTGGTCTACACGCCAAGGGATGTGATTTTGGCTTTTCACTTCTATCTTACAACATTCAATAAAAAGCCAGAAGGCATAAAAATATGTGTTTTTTATTGTACAAGCCAAAAACCAAAAGCGACGAGTTAAGTCTAGCCAAGCAACCCATTAACTGGTTTGTTTGTCAATGTAAAGTAATTATTTAGATTTTTTAGATGGCGTTGCCTATAAATGGGCATGTGGACGTCAATACCACGATTAGATGACTTTGTTCGTCGGTTGCCACAACATGTTTGCAAAAATACATTGTGGTCTTTTCGCATTCACGTACAAGTTGTTATGCCCGTGCAAAACGGCACACTAAATAATGTTGTTTGGCATATTCTTGTGTAACCAACTAACAACCATGTGATTTTAGAAGGGGGGAGGGGGTCACAAAAGAAAGAAACACATGTTCAATCCCCGAGGTACAAGACAAACAACACATCAGAAAATATGTTAGTTGGGAGAATACATATGAAGTAGCCCACATGTCTAAGTCAGTGGCATGAATGAGGTAGAGTGGAATCGAGGATACCAAGTGATTTACGAAAATCCTCGCTTAACTCTAGCTAGATTTTAGCACTAAATGCAAGGAGACCAAAATTAGATGATCTTGTGTGACAACGATAGAGGCTTTGTCATGTGGTATAACATTCTTATTTGTGATCTCTTGACAGTACATGTAGTTTATGCGCCCATGTAAGACGACACACTAAACAATGTTGTGTCACCACAATCTTAGGTAACCAACTAACTAGCTGCCATATGTTTTAGAAACAAGGGTCACAAAAAGAAAGAGATACTTGTTCATTCATGGTACGAGGCGAAATAAACCAGGGCACGGATCAACGAGATCGGTGTAGGCTACAAACCCACCAAGGCGAGGACAGATAGGAAGAAAGAGTAGCTAGTATAGTTATGCAGGAACCGGAGCACAATAGGGGCGTTCATAAACGTGTATACTGGTCATGTAGTAAATCAATGTGAGTATCTCCATTTGCAACTATACATTTTGCAATTCTTATGGATAGCTCTTGAAGGCTCAGCACGCTAATGAAAACTATTGTCGAATCCAGATATCCTAGCGAGGGAATACAAAGTAGAAATCGCTCCATCACACCGGCTGCATAGTGTTCTACCCCACCCTTGGTAAACACTAGGTTTTATATTGCCGAGAGAGGTAGCGACACCAACGACGCAGGATGCAAAGATAAATAGGTGAAATGACGAAATGGCCTGCAATAACTTTGTTCGGCAAAAGATAGAAAGTGACTGAGGATGTGCCTAAGGATTATACAGAAATATCTGCAACTTAAGCAGGTTGATACCATCTATAGACGAACAAATGGACGACAAGACCAAAGATGAGATGACTTTGTTCGACAATGACCTTAACATGTGTTGTATAATCCCCTGTGATCGCTTCACGATAAAAGTTGTTTTATGGCCATGTAAGACAAGCCGCTAAACAATGTTGTGTCACACAATTTAGGTAACCAACTAGCCGCCGTACTATATAATCTAGAAACGAAGTCCACAAAAGAAAGAGACACCTGTTCAATCCTGGTACAAGACGAACAAACATGCAAGCCAGTTTGTGTTAGTTTTCTCCTGGCAGTAAACAATTTTGCAGCACGTTTGTCCGTGATCTTGGCTCACCTAACAAAATCAATCAACAGAAGATCCAATGACAGTTTGAGGGTAGTGCCACCAGCCTAGCCCCAACGAGCGATGACGCAGCACTATATATCCAATCCAACTGTCGCGGATGATCCCCCTCATCAAAGAAAAAAAAAACTGTCGCGCATGCCATGATGCTTCCCGTTACGCGAGGGCAGCAGCGTAAAAGCACACGGCCGCTGCGGCGTCGTGGGCGGGACTAATTCCGGCGCGGGTTTGGAATATGCCCCTACGGCGCCGGTACTAAATGCACCTGTCTCCCGGCGACGCCCGTGGCTGACCGGTGGACCACCGCGTCGCGGCCCCGAAATTAATCGGTCACATGCGCGGCGAGGCGGGCGGGCGGGCGGCGCGCGCGTCGGGGCTTCTTTTCTTTCCCTCCCATGCTTTCCAGCGTGGTGCGACGAGGCGCCAGCGCGCCAGCCCAGGGTGCCGTGCTGGGCGGGAATGCCTCTCGGAGGCTGTATGCAGTTTGGCGACGATTGGAATCTCCCGCCCTTGCCACTCTCCTCCCCTCTGATGTCGCCCGCGGCTCCCATCGTTTATTCTTCCGTGCCGGTTGCAGTTTGGGTATCTTGAACTGATTGGCAAGCACTGGAATCGTGATAACTTCAGGTCTGGCAGCACGGAACATGCGAAGATAACTCTTCCAACAAGTATGTGGCGGTACTGATGAAAAGTCCCTCGCGGGAAAAAAAAAGGTGCGATAGCTATTTGTAAGTTGCATGATTGTTGGTTCGACGTTACTCGATTCATGGCATCTCCAACAGCAATCTGTAAATTTCCTCCCGTATCCATTCGCGGATAAAGGGAGACCAGTCCGCAGACATGAATGCGGGAGGACGACTTCCGACGCTAGCCGCATACATCCGTTCAAAATTCAAACCAATCTTAGGAAATTCAATTAAACCGGACGGATTTTATTCAAGTTCGGATATAATTTATATAAAAGATTGATATTTCGACCGTTTAACTAAAAAACTAAAAAAATGTAAACCCTATACCGGACGATCACCTCATACGCGTGGCCGCCCTGTCCTGTCGCACCGCCATCTCCGTCGGTGTCCTCCTCGTCGTCGTGGTCCCTCCAGCGGTGGTACGACGCTGGAGGGCCGCGGCAGCCTTGTCCGGCGGCTGCCTACCGCTCGTGGAGGAGCCGCTCTACCTCCTGCTGCGTCGTGCGGAGTGCCGCCACGGCCACTGCCAACGTGCCAACGTGGTGGTCACGGAGCAGTCTGCGCCGGTCGTGCCGCTCCTGCTACCGAGCCACGTGCTCCGCCTTAGACACGACGGCTCTCGAGCCCGAGGGACCACCGAGGTAGTGGAGGAGGTGGCCCCGCGCCTTCTTGATCGCGGGTGGCAGCTCCTCCTTGACGGCGAGGTGGTGGCGGCAAGAACGACGCGTCGATGCGGCCGTATCGACTGGATGGCGGGGGCGCAGGCTCCTCCTTCACGCGACGCCAATTTGGACGCCACGGTGGTGCGGGGGCGAGGCTGGCTCCTCCATCGGACGCCGCGGTTGTGCCGGGGAGAGGCTGACTCCTTCACCGGCAGGAGCGTGGATACCGGCTCGGGCTTGACACGGTGGCACGACAGGGACTGTCGGAGTTACGATCCTGACAATGCGTACTAGGGGTACGAAAGAGGGACAGCGCATAGCTACGACGTGGGTGTAACACGATATTTACGAGTTCAGGCCCCTCTCGGAGGAGGTAATGACCCTACGTCTTGTGCCCCGGGGCTTGTTTTCTTTGTGGGTATGATTACGGAGAGTCCTTAACCCTTGCTCTGGAGGAGGAGGACGGCTTATAGAGTGCGATGTAGCCTCCTTCACTCCCACGTGCCAGGGTGATTAATGCCCATAACTACGATAGTTACAAGTGTAAATAGTCACAACTACGGTAGTTACAGGTAACGGTAGCTATGACTCTACTTAAAGTTCAACTTAAGACTACTCGACCGTTGCAGCTCCCACACCGTCTCTCCACCTCCCTTGTCCGAGTGATGGTGGTCATGCCGACTAGAGGATTGGCGTCCGAGTGGACTTCTAGTTAAACACATCTGAATGCTCATATGGTCCAGAGACCTACCAATGATGGTGTGAGTCCCTAGGTGGGTCCTAGATGACAGATCCTTGACCCTACCTATAGTAGGTGACCTCATCATTAGCCCTCGAATCGGTTGAGGTTTCGTAGGGAAAACAGACTGGGCTTTTCGGTTAAGCCCGAGTGCTTCAGGGGCACTCGGGATATGTTTCCAAATAGTAGCTGCTACTTGTGAGTTGCGTTGGGATGTCTCCGAAGAGGAGAGGATGATGTAGTACAATAGAGATAAGTATTTTCCTCAGCTATGAAACCAAGGTTATAATCTAGTAGGAGAATCAAGCAACACCATGTAAATAGCTCCTGCACACAAACAACAAATACTTGCAACCCAACGCGTAGAGGGGTTGTCAATCCCTCAACGATATTGAGAAGTATTAAATTGTATGGGTTTTGGTAAATAGATCTAACAAAAATACAAAATAAAATAAAATAAATAAAATTACAACAATGTATTTTTGGTTTCAATATATGATACAAAATAGACCCGGGGGCCATAGTTGTCACTAGAGGCTTCTCTAGAGAAAATAACATACAGTGGTAAACAAATTATTGTTGGGAAATTGATAAAAAGCAAATAATTATGACGATATCGAAGGCAATGATCATGTATATAGGCATCAAGTCCAAGATTAGTAGACCGACTCCTGCCTGCATTTACTACTATTACTCCACACATCACCCGCTATCCATCATGCATCTAGTGTATTAAGTTCACGAAAGAAAGGAGTAATGCCTTAAGAAAGATGACTGGTAACCCACAAGTATAGGGGATCGCAACATTTTTCGAGGGTAGAGTATTTAACCCAAATTTATTGATTCGACACAAGGGATGCCAAAGAATATTCTCAAGTATTAGCAGCTGAGTCGTCGATGCAACCACACCTGAAAGACTTAATATCTGCAACAAAGTATTTAGTAGCAGAGTAGTATGGAAGTAACTGTAATGGTAACAGAAGTAACAGTAGCAGTTTTGTAGCAATTGTAATAGGGGCAACGACAAAGTAACTTACCAAAGATCAATATGTGAAAAGCTCGTAGGCAATGGATCAGTGATGGATAATTACGCCGGATGTCATTCATCATGCAACAGTCATAACCTAGGGTGACACAAAACTAGCTCCAATTCATCAATATAATGTAGGCATGTATTCCGTATATAGTCATACATGCTTATGGAAAAGAACCTGCATGCCATATTTTGTCCTATCCTCCCGTGGCAGCGGGGTCCTAATGGAAACTAATGGATATTAAGGCCTCCTTTTAATAGAGAACCAGAACAAAGCATTAGCACTTAGTGAATACATGAACTCCTCAAACTACGGTAATCACCGAAAAGAATCCCAATTATTGTCACCTTGGGGGATGTAGATCATAACTCACAATAGGTGTCTACAACTTGCAAGATCGGATCAAGAACACAAATATATTCATGAGAACATAATAGGGCCAGATCTGAAATCATGGCACTCGGGCCCTAGTGACAAGCATTAAGCATAGCAAAGTCATAGCAACATGAATCTCAGATCATAATGGATACTAGGGATCAAACCCTAACAAAACTAACTCGATTACATGATAAATCTCATCCAACCCATCACTGTCCAGCAAGCCTATGATGGAATTACTCACGCACGACGGTGAGCATCATGAAATTGGTGATGGAGGAAGGTTGGTGATGATGATGGTGACGATTTCCCTTCTCCGGAGCCCCGAACGTACTCTAGATCTGCCCTCCCGATGAAGAACATGGGGTGACGGCAGCTCCATATTGTAAAACACAATGAATCATTCTCTCTGATTTTTTTCTCCCCGGACGTGAAAATATAGAGCTGGAGTTGAGGTCGGTGGAGGTCCAGAGGACCCACAAGCCAGGGGGTGTGCCTGATGTCTACTACACAACCTTCTTCTTGTAGACGTTGTTGGGCCTCCAAGTGCAGAGGTTTGTAGGACAGTAGCAAATTTCCCTCAAGTGGATGACCTAAGGTTTATCAATCCGTAGGAGGCGTAGGATGAAGATGGTCTCTCTCAAGCAACCCTGCAACCAAATAACAAAGAGTCTCTTGTGTCCCCAACACACCTGTCGGTGTCAAAACTGGCGAATCTCGGGTAGGGGGTCCCGAACTGTGCGTCTAAGCCGGATGGTAACAGGAGGCAGGGGACACGATGTTTTACCCAGGTTCGGGCCCTCTTGATGGAGGTAAAACCCTACGTCCTGCTTGATTAATATTGATGATATGGGTAGTACAAGAGTAGATCTACCACGACATCAGAGAGGTAAACCCTAGAAGCTAGCCTATGGTATGATTGTTGTTCGTCCTACGGACTAAAACTCTTCGGTTTATATAGACACCGGAGAGGGTTAGGGTTACACATAGTCGGTTACAATGGTAGGAGATCTACATATCCGTATCACCAAGCTTGCCTTCCACGCCAAGGAAAGTCCCTTCCGGGCACGGGACGAAGTCTTCAATCTTGTATCTTCATAGTCCAGGAGCCCGGCTGAAGGTATAGTCCGGCCATCCGGACACCCCCTAATCCAGGACTCACTCAGTAGCCCCTGAACCAGGCTTCAATGACGACGAGTCCGGCGCGCAGATTGTCTTCGGCATTGCAAGGCGGGTTCCTCCTCCAAGTACTTCATAGAAGATTTTGAACACAAAGGTAGTGTCCGGCTCTGCAAAATAAGTTTCCACATATTGCCATAGAGAGAATAATATTTACAGAAATCTAATCTGCTGACGTATTCCATAGCGTGACATCACACCACGGCCAAGTCTTTATTCAAATCATTTTATTGTCCCACCTTAGCGCGTTTAGCGAGGCGGTTTCCTTGGCACGTCTTGTTAAAGCAGAGATCGTGTCCCCTTATTCCGGGATTCTCATCAATACGGGCATGGGTAACCCAACCGTACCCGTTGGTATATTTTCTCGATCAAAGGCGAGTCCCAAACAGTCACAGGGAAGGCCCTGGGTATTCAACCTCTTATGAAGAGACCAAGGCCTTACTCCTTTCTTTCAATCTCAAACGAGTTCGCCCTTCGCCCCGAGTTCCAACACCCAAGGCTCCAGATTTCAGGCGCTTCGGACCTTCGACAATGTCCGGTTCCGACCTTCGAGGCCGATGGACGCCTTCCTCCGTCACGGAGGAGGACGTGCTGAAGTTGAGAGAGGCCAGGTTCTTGACCGGCGAAATCTCGCATAGGCTGCCTGCTCAAGGGCAGGTCATTCCCACTCCCAAGCCCAGCGAGAGTGTGGTGTTCATGTCTCACTTCCTTCGGGAGCTAGGCTTCCCGACGGATCCCTTCGTGAGGGGGCTCATGTATTATTATGGGTTGGAATTTCACGACTTAGCCCCGGAGTCCATCCTCCATATTTCCTCATTCATCGTCGTGTGTGAAGCCTTCCTCCGTATCACTCCTCACTTCGGACTATGGCTCAAGACCTTCAAAGTAGAGCCGAAGATGATCGAGGGACGGCATGCGGAGTGCGGAGGTGCTTTTATAAGCAAGAATGCTGGTACTCCATGGCCCGAGGGCTCTTTTCAAGAGGAGTCCAGCTTATGGCAGCGAGAGTGGTTTTATATTACCGCTCCCAGGGCCCCTAAGTGGGTGGCGCCACCTGCCTTTCGCTCGGGTCCCCCGCCACGACTGGCATCATGGGTCAATACGGGGCTGGACTGGGGCCCGGCAAAGGACGTGCCCCTGTTGCAGGGCCACATCCGAGATCTCCTAGAAAGAGACATCAGTCTGGTCATGGTGACGCAGGTTATGTTAATTCGCCGAGTTCTGCCCTGCAAACATCGCCCCCTCTGCCTGTGGGAGTTCAACCCGGAGGGACCACGAGTTCTCCAACATTTTCTTGGCATGACACCCGTGGAGATGTACAAATTGTTCTTCGGACCACAAGTAGTGTGTCCGGATTCTACGGAGGACGCATGTGTGAGCTGCAATCGTCCGGATACTCAAGTAAGTAGCCTTGTGCCCGGACTCGCTATCCGTATATTTATCATAAAATTGCCCCTAAAAGAGATGTCCTTTAAACAGGAGTGGATAGCGAAAGCAAAGCTAATCAGGTGTCCGGCCCCCTCCCCGAGACCACGCTGGGTCCCGTGCTAGTCAGGATGTTGGAGGTTGTGCCTTCAAAGGGAAGCGAGGAAGGGGACAAGGGAGCTACAACCTCCTCAAAGGAGGTTGTCCGGAAGGGAGGAATCGAAAATTCCTCTCCTCAGGGGAAGAAGAGGACCGCCTCTGAAGACCCGGAGACCATGGCCTTAAAGCGGGGGAAGAAATCTTCGCCAGAGGGTCCTGTGCTGGGGGATACTTCGGCCGAATTATGCCCTCAAGGGGATCAGCCCTCCACCGAGCCCTAAGTAGAGAGGAGTTCTCTTTTTAAGAAATGAGAGAAATCCCTGCTTTATATCTGAGAAAAGTAATCGAAAATTTACCTTGTAGCTCAGACCTTAGCCCTTCTCAGCAGAGCTCGTCTTCGGGGGATCTTCTTCCGGAGATGATGGAGAGCGGAACGCCTCTCCCTGCCGTACCGCCTTGCGAGGCGGGCGACCCTGAGGTATCGTCGTGGAGGGTTTCTCCGAATCCGGCGGGGCCGGAAGGTAGTCATATGGCCCCCAAAGCCCTCCGAGTTCGGCCTTTGAAAAGGGCCATCGGACGAGTCTGGCGCCGTCTGGTGCACGGTCGGAGGAGCTGAAGGATCTGCTAGGGCGAGCATCTATTTCAGAGGAGCACCGTGCATTGATGGGTACTGTGATTGAGAGGATTTCATCCGCGGAGAGCGGATTGCATGAGGCCGTCAGGAGTTTAGTGACAGGTTTTGAGGTACGCGAAATAATGTACCCTTTTTGGACAGTTGCACATAAATAAGATGCGCCCTGTGTAGATAGTAGCCCCTGAGACTCTGTGTGTTGTCAAAAGTGACGGCGCACAGAGGATCATAATCCCAGGTCTAATATGCCGCCTTTATATGTAGGTGGCGAAGTGTCCGGTGGCCAGCCGGACTGATGGATTTGCCGAGCTAAAGCGGCAACTTGACGTGGCAGATGCCGACATCGCGCTTGTCAACAAGCGGCTTGACGAGGCACAAGGTATGTAATTCCTTCGGCGGCGCCTGGTAAGAGGAGTTTTATGCTAGTATCTTACGATGTGTGCGCTTGATGCAGATGGTGTTGCTACCATGGAGAATCTTCGGGCGGAACTTGCCCGAGCCAAGGAGCAAGCCAGGAAAAGTGATGCGGCTGCCGGAAAGGCAATTGAAGAGCTGAAAGCCGAACAGGCTGCTCACTGCCGAAGTAAGAAGGAAATGGCCGAGATGGCCGTGAAGCTGAAGAACGCTGCTGACCGTTGCAAGCTTCTTGAAAAAGAAGATCGGGCGGAACAGACGGACCTGAAGAAGGCCGTTGCCAATGCCAAGGATGCTCGCTCTGCGATGCTCGCTGTGAAGGAGGAGCCGCGTCAGGCCGGAGAAATCGCGGCTGGAAAGCCCTTTATGCTGCGGAGGAAGTTCTGTGATCCTAAACATGCTCCGTTAGACCAGATGTGGAGTACAACGGACACCTATCTGGATTTAGCAGCGAGTGCCGCAGATGCGGCCGAGAACTTCCGAGATCAAGAAGATCGCGAAGTGGAAAAGCTCTTCTGGTCGCAGTTCCACAATCCAGAGCGTCCACTGTCATTAGCCGATCGTTTGGCCGAATGGGCCGAGCTAAATAGGTTGTCCGGACTCGCCATGAAGTATGTCGTGAGTCATCTGTGGCCAGAGAGACCAGAGCCGAAAAATTATTTCAACTTGGTGCAGCAGTTCCTTGGTGCGGCGCCGCATATCAATGCGATGAAGAGGTCAGCGTGCATAGAGGGTGCGCAGATGGCTCTTGCCCGTGTCAAGACATACTGGGCGGAAATGGAAGCCACCGCTGTTGCATCCCCAGACTCAGATGGAAGCCGAGTACCTGCCGAGCGCTATTTTCAGGAAGTTCTGCAAGGCGCTCGTTTAATAGAGACGCAGTGCTCGAAGGATACTATATTCGAAGAGCATGTATTATTGTAAAACAAAATTTTGATAAATTGTAGAAGCTTTTTTATACTTGTGCCTGCAAGTATTATGATACCTCCTGTGCGGCCGTTTAACATTTATGTATATATAATCTGAAAGATGGCAGTCGTCGGCTTCAGCTCCCACGCACATAATGCGGGGGTGTTCGCAGAAGGCGCATTTTCACACTTGATCCAACGTCTTGGTCCTACAAAGGAGGTGATAGTGCAGCGAACTAGGCAATCGGACTATGATGCTTTATCACTTTCACTTAGCCATAGGAGTTTGACATTGAGGCTACTTATATAGCCCCTGGTGGCGCCTGCGCTCGCCCGAACTCGGGGCGCGTATGTGTCTGGCCAGGAAATGGCCCTTCGTTAATGCGGAGGAATCCTAAAGATTCCGGTATGTCATCGAGTGGTTGACCAGTCTCACGCTATATCATGACAGTCAGTTTTCGGCTTTCTCTACTGAGGTGCTCGCCTGGCCGAACCGGGGCACAATCGCAGTAGTTCTCCTGGTGCCGCCTTAGCCGATAGAGCGGAACGTAAGGCAGCAAAACACAGGAGCCGGGCAAACCCAACATTTGACCAAAGACATGATTCAGAGCTGATGCATATAAGGCCAAACTCGCGACGCCGAACACTCCCTAAGGTATTCGGTCTTTATGAGGGCGGGCGGGATAACGCCCTTAGTAATAAGCCCCTAGTGTCCAGGTACGCGCAAAACTCTGATGTGGCCACATGCCAAAACGCCAGCCTCCTCCTTGGTTATACCAAGAAACCAGTGGATGTGTATCAACAAGAGATAGTAAAAAGGTTTATGCAGGGTCTTAATCTGAAAAGAATCCTTGGAACGGGTCCCTGCTGCACGTCTGCGCCCGTGTCTCCGTTGTGCCGTATCCTGGACGGGCGTAGCACGGTGTTCATCTGTAAAAGAGAGGAACTTAGTTAAAGAAAGATCATGCCGAACATGAGTTATACTAAATAAACGAAGTATGAATCGAAATGGGTAAAATTGAGCTTTATTGTCTCTTGTTTTATATGCGCGGAGCCCCTAGTACAGGGGTATACGGCTATTAAGCCTTTATCAATTGTATGTTTATGCTGGACTCGTCTAGCCGTGTCCGTGGTCTTGACGACCTGTTTAGATGCTTTGGCTGGTGAAGCCGCTTTATTGTGGGGCTGTCAAGGCAACCGCACTATTTTCCGCGCGGGAGGAACACTCAATGTTTTCCCTTTAATGAGATGATGCCTCGTGGACCGGGCATCTTAAGCGTAAGAGATGCATAATGCGGTATTGCGTTAAAGCGGGCGAAAGCTTCGCGTCCCAGCAGTGCTTGATAGCTACTTGAGAATGGTGCGATGTGGAAAGTTAGCTGTTCGCAACGGAAGTTATCGGGGGAGCCGAACATAACTTCTAGCCGGAGAGAACCCATGCAACGGGCATCCGGGCCTGGCGTTACCCCTTGAAAGGAGGTTTTGCTATGGCGAATTTTTGTTGGGTCTATCCCCATGTTGTGGATTGTGTCCTGGTATAACAGGTTTAGACCACTGCCGCCGTCCATCAGGACATTTGTAAAATGGAGTCCGCCGATTATTGGATCTAATACCAAGGCAGTCCAGCCTGCATTCCGGATACTTCTAGAGTAATCCTGATGGTCGAAGGTGATTGGTTTTAACAACCATTGGCGAGACTCCTCTAGGATAGGCCGTATGGCGCATATCTCTTGTGGCGCCGTTCTGTTCGTCAAGTGAAGTAAGTTTACTGTTTTGACTTCTTGTGGGAAACCCTTTTGTTTCCTGGTGCTCTGCTTGTGGGGTTCGTCGTCGTCCTCACTTGGTGTGTCGAGCCCCTTGTGTTCGGCGTTGAGCTTGCCGGCTTGCTTGAAAACCCAACAATCTCTGTGGGTATGGTTCGCAGGCTTCCCGGGAGTACTGTGTATTTGACATATCTTGTCCAAGATTTTATTTAAGTTGGATAGCCCGTCCCTGTTATCCTTGAGGGGCGGCTTTCTCTGATTCTGCCGCGAGCTTTTGAATTCGGCATTGACCGCCGTGCTCTTCGGGCTGTTTCCCTTATTCCGGCGTTGGTCCTTGCTGCGTCGGGGTTTTCCGTTTCCATCCCTAACTTCGGATGTACTTGGGTCGCTGGTGCTGCATCTTGCCAACCAGCTGTCCTCTCCTGTGCAAAAGCGGGTCATGAGGCTTGTCAATGCGGCCATTGTTCTTGGCTTTTCTTGGCCGAGGTGTCTGGCGAGCCATTTGTCTTGAACGTTGTGCTTAAAAGCTGCTAGGGCTTCGGCTTCCGGACAGTCGACTGTCTGATTCTTTTTAGTAAGAAATCTGTTCCAGAATTTCCGGGCTGACTCTCCGGGCTGTTGAGTTATGTGACTAAGATCGTCTGCATCCGGAGGGCGGACATAGGTCCCTTGAAAATTTGCCTGGAAAGCATTCTCAAGCTCTTCCCAACTTCCAATGGTGTTTTTGGGAAGGCTTTTGAGCCAATGCCGGGCTGGCCCTTTAAGCTTGAGGGGTAAGTATTTTATGGCATGGAGGTCATCTCCTCTGGCCATGTGTATGTGGAGGATATAATCCTCGATCCAGACCCTAGGGTCTGTTGTTCCGTCGTATGCCTCTATGTTTACGGGCTTGAATCCCGCTGGAAATTCATGGTCCAGCACCTCATCGGTGAAACATAGGGGGTGTGTGGCACCCCTGTATTTGGGTGTGCCGCGATGTTCGGATATTTGTTATGTTGCATTGCTTACTAGAGCTTGCTTTCTTGGCCCGTATATAGATCTGGCTGGGCCGTCTTTTTGATGCGGATCCTTTGGTGGATCGTGTGCTGGCTTGTGTGCGGCGCCGCTTGCCGCTCCATGCTGGCCATGCGGTCATCCATCCGACCAGATGGCTTTCCTATTTTTTGACCACGGGGGCTCTAAGGCCTCCTCGTCAAATTCAGGCAGTAGCTTTCGCTTTGGATAGCTTTTTGTGCGGCGACTGTCGGCATATTTGTCTGCGGTGTTGCGTACTTTGCTCCATCTGATTCTGAGTGCATCTTCCGCAGTTTTGAGCTTCCGCTTCTGCTTTTTCAGGCTATGCGCAGTGGCGACGAGCCTTTTGTGGAGGTTCTTCTGCTCCATGAGTTTATCCGGCGTAAGGTTGTCCGGACTGTTGTTTTCGCCAGGGACGGGGTGTTCAGTTTGTTTATCCAAGTTTTCCTGTTCGGACGCTTGCTCGAAGGCATGTTCGTCGCCCGTTGGCTCGTCCTGCTCTATGGCTGGGTCTGTATGACTGCTGTCTCTGTCGAGACGGGGCTTGGAGCGGCGCTTATGTCGCCGCTTTGATTGCTTTTCGAGTGAACGATCCCTCGTTGCATCCCTGTGTTCCTCGTCGTCGCTTCCTTTGGGTGTGTCCACCATGTACATATCATGAGATGAGGTGGCTGTCCAGTGCCTTATAGGCGTTGGTTCGTGTTCATCTCCTACATCGTCGTCCATACCGTCGATGTCTTCAGAGTCAAAGTCGAGCACGTCGTTTAAATTATCGACAGTGGCTACGAAGTGGGTGGTGGGTGGGCTTTGAATTTCTTCATCATCCGCATCCCAACCTTGTTGACCATAGTCCGGCCAGGGCTCTCCTGATAAAGAGAGAGACTTTAGTGAATTCAGAATATCGCCGAAGGGCGAGTGCTGAAAGATGTCTGCGGCGGTGAACTCCATGATCGGCGCCCAATCGGGTTCGATCGGTCGGGGCGCGGAGGGCTCGGAGTCTGGAGAGGAGTCCGGCTCCTTAGAGTCACGGGCTTTGCAGAGAATAGGGCTGGTGTTCGGCTCGATCGCCGTAGAGATTGCTGTCGTGGTTCTAAGTCTGACAGTGAGGTAGGGGGGTGTGTATGGAGAGGCTAGACCTTAGCTATTGGGAAGTTGTAAGCACGCAAGGTTTACGAGTTCAGGCCCTTCTCTGAGGAAGTAACAGCCCTACGTCTCGGTGCCCGGAGGCGGTTGATTGGATTATGCGTGTGTAAAATGACAGGGATGCGAACCCTTGACACTGAGGAGGGGGGTGGCTTATATAGTGTTCGCCAGCCCTCTCCTGCCCTCAGTAATGCAGGGTTTAAGGTACATTTAAGGTGGGCGTTACTGATAACGTCCCTAATAAAGTGTCATAATAATCATAAAGACTACTTAATAGCCGACCGCTTGCCTGCGAAGTGACTTGAGGTCTTCTGGCAGTCGAGTGGTTGGCTTCTCGGTCGAGTGACAGCTTCTTGGTCGAGTGTCTTCAACCCGTCGAGTGGGATATCTTCAAGTTGTTTGAAAGGTGACTTCCTTTAAGGATGTCCTATGGTAGGGCTCTTTAGGATGGGTCCGTGTCCCTACCGTAGGTACATGACTTCATCATTAGCCCCCGAACGGATCGAGGCTGGAGTGAGAAAAGGGGTTAGAGACCTTTCCACCCGACCCTTCGGGTTATTATGGGTGCTTCGTTCTGGGTCGACTGTCACGGATGATGTCATTAACCTCTTTCAGTCGCCTTGATCCGTTCCAGGTCTTTCGTCGAATGGATTTCTTTACCTGTGAGGCATCGAGCGCCGGCGTGCGCGGGATTTTCATTTCGTCAAGTTGTTCTGCAGCCGGCGGAGATCGCGGGATTCGGATTTTTTGGGAAGCGCGCGGAACGGGGGCGGCCGCAGTAATTGGGAGCGACAGTGCGAAGGCTCCTCGATCCCCGCGCCGCCTTTTTCGCCACGTATAGCACGCGCGCCTGCCTCGGGATTTGACTGGATAGCTCGGGCCTACCTGCCAGCCACTCAGGAGCGGTCCCTTATAAGTAGTTGGCCCGGAGCCTTTCATTAGTACGCATGCTCATCTCTTCCTCTTCCTTCTCTGTTTCTCCATCGCCTCCTCCGCTTCCTCCGCTCTCGCCCCGCCACCACAAAACCAGCTCGAGACCTCGCCGGCGACGATGGTGAAGGGTAAAACGACCGCTCTGGAGCGCGCGAAGAAGGCGGCGGCGGCGGGGAAGGGAAAGAAGTCTACGCGCGGGGGTTCTTCCTCTCGGACGGCCCTGCCCAAGGGGTGGATCCAGGGCGACTGGATGCCCTCGATGCTCCGTCAGGAGGACCTCGACGACCTGGTCGAGGGAGGAGCCATTCCCCACAAGGCGGCGCGTCTTCCAGGGGGAGAAATCGAGCCGCAGCCACGCGACGGTGAGTGCATCCTCCTGGCGACTCATATTGACCGTGGGTTCTCTCTGCCGCCCCACTCTTTCTTCCGCAACTTCCTGAACTTCTTCGGGGCGCAGCTCCATCACTTTACTCCGAACTCCATAGTCTATCTTGCTGCCTTTATTTCTATGTGTGAGGCGTTCCTGGGGTGCCGCCCACACTGGGGACTTTTCAAGCACATCTTCACCGTTCGCTCTCAGTCGGTTAAGAAGGCCAAGTCGAGTGACGAGAAGACACAGGTGATCCAGCTGTGCGGGGGTTTGGCGATCCAGACGAGGGGGAAAAGCTGTTTTCCCTCCATTACCTTCCCGGAGTCAGTTCGAGGATGGCAGGCGACTTGGTTCTACTACCAGGATCAGGTGACCCCAGGGCAGTCGACTGGACTTCCACCCTTCACCCTCGACCGAGCCGAAAAGCCGGCTTCTCTGAAGGTGACGCCCGAAGAAAAGGCCCAGGTCAAGATACTAGCGGGTCGAGTGGTCGAACTTGTCCGTGAGGGCGTGACGGGGATGGATCTGCTTGAAGTCTTCCTCAAGAGGCGAATCCAACCACTCCAGGCTCGGGACCACCCGATGTGGCTGTACTCCGGCCTCGAGGACACCACTCGGATCCACCCGGAGGAGGTCACCGACGAGATGTTGGAGGGGTGGCTGTCAAGCATCACGGGGAACAAGGACAACCCCCGAGGAGCTAGGAGGGTCATTCTACTCGACCACTCATATGAGGTCGACCAGGTGTGTCTTTATGTTTCCGACTGAAATCTTCGTTTTCTGCATTGGTCTTCTTTTGAGCGGGTCGACTGACTTTCCATTTTGTCTGCTGTCTTTCAGGCGACCACTGAGATGTATTCGACGCCCAACGGGGCACAGGGGTCGACTGAGGAAGGAGAAGGGAGCGGAGGTGAGAGTGGGGACGACCAGGGCGAGTGGGAGTCAGACGGCGAAGGAGAGGGAGGCGATGACGTCTTCTCCAGCGAGGAGGAGGAGGAGGAGGCCGAACCTCCCCGCCCGGAAAGGCGATCCAAGCTCGCACACGACCCGGCGCAGGGACGTGGCCAGGCGACTGCCTCCGTCGGGCCATCGTCGAAACGCCCTCGGACTTCTTCCCCAACACCGACTGGGAAGGTCCCCAAGCAACCACGCACGACGCAATCCAAGCCGCCCAAGACTCTGCCAAAGATGAAGATAACTGTCCCTGTTATTTCCGGGTAACAAGTCTTGTCTTCTTTCGTCGATTGGAGGATGGATCCTCGGTCGACTCGTTATGCTTAACTGGCTGATTCTTCAAAATTTGCAGTCCTGCTACCTCCGAGGTCTCTGCCAAAGACGACGACCAAGAGATGGGGGACGCTGCTACCTCCAACCCTGGTACGATCATTGACGTTCTGTTTTTTGAGTTGGCTTGGTCGTTTCTTGCAATTCTGGTCGATTGAAAGTTCTTCCTGCAGCTCCTCCTCATGTTATCGACCTCCCGGACGACGACGACAACAAGCCGCTGAGGATAGGGAGGACCAAGAGGCCGTCGACTGACAGGGCTCCCCAGCCTGCTCCGGCGCCTGAGGCCGCGGCTCGGGACGGTGGCGATGCCCCTCGGGCTTCTGTGTCCTTCGCCAATCCCCTGTCGAGTGCGCAACCCTCGGCGTCGACTGCCAATCCGACTTCGCTCTTTGTCGCGTACTCTGTCCCTGAAGACGAAGTGGCCGCTGCGAAGGAGGCCATACACCAGGCAGGGGTCATGATGGAGCAGGTGAAGAAGGCTCGAGAGGCCAGCCAGGCGGCTTACGACGCGAGTTCGACGCTTCAGAGTAACGTCCAGGTCGGTCGACTTGATACTTGTTTGTTTGAAGAGTCTTTCTCCCTCTTTCCTTTTCTTTTTGAAGATCTTTGTATCTGTATATGTACACCCAGTGGTCGTGTTTTCTCTTTCTTGGACTAGTGGGGGCATGCTGAGTGCACCCACTGGGTGTAGTCCCCGAGACTACGGTGGACTGCTGGCAGTCGACTGTAGTCTGTATATTGCGTTTGTGAATCTGTACTTCTTCACTCGGTTTGGTCTGGCCAGGTCGAGTGGGACCGTGTCCTGTCGACTGCGGGCAGTCGTTTTTTTTGGTCGAACCAGTGGGGGCACGCTGAGTGCACCCACTGGGTGTAGTCCCCGAGACTACTGTCGAATGTTTTTGATTCGGCTGTGGTCTTAGAAACGTCACCATTGTTCCTCAGTTACTCGGAAGCAACTTATCTCGACCGTCTGTCGGCTGGTTTTTCTTTTTGCAGAGATCCTACGAACTTGCCGCTCGCTATGCTGAATTGGAGAAACAGAAGATTCAACTGGACCTTGATCTAGAGCTGGCCAGGACGGAGTTGCAGAAGGTCAGGGAGGGCGCCGCAGGTAAAGCGACTTTGTCGACTGATTTTGTTTTCAGGCTTGAACATTCCTCTGCTGTTTCCGATTCAATCACCATTTCTTTGTAGGAGAATTGGAAAAAGCTTTGGCGAGGAAGGACCAGGACCTGGCTGTTGCCCGCAAGGAGGCTGACGACAAGACAGCTCTGGCCGAACAGAAGCTGGCTTCGGTCGACCAGTTGGAAAAAGAGAACACCAGGTTGCAGGCTGCTCTGATTGATGCCAACAGGCTGACTGCCAGTTGGAAGAAGAAGAACCTCCTCTTGGGCGAGGAGATGGAAGGCATCGCCCGTAGGAGGGACGACCTGGAGAGCTACCTGAGGAGCCTCGCCAAGAGGCTGTAAATCAAACTCGAAGGTGCACATCTAATTTTGACTGTTTTGTACTTTTGTGTCGACTCAATCTTGCAATCGTTGGCTTATCTTTAGGTCTTGTGTGCAGAATTCTGTCAGAACTTCAAAGAGGAGACCGGGCGGATCGAAATGGGTCTGGACCCAATCAATTCTCCGGTGAAAGATGATACTGCTATGAACCTGCTCCGACTGGAATCTCGAATCGACGGCGCCGTGGATTACTTGGCTTGACTGAAGGTCGCCATGTCGCGGATCGACTCGACGCTCTGGCCAGCATCCATGCTCCAGAACGATCTCGAGTCTCTTATGGCTCGACTTGACAAAATCCCCGATCGAGTGCAGGAGTGGAAGAAGTCTTCTGCCCGATGCGGCGCTGATGTGGCTCTGTCCTTAGTCCGCGTCCACTGCAAGGGGGCGCGAGAAGAAAAGCTGGCCGCCATCCAAGTCGCCAATACCAAGAGGCACAGCTTCCAAGACTTCATGGAGACCTTCATTGCTGCAGCCACTCGCATCGCGGACAGAATTGACCTGGATGAGTTCGTCGCTCCTGCCAGCCCTCCTCTTGAGGAGTGAGAAAAACTTTTATGCCTTTCCTTAAATTAGCCTCGGAATGCCGAGTGGACTTGTAATCGTTTGAATTCTGTCGAGCTGAGGGCTCGAGTACTTTGATTTGGGGCCCAGGGCCTTTTAAGCTTTATCTAAACTTAATTTTTGCTGAATGTCTTCGTGGTCTGGAACCGTCGTGTGGGGCTTGATGGCTGACCCTCACCTTGTTGTTGTACATTGTATTTGTGGCGGAGTTCTCGGGAAAAGGTGGCAGTTGACCCACCCCCTGTTGTTGCACATTGTATTTGTGGCGGAGTTCTCGGGAAAAGGTGGCAGTCGACCCACCCCCTGTTGTTGCACATTGTATTTGTGGCGGAGCTCTCGGGAAAAGGTGGCAGTCGACCCACGCCTTGTTACTGCAGAGTGGGACGAAGCTCACATTGTGTTTGTGGCGGAGCTCTTCAGGAGAAGGTGGGTTTCGAACTTAGGCGAGTATCTGACTGCAGCTAAGTCTCTTCGTGTAGAACTTAGGCGAGTGCTGAACTGCAGCTAAGCCCCCGAGTGGGAGGTTTGCTCTCCACTCAGTAGGATTTTTCAAACTTAGGCGAGTATCTGACCGCAGCTAAGTCTCTTCGCGGAGAACTTAGGCGAGTGCTGAACTGCAGCTAAGCCCCCGAGTGGGAGGTTTGCTCTCCACTCGGTAGGATTTTCAAACTTAGGCGAGTGTCTGACTGCAGCTAAGTCTCTTCGTGGAGAACTTAGGCGAGTGCTGAACTGCAGCTAAGCCCCTGAGTGGGAGGTTTGCTCTCCACTCGGTAGGATTTTCAAACTTAGGCGAGCGTCTGACTGCAGCTAAGTCTCTTCGTGGAGAACTTAGGCGAGTGCTGAACTGCAGCTAAGCCCCCGAGTGGGAGGTTTGCTCTCCACTCGGTAGGATTTTCAAACTTAGGCGAGTGTCTGACTGCAGCTAAGTCTCTTCGTGGAGAACTTAGGCGAGTGCTGAACTGCAGCTAAGCCCCCGAGTGGGAGGTTTGCTCTCCACTCGGTAGGATTTCAAACTTAGGCGAGTGTCTGACTGCAGCTAAGTCTCTTCATGGAGAACTTAGGCGAGTGCTGAACTGCAGCTAAGCCCCCGAGTGGGAGGTTTGCTCTCCACTCGGTAGGATTTTCAAACTTAGGCGAGCGTCTGACTGCAGCTAAGTCTCTTTGTGGAGAACTTAGGCGAGTGCTGAACTGCAGCTAAGCCCCCGAGTGGGAGGTTTGCTCTCCACTCGGTAGGATTTCAAACTTAGGCGAGTGTCTGACTGCAGCTAAGTCTCTTCGTGGAGAACTTAGGCGAGTGCTGAACTGCAGCTAAGCCCCCGAGTGGGAGGTTTGCTCTCCACTCGGTAGGATTTTCAAACTTAGGCGAGCGTCTGACTGCAGCTAAGTCTCTTTGTGGAGAACTTAGGCGAGTGCTGAACTGCAGCCAAGCCCCCGAGTGGGAGGTTTGCTCTCCACTCGGTAGGATTTTCAAACTTAGGCGAGTGTCTGACTGCAGCTAAGTCTAGGCGAATCGGGTTCGCAACTAAGTCACCCACTGGGGGATTTCAGATACATACAACAGTGATAGCACTTATTGGAACATTCTTATTTCTGATAAAAATGAACTTCAGGAGTTTTTCTTATTACATCTGGTTTGAGAGCGGACTTAAGTGTAAAAGGGGCGGAGAAGCTCCGCGTTCCAAGCTCGAGGTTCGTTGATTTGCCGATCAACATTGTAAAGGTGATATGTGAAGGAAATATGCCCTAGAGGCAATAATAAAGTTATTATTTATTTCCTTATATCATGATAAATGTTTATTATTCATGCTAGAATTGTATTAACCGGAAACATAATACATGTGTGAATACATAGACAAATAGAGTGTCACTAGTACGCCTCTACTTGACTAGCTCGTTAATCAAAGATGGTTATGTTTCCTAACCATGAACAAAGAGTTGTTATTTGATTAATGAGGTCACATCATTAGTTGAATGATCTGATTGACATGACCCATTCCATTAGCTTAGCACCCGATCGTTTAGTATGTTGCTATTGCTTTCTTCATGACTTATACATGTTCCTATAACTATGAGATTATGCAACTCCCGTTTACCGGAGGAACACTTTGGGTACTACCAAACGTCACAACGTAACTGGGTGATTATAAAGGAGTACTACAGGTGTCTCCAATGGTGGATGTTGGGTTGGCGTATTTCGAGATTAGGGTTTGTCACTCCGATTGTCGGAGAGGTATCTCTGGGCCCTCTCGGTAATACACATCACATAAGCCTTGCAAGCATAATAACTAAGATGTTAGTTATGAGATGATGTATTACGGAACGAGTAAAGAGACTTGCCAGTAACGAGATTGAACTAGGTATTGGATACCGACGATCGAATCTCGGGCAAGTAACATACCGATGACAAAGGGAACAACGTATGTTGTTATGCGGTCTGACCGATAAAAGATCTTCATAGAATATGTAGGAGCCAATATGGGCATCCAGGTCCCGCTATTGGTTATTGACCGGAGACGTGTCTCGGTCATGTCTACATTGTTCTCGAACCGTAGGGTCCGCACGCTTAACGTTACGATGACAGTTATTATGAGTTTATGCATTTTGATGTACCGAAGGTTGTTCGGAGTCCCGGATGTGATCACGGACATGACGAGGAGTCTCGAAAATGGTCGAGACGTAAAGATTGATATATTGGAAGGCTATGTTTGGACATCGGAAGTGTTCCGGGTGAAATCGGGATTTTACCGGAATACCGGGAGGGTTACCGGAACCCCCCGGGAGGCAAATGGGCCTATTGGGCCTTAGTGGAAAAGTGAAAGGGGCTGCCCAAAAGGGCTACGCGCCTCCCCCCTTCCCTAGTCCTATTAGGACTAGGAGAAGGTGGCCGGCCACCCCTTCTCTCTTTCCCCCTTGAGGATTCCAATTAGGAATAGGATTAGGGGGGGAGTCCTACTCCCGGTAGGAGTAGGACTCCTCCTGCGCCCCTCTCCCTGGCCGGCCGAACCCCTCCCCCTGCTCCTTTATATACGGGGGCAGGGGGCACCCCATAGACACATAAGTTGATCATTGTTGATCGTTCCTTAGCCGTGTGCGGTGCCCCCTGCCACCAAATTCCACCTCGGTCATATCGTTGTAGAGCTTAGGCGAAGCCCTGCGTCGGTAGAACATCAAGATCGTCACCACGCCGTCGTGCTGACGGAACTCTTCCTCGACGCTTTGCTGGATCGGAGCCCGAGGATCGTCATCGAGCTGAACGTGTGCTAAGAACTCGGAGGTGCCGGAGTAACGGTGCTTGGATCGGTCGGATCGGGAAGACGTACGACTACTTCCTCTATGTTGTGTGATCGCTTCCGCAGTCGGTCTGCGTTGGTACTTAGACAACACTCTCCCCTCTCGTTGCTATGCATCACCATGATCTTGCGTGTGCGTAGGATTTTTTTTTAAATTACTACGTTCCCCAACAGTGGCATCCGAGCCTAGGTTTTTATGGTTTGATGTTATTTGCACGAGTAGAACACAAATGAGTTGTGGGCGATACAAGTCATACTGCCTACCAGCATGTCATACTTTGGTTCGGCGGTATTGTTGGACGAGACGATCCGGACCAACCTTACGCGTACTCTTACGCGAGACCGGTTCCCTCGACGTGCTTTGCACATAGATGGCTTGCGGAAGACTGTCTCTCCAACTTTAGGTGAACCAAGCGTGGCTACGCCCGGTCCTTGAGAAGGTTAAAACGGAGTCTATTTGACAAACTATCGTTGTGGTTTTGATGCGTAGGTGAGATGAGTTCTTGCTTAAGCCCGTAGCAGCCACGTAAAACTTGCAACAACAAAGTAGAGGACGTCTAACTTGTTTTTGCAGGGCATGTTGTGATGTGATATGGTCAAGGCATGATGCTAAATTTTATTGTATGAGATGATCATGTTTTGTAACCAAGTTATCGGCAACTGGCAGGAGCCATATGGTTGCCGCTTTATTGTATGCAATGCAATCGCGATGTAATGCTTTACTTTATTACTAAGCGGTAGTGATTGTCGTGGAAGCATAAGATTGGCGAGACGACAACGATGCTACGATGGAGATCAAGGTGTCGCGCCGGTGACGATGGTGATCATGAAGGTGCTTCGGAGATGGAGATCACAAGCACAAGATGATGATGGCCATATCATATCACTTATATTGATTGCATGTGATGTTTATCTTTTATGCATCTTATCTTGCTTTGATTGACGGTAGCATTATAAGATGATCTCTCACTAAATTATCAAGAAGTGTTCTCCCTGAGTATGCACCGTTGCCAAAGTTCGTCGTGCCCAGACACCACGTGATGATCGGGTGTGATAAGCTCTACGTCCATCTACAACGGGTGCAAGCTAGTTTTGCACACGCAGAATACTCAGGTTAAACTTGACGAGCCTAGCATATGCAGATATGGCCTCGGAACACAGAGACCGAAAGGTCGAGCGTGAATCATATAGTAGATATGATCAACATGACGATGTTCACCATTGAAAACTACTCCATCTCACGTGATGATCGGTTATGGTTTAGTTGATTTGGATCACGTGATCACTTAGAGGATTAGAGGGATATCTATCTAAGTGGGAGTTCTTAAGTAATATGATTAATTGAACTTAAATTTATCATGAAC
The DNA here is from genome assembly GCA_034509565.1 of Triticum monococcum. Lineage (NCBI taxonomy): Eukaryota > Viridiplantae > Streptophyta > Magnoliopsida > Poales > Poaceae > Triticum > Triticum monococcum. Next base: position 518,412,270 of record CM067846.1, read on the forward strand.
TTAGTCCTGGTAGTATTTTGCAAATTATGTTGTAGATCAATGGCTCGCGTTGTTGCTTCCCTGTGTTTATTTTTGATATGTTCCTAGAGAAAATTGTGTTGAAAGATGTTAGTAGCAATGATGCGGATTGGATCCGTGATCTGAGGTTTATCCTCATTGCTGCACAGAAGAATTATGTCCTTGATGCACCGCTAGGTGACAGACCTATTGCAGGAGCAGATGTAGACGTTATGAACGTTTGGCTAGCTCAATATGATGACTACTTGATAGTTTAGTGCACCATGCTTAATAGCTTAGAATCGGGACTTCAAAGACGTTTTGAACATCATGGAACATATGAGATGTTCCAGGAGTTGAAGTTAATATTTCAAGCAAATACCCGAGTTGAGAGATATGAAGTCTCCAACAAGTTCTATAGCTAAAAGATGGAGGAGAATCGCTCAACTAGTGAGCATGTGCCCAGATTGTCTGAGTACTACAATCGCTTGAATCAAGTGGGAGTTAATCTTCCAGATAAGATAGTGATTGACAGAATTCTCTAGTCACCATCACCAAGTTAGTAGAACTTTGTGATGAACTATAATATGCAAGGGATGACAAAAGTAATTCCTAAGCTCTTCGTGATGCTGAAATCAACGAAGGTAGAAATCAAGAAAAACATCAAGTGTTGATGGTTGACAAGACCACTAGTTTCAAGAAAAGGGCAAAGGGAAGAAGGGGAACTTCAAGAAGAACGGCAAGCAAGTTGCTGCTCAAGTGAAGAAGCCCAAGTCTGATCCTAAGCCTGAGACTAAGTGCTTATACTGCAAAGGGACTGATCACTGGAAGCGGAACTGCCCCAAATGATTAGCGGATAAGAAGGATGGCAAAGTAAACATAAGTATATTTGATATACATGTTATTGATGTGTACTTTACTAGTGTTTATAGCAACCCCTTAGTATTTGATGCTAGTTCAGTTGCTAAGAGTAGTAACTCGAAACGGGAGTTGCAGAATAAACAGAGACTAGTTAAGGGTGAAGTGACGATGTGTGTTGGAAGTAGTTCCAAGATTGATATGATCATCATCGCACACTCCCCTATACTTTCGGGATTAGTGTTGAACCTAAATAAGTGTTATTTGGTGTTTGTGTTGAGCATGAATATGATTTGATCATGTTTATTGTAATACGGTTATTCATTTAAGTAAAAGAATAAATTGTTGTTCTGTTTACATGAATAAAACCTTATATGGTTACACACCCAATGAAAATAGTTCATTGGATCTCGGTCTTAATAATACACATATTCATAATATTGAAACCAAAAGATGCAAAGTTAATAATGATAGTGCAACTTATTTGTGGCACTGATGTTTAGGTCTTATTGGTATAAAGCGCATGAAGAAACTCCATGCTGATGGGCTTTCGGAATCACTTGATTATGAATCACTTGATGCTTGCGAACCATGCCTTTTGGGCAAGATGACTAAAACGCCGTTCTCCGGAACAATGGAGCGAGAAAAGATTTGTTGGAAATCATACATACTGATGTATGTGGTCCAATGAATATTGAGGCTCGGGACAGGTATCATTATTTTCTGATCTTCACAAATGATTTGAGCAGATATGAGTATATCTACTTGATGAAACATAAGTCTGAAACATTTGAAAAGTTCAAAGAATTTCAGAGTGAAGTGAAAAACATCGTGACAAGAAAATAAAGTTTCTACGATCTGATCATGGAGACAAATATTTGAGTTACGAGTTTGGTCTTCAGTTAAAACAATGTGACATAGTTTCACTACTCACGCCACCTGGAACACCACATCATAATGGTGTGTCCGAACGTCATAACCGTACTTTATTGGATATAGTGCAATCTATGATGTCTCTTACCGATTTACCACTATTGATTTTGGGGTTATGCATTAGAGACAGCTGCATTCACGTTAAATAGGGCACCATATAAATCCGTTGAGACGACACCGTGTGAACTATGGTTTGGCAAGAAACCAAAGTTGTCGTTTCTTGAAGTTTGGGGTTGCGATGCTTATGAGAAAAAGTTTCATCCTGATAAACCCAAACCCAAATCGGAGAAATATGTCTTCATAGGATACCCAAAGGAGACTGTTGGGTACATCTTCTATCACAGATCCTAAGGCAAGACATTCGTTGCTTATAATGGATCCTTTCTAGAGAAGGAGTTTCTCTTGAAAGAAGTGAGTGGGAGGAAAGTAGAACTTGATAAGGTAATTGTACCTTCTCACTTATTGGAAAGTAGTTCATCACAGAAATCTGTTCTTGTGACTACTACACCAATTAGTGAGGAAGCTAATGATGATGATCATGTAACTTCAGATCAAGTTACTACTGAATCTCGTAGGTAAACCAGAGTGAGATCCGCACCAGAGTGGTACGGTAATCCTGTTCTGGAGGTCATGTTACTTGACCATGACGAACCTACGAACTATGAGGAAGCGATGATGAGCCCAAATTCCGCGAAATGGTTTGAGGCCATGAAATCTGAGATATGATCCATGTATGAGAACAAAGTTTGGACTTTGGTTGACTTGCCCGATGATCGGCAAGCAATTGAGAATAAATGGATCTTCAAGAGGAAGACGGACGCTGATAGTAGTGTTACTATCTACAAAGCTAGAATTGTCGCAAAAGGTTTTCGACAAGTTCAAGGTGTTGACTACGATGAGAGCTTCTCACTCGTATCTATGCTTGAGTCTGTTCGAATCATGTTAGTAATTGCCGCATTTTATGAAATCTGGCAAATGGATAAACAAAACTGCATTCCTTAATGGATTTATTAAAGAAGAGTTGTATATGATGCAACCAGAAGGTTTTGTCAATCCGAAAGGTGCTAACAAAATGTGCAAGCTCCAGCGATCCATCTGTGGACTGGTGCAAGCATCTCGGAGTTGGAATATACGCTTTGATGAGTTGATCAAAGCATATAGTTTTATACAGACTTGCGGTGAAGCCTGCATTTACAAGAAAGTGAGTGGGAGCACTACAACATTTCTGATAAGTATATGTGAATGACATATTGTTGATCGGAAATAATGTAGAATTATTCTGTAAAGCATAAAGGAGTGTTTGAAAGGAGTTTTTCAAAGAAAGACTTCGGTGAAGCTGCTTACATATTGAGCTTCAAGATCTATAGAGATAGATCAAGACGCTTGATAAGTTTTTTCAATGAGTACATACCTTGACAAGATTTTGAAGTAGTTCAAAATGGAGCAGTCAAAGAAAGAGTTCTTGCCTGTATTATAAGGTGTGAAGTTGAGTAAGACTCAAAGCCCGACCACGGCATAAGATAGAAAGAGAATGAAAGTCATTCCCTATGCCTTGGCCATAGGTTCTATAAAGTATGTCATGCTGTATACCAGATCTATTGTATACCCTGCATTGATTTGGCAAGGGAGTACAATAGTGATCTAGGAGTAGATCACTGGACAGCGGTCAGAATTATCCTTAGTGAAATAAGGATATGTTTCTCGATTATGGACGTGACAAAAAGGTTCGTCGTAAAGGGTTACGTCGATGCAAGTTTTTGACACTGATCCAGATGAATCTAAAGTCTCAATCTGGATACATATTGAAAGTGGGAGCAATAAGCTAGAGTAGCTCCGTGTAGAGCATTGTAGACATAGAACTTGCAAAATACTTACGGATCTGAATGTGACAGACCCGTTGACTAAAATTATCTCACAAGCAAAACATGATCACACCTTAGTACTCTTTGGGTGTTAATCACATAGATATGTGAACTAGATTACTGACTCTAGTAAACCCTTTGGGTGTTGGTCACATGGCGATGTGAACTATGGGTGTTAATCACATGATGATGTGAACTATCGATGTTAACCACATGGTGATGTGATCTAGATTATTGACTCTAGTGCAAGTGGGAGACTGAAGGAAATATGCCCTAGAGGCAATAATAAAGTTATTATTTATTTCCTTATATCATGATAAATGTTTATTATTCATGCTAGAATTGTATTAACCGGAAACATAATACATGTGTGAATACATAGACAAATAGAGTGTCACTAGTATGCCTCTACTTGACTAGCTCGTTAATCAAAGATGGTTATGTTTCCTAACCATGAACAAAGAGTTATTATTTGATTAACGAGGTCACATCATTAGTTGAATGATCTGATTGACATGACCCATTCCATTAGCTTAGCACCCGATCGTTTAGTATGTTGCTATTGCTTTCTTCATGACTTATACATGTTCCTATAACTATGAGATTATGCAACTCCCGTTTACCGGAGGAACACTTTGGGTACTACCAAACGTCACAACGTAACTGGGTGATTATAAAGGAGTACTACAGGTGTCTCCAATGGTGGATGTTGGGTTGGCGTATTTCGAGATTAGGGTTCGTCACTCCGATTGTCGGAGAGGTATCTCTGGGCCCTCTCGGTAATACACATCACATAAGCCTTGCAAGCATAATAACTAAGATGTTAGTTATGAGATGATGTATTACGGAACGAGTAAAGAGACTTGCCAGTAACGAGATTGAACTAGGTATTGGATACCGACGATCGAATCTCGGGCAAGTAACATACCGATGACAAAGGGAACAACGTATGTTGTTATGCGGTCTAAACGATAAAAGATCTTCGTAGAATATGTAGGAGCCAATATGGGCATCTAGGTCCCGCTATTGGTTATTGACCGGAGACGTGTCTCGGTCATGTCTACATTGTTCTCGAACCGTAGGGTCCGCACGCTTAACGTTACGATGACAGTTATTATGAGTTTATGCATTTTGATGTACCGAAGGTTGTTCGGAGTCCCGGATGTGATCACGGACATGACGAGGAGTCTCGAAATGGTCGAGACGTAAAGATTGATATATTGGAAGGCTATGTTTGGACATCGGAAGTGTTCCGGGTGAAATCGGGATTTTACCGGAATACCGGGAGGGTTACCGGAACCCCCCGGGAGGCAAATGGGCCTATTGGGCCTTAGTGGAAAAGTGAAAGGGGCTGCCCAAAAGGGCTGCGCGCCTCCCCCCCTTCCCTAGTCCTATTAGGACTAGGAGAAGGTGGCCGGCCACCCCTTGAGGATTCCAATTAGGAATAGGATTAGGGGGGGAGTCCTACTCCCGGTAGGAGTAGGACTCCTCCTGCGCCCCTCTCCCTGGCCGGCTGAACCCCTCCCCCTGCTCCTTTATATACGGGGGCAGGGGGCACCCCATAGACACATAAGTTTATCAATGTTGATCGTTCCTTAGCCGTGTGCGGTGCCCCCTGCCACCAAATTCCACCTCGGTCATATCGTTGTAGAGCTTAGGCGAAGCCCTGCGTCGGTAGAACATCAAGATCGTCACCACGCCGTCGTGCTGACGGAACTCTTCCTCGACGCTTTGCTGGATCGGAGCCCGAGGATCGTCATCGAGCTGAACGTGTGCTAAGAACTCGGAGGTGCCGGAGTAACGGTGCTTGGATCGGTCGGATCGGGAAGACGTACGACTACTTCCTCTATGTTGTGTGATCGCTTTCGCAGTCGGTCTGCGTTGGTACTTAGACAACACTCTCCCCTCTCGTTGCTATGCATCACCATGATCTTGCGTGTGCGTAGGAATTTTTTTTAAATTACTACGTTCCCCAACAATATGCTCCGTTGTGGAGGACTCTGGTGACGATGAAGGGGCCTTCCCAAGTGGGAGCGAGCTTGTGAGGTTTCTGTTGATCCACTCGGAGGACCAAATCTCCTTCTTGAAAGGCTCGACTCTTCACATTCCGGGCGTGGAATCGACGCAAGTCCTGCTGGTAAATGGTCGATTTGATCATTGCCATCTCCCTCTCTTCCTCCAAGAGGTCGACTGCGTCTTGCCGGGCCTGCTCTGCTTCATCTTCGGTGTAAAGTTCGACTCGGGGCGCATTATGAAGGAGATCACTTGGCAGGACAGCTTCGGCTCCATAAACCAGAAAGAACGGGGTCCTTCCAGTCGACCGGTTAGGGGTGGTCCTTAATCCCCACAGCACTGACGGAAGCTCGTCGACCCAAGCGCCTGCTGCGTGCTTGAGATCACGCATCAGCCGAGGTTTTAGCCCTTTGAGAATCAGACCATTCGCCCTCTCGGCCTGTCCATTCGACTGGGGGTGAGCGACTGAGGCGTAGTCGACTCGTGTGCCTTGAGAAGCGCAAAATGCTCTGAACTCGTCCGAATCAAAGTTTGACCCGTTATCAGTGATGATGCTGTGCGGGACTCCATATCTGAATGTCAATCCTCTGATGAAACTGATAGCGGTGCCAGCGTCGAGGCTCTTTATGGGCTTAGCTTCGATCCATTTGGTAAACTTATCGACTGCCACAAGCACATGAGTGAATCCACTCCTGCCCGTTCTTAGGGGGCCAACCATGTCCAATCCCCAGACGGCAAAGGGCTAGACGAGCGGAATGGTTTTCAGGCTGACGCGGGCTTGTGTGACACGTTGGAGTAGAACTGGCAGCCCTCGCACCTGTTGACTATCTCTTTCGCCATCTCATTTGCCCTTGGCCAATAAAATCCAGCTCGGTATGCCTTAGCCACAATGGTCCGAGAGGACGCATGGTGACCGCAGGTTCCCGAGTGGATATCGTTGAGGATTATTTGACCCTCTTCTGGCGTTATGCATTTCTGGCCGACTCCGGTCGCACTTTCTCTGTACAGCTGTCCCCTTATGACTGTGAAGGCCTTAGATCGGCGGACGATCTGTCGAGCCTCCTCCTCGTCCTCCGGGAGTTCTTTCCTTAGGATGTATGCAATGTACGGTATTGTCCAGTCAGGGGTGACTGCCAAGACTTCCATGATTAGGTCGACCACTGCAGGCACTTCAACTTCAGTCGGATCCGTGGCACTTTTCGGCTGCGGGGCTTCTTCTGTGAAAGGATCTTCTTGGACTGACGGCGAGTGAATGTGTTCCAAGAACACGTTGCTTGGAATGGCTTCTCTCTTGGAGCCTATCTTTGCCAAGTCGTCAGCTGCCTGGTTTTTCAGTCGGGGGATGTGGTGGAGTTCCAACCCCTCGAACTTCTTCTCTAGCTTCCGTACTGCATTGCAGTACCCAGTCATCGCCGGACTCCTGACGTCCCACTCCTTCATCACTTGATTAACCACCAGATCTGAGTCGCCATAGACCATGAGGCGACGGACGCCGAGCGAAATGGCCATGCGCAACCCATACAAAAGTGCTTCATACTCTGCTTCGTTATTGGAGGAATCGAAGTGAATCTGGAGAACGTATCTGAGCTTATCTCCTCAGGGGGAGACCAAAACTACCCCCGCGCCCGAACCATTCAGCATCTTGGATCCATCGAAGAACATAGTCCAGTGTTCCGAGTGAACTTGAGTCGGAAGTTGCTGTTCAATCCACTCGGCGATGAAATCCGCGATTGCTTGGGACTTGATGGCTTTCTTTGCTTCAAACTTGATGTCTAAAGGAAGGAGTTCAATCGCCCACTTGGCCACTCGACCAGTTGCATCTCTGTTATGCAGGATCTCCGATAATGGGGCGTCGCTGACGACTGTAATGGAGTGGTCAGAGAAATAATGTGCAACTTTCTTCGTGGTCATGTAAATCCCATATACAAGCTTCTGGTAGTGGGGGTATCTTTGTTTTGAAGGGGTCACGACATAATAAACAGGGCGTTGAACTTTGAAGGCCTTCCCTTCCTCCTCCCGCTCGACCGTAAGTACTGTACTGACAACTTGTCCCATGGCTGCAATGTAAAGCAGCAGAGGCTCTTTGCTGATTGGGGCAGCTAGCACCGACTGGGTGGAAAGCAGAGCTTTGAGCTCTGCAAATGTTGCATCAGCTTCTGGAGTCCACTCGAACTTGTCAGACTTTTTCATCAGTCGGTAAAGAGGCAACGCTTTTTCACCGAGTCGAGAAATGAATCGACTTAAGGCGGCCAAGCAGCCTGTAAGTTTTTGGACATCATGCACACGTACAGGACGCTTCATCCGGATTATGGTGCCAATTTTTTCAGGATTGGCGTTGATTCCCCGTTCGGAAACGAGGAAACCGAGTAGCTTGCCACCTGGAACTCCGAAAGTGCACTTTGACGGATTGAGCTTGATATCGTACCTCCTGAGGTTGGCGAAGGTTTCAGCAAGGTCAGCCCGCAGGTCGGAACCTTTCCGGGACTTGACTACGATATCGTCCATGTACGCCTCCACATTCCGACTGATTTGAGTGAGTAAACACTTCTGGATCATTCTCATGAATGTGGCTCCGGCGTTCTTGAGGCTGAATGGCATGGTGACGTAACGGAAGCATCCGAATGGTGTGATGAAAGCTGTTTTGATTTCGTCGGGCCCATACAGACGGATCTGATGGTACCCGGAGTAGGCATCTAGAAAAGACAATCTCTCGCACCCCGCAGTTGAGTCGACAATTTGGTCGATGCGAGGGAGAGGAAAATGATCTTTCGGGCATGCCTGATTGATATGCTTGAAATCAATGCACATTCGGAGTGACTTGTCCTTCTTGGGGACCATGACAATATTGGCGAGCCACTCGGAGGGTAGATCTCTCGGATGAACTCAGCTGCTAAGAGCCGAGCCACTTCCTCGCCAATGGCTTGTTTTTTCTGGATTGCGGACCGCCGCAGATGTTCCTTCACGGGTTTGAACTTTGAGTCGACTCGCAGGCGGTGCTCAGCCAGCCCCCTGGGAACTCCAGGCATGTCAGAGGGTTTCCATGCGAAGATGTCCCAGTTCTCACGGAGGAGCTGGATGAGCGCTTCTTCCTATTTGGAGTCGAGCGTCGTCGAGATGTGAGTCGGAGCTGCGTCGGGATTAGTCGGGTGAATGTGGACTGTCTTTGTTTCGCCAGCCGACTGAAAAGCTGACTCGGAGGCAGGCTTCTTAGCCCGCAGCAATTCACTCGGGTCGGCAGTCTTTTGGTACTCTTTCAGCTCGACTACTGCCATCTGAGCGTCGGCGATCTTTGATCCCTTCTGGAAACATTCTTCAGCTTTCTTCCGGTTGCCCGTAACAGTGATTACACCTTTGGGGCCAGGCATCTTTAATTTAAGATACACGTAGCATGGTCGAGCCATGAAGCGTGCGTAAGCTGGCCTGCCCAAGATGGCGTGATAAGCACTCTGGAAGTCCACAACTTCAAACGTTAACTTTTCCTTGCGGTAATTCTTTGAATCACCGAAAACCATATCTAGAGCAATCTGGCCGAGTGACTCGGCTTTCTTCCCAGGAATGACTCCGTGGAAGCTCATGTTACTGGTGCTGAGTCTGGACATCGGAATGCCCATTCCTTTCAAGGTTTCAGCGTACAGTATGTTCAGGCCACTGCCGCCGTCCATCAGGACTTTGGTCAGTCGAGTGCCTTCGACAACTGGGTCGACCACCAAAGCTTGCCTCCCAGGGGTGGCAATGTGCGTCGGGTGATTGGACTGGTCGAATGTGATGGCAGTCTGAGACCACTTCAGGTAACTAGGAGTCGCCGGGGCAACCATGTTGACCTCACGGTTAATGATTTTCAATCGACTTTTGCTTTCGAGATCAGCAAAAAATCAAGGTGGAATTGACTTGGGGGTATCCATCGTCACTATCTTCCTTGTCTTCAACTCTGTCTAGCTCTTTTTCCTTATCCTTGGGCTGCTTGCCCTGGAACTGCTGAATCAGAAGCCGACACTGTCGAGTGGTATGCTTCGGGAAAATAAAATTTCCTTCTTCATCTTTCTTGGTATGGATGTGACATGGCAGGTCCAGAACATCATTCCCATCCTGATCTTTAACCTTCTTGGGCTTCCATGTGCCCTTGGGCTTTCCCTTGAAATTTCCCTGGGCCACAGCCAGGGCCTCCCCCGGGGCGGCTGGCTCGGCCTTCCGCTTCTGCTTCCGACTGGAGTTTCCTCCGGTTTCTTGGGCGACTGACTTAAGTTTGCCACTTCGGAGTCGGTCTTCGTCTTCTCCATTAGCATACTTGGTGGCAATCTCCATCATCCGATTAAGGGACATCTCTCCGGTCCGGCCAAACTTCAGATTCAACTCCCTGTACTTGACGCCTTCCTTGAAAGCGCAAACTGCTTGATGGTCTGGCACGTTCTCGACCGAGTGGTGCAGTGTGATCCACCTCTGAATATATTCTCTCAGAGTTTCGTTCGGCTTCTGTACGCAAGACCACAGCTCCGTAAGGCCTGCAGGGCGTTTGCATGTACCTTCGAAGGTTGTGATAAACACTCGGGAGAGATCTTCCCAAGTGTAAATGCTACTGGGCGCCAACTGATTCAGCCACGCCCTAGCTGAGCCTTCCAACATGAGGGGCAAATGCTTCATGGCCACCTCATCGTTGCCGCCGCCAATCTGCACAGCCACTCGGTAATCCTCGAGCCATGTGTCAGGCTTGGACTCACCGGTGAACTTGCTGATGCCAGTCGCCAGCCGGAAGTTGGGAGGGATCACCGCAGCTCTGATGGCCCGACTGAAACATTCAGGCCCCGAGGCATGTGTCCTGCTGCCGGTGGGTGTATCTCTGTTGTGGCCCTCTCGATGAGCCCTGTTCCTGTCCACCAGACCTTGAACGAGGATGGATCTCGCGTCAAAGCCTGGGTCTCTGGGGTCGACTGGGATCCTCTGCCCAGTGTTATGGGGGCGCCTGTCGTCTCGATGTCGAGGTGCATACGATCCGCTCCTCGGGGGAGGGGACGGCACCCGACGCCCATCATCACGGTCGGGTCGGCGATCATATTGTTCCTTCCTCCTATACTGATCGTGCCGGTCTCCACGCCCCTCACGCCTCGGGGGCGATCTCGGGCTGTGAGCCGACTGGACGGTCTCCGTTGCGACGGATAGACTGTGGATCCTGTCCCGCGACTGAGAGACGGCGGAATTCCGATTTCCTGCCGCTCGGAGCAGTGCTCTGATCTGCAGCAACCCTCTGCCGGCCTCCGACTGGGAGGGCTGGATCGACTCCGCTATGCGGGCCACGGCAGCCAGGTTCTGAACCGGAGTTCGGTACACCTGCGGTGGCGGGAAGAGCTGACGTCGACTGGGTTCGGGAGCTTGCTGGCGTCGACTGGACTCGGGAGCCTGCTGGCGTCGACTGGACTCGGGAGCCCGCTGATGCGCACGCTCGTCGAGAGCTCGCTGTAGATTCTCCAGTCGAGTGCGCTCTGCTAGATTAGCCAAGCGCGCGTCCTCCAAGGCCCGGGCCTCGGGGGTTTCTCCAACAATAGGGGTGTAGAGCGCGTCCATGTTCCGGCGACGAAGCTCCTCCCGCTGCAATGACGTAAGAGGCTCGGGGAGGTATTCGTCGTGAGGGTGCGACGGATCGCCCCTATCGGCACCATCATTAGCGCGATGGAATCCAGGGGGACTGCGTGTCCCCTCGACCGCCAGAACCTCCGCCAAAGGGTCGCTACTGTCGCACTCGGAAGCGGTCTCCGTGGAGCCAGTCGACAGATCGAACAGGCCGCAGAGGGATTCGTCAGGCTCGATTGCAGTGACTTGCGGGGTCGCCGACTGGCGGGCCGCGGCGTGCTTCATCCACCGCTGGAGCCTCGACCGACCCGAGCGCTTGCGCTGGCGGGAGACAGGACGGGGAGATGACACGGGAGTCGACCGATATGGGGTCGATGGCTGCCTCAGGAGGACGCCACGGACGCGCGCGCGGAAGTGCGTCGCACCGCGGACGGGGAGCGCGTCGACGTCAAGCGGCGCCTCCTGGAGCCAGGCGGAGTCGTCGGCGATGAAAGTGAGCCCGCCGAGACGGATCTCGCGGCCCTCCGCCAAAGCTCCGCAGGAAAACATGATCAAGTGGATCGGAAAAATCGCAACTTCTCCAATTAGGCGCTAAGACTAATGCCCCATGGTGGGCGCCAACTGTCGTGGTTCTAAGTCTGACAGTGAGGTAGGGGGTGTGTATGGAGAGGCTAGACCTTAGCTATTGGGAAGTTGTAAGCACGCAAGGTTTACGAGTTCAGGCCCTTCTCTGAGGAAGTAACAGCCCTACGTCTCGGTGCCCGGAGGCGGTCGATTGGATTATGCGTGTGTAAAATGACAGGGATGCGAACCCTTGACACCGAGGAGGGGGGTGGCTTATATAGAGTTCGCCAGCCCTCTCCTGCCCTCAGTAATGCAGGGTTTAAGGTACATTTAAGGTGGGCGTTACTGATAACGTCCCTAATAAAGTGTCATAATAATCATAAAGACTACTTAATAGCCGACCGTTTGCCTGCGAAGTGACTTGAGGTCTTCTGGCAGTCGAGTGGTTGGCTTCTCGGTCGAGTGACAGCTTCTTGGTCGAGTGTCTTCAACCCGTCGAGTGGGATATCTTCAAGTTGTTTGAAAGGTGACTTCCTTTAAGGATGTCCTATGGTAGGGCTCTTTAGGACGGGTCCGTGTCCCTACCGTAGGTACATGACTTCATCAATTGCAGCCCCCGAGGCGGTGTCTAACCACCTATCCTCGATTGGCGTGATCGGCTCCGAGCTAGGGGTCAGAGCGGACACAGGTGCGGCCTCAGGGCACTGGTCGGTAGCAGAGCTAAATCATGCCCATCATGACAGTGCGGCGCGCTCGGCTGTGGCTCGAATCCGTCGAAGATCGAGTCTCCGCGGATGTCGGAGTTCAAACTTCCAAATCTGACCTGATGGCCAGGGGCGTAGCTTTCGATCTGCTCCAGATGGCCAAGCGAATTGGCCTGCAGTGCAAAGCCACCGAATACGAAGATCTGTCCGGGGAGAAAAGTCTCACCCTGGATCGCATCGCTGTTGATGATTGGGGAAGCCATCGGGCCTAAAAGTGATGACACAGAGGAACTCTCAATGAAAGCACCAATGTCGGTGTCAAAACCGGCGGATCTCGGGTAGGGGGTCCCGAACTGTGCATCTAGGCCAGATGGTAACAGGAGGCAGGGGACATGATGTTTTACCCAGGTTCGGGCCCTCTTGATGGAGGTAAAACCCTACGTCCTGCTTGATTAATATTGATGATATGGGTAGTACAAGAGTAGATCTACCAAGAGATCAGAGAGGCTAAACCCTAGAAGCTAGCCTATGGTATGATTGTTGTTCGTCCTATGGACTAGAACTCTCCGGTTTATATAGACACCAGAGAGGGCTAGGGTTACACAGAGTCGGTTACAATGGTAGGAGATTTACATATCCGTATCGCCAAGCTTGCCTTCCACGCCAAGGAAAGTCCCTTCCGGACATGGGACAAAGTCTTCAATCTTGTGTCTTCATAGTCCAGGAGCCCGGCCGAAGGTATAGTCCGGCCATCCGGACACCCCCTAATCCAAGACTCCCTCAACACCCAACACAATGGTAAATTGTATAGGTGCACTAGTTCGGCGAAGAGATAGTGATACAAGTGGTATATGGATAGTATATAAAGGTTTTTGTAATCTGAAAATATAAAAACAGCAAGGTAACTAATGGTAAAAGTGAGCGTAAACGGTATTGCAATGCTAGAAACAAGGCCTAGGGTTCATACTTTCACTAGTGCAAGTCCTCTCAACAATAATAACATAATTGGATCACATAACTATCCCTCAACATGCAACAAAGAGTCCCTCCAAAGTCACTAATAGCGGAGATCAAACGAAGAGATTATGGCAGGGTACGAAACCACCTCAAAGTTATTCTTTCCAATCAATCCGTTGGGCTATTCCTATAAGTGTCACAAACAGCCCTAGAGTTCGTACTAGAATAACACCTTAAGACACAAACCAACCAAAACCCTAATGTTACCTAGATACTCCAATGTCACCTCAAGTATCCGTGGGTATGATTATACGATATGCATCACACAATCTCAGATTCATCTATTCAACCAACACATAGAACCTCAAAAGAGTGCCCCAAAGTTTCTACCGGAGAATCACGACGAAAACGTGTGCCAACCCCTATGCATAGGTTCATGGGCGGAACCCGCAAGTTGATCACCAAAACATACATCAAGTGTATCACGTGATATCCCATTGTCACCACAGATATGCACGACAAGACATACATCAAGTGTTCTCAAGTCTTTAAAGACTCAATTTGATAAGATAACTTCAAAGGGGAAACTCAATCCATTACAAGAGAGTAGAGGGGGGGGGGGGGGAGAAAACATCATAGATCCAACTATAATAGCAAAGCTCACTGTCGGTGTCAAAACCGGCGGATCTCGGGTAGGGGGTCCCGAACTGTGCGTCTAGGCGGATGGTAACAGGAGGCAGGGGACACAATGTTTACCCAGGTTCGGGCCCTCTTGATGGAGGTAAAACCGTACATCCTGCTTGATTGTTCTTGATGATATGAGTAGTACAAGAGTTGATCTACCACGAGATCAGAGAGGCTAAACCCTAGAAGCTAGCCTATGGTATGTGTTGGGGATATTACTACTGGAGGTAAACCGTCCTTATGTAGCCGGGTTAACTCCTTGAAGATTAGAAGCCCATGAAGATGCAAGGATGATGGCGCTTCACAAAGGCCCAAGGCCCAAAGGCGGGTTAAAGCCTGTAAATGTAAACCGACCTAGTCATGTAACTTGTATTATAAGATAGGAATGATAGAGACCGAACCGGATACATTTATGATCCGGCTTCGGGACTCTGTAGCCCGGCGGGCGTCAACCTATGTATATAAAGGGACGACCCGGCCGCGGTTTAGGTACAGATAACAACTCGAGAGCCAGACAAAGCGGATTCGCTCCCTGGCCTTCGAAACCCTAGCAATACCAATCATAACTAGACGTAGGCTTTTACCTTCCTTGAAGGGGCCGAACTAGTATAAAATCCCCGTGTCCCCTTATCCGGTTTGACCCCTTTGATCTAACCCGTAGCGATGGCTCCACGACTAAGTCCTTTCACAAGGACATCTGCCGTGACAAACCCACGACAGTTGGCGCCCACCGTGGGGCTATCGCATGATGGTTTTGAGTTCTTGAAGGGCAGCTTTGATGGACTTAAGGGATACGCTGTGGGCCGGATGACGAAGAGTCGTCGCGGCAAGCTCTACATCGACAATGCAGGATGGGGTCCCGAGGCCGATTCAATCAAGTACGGGTACCGGGTCCCCTTCGGTGGGATTCACGTCTTCATCGGCAAGATCGGCGAACCGGCCCCTGAGCCGGACATCTGCACCGACATCATCGAAACGGCTCGGCGTGCAAGTTCTTCGCCGGTTCAGCCCGAGGCAAGGCATGTTTTCGTAGGTGTCATCCATGGATCGAGATACGAGGACGGGCCAGTGTCTGATGGAGAGACCATGGTCTGTTCTGATGACGAGTCTTCTAGAGAGACCGAATCACTTTATCAGTTGCAGGACGGCCGGATTGATGGAGGATCCGAGGGCAACAGTATTCCGGATTCCCCTGAACTGCCAAACTGGGCCGCCATCTTCATGGCCGACACACAATTAGCGCCTCATTCATCGACCACCGCAGCAATACTCTCCGGTTCAACAACAGCTACACCGGCAGGGGCAGGAAGCTCTGCGCCGCCTCCAGCCAAAGTCCTGTCTGATTTGTTCGATGCTTTGGCAACGTTGATGGCCGCAGAGGTGGAGGCAGCAACCAGGGATCAGCACAATGCGGAGATTGCAAAAGTGAAATATCAGATAGCTCAGGCTAAAGTGGACCTGGCGACAAAGAACGCTAGGATGGCTACAGAGCAGGCTGAATTGGAAGCACAGGCCTACCGGATTAGGCTGGATTAGAATGCTTCAGAGGAAGTCATGAGAAGAAGACACCGATCGCGTCTCCCATTGGTTTATGAGCCGCAGAATCTCTTCAACACACCAGGAGCAGGAGCTGGTAACCAACCCATACTAAACCGGGCGGAGGCACCGGGAACAGGAGCGCCGCTTCAACCGCGCACGATGGACCCGTGTAACGCCCTCGATGCGGCTATATCTCCCACGTGTCGAAGCATGACTTAGAGGCATAACCGCATTGAAAGCAATGTCACAAGTGAGGTAATCTTCACACATCCCATGTAATACATAAAGGGAAAGAGATACATAGTTGGCTTACAATCGCCAATTCACACAATTACATAAATAAAAACATTACATCATCCAGATACACACAAGGTTCGACTACGGAACCAAAATAAAAGAAGACTACCCCAAATGCTACACAGATCCCCGATCGACCCCAACTGGGCTCCACTACTGATCAACTAGAACGAAACAACACAAAGGACAAGATCTTCATCGAGTTCCTCCTTGAGCTGGGTTGCGTCATCTGAATGGTTCAACGGCACCTGCAAACTGGTTTTGGAAGTATCTGTGAGTCATGGGGACTCAGCAATCTCACACTCTCGCGATCAAGACTATTTAAGCTTAAAGGAAGGGTAAAAGGTATGATGTGGAGCTGCAGCAAGCGACTAGCATATTTGGTGGCTAACATACGCAAATGAGAGCGAGAAGAGAAGGCAAAAGCACAGTCGGACAACTATGATCAAGAAGTGATCCTAGAACAACCTACGTCAAGCATTACTCCAACACCGTGTTCACTTCCCGGACCCCGCCGAGAAGAGACCATCACGGTAACACACGCGGTTGATGTATTTTAATTAAGGTCAACTTCAGGTTTTCTACAACCGGACACTAACAAATTCCCATCTGCCCATAACCGCGAGCACGACTTTCGAAAGTTCAAATCCCTGCAGGGGTGTCCCAACTTAGCCCATCACAAGCTCTCATGGTCAACGAAGGATATTCCTTCTAGCGGGAAGACCCGATCAGACTCGGAATCCCGGTTACAAGACATTTCGACAATGGTAAAACAAGACCAGCAAAGCCACCCGAATGTGCCGACAAATCCCGATAGGAGCTGCACATATCTCTTTCTCAGGGCACACCGGATTGTCCAAGGTTCCGGTAGGCCAGCCCAGATTTGCCCCTGGTGGCCACCGGTAGCTGACAGGTTGGGCCAACACTTAGAGGAGCACTGGCCCAGGGGTTTAAATAAAGATGACCCTTGAGTCTGCAGAACCCAAGGGAAAGAAAAGGCTAGGTGGCGAATGGTAAACCAATGTTGGGCCTTGCTGGAGGAGTTTTATTCAAGGCGATCTGTCAAGGGGTTCCCATTATAACCCAACCATGTAAGGAACGCAAAATTCGGGAACATAACACCGATATGATGAAAACTAGGGCGGCAAGAGTGGAACAAAACACCAGGCATAAGGCCGAGCCTTCCACCCTTTACCAAGTATATAGATGCATTAATTAGATAAGAGATATTGTGATATCCCAACAAGTAAACATATCCCAACAAGGAACAACATGTCCATGTTCCAACAAGGAACAAACTTCAATCTTCACCTTCAACTAACAATGCTATAAGAGGGGTTGAGAAAAGCGGTAACATAGCCAAACAACGGTTTGCTAGGACAAGGTGGGTTAGAGGCTTGGTTCAACCATATAGGAGGCATGATAAGCAAGTGGTAGGTATCGCAGCATAGGCATAGCAAAAGAGAGAGCAACTAGCAAGCAAAGATAGAAGTGATTTCGAGGGTATGGTCATCTTGCCTGAAATCCCGCAAGGAAGAAGAACGAGTCCATGAAGAAGACAAACGGACGTAGTCGAACGGGTCCTCACAAACACGACGTTATCGGAACCAACCCGAAGAAGCAACACTAGAAAGAAGCACACAACATGGTAATCAACCATCACAATAGCATGGCACGATGCGCAAACAAGTATGATGCATGTCCGGTTTAATGAAGCATGGCATGGCAAAGTGCACAACAATTCTACAAATTAAGTGGAGATCAATATGCAACGAGTTGCATATTGAAGAAAACACCATATGACTTATTTAGTTCTCTCTCATTTATGTACCCAACAAGATTAAATGTTGTTAGCATGGCAAGAGGGTGAAGCAAAGTAAAACTACCTACTAGTCAAGTTTAAATGAGGCCGGAAGCAACAAACAACAATTCCGGTAAAACCCCATGAGCATATTATAGATTTGCTACTGTTCTGCCCCAAGCCATATTTTAGAGTTGTTAAACATGCAAAGAAAGTGAACCAAGTTAAACTAGGCATTTTTCTACCCCATTTACATATAAATTTTATTAGAAACCGAGCTACGGTTATTTAGTTATGAAATAAACCATTTAACATGGCATATAAGAAAAATAATGCAAACAACAGTTTAAACATGTCAAACATGATTGAAAGTTGGATATTATGAAACTAGAGGAAATTCTAGACATATTACATATAGAGATCATTTTGATCCGGTGCACGGTTAATTAGTTATTAAATGCATGAATGCTGAGGGTTTTTCTGTAAAACATGTAAACTCTGGGTAAAGAATAAATTCGTAGCAGGGAAGAAAAAAACACATTGGGCCGAATCTTCACAAACTGGGCCAACAGAGAGGAGGGGATGCAGGGACTGCTCACATCGGGCCTTGGCTGGGCCGGCTTAGATCTGGAAGGGAGCAGGCCGGGCCTTAGGCGCTGCGGCTGGAGAGACCAAGGCAGGCCGGCGGATCTGGCGCGACTGGGCCTTGCGCGACACTGGCCCACGTGCGAGCGAGCAGAGGAGGCCTGCGAGCGACGCGCTTGTCCTCCTCTCGCGCAGAAAGAAGCGGCAGTGGTCTCAGGGAGCAGAAGCAGGGAGGTCGGCGACGACGCAAAAGTCGGTGGAGGGTTGGCGCGGAACCCCGGGACGACGCGTCGGTGAATCCGGGCGTGGGGAAGGAGGCATGGCGCGTGGCTCATCCCCTGGGCTCACCGGCGAGAGAGTGCAGCGGCTGCTGCTGTTGTCTGAAGAAAAGAGAGAGAGACGTTCAGAGAAGGAACAGGGGAAGGAAGCAGAGAGAGACGACGGGCAGGGAACTCCGGCGGGACGGCAGTGAGATGCAGCAGCAGGGTTCGGACGCCACGGCGGACTCCAACGACTTGGCGGGGCGGCGGACTTGGACGGGGGAGCCTGGGCGCGGCGGCATGAACGGAGAGGCGGCCATGACGAGGCACGACAGCGTAAGCACGGGGTACCAAGGTCGAGCAGGGGTCCATAGCGCGCGCGGGGTTGCGGAACCGAACGGCGGGGCCGCTGGTCCTCTGCTCTGGCTTGTAGAAGAACGAGCAGCGCCATGTCCCTGGGGCGTGCTGATGCTCGCCGGTGGTGACGAGCGCAAATCCTCACGCTTCCTGCGAGACGGGACAGAGACGAGAGAGGGATGAGATACAGAGAGGAGGAAAAATGGAGGAAGGAGAGGGCGCGGCGAGGCTCATCTGCTCGGGCTCCGATCTAGAACGGGCAGGGAGGCAGAGGAGGGTTGGATCGAGGGGAGGCCTCGGTTGGTGGGGAGAGATCGAGAGGAATTTTTTTGGATCGGAGGTTTGATGCTGGTTGGTCCGGGAGGGATCCCGAGGAAAAACAGGTGGAGTGGCAGCGCAGTGGGATTGATGGGACAAGACCCCTAGGATCTAGGGTTGGACCTTATATTTATAGCAGATGAAATCGGTTTAGGGCGGTTATGTCCCTCCGATCGTAATCGGACGGACGGGAAAAAATAGGCTAGGTATCCCAAAAAGAAAAAACGGAGACGTTTTGTAGATGTTTGGGGATGATCCGGACACGACGGTGACGACTGCTCGGGTCGGGTCCGGGACAATTTTTGGACACGCGTGCGAGGCTTGGCCGCGGGCTGACGAGAGAGGTTAGGTAGGGTCTGACAGTGAGTAGAGGACTGTGCATAAGGCCTCAGGCTGAGAAAAGAGAAGAGAGAAAGGCCCGGCGACTGTTTCCGGAGACCGAAAACATCCGACGTTAGACCGGCTATATTGCCGCTATAGTTATCCGTTGGGGCATCAAACGAACTCCGAATGCGATGAAACTTGGCAGGCGGTCTACTGAAAACAAAACAACACACACGCCAACTTTCAACCCATTCCGAGAACATTTTTCGGCCACTTATAAAATACTATTTCGGACATGCCGCGGGCGCGTGCAAGTGTGTCTGGACTCGGAACGGACAATAGAGAGAACTGGGGAACCCGGACGGATGCAAGTTTTGAAAACATGACGATGCAATGCACAGGATGACATGACAAGATGCAACACGCAAGCGAATGACATGACAACGCAGCGAATAACTGGAAGACACCTGGCGCAACGGTCTCGGGGCGTCACAACCCGCCTCGCCAGAACAACGTTGTGCCACAGTATGTACCAACACCTCCCATGCATTATTCCAACCCGTTGGACAATATTGTGGCCGCCGCTTCACGCCTGCCAGCCCTCCCAACCGACGGCGTGTCACCAGTTGCGGTGGAAGCACGTCGGTCCAGGGATCTCCTTCAAACAGCGCTAAATCAACAGCAGGCATATTCACACAGTCGTGAGAGGATTCACTCCACTCCCCGTCCAGGCCGGAGCTATAGCAGACACGTGGAGGACGAACCGGCTGTGTCCAGCAGTGCACGTCGCCGAAATTCACCGCAAGGAAACAACCCGACAGGGGGAGGCGCTAATGCGCAGGATGTTGTGGACCACTGCCGCGCACATCGAGAGGCCAAGTTGGTAGCTCGACACGGAGCACGACAACATACTCCGGTTCACTGTACGACTTCAGTAGAGCCAGGTGTGGTGTTCAGTTCCTTAGGGGTGCCGTGTCTCACCCCCGCTTTGCGTAATGTGAGACTGCCCAAGGACTTCAAGGGACCTCGTAAGGTACCAAATTACACTGCTGATTTGCAACCAGAGGCGTGGGTGGTGAGCTATGAGATGGCAATGGAGATGCTAGACGTGGATGAGGCAGTGCGTGCTAAATATTTCACCATGATGTTGGAAGGAACAGCTCATACTTGGTTGAAGAGCTTGCCAACTAACTCTATCAGATCATGGGCCGAATTGAAACACCGGTTTATCTAGAATTTCAAAAATACTTGTAAGCAGCCAATGTCAATCGTGGATCTGGCCGCTTATGTCCAAGAGGAAGGGGAGTCCACAACCCATTGGGTTAAACGGGTCTAGCGATTCTGCATTCATCAGATCGTATCAATGCAGACACCGTAGTGTTAACATTAGAGGGCAATTGCCGTTTCAAGCTGCTCAACAGAAATTAGGAAGGCTCAAACGTCACTGCAATGATATGTCAACGCTCATGGCCACTTTGGTTAAATATGCCGATTCAGATAACACCAAGGACCCGGATTCAGAGAAGGACAAACCGGAGAAAGGGAAAAAGAACGGCAACGCCAAGGGTCAGCAGCCTAATCCGGCAGGCCATGGGAACAGTGGTAAGCGCAAGGCCGACATCAGCTTGGACTTTGTTGCTAACACCAATGCTCAAGAGAATGGCCAGTGCCGTAAGGGCAAGCAGCCCCAGAGGGGAGGAGGTTCAGGCCCCAATTTGGAGCGCCTGTTAAACTAGCCCTGTCCAAAGCATGGATCAAAGGAGAAGCCAGCATCGCATCTTTGGAAGGACTGTTATATCATGCAGGATTTCAAGAATTCCAATATGTTCCAGTATGATAATGGCTCGCCCGGTGGTTCAGGAGGTGGCCACGGGCCGGGTTACGGAGGTGGTGGTTCCGGTTCAGGATTTCAAGGCAACTAAACCGAACACATCAATCAAGGGCACCAAAGCAACCAGGGAGGCTACAAACATCAGGGGAATCAGCAGCAACAGCAGCAGTCGGGTTACCAGAGCAATCCCAAGCAGCTAAATAGCTGGCAATATCATGTTTTCACCACTAGCTTGTGTAAGCGTGATCAGAAGCTTCACAAAAGGGCAGTAAACTCTGTTGAACCGGCAGTGCCTCAGTACTTACGCTGGTCTGAGCAACCCATTTTGTGGAGTAGGGAGGATCACCCACCTCGGGTTGATAATCCGGGTCACTTGGCCCTGGTGGTAGCCCCACAAGTCTGGGGATACAAGTTTACTAAAGTGCTCATGGATGGCGGAAGCAGTATCAACATTCTGTATTATGACACATTCCGTCATATGGGATTGACAGATAAGAATCTTAAACCGTCAAATACCGTTTTTCATGGCGTGGTGCCCGGTAAGTCTGCATATCCTGTTGCCAAGATAGCTTTAGAGGTGGCTTTTGGGGATGATTATGATTCAAGGTCAGAAACATTGATGTTTGAGGTGGTAAAAATCAAAAGTCCGTACCACGCCTTGTTTGGGCGGCCGACTTATGCTAAGTTCATGGCAAGGCCATGTTATGTTTATTTACAGCTTAAAATGCCAGGTCATAAGGGGACTATCACAATACATGGAAGCAGAAAGATTGCTTTGGAATGTGAGGAAGGTGATGCGTCTTATGCTGAGTCGGTTTGTGCCACGGAGGAGCTAAAATTCTATAAGGAGCAAGTTGATCCGGCAGACATGACTTCTTTGAAAAAGCCAACTACGGAACACGATCCGACATTGAAGTTTAAATTGGCCACAGATACTAAGATGGTTGACTTTGTTCCTAGCGATTCATCCAAATAGTTCAGCATCAGCGCTAACCTGGATCCAAAATAGGAAAGCGCGCTCATCGAGTTCATCTGTGAGAATCGGGACATCTTTGCATGGAAACCTTCTGACATGCCAGGTGTACCGAGGGAACTCGCTGAGCACACACTTAACATTGATCCTAAGTTTAAACCGGTCCGGAAGTTTCTCCGCCGCTTCAACGAATAAAGGCGTAAGGCTATTGGTGAAGAGGTAGCCCGCCTGTTGGCCGCAGGGTTTATTGTAGAGGTCTTTCATCCAGAGTGGTTGGCTAATCCGGTGCTGGTTCTTAAGAAAAACGACACTTGGCGTATGTGTGTGGATTACATAGATTTAAACAAAGCTTGCCCTGCAGACCCCTTTGCTCTCCCTCGCATTGATCAGATAATTGATGCAACGGCAGGTTGTGATCGTTTGTGTTTTCTGGATGCGTATTCTGGTTATCATCAGATCAAGATGGCAGTTAAGGACCAGGAGAAGACAGCTTTCATAACTCCCTTTGGAGCCTTCTGCTATGTTTCCATGCCTTTTGGACTCAAGAGTGCCCAGGTAACTTACCAGCGATGTGTTCAGAATTGCCTTCATAAGCAAATTGGGCACAATGTTCATGCATATGTGGATGATATTGTGGTAAAGTCCAGAAAGGAGGAGACATTGATAGATGATTTAAGAGAAACCTTTGACAATCTCCGGGTTTACAAGATGATGCTCAATCCGGAGAAGTGTGTCTTTGGTGTCCCGGCAAGCAAGCTCTTGGGTTTTCTGGTGTCAAACAGAGGCATTGAGGCTAATCTGGAAAAAATTGCAGCAATTACATCCTTGGCTAAGCCGGCGTGTATCAACGATGTTCAACGTCTGGCCGGCCGGATTACAGATTTGAGCCGGTTTATCAGTCGCCTTGGAGAGAAGGCCATCCCCTTATATCAGATGCTCAAGAAAACAGATAACTTTGTCTAGAGCGAGGCAGCTGATAAAGCATTCGAGGATCTGAAGAGGCAGCTAGCTGAACCGCCCGTGCTTGCAGCACCAATCGATAAAGAGCCGCTATTACTATATGTGGTTGCTAATGCCCGGGCTGTTAGCATAGCCATTGTGGTAGAGCGCAAGGAGCTTGGCAAAGAATATCCGGTTCAACGACCGGTTTATTATATCAGCGAGGTGCTCATTGAGTCAAAGCAGAGGTATCCACATTGGCAGAAGCTGGTGTATGGAGTGTTTATGGCAAGCCGGAAGCTTAAACATTATTTTCAGGGCCATCCCATCACAGTGGTCAGTTCGGCTCCTCTGGGCGATATCATTCAAAACAGAGAAGCAACTGGCCGGATTGCCAAGTGGGCTATTGAGCTCGGACCTCATGGGCTCAAATATATACCCCCGCACATCGATCAAATCCCAGGCACTCGTGAACTTCATCAATGATTGGACGGAGTTACAGGCACCTGAAGAGAAACCAGATAATACATATTGGACTATTCATTTTGATGGGTCCAGACAGTTGGAGGGCTCGGGGGCTAGAGTCATACTAACTTCCCCACAAGGTGACAAGTTTTGTTATGTCCTCCGTTTATTGTTCCCTTGTACTAACAATGCAGCTGAATATGAGGCTTTGCTCCACGGTCTTCGGATGGCTAAGAAGATGAATTTGAGCCGGGTTAAGTGCTTTGGCGATTCAAATCTAGTGGCTCAGCAGGTGTCTGGCACCTGGGATTCTAAGGACCCACTCATGGCTGCATATCGGCGAGAGGTGGACACAGTGGCTGGTCATTTTAAGGGTTATCAGGTGGACCATATAGACCGGCGGAAGAATGAAGCGGCGGACGCTTTAAGTCGTCTTGGTTCCCAGCGTAAACCGGTCCCGCCCAATGTCTTTCTTGATGTGTTGCATAATCCGTCAGTTAAGGTGCCAACCGAAGAAGATTTGGCTATTCCTGATCCGGAGACTCAGTTGGTGGCAGCTCTACATGCCATACCGGATTGGACAATCCCATATCTGGCTTACATGAACCGTGGCGAGTTACCAGACGATGAAACGTTGGCCCGAGAGATAATCCGGCGTTCCAAGTCCATGACCATACTCAACGGGGAGTTACATCGCTGCAGCGTTTCAGGAGCAATTCAGCGTTGTGTGTCTCCTCAAGAAGGTTGTGAGATTTTGCGAGAAATCCATGAAGGGGACTGCGGTCACCATGTCGGTTCAAAGTCTTTGGTTGCTAAAGCCTTTCACCATGGTTTTTACTGGTTGACGGCGCATGCTGATGCGGAAGATTTAGTCAAGAGATGTGACGAGTGTCAAAAATGCGCCCGCCGTGTGCACGTTCCGGCTCAAGAGTTGCGGATGATTCCAATTACGTGGCCGTTTGCAACTTGGGGGCTTGATATGGCTGGACCCTTCAAGCGATCTAGGACAAAAAGACCCACCTGTTAGTAGCAGTTGATAGATTCACCAAATGGGTGGAGGCAGAGCCAGTCAGCAAGTGTGATGCAGCCACGGCGGTTCAATTCATCAAGAAGGTGATATTCCCATTTGTTTTTCCACACAACATTATAACAGATAATGGTACTAACTTGTCAAAGGGGGAGATGGAAGAATTTTGTCAACGTGAGCACATCCGGCTCGATCTAGCGTCGGTGGCTCATGCCCAATCTAATGGTCAAGCAGAGAGGGCAAATCAAGAAATTCTACGAGGTATCAAACCCAGGCTTATGGTTCCCTTAAAGCGGACATCGGGTTGTTGGGTTGAGGAGCTACCTTCTGTGTTATTGAGCATCAACACCACACCCAATAGGTCTACGGGTTACACACCTTTCTTCATGGTCTATGGAGCGGAGGCCGTTCTTCCTAGTGACATCCGTCACGACTCACCCCGTGTGACAGCCTATGTTGAAGCTGATAATAAGAAGGCACGTCAGGATTCTCTAGACCTGTTGGATGAAGAGCGTGATCTTGCAGCAGGACGATCGGCGATTTATCAACAAGATCTCCGACGTTATCACAACCGCCGGGTTAAAACCAGAACCTTTTAAGAAGGCGATTTGGTGCTCCGGCTCATCCAGGATCAGACTAATATGCACAAGTTATCCCCACCTTGGAAAGGACCCTTTGTGGTCAGCAAAAATCTGCACAACGGATCTTACTACCTCATTGATGTTCGAGAGCATAAAGACTCACGTCAATCGGAGGAGGAGACCAAGCGGCCATGGAACATAGCTCTCCTTCAGCCTTACTATACTTGAAGCCATAGGCTCTTCATCTATACATATTTATGACGGTGTATATATCATATAATAAACCAGAGCCTCTGTTATGAGCGGGTATCTGTTCTTTTTACATCTTGTGTGTGTTATACGAGTTAACTGGCAAAGCGAAGTTTTTACTAATCCGGTCTTAGCAGTTGTACGGATATAAAGAAAATCACTAGGGGGCTTGGTCATATTTGAACTATAGCTACACCTCTTGATAGGTTTTGAAACCACGAAGGGATATCACTAGGGGGCTTGGTTGTTATCACACCATAGCTACACCTCTTGATAGGCATTTAAGCCACAAAAGAAAAATATGTGGAGCCAAAGAGAGTGTTGCACAAAGCACAGACTCAAACATGGGCACACACTGAGCACAACTCACAAAGTTACTTGGGGGCTCTTTTTGCAAAGCAACAAAGAGTTTGAAAGGACCCTTGTAATTGGCTATCAAGCCACGGCTTGGAAGCCTGGTGTATTCACCTAAAAACCCGGGTTAACCTGCCTTCATCAAGTAAGCCACTCCTGTCCAGGTAATCCTGGTATGACCCATCGAACGTTTGACATGTCAATCTTTTATAGACCCTGAACTTGTCAAAGTTAAAACGATGATTGGTCAATTGGAGGCCCATCTTAAAAGGCTTTGTTAAATGGTTTAACTCAGAGGCCTGGCAGCCCATGAAAAGCCTCGATTTGGAGCTTGTCAGCTCGTAAAAAGCCTTGCATATTTTCCTTTTTGAGTTTTATTTGTTGAAGTGCATAAGTATTTTTTGATAAACCGACGTCCTTGACCCGGTTTGCTTTTCAACTACAAGTTATTGGCACATGATCAGTTATAAACCGATGTTTATTGACCCGGTCTGGTTTGACTAAATCACCAGTGTTATAAAGAAAACCCGGTAGTTATCCCGGTCTGGTTTAATATATAGACCGGTAGTACAGAGATGAGGTTATAAACGTTCCGGATTGGTATTAACACCTTTGCCGTATACACCGTTGGTCAACCAATGAGGTATGTTATGTATATTGCTTTTTGTACAAACACTTTGATTATTTCCTCTATGTACTGTACACTTCCTGGATATACTGACCCGTCTAGCGGTAAACCGCTAGACACTTTTAAGTTGTTAAACCCAGGAACACAATTCATCATGGGTTATGCATAAATATATCCCAAAGGGTGGCACAAGTTGTCATGATGCGTTACAAAACATGCTCGATGTCATGGCAAATAATGGAGTTTTTGCTATCCTATTACAAGAAGCCTTCAAAGTGGCTCCAATGGCATAATTGTTTTTCACAAGATCGGCAAACGGTGACCAGTAAACCGGCGACCAGTTTAGGACGCTTCGTCTGGACAGTTTGATGGTTGAGGGTGAGTTGGTGTGGGCACTTCTTCATCCCTCCCCAGACGCTGGAAATCAACCGTCGACCAATTGATTCTAGTTAAAGCTTGAAATACTACTTCCTCATGGATAAGATTGGAGGGGTTAATATCAGGAGCATAAGTGTGCTTACGAATCGGAGGCACAAATTCTTCAACTTCATGGATTTCGGCCGGCTGTCTTTTTCCTTCAGCGTCATAAACCGGTTGATAATGGGACAAGTCTGTATCATCGGCCAATTTGCCAGCTACTGGCCGCGTCTGTTTGGTCAGCCGCCGGAGGTCATCGTTATCAAAGTTTGAACCGTCTTCCTTCACACCTGGATATCCTTTAATGATATCATCTGCTTCAAGGTCTGGAATCCAGGCTTTGGCTCGAATAAGTGCGGTTAAAGCTCCGGACCTGGCAGCTGCCCTCTCCAATTCGGCAATACGGGCTGGTAACATGGCCAACTTTTCAAGGGTTTCTTTAATCAAAGTTGGGGCCGGTTTGTTATAAGTTGCCGTGCAAATAGCCCGCTGAGACCCAGAGTACAGCTGTTCAACCAATGTATATGCCGCTTTAAGTTTCATGCGCATATCTGTACCAAGATGAGCAATCCGGGTGCCTGTCACGGTTTAACATCAGCATTCTGATCAAAGATAAGGTTCCACAAGTTATACCAAATACATAAAGGGCACACTTACCAAAGATTACAGAAGTCATGGCGTTAATTTGCCGTTTCAAACCAGCCAGTTCTTCCACAACCGGTTTCAAGGCAGCCTTGGCGTCTTCGGCACTCTTTATTAAACCGGATTTTTCGATCTCCCATTCAGCACGGTCTTTGTTGAAAGATTCTTTGAGTTTTTCCATGGCGGCTAGGGATTTTGTCAGCTCCTCTTTGGTTTTGGTGGCTTCTTCTTGTTGGGACTTCACATTGTTTTGCAAGTCAATGATTCGGGTCTCTTTATTCCTCAGATCAGATTGCAAACATTGAAGATATATCAAATGACAGGATACGTACATATTCTAAGTACAAACCGCATAACAGGTTATGCACTTCGTAGTTGGGGGCTAATGCCTATTTGCTCTAAATTGCTATAGTTTATACAAGTCTCTAGAACAATGTAAACATTATCCTTGACACTTGGGGGCTAATGTATGTTGATTCAAAAACGGATGCATGGATTAAAACTCGGATTAACTTGCTAGAGTTAAACCGGTCTTTGAGGGATACGCGGCAGAAAACTATCTGTTTGCTAAAGGGTAAATCTGGTTCTTATCAGTGGTTTACAGTGCTACGAAGACCCGGGTTATGATTCACATTATAACCCAGCCCTTGGGGGCTATTTGGGCTAGCATTTTCAGGCTATGAATCAAGATACAAAGGAGGAAGAAAATACCTCATATCGCTCCTTCATCAAATTTACCAAACCGGCTTCATAATCCCGGTTTGCGTACAAGCGATTCAAGAAGCTAGAGTGAAGCTCCTCTGCGTTGAGATGAGCATAACTTGCCAAATCACTGCTCCATTTGCCTTTTTCTCTAGCAGCCTGCTCTTCCTTGGCACTGTGTTGAGCCAAAACTACAGGATGGCTAGGAGAGCTATGGCCTATTCCAGTAATAATAGTGTCATCACCTTGGCCTTCAGGGTTTTTGGTTGATGATATTGTAATTTCAGCATCTTTCACCGGACTAGCCCGGTTTGGTTCTGCCGGTTCAGCATCGGGCGCGACAGGCTCAGCGTCTATTGACTCATCAGTGTTTTGGCCTTCAAGGGGCCGGTTATCAGAAGTAGCTTCAGGATGAGGGCCTTCCGGTTCACAAGTTTGTTCCGGTTCACCTCTTGGTTCTTCTTCTTCGGCAACCGGGTCTTCGGGTGGATTGGTAACCTGAGCTTTCTTGCTGGGTCTGGCTTTGGCCCTGCAAACAGAATAAAAGAGGATTAACATCCTATTCAAAGGATTTATGACGCATTGAAAGGAAAAGTTTTTACAACTTACCCAACCACAATTTTCAAAGGGGGGAGTTGAGTTGCTGTCGATTCGCCAGAAGATGAAGGAGGTGTCACTTGATAATTTGAATCAGACGGATTAAGAGTCTGTCTGAAATAACCTGCCTTGGGGTAAGAATGGTCAGAAGTAGGAGAGACCTCAGACCGGCGCTTCCGAACCGGAGTATCAGGTAAACTGGCTGAAGTGACTTGCTGGCCACTGTGTCGGGTTGTCCGGCGAGCTTCATGCTGCTGAGTCTTCAAAATAAATTTTGGATCCAAGTGAGCAAGAGGATGAGAAAAACTTACTTTCCGAACTGCTTGGCGAGTTTTTTGTGTTGGCATACAGTCTGAACTGGAGGAAAGGGTAATTACCTCTACGTCATCAGCTTGACTAGCTTCTGCGTCCTCCTGAGGAAGATCATTGTTAATGAGATGCATGAAAAGAGAGCCAAGTGAGTCAAGTTCTACCTCAACTTCTGGATCATCAGTGTCATCATCAAGCTCCATGTTGATCCGGTCAGCCGTTTTCCGTTTTGACATCCGTTTTACGGCTTTGGTTTTGGGGCGGGATGGCTTGACCACTTTATCCCCAGTCGGCTTTGCCGCTTTCTCTATGGGTTTCCGTTTCCAGAAGGGGTCATCGCCCTACATACACAGAAGAAGGATTATAGGTTGCATAAGCTAAAAATATTAGAGATGAAAAGGAAGTATAATGCTTACAGCAGGCGGTTTGTTCTTGGCATAGAAGGGGCTCAGACCGGTTTGACTACAGGCCAGTTCCGAGTCATTCAGAATCTTCTTTACACCTTCAGTGACTTCTTCCTCAGATAATTGAAGGTTGCAATGGCGTTGAGGGTCATCAACCTCACCGGTATAATCACACATTAAACCGGAATGCCGGCTTAGTGGCAAGATACTCCAGGATATCCAACATCGCACAAAGTCCATGCCTGTTAAGCCATTGGCCATAAAGGCCCGGAGTTTGGCGAGTTGAGGGGCATATTTCGCCCTTTCGGCGGAGCTCAAACGTTGCAACATCGGATGGGTATTGGAAAGCCAGTGATCACGAAAGCCTGGAAGGGGATTTTCGTCTTCAGGCGAAGTGTATCTGCAATAAAACCAAGTTTGGTTCCATTCCTTTGGGTGGCTATGATGTTTGGCATGAGGAAATTAAACTTCTTTCCGCTTTTGAATCGAGACACCACCAAGTTCTATGTTCGGGCCATTTACAAACTCTGTGCGCCGGTTTAAGTGAAAGAAATCCCGGAACAGTTCTGCAGTCGGTTCTTCCTTAAGTATGCTTCATAGAAGACTTGGAAGTTGCGTAGGTTGGATACTGAATTCGGCCCAATATCTTGTGGATGGAGTTGGAAATTGGCAAGTACATCCCGGTAAAATTTTGATCCTGGCGGTTTGAAGCCACTGCCTATGTGGTCAACAAAGACCACCACCTCGCCCTGCCTTGGGGTCAGAGGATTTTCTGTTCCTGGAACTCACCATTTGATTTCAGTTTTCTTAGGCAGGGAGCCAATGCTGACCATCTCATTCAACTGAGTCTCAGTAACCCGGGAACGAGCCCAGTTGCGAGCAGTGAATTGTTTGGCCATTGCGAAACAAACAAGCTGAAAATGAAAGGCCGGTTTATAAATCACGCATGATGATATGCAAGATACAATGGAGCAAGAAACATACTGATATGTGAAATCGCATAAACCGGAGCCCAGTGCAATAAGGGAAAAAGGTAATACAAGGACAGGAGTATTCAGACACTGTTAAAATGGAGTATAACTGTAAAGGTAAAGGTCTCCTCCGGTTTATCAGAGGGCTAATGGTATAGATTGATTATACAAAGTTAAACCGCCTAGGTTGGCGTGAGGAGAAACAGATTTCACAGAAGCATATGATAATTTCGGATCTAAGATAAGACAGGAAAGCAAAAATATTTTTACCTAAAAAGGGTAAGGCCTGAAACAGTTTATGAAGGACTACATCAGTTTTTGCGCATAAGGATTTATGGTGGTAACAGAAGATTAGCCATGGCAAGGGATACGATAAAGTGCGAAGCATTCATGTACAGGCCAAGGAAGAACAACACCAAAAGCTCTAATGAACTGCAAGAGCCGTGAGGAACAGGGAAACCCTAATGGATCTAGGAAAGAAGGGGGAAAGGACTTACTGCGACCGCGGAAGCAGCGGAAGGGTGCTGTGGAACTCTGGTGTGAACAGGTTGATGCAGCGGCCGACAATGAGGCAGAGGCGAGGTTCGAAGATGACGGCGGCGCTCGAGTGCGGGGTCGTCGAGAGGAAGAAGAAGAAGAAGAAGAGATGAATGGGTAGCGGAAAGAAAAGAAAGGGGTCCTCTGCCCCTATTTATAAGGCAAAGTGATAAAACGGCAAGTGCAAGAATCGAGGAGCCCAAAAATGGATAATTTAATAAAAGTGCCGCCTTGGTGGCTGAATACACATTAAATGAAGGTAATCATCAACATCAACGGATAGATGACGTTAGGGCGGTTTATCATAATCTGGGAGTATGACGTCACGGCGGTTTACAAGATCAAGGTGAAGATATGAGGGAAGAATTTTTCTAAGTGTAGAAGATTGACATGAACAAGTTCAAACCAATCTGGGGCCTAATGTTGGGGATATTACTACTGGAGGTAAACCGGCCTTATGTAGCCGGGTTAACTCCTTGAAGATTAGAAGCCCATGAAGATGCAAGGATGATGGCGCTTCACGAAGGCCCAAGGCCCAAAGGCGGGTTAAAGCCTGTAAATGTAAACCGACCTATTCATGTAACTTGTATTATAATATAGGAATGATAGAGACCGAAACGGATATGTTTATGATCCGGCTTCGGGACTCTGTAGCCCGGCGGGCGTCAACCTATGTATATAAAGGGACGACCCGGCCGCGGTTTAGGGACAGACAACAACTCGAGAGCCAGACAAAGCGGATTCGCTCCCTGGCCTTCGAAACCCTAGCAATACCAATCACAACTAGATGTAGGCTTTTACCTTCCTTGAAGGGGCTGAACTAGTATAAAATCCCTGTGTCCCCTTGTCCGATTTAACCCCTTTGAGCTAACTCGTAGCGATGGCTCCACGACTAAGTCCTTTCACAAGGACATCTGCCGTGACAAACCCACGATAGTATGATTGTATGTTGTTCGTCCTACGGACTAAACCCTCCGGTTTATATAGACACCGGAGGGGGCTAGGGTTACACAGAGTCGGTTACAAGGAAGGAGATCTACATATCCGTATTGCCAAGCTTGCCTTCCATGCCAAGGAGAGTCCCATCCGGACACGGGACGAAGTCTTCAATCTTGTATCTTCATAGTCCAACAGTCCGGCCAAAGGATAGAATCTGGCTGTCCGGATACCCCCTAATCCAGGACTCCCTCAGTAGCCCCTGAACCAGGCTTCAATGACGATGAGTCCGACGCGCAGATTGTCTACGACATTGCAAGGCGGGTTCCTCCTCCGAATACTTCATAGAAGATTTTGAACACGAGGATCGTGTCCGGCTCTGCAAAACAAGTTCCACATACCATCGTAGAGAGAATAATATTTCCACAAATCTAATATGTTGATGTACCCCGTGGCGTGACATCACACCACAGCCAAGTCTTTATTCGAATCATTTTTCATAACCTATCTCAGCGTGTTTCGCAAGGCGGTTTCCTTGGCATGTCTTGTCGAAGCAGAGATCGTGTCCCCTTATTACGGGATTCCCATCAATACGAACATGGG
Source organism: Triticum monococcum (assembly GCA_034509565.1). Classification (NCBI taxonomy): domain Eukaryota; kingdom Viridiplantae; phylum Streptophyta; class Magnoliopsida; order Poales; family Poaceae; genus Triticum; species Triticum monococcum. The sequence continues at coordinate 518,445,050 of CM067846.1, forward strand.
TAACCCAACCGCGCCATCAATTACGGCGCTTGGGGGATAAGCGAGTTTTACCAGGCTGGTGGGGGCGCAAAGTTTCGTCCGCCCTTATAAAGGGATATGGTTTTACCTTTTTCTACCCACGCCTTCTTCCTCCTTGCTCATCCATTCTCGCGCACTCGAGCTCCAGCGCCCAAGTCCATATCCTTCTCCTCAACTCTCTCCAAACATGTCCGGAGCGGGAGGCAAGTGGATGGTCTCCTCCATCACGGAGGGACACATCAAAAAACTACGTGGGGCCGGATACTTAGCCGCGGATATCGCGCACTGGCTGCCAGCCGCGGGGCAGATCGTCCCTACCCCGGAACCTTACGAAAGGGTGGTTTTCCTCCCCCACTTTGTCCGCGGACTGGGGTTTCCCCTCCATCCATTCGTCCGCGGCCTTATGTTCTATTATGGGTTGGACTTTCATGATCTGGCCCAGAATTTCATCCTCAACATCTCCGCGTTCATCGTCGTGTGCGAGGCTTTCCTCCGCATCCGGCCCCACTTCGGCCTGTGGCTGAAGACCTTCAATATCAAGCCGAAGGTAGTAGGAGGCTGCTACGTCTTGAGCTTGCGTTGGTTTTCCCCGAAGAGGAAGGGATGATGCAACAGAGTAGCGTAAGTATTTCCCTCAGTTTTTGAGAACCAAGGTATCAATCTAGTAGGATCCCACGCTCAAGTCCCTCATACCTGCACAAAGCGATAGCTACTCGCAACCAACGCGATTAGGGGTTGTCAATCCCTTCACGGTCACTTACGAGAGTGAGATCTGATAGATATAATATTTTTGGTATAAAGATGCAAAGTAAAAAGTAATGGCAAAGTAAAAAAGCAAAGCAAGATTGAAGTGATGGAGATTGATATGATGAGAATAGACCTGTGGGCCATAGGTTTCACTAGTGGCTTGTCTCAAGAGCATAAGTATTCTACGATGGGTGAACAAATTACTGTTGAGCAATTGACAGAATTGAGCATAGTTATGAGAATATCTAGGCATGATCATGTATATAGGCATCACGTCCACGACAAGTAGATCGAAATGATTCTGCATATACTACTATTACTCCACTCATCGACCGCTATCGAGTATGCATCTAGAGTATTAAGTTAAAAACAGAGTAACACCTTAAGCAAGATGACATGATGTAGAGAGATAAATCCATGCAATATGCAATAAATCCCATCTTGTTATCCTCGATGGCAATGATACAATACGTGCCTTGCTGCCCCTTCTGTCACTGGGTAAGGACACCGCAAGATCGAACCCAAAGCTAAGCACTTCTCCCATGGCAAGAACTACCAATCTAGTTGGCCAAACCAAACGGATAATTCGAAGAGACTTGCAAAGATAACCAATCATACATAAAAGAATTCAGACAAGATTCAAATATTATTCATAGATAGACTTGATCATAAACCCACAATTCATCAGTCTCAACAAACACACCGCAAAAAGAAGATTACATCGAATAGATCTCCACAAGAGAGGGGGAGAACTTTGTATTGAGATTCAAAGAGAGAGAAGAAGCCATCTAGCTACTAACTATGGACCTGAAGGTCTGAGGTAAACTACTCACACTTCATCGGAGAGGCTATGATGATGTAGAAGCCCTCCATGATGACGACCCTCTTCCGGCGGAGCTCCGGAACAGGCCCCAAGATGGGATCTCGTGGATACAGAAAGTTGCGGCGGTGGAATTAGGTTTTTGGCTCCCGTTCTAATCGTTTGGGGGTACGTGTGTATATATAGAAGGAAGACGTACGCCGAAGGAGCAACGAGGGGCCCACGAGGCAGGGGGCGCGCCCTAGGGGGGGTGCCCCCACCCTCGTGACCGCCTCTTTTGTTCCTTGGAGAAGGGTCCAAGTCTCCTGGATCACGATCGGTGAGAAAATCACGTTCCCGAAGATTTTATTCCGTTTGGACTCCGTTTGATATTCCGTTTCTTTGAAACACTGAAATAGGCAAAAAACAACAATTCTGGGCTGGGCCTCCGGTTAATAGGTTAGTCCCAAAAATTGTTGGAAATATGCCCTAGAGGCAATAATAAAAGCATTATTATTATATTTCCTTGTTCATGATAATTGTCTTTATTCATGCTATAATTGTGTTATCCGGAAATCGTAATACATGTGTGAATAACAGACACCAACATGTCCCTAGTAAGCCTCTACTTGACTAGCTCGTTAATCAACAGATAGTCATGGTTTCCTGGCTATGGACATAAGATGTCATTGATAATGAGATCACATCATTGGGAGAATGATGTGATGGACAAGACCCAATCCTAAACATAGCATAAAGATCGTATAGTTCGTTTGCTAGAGTTTTGCAATGTCAAGTATCTTTTCCTTAGACCATGAGATCGTGTAACTCCCGGATACCGTAGGAGTGCTTTGGGTGTACCAAACGTCACAACGTAACTGGGTGACTATAAAGGTAGACTACGGGTATCTCCGAAAGTGTCTGTTGGGTTGACACGGATCAAGACTGGGATTTGTCACTCCGTATGACGGAGAGGTATCACTGGGCCCACTCGGTAATGCATCATCATAATGATCTCAAAGTGACCAAGTGTCTGGTCACGGGATCATGCATTACAGTACGAGTAAAGTGACTTGCCGGTAACGAGATTGAACGAGGTATTGGGATACCGACGATCGAATCTCGGGCAAGTAATATATCGATTGACAAAGGGAATTGCATACGGGGTTGATTGAATCCTCGACATCATGGTTCATCCGATGAGATCATCGTGGAGCATGTGGGAGCCAACATGGGTATCCAGATCCCGCTGTTGGTTATTGACCGGAGAGTCGTCTCGGTCATGTCTACATGTCTCCCGAACCCGTAGGGTCTACACACTTAAGGTTTGGTGACGCTAGGGTTGTGAAGATATGTATATGCAGTAACCCGAATGTTGTTCGGGGTCCCGGATGAGATCCTGGACGTCACGAGGAGTTCCGGAATGGTCCGGAGGTAAAGAATTATATATAGGAAGTGCTGTTTCGGCCACCGGGACAAGTTTCGGGGTTACCGGTATTGTACCGGGACCACCGGAAGGGTCCCGGGGGTCCACCGGGTGGGGCCACCTATCCCGGAGGGCCCCATGGGCTGAAGTGGGAAGGGACCCAGCCCTTAGTGGGCTGGGGCGCCACCCCTAAGGGGCCCATGCGCCTAGGGTTAGGGGAAACCCTAAAGGGGGGGCGCCCCCTTGCTTGGGGGGCAAGCCCCCACCCCTTGGCCGCCGCCCCCCCTAGGAGATCCATCTCCTAGGGCCGGTGCCCCCCTTGGCACCCCTATATATATTGGGGGAGAGGAGGGACTTGAGGCTACGGCTTTTGGTGCATCCCTCTCTCCCTGTTACGTCTCTCTCTCGCGTAGTATAGGCGAAGCCCTGCTACTGTGACGCCCTGCATCCACCACCACGCCGTCGTGCTGCTGGATGATCATCAACATCTCCTCCCCCCTTGCTGGATCAAGAAGGAGGAGACGTCTCCCATCCCGTACGTGTGTTGAACGCGGAGGTGCCGTCCGTTCGGCGCTTGGTCATCGGTGATTTGGATCACGTCGTGTTCGACTACATCATCCCCGTTCTTTGAACGCTTCCGCACGCGATCTACAAAGGTATGTAGATGCATCTGATGACTCGTTGCTAGATGAACTCCTAGATGGATCTTGGTGAAACAAGTAGGAAATTTTTTGTTTTCTGCAACGTTCCCCAACAGTGGCATCATGAGCTAGGTCTATGCGTAGTTCTTCTTGCGCGAGTAGAACACAATTTGTTGTGGGCGTAGATTTGTCAACTTTCTTGCCGCTACTAGTCTTTTCTTGCTCCAGCGGTATTGTGGGATGAAGCGGCCCGGACCAACCTTACACGTACGCTTATGTGAGACCGGTTCCACCGACTAACATGCACTAGTTGCATAAGGTGGCTGGCGGGTGTCTGTCTCTCCTACTTTAGTTGGAGCGGATTCGATGAACAGGGTCCTTATGAAGGGTAAATAGAAGTTGACAAATCACGTTGTGGCTTTCACGTAGGTAAGAAGATGTTCTTGCTAGAACCCTAATTCAGCCACGTAAAACTTGCAACAACAAGTAGAGGACGTCTAACTTGTTTTTGCAGCAAGTGGTTTGTGATATGATATGGCCAAAGTTGTGATGAATGATGAATGATCTATATGTGATGTATGAGATGTTCATGCTATTGTAATAGGAATCACGACTTGCATGTCGATGAGTATGACAACCGGCAGGAGCCATAGGAGTTGTCTTTATTCTTTTATATGACCTGCATGTCATTGAGAAACGCCATGTAAATTACTTTACTTTATTGCTAAACGCGTTAGCCATAGTAGTAGAAGTAATAGTTGGCGAGCAACTTCATGGAGACACGATGATGGAGATCATGATGATGGAGATCATGGTGTCAAGCCGGTGACAAGATGATCATGGAGCCCCAAGATGGAGATCAAAGGAGCTATGTGATATTGGCCATATCATGTCACGTTTATTATTTGATTGCATGTGATGTTTATCATGTTTTGCATCTTGTTTACTTAGAACGACGGTAGTAAATAAGATGATCCCTCATATTAATTTCAAGAAGTGTTCCCCCTAACTGTGCACCGTTGCGATAGTTCGCTGTTTCAAAACACCACGTGATGATCGGGTGTTTTATTCAGACGTTCACATACAACGGGTGTAAGACAGATTTACACATGCAAACACTTAGGTTGACTTGACGAGCCTAGCATGTACAGACATGGCCTCGGAACACAGAAGACCGAAAGGTCGAGCATGAGTCGTATAGAAGATACGATCAACATGAAGATGTTCACCGACGTTGACTAGTCCGTCTCACGTGATGATCGGACACGGCCTAGTTGACTCGGATCATGTTATACTTAGATGACTAGAGGGATGTCTAATCTAAGTGGGAGTTCATTATATAATTTGATTAGATGAACTTTATTATCATGAACATTAGTCTAAAATATTTTACAATATGTCTTGTAGATCAAATGGCCCACGTAGTCCTCAACTTCAACGCGTTCCTAGAGAAAACCAAGCTGAAAGGCGATGGCAACAACTATACGGACTGGGTCCGGAACCTGAGGATCATCCTCATAGCTGCCAAGAAAGATTACGTCCTACAAGCACCGCTAGGTGAAGCTCCCGTCCCATAGAACCAAGACGTTATGAATGTTGGGGAACGTAGTAATTTCAAAATTTTCCTACGCACACACAAGATCATGGTGATGCATAGCAACGAGGGGGAGAGTCTGATCTACGTACCCTTGTAGATCGCAACGGAAGCGTTGACACAACGTAGAGGAAGTAGTCGTACGTCTTCTTCCCGATCCGACCGATCCAAGCACCGTTACTCCGGCACCTCCGAGTTCTTAGCACACGTACAGCTTGATGACGATCCCCGGGCTCCGATCCAGCAAAGCTTCGGGGAGGAGTTCCGTCAGCACGACGGCGTGGTGACGATCTTGATGTTCTACCGACGCAGGGCTTCGCCTAAGCACTGCAACGATGTGATCGAGGTGGAATATGGTGGCAGGGGGCACCGCACACGGCTAAGGAACGATCTCAAGGATCAACTTGTGTGTCTATGGGGTGCCCCCTGCCCCTGTATATAAAGGATGAAGGAGGAGGAGGCCGGCCAAGGCATAAGGTGCGGCCAGGATGGGAGTCCTACTAGGACTCCAAGTCCTAGTAGGAGTCCATCAAGAGGGGAGGAAGGGAGAAGGAATAGGAGGAGAAGGAGAGGTGGCCGGCCCCCTTTTCCCTAGTCCAATTCGGACCAAAGGGAAGGGGGGGCGCAGCAGCCTTTTCCTCTTCCCACTAAAGCCCACCAAGGCCCATTACTTCTCCCGTAACTACCCGGTACTCCGAAAAATACCCGAATCACTCGGAACCTTTCCGATGTCCGAATATAGTCGTCCAATATATCGATCTTTACGTCTCGACCATTTCGAGACTCCTCGTCATGTCCCCGATCTCATCCGGGACTCCGAACTCCTTCGGTACATCAAAACTCATAAACTCATAATACAACTGTCATTGAAACCTTAAGCGTGCGGACCCTACGGTTCGAGAACAATGTAGACATGACCGAGACACGTCTCCGGTCAATAACCAATAGCGGGACCTGGATGCCCATATTGGCTCCTACATATTCTTCGAAGATCTTTATCGGTCAGACCGCATAACAACATACGTTGTTCCCTTTGTCATCGGTATGTTACTTGCCCGAGATTCGATCGTCGGTATCCAATACCTAGTTCAATCTCGTTACCGGCAAGTCTCTTTACTCGTTCCGTAATACATCATCTCACAACTAACATATTAGTTGCAGTGCTTGCAAGGCTTATGTGATGTGCATTACCGAGAGGGCCCAGAGATACCTCTCCGACAATCGGAGTGACAAATCCTAATCTCGAAATACGCCAACCCAACATCTACCTTTGGAGACACCTGTAGTACTCCTTTATAATCACCCAGTTACGTTGTGACGTTTGGTAGCACCCAAAGTGTTCCTCCGGCAAACGGGAGTTGCATAATCTCATAGTCATAGGAACATGTATAAGTCATGAAGAAAGCAATAGCAACATACTAAACGATCGGGTGCTAAGCTAATGGAATGGGTCATGTCAATCAGATCATTCAACTAATGATGTGATCCCGTTAATCAAATAACAACTCTTTGTTCATGGTTAGGAAACATAACCATCTTTGATTAACGAGCTAGCCTAGTAGAGGCATACTAGTGACACTCTGTTTGTCTATGTATTCACACATGTATTATGTTTCCGGTTAATACAATTCTAGCATGAATAATAAACATTTATCATGATATAAGGAAATAAATAATAACTTTATTATTGCCTCTAGGGCATATTTCCTTCAGTCTCCCACTTGCACTAGAGTCAATAATCTAGTTCACATCGCCATGTGATTTAACAGCAATAGTTCACATCACCATGTGATTAACACCCATAGTTCACATCGTCATGTGACCAATACTCAAAGGGTTTACTAGAGTCAGTAATCTAGTTCACATATCTATGTGATTAACACCCAAAGAGTACTAAGGTGTGATCATGTTTTGCTTGTGAGATAATTTTAGTCAACGGGTCTGTCACATTCAGATCCGTAAGTATTTTGCAAGTTCTATGTCTACAATGCTCTACACGAAGCTACTCTAGCTAATTGCTCCCACTTTCAATATGTATCCAGATTGAGACTTTAGATTCATCTAGATCAGTGTCAAAAACTTGCATCGACGTAACCCTTTATGACGAACCTTTTTGTCACGTCCATAATCGAGAAACATATCCTTATTTCACTAAGGATAATTCTGACCGCTGTCCAGTGATCTACTCCTAGATCACTATTGTACTCCCTTGCCAAATCAATGCAGGGTATACAATAGATCTGGTATACAGCATGACATACTTTATAGAACCTATGGCCAAGGCATAGGGAATGACTTTCATTCTCTTTCTATCTTCTGCCGTGGTCGGGCTTTGAGTCTTACTCAACTTTATACCTTGTAATACAGGCAAGAACTCTTTCTTTGACTGCTCCATTTTGAACTACTTCAAAATCTTGTCAAGGTATGTACTCATTGAAAAAAAAACTTATCAAGCGTCTTGATCTATCTCTATAGATCTTGAAGCTCAATATGTAAGCAGCTTCATCGAAGTCTTTCTTTGAAAAACTCTTTTCAAACACTCCTTTATGCTTTACAGAATAATTCTACATTATTTCCGATCAACAATATGTCATTCACATATACTTTATCAGAAATGCTGTAGTGCTCCCACTCACTTACTTGTAAATACAGGCTTCACCGCAAGTCTGTATAAAACTATATGCTTTGATCAACTTATCAAAGCGTGTATTCCAACTCTGAGATGCTTGCACCAGTCCATAGATGAATCGCTGGAGCTTGCATATTTTGTTAGCACCTTTAGGATTGACAAAACCTACTGGTTGCATCATATACAACTCTTCTTCCAGAAATCCATTCAGGAATGCAGTTTTGATATCCATCTGCCAAATTTTATAATCATAAAATGCGGCAATTGCTAACATGATTCTGACAGACTTAAGCATCGCTACGGGTGAGAAGGTCTCATCGTAGTCAACCCCTTGAACTTGTTGAAAAACTTTTGCGACAAGTCGAGCTTTATAGACAGTAATATTATTGCCAGCGTCAGTCTTTTTCTTGAAGATCCATTTATTCTTAATTGCTTGCCAATGATCGGGCAAGCCAACCAAAGTCCAAACTTTGTTCTCATACATGGATCATATCTCAGATTTCATGGCCTCAAACCATTTCGCGGAATCTGGGCTCATCATCGCTTCCTCATAGTTCGCAAGTTCATCATGGTCTAGTAACATGACTTCCAGAACAGGATTACCATACCACTCTGATGCGGATCTCACTCTGGTTTACCTACGAGATTCGGTAGTAACTTGATCTGAACTTTCATGATCATCATCATTAGCTTCCTCACTAACTGGTGTAGGTGTCACAGAAACCGGTTTCTGTGATGTACTACTTTCCAATAAGGGAGCAGGTACAGTTACCTCGTCAAGTTCTACTTTCCCCCCACTCACTTCTTTCGAGAGAAACTCCTTCTCCAGAAAGTTTCCGAATTTAGCAACAAAAGTCTTGCCTTCGGATCTGTGATAGGAGGTGTACCCAACAGCAACTTTTGGGTATCCTATGAAGACATATTTCTCCGATTTGAGTTTGAGCTTATCGAGATGAAACTTTTTCACATAAGCATCGCAACTCCAAACTTTAAGAAACGACAGCTTAGGTTTCTTGCCAAACCATAGTTCACATGGTGTCGTCTCAACGGATTTAGATGGTGCCCTATTTAACGTGAATGCAGTTGTCTCTAATGCATAACCCCAAAACGATAGTGGTAGATCGGTAAGATACATCATAGATTGTACTATATCCAATAAAGTGTGGTTATGACGTTCGGACACACCATTATGCTGTGGTGTTCCAGGTGGCGTGCGTAGTGAAACTATTTCACATTGTTTTAACTGAAGACCAAACTCGTAACTCAAATATTTGTCTCCGCGATCAGATCGTAGAAACTTTTACTTTCTTGTCACGATGATTTTTCACTTCACTCTGAAATTCTTTGAACTTTTCAAATGTTTCAGACTTATGTTTCATCAAGTAGATATACCCATATCTGCTTAAATCATCTATGAAGGTGAGAAAATAATGATACCTGTCGCGAGTCTCAATATTCATCGGACCACATACATCAGTATGTATGATTTCCAACAAATCTTTTTGCTCGCTCCATTGTTCCGAAGAACAGAGTCTTAGTCATCTTGCCCATGAGGCATGGTTCGCAAGCATCAACTGACTCATAATCAAGTGATTCCAAAAGCCCATCAGCATGGAGTTTCTTCATGCGCTTTACACCAATATGACATAAACGGCAGTGCTACAAATAAGTTGCACTATCATTATTAACTTTGCATCTTTTGGTTTCAACATTATGATTATGTGTATCACTACGATCGAGATCCAACGAACTATTTTCATTGGGTGTGTAACCATATAAGGTTTTATTCATGTAAACAGAACAACAATTTATTCTCTTACTTAAATGAATAACCGTATTACAATAAACATGATCAAATCATATTCATGTTCAACGCAAACACCAAATAACACTTATTTAGGTTCAACACTAATCCCGAAATTATAGGGAGTGTGCGATGATGATCATATCAATCTTGGAACCACTTCCAACACACATCATCACTTCACCCTTAACTAGTCTCTGTTTATTCTGCAACTCCCGTTTCGAGTTACTAATCTTAGCAACTGAACTAGTATCAAATACTGAGGGTTTGCTATAAACACTAGTAAAGTACACATCAATAACATGTATATCAAATATACTTATGTTCACTTTGCCATCCTTCTTATCCGCCAATCACTTGGGGTAGTTCCTCTTCCAGTGACCAGTCCCTTTGCAGTAGAAGCACTTAGTCTCAGGCTTAGGATCAGACTTGGGCTTCTTCACTTGAGCAGCAACTTGCTTGCCGTTCTTCTTGAAGTTCCCCTTCTTTCCTTTGCCCTTTTTCTTGAAACTAGTGGTCTTCTCAACCATCAACACTTGATGTTTTTCTTGATTTCTACCTTCATTGATTTCAGCGTCACAAAGAGCTTGGGAGTTGTTTCTGTTATCCCTTGCATATTATAGTTCATCACGAAGTTCTACTAACTTGGTGATGGTGACTAGAGAATTCTGTCAATCACTATCTTATCTGGAAGATTAACTCCCACTTGATTCAAGCGATTGTAGTACCCAGACAATCTGAGCACATGCTCACTAGTTGAGCGATTCTCCTCCATCTTTTAGCTATAGAACTTGTTGGAGACTTCATATCTCTCAACTCGGGTATTTGCTTGAAATATTAACTTCAACTCCTGGAACATCTCATATGGTCCATGACGTTCAAAATGTCTTTGAAGTCCCGATTCTAAGCCATTAAGCATGGTGCACTAAACTATCAAGTAGTCATCATATTGAGCTAGCCAAACATTCATAACGTCTGCATCTGCTCCTGCAATAGGTCTGTCACCTAGCGGTGCATCAAGGACATAATTCTTCTGTGCAGCAATGAGGATAAACCTCAGATCACGGATCCAATCCGCATCATTGCTACTAACATCTTTCAACATAATTTTCTCTAGGAACATATCAATATAAACACAGGGAAGCAACAACGCGAGCTATTGATCTATAACATAATTTGCAAAATACTACCAGGACTAAGTTCATGATAAATTCAAGTTCAATTAATCATATTACTTAAGAACTCCCACTTAGATAGATATCCCTCTAATCCTCTAAGTGATCACGTGATCCAAATCAACTAAACCATAACCGATCATCACGTGAGATGGAGTAGTTTTCAATGGTGAACATCGTTATGTTGATCATATCTACTATATGATTCACGCTCGACCTTTCGGTCTCCGTGTTCCGAGGCCATATCTGTATATGCTTGGCTCGTCAAGTATAACCTGAGTATTCTGCATGTGCAACCGTTTTGCACCCATTGTATTTGGACGTAGAGCTTATCACACCCGATCATCACGTGGTGTCTGGGCACGACGAACTTTGGCAACAGTGCATACTCAGGGAGAACACTTCTTGATAATTTAGTGAGAGATCATCTTATAATGCTACCGTCAATCAAAGCAAGATAAGATGCATAAAAGATAAACATCACATGCAATCAATATAAGTGATATGATATGGCCATCATCTTGTGCTTGTGATCTCCATCTCCGAAGCACTGTCATGATCACCATCGTCACCGGCGCGACACCTTGATCTCCATCGTAGCATCGTTGTCGTCTCGCCAATCTTATGCTTCCACGACTATCACTACCGCTTAGCAATAAAGTAAAGCATTACATCGCGATTGCATTGCATACAATAAAGCGACAACCATATGGCTCCTGCCAGTTGCCGATAACTCGGTTACAAAACATGATCATCTCATACAATAAAATTTAGCATCATGCCTTGACCATATCACATCACAACATGCCCTGCAAAAACAAGTTAGACGTCCTCTACTTTGTTGTTGCAAGTTTTACGTGGCTGCTACGGGCTTTAAGCAAGAACTCATCTCACCTACGCATCAAAACCACAACGATAGTTCGTCAAATAGACTCCGTTTTAACCTTCTCAAGGACTGGGCGTAGTCACACTCGGTTCAACTACAGTTGGAGAGACAGTCGCCCGCAAGCCATCTATGTGCAAAGCACGTCGAGGGAACCGGTCTCGCGTAAGCGTACGCGTAAGGTTGGTCCGGGTCGTCTCGTCCAACAATACCGCCGAACCAAAGTATGACATGCTGGTAGGTAGTATGACTTGTATCGCCCACAACTCACTTGTGTTCTACTCGTGCAAATAACATCAAACCATAAAACCCAGGCTCGGATGCCACTGTTGGGGAACGTAGTAATTTCAAAATTTTCCTACGCACACGCAAGATCATGGTGATGCATAGCAACGAGGGGGAGAGTCTGATCTACGTACCCTTGTAGATCGCAACGGAAGCGTTGACACAACATAGAGGAAGTAGTCGTACGTCTTCTTCCCGATCCGACCGATCCAAGCACCGTTACTCCGGCACCTCCGAGTTCTTAGCACACATACAGCTCGATGACGATCCCCGGGCTCCGATCCAGCAAAGCTTCGGGAGGAGTTCCGTCAGCACGACGGCGTGGTGACGATCTTGATGTTCTACCGACGCAGGGCTTCGCCTAAGCACTGCAACGATGTGATCGAGGTGGAATATGGTGGCAGGGGGCACCGCACACGGCTAAGGAACGATCTCAAGGATCAACTTGTGTGTCTATGGGGTGCCCCCTGCCCCTGTATATAAAGGATGAAGGAGGAGGAGGCCGGCCAAGGCATAAGGTGCGGCCAGGATGGGAGTCCTACTAGGACTCCAAGTCCTAGTAGGAGTCCATCAAGAGGGGAGGAAGGGAGAAGGAATAGGAGGAGAAGGAGAGGTGGCCAGCCCCCTTTTCCCTAGTCCAATTCGGACCAAAGGGGAGGGGGGGCGTAGCAGCCTTTTCCTCTTCCCACTAAAGCCCATCAAGGCCCATTACTTCTCCCATAACTACCCGGTACTCCGAAAAATACCCGAATCACTCAGAACCTTTCCGATGTTCGAATATAGTCGTCCAATATATCGATCTTTACGTCTCGACCATTTCGAGACTCCTCGTCATGTCCCCGATCTCATCTGGGACTCCGAACTCCTTCGGTACATCAAAACTCATAAACTCATAATACAACTGTCATTGAAACCTTAAGCGTGCGGACCCTACGATTCGAGAACAATGTAGACATGACCGAGACACGTCTCCAGTCAATAACCAATAGCGGGACCTGGATGCCCATATTGGCTCCTACATATTCTACGAAGATCTTTATCGGTCAGACCGCATAACAACATACGTTGTCCCCTTTGTCATCGGTATGTTACTTGCCCGAGATTCGATCGTCGGTATCCAATACCTAGTTCAATCTCGTTACCGGCAAGTCTCTTTACTCGTTCCGTAATACATCATCTCACAACTAACATATTAGTTGCAGTGCTTGCAAGGCTTATGTGATGTGCATTACCGAGAGGGCCCAGAGATACCTCTCCGACAATCGGAGTGACAAATCCTAATCTCGAAATACGCCAACCCAACATCTACCTTTGGAGACACCTGTAGTACTCCTTTATAATCACCCAGTTATGTTGTGACGTTTGGTAGCACCCAAAGTGTTCCTCCGGCAAACGGGAGTTGCATAATCTCATAGTCATAGGAACATGTATAAGTCATGAAGAAAGCAATAGCAACATACTAAACGATCGGGTGCTAAGCTAATGGAATGGGTCATGTCAATCAGATCATTCAACTAATGATGTGATCCTGTTAATCAAATAACAACTCTTTGTTCATGGTTAGGAAACATAACCATCTTTGATTAATGAGCTAGTCTAGTAGAGGCATACTAGTGACACTCTGTTTGTCTATGTATTCACACATGTATTATGTTTCCGGTTAATACAATTCTAGCATGAATAATAAACATTTATCATGATATAAGGAAATAAATAATAACTTTATTATTGCCTCTAGGGCATATTTCCTTCAATGAACGCTTGGCAGACACGTGTTGACGACTACTCCCTCATTCAGTGCGGCATGCTTTACAGTTTAGAGCCGGGGCTCCAAAAGCGTTTTGAGAGACATGGAGCATATGAGATGTTCGAAGAGCTGAAAATGGTTTTTCAAGCTCATGCCCGGATCGAGAGATATGAAGTCTCCGATAAGTTCTTCAGCTGTAAGATGGAGGAAAATAGTTCTGTCAGTGAGCGCATACTCACTATGTCTGGGTTACATAACCGCTTGTCTCAGCTGGGAGTTAATCTCCCGGACGATGCGGTCATTGACAGAATCCTCCAGTCGCTTCCACCAAGCTACAAGAGCTTTGTGATGAACTTCAACATGCAGGGGATGCAAAAGACCATTCCTGAGTTGTTTGCAATGCTGAAATCAGCAGAGGTAGAAGTCAAGAAGGAACATCAAGTGTTGATGGTCAATAAAACCACTAAGTTCAAGAAAGGCAAGGGTAAAAAGAACTTCAAGAAGGACGGCAAGGAAGTTGCCGCGCCCGGCAAGCAAGCTGCCGGGAAGAAGCCAAAGAATGGACCCAAGCCCGAGACTGAGTGCTTTTATTGCAAGGGAAGCGGTCACTGGAAGCGGAACTGCCCCAAATACTTAGCAGACAAGAAGGCCGGCAAAACAAAAGGTATATGTGATATACATGTAATTGATGTGTACCTTACTAGTGTCCGTAGTAGCTCCTGGGTATTTGATACCGGTGCAGTTGCTCACATTTGTAACTCAAAGCAGGGGCTGCGGAATAAGCGGAAACTGGCAAAGGACGAGGTGACGATGCGCGTCGGGAATGGTTCCAAGGTCAATGTGATCGCCGTCGGCACGCTGCCTCTACATTTACCTTCGGGATTAGTTTTAAACCTTAATAATTGTTATTTGGTACCAGCTTTGAGCATGAACATTGTATCGGGATCTCGTTTAATTCGAGATGGCTACTCATTTAAATCCGAGAATAATGGTTGTTCTATTTATATGAGAGATATGTTTTATGGTCATGCTCCTATGGTGAATGGTTTATTCTTTATGAATCTCGAACGTAATACTACACATGTTCATAATGTGAGTACCAAAAGATGCAAGGTTGATAATGATAGTCCCACATACTTGTGGCACTGCCGCCTTGGTCACATAGGTGTCAAACGCATGAAGAAGCTCCATGCAGATGGACTTTTAGAGTCTCTTGATTATGAATCATTTGACACATGCGAACCATGCCTTATGGGTAAAATGACCAAGACTCCGTTCTCAGGAACAATGGAGCGAGCAACCAACTTATTGGAAATCATACATACTGATGTGTGCGGTCCAATGAGTGTTGAGGCTCGCGGTGGCTATCGTTATGTTCTCACCCTCACTGATGATTTGAGTAGATACGGATATATTTACTTAATGAAACACAAGTCTGAAACCTTTGAAAAGTTCAAGGAATTTCAGAGTGAGGTTGAGAATCAACGTGACAGGAAAATCAAGTTTCTACGATCAGATCGTGGAGGAGAATACTTGAGTCACGAATTTGGCACACACTTAAGAAAATGTGGAATAGTTTCACAACTCACGCCGCCTGGAACACCTCAGCGTAACGGTGTGTCCGAACGTCGTAATCGCACTCTATTAGATATGGTGCAATCTATGATGTCTCTTACCGATTTACCGCTATCTTTTTGGGGCTATGCTTTAGAGACTGCCGCATTCACTTTAAATAGGGCTCCGTCGAAATCCGTTGAGACGACACCGTATGAATTATGGTTTGGAAAGAAACCTAAGCTGTCGTTTCTAAAAGTTTGGGGATGCGATGCTTATGTCAAGAAACTTCAACCTGAAAAGCTCGAACCCAAGTCGGAAAAATGCGTCTTCATAGGATACCCAAAAGAAACTATTGGGTATACCTTCTACCTCAGATCCGAGGGCAAGATCTTTGTTGCCAAGAATGGGTCCTTTCTAGAGAAGGAGTTTCTCTCGAAAGAAGTAAGTGGGAGGAAAGTAGAACTTGATGAAGTATTACCTCTTGAACCGGAAAATAGCACAACTCAAGAAAATGTTCCTGAGGTACCAGCACCGACTAGAGAGGAAGTTAATGATAATGATCAAGATACTTCTGATCAAGCTCCTACTGAAATTCGAAGGTCCACAAGGACACGTTCCGCACCAGAATAGGTACGGCAACCCTGTCTTGGAAATCATGTTGTTAGACAACGGTGAACCTTCGAACTATGAAGAAGCGATGGCGGGCCCGGATTCCGACAAATGGCTAGAAGCCATGAAATCCGAGATAGGATCCATGTATGAAAACGAAGTATGGACTTTGACTGACTTGCCCGTTGAACGACGAGCCATAGAGAATAAATGGATCTTTAAGAAGAAGACAGACGCGGATGGTAATGTGACCATCTATAAAGCTCAGCTTGTCGCTAAGGGTTATCGACAAGTTCAAGGGGTTGACTACGATGAGACTTTCTCACCGGTAGCGAAGCTAAAGTCCGTCCGAATCATGTTAGCAATTGCCGCTTTTTACGATTATGAAATATGGCAAATGGACGTCAAAACGGCATTCCTTAATGGTTTCCTTAAGGAAGAATTGTATATGATGCAGCCGGAAGGTTTTGTCGATCCTAAGAATGCTGACAAGGTGTGCAAGCTCCAACGCTCGATTTATGGGCTGGTGCAAGCATCTCGGAGTTGGAACATTCGCTTTGATGAGATGATCAAAGCGTTTGGGTTTACGCAGACTTATGGAGAAGCCCGCGTTTACAAGAAAGTGAGTGGGAGCTCTGTAGCATTTCTCATATTATATGTAGATGACATACTTTTGATGGGAAATGATATAGAAGTCTTGGACAGCGTCAAGGCCTACTTGAATAAGAGTTTTTCAATGAAGGACCTTGGAGAAGCTGCTTATATATTAGGCATCAAAATCTATAGAGATAGATCGAGATGCCTCATAGGTCTTTCACAAAGCACATACCTTGATAAGATATTGAAGAAGTTCAATATGGATCAATCTAAGAAGGGGTTCTTGCCTGTGTTACAAGGTATGAAATTGAGCTCGGCTCAAAGTCCGACCACGACAGAAGAAATAGAAGAGATGAGTGTCATCCCCTATGCCTCAGCCATAGGTTCTATAATGTATGCCATGCTGTGTACCAGACCTGATGTAAACCTTGCCGTAAGTTTGGTAGGAAGGTACCAAAGTAATCCCGGCAAGGAACACTGGACAGCGGTCAAGAATATCCTGAAGTACCTGAAAAGGACTAAGGAAATGTTTCTCATTTATGGAGGTGACGAAGAGCTCGTCGTAAAGGGTTACGTCGACGCTAGCTTTGACACAGATCTGGATGACTCAAAGTCACAAACCGGATACGTGTATATTTTGAATGGTGGGGCAGTAAGCTGGTGCAGTTGCAAGTAGAGCGTCGTGGCGGGATCTACATGTGAAGTGGAGTACATGGCAGCCTCGGAGGCAGCACATGAAGCAATTTGGGTGAAGGAGTTCATCACCGACCTCGGAGTCATACCCAATGCGTCGGGGCCGATCAAGCTCTTCTGTGACAACACTGGAGCTATTGCACTTGCCAAGGAGCCCAGGTTTCACAAGAAGACAAGGCACATCAAGCGTCGCTTCAACTCCATTCGTGAAAATGTTCAAGATGGAGACATAGATATTTGTAAAGTGCATACGGACCTGAATGTAGCAGATCCGTTGACTAAACCTCTCCCTAGGGCAAAACATGATCAACACCAGAATTCCATGGGTGTTCGATTCATCACAATGTAACTAGATTATTGACTCTAGTGCAAGTGGGAGACTGTTGGAAATATGCCCTAGAGGCAATAATAAAAGCATTATTATTATATTTCCTTGTTCATGATAATTGTCTTTATTCATGCTATAATTGTGTTATCCGGAAATCGTAATACATGTGTGAATAACAGACACCAACATGTCCTTAGTAAGCCTCTAGTTGACTAGCTCGTTAATCAACAGATAGTCATGGTTTCCTGGCTATGGACATAAGATGTCATTGATAACGAGATCACATCATTGGGAGAATGATGTGATGGACAAGACCCAATCCTAAACATAGCATAAAGATCGTATAGTTCGTTTGCTAGAGTTTTGCAATGTCAAGTATCTTTTCCTTAGACCATGAGATCGTGTAACTCCCGGATACCGTAGGAGTGCTTTGGGTGTACCAAACGTCACAACGTAACTGGGTGACTATAAAGGTAGACTATGGGTATCTCCGAAAGTGTCTGTTGGGTTGACATGGATCAAGACTGGGATTTGTCACTCCGTATGACGGAGAGGTATCACTGGGCCCACTCGGTAATGCATCATCATAATGAGCTCAAAGTGACCAAGTGTCTGGTCACGGGATCATGCATTACGGTACGAGTAAAGTGACTTGCCGGTAACGAGATTGAACGAGGTATTGGGATACCGACGATCGAATCTCGGGCAAGTAATATATCGATTGACAAAGGGAATTGCATACGGGGTTGATTGAATCCTTGACATCGTGGTTCATCCGATGAGATCATCGTGGAGCATGTGGGAGCCAACATGGGTATCCAGATCCCGCTGTTGGTTATTGACCGGAGAGTCGTCTCGGTCATGTCTACATGTCTCCCGAACCCGTAGGGTCTACACACTTAAGGTTCGGTGACGCTAGGGTTGTGAAGATATGTATATGCAGTAACCCGAATGTTGTTCAGGGTCCCGGATGAGATCCCGGACGTCACGAGGAGTTCCGAAATGGTCCGGAGGTAAAGAATTATATATAGGAAGTGCTGTTTCGGCCATCGGGACAAGTTTCGGGGTTACCGGTATTGTACCGGGACCACCGGAAGGGTCCCGGGGGTCCACCGGGTGGGGCCACCTATCCCGGAGGGCCCCATGGGCTGAAGTGGGAAGGGACCCAGCCCTTAGTGGGCTGGGCGCCACCCCTAAGGGGCCCATGCGCCTAGGGTTAGGGGAAACCCTAAAGGGGGGCGCCCCCTTGCTTGGGGGGCAAGCCCCCACCCCTTGGCCGCCGCCCCCCCCTAGGAGATCCATCTCCTAGGGCCGGCGCCCCCCCATTGGCACCCCTATATATAGTGGGGGAGAGGAGGGACTTGAGGCTACGGCTTTTGGTGCATCCCTCTCTCCCTGTTACGTCTCTCTCTCGCGTAGTATAGGCGAAGCCCTGCTACTGTGACGCCCTGCATCCACCACCACGCCATCGTGCTGCTGGATCATCATCAACCTCTCCTCCCCCCTTGCTGGATCAAGGAGGAGACGTCTCCCGTCCCGTACGTGTGTTGAACGCGGAGGTGCCATCCGTTCGGCGCTTGGTCATCGGTGATTTGGATCACGTCGTGTTCGACTACATCATCCCCGTTCTTTGAACGCTTCCGCACGCGATCTACAAAGGTATGTAGATGCATCTGATGACTCGTTGCTAGATGAACTCCTAGATGGATCTTGGTGAAACGAGTAGGAATTTTTTTGTTTTCTGCAATGTTCCCCAACAAAAATAATATAAAAATGGAAAATAAAGCCCAACATAGTGCAAAACAGTAGATAATATTGCATGGAGCAATCAAAAATTATAGATACATTGGAGACATATCAGGCATCCCCAAGCTTAATTCCCGCTCGTCCTCGAGTAGGTAAATGATAAAAAGAGAATTTTTGATGCGGAGTGCTACTTGGCATAATTTCAATGCAAATCTTCTTAATTGTGGTATGAATATTCAGATTAGAAAGATTCACGACAAAAGTTTATATTGACATAAAAAATAATAATACTTCAAGCATACTAACAAAGCAATTATGTCTTCTCAAAATAACATGGCCAAAGAAAGTTATCCCTACAAAATCATATAGTCTGGCTATGCTCCATCTTCACCACACAAAGTATTTAAATCATGCACAACCCCGATGACAAGCCAAGCAATTGTTTCATACTCTAACTTTTTCAAAACTTTTTTAATCTTCACGCAATACATGAGCGTGAGCCATGGATATTGCACTATAGGTGGAATAGGATGGTGGTTGTGGAGAAGACAAAAAGGAGAAGATAGTCTCACATAAACTAGGCGTATCAACGGGCTATGGAGATGCCCCTCAATAGATATCAATGTGAGTGAGTAGGGATTGCCATGCAACGGATGCACCAGAGCTATAAGTATATGAAAGCTCAAAAAGAAACTAAGCGGGTGTGCATCCAACTTGCTTGCTCATGAAGACCTAGGGCAATTTGAGGAAGCCCATCATTGGAATATACAAGCCAAGTTCTATAATGAAAAATTCCCACTAGTATATGAAAGTGATAACATGAGAGACTCTCTACTATGAAGATCATGGTGCTACTTTGAAGCACAAGTGTGGTAAAAGGATAGTAACATTGTCCCATCTCTCTTTTTCTCTCATTTTTTATTCATATATTTTTTGTTTGGGCCTTTTGTCTTTTTATGGCCTCATTTTATTTGGGCTTCTTTGGCCTCTTTTTTTTTATTTTTCGTCCGGAGTCTCATCCTGACTTATGGGGGAATCATAGTCTCCATCATTCTTTCCTCACTGGGACAATGCTCTAATAATGATGATCATCAGACTTTTATTTTTCTTCAACTCAATACTTAGAACAAAATATGACTCTATATGAATGCATCCGGCGATGTACCGGGATATGCAATATGACAATGATGGAGTGTGTCATGATGAACTAGATGGTGGAAAGTTGCATGGCAATATATCTCGGAATGGCTATGGAAATGACATAATAGGTAGGTATGGTGGCTGTTTTGAGGAAGGTATATGGTAGGTGTATGATACCGGTGAAAGGTGCGTGGTATTAGAGAGGCTAGCAAAGGTGGAAGGGTGAGAGTGCGTATAATCCATGGACTCAACATTAGTCATAAAGAACTCATATACTTATTGCAAAAATCTAGAAGTTATCAAAGCAAAGTATTACGCGCATGCTCCTAGGGGGATAGATTAGTAGGAAAAGACCATCGCTCATCCCCGACCGCCACTCATAAGGAAGACAATAAATAAATAAATCATGCTCCGACTTCATCACATAACGGTTCACCATACGTGCATGCTACGGGAATCACAAAATTTAACACAAGTATTCTTTAATTTCACAACTACTCAACTAGCATGAATTTAATATTATCACCTCCATATCTCAAAACAATTATCATGCTTCAATCTTTTCTTAGTATTCAACACACTCAAAAGAAAGTTTCACAAATCTTGAATACTAAGCATATTATTATTAAGCAAATTACCATGCTATCAAGAGACTCTCAAAATAATTTAAGTGAAGCATGAGAGACCAATAGTTTCTTTAAAACAAATCCACCACCGTGCTCTAAAAGATCTAAGTGAGGCACATAGAGCAAAATTATAACGCTCAAAAGATATAAGTGAAGCACATAGAGCAAAACTACTTAGCTCAAAAGACATAAGTGAAGCACATAGAGTATTCTATCAAAATTTAGTCCATGTATGGCTCTGTCAAAAGGTGTGTATAGCAAGGATGATTGTGGTATACTAATACACAAAGACACAAATAATACAAGACGCTCCAAGCAAAACACATATCATGTTGGTGAATAAAAATATAGCTCCAAGTAAATTACCGATGGAAGTGGACGAAAGAGGGGATGCCTTCCGGGGCATCCACAAGCTTTGACCTTTTTGTGTCCTTGGATTATCTTGGGGGTGCCATGGGCATCCCCAATCTTAGGCTCTTTCCACTCCTTGTTCCATGATCCATCAAAAGAATTCACCCAAAACTTGAAAACTTCACAACACAAAACTCAGAATAGAAAACTCGTGAGCTCCGTTAGCAAAAGAAAACAAAAGACCACTTCAAGGTACTGTAATGAACTCATTCTTTATTTATATTGGTGTTACACCTACTGTATTCCAACTTCTCTATGGATTATAAACTATTTTACTAGCCATAGATTCATCAAAATAAGCAATCAACACACGAAAAACAGAATCTGTCAAAAACAGAACAGTCTGTAGTAATCTGTAGCTAGCGCAAGATCTGAAACCCCAAAAATTCTAAAATAAATTGCTGGACGTGAGGAATTTATCTATTAATCATCTCAAAAAATAATTAACTAAATAGCACTCTTAAAATAAAAATGACAGCAGTTCTCGTGAGCGCTAAAGTTTCTGTTTTTTACAGCAAGTTCAACAAGACTTTCCCCAAGTCTTCCCAACGGTTCTACTTGGCACAAACACTAATTAAACACAAAAAAACACAACCAAAACAGAGGCTAAATAATTTATTTATTACTAAACAGGAGCTAAAATCAAGGAATAAAAATAAAATTGGGTTGCCTCCCCACAAGCGCTATCGTTTAACGCCCCTAGCTAGGCATAAAAGCGAGGATAGATCTAGGTATTGCCATCTTTGGTAGGCAATCCGTGGGTGGCTCTCATGATAGTTTCATAAGGTAATATTATTTTCTTTCTTGGAAATTGTTACATGCCCCTTTTTAATGGAAATTGAAATCTAATATTCCCTTCCTTCATATCAATAATCGCACCAACCGTTCTAAGGAAAGGTCTACCAAGAATAATAGGGCAAGAAGGATTGCAATCTAAATCAAGAACAATGAAATCTACGGGCACATAATTCCTATTTGCAACAATAAGAACATCATTAATCCTTCCCATAGGTTTCTTAATAGTGGAATCTGCAAGATGCAAGTTTAGAGAGCAATCATCAAAATTACGGAAATCTAGCAAATCACACAAAGTCTTGGGAATAGTAGAGACACTAGCACCCAAATCACACAAAGCATAAAACTCATGATCTTTAATTTCAATTTTAATAGTTGGTTCCCACTCATCATAGAGTTTTCTAGGGATAGAAACTTTCAACTCAAGTTTTTCTTCATAAGATTGCATCAAGGCATCAACAATATGTTCGGTGAAGGCTTTATTTTGACTATAAGCATGTGGAGAATTTAGCACGGATTGCAACAAGGAAATACAACCAATTAAAGAGCAACTTTCATAATTAAATTCCTTGAAATCCAATATAGTGGGTTTAGCAACATCTAGATTTTTATTTCTTTCAATCCCACTTTCGTCAATTTCATCATTAAGATCTAAATACTCCGAATTTTTAGAACGCCTTCTAGGTAAAGGAAGATCATATTCAGTTTCATCAAGATTAATATTGCAAAATAAAGATTTAATAGGGGACACATCAATAACTTTTAGATCTTCATCTTGATTTTCATAGGAATTGGAGGAACACGCTTTAATAAAGGCATCTTTGGAAGCACGCATCCTAGCGATTCTTTCTTAGCACTCATCAATGGAAATTCTCATGTCTTTGAGAGACTCATTGATATCATGCTTAACAGGAATAGATCTAATCTTTAAAGAATCAACCTCAAGAGAAATTCTATCAACGTTTCTAGCCAAATCATCAACTTTAAGCAATTTCTCCTCAAGCAAAGCATTAAAATTCTTTTGTGAATTCATAAACTCTTTAACACTATTCTCAAATTCAGAGGGCATCTTATTATAATTTCCATAAGAGTTGTTGTAGGAATTACCATAATTATTAGAAGGATTACTAGGATATGGCCTAGAATTAAAATTCCCTCTATAAGCGTTGTTACCAAAATTATTCCTACCAACAAAATTCACATCCATTGATTCATTGTTATTCTCAATCAAAGTAGACAAAGGCATATCATTAGGATCAGAAGAAACACTCTTAGTAGCAAATAATTTCATAAGTTCATCCATCTTTCCACTCAACACATTGATTTCTTCTATCGCATGCACTTTTTTATTAGAAGATCTTTTAGTATGCCATTGAGAATAATTAACCATAATATTATCTAGGAGTTTAGTAGCATCTCCTAAAGTGATTTCCATAAAAGTGCCTCCCGCGGCCAAATCTAAAAGATTTCTAGAAGCAAAATTCAATCTGGCATAAAATTTTTGTATAATCATCCACAAATTCAAACCATGAGTAGGGCAATTACGTATCATTAATTTCATTCTCTCCCAAGCTTGTGCAACATGTTCATGATCAAGTTGTTTAAAGTTCATAATATCGTTTCTAAGAGAGATGATCTTAGCAGGAGGAAAATACTTAGAGATAAAAGCATCTTTGCACTTGTTCCATGAATCAATACTATTCTTAGGCAAAGACGAAAACCAAGCTTTAGCACAATCTCTAAGCGAAAAAGGAAATAGCTTCAATTTAACGACATCATTATTGACATTTTTTTCTTTTGCATATCACATAAATCAACAAAGCTATTCAGATGAGTAGCGGCATCTTCACTAGGAAGGCCGGCGAATTGATCTTTCATAACAAGATTCAACAAAGCAGTATTAATTTCACAAGATTCAGCATCGGTAAGAGGAGAAATCGGAGTGCTAAGGAAATCATTATTATTGGTATTGGTGAAGTCACACAATTTGGTAGTATCTTGAGCCATCGCGACAAAGAAGCAATCTAACACACGAGCAAACGAAAGCAAACGGGCAAAAAGAGGCAAATAGAGAGGGAGGACTGAGAGAGAGATGAGGGCAAATAAAATGGCAAGGATGAAGTGGGGGAGAGGAAAACGAGAGGCAAATGGCAAATAATGTAATGCGAGAGATAGGGATTGTGATGGGTACTTGGTATGTTGACTTTTGCATAGACTCCCCGGCAACGGCGCCAGAAATTCTTCTTGCTACCTCTTGAGCTTGCATTGGATTTCCCCGAAGAGGAACGGATGATGCAGCAAAGTAGCGTAAGTATTTCCCTCAGTTTTTGAGAACCAAGGTATCAATCCAGTAGGAGCCCACGCTCAAGTCCCTCGTACCTGCACAAAGCGATAGCTACTCGCAACCAACGCGATTAGGGGTTGTCAATCCCTTCACGGTCACTTACGAGAGTGAGATCTGATAGATATAATATTTTTGGTATTTTTGGTATAAAGATGCAAAGTAAAAAGTAACAACAAAGTAAAAAAGCAAAGCAAGATTAAAATGATGGAGATTGATATGATGGGAATAGACCCGGGGGCCATAGGTTTCACTAGTGGCTTCTCTCAAGAGCATAAGTATTCTACGGTGGGTGAACAAATTACTGTTGAGCAATTGACAGAATTGAGCATAGTTATGAGAATATCTAGGCATGATCATGTATATAGGCATCACGTCCGTGACAAGTAGATCGAAACGATTCTGCATCTACTACTATTACTCCACTCATCGACCGCTATCCAGCATGCATCTAGAGTATTAAGTTAAAAACAGAGTAATGCCTTAAGCAAGATGACATGATGTAGAGAGATAAATTCATGCAATATGATATAAACCCCATCTTGTTATCCTCGATGGCAATGATACAATACGTGCCTTGCTGCCCCTTCTGTCACTGGGTAAGGACACCACAAGATCGAACCCAAAGCTAAGCACTTCTCCCATGGCAAGAACTACCAATCTAGTTGTCCAAACCAAACGGATAATTCGAAGAGACTTGCAAAGATAACCAATCATACATAAAAGAATTCAGAGAAGACTCACATATTATTCATAGATAGACTTGATTATAAACCCACAATTCATCGGTCTCAACAAACACACCGCAAAAAGAAGATTACATCGAATAGATCTCCACAAGAGAGGGGGAGAACTTTGTATTGAGATTCAAAGAGAGAGAAGAAGCCATCTAGCTACTAACTATGGACCCGAAGGTCTGAGGTAAACTACTCACACTTCATCGGAGAGGCTATGATGATGTAGAAGCCCTCCATGATGACGACCCTCTTCCGGCGGAGCTCCGGAACAGGCCCCAAGATGGGATCTCGTGGATACAGAAAGTTGCGGCGGTGGAATTAGGTTTTTGGCTCCCGTTCTGATCGTTTGGGGGTACATGTGTATATATAGGAGGAAGAAGTACGCCGGAGGAGCAACGAGGGGCCCATGAGGTAGGGGGCGCGCCCTAGGGGGGGCGCCCCCACCCTCGTGACCGCCTCTTTTGTTCCTTGGAGCAGGGTCCAAGTCTCCTGGATCACGATTGGTGAGAAAATCACGTTCCCGAAAATAATATAAAAGTGGAAAATAAAGCCCAATATAGTCCAAAACAGTAGATAATATAGCATGGAGCAATCAAAAATTATAGATACATTGGAGACGTATCAGCGGCCAACAAGCGGAATGCAGCGGAGCCATGGTGGGAAAAATGCCCAACGTTACATGGCTCGAGGGCTCCTTCATGGTGACCATAAAGGGGTGGCAATCGGGGTGGTTCTACATCACCGAGCCGCGCGGCACCAACTGGGTGGCGGCCCCCGAGTTTCGATCCGGAATCCCCGCACGGCTCACTTCCTGGAAGGAGAAGGGCCTGTCCTTGGGCTCATCGGTGGAGCTGGACGGACTCCAGAAGTCTATCCAGAACATGATAAGCAAGAAACTTAAGCTTGTCAACATAGTCTAGGTCATGCTCTTCCGCCGGATCCTCCCGTGTCAACAACGGGCTTTCAACTTATGGGAGTTCGACCCGGCCCAGCACCAGACTCTACGCGAGCTCTTAGACACGACACATAAGGACGTCTGGAAGGTGCTGTTCAAGGGCGTGGAGGTCCCCCCTCTCTTACCGAGGACCGCGGGCTAAGCGCGAAGGGCCCTGCGAATCCAGTAAGTTCTGTACATCTGGTAGGGTATTTATTTCCCATAGCTTAACCATGTGCGGGGTCTGAGCTCCCATGCCTTTGACAGGACTGGGTGGAGACATCGGAGCAGATTAACTGTCCGGACCCTCTGCCCGAAGACCCTGTAGATGCTCTCCTGACGGAGATGCGGACTCCGGCTCCTTATGAGGTGCCGGAGAAGACCAAGAAGAAGGCCACGGGAACCCAAAAGAGTTCCCGACGCCAGGTGGTATTGGACACATCGTCCGATAACTCCGAGACGCACTCCTCCCGTGAAAACGAGGAGGAGGAAGATGAAGATTCTCCCCCTCCAGCCGGGGGAGACAAGAAAAGGAAGGCCGCCCAACCAGGGAGGCCGAAGTGTCCAAGAAGGGAAGGCCTCTCCTTCCGGACTGTTCCACCACTGCCGCCGACGGCGAAGACGAGTGGCTACTCAGGGCCAAGCCCCTGGCGAAGTCGTAAGTATTCGGATACCAGAGTAACTCATAGCATACTTTTGTTGCACTGCTTCTCCTAACGTCGAATATGATTATGCAGTCCGCCCCGAGCCCGTATCAACTTATCCTTGTCGGACGGTTCCTTGGACTCGTTGGATATGAATAGTGATACACTTCCAACCGCCTCCTCTCCTTGCCCTACGGACAATGTCAAGGTATTGTCTCAAGGGGCACCGAGCCCGGGGGGATAGTCTCGGAGGCGCCTCAAGGCGACCTTCCGGACTCGAGGAGCAAAGGGAGCAAGACTCCCAAGGGCTCCAAGTTCGGCCCTTAGCCGAACACCGCGCTGGAACCTCAGTGGTTCCGGACTCCGGCAGGCGGCCCCCTTCCAAGAGGGGCAAGCCGCCCGTGCCTGTGACCTCTGTCCATCCAGAGGCACCAGACAACCTGCTGGGAGTGCTTCGCGGTGCTTCCATCGACGAAGAGCACCGCACTATTATGAGTGCGGTGATCAAGAAAGTTCAGTCCGCCAAGAGCGGACTGACTGAAGCCTGTGCCAGCCTTCTAACAGGCTTTGAGGTAAGTATATAAAATATAGGAAAATATTACCGCATAGACAGTAGCCCCTGATGCTCTATTTGGTGTTCACAAAGAAAATCCGAATAGTGGATCAAATAATTTCTACAGGAGTCTAATATAAGTATGTCTGTATGCGTATGCAGGCTTCGCTGCTGACCTCTGCTGCACTAATTGCGGAGGTCGCCGCACTGAATCAGAACCTCGAGCGGTCCGAGAAAGAGCTCGGCCTTGCCAAGAGGCAGCTCGAGGAGAACAAAGGTAAGTAATACCTTGTCTATATATATATATATATAATATGTGGTTGCAAAATGACAGGATCATCATGGATGTGCCAGGGGCCACGACCGAAGTGGTGACCCTGAAGCAAGCGTTGTTCGAGGCCGAAAACAAAGCGACCAAGGAGCGCACCGAGCGGGAGAAACAAGAGGCATGGGTGGGCGAGGTGCAGCAAGAGCTCCAGGCTCTCGTGAAGAAACACGAGACTTTGGAGCTTGATTCGAAGACGCGAGAGTCCGAGCTTGCCGCGGCCCTCGAGAGCATAAAGCATGCCAAGGTTGAAGCCCAAAAGGCCCTCCAGGAAATTGAGGCGATGAGGAAGATAGCGGCGGGTAAGGCATTCATTATGCAAAGCAAGCATGTGAAAGCAAATTACTTATTACTTACCCGAGTCCGGAGCTCTCCAAGATCATTCGCAGATTTGCCCCGCAGCGTGTCAGATGCCGCAAAGTACTACCAGGCCGAGGAGGGAAGCTCGACAGAGAAGTTGTTTTGGTCTCAGTATACTAGGACCAAACACCCGATGCCTGTGAGCGACCAGCTGAAGCAACTGGTCGAGCTGCACAAGGCGACCGAACATGCCATGAGGGGCCTTATAGTCCGGGTGTGGCTTGGCGACTCCCTTCCCAACAGCTACTTCAGCCTGGTGAGGTGGCTTGTGAATGCCTGCCCATGGCTGAAAGTCATAAAGCGGTCCATCTGCATCGAAGGTGCACGCCGGGCTTTTGCCCGTGCGAAGGTGCACGGGGCCAAGATGGATGCCGAGAAGCTGGTGAAGGAGGGGCCGCCGCAGGGCAAGGAGCATCGCCACCCTGAAATGTATTATGAGGGTGTCCTGAAGGGTGCCCGTCTTGTGGCGGACGAGTGTGCGAAGGATGTAATTTTTGAATGAACTTGCTCGTGTGATCCTGTATTATGAAAACTTGTCCATGTGCACTATGCAACGCTTGTTTGAATTTAAAATATTACCTTCTGTGCGGCTGTTTATCAAATCTGAGAGATGGCCAGTCATCGGCTTCTGCCTCCATGCCACGAGTGCTGGGGTGTTCGGGATAAATCTGAGCACTCTTTTTCCCATTGTTGGGTCCTTCGAGGGAGGTGCTCAGCACAACGAATAAGGCAATCGGACTATAATGCTTTATCACTCTCACTTAGCCATAGAAGTCTACAATTTTAAATTTTGGCGAAGCCCCTAGTATTCGGAAGGCCGAATTCAGGGCGCTATAAACGCCTTAAGCCGGACAAAGCCGACTCCTCGCTCTAAGCGGCATAAGTCTTTAGGGACTCGAGATCTCTCGAACAGCGACCAGCTCTTGCCTTATCATGGCAGTCAGTTTTAGCTTTCTCTACTGAGGTGCTTGCCCAGATGAACCGGGGCACAATCGCAGTAGTTCTCCTAGTGCTATCTTAGCTGATATAGCGGAATGTAAGGTACCAAAACATGGGAGCCGGGCAAACCCAACTATTGACCCAAGACATGATTCGGAGCTGATGCATATAATGCTATAAGTTCGGGGTGCCGCACTGTCGAAAGTGTTCGGACTTCTCACGCCGTATTATGGGGTATGCTTAAGCCCCTGGCGTATTGGCCGTACCAGAGTGTACGGGTGCTGAATGTCATGAATGAACATATATATAAAAAAGAATAGAGAATGCGGTAATAGTCTAGTGCTATGCATTGTTTACTCAAAAAGGTGTGTCGAAGCAGAACGATACAAGTAGTGCGATAAGCAAAAAGTAGGACTATTTGACATGTCCCCTCCAAGGGCAAGCTGAGGAATGGTATTTAAAGCAGGTATTTCACTTGTTATCAGAGACCACCTGGGAATTCCATGATGCGACGTAGCTTTCTGCCTCCTTGGTTGTTGTATCATGTGTCCGGCAATCATACTGCCGGACGGGGTTTCCAGAGAGTAAAGTCCTGAAAGAGAGAAAAAATAATAAGGCGGGAGCCCCTAGTGCGGTTGAGTCGCGTTTTGGGGCGTGCCATAGTCGTGCCCCCCATCTATGCCCATGGTATTTTCAATGCGTAATTATGTACGCGTGGCGCGGATTTCGCCGTTTGGCGGGGACTGGGGTGGGGGCCGCATTGCTATGCGAGCTCGAAGCGTGCTAGGCGGTCTTGTTGCAGATTAGTCCGGGCGCGCTTGACAGTGTCCGGGCATTTAATCACCGAACTGGTGGATTGCCCGAAGAGGCTGCTTTGTGCTTCTGCTGCGAGGGCCGCAGTGTGCTCCTCCGTGCGGAGAGAGCGCTCAGTGTTTCCATTGACTTTGATGACCCCCCAGGTCCTGGCATCTTGAGCTTGAGGTATGCATAATGCAGTACCGCATTGAATCTCGCAAATGCGCTTCGCCCGAGCAGTGCATGATAGCCACTGCGGAATGGGACTATATCAAAGATTAACTCCTCGCTTCGGAAGTTATCCGGGGATCCGAAGACCACTTCCAGTGTGACTAAGCCTGTGCAATGGGCCTCTACACCCGGTATGATGCCTTTGAAGGTCGTTTTTGTGGGTTTAATCCTTGAGGGGTCTATACCCATTTTGCGCACTGTGTCCTGATAAATTAGGTTCAGGCTGCTGCCGCCGTCCATAAGGACTCGAGTGAGGTGAAATCCGTCGATGGGTCTAGGACCAATGCGGTGAATCCGCCATGACGAATACTAGTGGGATGGTCCCTGCGATCGAAGGTGATCGGACAGGAGGACCATGGGTTGAACTTTGGGGCGACTGGCTCCAATGCATATACATCCCTTAACGCACGCTTCCGCTCCCTCTTGGGGATGTGGGTTGCGTATATCATGTTCACCGTCCGCACTTGTGGGGGGAACCTCTTCTGTCCTCTGGTGTTCGGCGCCGGGGCTCTTCCTCGTCATCGCTATGTAACCCCTTATCATTGTTTTTGACATTTAACTTGTCGGTCTGCTTGAACACCCAACATTCCCTGTTGGTGTGGTTGGCTGGCTTGTCGGGGGTGCCGTGTATTTGGCACGAGCGATCGAGTATACGGTCCAAACTAGACGGGCCCGGAGTGCTTCTTTTGAATGACTTTTTCCGCTGACCGGGTTTATAGCCTCTGAATCTGGCATTGACTGCTATATCCTCGGTATTGTCGTTGTTGATGCGGCGCTTGTGTTTGTTGCGACGTGACCTGCCATTGCTATCCTTGGTATCCGAAGTACCATGGTTCTTTGATATGTTATTGCTTCGAGCCAGCCAGCTGTCCTCTCTCGTGCAAAAGCGGGTCATGAGTGTCGTGAGGGCTGCCATAGATTTCGGCTTTTCCTGGCCAAGGTGCCGGGCGAGACACTCGTCGCGGATGTTGTGCTTAAAGGCTGCTAGGGCCTCTGCATCCGGATAGTCAATGATTTGATTTTTCTTTGTTAGGAACCGTGTCCAGAATTGCCTGGCCGATTCCTCTGGCTGCTGAATTATGTGGCTCAAGTCATCGGCATCTGGTGGTCGCACATAAGTGCCCTGGAAGTTGTCGAGGAATGCAGCTTCCAAATCTTGCCAACAACCAATGGATTCTGCTGGCAGGCTGTTGAGCCAATGTCGAGCTGGTCCTTTGAGTTTGAGTGGGAGGTATTTGATGGCGTGTAGATCGTCCCCGCGGGCCATGTGGATGTGCAGGAGGAAGTCCTTGATCCATACCGAAGGATCTATTGTGTCGTCATATGATTCAATATTTACGGGTTTGAAACCCTCTGGGATTTGGTGATCCATTACTTCGTCTGTGAAGCATAGGGGGTGTGCGGCGCCTCTATACTGGGCTATATCGCGACGTAGCTCAAATGAGTCTTGTCCGCTGTGTTCGGCCCGGCCGGATTTACTTTTACTGTATCCGGCGTGACGGTTATCATCTCGCGTAGTGGCGTGCCCTCGTGATCCGTAGATCGATCTTGCATGTTTTGCTTTGTCCTCCAATACGTCTCGCAGGTCTAGCGCGTTTCCCCATGCCTTGATATTTTTATTTGAGTGGCATCGGGGTGCATGCTGAGCTTTTGGCTGAAATGCCTCTCTATCGCGGCCACAAGGTGGCCGATCAGCCGCGTCATACGCTGGAGATGTAGGTTTTAATGCTTCCTCCTCTAGTCGGGGTAGCAACCTGCGCTTTTGGTAACTCTTGGAGGGGCGTTCGAGTTCATATTCCTCGGCCGCAAGGACTTCAGTCCATCTGTCAGCTTGCAAATCTTGATCAGCTTGAAGCTGTTGTTGCTTTTTCTTAAGGCTATTTGCCGTGGCTATAAGCCAGCGCTTGAAGCGCTCTTGCTCGACGGGATCCTCAGGCATGACAAATTCGTCATCATCGAGGCTTGCCTCGTCTTTGGAGGGAGGCATGTAATTATCATCCTCCGCCTCTCCATTTGCCGCTCTCTTGGGAGGGCTGGCTTCTCTGTCCTCCTGCTCTAAATCTTGCTGGAGGGGATTGTCGTTATCTTCGGCACTGTCCGGAGTGCTATTATCTCCTGTGCCGGTATCACCGCTTTTGCTTTGGCGAGACATAGAGCAGCGCCGCTGACGTCGGTGTTTGGGTTGCTTCTTGGAGGGGTCATCCTCCGATGTCCCGACGCCATTGCCTTCTTTGGGTGTGTCCATCATATGATGAGGTGGATGTCCCGTGCCCTGTGGGCAGTGGTTCTTGTTCGTCTCCTGCATCATCGTCCATACCATCGATGTCTTTGGAGTCGAAGTCGAGCATGTCGGTCAAATTGTCGACAGTGGCTACTAAGTGGGTGGTGGGTGGGCGGCGAATTTCTTCGTCACCCGCATCCCAATCCTGCCGGACATAGTTCGGCCAGGACTCTCCTGACAAAACGAGAGACATTAATGAGTTCAGTATGTCACCAAAGGGCGAGTGCTGAAAGATATCCGCAGAGGTGAACTCCATGATCGGTGCCTAGTCGGATTCGATAGGCACGGGCGCAGGCGGTTCAGAGTCCGTGGCCGGGGAAGAATCCGACAGTTCGGCGTCACGGCTCCCGTGAAGGGTAAGGTCGATACTCGGCTCGATCGCCGCTGAGAATGCGGCCTCTGCGGCAGGGTCTATCCACCCGTCCATGGATGGTGCAGTTGGCTCCGAATTGAGGGTCAGAGCGGTTGCCGGTGCGGTCTCCCGAACACTGTCCGATGGTAGAGCTAAATCATGCTCATCTTGATCGTGTGGCGCACTCGGTAGGGGCTCAAATCCGTCGAAGATCAAGTCTCCACGGATATCGGCCGTGTAGTTTAAGCTTCCAAACCTGACCTGGTGGCCAGGGGCGTAACTCTCGATCTGCTCCAGATGGCCAAGCGAGTTGGCCCGTAGTGCGAAGCCGCCGAATACAAAGATCTGTCCGGGGAGAAAAGTCTCACCCTGGACTGCATCGCTATCGATGATTGAAGGAGCCATCAAGCCTAATGATGACAACACAGAGGAACTCTCAATGAAAGCACCAATGTCAGTGTCAAAACCGGCGGATCTCGGGTAGGGGGTCCCGAACTATGCGTCTAGGCCGGATGGTAACAGGAGGCAGGGGACACGATGTTTTACCCAGGTTCGAGCCCTCTTGATGGAGGTAAAACCCTACGTCCTGCTTGATTAATATTGATGATATGGGTAGTACAAGAGTAGATCTACCACGACATCAAAGAGGCTAAACCCTAGAAGCAAGCCTATGGTATGATTGTTGTTCGTCCTACGGATTAAAACTCTTCGGTTTATATAGACACCGGAGAGGGCTAGGGTTACACATAGTCGGTTACAATGGTAGGAGATCTACATATCCGTATCGCCAAGCTTGCCTTCCACGCCAAGGAAAGTCCCTTCCGGACACGGGATGAAGTCTTCAATCTTGTATCTTCATAATCCAGGACTAAACCCTCCGGTTTATATAGACACCGGAGGGGGCTAGGGTTAGACAGAGTCGGTTACAAGGAAGGAGATCTACATATCCGTATTGCCAAGCTTTCCTTCCACACTAAGGAGAGTCCCATCCGGACACGGGATGAAGTCTTCAATCTTGTATCTTCATAGTCCAACAGTCCGGCCAAAGGATAGAATCCGGCTGTCCGGATACCCCCTAATCCAGGACTCCCTCACTCGCGATACATCAAGACCGTATCACCTCAAGAACACGAGAGAGAGAGAGAGATCAAACACATAGCTACTGGTACATACCCTCAGCCCCGAGGGAGAACTACTCCCTCCTCGTCATGGAGAGCACAAGGATGATGAAGATGGCCACCGGAGAGGGATTCCCTCTCCGGCAAGGTGCCGGAATGGGTCTAGATTGGCTTTCAGTGGCTATGGAGGCTTCTAGCGGCGGAACTCCTGATCTATTGTGCTCCTTGATCGTTTTAGGGTATATAGAGATATATAGGCGAAAGAAGTACGTCAGGGGAGCCACAGGGGGCCCACAAGGGTGGAGGGCGTGCCCAGGGGGGTGGGCTCGCCCCCTACCTCGTGGCTTCCTTGAAGCTTCCTTGACGTGGACTCCAAGTCTCCCGGGTTGCCTTCCTTCCAAAAATAAGTTTCGTGAAGTTTCAGGTCAATTGGACTCCGTTTGATTTTCCTTTTCTGCGATACTCTAAAACAAGGAAAAAACAGAAACTGGCACTGGGCTCTGGGTTAATAGGTTAGTCCCAAAAATAATATAAAAGTGTATAATAAAGCCCATAAACATCCAAAACAGAAGATAATATAGCATGGAGCAATCAAAAATTATAGATACGTTGGAGACATATCAGCATCCCCAAGCTTAATTCCCGCTCTGTCGGGGTAAATAGCCATGGGTAGCCTAGCCGGCTTCCCCTGGCCCATCAGAAAAAATTACAAGCCTGGCCGACTTTCAAGAAGATTCAAGACCAAGGGCCGCCTCCCCCCTGGCCGGCTACCTCCTAGGCCGGCTTCGGGGGCGACCCGCCCTTTACCCTCATGAAGATAGCTGAGAATGGCCGGCTATGGCAAGGCCGGCTACAGCAAAGCCAGCTACGGCCAGGCCGGCTACGGCATGGCCGGCAACGAGAGTGTCGGCTCCCATAAAGCAGTCAAAGCCGTACCCACAATGTACGCGTCCACCCTGCAATGATGAAGTGGGGCGTGGCTACAGTAGAGCCTGCCACCCCCAAGACCCGGAGCACGCCTGGTACAGTGCGCCGTACGGGTGGCCACGACCCGTCCGGCGCGGCACTGTTGCCACGGCGGCTCTGACGCCGTCCACGACGGGCCGCCAGCGTGGCCCCTGAGGCGGTGGGCCCCTTCGGGCAGAGAGGTACCGAAGGCGGCCGCACCTCCTCTCAAGCCGGCAAGATAGAGGGCCGGCTCCCCATAGCCGGCCTGCCACTTTCCTCGAAGGAGGCGCCCATTAAGCAGACAAGATATGGCGGGGCTACAGTAATCGCCCGCCAAGGCGGCGTTACTGTAGCCACGCTTACCCCGACCAAGCATGCGTCAACAGTACGGAGCAACAGTAACCAGCCACCGACCAGGCCCTGGCCTGCGGGGCCGGCCTGTCGACCAAGGAGCCGGCAGCCGGCGGGACCCACTAGCCGGCGGGCCCCAGAAGCCGGCGAACATAGTCACAGACAGCTGGGCCCCGGGCCCAGTCGGATTACCATTGTACCCCCGGGGGGTAGGCCTATATAAACCCCCCGGTGCACCCATGCAAAGGGTTGGACTCTCAAGTTAGACCCAGACACAAAACAAGGAGAGGAAGCAAGCTAAGCTGAGCCCTTCTTCCTCCTTCCACCCAAAACAGCTCAAGGAGCATTGTAGCTACTTGTTCACTTAGTAACCATGCGGAGACCCCGCAGAGCAGCAGTAGGGGTGTTATCTCCCCGGAGAGCCCTGAAGCTGGGTAAGATTCGCCGGCGTGCATGTCTTCGCCTCATCCCGTTTCCAGGCACCGGCGATGTTTTATTGGCCCCCGCAATGATAAGCCACCTGTTGGCATATGTCGCTCCTACCACCCGACACGCTCGTCCTCGAGTAGGTAAATGATAAAAACATAATTTTTGATGTGGAGTGCTACTTGGCATA
The DNA here is from genome assembly GCA_034509565.1 of Triticum monococcum. NCBI lineage: Eukaryota > Viridiplantae > Streptophyta > Magnoliopsida > Poales > Poaceae > Triticum > Triticum monococcum. The sequence goes on from CM067846.1 coordinate 518,480,825, forward strand.
ATTTAAATGTAATTCTTCTTAATTGTGGCATGAATATTCAGATCCATAAGATTCAAGACAAAAGTTTAATATTGACATAGAAACAATAATACTTCATGCATACTAACTAAGCAATTATGTCCTCTCAAAATAACATGGCCAAAGAAAGTTCATCCCTACAAAATCATATAGTTTAGTCATGCTCCATTTTCGTCACACAAGAATGCTCTCATCATGCACAACCCCGATGACAAGCCAAGCAATTCTTTCATACTGTAGTAATCTCAAACTTTATAAACCTTCACGCAATACATGAGCGCGAGCCATGGATATAGCACTGTGGGTGGAATAGAATATGATGATGGGGGTTATGTGGAGAAGACAAAAAGGAGAAAGTCTCACATCAACGAGGCTAATCAATGGGCTATGGAGATGCCCATCAATTGATGTTAATGCAAGGAGTAGGGAGTGCCATGCAACAGATGCACTAGAGCTATAAATGTATGAAAGCTCAACAAAAGAAACTAAGTGGGTGTGCATCCAACTTGCTTGCTCACAAAGACCTAGGGCACTTAAGGAGGCCCATTGTTGGAATATACAAGCCAAGTTCTATAATGAAAAATTCCCACTAGTATATGAAAGTGACAAGACAAGAGACTCTCTATCATGAGGATTATGGTGCTACTTTGAAGCACAAGTGTGAAAAAGGATAGTATCATTATCCCTTCTCTCTTTTTCTCTCATTTTTTGGGTCTTCTCTTTTTATGGCCTTTTTTGGGCCATCTCTTTTTATGGCCTTTCTCTCTTTTTTTCTTTTTTTATTCCTCACTTGGGACAATGCTCTAGAAAATGATGATCATCACACTTCTATTTATTTACAACTCAATGATTACAACTCGATACTAGAACAAGATATGACTGTATATGAATGCCTCCGGCGGTGTACCGGGTTATGCAATGAACCAAGAGTGACATGTATGAAAAATTATGAACGGTGGCTTTGCCACAAATACGATGTCAACTACATGATCATGCAAAGCAATATGACAATGATGATGCGTGTCATAATAAACGAAACGGTGGAAAGTTGCATGGCAATATATCTCGGAATGGCTATGGAAATGCCATAATAGGTAGGTATGGTGGCTGTTTTGAGGAAGATATAAGGAGGTTTATGTGTGAAAGAGCGTATCATATCACGGGGTTTGGATGCACCGGCGAAGTTTGCACCAACTCTCAATGTGAGAAAGGGCAATGCACTGTACCGAAGAGGCTAGCAATGATGGAAGGGTGAGAGTGCGTATAATCCATGGACTCAACATTAGTCATAAAGAACTCACATACTTATTGCAAAAATCTACAAGTCATCAAAAACCTCGGCACTACGCGCATGCTCCTAGGGGGATAGATTGGTAGGAAAAGACCATCGCTCGTTCCCGACCGCCACTCATAAGGAGGACAATCAAATAACACCTCATATATCAAATTTGTTACACAATGTTCACCATGCGTGCATGCTATGAGACTTGCAAACTTCAACACAAGCATTTCTCAAATTCACAACTACTCAACTAGCACGACTTTGATATTATTACCTCCATATCTCAGAACAATCATCAAGCATCAAACTTCTCTTAGTATTCAATACACTTATATGAAAGTTTTTACTATTCTTGGATGCCTAGCATATTAGGATTTTTTAAGCAAATTACCATGATATTTAAGACTCTCAAAATAATATAAGTGAAGCACGAGAATACATCTGTTTCTTCAAAATAAAACCACCACCGTGCTCTAAAAAGATATAAGTAAAGCACTAGGGCAAATGACAAACTACTCCGAAAGATATAAGTGAAGATCAATGAGTAGTTGAATAATTATGCAACTATGTGAAGACTCTCTAACATTTAATAATTTCAGATCTTGGTATTTTATTCAAAGAGCAAGCAAAACAAAATAAAATAAAATGACGCTCCAAGCAAAACACATATCATGTGGCGAATAAACATATAGCTCCAAGTGAAGTTACCGATGAACGAAGACGAAAGAGGGGATGCCTTCCGGGGCATCCCCAAGCTTAGGCTTTTGGTTGTCCTTGAATATTACCTTGGGGTGACTTGGGCATCCCCAAGCTTAGGCTCTTTCCACTCCTTATTCCATAGTCCATCGAATCTTTACCCAAAACTTGAAAACTTCACAACACAAAACTTAACAGAAAACTCGTGAGCTCCGTTAGCGAAAGAAAGCAAAACACCACTTCAAGGTACTGTAATGAACTCATTATTTATTTATATTGGTGTTAAACCTACTGTATTCCAACTTATCTATGGTTTATAAACTCTTTTACTAGCCATAGATTCATCAAAATAAGCAAACAACACATGAAAAACAGAATCTGTCAAAAACAGAACAGTCTGTAGTAATCTGGATCAAACATATACTTATGGAACTCATACAATTCTCAAATAAATTGATGGACGTGAGTAATTTATCTATTAATCATCTGCAAAAGGAATTAACTAAATATCACTTTCCAATAAAAAATGGCAGCAATTCTCATGAGAGCTAAAGTTTCTGTTTTTTACAGCAAGATCAACAAGACTTTCCCCAAGTCTTCCCAACGGTTCTACTTGGCACAAACACTAATTAAAACTTAAAACGACATCTAAACAGAGGCTAGATGAATTATTTATTACTAAACATGAGCAAAAAGCAAGGAACTGAAATAAAGTTGGGTTGCCTCCCAACAAGCGCTATCGTTTGACGCCCCTAGCTAGGCATGATGATTTCAACGATGCTCACATAAAAGATCAGAATTGTAACATAAAGAGAGCATCATGAAGAATATGACTAGCACATTTAAGTCTAACCCACTTCTTATGCATAGGGATTTTGTGACCAAACAACTTGTGGGAACAATAATCAACTAGCATAGGAGGGCAAAACAAGCATAACTTCAAAACTTTAAGCACATAGAGAGGAAACTTGATATTATTGCAATTCCTACAAGCATATATTCCTCCCTCATAATAATTTTCAGTAGCATCATGAATGAATTCAACAATATAACCAGCACCTAAAGCATTCTTTTCATGATCTACAAGGATTGAAATTTCATTACTCTCCACACAAGCAAAATTCTTCTCATGAATAATAGTGGGAGCAAACTCAACAAAATAGTTATCATGTGAGGCATAATCCAATTGAAAACTAAAATCATGATGACAAGTTTCATGGATATAATTATTCTTTATATCATACAAGTCATCACAATAATCATCATAGATAGCAACTTTGTTCTCATAATCAATTGGAACCTCTTCCGGAATAGTGGATTCATCACAAAATAAAGTCATGACCTCTCCAAATCCACTTTCATCAATATAATAATCATAAATAGGAGACATGCTTTCATCATAATAAATTTGCTCATCAAAACTTGGGGGACAAAAAATATCATCTTCATCAAACATAGCTTCCACAAGCTTGTGTCTTTGCATATCATTAGCATCATGGATATTCAAGGAATTCATACTAACAACATTGCAATCATGCTCATCATTCAAATATTTAGTGCCAAACATTTTAATGCATTCTTCTTCTAACACTTTGGCACAATTTTCCTTTCCATCATACTCACGAAAGATATTAAAAAGATGAAGCGTGTGAGGCAAACTCAATTCCATATTTTTTTGTAGTTTTCTTTTATAAACTAAACTAGTGCTAAAACAAGAAACAAAAAGATTCGATTGCAAGATCTAAAGATATAACTTCAAGCGCTAACCTCCCCGGCAACGGCGCCAGAAAAGAGCTTGATATCTGCTACACAACCTTCTTCTTGTAGACGTTGTTGGGCCTCCAAGTGCAGAGGTTTGTAGTACAGTAGCAAATTTCCCTCAAGTGGATGACCTAAGGTTTATCAATCCGTAGGAGGCGTAGGATGAGGATGGTCTCTCTCAAGCAACCCTGCAACCAAATATCAAAGAGTCTCTTGTGTCCCCAACACACCCAATACAATGGTAAATTGTATAGGTGCACTAGCTTGGCGAAGAGATGGTGATACAAGTGGTATATGGATAGTAGATAAAGGTTTTTGTAATCTGAAAAATATAAAACAGCAAGGTAACTAATGATAAAAGTGAGCGTAAACGGTATTGCAATGCTAGGAAACAAGGCCTAGGGTTCATACTTTTACTAGTGCAAGTCCTCTCAACAATAATAACATAATTGGATCACATAACTATCCCTCAACATGCAACAAAGAGTCACTCCAAAGTCACTAATAGCAGAGAGCAAACGAAGAGATTATGGTAGGGTACGAAACCACCTCAAAGTTATTCTTTCCAATCAATCCGATGGGCTATTCCTATAAGTGTCACAAACATCCCTAGAGTTCGTACTAGAATAACACCTTAAGACACAAATCAACCAAAACCCTAATGTCACCTAGATACTCCAATGTCACCTCATGTATCCGTGGGTATGATTATACGATATGAATCACACAATCTCAGATTCATCTATTCAACCAACACATAGAACCTCAAAGAGTGCCCCAAAGTTTCTACCAGAGAATCACGGCGAAAACGTGTGCTAACCCCTATGCATAGTTTCATGGGCGGAACCCGCAAGTTGATCACCAAAACATACATCAAGTGTATCACGTGATATCCCATTGTCACCACAGATATGCACGGCAAGACATACATCAAGTGTTCTCAAGTCTTTAAAGACTCAATCCGATAAGATAACTTCAAAGGGGAAACTCAATCCATTACAAGAGAGTAGAGGGGGGAGAAAACATCATAAGATCCAACTATAATAGCAAAGCTCGCAATACATCAAGATCGCATCACCTCAAGAACACGAGAGAGAGAGAGAGAGAGATCAAACACATAACTACTGGTACATACCCTCAGCCCCAAGGGAGAACTACTCCCTCCTCGTCATGGAGAGCACCAGTATGATGAAGATGGCCACCGGAGAGGGATTCCCCCTCCGGCAGCGTGTCGGAACAGGTCTAGATTGGCTTTCGGTGGCTACGGAGGCTTCTGGTGGTGGAACTCCCGATCTATTGTGATCCCCGGTCGTTTTAGGGTATATGGAGATATATAGGCGGAAGAAGTACATCAGGGGAGCCACGAGGGGCCCATGAGGGTGGAGGGCGCGCCCAGGGGGGTGGGCACGCCCCCTACCTCGTGGCTTCCTCGAAGCTTCCTTGACATGGACTCCAAGTCTCCCGGGTTGCTTTCCTTCCAAAAATAAGTTCCGTGAAGTTTCAGGTCAATTGGACTTCGTTTGATTTTCCTTTTCTGCGATACTCTAAAACTAGGAAAAAATAGAAACTGGCACTGGGCTCTAGGTTAATAGGTTAGTCCCAAAAATAATATAAAAGTGTATAATAAAACCCATAAACATCCAAAACAGAAGATAATATAGCATGGAGCAATCAAAAAATATAGATACGTTGGAGACGTATCAGTGTGCAGGGGGGTAGGGCGCGTGCTACCTCTTGAGCTTGCGTTGGATTTCCCCGAAGAGGAAAGGATGATGCAGCAGAGTAGCGTAAGTATTTCCCTCAGTTTTTGAGAACCAAGGTATCAATCCAGTAGGAGGCCACGCTCAAGTCCCTCGTACCTGCACAAAAGGATAGCTACTCGCAACCAACGCGATTAGGGGTTGTCAATCCCTTCACGGTCACTTACGAGAGTGAGAGCTGATAGATATAATATTTTTGGTATTTTTAGTATAGAGATGCAAAGTGAAAAGTAAAAGGCAAAGTAAAAAGCAAAGCAAGATTAAAGTGATGGAGATTGGTATGATGAGAATAGACCCGGGGGCCATAGGTTTCACTAGTGGCTTCTCTCAAGAGCATAAGTATTCTACGGTGGGTGAACAAATTACTGTTGAGCAATTGACAGAATTGAGCATAGTTATGAGAATATATAGGCATGATCATGTATATAGGCATCACGTCCATGACAAGTAGACCGAAACGATTCTACATCTACTACTATTACTCCACTCATCGACCGCTATCCAGCATGCATCTAGAGTATTAAGTTAAAAATAGAGTAACGCTTTAAGCAAGATGACATGATGTAGAGAGATAAATTCATGCAATATAAAATAAACCCCATCTTGTTATCCTCGATGGCAACGATGCAATACGTGCCTTGCTGCCCCTTCTGTCACTGGGAAAGGACACCGCAAGATCGAACCCAAAGCTAAGCACTTCTCCCATGGCAAGAACTACCAATCTAGTTGGCCAAACCAAATGGATAATTCGAAGAGACTTGTAAAGATAACCAATCATACATAAAAGAATTCAGAGAATATTCAAATATTATTCATAGATAGACTTGATCATAAACCCACAATTCATCGGTCTCAACAAACACACCGCAAAAAGAAGAAGATTACATCGAATAGATCTCCACAAGAGAGGGGGAGAACTTTGTATTGAGATCCAAAAAGAGAGAAGAAGCCATCTAGCTACTAACAATGGACCCGAAGGTCTGAGGTAAACTACTCACACATCATCGGAGAGGCTATGGTGATGTAGAAGCCCTCCGTGATGACGGCCCTCTCCGGCGGAGCTCCGGAACAGGCCCCAAGATGGGATCTCGTGGATACAGAAAGTTGCGGCGGTGGAATTAGGTTTTTGGCTCCATATCTGTTCGTTTGGGGGTATGTCGATATATATATATAGGAGGAAGAAGTACGTCGGTGGAGCTTCGGTGGGCCCACGAGGGTGGGGGCGCGCTTGGGGGTATAGGGCGCGCCCCCTACCTCGTGCCCACCTCGAAGCTTCCTTGGCATAGGGTCCAAGTCTCCTGAGTCATATTCGGGAAGAAAATCACGTTCCAGAAAGGTTTATTCCATTTGGACTCCGGTTGATATTCCGTTTCTTCGAAACACTGAAATAGGCAAAAAACAGCAATTCTGGGCTGGGCCTCTTGTTTATAGGTTAGTCCCAAAAATAATATAAAAGTGGAAAATAAAGCCCAATATAGTACAAAACAGTAGATAATATAGCATGGAGCAATCAAAAATTATAGATACGTTGGAGACGTATCAGGCATCCCCAAGCTTAATTCCTGCTCGTCCTCGAGTAGGTAAATGATAAAAAGAGAATTTTTGATGCGGAGTGCTATTTGGCATAATTTCAATGCAAATCTTCTTAATTGTGGTATGAATATTCAGATTAGGAAGATTCAAGACAAAAGTTCATATTGACATAGAGAATAATAGTACTTCAAACAAACCAACAAAGCAATTATGTTTTCTTAAAGTAACATGGCCAAAGAAAGTTCATCCCTACAAAATCATATAGTTTAGTCATGCTCCATTTTCGTCACACAAGAATGCTCTCATCATGCACAACCCCGATGACAAGACAAGCAATTGTTTCATACCTTAATAATTTCAAACTCATAAACTTTCACGCAATACATGAGCGTGAGCCATGGATATAGCACTATGGGTGGAATAGAATATAATGATGGGGGTTATGTGGAGAAGACAAAAAGGAGAAAGTCTCACATCAACGAGGCTAATCAATGGGCTATGGAGATGCCCATCGATTGATGTTAATGCAAGGAGTAGGGATTGCCATGCAACGGATGCACTAGAGCTATAAATGTATGAAAGCTCAACAAAAGAAACTAAGTGGGTGTGCATCCAACTTGCTTGCTCACGAAGACCTAGGGCACTTGAGGAGGCCCATTGTTGGAATATACAAGCCAAGTTCTATAATGAAAATTCCCACTAGTATATAAAAGTGATAACTCAAGAGACTCTCTATATAAAGAACATGGTGCTACTTGGAAGCACAAGTGTGGAAAAACGGATAGTAGCATTGCCCCTTTTATTTATTTTCTTTTTTTGGGCCTTCTTTTTTCTTTGGCCTTTCTCTTTTTTTGGGACAATGCTCTATTGAATGATGATCATCACACTTCTATTTATTTACAACTCAATGATTACAACTCGATACTAGAACAAAGTATGACTCTATATGGATGCCTCCGGCGGTGTACCGGGATATGCAATGAAACAAGAGTGACAAGTATGAAAAAATTATGAACGGTGGCTTTGCCACAAATACTATGTCAACTACATGATCATGCTAAGCAATATGACAATGATGAATGTGTCATGATAAACTGGATGGTGGAAAGTTGCCTGGTAATATATCTCGGAATGGCCATGGAAATGCCATAATAGGTAGGTATGGTGGCTGTTTTGAGGAAGATATAAGGAGGTTTATGTGTGAAAGAGCGTATCATATCACGGGGTTTGGATGCACCGGCGAAGTTTGCGCCAACTCTCAATATGAGAAAGCGCAATGCACGGTACCACAGAGGCTAGCAAGGATGGAAGGGTGAGAGTGCGTATAATCCATGGACTCAACATTAGTCATAAAGAACTCATATACTTATTGCAAAAATCTACAAGCCATCACAAACCAAAGTATTACGCGCATGCTCCTAGGGGGATAGATTGGTAGGAAAATACCATCGCTCGTCCCTGACCGCCACTCATAAGGAGGACAATCAAATAACACCTCATGTTTCAAATTTGTTGCATAACGTTTACCATACGTGCATGCTACGGGACTTGCAAACTTTAACTCAAGCACTTCTCAAATTCACAATTACTCTACTAGCATGACTTTGATATTACTACCTCCATATCTCAAAACAATTATCAAGCATCAAACTTTTCTTAGTATTCAACACACTCAAAAGAAAGTTTCACAAATCTTGAATACCAAGCAGGTTATTATTAAGCAAATTACATGCTATTAAGACTCTCAAAATAATTTAAGTGAAGCATGAGAGATCAATAGTTTCTTTAAAACAAATCCACCACCGTGCTCTAAAAGATCTAAGTGAAGCACATAGAGCAAAATTATAGCGCTCAAAAGATATAAGTGAAGCACATAGAGCAAAACTTATTAGCTCAAAAAGATATAAGTGAAGCACATAGAGTATTCTATCAAATTCTAATTCATGTATGGCTCTCTCAAAAGGTGTGTACAGCAAGGATGATTGTGGCACACTAACAACCAAAGACACAAATAATACAAGACGCTCCAAGCAAAACACATATCATGTTGGTGAATAAAAATATAGCTCCAAGTAAATTACCGATGGAAGTGGACGAAAGAGGGGATGCCTTCCGGCAAATCCCCAAGCTTTGACTTTTTGGTGTCCTTGGATTATCTTGGGGGTGTCATGGGCATCCCCAAGCTTAGGCTCTTGCCACTCCTTGTTCCATAATCCATCAAAAGAATTCACCCAAAACTTGAAAACTTCACAACATAAAACTCAATAGAAATCTTGTGAGCTCCGTTAGAGAAAGAAAACAAAAGACCACTTCAAGGCACTGTAATGAACTCATTCTTTATTTATATTGGTGTTAAACCTACTGTATTCCAACTTCTCTATGGATTATAAACTATTTTACTAACCATAGATTCATCAAAATAAGCAAATAACACACGAAAAACAGAATCTGTCAAAAACAGAACAGTCTGTAGTAATCTGTAACTAACGCAAACTTCTGGAACTCCAAAAATTATAAAATAAATTTCTTGACGTGAGGAATTTATATATTAATAATCTTCAAAAATAATTAACTAAATATAACTTTCCAAATAAAAATGACAGCAGTTGTCGTGAGCGCTAAAGTTTCTGTTTTTTACAGCAAGTTCAACAAGACTTTCCCCAAGTCTTCCCAACGGTTCTACTTGGCACAAACACTAATTAAACACAAAAAACACAACCAAAACAGAGGATAAATAAATTATTTATTACTAAACAGGAGCAAAAATCAAGGAATAAAAATAAAATTGGGTTGCCTCCCAACAAGCGCTATCGTTTAACGCCCCCAGCTAGGCATAAAAGCGAGGATAGATCTAGGTATTGCCATCTTTGGTAGGCAATCTATAAGTGGCTCTCATGATAGTTTCATATGGCAATTTTATTTTCTTTCTAGGAAAGTGTTCCATGCCCTTTTTTAATGGAAACTGAAATCTAATATTCCCTTCATATCAATAATCGCACCAACCGTTCTAAGGAAAGGTCTACCAAGAATAATAGGGCAAGAAGGATTGCAATCTATATCAAAAACAATGAAATCTACGGGAACACAATTCCTATTTGCAACAATAAGAAGATCATTAATTCTTCCCATAGGTTTCTTAATAGTGAAATCCGCAAGATGCAAGTTTAGAGAGCAATCATCAAAGTCGCGGAAATCTAGCAAATCACACAAAGTTTTGGGGATAGTGGAAACACTAGCACCCAAATCACACAAAGCATAAAACTCATGATCTTTAATTTTAATTTTACTTGTTGGTTCCCACTCATCATAGAGTTTTCTAGGGATAGAAACTTTCAACTCAAGTTTTTCTTCATAAGATTGCATCAAGGCATGAACAATATGTTCGGTAAAGGCTTTCTTTTGACTATAAGCATGCGGAGAATTTAGCATGGATTGCAACAAGGAAATACAATCAATTAAAGAGCAACTTTCATAATTAAATTCCTTGAAATCCAATATAGTGGGTTTAGCAACATCTAGATTTTTATTTCTTTCAATCCTACTTTCATCAATTTCATCATAAAGATCTAAATACTCTGAATTTTTAGAACGCCCTCTAGGTAAAGGAAGATCATATTCTGTTTCATCAAGATTCATATTGCAAAAAAAGATTTGTTAGGAGACACGTCAATAACTTTTAGATCTTCATCTTGATTTTCATAGGAATTGGAAGAACACACTTTAATAAAGGCATCTTTGGAAGCACGCATCCTATCGGTTCTTTCCTTGCACTCATCAATGGAAATTCTCATGGCTTTGAGATAATCATTGATATCATGCTTGGGAGGAATAGATCTAAGCTTTAAGGAATCAACCTCAATAGAAATTCTATCAACGTTCCTAGCCAAATCATCAACTTTAAGCAATTTCTCTTCAAGCAAAGCATTAAAATTCTTTTGTGAATTCATAAACTCTTTAACACTACTCTCAAATTCAGAGGGCATCTTATTATAATTTCCATAAGAGTTGTTGTAGGAATTCCCATAATTATTAGAAGGATTACTAGGATATGGCCTAGGATTAAAATTCCCTCTATAAGCGTTGTTACCAAAATTATTCCTACCAATAAAATTCACATCCATAGATTCATTGTTATTCTCAATCAAAGTAGACAAAGGCATATCATTAGGATCAGAAGAAACACTCTTAGTAGCAAATAATTTCAGAAGTTCATCCATCTTTCCACTCAAAACATTGATTTCTTCTATCGCATGCACTTTTTTATTAGAAGATCTTTCAGTATGCCATTGAGAATAATTAACCATAATATTATCTAGGAGTTTAGTAGCATCTCCTAAAGTGATTTCCATAGAAGTGCCTCCCGCGGCTGAATCTAAAAGATTTCTAGAAGCAAAATTCAATCCGGCATAATTTTTTTGTATAATCATCCACAAATTCAAACCATGAGTAGGGCAATTACGTATCATTAATTTCATTCTCTCCCAAGATTGTGCAACATGTTCATGATCAAGTTGCTTAAAGTTCATAATATCGTTTCTAAGAGAGATGATCTTAGCGGGAGGGAAATACTTAGAGATAAAAGCATCTTTGCACTTGTTCCAAGAATCAATACTATTTTTAGGCAAAGATGAGAACCAAGCTTTAGCACGATCTCTAAGCGAAAAAGGAAATAGCTTCAATTTAATGACATCATTATTGACATCTTTTTTCTTTTGCATATCACATAAATCAACGAAGCTATTCAGATGAGTAGCGGCATCTTCACTAGGAAGGCCGGCGAATTGATCTTTCATAACAAGATTCAACAAAGCAGAATTGATTTCACAAGATTCAATATTGGAAAGAGGATCAATAAGAGTGCTAAGGAAATCATTATTATTGGTATTGGTGAAGTCATAGAATTTGGTAGTATCTTGAGCCATCGCGACAAACAAGCAATCCAACATACGGGCAAACAAAAAGGCAAGCGAGAAAAAGGAAAACGGAAAAGAGAGGCGGAGAAGGAGAAGGAGATTGGGAAAGAGAGGGCGAATAAAACGGCAAGGGTGAAGTGGGGGAGAGGAAAACGAGAAGCAAATGGCAAATAATGTAATGCGAGAGATAGGGATTGTGATGGGTACTTGGTATGTTGACTTTTGCGTAGACTCCCCGACAACGGCGCCAGAAATTCTTCTTGCTACCTCTTGAGCTTGCGTTGGATTTCCCCGAAGAGGAACGGATGATGCAGCAGAGTAGCGTAAGTATTTCCCTCAGTTTTTGAGAACCAAGGTATCAATCCAGTAGGAGGCCATGCTCAAGTCCCTCCTACCTACACAAAACGATAGCTACTCGCAACCAACGCGATTAGGTGTTGTCAATCCCTTCACGGTCACTTGCGAGAGTGAGATATGATAGATATAATATTTTTGGTATTTTTAGTATAGAGATGCAAATTAAAAGTAAAAGGCAAAGTAAAAAGCAAAGCAAGATTAAAGTGATGGAGATTGATGTGATGAGAATAGACCCGGGGGCCATAGGTTTCACTAGTGGCTTCTCTCAAGAGCATAAGTATTCTACGGTGGGTGAACAAATTACTGTTGAGCAATTGACAGAATTGAGCATAGTTATGAGAATATCTAGGCATGATCATGTATATAGGCATCACGTCCATGACAAATAGATCGAAACGATTCTGCATCTACTACTATTACTCCACTCATCGACCGCTATCCAACATGCATCTAGAGTATTAAGTTAAAAATAGAGTAACGCTTTAAGCAAGATGACATGATGTAGAGAGATAAATTCATGCAATATGAAATAAACCCCATCTTGTTATCCTCGATGGCAAGGATGCAATACATGCCTTGCTGCCCCTTCTGTCACTCGGAAAGGACACTGCAAGATCGAACCCAAAGCTAAGCACTTCTCCCATGGCAAGAACTACCAATCTAGTTGGCCAAACCAAAAGGATAATTCGAAGAGACTTGCAAAGATAACCAATCATACATAAAAGAATTCAGAGAAGATTCAAATATTATTCATAGATAGACTTGATCATAAACCCACAATTCATCAGTCTCAACAAACACACCGCAAAAAGAAGAAGATTACATCGAATAGATCTCCACAAGAGAGGGGGAGAACTTTGTATTGAGATCCAAAAAGAGAGAAGAAGCCATCTAGCTAATAACTATGGACCCGAAGGTCCGAGGTAAACTACTCACACTTCATCGGAGAGGCTATGGTGATGTAGAAGCCCTCCATGATGACGGCCCTCTCCGGCGGAGCTCCGGAACAGGCCCCAATATGGGATCTCGTGGATACAGAAAGTTGTGGCGGTGGAATTAGGTTTTTGGCTCCATATCTGTTCGTTTGGGGGTACGTAGATATATATAGGAGGAAGAAGTACGTCGGTGGAGCTTCGGTGGGCCCACAAGGGTGGGGGCGTGCTTGGGGGTATAGGGCGCGCCCCCTACGTCGTGCCCACCCCGAAGCTTCCTTGGCGTAGGGTCCAAGTCTCCTGGGTCATATTCGGGAAGAAAATCACGTTCCAGAAAGGTTTATTCCGTTTGGACTCCGTTTGATATTCTGTTTCTTCGAAACACTGAAATAGGAAAAAAAACAGCAATTCTGGGCTGGGCCTCCGGTTAATAGGTTAGTCCCAAAAATAATATAAAAGTGGAAAATAAAGCCCAATATAGTCCAAAATAGTAGATAATATAGCATGGAGCAATCAAAAATTATAGATATGTTGGAGACATATCAGCGCGCCCTGCTACCTCTTGAGCACTGCCTTGGTTTTCCCTTGAAGAGGAAAGGGTGATGCAATAAAGTAGCATAAGTGTTTCCCTCAGTTTTTGCGAACCAAGGTATCAATCCAGTACGAGATCACTCTCGAGTCCCACACACCTACACAAACAAATAAGAACCTCGCAACCAACACGATAAAGGGGTTGTCAATCCCTTCATGGTCACTTACGAGAGTGAGATGTGATAGATATGATAAGATAATATTTTTGGTATTTTTATGATAATGAGAAATAAAGATGCAAAGTAAAATAAACGGGAATAGAAATAGCTAAGTGTTGGAAGATTAATATGATGGAAGATAGACCCGGGCGCCATAGGTTTCACTAGTGGCTTCTCTCAAGGGCATAAGTATTTCGGTGGGTAAATGAATTACTGTCGAGCAATTGATAGAATTGAGCACAGTTATGAGAATATCTAGGTATGATCATGTATATAGGCATCACGTCCGTGACAAGTAGACCGAAATGATTCTGCATATACTATTATTACTCCACATATCAACCGCTATCCAGCATGCATCTAGAGTATTAAGTTCATAAGAACAAAGTAATGCTTTAAGTAAGATGAAATGATGTAGAGGGATAAACTCATGCAATATGATATAAACCCCATCTTTTTATCCTCGATGGCAACAATACAATACGTGTCATTTCCCCTACTGTCACTGGGATCGAGCACCGCAAGATTGAACCCAAAGCTAAGCACTTATCCCATTGCAAGAAAGATCAATCTAGTAGGCCAAACCAAACTGATAATTCAAAGAGACTTGCAAAGATAACCAATCATACATAAAAGAATTCAGAGAGGAATCAAATATTGTTCATAGATAAACTTGATCATAAACCCACAATTCATCGGATCTCGACAAACACACCGCAAAAGAAGATTACATCGAATAGATCTCCAAGAAGATCGAGGAGAACTTTGTATTGAGATCCAAAGAGAGAGAAGAAGCCATCTAGCTAATAACTATGGACCCAAAGGTCTGAAGTAAACTACTCACACATCACCGGAGAGGCCATGGATTTGATGTAAAGGCTCTCCGTGATCAATGCGCCCTCCGGCGGAGCTCCGGAAAAGGCCCCAAGATGGGATCTCTTGGGTACAGAAGGTTGCGGCAGTGGAATTAGGTTTTCGTGGTGCTCCTGGATGTTTGGGGGTACGTGGATATATATAGGAGGAAGAAGTACGTCGGTGGAGCAACGAGGGGCCCACGAGGGTGGAGGGCGCGCCCCCCTGCCTCGTGGCCTCCTCGATTATTTCTTGACACCCACTCCAAGTCTCCTGGATCACGTTCATTAAGAAAATCACGTTCCCGAAGGTTTCATTCCGTTTGGACTCCGTTTGATATTCGTTTTTGGCGGAACTCTAAAATAGGCAAAAAACAACAATTTGGGTTGGGCCTCCGGTTAGTAGGTTAGTCCCAAAATGATATAAAATCGTTAAATAAAGCCCATTAACATCCAAAATAGATAATATAATAGCATGTAGCAATCAAAAATTGTAGATACGTTGGAGACGTATCAAGCATCCCCAAGCTTAATTCCTGCTCGTCCTCGAGTAGGTAAATGATAAAAAGGAATTTTTGATGTGGAATGCTTTCTAACATATTTCTTAATGTATTTTTTTCTTTATTGTGGCATGAATGTTCAGATCTGAAAGAAGATAAAAGTTTAATATTGACATAAAAATAGTAATACTTCAAGCATACTAACTAAGCAATCATGTCTTCTCAAAATAACATGGCCAAAGAAGTTATCCCTACAAAATCATATTGTCTGGCTATGCTCCATCTTCATCACACAAAATATTTAAATCATGCACAACCCCGATGACAAGCCAAGCAATTGTTTGATTCTTCTTATGTTCTCAAACTTTTTCAATCTTCACGCAATACATGAGCGTGAGCCCTGGACATAGCACTATGTGTGGAATAGAATGGTGGTTGTGAAGAAGAAAAAAGGAGAAGATAGTCTCACATCAACTAGGCGTATCGATGGGCTATGGAGATGCCCATCAATAGATATCAATGTGAGTGAGTAGGGATTGCCATGCAACGGATGCACTAAGAGCTATAAGTGTATGAAAGATCAAACTGGAAACTAAGTGGGTGTGCATCCAACTTGCTTGCTCATGAAGACCTCGGGAATTTGAGGAAGCCCATCATCGGAATGTGAGTGAGTAGGGATTGCCATGCAATGGATGCACTAGAGCTATAAGTATATGAAAGCTCAACAAAAGAAACTAAGTGGGTGTGCATCCAACTTGCTTGCTCACGAAGACCTAGGGCATTTTGAGGAAGCCCATCATTGGAATATACAAGCCAAGTTCTATAATGAAAAATTCCCACTAGTATATGAAAGTGATATCATAGGAGACTCTCTATCATGAAGATCATGGTGCTACTTTGAAGCACAAGTGTGGAAAAAGGATAGTAGTATTGTCCCTTCTCTCTTTTTCTCTCATTTTTTGGGCCTTCTCCCTTTTTGTATGGCCTTTCTCTTCTTCTTTTTTATATTTTTTTCGTCCGGAGTCTCATCCCAACTTGTGGGGGAATCATAGTCTCTGTCGGCATTCTGGGAACGGGGGTCCCCAGACTTGCCTGCCTGCGGCCTGCGGCGTGGCTCAAAGGGGGCCCAGCATGACCCATCTTCATCAACACAAGACTCAAGACCCTCGCGAGGGGCCAAGCCTCGCGGGGCGGATGACACGGAGCTTACTCAGGCACGGCCTCGTCAGGCTGGCTCGCGAGGAGGCGGAGAGATCAAGGCGGGGTACCTCGCGAGGTGCCCGTGACGCAAGCCATGACGACTCAGGGCACCAGGCGGGTGCCAACCCGCGCAGCGTCCTCCTTTCCTCTTTGGTGCAAAGGGGGCAAGCGTAGCCGCGGAGTACCGAGGCATCAGGCAAAGGTTGCCATTTCGGTGCAACAAGACCAAGACCAGAAGGACTACGAGACGGAGGTCACCGTGGAGCCCAAGACGACGTCATCACAAGAGCTTTGCGCAGGCGAAGACTGCTTTTGTCAGGATAGTTGATACTTGCTGTCCCCCTTCAAATTAGCCCGCCATTGTTGGCTCCCTTCCCGCTCGATATTTGGGAAGAGGACCAGGGCCTCTATAAATAGGACCAGCCGCCCACATAGCAAGGGGGTTCGGTTCGTTCGCTAGTTTGTTCGGTCGGCGAGTAAGAATAAGGCAGTGAGTGAGTGAGAGAGAGATAGAGAGAAAGGGTGGCTGAACTCCTCCCAGCAGTTCATCACCCCAGCCAAGAATAGACCCTCGCGAGGCTGTTCTTCCTTGTATTGCTCATCATCATCAGCCCCAAGAGGCAATCCACCCACCACACACTAGAGTAGGGTATTACACCACATCGGTGGCCCGAACCAGTATAAACCTTGTGTCTCTTGTGCAGTTCTTTCAGTAGTCTAGATCTTTGCGAGACGGAGAGGTAGAAGGCGTAATCTCCGTGCGCACCCCAGTGTTCGTACCTTAAGGGTCTGTCGGAACCCGAAATCCGACATTTGGCGCGCCAGGTAGGGGTGCGCCTGAATTCGTCGTCCACCGCCCCGTTCTCCTCCAACCGTCGCATCCATGTCCGACGCTCGTCGGGCCCGCGCCGAGTGCCGGGCGGCCATCGCTTCCCGCATCGCCCAGACGGCGCCCGTCGGCGGACGTCCTCGTCGTTCCCCGTCGCCCGCCATCAACGCCGCCACCGGCCCGGCGAGGGGCGAGCAGCAAGCGTCGTCTCAGCATCCATCCGTGCGGCAAGACGGCCGCACCGCTACTCCATCACTCGCACCAGCTGGTTCTTCGTCCCGCGCGCTCCGCGCAGCCTTGGA
Source organism: Triticum monococcum (assembly GCA_034509565.1). Lineage (NCBI taxonomy): Eukaryota > Viridiplantae > Streptophyta > Magnoliopsida > Poales > Poaceae > Triticum > Triticum monococcum. The sequence goes on from CM067846.1 coordinate 518,498,508, forward strand.
GGCTCGAACTGCGCTCCTCGCGGCAAACAAGCTCATGCGCTACCATCTCGTCGACGACGCCTACGAAGAGTGGCTCGGTCGCGTCGCCGAGCTTGTTCGCGCCGCAGGGGGCTCTCCCGCGCCGTCCGTTTCTCTGCGCCACACTCCGCCCTGCGCGGGCAACGAAGCTCCAGAGGCGTACCAGCCGCCTCCTCTCCAAGAAGACGCCATGGATCCAAGGCGCGTGGCCCCTGGGCGGAACCCGCTCCGTCAGGTGCCAGCGCAGCAAGAACGGAGCTGCCAAGAAGTCCCTCGCCCGCAAGGAGCTGCCCGGGCGCTCCCTGCTCCGGCACGCCGCGACCTTGCTCCAGCTCCGGCACGCCAAGACCCCGCGCTGCTCCTAGCTGCAGCACGTGGGGACCCTCAAGACCAAGCTCTCCACCAGCCGAAGCCTTTCGTGGCCACCGCAGGCTGCCGTGCCTACACCACTGAGCTGCGTAGCGTCGCGTGGCCCGGCAAGTTCAAGCCAGACCTCCCTCCTCGTTATGATGGCACGACTGACCTTGCAGAGTTCCTCCAACTCTACGAGCCGGGCATCGAAGCTGCCAGCGGGGACGAGAAGGTCATGGCGAACTGGTTCCCCATGGCGCTCAAGGAAGGAGCTCGCACCTGGCTCCTGAATCTGGCTCCAGGCATGATCTCTTCCTGGGACCAGATGCGCACCCGCTTCATCGCCAACTTCCAAGGTACTCGCGACCGGCCACCCACCGTGAGCGACATGCGCCACATCAAGCAACAACCTGGAGAGACCCTGCAAAAGTACATCCAGTGCTTCAACAGCGCGCGCCACAAGATCCCCAAGGTGTCTGAGGAGGCCATGATCTCGGCCTTCTCCGATGGTGTGCACGACGTCAAGATGAAGGAGGAGCTGGCGATGCATGAAGACCTGTGCACCTCCCTGGAGCTGTTCAACTTGGCGACCAAGTGCGCCAGGGCTGAGGAGGGATGCCTCTCCCTCCTCGAGCTGCCTGCCGCAGACCCAGAGGAGAAGAAGCCCAAGGCCAAGGATGTGAAGCGCAAGGGGGCTGTCGTGCTCGCGGCAGAACCAGACACCAAGCAGGGGAAAGATCTGCCTGAGTCCTCCAGGGGCAGCCGGTACTATGCGTACCACGACCTCCACACCCACAATACCAACAAATGCCAAGAACTCCGCGCCGTGCGAGAAGGAAGGATCGGCTGTCGTCCCGATCGCACCGATCGGGGCTACGACCGAGGAGGAGGAAGAAACACAGGACGCTGGGAAGACCGCGGCCCGTGCCAAGGGTGGCGCGATCAACCTCGCGAGGAACGCTGGCGAGACCTGCCTCGCGAGGGGGACTAGAGGGATCAGCCTCATGAGGATCGCCCACAGGGCAACGCAGGCCTCCCTCCACTGCCGCCTCAGCCAAGGAGGAACGAGGACCGCCATCAAGACGAGGGGGCTGGGGGCTTCCAGGAGCCACGTGTAATCGCCTGCATCCTGGGCGGAGCTCAAGCCCCAGCCTCCCAACGCATCTTCAAGCAGTTTGCCCGCGAGGTGAACGCAGTCCTCCCCAGGCTTGAAGCAACACACCCTCTCAGGTGGTCGGCATGCGCCATCACATTTAGCTCAGCGGATCAACTCAAGTGTGCGGCCACAGCCGGAGTCCTCCCGATGCTTTGCTCCCCAGTCATCAGCAATGTACTGGTCACCAGGACCCTCATCGATGGTGGGGCAGGGCTCAACGTCTTGTCCGTGGAAATGTTCAACAATCTCCAAGTGCCCTACGACCAGCTTCAGCCAACCAAGCCCTTCTCCGGAGTCACCGACGGCTCCATGGTCCCGATTGGGCAGGTCCGCCTCCCTGTCACCTTCGGGGCATGCGACAACTACCGCACTGAGCTCATCGACTTCGACGTCGCCCACATCCGCCTGCCGTGCAATGCCATCCTCGGGTACCCAGTGCTGGCCAAGTTCATGGCCGTGACTCACCATGGCTACAACATCCTCAAGATGCCAGGGAGTGGCGGAGTCATCATGGTGCCCTGTGAAGAGAAGGATGCAGTGTGTTCCCTGGAGCGAGCCTTTCAGGCCGCGTCACTGGAAGACCCGGATCGCGGAAGTAGGAGGCTTCCCGAGACCACCCCCAAGAAGAAGAAGACATCGTACGGACCGGTCCCTCGGGAGGCGGGCCCCTCAGGGCTTGCATCTGCCCAGGGGGAACCTCCTTCCATCGCATAGGAAAGCGCGCCCGGCGCCCTCCTCAGGCAGGGCTCGGGGGCTCTCCCCCGGAGGGCACCGACCTGGCCAGGGTCATGAGGGAGGCGCTTGGGCACCACATGGAGGCGTGTTTCGAAGCACGTTTCCCTCAAGAAGGAGCAAGACAAGGAAGGTCAGACCCGCAGGAGTTCGTCGACAAGGCCATTCAAGAACTACAGGAATCAAGGATCATGAGAGGTTGCCGCCGTCTATCGGCTATGGCTCGCCATCCAGGCGAGGATGGTGGGCTACGCGCCTGCATCGACGTACCAGGGCTCAACCAAGTCGCTACGATGGAGTGCCTCTGGCCCTCGCGAGTGGGGCGCTGCGGGGGTCCGCCCCACAGTTACGTTCGCATGCCTTACGGCTTGCCGAGCACGGTTGCTACGCGCCAGTGCCTCATGAGGGGCATCATGGAGGCTCAAGAAGACAGGCGTTCCACAGCCCTGGCGGAGATGGAGATGATTCGCGAAGAGCTACCAGTGCCTCCGGAGCCTCCCGAGGCCCCTGGGCCTGGGGGCTCGTGAGGATAGGCTTCCGCAGCCTACCGAGTCTGCTGCACCAACATCCCTTTGCCATCGGCACCCTCAGGTGGCATCTTACAAATTTCATTTCCAGCTGGGAGCGCCCTCCCAGGGCTGCATCGTTCCCAGGCCGCGTGGGTCCGTCCCTGCGGTATGTATCCCTTTTATTTTCATGTCGTTAGCTTGCCTTGTTGGGGGCGCCCCTCGGGCTGCATCATCCCCAAGTCGCTCGGGCCCGACCCAGTGATGTCTACCTTCCCAGCATCTGTTTGAATGAATCCCCTCCTTCGCGGCTAACGTGTTTGATCTAGTTGCCTGCTCAACTGACGCCAACTGACGGAATTGCTCCCACAACGGCACGACGCTTGCACATGGGTCCGTCCCTGCAACGCCGACAAACCTGAATGGCTGAGCTCTGGCCGCGGCAGCCCCGCATGGCGCCACCTCGTCAAGCCTCCAGTGCCTCACCCCCCCTCGGAAGCAACTAACGGCAGACTGATAGTTGTCATGGCAACCTTTTCTTCCTTCTATGATGAGTTTACAGGATCCCCTAAGGGAGTTGCACCAGGCAAGGCCCTCACGGCGTTCCTTTCACTCTCGTCCGCGCGAACCGCTTGCATGAGGGGGGGTGCCTGAGCATCACGACTCAGGGCTCCTACTGGCTCTCCAGCCCTTACCCTCTGGCCTTGACCACGGCATCGCGACCTGGCATACCAGCGACGGCTGAGACAAACTCGAGGGTCGGGACCCGAGGACGTAGAGCATAAAGGGGAGCAACGGCGGGGGAGAAGGGGCATGCGAGGACCTCGCCGAGCGATTCCGCTCCTGCCGACGCGCGGACCCGACGACACACCAGGAATCATCCCCGACTCTCGAGATAAGTCACCGCCCGAAAGCACTGGCTATCGTAGCACTACCCCCGCACCTAATGCAATTCCGTGTCAGCGACACCGCTCTCCTTTCTCGCCGAGCGACGGCTACTTGGGCGCCAAAGGGGACCTCCTGAGCATCGCGACTCAGGGGCTCTTACCGGACCCCGGGTCGCTCACCTCCTGGCCTTGACCACGGCATCGCGACCTGGCATACCAGCAATGGCTGATGCCGCCTTGGGACTGGGACCTGTCGGCGCAGAGCACCAAGCCCTCGCGAGGTTCGAAAGGGAGAACTGAGCTAAGACGGAATCAGCAACTCGCACAGCTCTATAGTAAGGGTTATGTATTAACAAACAGGATTACAGGCACCTTACAAGCCCCCATGGGGCGCATTTTGATTCCTCGCAGGGAACGGACCCTAAGGGGTGCTAACTACACGCGCTCCTGCAAGAGATGCCATCATCAACAGTGGGCCGTCAAGCGCCGGCGCCAACCCCATCCAGGAGCGGCGCCGGCTCGGGGGCTCGTAACTGTCGTCGCTCGTCTCCGGAGTCGCGAAGATCTCGCCGGAGTCGCTGGATCCTCCGGCGCCTCCGTCGCCTGCAGAGCCGCCAAGGGAGCGGTCGACGGGCCTAGCCCTCACCATGGCGAGGTCCTGGCCACCACTCCCGGGGCAACACTCCAGCCGGCGCCCGTTCGCGTCGAAGACCTTGAAGAACATCGCCGAAGCGCCATCATACTCCAAGTGGACCGTGAAGACGCCCCTTTCCCTGCAAACCCGGGCGTTCTCTCTCCAGCCACGAGACATGTAGACCTCGCCCGGGGCAACGACCACGACCTCTGCCTCGGTCGCGAGGGTGCTGCAGCCGGCGTGCTGTAGCCAGAGCTCCAGGGGCTCCCCCGACGGAATGACGGAGGCGAAGAAGGGAGGTAGACGGATCCAAGACTGGAGAGGAATGGCGACGTGGAGCATGAACTCTTGGGAGGAGCCCTCGGTGTGGGCCCCAGGAGGAACAACCCACACCTTCATGACCCGACGGCACCGACAACGGCGCTGACCGGGGGGATCGACATCGACCCCTTCGAGGCCCTCGACGTGGGCATACAAGGGAAGCGGGAACCCCGGTGGATCCCGCTCGCACCGAGGCCTCGACACCACCTGACGGTCCTCCTCGTCCCGGCCACAAAGGGCGAGCCGTTTCTTCGGCAGGAGCGGGTCTGGCCCCTCTCGAGGAGCCTTTCCCTTCTCCGCTGCAGAGAACCGGCGAATCGGAGCCATCGCAGCAAGACGGAGCAAGGATGGGGAAGAAGGAGAAGCAAGGAGGGATGGACTGGAAGGGCACGCACAGTTCCGTACTTATAGCCGGCGAAGGCCAACCGCCGGCCTCCACGATCACAGGTAATCATGACACGATTTGCATGCAGGGACTTGTCCAACTCGCGCGATCACCGAGGCGTCGTGGGGAAGTGGAGACGCCCACGTCCCATCAACCGCCACGCGGCGCCCAAGGCCGCAGGCTGTTAGGGCCCGCGGTGCTTTGCCCTTGCCCTTTCGCCTCTCAGCACACCCAAGTCTGGGCGCACCTTGGGCCCGGGGGCTACTGCCGGCGTTCTGGGAACGGGGGTCCCCAGACTTGCCTGCCTACGGCGTGGCTCAAAGGGGGCCCAACACGACCCATCTTCATCAACACAAGACTCAAGACCCTCGCGAGGGGCCAAGCCTCGCGGGGCGGATGACACGGAGCTTACTCAGGCACGGCCTCGTCAGGCTGGCTTGCGAGGAGGCGGAGAGATCAAGGCGGGGTACCTCGCGAGGTGCCCGTGACGCAAGCCATGACGACTCAGGGCGCCAGGCGGGTGCCAGCCCGCGCAGTGTCCTCCTTTCCTCTTTGGTGCAAAGGGGGCAAGCGCAGCCGCGGAGTACCGAGGCATCAGACAAAGGTTGCCATTTCGGTGCAACAAGACCAACACCAGGAGGACTACGAGACGAAGGTCACCGTGGAGCCCAAGACGGCGTCATCACCAGAGCTTTGCGCAGGCGAAGACTGCTTTTGTTAGGATAGTTGATACTTGCTGTCCCCCTTCAAATTAGCCCGCCATTGTTGGCTCCCTTCCCGCTCGATATTTGGGAAGAGGACCAGGGCCTCTATAAATAGGACCAGCCGCCCACATAGCAAGGGGGTTCGGTTCGTTCGCTAGTTCGTTCGGCCGGCGAGTAAGAATAAGGCAGTGAGTGAGTGAGAGAGAGAGATGGAGAGAAAGGGTGGCTGAACTCCTCCGAGCAGTTCATCACCCCAACCAAGAACAGACCCTCGCGAGGCTGTTCTTCCTTGTATTGTTCATCATCATCAGCCCCAAGAGGCAATCCACCCACCACACACTGGAGTAGGGTATTACACCACATCGGTGGCCCGAACCAGTATAAACCTTGTGTCTCTAGTGCAGTTCTTTCAGTAGTCTAGATCTTTGTGAGACGGAGAGGTAGAAGGCGTAATCTCCGCGCGCACCCCAGTGTTCGAACCTTAAGGGTCTACCGGAACCCGAAATCCGACAGTCTCCATCATCCTTTCCTCACTTGGGACAATGCTCTAATAATGATGATCATCACACTTTATTTACTTACAACTCAAGAATTACAACTCGATACTTAGAACAAAATATGACTCTATGTGAATGCCTCTGGTGGTGTACTGGGATATGCAATGAATCAAGAGTGACATGTATAAAAATTATGAACGGTGGCTTTGCCACAAATACGATGTCAACTACATGATCATGCAAGCAATATGACAATGATGAAGCGTGTCATAATAACAGAACGGTGGAAAGTTGCATGGCAATATATCTCGGAATGGCTGTGGAAATGCCATAATAGGTAGGTATGGTGGCTGTTTTGAGGAAGTTATGAGGTGGGTTTATGGTATCGGCGAATGTTGCGCGACACTAGAGAGGCTAGCAATGGTGGAAGGGTGAGAGTGCATATAATCCATGGACTCAACATTAGTCATAAAGAACTCACATACTTATTGCAAAAATCTATTAGTGATTGAAACAAAGTATTACGCGCATGCTCCTAGGGGGATAGATTGGTAGGAAAAGACCATCGCTCGTCCCCGACCATCACTCATAAGGAAGACAATCAATAAATAAATCATGCTCCGACTTTGTCACATAACGGTTCACCATATGTGCATGCTACGGGAATCACAAACTTCAACACAAGTATTTCTCAAATTCACAACTACTCAACTATCATGACTTTAATATCACCATCTCCATATCTCAAAACAATTATCAAGTATCAAACTTCTCGTAGTATTCAATGCCGTTTCTATGAAAGTTTTTATATTATTCCTAAAAGCAAATTTACATGTTGTTCTAAAGGACCCTCAAAATAATATAAGTGAAGCATGAGAGATCAATTGTTTCTATAAAATAAAACCACCGCCGTGCTCTAAAAGGTATAAGTGAAGCACTAGAGCAAAAACTATATGGCTCAAAAGATATAAGTGAAGCACATAGAGTATTCTAATAAATTTCAAATCATGTGAGTCTCTCTCAAAAGGTGTGTACATCAAGGATGATTGTGGTAAACTAAAAATCAAAGACTCAAGTCATACAAGACGCTCCAAGCAAAACACATATCATATGGTGAATAAAAATATAGCTCCAAGTAAAGTTACCGATAGACGAAGACGAAAGAGGGCATGCCTTCCGGGGCATCCCCAAGCTTAGGCTTTTTGGTGTCCTTGAATTTTACCTTGGGGTTCCATGGGCATACTCAAGCTTATGCTCTTGCCACTCCTTGTTCCATAATCCATCAAATCTTTACCCAAAACTTGAAAACTCCACAACATAAAACTTAAATAGAAAATCTTGTGAGCTCCGTTTGCGAAAGAAAACAAAGCACCACTTCAAGGTACTGTAATGAACTCATTCTTGATTTATATTGGTGTTAAACCTACTGTATTCCAACTTCTCTATGGTTTATAAACTCTTTTACTAGCCATAGATTCGTCAAAACAAGCAAACAACACACGAAAAACAGAATCTGTCAAAAACCAAACAATCTGTAGTAATCTGTAGCTAACGCAAACTTCTGGAACTCCAAAAATTCTAAAATAAATTTCTGGACGTGATAAATTTATCTATTAATCATATACAAAAAGAATTAACTAAATATCACTTTCCAAATAAAAATGGAAGCAATTCTCGTGAGCGCTAAAGTTTCTGTTTTTTACAGCAAGATCAAAAAGACTTTCCCCAAGTCTTCCCAACTGTTCTACTTGGCACAAACACTAATTAAACACAAAAAACACAACCAAAACAGAGTCTAGATAAATTATTTATTACTAAACAGGATTAAAAAGCAAGGAATAAAAATAAAATTGGGTTGCCTCCCAAGAAGCGCTATCGTTTAACGCCCCTAGCTAGGCATAAAAGCAAGGATAGATCTAGGTATTGCCATCTTTGGTAGGCAATCCATAAGTGGCTCTCATAATAGATTCATATGGTAATTTAATTTTCTCTCTAGGGAAGTGTTCCATGCCTTTCCTTAATGGAAATTGGAATCTAATATTCCCTTCCTTCATATCAATAATTGCACCAATCGTTCTAAGGAAAGGTCTACCAAGAATAATAGGACATGAAGGATTGCAATCTATGTCAAGAACAATGAAATCTACGGGCACATAGTTCCTATTTGCAACAATAAGAACATCATTAATTCTTCCCATAGGTTTCTTAATAGTGGAATCCGCAAGGTGCAAGTTTAAAGAACAGTCATCAAATTCACGGAATCCTAGCAAATCACATAAAGTTTTCGGAATCGTGGAAACACTAGCAGCCAAATCACACAAAGCATAACATTCATGATCTTTAATTTTAATTTTAATTGTAGGTTCCCACTCATCATAAAGTTTTCTAGGTATTGAAACTTCCAACTCAAGTTTTTCTTCATAAGATTGCATTAAAGCATCAACGATATGTTTAGTAAAAGCTTTATTTTGACTATAAGCATGAGGAGAATTTATCACGGATTGCAACAAGGAAATACAATCTATCAAAGAGCAATTATCATAATTAAATTCCTTGAAATCCAAGATAGTGGGTTCATTGCTATTTAAAGTTTTAACCTCTTCAATCCCACTTTTACCAATTTTTGCATCAAGATCCAAAAACTCTGAATTTTTGGAACGCCTTCTAGGTAAAGGTGGCTCATCTTCAGTCCCATCATTATCAAGATTCATATTGCAAAACAAAGATTTAATAGGAGACACATCAATAATTTTTAGATCTTCATCTTTATTTTCATAGAAACTAGAAGAACACGCTTTCACAAAGCAATCTTTCTTAGCACGCATCCTAGCGGTTCTTTCTTTGCACTCATCAATGGAAATTATCATGGCTTTGAGAGAATCATTGATATCATGCTTAGGTGGAATATATCTAAGTTTCAAAGAATCAACATCAAGAGAAATTCTATCAACGTTCCTAGCCAATTCATCAACTTTAAGCAATTTTTCTTCAATCAAAGCATTGAAACTCTTTTGCAAAGTAATAAATTATTTAATACTAGATTAAAATTCAGAGGGCATCTTATTAAAATTTCCATAAGAATTGTTGTAGGAATTACCATAATTATTTGATGAATTACTAGGAAACGGCCTAGAATTAAAATTACCACTATACGCGTTGTTACCAAAATTGTTCCTACCAACAAAATTCAGATCCATAGATTCATTATTATTCTCAATCAAAGTAGACAAAGGCATATCATTAGGATTAGTAGGAGCACTCTTATTAGCAAACAATTTCATAAGTTCATCCATCTTTCCACTCAAAACATTAATCTCTTCGATTGCATGCACTTTTTTACTAGTAGATCTTTCAGTGTGCCTTTGAGAATAATTAACCATAATATTATCTAGGAGTTTGGTAGCTTCTCCTAAAGTGTTTTCCATAAAATTGCCTCCCGCGGCCGAATCTAAAAGATTTCTAGAAGAAAAATTCAATCCGGCATAAAAATTCTGTATAATCATCCATAAATTCAAACGATGTGTAGGGCAATTATGTATCATCAATTTCATCCTCTCCCAAGCTTGTGCAACATGTTCATGATCAAGTTGCTTAAAATTCATAATATCGTTTCTAAGAGAGATGATCTTAGTGGGAGGAAAATACTTAGAGATAAAAACATCTTTGCACTTATTCCATGAATCAATACTATTTTTAGGCAAAGACGAAAACCAAGCTTTAGCACGATCTCTAAGCGAAAATGGACATAGGTTAAGTTTAACAATATCATTATCCACATCTTTCTTCTTTTGCATATCACACAAATCAACAAAGCTATTTAGATGGGTAGCGGCATCTTCACTAGGAAGGCTGGCGAATTGATCTTTCATGACAATATTCAACAAAGCAACATTAATTTCGCAAGATTCAGCATCGATAAGAGGAGCAATCGGAGTGCTAAGAAAATCATTGTTGTTGGTATTGGTAAAGTCATACAATTTAGTATTGTCTTGAGCCATCGTGACAAGTAAGCAATCCAACACATGAGCAAACAAGAAGCTAGTGAAAAAGAGCCGAACGGAAAAAGAGAGGGCGAATAAAACGACAAGGGTGGAGTGGGGGAGAGGAAAACGAGAGGCAAATGGAAAATAATGTAATGTGAGGGATAAGTGTTTGTGATGGGTACTCGGTATGTCTTGACTTGTGCGTAGACTCCCCGGAAACGGCGCCAGAAATGGCTCGTTGTCAGGAGTCAAATCTTGACTTGACTTGGCGCGAATCTCCCCGGCAACGGTGCCAGAAATCCTTCTTGCTACCTCTTGAGCACTGCGTTGGTTTTCCCTTGAAGAGGAAAGGGTGATGCAGTAAAGTAGCGTAAGTATTTCCCTCAGTTTTTGAGAACCAAGGTATCAATCCAGTAGGAGATCACGCTCGAGTCCCACGCACCTACACAAACAAATAAGAACCTCACAACCAACGCGATAAAGGGGTTGTCAGTCCCTTCACGGTCACTTACGAGAGTGAGATCTGATAGATATGGTAAGATAATATTTTTGGTATTTTTATGATAATGAGAAATAAAGATGCAAAGTAAAAAAGGCAATAGAAATAGCTAAGTGTTGGAAGATTAATATGATGGAAGATAGACCCAAGGCCATAGGTTTCACTAGTGGATTCTCTCAAGAGCATAAGTATTACGGTGGGTAAACGAATTACTGTCGAGCAATTGATAGAATTGAGCATAGTTATGAGAATATCTAGGTATGATCATGTATATAGGCATCATGTCCGTGACAAGTAGACCGAAACGATTATGCATCTACTACTATTACTCCACACATCGACCGCTATCCAGCATGCATCTAGAGTATTAAGTTCATAAGAACAGAGTAATGCTTTGAGTAAGATGACATGATGTAGAGGGATAAACTCATGCAATATGATATAAACCCCATCTTTTTATCCTCGATGGCAACAATACAATATGTGTCGTTTCCCCTACTGTCACTGGGATCGAGCACCGCAAGATGGAACCCAAAGCTAAGCACTTCTCCCATTGCAAGAAAGATCAATCTAGTAGGCCAAACCAAACTGATAATTTGAAGACTTGCAAAGATAACCAATCATACATAAAAGAATTCAGAGAAGAATCAAATATTGTTCATAGATAAACTTGATCATAAACCCACAATTCATCGGATCTCGACAAACACACCACAAAAGAAGATTACATCGAATAGATATCCAAGAATATTGAGGAGAACTTTGTATTGAGATCCAAAGAGAGAGAAGAAGCCATCTAGCTAATAACTATGGACCCGAAGGTTTGTAGTAAACTACTCACACATCACCGGAGAGGCCATGGAGTTGATGTAAATGCCCTCCGTGATCAATGCCCCCTCCGACGGAGCTCCGGAAAAGGCCCCAAGATGGGATCTCTCGGGTACAGAAGGTTGTGGCGGTGGAATTAGGTTTTCGTGGTGCTCCTGGATGTTTGGGGGGTACGTGGATATATATAGGAGGAAGAAGTACGACGGTGGAGCAATGAGGGGCCCACGAGGGTGGAGGGCATGCCCAGGGGGGTAGGCGCGCCCCCTGCCTCGTGGCCTCCTTGATTGTTTCTTGACGCCCACTCCAAGTCTCCTGGATCATGTTCATTGGGAAAATCATGTTCCCGAAGCTTTCATTCTGTTTGGACTCCGTTTGATATTCCTTTTCAGCGAAACTCTAAAATAGGCAAAAAAAACAATTTTGGTTGGGCCTTCGGTTAGTAGGTTAGTCCCAAAAATGATATAAAAGTGTAAAATAAAGGCCATTAACATCCAAAATAGATAATATAATAGCATGGAGCAATCAAAAATTATAGATACGTTGGAGACGTATCACGCCCCCACCCTTGTGGTCTCCTGGTGGGTCCCCTTTGGTTGATCATTTCGCTAGCATTTTTTATATATTGCAAAAATATTCTCCGTAAATTTTCCGGTCATTAGAACTTTTATTTCTGCACAAAAATAACACCAGACAATTCTGCTGAAAACATCGTCAATTCGGGTTAGTGAAGGAAATATGCCCTAGAGGCAATAATAAAGCTGTTATTTTATATTTCCTTATATCATGATAAATGTTTATTATTCATGCTAGAATTGTATTAACCAGAAACTTGATACATGTGTGAATACATAGACAAAACAAAGTGTCCCTAGTATGCCTCTACTTGATTAGCTCGTTAATCAAAGATGGTTAAGTTTCCTAACCATAGACATGTGTTGTCATTTGATGAACAGGATGTCGGGGAACGTAGTAATTTCAAAAAATTTCGTACGCACACGCAAGATCATGGTGATGCATAGGAACGAGAGGGGAGAGTGTTGTCTACGTACCCTCGTAGACCGAAGCGGAAGCGTTGACGCAACGTAGAGGAAGTAGTCGTACGTCTTCCCGGTCCAACTGATCCAAGCACCGTTACTCCGGCACCTCCGAGTTCTTGACACACGTACAGCTCGATGACACACCCCGGGCTCCGATCCAGCAAAGCTTCGGGGAGGAGTTTCGTCAGCACGACGGCGTGGTGACGATCTTGATGTTTAACCGTCGTAGGGCTTCGCCTAAGCACCGCTACAATATGATCGAGGTGTAATATCATGGAGCGGGGCACCTCACACGGCTAAGGAACGATCACGAAGATCAACTTGTGTGTCTATGGGGTGCCCCCTGCCCTCGTATATAAAGGAGTGGAGGAGGGGAGGGCCGGCCCTCTCTATGGCGCGCCCTAGGGGAGTCCTACTCCTACCGGGAGTAGGATTCCCCCTTTCCTAGTCCAACTAGGAGTCCCTCCATGTATTAGGAGTAGGAGACAAGGAAGGGGAAGGGAGAAGGGAAGGAAGGAGGGGGCGTAGCCCCTCCCCCTAGTCCAATTCGGACTAGGCCTTGGGGGGGCGCGCGGCCTGCCTTGGGCAGCCCCTCTCTCTTTCCCGTATGGCCCAATAAGGCCCAATACTTCTCCCCCCGTATTCCCGTAACTCCCCGGTACTCCGAAAAATACCCGAATCACTCGGAACCTTTCCGATGTCCGAATATAGTCGTCCAATATATCGATCTTTATGTCTCAACCATTTTGAGACTCCTCGTCATGTCCCCGATCTCATCCAGGACTCCAAACTCCTTCGGTACATCAAAACTTATAAACTCATAATATAACTGTCATCGAAACCTTAAGCGTGCGGATCCTACGGTTCGAGAGCAATGTAGACATGACCGAGACACATCTCCGGTCAATAACCAATAGCGGAACCTGGATGCTCATATTGGCTCCCACATATTCTACGAAGATCTTTATCGGTCAGACCGCATAACAACATACGTTGTTTCCTTTGTCATCGGTATGTTACTTGCCCGAGATTCGATCGTCGGTATCCAATACCTAGTTCAATCTCGTCACCGGCAAGTCTCTTTACTCGTTTCGTAATACATCATCCTGCAACTAACTCATTAGTTGCAATGCTTGCAAGGCTTAAGTGATGTGCATTACCAAGAGGGCCCAGAGATACCTCTCCGACATTCGGAGTGACAAATCCTAATCTCGAAATACGCCAACCCAACAAGTACCTTTGGAGACACCTATAGAGCACCTTTATAATCACCCAGTTACGTTGTGACGTTTGGTAGCACACAAAGTGTTCCTTCGGTAAACGGGAGTTGCATAATCTCATAGTCATAGGAACATGTATAAGTCATGAAGAAAGCAATAGCAACAAACTAAACGATCAAGTGCTAAGCTAACAGAATGGGTCAAGTCAATCAGATCATTCATCTAATGATGTGATCCCATTAATCCAATAACAACTCTTTGTCTATGGTTAGGAAACATAACCATCTTTGATTAATGAGCTAGTCAAGTAGAGGCATACCAGTGACACTCTGTTTGTCTATGTATTCACACATGTATTATGTTTCCGGTTAATACAATTCTAGGATGAATAATAAACATTTATCATGAAATAAGGAAATAAATAATAACTTTATTATTGCCTCTAGGGCATATTTCCTTGAGTCTCCCACTTGCACTAGAGTCAATAATCTAGTTCACATCGCCATGTGATTTAACAGCAATAGTTCACATCACCATGTGATTAACACCCATAGTTCACATCATCATGTGACCAACACTCAAAGGGTTTACTAGAGTCAGTAATCTAGTTCACATATCTATGTGATTAACACCCAAAGAGTACTAAGGTGTGATAATGTTTTGCTTGTGAGATAATTTTAGTCAATGGGTCTGTCACATTCAGATCCGTAAGTATTTTGCAAGTTCTATGTCTACAATGCTCTACACGGAGCTACTCTAGCTAATTGCTCCCACTTTCAATATGTATCTAGATTGAGACTTAGAGTCATCTAGATTAGTGTCAAAACTTGCATCGACGTAACCTTTTACGACAAACCTTTTGTCACCTCCATAATCGAGAAACATATCCTTATTCCACTAAGGATAATTTTGACCGCTGTCCAGTGATCTACTCCTAGATCACTATTGTATTCCCTTGCCAAAATCAGTGTAGGGTATACAATAGATCTGGTACACAGCATGGCATACTTTATAGAACCTATGGCCGAGGCATAGGGAATGACTTTCATTCTCTTTCTATCTTCTGCCGTGGTCGGGTTTTGAGTCTTACTCAACTTCACACCTTGTAACACAAGAAATAACTCTTTCTTTGACTGTTCCATTTTGAACTACTTCAAAATCTTGTCAAGGTATGTACTCATTGAAAAATCTTATCAAGCGTCTTGATCTATCTCTATAGATCTTGATGCTTAATATGTAAGCAGCTTCACCGAGGTCTTTCTTTGAAAAACTCCTTTCAAACACTCCTTTATGCTTTGCAGAATAATTCTACATTATTTCCGATCAACAATATGTCATTCACATATACTTATCAGAAATGTTGTAGTGCTCCCACTCACTTTCT
Organism: Triticum monococcum; assembly: GCA_034509565.1. Lineage (NCBI taxonomy): Eukaryota > Viridiplantae > Streptophyta > Magnoliopsida > Poales > Poaceae > Triticum > Triticum monococcum. The sequence goes on from CM067846.1 coordinate 518,513,650, forward strand.
TGTAAATACAGGCTTCACCACAAGTCCGTATAAAACTATATGCTTCGATCAACCTATCAAAGCGTATATTCCAACTCCGAGATGCTTGCACCAGTCCATTGATGGATCGCTGGAGCTTGCATATTTTGTTAACACCTTTAGGATTGACAAAACCTTCTAGTTGCATCGTATACAACTCTTCTTTAATAAATCCATTAAGGAATGCAGTTTTGTTTATCCATTTGCCGGATTTCATAAAATGCGGCAATTGCTAACATGATTCGGATAGACTCAAGCATAGATACGAGTGAGAAACTCTCATCGTAGTCAACACCTTGAAATTTGTCAAAAACCTTTTTCGACAAGTCTAGCTTTGTGGATAGTAACACTACTATTGTAACATCCCAAATTTTCAATTTGGAATGTTATACACTAGATCATCATGCATATCATATTTTCTTGCATTTTGTCTATCCTACAAATTTCACGCAACTCAAGGACCCTCGGAGAGAGTTGGAGATTTCGTCATTTTCATATTTGAGCTTTCTCATATTTCGAAAAGAGGATCATTGGATTTGTCGGAGTTTCAGTTGCTTTTTATTTGGATAGGGAAAAATGCGCGTTTTCAAAAATTGCATTCTAGGTCCCGAGAAAAGTTCATTTTGTTCGACTCATTTTTAGGAGTCGGGGAAAATTTACTTTGAGAGTTTTGGAGTTCGTTTAGTTCTCTTTTCTTTTGTTTTTCTGCGCGCGAAACCGATAAAAAAATAATTCGTCGCGCGCCTGGGCCAAGGCCCAGCCGCAAGCCAGGCCAGGCCGGCCGCCGCGCCAGCGCCGCGCGCGCGCCAGCGCAGGGAGCCGCCGCCGCCCTAGAGTCCTAGTAGGACTCAATTTTTTTAGGACTCCCTCTCCTTCTCTTATTTCTTGCCCCCTCCCCCAAGCAAACCCTTCCCCCTCACCCATATAAATACCCAAGCACCCCCCCTCTAAACCCACACCAAACCCCAAGCCCCTCACCCCGCGCCCCAAGCCGCGCCGCGCCCTAGAGCCGCCGCCGCCCGCGCCCTGCGTCACCGCCGCCGCCACCCTTGCCCTAGCGCCGCCGCCGCCCTTGCTCGCCGCCGCCGGAGCCCCGTTCGCCGGAGCCTCGCCGAGGTTGCCCCACGTCTCTTTTTTCTATCCCCTTGGTTCGGTTTTTCTTCTAAAACGTTCCGATTATTTTCTTCCGATTCGTTTTCTTTCCGCTTCTTTTCTTCTCTAAACCGTTCCGGTTTTCTAGATCGGTTTTTTGTTCGGTTTTCTTTTCTCGAAACCCTAGATCGGTTTCGTTTTCTTTCCGGTTTAGTTGCTTAGAGACCGTTCGCCGGACCGTTCGTCCTAACGAACGTGATCACTGGATTATTCTCGGGTAATGAACGTCTGTTCGTTCAACCGTTCTTCTTTTCTTTTCGTCGGATTTATTCCGCGATCGCGATCTCAGATCCGATCTTCGTTCTAGTTTATCTTCTCGCTCGTTTATCGGAATCAGGTGATTCAAGCGCCTGGAGTTTCGTTTCGAAACCGCCGTTCCGACTAATCAACTTTAACTAAGTTTTTTCTATGGTAAAATTTGACCTAGTTTCAACTTGCTAGAACCGATTTGTTTTCTTCCGCCGTTTGTTTCGGTTTCTTTGTTCGTTTCTTTATTTCTTTGCAACCGGAGTTCTTAAGTTGAACTTTCTGGTTTGATCTCTTGTTCGAGTTTTTCCTGTGCATTAGAGGAGTACTTATTGTATGCTTGTTGTTTGTCTGCGATAGATTACCTGGATTGCGCCGCCTGTTACTTCGAATCTCTAGGACTCGCGGATCATCAGCAAGGTAAGTAACACTTTGATCATACCTTTTCTACAACCCAGTTTTATTGAATTAGATCCATCCTCAAACATTGCATGATTAGGATCTAATTAAATTGTGGGATGGGAAGTAGATGAGGTAGTACCTATTACCTGTTTATTATGAAACCTCTGGGAGTTACTTCTACGTTTGCTTATTATGCCATGCTATGCTTGTAGACGTGGATTGGGTGAGTGATATCCATGACAGATGTGAGATTGATAATTTTAATGGTTTATCTAAGGTGGCAACTTAAACACACATCTGGGTGGATTGAGGCACCTGATGTCTATCAGTACTTGCCTGTTTTTCTTTTGGACCGCCACCCAGGCTCAAAGGGATCATAAGATCTTTCATGCTAAATACTTACGTGTGCAGCCACAAGCCATTATGGGCTCTGGCATAGTTGACTAAGTCGTGCAAACTCTTACAGGGTAGACTAGCAGATGTAGGGGAAAGTAGGTGTACCAGTCTATCCATCGTAAGGTGCTAGCGCTTCTGAAAGACTGTGTCTCGGTCATCCGTTTCTCAAACACCAGTAGTGCGAGAAATCCAATGGAGGCGATTGAGTCTTGTGGGGAAAAGTGCGCAAACCTCTGCAGAGTGTAACAAACTAATCATGATTAGCCGTGTCCCCAGTTATGGACATCTTGAGTATCTAGTACTTGAATATCATGTGGATCTCAACATGTTACTTCTAATTAATATTGTTGGGTTATTGATGACTACTTTTAATTAGGATTGAGAATGCTGTCAACCATTCTCAATGTTTAACAACCACCATGATAGTTAAATAAATTTATTCCTTTGCAGTAGGGAAAAACTGACTTTACGCAAAACAGTAACCATAGAGCTTTCCACCAGCCAAATATGCATATAGTATAGCTGTTTCATTCCATTACTCTCTATGTGTTACCTTGCTAGCATATTCCATGTGCTGACCCGTTTCGGGCTGCAACGTTAATGTTGCAGACTTTTCAGACGACGATTAAGGTGCTTATAGGTCGTGGTTCTATACTCAGTGATGCCGTTGGAGTTGATGGACCCATTTATCTTCCAAGTCTTCCGTTGTTATCGATATTAGATGGCCTTAAGCCATATTTATTGTAATAAGTTCTCTTTGAGACACCGATGTAATAAGTGTGTGATTGCCACTCTGCTATAAATCCTTCGAAGTACTGTGTGGTGTCAGCATTACTGATCCAGGGATGACACCGGAGCACAGTAGACTTGATCCATTCGGGTCGGGTCGCTACAACTATCAACGTCCGTCTTCCTCTTGAAGATCCATTTATTTTCTATGGCTTGCCGATCATCGGGCAAGTCAACCAAAGTCTACACTTTGTTCTCATACATGGATCCCATCTCAGATTTCATGGCTTCAAGCCATTTTGCGGAATCTAGGCTCATCATCGCTTCCTCATAGTTCACAAGTTCGTCATGGTCTAGTAACATGACTTCCAGAACAGGATTACCGTACCATTCTGGTGCAGATCTCACTCTGGTTTACCTACGAGATTCGGTAGTAACTTGATCTGAAGTTACATGATCATCATCATTAGCTTACTCACTAATTGGTGTAGTAGTCACAAGAACAGATTTCTGTGATGAACTACTTTTCAATAAGGGAGATGATACAATTACCTTATCAAGTTTTCTACTTTTCCTCCCACTCACTTCTTTCGAGAGAAACTCCTTCTCTAGAAAGTATCCATTCTCAGCAACGAATGTCTTGCCTTCGGATCTGTGATAGAAGGTGTACCCAACAGTCTCCTTTGGGTATCCTATGAAGACATATTTCTCTGATTTGGGTTTGAGATTATCATGATGAAACCTTTTCTTATAAGTATCGCAACCCCAAACTTTAAGAAACGACAACTTTGGTTTCTTGCCAAACCATAGTTCATATTGTGTCGTCTCAACGGACTTAGATGGTGCCCCTTTTTAATGTGAATGCAGTTGTCTCTAATTCATGATCCCAAAACGATATTGGTAAATCAGTAAGAAATATCATGGATTGTACTATATCCAATAAAGTACGGTTATGATGTTTGGACACACCATTATGCTGTGGTGTTCCAGGTGGCGTGAGTTGCGAAACTATTCCGCATTGTTTCAAATGTAGACCAAACTCGTAACTCAAATATTTGTCTCCACCATCAGATCGTAGAAACCTTATTTTCTTGTCACGATGATTTTCCACTTCACTCTGAAATTCTTTGAACTTTTCAAATGTTCCAGACTTATGTTTCATCAAGCAGATATACCCATATCTGCTCAAATCATCTGTGAAGGTCAGAAAATAATGATACCCGCTGCAAGCCTTGATATTCATCGGACCACATGCATCAGTATGTATGATTTCCAACAAATCTGTTGCTTGCTCCATTGTTTCGGAGAACGGCCCAAGAGACATGGTTCGCAAGCATCAAGTGATTCCAAAATCCCATCAGCATGGAGTTTCTTCTTGCGCTTTACACCAATATGACTTAAACAGTAGTGCCACAAATAAGTTGCACTATCATTATTAACTTTGCATCTTTTGGCTTCAATATTATGAATATGTGTATCACTACGATCGAGATCCAACAAACCATTTTCGTTGGTGTGTATGACCATAGAAGGTTTTATTCATGTAAACAGAACAACAATTGTTCTCTAACTTAAATGAATAACCGTATTGCAATAAACATGATCAAATCATATTCATGCTCAACGCAAACACCAAATAAAACTTATTTAGTTTCAACACTAATCCCGAAAGTATAGGGAGTGTGCGATGATGATCATATCAATCTTGGAACCATTTCCAATACACATCGTCACTTCACCCTTAACTAGTCTCTGTTTATTCTGCAACTCCCGTTTCAAGTTACTAATCTTAGCAACTGAACTAGTACCAAATACTGAGAGGTTGCTATGAACACTTGTAAAGTACACATCAATAACATGTATATCAAATATACCTTTGTTTACTTTGCCATTCTTATGCACCAAATACTTGGGGTAGTTCCGCTTCCAGTGACCAATCCCTTTGCAGTAGAAGCACTTAGTCTCAGGCTGAGGACTAGACTTGGGTTTCTTCAGTTGAGCAGCAACTTGCTTGCCGTTCTTCTTGAAGTTCCCCTTCTTCCTTTTGCCCTTTTCTTGAAACTAGTGGTCTTGTCTACCATCAACACTTGATGTTTTTCTTGATTTCTACCTCCGTCGATTTTAGCATCACGAAGAGCTTGGGAATCGTTTCCGTTATCCCTTGCATATTATAGTTCATCACGAAGTTCTACTAACTTGGTGATGGTGACTAGAGAATTATGTCAATCACTATTTTATCTGGAAGATTAAGTCCCAATTGATTCAAGCGATTGTAGTACCCAGACAATCTGAGTACATGCTCACTGGTTGAGCGATTCTCCTCCATCTTTTAGCTATAGAACTTGTTGGAGACTTCATATCTCTCAACTCGGGTATTTGCTTGAAATATTAACTTCAACTCCTGGAACATCTCATATGGTAGATGACGTTCAAAACGTCTTTGAAGTCCCGATTCTAAGCCGTTAAGCATGGTGCACTAAACTATCAAGTAGTCATCATATTGAGCTAGCCAAACGTTCATAACGTCTGCATCTGCTCCTGCAATAGGTCTGTCACCTAGCGGTGCATCAAGGACATAATTCTTCTGTGCAGCAATGAGGATAAACCTCAGATCACGGATCCAATCCGCATCATTGCTACTAACATCTTTCAACACAATTTTCTCTAGGAACATATCAAAATAAACATATGAAAGCAACAACGCGAGCTATTGATCTACAACATAGATATGCTAATACTATTAGGACTAAGTTCATGATAAATTTAAGTTCAATTAATCATATTACTTAAGAACTCCCACTTAGATAGGCATCCCTCTAATCATCTAAGTGATCACGTGATCCAAATCAACTAAACCATGTCCGATCATCACGTGAGATGGAGTAGTTTTCAATGGTGAACATCACTATGTTGATCATATCTACTATATGATTCACGCTCGACCTTTCGGTCTCCAGTGTTCCGAGGCCATATCTGCATATGCTAGGCTCATCAAGTTTAACCTGAGTATTCGCGTGTGCAAAACTGTCTTGCACCCGTTGTAGATGGACGTAGAGCTTATCACACCCGATCATCACGTGGTGTCTGGGCACGACGAACTTTGGCAACGGTGCATACTCAGGGAGAACACTATTATCTTGAAATTTAGTGAGAGATCATCTTATAAAGCTACCGTCGAAATAAGAAAAATAAGATGTATACAAGATAAACATCACATGCAATCAAAATATGTGACATGATATGGCCAGGATCATCTTGCGCTTTTGATCTCCATCTCCAAAGTACCGTCATGATCTCTATTGTCATCGACATGACACCATGATCTCCATCATCTTGATCTATATCAATGTGTCATCACGTGGTCGTCTCGCCAACTATTGCTCTTGCAACTATTGCTATCGTATAGCGACAAAGTAAAGCAATTATTTGGCGCTTGCATCTTATGCAATAATGAGACAATCGTAAGGCTTCTGCCAGTTGCCGATAACTTCAACAAAACATGATCATCTCATACAACAACTTATATCTCATCACGTCTTGACCATATCACATCACAACATGCCCTGCAAAAACAAGTTAGACGTCCTCTACTTTGTTGTTGCAAGTTTTACGTGGCTGCTACGGGCTTAAGCAAGAACCAATCTTACCTACGCATCAAAACCACAACGATAGTTTGTCAAGTTGGTGCTGTTTTAACCTTCGCAAGGACCGGGCGTAGCCACACCCGGTTCAACTAAAATTGGAGAAAATGACACCCGCCAGCCACCTGTGTGCAAAGCACGGCGGTAGAACCAGTCTCGCGTAAGCGTACACGTAATGTCGGTCCGGGCCGCTTCATCCAAAAATACCGCCGAACCAAAGTATGACATGCTGGTAAGCAGTATGACTTATATCGCCCACAACTCACTTGTGTTCTACTCGTGCATATAACATCAAACCATATAACCTAGGCTCTAATACCACTGTCGGGGAACATAGTAATTTCAAAAAATTTCCTACGCACACGCAAGATCATGGTGATGCATAGCAACGAGAGGGGAGAGTGTTGTCTACGTACCCTCGTAGACCGAAGTGGAAGCATTGACGCAACATAGAGGAAGTAGTCGTACGTCTTCCCGGTCCAACCGATCCAAGCACCGTTACTCCGGCACCTCCGAGTTCTTGACACACGTACAGCTCGATGACGCACCCCGGGCTCCGATCCAGCAAAGCTTCCGGGAGGAGTTTCGTTAGCACGATGGCGTGGTGACGATCTTGATGTTTAACCGTCGCAGGGCTTCTCCTAAGCACCGCTACAATATGATCGAGGTGTAATATCGTGGAGGGGGGCACCGCACACGGCTAAGGAACGATCACGAAGATCAACTTGTGTGTCTATGGGGTGCCCCTACCCCCATATATAAAGGAGTGGAGGAGGGGAGGGCCGACCCTCTCTATGGCGCGCCCTAGGGGAGTCCTACTCCCACCGGGAGTAGGATTCCCCCTTTCCTAGTCCAACTAGGAGTCCTTCCATGTATTAGGAGTAGGAGACAAGGAAGGGGAAGGGAGAAGGGAAGGAAGGAGGGGGCGCAGCCCCTTCCCCTAGTCCAATTCGGACTAGGCCTTGGGGGGGGGGCGCGGCCTACCCTAGGCAGCCCCTCTTTTTTGTCCCGTATGGCCCAATAAGGCCCAATACTTTTCCCCCCGTATTCCCGTAACTCCCCGGTACTCCGAAAAATACCCGAATCAGTCGGAACCTTTCCGATGTACGAATATAGTCGTCCAATATATCGATCTTTACATCTCAACCATTTCGAGACTCCTCGTCATGTCCCTGATCTCATCCGGGACTCCGAACTCCTTCGGTACATCAAAAATCATAAACTCATAATATAACTGTCATCGAAACCTTAAGCGTGCGGACCCTACGGTTCGAGAACAATGTAGACATGACCGAGACACGTCTCCGGTCAATAACCAATAGCGGAACCTGGATGCTCATATTGGCTCCTACATATTCTATGAAGATCTTTATCGGTCAGACCACATAACAACATACGTTGTTCCCTTTGTCATCGGTATGTTACTTGCCCGAGATTCGATCGTCGGTGTCCAATACCTAGTTCAATCTCATCACCGGCAAGTCTCTTTACTCGTTCCGTAATACATCATCCTGTAACTAACTCATTAGTTGCAATGCTTGCAAGGCTTAAGTGATGTGCATTACCGAGAGGGCCCAGAGATACCTCTCCGACATTCGGAGTGACAAATCCTAATCTCGAAATACGCCAACCCAACAAGTACCTTTGGAGACACCTGTAGAGCACCTTTATAATCACCCAGTTACGTTGTGACGTTTGGTAGCACACAAAGTGTTCCTCCGGTAAACGGGAGTTGCATAATCTCATAGTCATAGGAACATGTATAAGTCATGAAGAAAGCAATAGCAACAAACTAAACGATCAAGTGCTAAGCTAACGGAATGGGTCAAGTCAATCAGATCATTCATTTAATGATGTGATCCCATTAATCAAATAACAACTCTTTGTCTATGGTTAGGAAACATAACCATCTTTGATTAATGACCTAGTCAAGTAGAGGCATACTAGTGACACTCTGTTTGTCTATGTATTCACACATGTATTATGTTTCCGGTTAATACAATTCTAGCATGAATAATAAACATTTATCATGAAATAAGGAAATAAATAATAACTTTATTATTGCCTCTAGGGCATATTTCCTTCACAGGATCACATCATTGGGAGAATGATGTGATGGAAAAGACACATCCGTTAGCTTAGCATAATGATTGTTAAGTTTTATTGTTATTGCTTTCTTCATGACTTGTACATATTCCTCTGACTATGAGATTATGCAACTCCCAAATACCGGAGGAACACCTTGTGTGCTATCAAACGTCACAACGTAACTGGGTGATTATAAAGATGCTCTACAGGTGTCTCCGAAGGTCTTTGTTGGGTTGGAATAGATCGAGATTAGGATTTGTCACTTCGAGTATCGGAGAGGTATCTCCAGGCCCTCTCGGTAATGCACATCACTATAAGCCTTGTAAGCAATGTGACTAATGAGTTAGTTGTGGGATGATGCATTATGGAACGAGTAAAGAGACTTGCCGGTAACGAGATTGAACTAGGTATGAGGATACCGACGATTGAATCTTGGGCAAGTAACATACCGATCACAAAGGGAATAACATATGTTGTTATTGCGGTTTGACCAATAAAGATCTTAGTTGAATATGTAGGAACCAATATGAGAATCAATGTTATGCTTTTGGTTATTGACCGAAGATGTGTCTCGGTCATGTCTAGATAGTTCTCGAACCCGTAGGTTCCACACGCTTAATGTTCGATGATGATTTGTATTATGAGTTATGTATTTTTGGTGACCGAAGTTTGTTAGGAGTCCCGGATGAGATCACGGACATGACGAGGAGTCTCGAAATGGTCGAGAGGTAAAGATTGATATATTGGAAGGTAGTATTCGGACACCGGAAGGGTTCCGGAGTGTATCGGGTACATACCAGAGTACCGGAGGGGTTACCGGAACCCCCCGGGGAAAGACATGGGCCATAGGAGGGAGGCTAACCAACCCAAAAGGGGCTGGTGCACCCCCCACAAGGGAGGAGTCTGAATTGGTTTAGGGAAGGTGGTGCCACCCCCTTTCCTTCTCCTACTCCCTCTCCTTCCCCCTTTCCACCTCCATGAGAAGGAAAAGAGGGGGGGGGGCGAATCCTACTAGGACTAGGAATCCTAGTAGGACTCCCCCTTATGGCGCGCCCCTAGGGCCGGCCTCCCTCTCCCTCTTTTATATACATGGGCAGGGCGCCCCTTAGAGACACAACTGTTATTTTTAGCTGTGTGCGGTGCCCCTCCGTAGTTTATTCCTCAAGTCATAGCGTCGTAGTGCTTAGGCGAAGCCCTACGCAGATCACATCATCATCACCGTCACCACGCCATTGTGCTGACGGAACTCTCCCTCGACCCTCTGCTGGATCAAGAGTTCGAGGACGTCATCGAGCTGAACGTGTCATGAACTCGGAGGTGTCGTACGTTCGGTACTAGATCGGTTGGATCGTGAAGATGTTCGACTACATCAACTGCGTTAAACTAACACTTCCGCTTTCGGTCTATGAGGGTACGTGGACACACTCTCCCCTCTCGTTGCTATGCATCTCCTAGATAGATCTTGCATGATCGTAGGATTTTTGTTTGAAATTGCATGCTACGTTCCCCAACAGTGGCATCCGAGCCAGGTCTAGGCGTAGATGATTTGCACGAGTAGAACACAAAAAGTTATGGGAGATAATAGTCACACTGCTTACCACCAACGTCTTATTTTGATTCGGCGGTATTGTTGGATGAAGCGGCCCGAACCAACCTTACATGACCATGTTCATGAGACCGGTTCCACCGAGAGACATGCAACTTGTTTTGCATAAAGGTGGCTGGCGGGTGTCTGTTTCTCCAACTTTAGTTGAATCGAATTTGACTACGACCTATCCTTGTTGAAGGTTAAAACATCACACTTGATGAAAAATTGTTGTGGTTTTGATGCGTAGGTAAGAACGGTTCTTGCTAGAAGCCCGTAGCAGCCACGTAAAGCTTGCAACAACAAAGTAGAGGACGTCTAACTTGTTTTTGCAGGGCATGTTGTGACGTGATATGGTCAAGACATGATGTGATATACGTTATTGTATGAGATGATCATGTTTTGTAAAACTTATCGACAACTGGCAGGAGCCTTATGATTATCACTTTATTGTATGAAATGCAATCACCATGTAATTGCTTTACTTTATCACTATGCAGTAGCGATAGTCGTAGAAGCAATAGTTGGCGAGATGACAATGATGCTACGATGGAGACCAAGGTGTCAAGCCGGTGACGATGGAGATCATGACGGTGCTTTGGTGATGGAGATCAAAGGCACAAGATGATGATGGCCATGTCACATATTTTGATTACATGTGATGTTTATCTTTTATGCATCTTATTTTGCCTAGTATGATGGTAGCATTATAAGATGACCCCTCACTAAATTTCAAGGTACAAGTGTTCTCCCTGAGTATGCACTATTGCGACAGTTCGTCATGCCGAGACACCACGTGATGATCGGGTGTGATAAGCTCTATGTTCACATAAAACGGGTGCAAGCCAGTTTTGCACGTGCATAATACTCGGGTTAAACTTGACGAGCCTAGCATATGAAGATATGGCCTCGGAACACTGAGACCGAAAGGTCGAACGTGAATCATATAGTAGATATGATCAACATAGTGATGTTCACCATTGAAAACTACTCCATCTCAAGCGATGACCGGACATGGTTTAGTTGATATGGACCACGTGATCATTTAGATGACTAGAGGGATGTCTATCTAAGTTGGAGTTCTTAAGTAATATGATTAATTGAACTTCAATTTATCATGAACTTAGTCCTAATAGTTTTGCATATCTATTATGTAGATCAATTTCTCGTGTATAGCTCCCCTATTTTATTTTTTATATGTTCCTAGAGAAAAGTAAGTTGAAAGATGATAGTAGCAATGATGCAGACTGGGTCTGTGATCTGAGGATTATCCTCATTGCTGCATAGAAGAATTATGTCCTTGATGCACCGCTAGGTGACAGACCTATTGCAGGAGCAGATGCAGACGTTATGAACGTTTGACAAGCTCGGTATGATGACTACTTGATAGTTTAGTGCACCATGCTTTACTACTTAAAACCAGGACTTCAAAAATGTTTTGAACTCCATGGAGCATATGAGATGTTCCAAGATTTGAAAATGATATTTCAGACTCATGCCCGTGTTAAGAGGTATGAAACCTCTGACAAGTATTTTGCCTACAAGATGGAGGAGAATAGCTCAACTAGTGAGCATGTGCTCAGAATGTCTGAGTACTACAATCACTTGAATCAAGTGGGAGTTAATCTTCCGAATAAGATAGTGATTGACAGAGTTATCTAGTCACTATCACCAAGTTACTAGAACTTCGTGATGAACTATAATATGCAAGGGATAACGAAAACGATTCCCAAGCTCTTCGCGATGCTGAAATTGGCGAAGGTAGAAATCAAGAAAAAACATCAAGTGTTGATGGTTGACAAAACCACTATTTTCAAGTAAAAGGGCAAGGGAAAGAAAGGGAACTTGAAGAAGAATGGCAAGCAAGTTGCCACTCCCGTGAAGAAGCCCAAAGCTAGACCCAAGCCTGAAACTGAGTGCTTCTACTACAAAGGAAATGGTCACTGGAAGCGGAACTGCCCCAAATACTTGGCGGATAAGAAGGATGGCAAAGTGAACAAAGGTATATTTGATATACATGTTATTGATGTGTACTTTACTAGTGTTCATAGTAGCCCCTCGGTATTTGATACCGGTTCAGTTGCAAAGATTTGTAACTCGAAAGAGGAGTTGCCAAATGAACAAATACTAGTTAAGGGCGAGGTGACGATGGGTGTTGGAAGTGATTCCAAGGTTGATAAGATCACCATCGCACACTCCCTTTACCTTCGGGATTAGTGTTGAACCTAAAATAAATGTTATTTGGTGTTTGCGTCGAGCATGAATATGATTGGATCATGTTTATTGCAATACAGTTATTCATTTAAGTTAAAGAATAATTATTATTCTGTTTACATGAATAAAACCTTCTGTGGTCATACACCCAAGGTGAGTGGTTTATTGAATCTCAATCGCAGTGATACACATATTCATAATATTGATGCCAAAAGATGCAAAGTTGATAATGATAGTGCAACATACTAGTGGCACTACCGTTTAGATCATATTGGTGTAAAGCGCATGAAGAAACTCCATGCGGATGGACCTTTGGAATCACTTGATTATGAATCATTTGATGCTTGCAAAACATGCCTCATGGGCAAGATGACTAAAACTCCGTTCTCTAGAACAATGGAGCGAGCTACTGACTTATTGGAAATAATATGTACCGATATATGTGGTCCAATGAGTGTTGAGGCCCGTAGCGGGTATCGTTATTTTCTGACCTTCACAGATGATTTGAGCATATATGGGTATATCTACTTAATGAAACACAAGTCTGAAACATTTGAAAAGTTCAAAGAATTATAGAGTGAAGTTGAAAATCATCGCAACAATAAAATAAACTTTCTACGATCTGATCGCAGAGGCGAATATTTGAGTTACGAGTTTGGCCTTCATTTAAAACAATGTGGAATAGTTTCACAACTCACGCCACCTAGAACACCACCGCATAATAGTGTGTCCGAACGTCGTAACCGTACATTATTAGATATGGTGCGATCTATGATGTCTCTTACCGATTTACCACTATTGTTTTGGGGTTATGCATTAGAGACAACTGCATTCACATTAAATAGGGCACCATCTAAATCCGTTGAGACGACACTGTATGAACCATGGTTTGGCAAGAAACCTAAGTTGTCATTTCTTAAAGTTTGGGGCTACGATGCTTATGTGAAAAATCTTCAATCTGATAAGCTCGAACCAAAATCGGAGAAATGCGTCTTCATAGGATACCCAAAGGAAACTGTTGGGTACACCTTCTATCACAGATCCGAAGGCAAGATATTCGTTGCTAAGAATGGATCCTTTCTAGAAAAGGAGTTTCTCTCGAAAGTAGTGAGTGGGAGAAAAGTAGAACTTGATGAGGTAATTGTACCTTCTCTCAAATTGGAAAGTAGCTCATCAGAGAAATCCGTTCTCGTGATGCCTACACCAACTAGAGAGGAAGCTAATGATAATGATCATAAAACTTCAGATCAAGTTACTACCGAACCTCGTAGGTCAACCAGAGTACGTTTCACACCAAAGTGGTATGGTAATCCTGTTCTGGAAGTCATGTTACTAGACCATGACGAACCTACAAACTATGAGGAAGCGATGATGAGCCCAGATTCCGTGAAATGGCCCGAGGCCATGAAATATGAGAACAAAGTATGGACTTTGGTTGACTTGCACGATGATCAGCAAGCCATTGAGAATAAATGGATCTTCAAGAAGAAGACCGACGCTGACGGTAATGTTACTGTCTACAAAGCTTGACTTGTTGCGAAAGGTTTTCGACAAGTTCAAAGAGTTGACTACGATGAGACTTTCTCACCCATAGCGATGCTTAAGTCTGTCCGAATCATGTTAGCAATTGCCGCATTTTATGATTATGAAATTTGGCAAATGGATGTCAAAACCGCATTCCTTAATGAATTTCTTAAAGAAGAGTTGTATATGATGCAACCAGAAGGTTTTGTCGATCCAAAAGGTGCTAACAAAGTGTGCAAGCTCTAGCGATCCATTTATGGACTGGTGCAAGCCTCTCGGAGTTGGAATATATGCTTTGATAGTGATAGGGGCGAAGGTGTCCCAATGTTTCGATGAGATGGTGGCTATCGTTTTCTGTGGGAGTCGACCTTGACGATCCAACTACGAACGTGCGAGACGTCGCGCCTTAGCAATTGCTAAACCAACTTCCAAGGGGTTATTGACCACGCCGGAGCACGATCAACCTGGCCACGAGGGTCTGTTTCCTGCAAGCAAACAAAGAACAGGCAAGAACTGAGATTGTAATATGGATATTGCGAATATAAGAGGAAAGCTTTATTAATGAAGGTGGGCTTCTGTGATGCCGTTGTCTGGTCGTTGAACACAAATGAAGTACGCGAAGTTGCAGCTATGACGAACTTTTAATCTAAACAAAACACAAAGTCTAAACGATGCCCTAAGGGCTGTATATATGGAGGAGAGAGGGGGAGGAGAGAGGGGGGAATTTCGTGGCCCTAGGAGGAGGGGTCTGAAACCAACCCTGACTCTTGTTTCCCCACACATACGAACTCTAAAAATAGCCTATAATCAAGTATTTCGAAATTACATGGGCCTGGCCCAAAAATAAGGTGACGCATCACCTAGAATAGCCTCTGGATGAAATATATGAAGTGGTATCTTGTATATTTCATCCAAGGCTTCATGCACTCATTATGGTGGCTTCAAAGTCCTGGAATCATCACTTGTAACTCCTCTTGTTCCCATATCGCATGCCATCATATCCATGCTTGAACTTGCTCCAAGGTTCATCTTTCTTATCCAAGCTAGGCCCTTCATTTGTAAGAAAAACAAATGTATCCAATTTAGGCAACATCATATTCTCATGAACATTAGAACTGTTACCAAGAAACGAAAGTACCTGGTAATTCAATTGGCGTGCGCGAGCTCTAGTAATTGGTCCAGTATGTATAGCAATAGGGGCTGTGGGTATAACAATGGTATTGATGTCCTCATCAGATAGTGTGATCAAAGCATATGGAACAATGATTTTTTCCAAAAATAACACCAAGGCAATTCTGCTGAAAACAACGTCAGTCTGGGTTAGTGAAGGAAATATGCCCTAGAGGCAATAATAAAGCTGTTATTTTATATTTCCTTATATCATGATAAATGTTTATTATTCATGCTAGAATTGTATTAACCGGAAACTTGATACTGTTGGGGAACGCGTATTCCAAAAAAATCCCTATAATCACGCAAGATCTATCTAGGAGATGCATAGCAATGAGAGGGGAGAGTGTGTCCACGTACCCTCGTAGACCGAAGCGTATAGTAACGCGGTTGATGTAGTCAAACGTCTTCGTGATCCAACTGATCCAAGCACAGAACGTACATCACCTCCGCGTTCAGCACACGTTCAGCTCGATGACGTCCCTCGATCTCTTGATCCAGGTTGAGGACGAGGGAGAGTTCTGTCAGCACGACGGTGTGGTGATGGTGATAATGAAGTTACCGGCGCCGGGATTCGCCTAAGCACTACGACGATATGATCGAGGTGTGTAACTGTGGAGGGGGGCACCACACACGGCTAAGAGAAGACTTGGTGTGCCTTTGGGGTGCCCCCTCCCATGTATATAAAGGGGGGAGGAGAGGTGGCCGGCCCAAGGGGGGCGCGCCATGGGGGCAGTCCTACTTGGACTCCCGGTCCAAGTAGGATTCGCCCCCCCTTTACTATTACCACTAGGAGAAGGAGGGAAGGAGGAGGAGGAGGAGGAGAGAAGGAATGGGGGCCCGACCCCTCAACCCATTCCAATTCAATTTGGGCTTGGGAGGCGCGCGCCACCACCTGGTCGCCGCCTCCTCTCTCCACTAGGGCCCATGAAGGCCCATTAACTCCCCCCCCCTCGGGGGGGGGGGGGGGGTGATACGTCTCCAACGTATCTATAATTATGAAGTATTCATGCTATTATATTATCTGTTTTAGATGTTTATGGGCTTTACTAAACACTTTTATATTATTTTTGGGACTAACCTATTAACCGGAGGCCCAACCCAAATTGTTGTTTTCTTGCGTATTTCAGTGTTTCAAATAAAAGGAATATCAAACGGAGTCCAAACGAAATGAAACCGTCGGGAGAGTTATTTTTTGAACGAAAGCAATCCAGGAGACTTGGAGTAGACGTCAGGGAAGCTTCGAGGAAGCCATGAGGCAGGGAGGCGTGCCCTACCCCCTGGGCACGCCGCCACCCTCGTGGGCCCCTCGTGGCTCCCCTGACCGACTTCTTTCGCATATATATGTCCATATACCCTAAAATCATCAGAGAGGAGGATAGATCGGGAGTTCCGCCACCAGAAGCCTCCGTAGCCACCGAAAACCAATCTAGACCCGTTCCGGCACCCTGCCGGAGGAGGAATCCCTCTTTGGTGGCCATCTTCATCATCCCGGCGCTCTCCATGACGAGGAGGGAGTAGTTCTCCCTCGGAGCTGAGGGTATGTACCAGTATCTATGTGTTTGATCTCTCTCTTTCTCTCTCGTGTTCTTGAGGTGGTATGATCTTGATGTATCGCGAGCTTTGCTATCATAGTTGGATCTTATGATGTTTCTCCCCCTCTACTCTCTTGTGATGAATTGAGTTTTCCCTTTGAAGTTATGTTATCGGATTGAGTCTTTAAGGATTTGAGAACACTTGATGTATGTCTTGCATGTGCTTATCTATGGTGATAATGGGATATCACGTGATCCACTTGATGTTTGTTTTGGTGATCAACTTGCGAGTTCTGTGAACTTATGCATAGGGGTTGGCACACGTTTTCGTCTTTACTCTCCGGTAGAAACTTTGGGGCACTCTTTGAAGTTCTTTGTGTTGGTTGAATAGATGAATCTGAAATTGTGTGATGCATATCGTATAATCATACCCACAGATACTTGAGGTGACATTGGAGTATCTAGGTGACGTTAGGGTTTTGGTTGATTTGTATCTTAAGGTGTTATTCTAGTACGAACTCTATAATAGATCGATCAGATGGGATAACTTTGAGGTGGTTTCGTACCCTACCATAATCTCTTCGTTTGTTCTCCGCTATTAGTGACTTTGGAGTGAATCTTTGTTGCATGTTGAGGGATAGTTATATGATCCAATTATGTTATTATTGTTGAGAGAACTTGCACTAGTGAAAGTATGAACCCTAGGCCTTGTTTCCTAGCATTGCAATACCGTTTACGCTCACTTTTATCATTAGTTACCTTGCTGTTTTTATATTTTCATATTACAAATACTCATATCTACCATCCATATTGCACTTGTATCACCATCTCTTCGCCGAACTAGTGCACCTATACAATTTACCATTGTATTGGGTGTGTTGGGGACACAAGAGACTCTTTGTTATTTGGTTGCAGGGTTGTTTGAGAGAGACTATCTTCATCCTACGCCTCCCACGGATTGATAAATCTTAGGTCATCCACTTCAAGGAAATTTGCTACTGTCCTACAAATATCTGCACTTGGAGGCCCAACAACGTCTACAAGAAGAAGGTTGTGTAGTAGACATCAAGCTCTTTTCTGGCGCCGTTGCCGGGGAGGCTAGCGCTTGCAGGTATATCTTTAGATCTTGCAATCGAATCTTTTTTTCTTGTTTTATCACTAGTTTAGTTTATAAAAGAAATCTACAAAAAAATGGAATTGAGGGTACCTCATATGCTTCATCTTTTTAATATCTTTCATGAAAATAAGAATTCCGATAATTGTGCCAAAGTGTTAGAAGAAGAATGCTTTAGAATGTTTGGCACTAAATCTTTGAATGATGAGCATGATTGCGATGTTATTAGTATGAACTCTTTCAATATCCATAGTACTAATGATGATTGCACTAGTCACAATGAAAATGTCTCTTATAAGCATGTCAACTTTTGTGGAATACATAGAGCTTACAAGCACACACCAAATAGGGAAGATAGATTTTGCAAGAGGCATAAGTATTTGGAAACTAAATGGTTGCAAGAAAGGCTTGATGATTGTGCTGAAAGATTCAATATTTATCGCCAGCCTTGTGAAGTTTGCAATGAACATGGTCATTTAAAGCTCTAATGCTATTTGTTTCATGATCAAATCGTGTCCAAAAATTGTGATAACTTGATTACCCTTGAGCATCATAAAGATATCTTTTGGGGTATGAAGAAATGAAATGTATAACTGAGAGTATTCCAAAATTTAATCTTGATAAATTTCTTGATCTTGATCTAGAAGAATTTTTTATGTATTGTGCGGTGAATTGCATTGAAAACCCTTATATTGTCAATTACATAAAGGCAAGAAAACAAATAGAAGATGAAGAGAATACTAATGAAAGGGAAGAGAATTCCCAATATTCTCCTATTATTTCTTATGATGAATCAGGTAACGAGGAGGAGCCTTCTATTCAACCAATCTCATTAATAAGGAGCTCAAAAAAGAGGGTTAAACCCACACATGATGTGAAGAAGAAAAAGAAAAGACAGAGAAGCAAAGGTAATAAGGTAATCCTCCCAAATGATGTTTCTCCTATTACTCATTGTGATGATGATAATTGTTATATTATTGGTTCTATCCATACTATTAATGATGAGAGTGATTATGCTTATGGTATGAAAAGGCCCAAGCTTGGGGATGCTATGTTTGATGAGAATGACATGTTTGAGAATGTATGTGCTGCAATTAATGTTTGTCCCAAGCTTGGGGATGCTATGATTAATGAGGATGATATTTTTAGTCTCCCAAGTTTTGATATGCAAATTTATTATGATGATAGCATGCCTCCTATTTATGATGGTTATATTGATGAAAGTGGGTTTGGAAGAGTGTCAACTTTAGGAAGTAATGATCCCACTATTTCGGAGGGTGTTGAATCTTATTGTGACAATTATAAAAGTGGATTTGGAGAGGTCATGACTTTATTTAGTAATGATTCCACTATCTTGGAAGAGGTTTCAATCGATTATGATGAGAACAAAGTTGCTACTTATGATAATTATTGTGATGATACGTATGCTATAAAAAGTAGTGATGATTATAATTATAAAACTTATCATGATTATGATTACCCCTTTTCAGAACATTACTCTTTTAATATGGAAACAATTTATAGTATTCGAGTTTCTTATGATACTCCCACTATTCCGAATGAGAAGAATTTTGCTTATGTGGAGAGTAATACAATTTCTATGCTTGTAGATCATGAAAAGAATGCTTTATGTGATAGTTATATTGTTGAATTCATTCATGATGCTACTGAAAATTATTATGAGGGAGGAACATATGCTTGTAGGAATTGCAATAATATAAAGTTTCCTCTCTATGTGCTTAAAGTTTTAAAGTTATGCTTGTTTTGCCTTCCTATGCTAGTTGATTATTGTTCCCATAAATTGTTTGCTCACAAAATCCTTATGCATAGGAAGTGGGTTAGACTTAAATGCGATAGTCATATTCTTCATGATGCTCTCTTTATGTTTCAATTCTTATCTTTTATGTGAGCATCATTGAAATTATCATGCCTAGCTAGGGGCGTTAAACGATAGCGCTTGATTGGGAGGCAACCCAATTTTATTTTTTTTCTTTGCTTTTTGCTCCTGTTTAGTAATAAATAATTCATCTAGCCTCCATTTAGATGTGGTTTTATGCTTTTAATTAGTGTTTTTGCCGAGTAGAACCTTTCGGAAGACTTGGGGAAAGTCTTTGCGATCTTGCTGTAAAAAACAGAAACTTTAGCGCTCTTGAGATTTACTGCCATTTTTTAATGCAGAGTGCTATTTAGTTAATTCTTTTTGCAGATGATTAATAGATAAATTCCTCACGTCCAGCAATTTATTTTAGAATTTTTGGGGTTCCAGAAGTATTCGAAACCTAGAGATTACTACAGACTGTTATGTTGACAGATTCTGTTTTTCGTGTGTTGTTTGCTTATTTTGATGAATCTATGAGTAGTATCGGAGGGTATGAACCATAGAGAAGTTGGAATAAAGTAGATATTACACCAATATGAATTTAGAATGAGTTCACAACAGTACCGAAAGTGGTGATTTATTTTCTTATACTAACGGAGCTTACGAGTTTTCTGTTAAGTTTTGTGTTGTGAAGTTTTCAAATTATGGGTAAAGATTCGATGGACTATGGAATAACGAGTGGCAAGAGCCTAAGCTTGGGGATGCCCCGGATGGCATCCCCTCTTTTGTCTTAGTTCATCGGTAACTTTACTTGGAGCTATATTTTTATTCACCACATGATATGTGTTTTGCTTGGAGCGTCAATTTATTTTGTTAGGATTTGCTTGCTGTTATTTAGGACAATGTTTTGCATCTTTTATTTCAATAAAAGTGGCATTGATAGCCTTTACCATGCCTATTTTACAAGTCTAGATGTTGCTGTTTGAAAACAGAAAGTTTACCGCTGTTGCAAAAATTACCTATAAAAGTCAGAATGTGATAAAATATTGAAACCTTTTGCATAATAAGCTCTGATAAATTTACTACAGTGGGAATTTTATTTCATAATTTTTGGAGCTAGGGAAGTATGGATCTTGCTCATTCTTTACAGACTGTTATGTTTAGACAGATTGCTGTTATGTTGGCATTGTTTGCATATGATTGCCTGTTTAATTATTCTATTTGAGGATAGGACTTTTAAATATGCAGAGGCATTTATTATTCAATGTTAAATAATAATTTTAGTGATTTGACACAATAGAGAATGATAAGGTTTTGCATGGACTTATACTAACCTATCTCACGAGTCCTAGTTGAGTTTTGTGTGCATGAAGCTTTTGAGATTTAGGTAGGCCGTGATATGAGAGGAATTAAGGAGACAGAAAATCTCAAGCTTGGGGATGCCGAAGGCATCCAAAGATAATATTTCAAGAAGTCTCAAGCGTCTAAGCTTGGGGATGCCCCGGTTGGCATCCCACCTTTCTTCTTCGACAACTATCGGTTGGTATCGGTTGATCCTAAGTTTTTGCTTCTTCACATGATGAGTGCTATCCTTGAATTGTCGTTTTATTTTGTTTTGCTTGCTGTTTGAATAATATCTCAAGATCTGAAATCCTTAAATGGGAGAGTCTTCACATAGCTAAATAATTATTTAACTACTCATTGATCTTCAATTATATCTTTTTGGAGTAGTTTGTCATTTACTCGTGTGCTTCACTTATATCCTATGAGTAAATAGTTGAATGATTTGAATATCATAAATCTGAAATTTATATATGTTTCATATACTTATTCCATGGGGAGTAATGACTTCACATATAAGAAGTAGAGGTGGTAAATTTATTGAAGGTTAGCAAACATTGTATTGGTCACTTGAACAATTCATGAAAGAATATTGAAGAAAGATAGATTTCACATATAAATATACTATCTTGGACATCTTTTGTAATTGTGAGCACTCATTAAAATATGACATGTTAAAATGTTGATGTTGGACAAGGAAGACAACGTAATGGGTTATGTTTTCTTATATCTGAAATAAAGTATATTGTCATGGATCATTCAACATGCTGAGATTGCCTTTCCCTCTCATGTTAGCCAAATTCTTTGCACCAAGTAGAGATACTACTTGTGCTTCCAAACATCCCTTAAACTAGTATTGCCATGAGAGTCCACCATACCTACCTATGGATTGAGTAAGATCCTTCAAGCAAGTTGTCATCGGTGCATGCAATAAAAATTGCTCTCTAAATATGTATGATCTATTAGTGTGGAGAAAATAAGCTTTATACGTTCTTGTGATGTGGAAGCAATAAAAGCAACAAATTTCATAATAAAGGCCCCTATTACAAGTGGCAATATAAAGTGGCGTTCTTTCACATTAAGATTTTGTACATCCAACTATAAAAGCGCATGACAACCTCTGCTTCCCTTTGTGAAGGGCCTATCTTTTATTCTTGTCTTATACCTTATGCAAGAGTCGTGGTGATCTTCACCTTTCCTTTTTACATTTTATCCTTTGGCAAGCACATTGTGTTGGAAAGATCCTGATATATATATATATATATATATATATATATATATATATATATATCCAATTAGATGTAAGGCATCATGAACTATTATTGTTGACATTACCCTTGAGGTAAAAGGTTGGGAGGCGAATCTATAAGCCCCTATCTTTCTCTGTGTCTGATTAAAACTTTGAACCCATAAGTATCGCGTGAGTGTTGGCAATTGTGAAAGACTAAATGATAGTTGAGTATGTGAAGTTTGCTGAATCAAAGCTCTGACATAGACTCTTCCTGAAAATAAGATGAATTGTAATTCTTTAATGACTAATAACACAGTTTGTTAGTTCTCAAGAAAGTTTATGATCTATACTTTAACATGTGAATAGTTTGTTACTTGATCATGAGAAGCTTTATGATATGAGCCATTGTTATGACATATAATGATGCTAGAAAAGGTGATTGAAATTATCATTGATCAAACTTGTGCACCTGCTAGCATTCACACTTCATAAATTATTTCTTTTATCATTTACCTACTCGAGGACGACAAGAATTAAGCTTGGGGATGCTGATACATCTCCAACGTATCTATAATTTATGAAGTATTCATGCTATTATATTATCTGTTTTAGATGTTTATGGGCTTTACTAAACACCTTTATATTATTTTTGGGACTAACCTATTAACCGGAGGCCCAGCCCAAATTGTTGTTTTCTTGCCTATTTCAGTGTTTCGAAGAAAAGGAATATCAAATAGAGTCGAAATGAAACCTTCGGGAGAGTTATTTTTGGAACGGAAGCAATACAGTAGA
Organism: Triticum monococcum; assembly: GCA_034509565.1. Classification (NCBI taxonomy): domain Eukaryota; kingdom Viridiplantae; phylum Streptophyta; class Magnoliopsida; order Poales; family Poaceae; genus Triticum; species Triticum monococcum. Next base: position 518,536,647 of record CM067846.1, read on the forward strand.
CTTGGAGTAGACGTCGGGGAAGCTTCGAGGAAGCCACGAGGCAGGGAGGCGCGCCCCCACCCTCGTGGCTCCCCTGACCGACTTCTTTCGCCTATATATGTCCATATACCCTAAAAACATCAGAGAGGAGAATAGATTGGGAGTTCTGCTTCCAGAAGCCTTCGTAGCCATTGAAAACCAATCTAGACCCGTTCTGGCACCCTGCCAAAGGGGGGAATCCCTCTCCGGTGGCCATCTAATGACCCACAAGTATAGGGGATCGCAACAGCTTTCAACGGTAGAGTATTCAACCCAAATTTATTGATTCGACACAAGGGGAGCCAAAGAATATTCTCAAGTATTAGCAACTGAGTTGTCAATTTAACCACACCTGGAAACTTAGTATCTGCAGCAAAGTTAGCAAAATAATATGATAGTGATGGTAACGGTAACAAAAGAGTAACGAAAGCAAAGTAATGTTTTTGGTATTTTGTAGTGGTTGTAACAATAGCAACGGGAAAGTAAATAAGCGTAAACCAATATATGGAAAGCTCGTAGGCATCGGATCAGTGATGGATAATTACGCCGGATGTGGTTTCATCATGTAACAGTCATAACATAGGGTGACACAGAACTAGATCCAATTCATCAATGTAATTTAGGCATGTATTCCGAATATAGTCATACGTGCTTATGGAAAAGAACTTGCATGGCATCTTTTGTCCTACCCTCCCATGGCAGCGGGGTCCTAATGGAAACTAAGGGATATTAAGGCCTCCTTTTAATAGAGAACCGGAACAAAGCATTAGCACATAGTGAATACACGAACTTCTCAAACTACGGTCATCACCGGTAAGTATCCCGATTATTGTCACTTCGGGGTTAACGGATCATAACACATAATAGGTGACTATAGACTTGCAAGATAGGATCAAGAACTCTCATATATTGATGAAAACATAATAGGTTCAGATCTTAAATCATGGCATTCGGCCCTAGTGATAGGCATTAAGCATAGCAAAGTCATAGCAACATCAATCTCAGAACATAGTGGATACTAGGGATCAAACCCTAACAAAACTAACTCGATTACATGATAAATCTCATCCAACCCATCACCGTCAAGCAAGCCTATGATGGAATTACTCACACACGGCGGTGAGCATCATGAAATTGGTGATGGAGGATGTTGATGATGACAACGACGGTGAATCCCCCTCTCCGGAGCCCCGAACGAACTCCAGATGAGCCCTCCCGAGAGGTTTTAGGGCTTGGCGGCGGCTCTGTATCGTAAAACACGATGAAGTCTTCTCTCCTATTTTCTCCCCGAAAGCAGATATATAGAGTTGGAGTTGGAGTCAGGAGGTCTCCAGGTGGCCCACAAGGTAGGGGGCGCGCCCTAGGGGGGGGGGGGGCGCCCTCCACCCTCATGGACAGGGTGTGGGCCCCCTGGTCTTCATCTTTGGCGAGGATTTTTTATTATTTATTGTAAGATATTCCGTGGAGTTTCAGGTCATTCCAAGAACTTTTGTTTTCTACACATAAAACAACATCATGGCAGTTCTGCTGACAACAACATCAGTCCGGGTTAGTTCCATTCAAATCATACAAGTTAGAGTCCAAAACAAGAGCAAAAGTGTTTGGAAAAGTAGATACGACGGAGACGTATCAACTCCCCCAAGCTTAAACCCTTGCTTGTCCTCAATCAATTCAGTTGACAAACTGAAAGAAATAAAGAAAAACTTTTACAAACTCTATTTGCTCTTGTTGTTGTAAATATGTCAAGCTAGCATTCAAGTTTTCAGCAAAGATTATAACTAACCATATTTGCAATAATTGTCAGGTCTCATGATTACCCATATCAATAGCATAATCAACTAGCAAGCCATAATAATAAATCTCGGATGACAACACTTTCTCAAAACAATCATAATATGATATAACAAGATGGTATCTCGCTAGCCCTTTTTGAGACCTTAAAACATAAATGCAGAGCACCTTTAAAGATCAAGGACTGACTAGACATTGTAATTCATGGTAAAAGAGATCCAATCATAGTCACACCCAATATAAATTAACAGTGATGAATGCAAATGACAGCTGCGCTCTCCAGCTAGTGCTTTTAATAAGAGGGTGATCACTCAATATAGAAGTAAATAGATAGGCCCTTCGCAGAGGGAAGCAGGGATTTGTAGAGGTGCCAGAGCTCGGTTTTGAAATAGAGATAATTAACATTTTGAGCGGTATACTTTCGTTGTCAACATAACAACCAAGAGATGGCGATATCTTCCATGCTACACACATTATAGGCGGTTCCCAAACAGAATGGTAAGGTTTATACTCCCCCTCCACCAACAAACATCAATCCATGGCTTGCTCAAAACAACGAGTGCCTCCAACTAACAACAGTCCCAGGGGAAGTTTTGTTTTGCAATTATTTTGATTTAGTTTGCATAAAGCATGGGACTGGGCATCTCGGTGACTAGCCATTTTCTCATGAGTAAGGAGCGGAGTCCACTCCTCTTGAGAATAACCCGCCTAGCGTGGAAGATACAGACATCCCTAGTTGATACATGAGCTATTCGAGCATACAAAACATGATGATCATTTGAAGGTTTAGAGTTTGGCACATACAAATTTACTTGGAACGACCGGTAGATACCGCATATAGGAAGGTATAGTGGACTCATCTGGAATAACTTTGGGGTTTAAGGGATTGGATGCACAAGCAGTATTCCTGCTTAGTACAGGTGAAGGCTAGCAAAAGACTGGGAAGCGACCAACTAGAGAGCGACAACAACCATGTACATGCATTAAAATTAATAAACATTGGATGCAAGCATGAGTAGGATATAATCCACCATGAACATAGATATCGTGAAGGCTATGTTGATTCGTTTCAACTACATGCGTGAACATGTGCCAAGTCAAGTCACTTAAATCATTCAAAGGAGGATACCACCCCATCATACCACATCATAACCATCTCAATAGCATGTTGGCACGCAAGGTAAACCATTATAACTCATAGCTAATCAAGCATGGCACAAGCAACTATGATCTCTAATTGTCATTGCAAACATGTTTATTCATAACAAGCTGAATCAAGAACGATGAACTCATCATATTTACAAAAAACAAAAGAGGTCGAGTTCATACCAGCTTTTCTCATCTCAGTCAGTCCATCATATATCATCATAATTGCCTTTCACTTGCACGACCGAACGATGTGAATAATAATAAGAGTGCACGTGCATTGGACTAAGCTGGAATCTGCGAGCATTCAATAAACAGGAGAAGCCAAAGCAATATGGGCTCTTGGTTAAATCAACAATAAAGCATATAAGAGCCACTTCAACAATTTAATCATGGTCTTCTCCTACTGACCCCCAAAGAAAAGAAAAGAAAAAAACTATTTACACGGGAAAGCTCCCAACAAGCAAAAGAAGAACGAGAAGTATTTTTGGGTTTTCTTTTTAATTATTACTACAACAAGAAAAGTAAACTACTACTAATTTATTTTGGTTTTTCTTAAGGTTTATCAAACACACAAGAAGAAAGCATAAAAGGAAATAAACTAGCATGGATGATACAATGAAAAAGTATGAGCACCGACATCTAGCAATGAGTGTGTGTGAACATAAATGTAATGTCGGTGAGAAATACGTACTCCCCCAAGCTTAGGCTTTTGGCCTAAGTTGGTCTATGGCGACGGCTGGCCTGGCTGATATCCATAATAATAGTTGTTGGGGTCGTACTGTGATGAAGAAGACTCTGACTGCCATTGGCTGACAGCCATCTCCGGATCCCAAGAATAAACAGACTGTCGTGGAGGCTCCTCTTGTGGTTCCGGTTCCGGGGCTGGTGCAGGGTTCCGGTAGGTGTGAATAGCCGCCAACGGAACAAGGTACGTGCCTACAGTCAAATCAAACAAAGAAGGAGCAGGCAAGGTAATAGTCTCAGGATGATGTTTATTAAAGAACAATTGATATTTAAGCTCTCCTTCCCTATTCTTAACAATAAAATCATGTGCTATCATACTTTTATAATCTAAATAAACACGAGGCAGCACCTTTTCTTCCTTCTCATAATGCCTAATAGGTATGTTAAAATGTGCAGCGAGGAGTGAAGCATAAATGCCTCCAAAGATGGGACCCTCTTGATAACCCACAAGTATAGGGGATCGCAACAGTTTTTGATAAGTAAGAGTGTCGAACCCAACAAGGAGCTAAAGGTAGAACAAATATTCCCTCAAGTTCTATCGACCACCGATACAACTCTACGCACGCTTGACGTTCGCTTTACCTAGAACAAGTATGAAACTAGAAGTACTTTGTAGGTGTTGTTGGATAGGTTTGCAAGATAATAAAGAGTACGTAAATAAAAAGTAGGGGCTGTTTAGATAAAGAAACAATAAGTAAATATAACGAGTGTGGAAAAGTGGTGGTAGGAGTTGCGAAATTGCCCCTAAGCAATTGACTACTTTACTAGACCGATAGCAAGTATTATGTGGGAGAGGCCACTGCTAGCATGTCATCCCTGACTTGGAATTCTATGCACTTATGATTGGAACTATTAGCAAGCATCCGCAACTACTAATGTTCATTAAGGTAAAACCTAACCATAGCATTAAGATATATTGGTCCCCCTTCAATCCCGTATGCATCAATTTCTATGCTAGGTTGAAGCTTCTGTCACTCTTGCCCTCCAATACATAGTCCTATCAACATACAACTAACCCTAGGGTGTGATCCACGCGCGCGATCATATGATGGGCACCAAAGGATAACAACATAACCACAAGCAAATTAAATCAATCATAGCAATTCATTAACCACTGATAGGACAACGAAAATCTACTCAGACATCATAGGATGGCAACACATCATTGGATAATAATATGAAGCATAAAGCACCATGTTCAAGTAGAGGGTACAGCGGGTTGCGGGAGAGTGGACCACTGTAGATAGAGGGGGAAGGTGATGGAGATGTTGGTGAAGATGGCGGAGGTGTTGGTGTAGATCGCGGTGATGATGATGGCCCCCGGTGGCACTCCAGTGCCACCGGAAGCGAGGGGGAGAGAGCCCCCTCCTTCTTCTTCTTCCTTGACCTCCTCCCTAGATGGGAGAAGGATTTCCCCTCTGGTCCATGGCCTCCATGGCACGGGAGGGGCGAGAGCCCCTCCGAGATTGGATTTTTCTCTCTGTCTCTCTCTGTTTCCGCGTTCCCATATTCTTCCCTTTCACCGTTTCTTATATTCCCGGAGATCCGTAACTCCGATTGGGCTGAATATTTGACACGGTCTCTATCCGGAAATTAGCTTTCTTGTGGCGAAAGAAGGGCACCAACCACCTTACGGGTGGCCCACAAAGGTCAGGGGCGCGCCCAGGGGGGCAGGCGCGCCCCCTGCCTCGTGGCCACCTCGGGCACCGTCTCGCATGGATTATTCTTCCCAAAAATCATATATATTCCAAAAAAAATCTCCGTCAGTTTTTATCCTGTTTGGACTCCGTTTGATATGGATATTCTGTGAAACAAAAAACATGCAACAAACAGGAACAGGCACTGGGCACTGGATCAATATGTTAGTCCCAAAAATAGTATAAAAAGTTGCCAAAAGTATATGAAAGTTCAATAATATTGGCATGGAACAATCAAAAATTATAGATACGACGGAGACGTATCAGACCCTTAGTACGGTTCATACTTAACCATCTAGCAATAATGCCGCCCATACTAAAAGAGTTATCACCATATAATCCGTGGTGCAAAATAATAATATCAGGGATACTATGGTTTCCACAGTTTCCGCGACTAATTAAGCAACGACTAGCAAATAATGCAAAGTAGAGTAAAACAGGAAAATGTATGCTAGTGATTTGTGCATCGGAAACCTTCCTTGTTTCCCCTATAGTGATAGTGTCAATAAATCCCTCCACATCATCACGATGTGGTTCTCCTGTCTTGCCCCCAAAAGGGACTAAAAAAATCCGACAGAAATCATAAAGTGACATCTCCTTATGCTCATCATATAAATGAAATTCCACCGTAGGTGGTGAGTTCTTAGAATGAAAATGAAAGTTTTGCACAAAGGTATTTGTGAGCAAGAGATACTGATCACATTGGTCGTGGAGGAAAGCGGTAAGGCCTGCAGTCTGAGCCAACTCATGAAAATCTTCGTAAATCCCAGCTGCTCTTAAGAAATACTCGGAAGGCCATTCACACGCCCGAACCTCCGCGGTGCGAGGCAAATTATACTTAGGCTTCGGTGCCTTCTCCTTCGAGCTTTGGCTCGATGAGCCCCTCAAAAGTCTCCTCATCATTTTCTGAAAAATTCTGAAATTTTTAGTTACTTCAAAATAAAAGTAAATCAAACTCAATAATATTGATAGCAACCACTCCTACAAGTGCCTAGAGCCTATATCATGCATCAAAACTACTTTTGACCATATAAATTTGACATGCAAGCTCAAGAACAGGGTCACCTAAGCAGAAAAAATTGCAATGAATAAAGCACTAGAACAAAAACTAATTGGACCAATGGAGGAGTCACATACCAAGGAACAATCTCCCCAAGCAGTTTTGTGAGAGGTGCTTTGAGCAAGGAGATCGAAAATGGCAGCAAAGAGGGCTGGAACTCGTGCTTGAGTTGGTTTTTCATGTTTGTGGGCGGAAGAAGAAGAGGATGGGTGCAGGAATAAGTGGAGGAGGGCCACCGTGAGCCCACGAGGCAGGGGGCTCGCCTAGGGGGTAGGGCGTGCCCTCCACCCTCGTGACCAGGTGGTAGCTCTCCCGACGGTAATTTTTGCACCATAAATCCTCAAATATTCCCGAAAAATCATATTAAATTGGCATGTCATTCTGAGGACTTTTATTTTCGGGACATTTTTATATTGCACGGATAAATCAGAAAACAGACAGAAAAATACTGTTTTTACTTTATTTCAACTAAATAACAGAAATTATAGAGAGGGTACAGAAGGTTGTGCTTCTAGTTTCATCCATCTCATGCTCGTCAAAAGGAATCCACTAACAAGGTTGATCAAGTCTTGTTAACAAACTCATTCCGATTAACATGAAACCAGAGAAATTTCGAATAACACTAGGTTACCTCAACGGGGATATGCACATCCCCAATAATAAGTACATCATATTTCCTCTTGACAGTAGGAAGAGGAAATGCAAAACCTCCAAATATAATTGATGGAATTTTTTCGATAGAATTGATACTAGGAACTTGAGGTTGTTTCCTCAGAAAGTGTACCGTATGCTCATTACCATTAACATGAAAAGTGACATTGCCTTTGTTGCAATAAATAACAGCCCCTTTAGTATTAAGAAAAGGTCTTCCAAGAATAATAGACATACTATCGTCCTCGGGAATATCAAGAATAACAAAGTCCGTTAAAATAGTAACGTTTGCAACCACAACAGGCACATCCTCACAAATACCGACAGGTATAGCCGTTGATTTATCAGCCATTTGCAAAGACATTTCAGTAGGTGTCAACTTATTCAAGTCAAGTCTACGATATAAAGAGAGAGGCATAACACTAACACCGGCTCCAAGATCACATAAAGCAGTTTTAACATAGTTTCTTTTAATGGAGCATGGTATAGTAGGTACTCCTGGATCTCCAAGTTTCTTTCCGCCCTTAAAACTATAATTAGCAAGCATGGTGGAAATTCCAGCTTATGGTATCTTTATTTTATTTGTAACAATATCTTTCATGTACTTAGCATAAGGATTCATTTTGAGCATAGCAGTCAATCGCATACGCAAAAAGATAGGTCTAATCATTTCAGCAAAACGCTCAAAATCCTCATCATCCTTTTTCTTGGATGGTTTGGGAGGAAAAGGCATGGGTTTCTGAACCCAAGGCTCTCTTCCTTTACCATGTTTCCTAGCAACAAAGTCTTTCTTATCATAACGTTGATTCTTTGATTGTGGGTTATCAAGATCAACAACAGGTTCAATTTCTACATCATTATCATTACTAGGTTGAGCATCATTATGAACATCATCATTAACATTTTCATTAGGTTCATGTTCATTGCCAGATTGTGTTTTAGCATCAGACATAGATATACCATTTGGATTATCAGGTGGTTCAGCAATAGGTTCATGTCACACCCAAGCTAGGTTATGCATTAGAGTGTGCATCATGTCTACTTTCATCAGAAAATTGAAATGGGGAAAGCAGAACCCCCAGCACCCCCCCTGAAATCAACTAGGGTTTACTAAAAATAAATTCAATGAACCTGAAATGCCCTTCAGATATGTTCACCCTCTTTGCCTTGGGTTAGAACCCTTGGGAAAAATGGTGCATATATTTTTAGGTCAACAAAAGGGGCATTGACTTAATTCATAAATATTTGAATTTGGGCATTTAAATACTATTAAATAATTCAAATGCTCAAATAATGTTGGAATTATTTTTGGGCCACTGAAATAATTCAGAAAGTGTCCATAAATATTTTCAGGATTTTATAAAATGATTTAGTATTTAAACTAAATCAAAACAGAATAACAGAAATAGAAAATAGAAAACAGAATAAATTAGAGAGAGAGAGAGTAGGCCAGTGGGCCACTTACCAGGCGCCACCAGCCGGCCCAGCACTGTAGCTGGACGGCCCAGCCCACCAGGCCGACGCCAGTCATCCCCTAGCTCCTGCCAGGAGGACGCCGGGCGTGTGCCCGCGGTGCGCCGGCACGCGCGCGGCCACCGACGGCCACCTCCTGCTTCGGCCGCCTCCCCGACGCCGCTATGGACGCCACGCACCCCCCTGGCCCTCTCATTCACTCTCCCTCGCCCTCATCCCCTCCCCTGTCTCGATCTCTCGCACACACCGAACACAGCCGCCGCCGTCGCTCGCTGTTGCCACGGCCACTGGCCCTCCCTCGCCCATCCTTCGTGCTCGAGAGCTCCGCCTCGACCCCCTCCTTCTTCCACCCCAAGCCACGCCACCGCGGGAGCCCCACATCGCCGCCACGAGTCGTCTTCTCCGAGCACGGCTGCCGGACTCCATCGACGAATTCGTCGGCTCCGGACCGTCCCCGTGCCCACCGAGCTGCTCTACGTGACCCCAGTGAGCTCCTGCTCCGTTTCCCCCTCTTCCCCGCTTCAATTGATCGCCGTAGCCGTCGCCCCCTTGATGACCGAACTGCGGCGCCGCCCGAGCTCGCCGGCGATGAGGCTCCGGTGGCCAATCGGCCCCGTTCATATGGCCGTTGGCTTTGTGAGAGCCTGCAGAACACGTAGGTGCCACCCGTTGATCCTCCCATGCACGGCGTCGTCGTTTCCATCGGCGCCCGAACTCCGGCGGCCGCAAAAGAGCTCGCCGCCGTCAGCTCCGGCCACCCCCGCACCTCCCGTTGGTCTCCCTAGATGCGCATGAGCACGAGCTCCTCCCTGGTGCCCCCAGCGCGCCAAACCATCACCTGTAGCGAAATCCCGACGCGGACGCCGCCGCGATCTGAGGTCGCCGGCGGCTAAACGCCGGTAGCCGACGTGGCCGTCATTAGCGGCTAACTAACCCACTAACCACCCCTCTAGAATCACTGCCATGTGGGCCCTAGTGCTTAATTAGTTAGTTAAATATTCTGTTAGATTAGCACCGGTCTCAGGAGGGCCCCACCTGTCAGTTTGACTTTGCCACGTCACAGTTGACCTGGTCCCACACGTCAGCCACAGGAACCAACTAGAGTCACTGACCAGTGGACCCCACTGGTCGGGTTTGACCTGGACACCGCCTTTGACTTGCTGATGTCATGCTGACGCAAGGCTGACGCAGTAACTCTTTCCTGGATTTAATTTTATATAGAAAATTCCAGAAAATACCCAAAACTTCAAAAATTCATAGAAATTCAACCATAACTCCAAATGAGACAAATTATATATGTAAAATTATCAGAAAAATTCAAGGAATCCATCTGTACCATTTTCATGCATGTTTGAACAATGTTTGTCCCCTGTTTTGGACAAAACAAATAAAGGGCATTTAAATAATCATATATGGGGTTGGAATTTGAATCCTGTACTCAAACCAACTCCATTTAAATTATAGCTAGTTGCATTAGCTCAAGACACATCCATATTGCCATGTCATAGCATGCATCATATTGTTGCATATCGTCATGTGTTGATTGTGCTCGGTTGTGTTCTTCGTTGAAGGTTCTGCCTCCGAGGATATTCACGAGTATCCAACTGAAGGGAAGTATCCCGTCACCACTCCATCAGGCAAGCAACCATTGATCATTCCGATACAACCCATGTTCTCGCTCCTGCTCTTGTTTACTGCATTAAGACAACACGATTCAAACTGCTGTGTGCTACGGTAGTTGAACCCTTATCCTCTGCATGACCTGTCATTGCCACAGTAACTAGATGAAACCCACTAGCATGTGTAGGAGTTGATTGAGCCATGTTTTGTGATTCCTACCTTGCTATGCCTGCTATGCTTAGAGTTGTGTCAGGTCTGGTTCATCTGGGTGATGGGCTAGAGTGAAATGCTTGTGCCAGTAATATGAGGGATGTGTTGAACATATTTTGGTAAAGGTATCGATGAGAGGCCATGTAGGAGTACATGGTGGGTTGTTTCATTGAGGCCGTCCATAAGAACTGAGATCTGTATGTGTGATTTAAGATGCAGTTACTACCGTACATTGGGCCCGAAACAAATGGACCCTCTCGGCTTCTTAGCCACCCTAGTACTCTGTCCAGGAGTTGCAAATAGTTTCTGGTGTTTGTAGGATATGTGTTGGCGGCCGTGCGTAGCGCTGACCCTAGGGGTGGGCTATGTTGCGGTAGGTACACCGTGGCACGGTGTACCGAGTCACCCGTTTGGTGTCTCGGGAACCCTGTTCACATCGTTCGGGGCCGTATGTGGAAACCTCGGCCGGACTCCCTGCGGATGGAACCTGGATAGGCGATAACCTGGACTAGGGGCTTAGGTGTTTAGGTAGGCCGTGGCCGACACCCTCGCTGGGCTTCCGCTTGAAGGTTGCCGAGTACATGTCATGTAGACGGCGGTAAGCGGTGAAAGCGTGTATGACGAAGTACACCCCTGCAGGGTATAAAACTATTCGAATAGCCGCATCCGCGGTAAAGGACTACTTGGTTGCCTATACAGTTCATAGACAAGTTAATGGATACTACTAAAAGACTCAAGATAAGTGTGAGTACCGAGGATGGCCCCTCGCAGGTTACGAGGGAGGATCCACGGTGGAGTATTGTGATGGTGAGTAGTGGACTCGTGTGCGAAAACTATTTTGCTAAAAGATTCCGTAGGATAGCTTAGCCAAGAGTCAAAGCTGGCTTGCTGCATAAACCCCACCACCTTCTTGAGAATGAGCATGTACAGTAGGTTCTGATGTAAGACTTGCTGAGTACCTTTGTACTCATGTTTGCTTATTTATTGTTTCAGACGACAACACTGCCCCCTCCGATGGGTTTTACGTAGATCTTGATGTCGACGAGTGACTAGACACCCAGGTGGTGATCCAGGCCATGGAGGGCCCTATGTAGATAGACAGGCTTCGAGAAGCCTTCTTTCTTTCTAGAGTCTGTACTCAGACTAGTTGCTTCCGCATGTGCTTGTATGACTGTATGACTTGAGTGTCGGGTCATGTGACCCCTACCTGTATGGATATGTTATGTATGGCTCCCTGGAGCCTTTAAATAAAGTACCTGAGTTGTAGAGTTTTGTTGTGATGCCATGTTGTATGTACTCATATCGAGCATATTGTATGTATGATTGAAATGCTTGGTATGAGTGGGATCCGACAATCTAGTTGTTTGTCCTTCGCAGCCTTTCTTATGGGGAAATGTAGTCTAGTGCTCCTCGAGCCATAGTAGTCCGCTACAGCCCGGTTCACCGGAGTCCTGCTAGCCAGCACTACTGTTCAGGACACTTGACTGGCCGGCATGTGTTTCACTTCGTCCCTATGTCTGTCCCTTCGGGGAAATGTCACGCGGTGATCTCCGGAGTCCTGTCTAGCCTGCTACAGCCCGGGATTTCCCGCCCAGTGCTACAGCCCGGAATCACTCGTTGATGACCGACATGTTTGTTGTGATTCATGTATGCCTGTCTCCATAGGTCTGTGCCGCTTTGGATTCACGACTAGCCATGTCGGCCCGGGTTCTCGGTCATATGGATGCTAGCGACATTGCCATATACGCGAGCCAAAAGGCGCAAACGGTCCCGGGCCATGGTAAGGTGACACCCGTGGGATACCGTGCGTGAGGCCGCAAAGTGATATGAGGTGTTACCGGCTAGATCGATGTGGCTTAGAATCGGGGTACTGACAGTTCACTAGAAGTTTGCACAGTTCTTCCTTTTAGAAGAACTAGGTGCATCAATATTATTTCTCTGAGAATCTTGCTCAATTCTCTTAGGGTGGCCTTCAGGACACAAAGGTTCCTGAGTCATTCTACCAGTTCTAGTAGCCACTTTAACAGCATAATTATTTTTCTTACTATTCATCTCATTGAGCAATTCCTTTTGAGCTTTAAGTACTTGTTCTACTTGAGTGGTAACCATAGAAGCATGTTTGCTAACAAGTTTAAGTTCACCTCTAATATTAGCCATATAATCACCCAAATATTTAATCATATCAGCATTTTATTTTAATTGTCTACCAAAATAAGCATTGAAGTCTTCTTGCTTAAACATAAAATTATCAAACTCATCCAAGCATTGACTAGCAATTTTAGCAGGACGGATTTCAGCTTTATCATATCTATAGAGAGAATTTACCTTTACGACCTGTGTTAGGTTATCGAGGTTTGGAGGTTCTTCAATAAATAAAGGATTAAGATCATATGTTTCTTCAATAGGCGGTAAATTAAGACCATGTACTTCTTCAATAGGAGGTAAATTCTTAACATCTTCAGCTTTAATAACTTTTTCTTTCATTGATTTCTTTGCCTCGTGCATATCTTCGGGACTGAGAAATAGAACACCTCTCTTCTTCGGAGTTGGTTTAGGAATAGGATCATTAATTGGAGCAGGAGCTGGCTCAGGAGGTGCCCAATTATTTTCATTTGTCAACATATTATTCAATAAGATTTCAGCTTCATCCGGTGTTCTTTCCCTGAAAAGAGAACCAGCACAACTATCCAGGTAATCTCTGGAAGCATCGGCTAGTGCATTATAAAAGATATCAAGTATTTCATTTTTCTTAAGAAGATGATCACGCAAAGCATTAAGTAACTTGAGAAGCCTCCCCCAAGCTTGTGGGAGACTCTCTTCTTTAATTTGCACAAAGTTGTATATTTCCTTTAAAGCAACTTGTTTCTTATGAGAAGGGAAACATTTAGCAGAGAAGTAGTAAATCATATCCTGGGGGCTACGCACACAACCAGGATCAAGAGAATTAAACCATATCTTAGCATCACCCTTTAATGAGAACATAAATATTTTAAGGATATAAAAGTAGCGAGATCTCTCATCATTAGTGAACAGGGTGGCTATATCATTTAATTTAGTAAGATGTGCCACAACATTTTCAGATTCATAGCCATGAAAAGGATCAGATTCAACTAAAGTAACTATATCAGGATCAACAGAGAATTCATAATCCTTATCAGTAACACAGATAGGTGAAGTAGCAAAAGCAGGGTGCTACCTCTTGAGCACAGCATTGGATTTCCCCGAAGAGGAGAGGTTGATGCAGCAAAGTAGCATAAGTATTTCCCTCAGTTTTTGAGAACCAAGGTATCAATCCAGTAGGAGCCCACACTCAAGTTCCTCATACCTACACAAAAATAATAGCTCAACGCAACCAACGCACTTTAGGGTTTGTCAATCCCTTCACGGTCACTTATGAAAGTGAGATCTGATAGAGATGATAAATAATATTTTTGGTATTTTTGGTATAGAGATGCAAAGTAAAAATTAAAAGGCAAAGTAAAAGCGAAGCAATAATAAAGTGATGGAGATTGATATGATGAGAAAGAGACCCCGGGGCCATAGGTTTCACTAGTGGCTTCTCTCAAGAGCATAAGTATTCTATGGTGGGTGAACAAATTACTGTTGAGCAATTGACAGAATTGAGCATAGTTATGAGAATATCTAGGTATGATCATGTATGTAGGCATCATGTCTGAGACAAGTAGACCGACTCCTGCCTGCATCTACTACTATTACTCCACTCATCGACCGCTATCCAACATGCATCTAGAGTATTAAGTTAAAAACAAAGTAACGCCTTAAGCAAGATGACATGATGTAGAGGGATAGTTTCATGTAATATGATAAAAAACCTCATCTTGTTATCCTCGATGGCAACAATACAATACGTGCTTTGCTGCCGCTTCTATCACTGGGAAAGGACACCGCAAGATTGAACCCAAAGCTAAGCACTTCTCCCATGGCAAGAACAACCATTCTAGTAGGCCAAACCAAACTGATAATTCAAAGAGACTTGCAAAGATAACCAATCATACATAAAAGAATTTAGAGAAGATTCAAATATTATTCATAGATAGACTGGATCATAAACCCACAATTCATCGGTCTCAACAAACACACCGCAAAAAGAAGATTACATCGAATAGATCTCCACGAGAGAGGGGGAGAACATTGTATTGAGATCCAAAAAGAGAGAAGAAGCCATCTAGCTACTAACTATGGACCCGTAGGTCTGAAGTAAACTACTCACACTTCATCAGAGGGGCTTGGATGATGATGTAGAAGCCCTCCGTGATCGATGCCCCTTCTGGCGGAGCTCCGGAACAGGCCCCAAGATGGGATCTCATGGATACAAAAAGTTGCAGCGGTGGAATTAGGTTTTTGGCTCCATCCCCGATCGTTTGGGGGTACGTAGGTATATATAGGAGGAAGGAGTACGTTGGTGGAGCTTCGAGGGGCTCACGAGGCAGGGGGCGCGCCCTAGGAGGGGGGGCGCCCTCCACCCTCGTGTCCACCTCGTGGCTTGCTTGACGAAGGGTCCAAGTCTCCTGGATCTTATCTGATGAGAAAATCACGTTTCCGAAGGTTTCATTCCGTTTGGACTCCGTTTGATATTCTGTTTCTCCGAAACACTGAAATAGGCAAAAAACAGCAATTCTGGGCCGGGCCTCCGGTTAATAGGTTAGTCCCAAAAATAATATAAAAGTGGATAATAAAGCCTAATAATGTCCAAAACAGTAGATAATATAACATGGAGCAATCAAAAATTATAAATTCGTTGGAGACGTATCAAGCATCCCCAAGCTTAATTCCTGCTCGTCCTCGAGTAGGTAAATAATAAAAACATAATTTTGGATGTTGAGTGCTACTTGGCAATTTTAATGTAATTCTTCTTAATTGTGGTATGAA
The DNA here is from genome assembly GCA_034509565.1 of Triticum monococcum. Taxonomy (NCBI): domain Eukaryota; kingdom Viridiplantae; phylum Streptophyta; class Magnoliopsida; order Poales; family Poaceae; genus Triticum; species Triticum monococcum. The sequence goes on from CM067846.1 coordinate 518,551,950, forward strand.
TATTCACATCCGAAAGATTCAAGACAAAAGTTCATATGGCATAAAAATGATAATACTTCAAGCATACTAACTAAGCAATTATGTCTTCTCAAAATAACATGGCCAAAGAAAGTTCATCCCTACAAAATCATATAGTTTAGTCATGTTTCATTTTCGTCACAGAAGAATGCTCTCATCATGCACAACCCCGATTTGAAGCCAATCAATTGTTTCATACTTTAGTAATCTCAAACCTATAAACTTTCACGCAATATATGAGCGCGAGCCATGGACATAGCACTATGGGTGGAATAGAATATAATGAATGGGGTTATGTGGAGAAGACAAAAAAAGGAGAAAGTCTCACATCAACGAGGCTAATCAATGGGCTATGGAGATGCCCATTGATTGATGTTAATGCAAGGAGTAGGGATTGCCATGCAACGGATGCACTAGAGCTATAAATGTATGAAAGCTCAACAAAAGAAACTAATGGGTGTGCATCCAACTTGCTTGCTCACGAAGACCTAGGGCACTTGAGGAGGCCCATTGTTGGAATATACAAGCCAAGTTCTATAATGAAAAATTCCCACTAGTATATGAAAGTGATAACATGAGAGACTCTCTACTATGAAGGTCATGGTGCTACTTTGAAGCACAAGTGTGGTAAAAGGATAGTAACATTGCCCCTTCTCTCTTTTTCTCTCATTTTTTTGGGACTTCTCTTTTTTATGGCCTTTCTCTTTTTTTGGGCCTTCTCTTTTTATGGCCTTTCTCTCTTTTTTTTATTCCTCACTTGGGACAATGCTCTAATAATGATGATCATCACACTTCTATGTATTTACAACTCAATGATTATAACTCGATACTAGAACAAAGATGACTCTATATGAATGCCTCTGACGGTGTACCGGGATATGCAATGACCCAAGAGTGACATGTATGAAAGAATTATGAACGGTGGCTTTGCCACAAGTACTATGTCAACTACATGATCATGCTAAGCAATATGACAATGATGAATGCGTCATGATGAACGGAATGATGGAAATTTGCATGGCAATATATCTCGGAATGGCTATGGAAATGCCATAATAGGTAGGTATGGTGGCTGTTTTGAGGAAGATATAAGGAGGTTTATGTGTGAAAGAGTGTATCATATCACGGGGTTTTGGATGCACCGGTGAAGTTTGCGCCAACTCTCAATGTGAGAAAGGGCAATGCACGGTACCAAAGAGGCTAGCAAGGATGGAAGGGTGAGAGTGCGTATAATCCATGGACTCAACATTAGTCATAAAGAACTCACATACTTATTGCAAAAATTTACAAGTCATCAAAAACCTCGGCACTACGCGCATGCCCCTAGGGGGATATATTGGTAGGTAAAGACCATCGCTCATCCCCGACCGCCACTCATAAGGAAGACAATCAAATAACACCTCATGTTTCAAATTTTTTGCATAACATTTACCATACATGCATGCTACGGGACTTGCAAACTTCAACACAAGTATTTCTCAATTTCACAACTACTCAACTAGCATGACTTTGATATTATTACCTCCATATCTCAAAACAATCATCAAGCATCAAACTTTTCTTAGTATTCAACACACTCATAAGAAAGTTTTATTGTTAATCTTGCATACCAAGCATATTAGGGTTTTCAGCAAATTACCATGCTATTAAGACTCTCAAAATAATCTAAGTGAAACATGAGAGATCAATAGTTTCTATAAAATGAATCCACCATCGTGCTCTAAAAGATATAAGTGAAGCACTAGAGCAAAACTATAAAGCTCAAAAGATATAAGTGAAGCACATAGAGTATTCTATCAAATTCCAAATTATGTATGGCTCTCTCAAAAGGTGTGTACATCAAGGATGATTGTGGTAGACTAACAATAAAAGACTCAAATCATAAAAGATGCTCCAAGCAAAACACATATCATGTGGTGAAAAAAATATAGCTCCAAGTAAAGTTACCGATAGAAGTAGACGAAAGAGGGGATGCCTTCCGGGGAATCCCCAAGCTTTGGCTTTTAGGTGTCCTTAGATTATATTGGGGGTGCCATGGGCATCCCCAAGCTTAGGCTCTTGCCACTCCTTGTTCCACAATCCATCAAATCTTTACCCAAAACTTGAAAACTTCACAACACAAAACTTAAAGTAGAAGATCTCGTGAGCTCCATTAGCGAAAGAAAACAAAACACCACTTCAACGTACAGTAATGAACTCATTATTTATTTATATTGGTGTTAAACCTACTGTATTCCAACTTCTCTATGGTTTATAAATTATTTTACTAGCCATAGATTCATTAAAATAAGCAAACAACACACGAAAAACAGAATCTGTCAAAAACAGAGCAGTATCTAGTAATCTGCAGATAGCGCAAGATATGGAACCCCAAAAATTCTAAAATAACTTGCTGGACGTGAGGAATTTATCTATTAATCATCTGCAAAAAGAATTAACTAAATATCACTTTCCAAATAAAAATGACAGCAGTTCTCGTGAGCGCTAAAGTTTCTGTTTTTTACAGGAAGTTCAACAAGACTTTCCCCAAGTCTTGCCAACGGTTCTACTTGGCACAAACACTAATTAAACAAAAAAACACAACCAAAACAGAGGCTAGATAAATTAATTATTACTAAAAAGGAGCAAAAATCAAGGAATAAAAATAAAATTGGGTTGCCTCCCAACAAGCGCTATCGTTTAACGCCCCTAGCTAGGCGTAACAAGCAAGGATAGACCTAGGTATTGCCATCTTTGGTAGGTAATCCATAAGTGCATCTCATGATAGATTCATATGGCAATTTTATTTTCTTTCTAGGGAAGTGTTCCATGCCCTTTTTAATGGAAATTGAAATCTAACATTCCCTTCCTTCATATCAATAATTGCACCAACCGTTCTAAGGAAAGGTCTACCGAGAATAATAGGGCAAGAAGGATTGCAATCTATATCAAGAACGATAAAATCTACGGGAACATAATTCCTATTTGCAACAATAAGAACATCATTAATTCTTCCCATAGGTTTCTTAATAGTGGAATCCGCAAGATGCAAGTTTAGAGAGCAATCATCAAAATCACGGAAATCTAGCAAATCACACAAAGTTTTGGGAATAGTAGAGACACTAGCACCCAAATCACACAAAGCATAAAACTAATAATCTTTAATTTTAATTTTAATAGTAGGTTCCCACTCATCATAAAGTTTTCTAGGGATAGAAACTTTCAAATCAAGTTTTTCTTCATAAGTTTGCATCAAGGCATCAACGATATGTTCGGTAAAGGCTTTATTTGGACTATAAGCAGGAGGAGAATTTAGCAAGGATTGCAACAAGGAAATACAATCAATTAAAGAGAAATTTTCATAATTAAATTCCTTTAAATCCAATATAGTGGTTTTAGCAACATCTAATGTTTTATTTCTTTTAATCCCACTTTTATCAATTTCATCATCAAGATCTAAATACTCCGAATTCTTAGAACGCCTTCTAGGTATGGGTGGATAATATTCAGTTTCATCAAGATTTATATTGCAAAACAAAGATTTAATAGGGGACACATTAATAACTTTTAGATCTTCATCTTTATTTTCATAGGAATTGGAAGAACACGCTTTAATAAAGGCATCTTTCATAGCACGCGTCCTAGCGGTTCTTTCCTTGCATTCATCAATGGAAATTCTCATGGCTTTGAGAGACTCATTGATATCATGTTTAGGAGGAATAGATCTAAGCTTTAAAGAATCAACCTCAAGAGAAATTCTATCAACGTTCCTAGCCAAATCGTCAACTTTAAGCAATTTCTCTTCAAGCAAAGTATTAAAATTCTTTTGTGAATTCATAAACTCTTTCACACTACTCTCAAATTCAGAGGGCATCTTATTAAAATTTCCATAAGAGTTGTTGTAGGAATTTCCATAATTATTAGAAGGATTACTAGGATAAGGCCTAGGATTAAAATTCCCTCTATACGCGTTATTACCAAAATTATTCCTACCAACAAAATTCACACCCATAGATTCATTATTATTCTCAATCAAAGTAGACAAAGGAATATCATTAGGATCAGAAGAAACACTCTTAGTAGCAAATAATTTCATAAGTTCATCCATCTTTCCACTCAAAACATTAATTTCTTCTATCGCATGCACTTTTTTATTAGTGGATCTTTCAGTGTGCCATTGACAATAATTAACCATAATATTATCTAGGAGTTTAGTAGCATCTCCTAAAGTGATTTCCATAAAAGTGCCTCCCACGGCCGAATCTAAAAGATTTCTAGAAGCAAAATTCAATTCGGCATAAATTTTTTGTATAATCATCCACAAATTCAAACCATGAGTAGGGCAATTACGTATCATTAATTTCATTCTCTCCCAAGCTTGTGCAACATGTTCATGATCAAGTTGCTTAAAATTCATAATATTGTTTCTAAGAGAGATGATCTTAGCGGGAGGAAAATACTTAGAGATAAAAGAATCTTTGCACTTGTTCCATGAATCAATACTATTTTTAGGCAAAGATGAAAACCAAGCTTTAGCACGATCTCTAAGCGAAAAAGGAAATAGCTTCAATTTAACAATATCATTATCGACATCTTTCTTCTTTTGCATGTCATACAAATCAACGAATCTATTAAGATGGGTAGCGGCATCTACACTAGGAAGGCCAGAAAACGGATCTTTCATGACAAAATTCACCAAAGCAGCATTAATTCACAGGATTCAGCTTCGGTAAGAGGAGCAATCGGAGTGCTAAGGAAATCATTATTGTTGGTATTGGTGAAGTCACACAATTTAGTAATCCAACACACGAGCAAACAAGCAATCCAACACAAGAGCAAACAAAAAGCAAAGGGGGCAAAAAGAGGCAAATAGATAAAGAGAGGGAGGATAGAGAGAGAGAGAGCGAATAAAACGGCAAGGGTGAAGTGGGGGAGAGGAAAACGAGAGGCAAATGGCAAATAATGTAATGCAGGAGATAGGGATTGTGATGGGTACTTGGTATGTTGACTTTTGCGCAGACTCCCCGGCAACGGCGCCAGAAATTCTTCTTGCTACCTCTTGAGCACTGCGTTGGATTTCCCCGAAGAGGAGAGGATGATGCAGCAAAGTAGCGTAAGTATTTCCCTCGGTTTTTGAGAACCAAGGTATCAATCCAGTAGGAGGATACGCGCGAGTCCCTCGTACCTACACAAAAACAATAGCTCAACGCAACCAACGCGCTTAGGGGTTGTCAATCCCTTCACGGTCACTTACGAAAGTCAGATCTGATAGAGATGATAAATAATATTTTTGGTATAGAGATGCAAAGTAAAAAGTAAAAGGCAAAGTAAAAGCAAAGCAATAATAAAGTGATGGAGATTGATATGATGAGAAAGAGACTCGGGGGCCATAGGTTTCACTAGTGGCTTCTCTCAAGAGCATAAGTATTCTACGGTGGGTGAACAAATTACTGTTGAGCAATTGACATAATTGAGCATAGTTATGAGAATATCTAGGTATGATCATGTATATAGGCAGCACGTCCGAGACAAGTAGACCGACTCCTGCCTGCATCTACTAATATTACTCCACTCATCGACCGCTATCCAGCATGCATCTAGAGTATTAATTTAAAAACAGAGTAACGCCTTAAGCAAGATGACATGATGTAGAGGGATAGTTTCATGCAATATGATAAAAATCCTATCTTGTTATCCTCTATGGCAACAATACAATACGTGCCTTGCTGCCCCTTCTGTCAATGCGAAAGGACACCGCAAGATCGAACCCAAAGCTAAGCACTTCTCCCATGGCAAGAACAACCAATCTAGTAGGCCAAACCAAACTGATAATTCAAAGAGACTTGCAAAGATAACCAATCATACATAAAAGAATTCAGAGAAGATTCAAATATTATTCATAGATAGACTGGATCATAAACCCAGAATTCATCGGTCTCAACGAACACACCGCAAAATGAAGATCACATCGAATAGATCTCCATGAGAGAGGGGGAGAACATTGTATTGAGATCCAAAAAGAGAGAAGAAGCCATCTAGCTACTAAGTATGGACCCGTAGGTCTGAAGTAAACTAGTCACACTTAATCGAAGGGACTTGGATGATGATGTAGAAGCCCTCCGTGATCGATGCCCCTTCCGGCGGAGCTCCGGAACAGGCCCCAAGATGGGATCTCGTGGATACAGAAAGTTGCGGCGGTGGAATTAGGGTTTTGGCTCCGTCCCCGATCGTTTGGGGGTACGTAGGTATATATAGGAGGAAGGAGTACGTCGGTGGAGCTTCGAGGGGCCCATGAGGCAGGGGGCGCGCCCTAGGGGGGCGCCCTCCACCCTCGTGACCGCCTCGTGGCTTTCTTGACGGAGGGTCCATGTCTCATGGATCTTATCTGATGAGAAAATCACGTTTCGGAAGGTTTCATTCCGTTTGGACTCCGTTTGATATTTTGTTTCTCCGAAACACTGAAATAGGCAAAAAAACAACAATTCTGGGCCGGGCCTCCGGTTAATAGGTTAGTCCCAAAAATAATATAAAAGTGGATAATAAAGCCCAATAATGTCCCAAACAGTAGATAATATAGCATGGAGCAATCAAAAATTATAGATACGTTGGAGACGTATCATAGGGTCAGGTTTCATCCTAGCATTTAGAGATTGCTTATTCCATTTAGCTAATAACCTTTTGAGTTCATATCTATCTTTGAAGCTAAAATAGCTAAAGAAGCTTCTTGATCAAATAAATAACCCTCAGGAATAACAAGTGATTCTTCATCATCACTTTCATCATCATAATCAGGTTCAATATTTTCAATCTCTCTAGCCCTAGCAAGTCGTTCCTCGAGAAAATCACCAAGTGGCACTGTAGTATCAAGCATAGAAGTAGTTTCATCATAAGTATCATGTATAGCAGAAGTAGCATCATCAATAACATGCGACATATCAGAACGAATAGCAGAAGCAGGTTTAGGTGTCGCAAGCTTACTCATAACAGAAGGTGAATCAAGTGCAGAGCTAGATGGCAGTTCCTTACCCCCCTCATAGTTGAGGGATAAATTGTTGTCTTAGCATCTTTCAAGTTCTTCATAGTGTCCAGCAGATATAAATCCCATGTGACTCAAAGAATAGAGCTATGCTCCCCGGCAATGGCGCTAGAAATTAGTCTTGATGACCCACAAGTATAGGGGATCATAACAGCTTTTGAGGGTAGAGTATTCAACCCAAATTTATTGATTGGACACAAGGGGAGCCAAAGAATATTCTCAAGTATTAGCAGCTGAGTTGTCAATTCAACCACACCTGGAAACTTAGTATCTGCAGCAAAGTGTTTAGTAGCAAAATAATATGATAGTGATGGTAACGGTAACAAAAGAGTAACGAAAGCAAAGTAATGTTTTTGGTATTTTGTAGTGGTTGTAACAATAGCAACGGGAAAGTAAATACGCGTAAACCAATATATGGAAAGCTCGTAGGCATCGGATCAGTGATGGATAATTACGCCGGATGTGGTTTCATCATGTAACAGCCATAACATAGGGTGACACAAAACTAGCTCCAATTCATCAATGTAATGTAGGCATGTATTCCGAATATAGTCATACGTGCTTATGGAAAAGAACTTGCATGACATATTTTGTCCTACCCTCCCGTGGCAGCGGGGTCCTAATGGAAACTAAGGGATATTAAGGCCTCCTTTTAATTAGAGAACCGGAACAAAGCATTAGCACATAGTGAATACATGAACTCCTCAAACTACGGTCATCACATGTAAGTATCCCGATTATTGTCACTTTGGGGTTAACGGATCATAACACATAATAGGTGACTATAGACTTGCAAGATAGGATCAAGAAATCTCATATATTGATGAAAACATAATAGGTTCAGATCTGAAATCATGGCACTCGAGCCCTAGTGACAAGCATTTAGCATAGCAAAGTCACAGCAACATCAAGCTCAGAACATTGTGGATACTAGGGATCAAACCCTAACAAAACTAACTCGATTACATGATAAATCTCATCCAACCCATCACCGTCCAGCAAGCCTACGATGGAATTACTCACGCACGGCGGTGAGCATCATGAAATTGGTGATGGAGGATGGTTGATGATGACGACAGCGATGAATCCCCCTCTCCGGAGCCCCGAACAGACTCCAGATCAGCCCTCCCGAGAGGTTTTAGGGCTTGGCGGCGGCTCTGTATCGTAAAACACGATGAATTCTTCTCTCCTATTTTTTTCTCCCCGAAAGCAGATATATAGAGTTGGAGTTGGAGTCGGGAGGTCTCCAGGGGGCCCGCGAGGTAGGGGGCGCGCCCTCCACCCTCGTGGACAGGGTGTGGGCCCCCTGGTCTTCATCTTTGGCAAGGATTTTTTTATTATTTATTATAAGATATTCCGTGGAGTTTTAGGTCATTCCGAGAACTTCTGTTTTCTGCACATAAAACAACATCATGGCAGTTCTGCTGAAAACAGCGTCAGTCCGGGTTAGTTCCATTCAAATCATACAAGTTATAGTCCAAAACAAGGGCAAAAGTGTTTGGAAAAGTAGATACGACGGAGACGTATCACCATCTTCATCATCCCGGCGCTCTCCATGACGAGAAGGGAGTAGTTCTCCCTCGGGGCTGAGGGTATGTACCAACAGCTATGTGTTTGATCTCTCTCTCTCTCTCTCATGTTCTTGAGGTGGTACGATCTTGATGTATCACGAGCTTTGCTATTATAGTTGGATCTTATGATGTTTCTCCCCCTCTACTCTCTTGTGATTAATTGAGTTTTCCCTTTAAAGTTATCTTATCAGATTGAGTCTTTAAGGATTTGAGAACACTTGATGTATGTCTTGCATGTGCTTATCTGTGGTGACAATGGGATATCACATGATCCACTTGATGTATGTTTTGGTGATTAACTTGCGAGTTCCGTGAACTTATGCATAGGGGTTGGCACATGTTTTCGTCTTGACTCTCCAGTAGAAACTTTGGGGCACTCTTTGAAGTTCTTTGTGTTGGTTGAATAGATGAATCTGAGATTGTGTGATGCATATCGTATAATCATACCCACGGATACTTGAGGTGACATTGGAGTATCTAGGTGGGTTTTGGTTGATTTATATCTTAAGGTGTTATTCTAGTACGAACTCTATAATAGATCGATCAGAAAGGATAACTTTGAGGTGGTTTGGTACCCTACCATAATCTCTTCGTTTGTTCTCCGCTATTAGTGACTTTGGAGTGAATCTTTGTTGCATGTTGAGGGATAGTTATATGATCCAATTATGTTATTATTGTTGAGAGAACTTGCACTAGTGAAAGTATGAACCCTAGGCCTTGTTTCCTAGCATTGCAATACAGTTTACGCTCACTTTTATCATTAGTTACCTTGCTGTTTTTATATTTTCAGATTACAAATACTCATATCTACCATCCATATTGCACTTGTATCACCATCTCTTCGCCGAACTAGTGCACCTATACAATGTACCATTATATTGGGTGTGTTGGGGACACAAGAGACTCTTTGTTATTTGGTTGCAGGGTTGTTTGAGAGAGACTATCTTCATCCTACGCCTCCCAGGGATTGATAAACCTTAGGTCATCCACTTGAGGGAAATTTTCTACTATCCTACAAACCTCTGCACTTGGAGGCCCAACAACGTCTACAAGAAGAAGGTTGTGTAGTAGACATCAGGGGGCGGTTCCGGTAACCCCTGGTACTCTGGAAAATGCCTGAACCTTTCCGAAACTATTCCGGTGTCAAAACATAACCTTACAATATATCAAACTTTATGTCTTGACCATTTCGAGACTCCTCGTCATGTCCGTGATCTCATCCGGGACTCAGAACAAACTTCGGTTCATCAATTCACATAACTCATAATACAAACCGTCATCGAACGTTAAGTGTGCGGACCCTACGAGTTTGAGAACTATGTAGACATGACCAAGACACATCTTCGGTCAATAACCAATAGCAGAACCTGGATGCTCATATTGGCTCCTACATATTCTAGGAAGACCTTTATCGGTCAAACCGCATAACAACATACGTTGTTCCCTTTGTCATCGGTATGTTACTTGCCCAGGATTCAATCGTCGGTATCATCATACCTATTTCAATCTCGTTATCGGAAAGTCTCTTTACTCGTTCCGTAATGCGTCATCCCGTGGCTAACTCATTAGACACATTACTTGTAAGGCTCATAGTGATGTGCATTACCGAGAGGGCCCAGAGATACCTCTCCGATACACGGAGTGACAAATCCTAATCTCGATCTATGCCAACTCAACAAACACCATCAGAGACACCTGTAGAGCATCTTTATAATCACCCAGTTACGTTGTGACGTTGGATATCACACAAGGTGTTCCTCCGGTATTCGGGAGTTGCATAATCTCATAGCCAGAGGAACATGTATAAGTCATGAAGACAACAATTGCAATAAGACTAAACAATCATTATGCTAAGCTAATGGATGGGTCTTGTCCATCAAATCATTCTCTAATGATGTGATCCCATTCATAAAATGACAACACATGTCTATGGTTAGGAAACTTAACCATCTTTGATTAACAAGCTAGTCAAGTAGAGGCATACTAGGGACACTCTATTTGTCTATGTATTCACACATGTACTAAGGTTTCGGTTAATACAATTCTAGCATGAATAATAAACATTTATCATGATATAAGGAAATATAAATAAAAACTTTATTATTGCCTTTAGGGCATATTTCCTTCAGTCTCCCACTTGCACTAGAGTCAATAATCTAGTTCACATCGTCATGTGTTTTAACACCAATAGTTCACATCTTTATGTGGTCAGTTCACATCTCCATGTGACTACCACCCAAAGGGTTTACTAGAGTCAATAATCTAGTTTACATCGCAATGTGATTAACACCCAAAGAGTACTAAGGTGTGATCATGTTTTGCTTGTGAGAGAAGTTTAGTCAACGGGTCTACCACATTCAGAGTCGTATGTATTTTGCAAATTTTCTATGTCTACAATGCTCTGCACGGAGCTACTCTAGCTAATTTCTCGCACTTTCAATATGTATCCAGATTGAGACTTAGAGTCATGCAGATCAGTGTCAAAGCTTGCATCGACGTAACCCTTTATGATGAACTTTTTGTCACCTCCATAACCGAGAAACATGTTCTTATTTGATACGTCCATTTTGCATCATGCTTTTATATCAATATTTATTGCATTATGGGCTGTTATTACACATTATGTCACAATACTTATGCCTTTTCTCTCTTATTTTACAAGGTTTACATGAAGATGGAGAATGCCGACAGCTGGAATTCTGGGCTGGAAAAGGAGCAAATATTAGAGACCTATTCTGCACAACTCCAAAAGTCCTGAAACTCCACGAAAGTCACTTTAGGAATATATTAAAAATATTGAGCGAAGAAAGCACCAGAGGGGGGCCACCCATTGTCCAGGAGGGTGGAGGGCGCGCCCCCTGTCTCGTGGGCCACCTGGAAGCCCCTCGATGCCCATTTTCTGGTATAAGGTGTCTTTTTCCCTAGAAAAAATCACAAGGAAGCTTTTGGGATAAAGCGCCGCCGTCTCGAGGCGGAACCTTGGCGGAACCAATCTAGGGCTTCGGCGAAGCTGTTCTGCCAGGGAAACATCCATCCGGGAGGGGAAATCATCATCACCATCGATCCTCTCATCGGGAGGGGGTCAATCTCCATCAACATCTTCACCAGCACCATATCCTCTCAAACCCTAGTTCATCTCTTGTATCCGATCTTTGTCTCAAAACCTCATATTGGTACATGTGGGTTGCTAGTAGTGTTGATTATTCCTTGTAGTTGATGCTAGTTGGTTTATTTGGTGGAAGATTATATGTTCAGATACTTTATTCACATTAATACCCCTCTGATAATGAACATGAATATGATTTGTGAGTAGTTACGTTTGTTCCCGAGGACATGGGAGAAGTCTTGTTATAAGTAGTCATGTGAATTTGGTATTCGTTCGATATTTTGATGAGATGTATGTTGTCTTTCCTCTAGTGGTGTTATGTGAACGTCGACTACATGACACTTCACCATTGTTTGGGCCTAGGGGAAGGCATTGGGAAGTAATAAGTAGATGATGGGTTGCTAGAGTGATAGAAGCTTAAACCCTACTTTATGCGTTGTTTCGTAAGGGGCTGACTTGGATCCATATGTTTCATGCTATGGTTAGGTTTACCTTAATTCTGTTGGGGAACGTAGCAGAAATTCAAAGTTTTCCTACGTGTCACCAAGATCTATCTATGGAGAAACCAGCAACGAGGGGAAGGAGAGTGCATCTACATACCCTTGTAGATCGCTAAGCGGAAGCGTTCAAGAGAACAGGGGTTGAAGGAGTCGTACTCGTCGTGATCCAAATCACCGGAGATCCTAGTGCCGAACGGACGGCACCTCCGCGTTCAACACACGTACAGCCCGGTGACGTCTCCCATGCCTTGATCCAGCAAGGAGAGAGGGAGAGGTTGAGGAAGACTCTGTCCAGCAGCAGCACAACGGCGTGGTGATGGTGGAGGAGCGTGGTGATCCAGTAGGGCTTCGCCAAGCACCGCGAGATATGAGGAGAAAGAGAGGTAGGGCTGCGCCAGGGAGAGGTCAGAAACTCGTGTGTTGGCAGCCCCAAAGACCTCAACTATATATAGGGGAGAGGGAGGGGGCTGCGCCCCACCTAGGGTTCCACCCTAGGGGTGGCGGCCAGCCCAGATCCCATTTGGTGGGGCGGCCAAGGGGAGGGGAGAGGGAGGCGCACCAGGTATGGGCCCTAAGGCCCATCTGCCCTTAGGGTTTGCCCCCTTTCCTCCCCTTAGGCGCCTTGGGCCCTTGTGGGGGGCGCACCAGCCCACCTGGGGCTGGTTCCCTCCCACACTTGGCCCATGCAGCCCTCCGGGGCTGGTGGCCCCACTTGGTGGACCTCCGGGACCCTCCCAGTGGTCCCGGTACGTTACTGATAAACCCCGAAACTTTTCCGGTGACCAAAACAGGACTTCCCATATATAAATCTTTACCTCCGGACCATTTCGTAGCTCCTCGTGACGTCCGGGATCTCATCCTGGACTCCGAACAACATTCGGTAACCACGTATATCTATTCCTTATAACCCTAGCGTCATTGAACCTTAAGTGTGTAGACCCTACGGGTTCGGGAACCATGCAGACATGACCGAGACATTCTCCGGTCAATAACCAATAGCGGGATCTAGATACCCATGTTGGCTCCCACATGCTCCACGATGATCTCATCGGATGAACCACGATGTCAAGGACTTAATCAATCCCGTATACAATTCCCTTTGTCTATCGGTACGATACTTGCCCGAGATTCGATCGTCGGTATCCCGATACCTTGTTCAATCTCGTTACCGGCAAGTCTCTTTACTCGTTCCGTAACACATCATCCCGTGATCAACTCCTTGGTCACATTGTGCACATTATGATGATGTCCTACCGAGTGGGCCCAGAGATACCTCTCCGTTTACACGGAGTGACAAATCCCAGTCTCGATTCGTGCCAACCCAACAGACACTTTCGGAGATACCTGTAGTGTACCTTTATAGCCACCCAGTTACGTTGTGACGTTTGGCACACCCAAAGCACTCCTACGGTATCCGGGAGTTGCACAATCTCATGGTCTAAGGAAATGATACTTGACATTAGAAAAGCTTTAGCATACGAACTACATGATCTTGTGCTAGGCTTAGGATTGGGTCTTGTCCATCACATCATTCTCCTAATGATGTGATCCCGTTATCAACGACATCCAATGTCCATGGTCAGGAAACCGTAACCATCTATTGATCAACGAGCTAGTCAACTAGAGGCTTACTAGGGACATGGTGTTGTCTATGTATCCACACATGTATCTGAGTTTCCTATCAATACAATTCTAGCATGGATAATAAATGATTATCATGAACAAGGAAATATAATAATAATCAATTTATTATTGCCTCTAGGGCATATTTCCAACAAATTCTTCTTCCGTAGTTGCGGATTCTTGCGAGGGGGGTTAATCATAAGTGGGATGCTTGTCCAAGGAAGGGCAGTACCCAATCAACGGTCCACCCACATATCAAATTATCAAAGTAACGAACGTGAATCATATGAGCATGATGAAAACTAGCTTGACGATAATTCCCATGTGTCCTCGAGAGCGCTTTCCTTTATAGAAGAGTTTACCAAGCTTGTCCTTTGCTACAAAAAGTATTGGGTCACCTTGCTGCACCTTGTTTACTTTTGTTACTTGTTACCCGTTACGAATTACCTTATCGCAAAACTATCTATTACTGATAATTTCAATGCTTGCAGAGAATACCTTATTGAAAACTGCTTGTCATTTCCTTCTCCTCCTCCTTGGGTTTGTTACTCTTAGTTATCAAAAGGACTATGATAGATCCCCTATACTTTTGGGTCATCATTATTCCACTAAGGATATTTTTGACCGCTGTCCAGTGATCCACTCTTGGATCACTATTGTACCCCCTTGCCAAACTCATGGTGAGGTACACAATAGGTATGGTACATAGCACACTTTATTGAACCTATGATTGAGGCATAGGGAATGATTTTTCATTCTCTTTCTGTTTTCCGCCATGGTCGGGTTTTGAGTGTTTACTCAACTTCACACCTTGCATCATAGGCAAGAACTCCTTTGACTGTTCCATTTTGAACTACTTCAAAAACTTGTCAAGGTATGTGCTCATTGAAAAAACTTATCAAGCGTCTTGATCTATATCTATAGATCTTGATGCTCAATATGTAAGCAACTTCACTGAGGTCTTTCTTTGAAAAACTCCTTTCAAACACTCCTTTATTCTTTCTAGAAAATTGTACGTCATTTCTGATCAACAATATGTCATTCACATATACTTGTCAGAAAGGCTGTAGTGCTCCCACTCACTGTCTTGTAAATACAGGCTTCACCAAAAGTTTGTACAAAACCATATGCTTTGATCACCTTATCACAGCGTACATTACAACTCCAAGATGCTTGCCACAGTCAATCGATGGATCGCTCGAGCTTGCACACTTTGCTAGCACCTTTAGGATTGTCAAAACCTTCTTGTTGCATCATATACAACTCTTCTTTAAGAAATCCATTAAGGAATGTAGTTTTGACATCCATTTGCCAGATTTCATAAAATGTGGCAATTGCTAACATGATTCGGACAGACTTAAGCATCGCTACGAGTGAGAAAATATTATCGTAGTCAACACCTTGAACTCGTCGAAAACTTTTTGCGACAATTCGAGCTTTATAGATAGTAAGACTACTATCAGCGTTCGTCTTCCTCTTGAAGATCCATTTATTCTCAATGGCTCGTCGATCATCATGCAAGTCAATCAAAGTCCATACTTTGTTTCCATACATGCATTCCATCTCAGATTTCATGGCCTCAAGCCATTTTGCGAAATCTGGCTCTCATTGCTTCCTCATAGTTCGTAGGTTCGTCAGGGTCTAGTAACATGACTTCTAGAACAGGATTACCATACCATGCTGGTGCAGACCATACTCTGGTTGACCTATGAGGTCCGGTAGTAAATTGATCTAAAGTTTCATGATCATCATCATTAGCTTCCTCACTAATTGGTGTAGGAATCACTGGAACTGATTTCTGTGACGACCTACTTTCCAATTCGGGAGAAGTTACAATTACCTCATCAAGTTCTACTTTCCTCCTACTCACTTCTTTCGAGAGAAACTTCTTCTCTAGAAAGGATCCATTCTTGGCAACGAATATCTTGCCTTTGGATATGTGTTAGAAGGTGTAACCAATAGTTTCTTTTGGGTATCCTCTGAAGACACACTTCTCCGATTTGGGTTTGAGCTTATCAGGCTGAAGCTTTTTTCACATAAGCATCGCAACCTCAAACTTTAAGAAACGGGAGCTTAGGTTTCTTGCCAAACCATGGTTCATACGGTGTCGTCTCAACGGATTTAGATGGTGCCCTATTTAACGTGAATGCAGCTATCTCTAATGCATAACCCCAAAACGATAGTGGTAAATCGGTAAAAGACATCATAGATCGCACCATATCCAATAAAGTACGGTTACGACGTTCGGACACACCATTATGCTATGGTGTTCCAGGTGGCGTGAGTTGCGAAACTATTCCACATTGTTTCAAATGAAGACCAAACTCATAACTCAAATATTCGCCTCCACGATCGGATCGTAGAAACATTATTTTCTTGTTACGATGATTTTCTACTTCACTTTGAAATTCTTTGAACTTTTCAAATGTTTCAGACTTATGCTTTATCAAGTAGATACCCATATCTGCTCAAATCATCTGTGAAGGTCAAAAAATAACGATACCCGCCGCGAGCCTCAACACTCGTCGGACCGCATACATCAGTATGTATTATTTCCAACAAGTCTGTTGCTCGTTCTATTGTTCTGGAGAACAGAGTTTTAGTCATCTTGCCCGTGAGGCATGGTTCGCAAGCATCAAGTGATTCATAATCAAGTGATTCCAAAAGTCCATCAACATGGAGTTTCTTCATGCGCTTAACACCAATATGACCTAAACGGCAGTGCCACAAATAAGTTGCACTATCATTATTAAACCTGTATCTTTTGGCTTCAATACTATGAATATATGTATCACTACTATCGAGATTCAACAAAAATAGACCACTCATCAAGGGTGCATGACCATAAGAGATATTACTCATATAAATAGAACAACCATTATTCTCTGATTTAAATGAATAACCGTCTCGCATCAAACAAGATGCAGATATAATGTTGATGCTTAACTGTAACATCCCAAATTTCCAATTTGGAATGTTATACATTAGATCATCAATGCATATCATATTTTATTTTGCATTTTGGTTGATCCTAGAAATTCTACGCAACCTAATGACCCACGGAGAGAGTTGGGGATTTCGTTATTTTCATATTTGAGTTCTCTCAAATTTTGAGAATAGGATCATTTGATTTTATTTATTTTATCATCAATTATTTCTATTACAAAAATATGAGAGAGGGAATAAAATGACTTTCCCAAAATAAAGAAATATTGAGGTTTTAATAAAAAATCAAATAAGATTTTATTTCGGAGTTTTTCGGTGTATTATTTGAATTTAATAAAAATGTGCGTTTTTCAATATTGCATTTAGGGCCCAAATAAATGTTCACCTTGTGTGGCTTCATTTTAGAAGCTCGTGAAAATTTATTTCGGAATTTTTGGAGTCCGTTTAGTATTTCTTTTTTTTCCGAGTGGAATAATAATAAAAAAAAAATGAACCGACTTCGGGCCGTACCCGAGCGGGACACCGCCCGGGGGCAACCTTTAAATAGCGCCGCCCCGAGCCGCCCCAGCCCATCAGCCCCGCCTCGATCTACGCGCACCGCCGGAGCCGCCGCCGACGATCCCGCCGCCCGAGATTCGTCACGCCTCGTTTTCCGTGCCGAAAAAAAGAGAAAAAAATATCCAGCGTTCGTGGTTTTTCTTTTTTTCGGACTAAATCCGCGATTTTCTGATCGCAATTCCTGATCTGATTTTCGTTTTGGTTTAACTTTTCGCTCGTTTATCGGAATCAGGCGATTCAAGCGCCTAGGGATTCGTCTCGAAACCCTCTATCCGTTTAACCAACTTAAACAAGATTTTGCTACTGTAAAATTTGCCCTAGATCCAGATTACTAGAACGAAGTTGTTTTCTTTCGCAGTTTGTCTTTCGTTGCTTCGATCGATTTGATTCTTTTTGCCAACCGGAGTTCTTAAGTTGAACCTTCTGGTTAGATCTCTTATTTGAGTTTTACCTGTGCATTAGATGAGTACTTATTGTATGCTTGTTTGTTTGTCTGTGATAGAATACCCGGAGTGCGCCGCCTGTTACTTCGAATTGTTAGGTTTCGCGAATCATCAGCAAGGCAAGTAACACTTTGATCGTACCTTTTCTACTACCCAGTTTTATTGCATTAGATCAATCCTCACACATTGCATGATTAGGATCTAATTAAATTGTGGGATGGGAAGTAGATGAGGTAGTACCTATTACCTGTTTATTTTCAAACCTTTGGGAGTTAGTTCTACATTTGCTTATTATGCCATGCTATGCTAGTAGACGTGGATTGGGTGAGTGATATCCATGACAGATGTGAGATTGTTAATTAATGGTTTATCTAAGGTGGCAAATTTAACACATATCTGGGTGGATTGAGGCACCAGGGTATTCCAGGACTTGCCTGTTTTTCTTTTGGACCGCCACCCAGGCCCAAAGGGATCATAAGACTATTCATACTAGAAACTTCCGTGTGCAGCCACAGGCTATTATGGGCTCTAGCATAGTTGACTAAGTTGTGCGAACTCTTACAGTGGTAGACTAGCAGATGTAGGGGATGTAGGTGGTATGGTCTACCCGATCGTAAGGTGCTAGCGCTTCTGAAACACTATGTCTCGGTCATCCGTCTTCTCAAACACCATGTAGTGCGAGAAACCAAACGGAGGCGATCGAGTCTTGTGGGGAAAAGTGCGCAAACCTCTGCAGAGTGTAATAAACTAATCATGGTTAGCCGTGTCCCCGGTTATGGACATCTTGAGTATCTAGTACCTGGATTATCATGTGAATCTCAACATGTTACTCTAAATTAATTTTGTTGGGTTATGTTTAATGATGATATTTAATTGGGATTGAGAATGCTGTCAACCATTCTCAATGTTTAACAACCACCATGATAGTAATTGAATTTTATTCCTTTGAAGTAGGGAAAAATTGGCTTTACGCAAAACTGTAACCATAGAGCTTTCCACCAGCCAAATATGCATATAGTATAGCTATTTCATTCCACTACTCTCTATGGGTTACCTTGCCAGCATATTCCATGTGCTGACCCGTTTTCGGGCTGCAACGTTAATGTTGTAGACTTTTCAAACGACGATTAAGGAGTTTTTAGGTCGTGGTTCTATACTCAGTGATGCCGTTGGAGTTGATGGACTCACTTATCTTCCAAGCCTTCCGCTGTTATCGTTATTAGATGGTGTTAAGCCATACTTATTGTAATAAGTTCTCTTTTGAGACACTCGATGTAATAAGTGTGTGATTGCTACTCTGCTATAAATCCTCCGAGTACTGTGTGGTGTCAGCATTACTGATCCAGGGATGACACCGGAGCACAGAGATCAGACTGTTTGAGGTCTGGTCGCTAAAGAGATGGTATCAGAGCACACGCTGACTGTAGGACACGACCACTAAGCACAAGACCTAGATCACTATTCACTCTCTTCTCTTCTGACCTCTCATCCTTTCTACTCTTTAGGATGGCGGATGCAAGGAACAAGTTCACACAACCGGATGAAGATACACCCTTTGGACGACACTTGAAGGAAGTCACTAGATACCTGAACATAGGAGTACCAAGCTTCACGGGAACCTACAACGCCACTTTACCTGAAGAAGAGTGCTGGATGATTCAAGTTCAAGTTCCAGGAAGGACGTTCATGCCAGTCACTGAGCCCATAGAGTTTTCTTTTGATGCACCAACTTGGAGTCTAGGAAAGAGCATGGCAGCTCACATCGCCATGGGACGCATTGGAGAAGTCTACCGCAAGGATCTCAAGCATACTATCTACCAGATTTGTGGGCACCGAGATGAACACTGGGAGATGATCAGCACCAGGAAGGATAGATCAATCGCAGCTTTTATTCAGGAGCTAAACCATCACATTCAACGACAGGAGAACCAGATGTGCACCGACATGATAGAACTGAAGAAGGCTAAGACTAGAATCAAGGAATTGGAGGAAGAACTCAAGGCTACATGTGAAGATTATGAAGAAGAAATTGAAGTATTGGTGGATAAGAATGACGACCTAATCAAGAAGATTGGAATATTTATGGGAGGCCCTACGCCCATAGATGAAGACGACGAACCCAAGGAGATTAGCCCGGAAGACTACATCATCATCAACGACACCGAACCGGATCCAGATAGTAGCGATGATGACTATGTTGATGAAGCTGGAGCAGATATTATGGAGTCTGCAATCGAAGATTATTTCTAGTAGACCACCTCATCAGTAGTAGTAGTCCACCCTGTAAATATAGTAGTCCGAGCACTTTTGCGATAGTTAGATCGATTGTATGCCCTTGTTTGATTAATTGAAGTGAATTGTTTGTTTTGCCTCATGTGCATATGGGTAGTGTTTTCTCTTTAGACCCCCTCTATTCTTACATCTCATCTTTTCTAAACCCTCAGATGCCTCCGAGACGTGACCCCGGATTTGCCTTTCCACTGGAGCTCACCCAGTTGATCCAGCAGTAGAACACATTGATGCAGTTGCTAGTCCAGAATCAGAATCAGGGGAACAACAACAACAACCCACCACCACCACCACCTGTTGACCACTTAGCCCGTTTTCTTAGGCCGAATCCGCCGGTGTTTTCTAGTAGCACCGATCCGATAGTAGCAGATGATTGGCTCCGCAAGACAGCTAGGGAGTTGACCACAGCAGGATGCACAGATGCGGAGAGGTGAAGTTTGCCGCACATCAGCTTGAAGGACCCGCATCATCCTGGTGGGAGAATTTCACAGCCACTTTCCCTGTAGACACTGTCACATGGGACCAGTTTCAGCAAGCTTTTCATACTGCCCATGTTTCAGCAGGAGCTATGGCCATGAAGAAGCATGAGTTTCGCAACTTGCACCAAGGAGGACGGAAAGTTGGCCAGTATGTGGAGGAGTTTAGTAAGCTAGCACGTTATGCCCCGGATGATGTAGCTATGGATGCAGCTAAGCAGGAGAAGTTTCTGGAAGGACTGAATGATGAGTTGAGCATGCAGTTGATGGTAGCAACCTTCAACAACTACCAGGAGTTGGTAGATCGTGCTATTATGATTGAAGGGAAGCAGCAGCAAATTGAGAATCGCAAGAGGAATTATGGACAAGGAAAGTACAATTCAGGAGCTCAGCAGAAACCCCGTTTCACCCCTGGACCGGGAGGACATTTTCAGTATACCCATGGAGGAGGTAGCTCGCACAATCACAATGGCACCAAGAATGGTAATGACAACGGAGGAAGCAACGGCCAGAATCGCACCAACCCCTCAACCCCAGCCAAGAAGGACCTAAGCCAAGTCACTTGCTTTAAGTGTTCGAAGACAGGACATTATGCCAATGAATGTCCTGAATTACAAAATGGAAATAGCAATGGAAGTTCTAGGAAGAAGCCGAACCCTTTCAACAGGGGATAGGTGAACCACGTTAGCGTGGAGGAGGTTGAAGCTCAGCCCGATGCAGTAATAGGTAAGTTTTTGGTTAAGTCATTTACTGCACTCGTTCTTTTTGATACTGGTGCATCGCATTCATACATCTCAAGGGGATTTGTGGATAAGTATAACCTACCAACCCAAGCCCTTAGGTCACCCATGTTAGTAACCTCGCCCGGAGCAGAATATTTGGCTAGTCTATGGTGTGATCGGTTACCATTAAGGATTGGTAACTATGTTTTCCCCTCAGACCTAATAGTATTGGAATCTCAAGGATTGGATGTGATATTAGGCATGGATTGGTTATCAAAGTATGATGGGAATATTGAATGTGCTAGTAAGTCAATTTTGCTTACCACCCCAGAAGGGAGAAGGATCAAGTATGTATCCCAGCATGTGCCAAAGAGGACTCAAGTAAATTGCCTAACAGGAGTTGTGCAGGAGGAAGTACCAGTGGTAAGGGATTTTCCCGATGTATTTCCAGAGGAGTTGCCCGGCATGCCACCGGATAGAGATATTGAGTTCTTGATTGAGCTATTGCCAGGCACAGGGCCAATATCAAAGAGACCATATAGGATGCCAGCATAGGATTTGGTGGAAATTAAGAAGCAGATTAAGGAGTTGCTGGATAAAGGATATATTCGCCCAAGTTCTTCACCTTGGGGATCGCCAGTACTTCTAGTGGAGAAGAAGGATGGATCGTTAAGGATGGTTGTTGATTATCGAGGATTGAATGAAGTAACGATCAAGAACAAGTACCCACTACCAATGATCAATGATCTGTTTGATCGATTGCAAGGAGCTAAGGTATTTTCCAAGATCGATCTGTGATCAGGATACCACCAGTTGAAGATTCGAGAATAGGATATACCCAGGACGGCTTTTACCACCAGGTATGGGCTATACGAGTATACCGTTATGTCATTTGGTCTGACTAACGCACCTGCCTATTTTATGAACATGATGAACAAAGTGTTTATCGAGTTTTTGGATAAGTTCGTCATAGTGTTCATTGATGATATCCTGGTATATTCAAAGAATGAAGAGGAGCATAAGGAGCATTTGCGTTTGATACTTGGAAAGCTCAGAGAACATCAATTATATGCCAAGTTCAGCAAATGTGAGTTTTGGTTGAAGGAAGTAGGATTCCTCGGACACGTTATATCTGGAGAAGGTATAGCAGTTGATCCCACTAAAGTTGAAACCGTGACCAAGTGGGAAGCCCCAACAATAGTTGGAGAGATCCGGAGTTTTCTTGGACTCGCAGGATACTACCGGAGATTTATTGAGAATTTCTCAAAGATTGCGAAGCCTATGACTGAGTTGTTGAAGAAAGATACCAAGTTCATATGGACAGAGGAATGTGAGGCTAGTTTCCAGGAGTTGAAGAAACGTTTGGTTACCTCACCAGTGTTGATTTTGCCAGACCAGACCAAAGATTATGAGGTGTATTGTGACGCTCCACGTCGAGGACTTGGAGCAGTGCTTATGCAGGAAGGGAGAGTTGTTTCATATGCCTCAAGACAACTGAAACCTCACGAGTTGAATTATGCTACGCACGATTTGGAGTTAGCAGCCATAGTGCGTGCTTTG
Organism: Triticum monococcum; assembly: GCA_034509565.1. Taxonomy (NCBI): domain Eukaryota; kingdom Viridiplantae; phylum Streptophyta; class Magnoliopsida; order Poales; family Poaceae; genus Triticum; species Triticum monococcum. The sequence continues at coordinate 518,574,777 of CM067846.1, forward strand.
AAGACATGGAGACATTTCCTCATTGGAAACCATTGTGAGGTGTACACGGATCATAAGAGTTTGAAGTACATTTTCACACAGAAGGAGTTGAATCTCAGACAAAGGAGATGGTTGGAGCTTATCAAGGATTATGATATGAAATTGCATTATCACCCTAGAAAGGCTAATGTAGTAGCTGACGCATTAAGCCGTAAGAGCCATGTCAATATGTTAATGACGGGAGAAATACCCAAGGAGTTAGGAGAAAATCTTCGTGAACTATGTTTGGAAATAGTTCCGAGAGGCTATGTAGCAGCATTGGAGATTCAGTCAACCTTGATGGATGAAATCAAGGAAGCTCAGAAAGCTGACAAAGAGATTGCCGCTATAAAGGAGAAACTGAGCAAAGGAAAAGCTAAAGGATTTCGTGAGGATGAGCACGACACCTTATGGTTTGAAGACCGCGTTTATGTGCCCAATGACCCGGAGATCAGGAAGTTGATTTTGCAAGAGGCACATGATTCACCATATTCGATTCACCCAGGAAATACCAAGATGTATTTGGATTTGAAGGACATTTCCTGGTGGACCGGAATGAAGAAGGATATTGCGGAGTATGTAGCAGTTGTGATGTATGTCAGAGAGTAAAGGCAGAGCATCAGAAGCTAGCAGGATTGTTACAACCATTGCCGATACCCGAATGGAAGTGGGATAAGCTAGGCATGGATTTTATCACGGGATTGCCCAGGACTCGTTCGGGCTATGACTCGATTTGTTGTAGTTGATCTATTGACGAAAGTAGCTCATTTCATCCCAGTAAAGACCACTTACACTAGTGCTAAGTTGGCAAAGATATACATGACTAGGATCGTATGTTTGCATGGAGTTCCAAGGAGTATCGTATCAGACAGAGGAACCCAGTTTACCTCAAAGTTTTGGAAGCAGTTGCACGAAACTTTGGGAACCAGGCTAGAATTCAGTACAGCTTTTCATCCACAGATAGATGGATAGACCGAGAGAGTCAATCAGATTTTGGAGGATATGCTGAGAGCTTGTGCGCTAGATTATGGATCTAGTTGGGACGATAATTTGCCATATGCAGAGTTCTCTTACAACAACAGTTACCAAACCAGTTTAAAGATGGCCCCTTTTGAAGCCTTGCATGGAAGAGGTGCAGGACACTGTTGTCGTGGGACGAAGTTGGAGACCGCCAGTTGTCTGGACCTGACTTGATTAAAGAGTCTAAACAGAAGGTGAAGTTGATTCGCGATAGGCTCAAGATAGCCCAGTCCAGACAGAAAAGTTATGCAGATTCTAAACGCAAGGAGACAGTTTACGAAGTCGGAGATAGAGCTTATCTTCGAGTATCTCCACTTCGAGGAACAAAGCGTTTTGGACTTGAAGGGAAGTTAGCGCTACGATTTGTAGGACCATATCGAGTTTTGGAGCGTATGGGAGAGGTAGCCTACAAGTTGGAATTGCCCGAAGGATTGTCAGGAGTACATGATGTGTTCCACGTTTCTCAGTTAAAGAAATGTCACGCGGAGATGGCTGACATACCGTTGAGAGACATAGTGCCATTGGAAACTATTCAGTTGGATAACGATTTGACCTACGAGGAGAAACCAGTTAATATTCTCGAGTTTGCCAGCCGAGTTACTCGCAACAAAGTTATTAAGTTTTGCAAAGTTCAGTGGAGCCACCACACGGAGGATGAAGCCCCTGGGAGCGAGAGGAAGATTTGCTCAAAGACCACCCTCACCTATTTTCTAGCCAACCTGAATCTCGAGGGCGAGATTCATCTTAAGGGGGGGGGGGGGTAGGTTTGTAACATCCCAAATTTCCAATTTGGAATGTTATACATTAGATCATCAATGCGTATCATATTTTATTTTGCATTTTGGTTGATCCTAGAAATTCTAGGCAACTCAATGACCCACGGAGAGAGTTGGGGATTTCGTTATTTTCATATTTGAGTTCTCTCAAATTTTGAGAATAGGATCATTTGATTTTATTTATTTTATCATCAATTATTTCTATTACAAAAATATGAGAGAGGGAATAAAACGACTTTCCCAAAATAAAGAAATATTGAGGATTTAATAAAAAAATCAAATAAGATTTTATTTCAGAGTTTTTCGGTGTTTTATTTGAATTTAGGAAAAATGTATGTTTTTCAAAATTGCATTTAGGGCCCAAATAAATGTTCACCTTGTGCGGCTTGATTTGAGAAGCCCGTGAAAATTTATTTCGGAATTTTTGGAGTCCGTTTAGTATTTCTTATTATTTTTTTTCGAGCGGAATAATAATAATAAAAAACGAACCGACTTCGGGCCGTACCCGAGTGGTACACCGCCCGGGGGCAGCCTTTAAATAGCGCCGCCCCGAGCCGCCCCAGCCCATCAGCCCCGCCTCGATCCGTGCGCGCCGCCGGAGCCGCCGTCGCCGTCGCCGACGATCCCGCCGCCCGAGGTTCATCATGCCTCGTTTTCCGTGCCGAAAAAAGAGAAAAATAAATATTCAGCGTTTGGCGTTTTTCTTTTTCTCGGATTAAATCCACGATTTTTCTGATCGCGATTCCTGATCCGATTTTCGTTTTAGTTTAACTTTTCGCTCGTTTATCGGAATCAGGCGATTCAAGCGCCTAGGGATTCGTCTTGAAACCCTCTATCCGTTTAACCAACTTAAACAAGATTTTGCTACTCTAAAATTTGCCCTAGATCCAGATTACTAGAACGAAGTTGTTTTCTTTCGCAGTTTGTCTTTCGTTGTTTCGTTCGATTTGATTCTTTTTGCCAACCGGAGTTTTCAAGTTGAACCTTCTGGTTAGATCTCTTATTTGAGTTTTACCTATGCATTAGATGAGTACTTATTTTATGCTTGTTTGTTTGTCTGCGATAGAATACCCGGAGTGCGCCGCTTGTTACTTCGAATCGTTAGGTTTCGCGGATCATCAGCAAGGCAAGTAACACTTTGATCATACCTTTTCTACTACCCAGTTTTATTGCATTAGATCAATCCTCACACATTGCATGATTAGGATCTAATTAAATTGTGGGATGGGAAGTAGATGAGGTAGTACCTATTACTTGTTTATTTTCAAACCTTTGGGAGTTACATCTACGTTTGCTTATTATGCCATGCTATGCTAGTATACGTGGATTGGGTGAGTGATATCCATGACAGATGTGAGATTGTTAATTAATGGTTTATCTAAGGTGGCAACTTTAACACATATCTGGGTGGATTGAGGCACCAGGGTATTCCAGGACTTGCCTGTTTTTCTTTTGGACCGCCACCCAGGCCCAAAGGGATCATAAGACTATTCATACTAGAAACTTCCGTGTGCAGCCATAGGCTATTATGGGCTCTAGCATAGTTGACTAAGTCGTGCGAACTCTTACAGTGGTAGACTAGCAGATGTAGGGGATGTAGGTGGTATGGTCTACCCGATCGTAAGGTGCTAGCGCTTCTGAAACACTATGTCTCGGTCATCCGTCTTCTCAAACACCATGTAGTGCGAGAAACCAAACGGAGGCGATCGAGTCTTGTGGGGAAAAGTGCGCAAACCTCTGCAGAGTGTAATAAACTAATCATGGTTAGCCGTGTCCCCGGTTATGGACATCTTGAGTATCTAGTACCTGGATTATCATGTGAATCTCAACATGTTACTCTAAATTAATTTTGTTGGGTTATGTTTAATGATGATATTTAATTGGGATTGAGGATGCTGTCAACCATTCTCAATGTTTAACAACCACCATGATAGTAATTAAATTTTATTCCTTTGAAGTAGGGAAAAATTGGCTTTACACAAAACTGTAACCATAGAGCTTTCCACCAGCCAGATATGCATATAGTATAGCTATTTCATTCGATTACTCTCTATGTGTTACCTTGCCAGCATATTCCATGTGCTGACCCTTTTTCGGGCTGCAACGTTAATGTTGCAGACTTTTCAAACGATGATTAAGGAGTTTTTAGGTCGTGGTTCTATACTTAGTGATGCCGTTGGAGTTGATGGACTCGCTTATCTTCCAAGCCTTCCGCTGTTATCTTTATTAGATGGCTTTAAGCCATACTTATTGTAATGAGTTCTCTTTTGAGACACTCGATGTAATAAGTGTGTGATTGCTACTCTGCTATAAATCCTCCGAGTACTGTGTGGTGTTAGCATTACTAATACAGGGATGACACCGGAGCACAGAGATCAGATTGTTTGAGGTCTGGTCGCTACATTAACGCTGGCACCAAATAACAATTATTCAGGTCTAAAACCAATCCCAAAGGTAAATGTAGAGGTAGCGTGACAACGACGATCATATCGACTTTGGAACCATTTCCCACGCGCATCGTCACCTCGTCCTTAGCCTATCTTCATTTAATCTGTAGCCCCCGTTTCGAGTTGCAAATATGAGCAACAGAACCAGTATCAAATACCCAGGCGCTACTACGAGCATTAGTAAGGTACACATCAATAACATGTATATCAAATATAAATTCACTTTTCCATCCTTCTTATCCGCCAAAATATTTTGGGGCAGTTCCGCTTCAAGTGACCATTTCCTTTGCAGTAGAAGCACTCGGTTTCAGGCTTGGGTCTAGCTTTGGGCTACTTCATGGGAGTGGCAACTTGCTTGCCATTCTTCTTGAAGTTCCCTTTCTTTCCCTTGCCCTTTTACTTGAAACAAGTGGTCTTGTCAACCATCAACACTTGATGCTTTTCTTGATTTCTACCTTCGCCGGTTTCAGCATCACAAAGAGCTCAGGGAATCGTTTTTGTCATCCCTTGCATATTATAGTTCATCATGAAGTTCCAGTAACTTGATGATAGTGACACGAGAACTCTGTCAATCACTATCTTATCTGGAAGATTAACTCCCACTTGATTCAAGTGATTGTAGTACTTAGACATTCTGAGCACATGCTCACTGGTTGAGCTGTTCTCCTCCATCTTGTAGGCAAAATACTTGTCAGAGGTCTCATACCTCTCGACTCGGGCATGAGTCAGAAATACCAATTTCAGCTCTTGGAACATCTTGTATGCTCCTTGGCATTCAAAACATTTTTGAAGTCCCGGTTCTAAGCCGTAAAGCATGGCGCACTAAACTATCAAGTAGTCATCATACCGAGCTTGCCAATGTTCATAACGTCTGCATCTGCTCCTGCACTAGGTCCGTCATCTAGCGGTGCATCAAGGACATAATTCTTCTATGCAACAATGAAGATAATCCTCAGATCACGGACCCAGTCTGCATCATTGCTACTATCATCTTTCAACTTATTTTTCTCTAGGAACATATCAAATATAAAATATGGGAGCTATACGCGAGCTATTGATCTACAACATAGATATGAAAAAACTATCAGGACTAAGTTCATGATAAATTAAAGTTCAATTAATCATATTACTTAAGAACTCCCACTTAGATAAACATCCCTCTAGTCATCTAAATGATCACGTGATCCATATCAACTAAACCATGTCCGATCATCACGTGAGATGGAGTAGTTTTCAATGGTGAACATCACTATGTTGATCATATCTACTATATGATGCACGTTCAATCTTTCGGTCTTAGTGTTCTGAGGCCATATCTTCATATGCTAGGCTCGTCAAGTTTAACCCGAGTATTTTGCGTGTGCAAAACTGGCTTGCACCCGTTGTATGTGAACGTAGAGCTTATCACACCCGATCATGATGTGGTGTCTCGGCACGACGAATTGTAGCAATGGTGCATACTCAGGGAGAACACTTATACCTTGAAATTTAGTGAGAGATCATCTTATAATGCTACCGCCGTACTAAGCAAAATTAGATGCATAAAAGATAAACATCACATGCAATCAAAAAAAGTGATATGATATGGCCATCATCATCTTGTGCCTTTGATCTCCATCTCCAAAGCACTTTTATGATCACCATCGTCACCAGCTTGACACATTGATCTCCATCATAGCGTCGTTGTCGTCTCACCAACTATTGCTTCTATGACTATCGCTACCGCTTAGTGATAAAATAAAGCAATTACATGGCGATTGCATTTCATACAATAAAGCAACAACCATAAGGCTCCTGCCAGTTGCCGATAATGGTTACAAAACATGATCATCTCATACAACAATTTATATCTCATCACGTCTTGACCATATCACATCACAACATGTCGTGCAAAAACAAGTTAGACGCCCTCTACTTTGTTGTTGCACGTTTTACGTGGCTGCTACGGGCTTCTAGCAAGAACCTTTCTTACCTACGCATCGAAACCACAACGATTTTTCGTCAAGTGTGCTATTTTAACCTTCAACAAGGACCGAGCATAGTCAAACTCGATTCAACTAAAGTTGGAGAAACAGACACCCGCTAGCCACACGTGTGCGAAGCACGTCGGTAGAACCAGTCTCATGAACGCGGTCATGTAATGTCGGTCTGGGCCGCTTCATCCAACAATAGCGCCGAATCAAAGTAAGACGTTGTTGGTAAGCAGTATGAGTATTATCGCCCACAACTCTTTGTGTTCTACTTGTGCGTATAACATCTACGCATAGACGTGTCTTGGATGCCACTGTTGGGGAACACAGTATGTCAAAAAAATTCCTACAATCACGCAAGATCTATCTAGGAGATGCATAGCAACGAGAGGGCAGAGTGTGTCCACATACCCTCATAGACCGAAAGAGGAAGCGTTTAGTAATGCGGTTGATGTAGTCGAACATCTTCACGATCCAACCGATCCAAACATCGAACGTACGTCACCTCCGCGTTCAGCACACGTTCAGCTCGATGACGTCCCTCGATCTCTTGATCCAGTTGAGGACGAGGGAGAGTTCGTCAGCACGACGGCGTGGCGACGGTGATGATGAAGTTACCGGCGCAGGGCTTCGCCTACGCACTACGACGATATGATCGAGGTGTGTAACTATGGAGGGGGGCACTGCACACGGCTAAGAGAAGACTTGGTGTGCCTTTGGGGTGCCCCCTCCCACGTATATAAAGGGGGGAGGAGAGGTGGCCGACCCAAGGGGGCGTGCCATGGGGGGAGTCCTACTTGGACTCTCGGTCCAAGTAGGATTCGCCCCCCCCCCCCTTTCCTATGCCCACTAGGAGAAGGAGGGAAGGACTAGGAGGAGAGAAGGAAAGGGGGCCGCCCCCCAACCCTAGTCCAATTCGGTTTGGGCTTGGGGGGCGCGCGCCACCACCTGGCCGCTGCCTCCTCTCTCCACAAGGGCCCATGAAGGCCCATTAACTCCCCGGGGGGTTCCGATAACCCGCGGTGCTTCGGAAAATGCCCGAACCTTTCCGAAACTATTCCGATGTCCAAACATAACCTTCCAATATATCAATCTTTATGTCTCGACCATTTCGAGACTCCTTGTCATGTCCGTGATCTCATTCGGGACTCCGACCAAACTTCGGTTCATCAAATCACATAACTCATAATACAAATCGTCATCGAACGTTAAGCGTGGGAACCCTACGGGTTCGAGAACTATGTAGACATGACCAAGACACATCTCCGGTCAATAACCAATAGCGAAACCTGGATCCTCATATTGGCTCCTACATATTCTACGAAGATCTTTATCGGTCAAACCGCATAACAACATACGTTGTTCCCTTTGTCATAGGTATGTGCTACCTCTTGAGCATGCGTTGGTTTTCCCTTGAAGAGGAAAGGGTGATGCAGCAAAGCAGCGTAAGTATTTCCCTCAGTTTTTGAGAACCGAGGTATCAATCCAGTAGGAGACCACGCACAAGTCACCTCGTTCCTACACAAACAAATCAGAACCTCACAACCAACGCGATAAAATGGGTTGTCAATCCCTTCACGGCCACTTGCAAGAGTGAGATCTTATAGAGATAATAATAATAAGATAAATATTTTTGGTATGTTTATGATATAGATTGAAAGTAAAGATTGCAAAATAAACGGTGCTAGAAATAGCTAGTTGACAGAAGATTAATATGATGGAAGATAGACCCAGGGGTCATAGGTTTCACTAGTGGCTTCTCTCAAGATAGCATAAGTATTACGGTGGGTGAACAAATTACTGCCAAGCAATTGATAGAATTGAGCATAGTTATGAGAATATCTAGGTATGATCATGTATATAGGCATCACGTCCGTGACAAGTAGACCGACTCCTGCTTGCATCTACTACTATTACTCCACACATCGACCGCTATCTAGCATGCATCTAGAGTATTAAGTTCATAAGAATGGAGTAACGCTTTAAGAAAGATGACATGATGTAGAGGGATAAACTCATGCAATATGATATAAACCCCATCTTTTTATCCTCGATGGAAACAATACAATACGTGTCGTTTCCCCTACTGTCAGTGGGATCGAGCATTGCAAGATTGAACCCAAAGCTAAGCACTTCTCCCATTGCAAGAAAGATCAATCTAGTAGGCCAAACCAAACTGTAAATTCAAAGAGACTTGCAAAGATAACCAATCATACATAAAAGAATTCAGAAAAGATTCAAATATTGTTCATAGATAATCTTGATCATAAACCCACAATTCATTGGATCTCGACAAAAACACCGCAAAAGAAGATTACATCGGATAGATCTCCAAGAGAATCGAGGAGAACTTTGTATTGAGATCCAAAGAGAGATAAGAAGCCATCTAGCTAATAACTATGGACCCGAAGGTCTGAGGTAAACTACTCACACATCATCGGAGAGGCTATGGTGTTGATGTAGAAGCCCTCCGTGATCAATGCCCCCTCCAGCGGAGCACAGGAAAAGGCCCCAAGATGGGATCTCATGGTACAGAAGGTTGCGGCTGTGGAATTAGGTTTTCATGGTGCTCTTCGATGTTTTTAGGGTACGTAGGTATATATAGGAGGAATAAGTAGGTCGGTGGAGCCACGAGGGGCCCACGAGGGTGGAGGGCGCACCCAGGGGGGTAGGCACGCCCCTGCCTTGTGGCCTCCTCGTTGGTTGCTTGATGTCCACTCCAAGTCCTCTGGATCATGTTTGTTCCAAAAATCACGCTCCCAAAGGTTTCATTCAGTTTGGACTCCGTTTGATATTCTTTTTCTACGAAATACAGAAATAGGCAAAAAACAACAATTTGGGCTGGGCCTTCGGTTAATAGGTTAGTCCCAAAAATAATATAGAAGTGCATAAATAAGCCCACTAAACATCCAAAACAGAATATATAATAGCATGTAACAATCAAAAATTATAGATACGTTGGAGACGTATCAAGCATCCCCAAGCTTAATTCCTGCTCGTCCTCGAGTAGGCAAATGATAAAAACAGAATTTTTGATGTGGAATGCTTCCTAACATATTTCTCAATGTAATTTTCTTTATTGTGGCATGAATGTTCAGATCCGAAAGATTCAAGATAAAAGTTTAATATTAACATAAATATAATAATACTTCAAGCATACTAACTAAGCAATCATGTCTTCTCAAAATAACATGGCCAAAGAAAGTTCATCCCTACAAAATTATATAGTTTGGTCATGCTCCATTTTCGTCACACAAGAATGCTCTCATCATGCACAACCCCGATGACAAGCCAAGCAATTGTTTCATACTTTAGTAATCTCAAACTTTTTCAACTTTCACGCAATACATGAACGTGAGCCATGGACATAGCACTATGGGTGGAATAAAATATAGTGATGGGGGTTATGTGGAGAAGACAAAAAAGATAAAGTCTCACATTGACGCGGCTAATCAATGGGCTAGGGAGATGCCCATCAATTGATGTCAATGCAAGGAGTAGCGATTGCCATGCAGTGGGTGCACTAGAGCTATAAATGTATGAAAGCTCAACAAAAGAAACTAAGTGGGTGTGCATCCAACTTGCTTGGTCACGAAGACCTAGGGTACTTGAGGAGGCCCATTGTTGGAATATACAAGCCAAGTTCTATAATGAAAAATTCCCACCAGTATATGAAAATGACAAAACAAGAGACTCTCTATCATAAAGATCATGGTGCTACTTTGAAGCACAAGTGTGGAAAAAAGGATAGTAGCATTGCCCCTTTTTATTTTTATTTATATTTTTTGGCCTTTTTTTATTTGTCCTTTTTTGGGACAATGCTCTATTAATGATGATCATCACACTTCTATTTATTTACAACTCAATGAATACAACTCGATACTAGAACAAGATATGACTCTATATGAATTCCTCCGGCGGTGTACCAGGATGTGCAATGACTCATGAGTGACATGTATGAAATAATTATGAATGGTGGCTTTGCCAAAAAATACGATGTCAACTACATGATCATGCAAGGCAATATGATAATGATGATGCATGTCATAATAAACGAAACGGTGGAAAGTTGCATGGCAATATATCTCGGAATGGCTATGGAAATGCCATAATAGGTAGGTATGGTGGCTGTTTTGAGGAAGATATAAGGAGGTTTATCTGTGAAAGAGTGTATCGTATCACGGGGTTTGGATGCACAAGCGAAGTTTGCACCAACTCTCGAGGTGAGAAAGGGCAATGCACGGTACCGAAGTGGCTAGCAATGATGGAAGGGTGAGAGTGCATATAATCCATGGACTCAACATTAGTCATAAAGAACTCACATACTTATTGCAAAAATCTACAAGTCATCAAAAACCAAGTATTACGCGCATGCTCCTAGGTGGATATAATCCATGGACTCGACATTAGTCATAAAGAACTCACATACTTATTGCAAAAATCTACAAGTCATCAAAAACCAAGTATTACACACATGCTCCTAGGGGGATAGATTGGTAGGAAAAGACCATCGCTCGTCCCTGGCCGCCACTCATAAGGAAAATAATCAAATAACACCTCATGTTTCAAATTTGTTACACAACGTTTACCATACGTGAATGCTACGGGACTTGCAAACTTCAACACAAGTATTTTTCAAATTCACAACTACTCAACTAGCACAACCTTAGTATCACTATCTCCATATCTCAAAACAATCATCAAGTGTCAAACTTCTCATAGTATTCAATGCACTTATATGAAAGTTTTCTATTATTCCTAAAAGCAAATTACCATGCTGTTATAAAGGACTCTCAAAATAATATAAGTGAAGCATGAGAGATCAGTTTCTATAAAATGAAACCACCACCGTGCTCTAAAAGATATAAGTGAAGCACTAGAGCAAAAACTATATAGCTCAAAAGATACAAGTGAAGCACATAGAGTATTCTAATAAATTCCGATTCATGTGTGTATCTCTCAAAAGGTGTGTACAGCAAGGATGATTGTGGTAAACTAAAAAGGAAAGACTCAAATCATACAATACGCTCCAAGCAAAACACATACCATGTGGTGAATAAAAATATAGCTCCAAGTAAAGTTACCGATAGACGAAGACAAAAGAGGGGATGCCTTCTGGGGCATCCCCAAGCTTAGGATTTTTGGTGTCCTTGGATTTTACCTTGGGGTGCCTTGGTCATCCCCAAGCTTAGGCTCTTGCCACTCCTTGTTCCATAATCCGTCAAATCTTTACCCAAAACTTGAAAACTTCACAACACAAAACTTAACAGAAAATCTCGTGAGCTCCGTTAGCGAAAGAAAACAAAACACCACTTCAAGGTACTGTAATGAACTCATTCTTTATTTATATTGGTGTTAAACCTACTGTATTCCAACTTCTCTATGGTTTATAAACTCCATTACTAGCCATAGATTCATCAAAATAAGCAAACAACACACGAAAAACAGAATCTGTCAAAAACAGAACAGTCTATAGTAATCCGTAACTAACGCAAACTTCTGGAACCCCAAAAATTCTAAAATAAATTTATGGACGCGAGGAATTTATATATTAATAATCTTAAAAAATAATTAACTAAATAGCGCTCTCCAATAAAAATGGTAGCAATTCTTGTGAGTGCTAAAGTTTCTGTTTTTTACAGCAAGATCGAAAAGACTTTCCCCAAGTCTTCCCAACTGTTCTACTTGGCACAAACACTAATTAAACACAAAAAACACAACCAAAATAGAGGATATATAAATTATTTATTACTAAACAGGAACAAAAAGCAAGGAACAAAAATAAAATTGGGTTGCCTCCCAACAAGCGCTATCGTTTAACGCCCCTAGCTAGGCATAAGATTTCAACGATGCTCACACGAAAGACAAGAATTGAAGCACAAAGAGAGCATCATAAAGCATATGAAAAACACATCTAAGTCTAACATAGATCCTATGCATAGGCATCTTATAGGCAAACAAATTATCATAGCAAGCAAAAACTAGCATATGCAAGGAAGAGGAAAGAAACAATAGCAATCTCAACATAACAAGAGGTAATTTAGTAACATGAAAATTTCTACAACCATATTTTCCTCTCTCATAATAATTACATGTGGGATCATAAGAAAATTCAACAAAATATCTATCACATAAAATTTTCCAACACGATCCACATGCATGCAAAGTTGACACTCTTCCAAAATAGTGGGATTAATATTAACTAAAGTCATGACCTCTCCAAACCCACTTTTATCAAAAATTTCATAAGATTGGACATTCTCCAAATATGTGGGATATAAATTTGACACTCTTCCAAACCCACTTTCAATAATATTGCAAACACTATTATCAATCTCATATTCACCATGGGGATTAAATAAATTTTCAAGATCAAAAGAAGAATCACCCCAATCATGATCATTGCAACAAGTAGTGGACAAAGCAAAACTAGCATCCCCAAGCTTGAGGTTTTGCATATCATTAACACAATTGGCATTAAGAAAATTTATGATAACATCATTGCAATCATGCTTTTCATCGAAGGAACTATCAAGTATGGGTGCAATAGCAACAATCTCATGTTTATCATAAGGAACTATAGCAAACTCATCTTCATAAATATTGGCATCATGGCCACAAGAATAGCAAGCATCATGTTCATCAAGGGACATTTCAATCAAATCATCAAAATCATAATTATCTAGAGATTCATGCATATCATTATTTTCTTCCCAAGCAACAGTCATTTTTTCAATAAATTCTTTGACATAGACATTATGAGCATAGTTTTCATAGCAATATTTAAGTATGTCAAAATTTTCAGATTCGTAGAGCGTAACATCATACTTTTCAATTAAAGAAGCAACTTCATAAGCACCCTTAAAAGCAACAAATTCTTCAATTTGTTCGATATCGTAGTAACTATAAACACCCTTTGCATAAGAAGATAATATTTCATTTTCATTAAACTCACATAGGTAGGGAAGGTGTTTTTTAGGGTTCTTAGAGCAACAAGTAAAATCACAAATTTCACAAAGATTCCAAGCATAACACAACACTCTGTTTATTTGATCCCATAAGAGTTTCCCTTTTTCAGACAAATGGTGACGCACAAAATGAGCATGCTCATCTAAAGATTTCCCATCAACTAGGCTAGTTGGGGTTTCAACACGAGCGCATAAGGACCGAAGAAGATCCAAGTAGAACATTTTAAGCGGATCCATATCAATAGATTTTTAGCAAGCAAAGATGCAGGCAAATGAAAGGCACATGGAAACACAAACAAAGATACATACGGGAAGGAGGCGAACAGAAAAGAGGGCGAATAAAATGGCAAGGGTGAAGTGGGGGAGAGGAAAACGAGAGGAAAATGGCAAATAATGTAACACGAGGGATAAGAGTTGTGATGGGTACTTGGTACGTGTTGGCTTGGCGTAGATCTCCCCGGCAGCGGCGCCAGAAATCCTTCTTGCTACCTCTTGAGCATGCGTTGGTTTTCCCTTGAAGAGGAAAGGGTGATGCGGCAAAGCAGCGTAAGTATTTTCCTCAGTTTTTGAGAACCAAGGTATCAATCCAGTATGAGACCACACGCAAGTCACCTCGTACCTACACAAACAAATAAGAACCTCGCAACCAACGCAATAAAGGGGTTGTCAATCCCTTCATAGCCACTTGCAAGAGTTAGATCTGATAGAGACAATGATAATAAGATAAATATTTTTGGTATTTTTATGACATAGATTGAAAGTAAGGATTGCAAAATAAACGGTGCCAGAAATAGCTAGTTGACGGAATATTAATATGATGGAAGATAGACCCGGGGGCCATAGGTTTCACTAGTGGCTTCTCTCAAGATAGCATAAGTATTACGGTGGGTGAACAAATTACTGTCGAGCAATTGATAGAATTGAGCATAGTTATGAGAATATCTAGGTATGATCATGTATATAGGCATCACTTACGTGACAAGTAGACCAACTCCTGCCTGCATCTAGTACTATTACTCCACACATTGACCGCTGTCCAACATGCATCTAGAGTATTAAGTTCATAAGAACGGAGTAACGCTTTAAGCAAGATGACTTGATGTAGAGGGATAAACTCATGCAATATGATATAAACCCCATCTTTTTATCCTCGATGGAAACAATACAATACGTGTCATTTCCCCTAATGTCACTAGTATAGAGCACCGCAAGATTGAACCCAATGCTAAGCACTTCTCCCGTTGCAAGAAAGATCAATCTAGTAGGCCAAACCAAACTAAAAATTCGAAGAGACTTGCAAAGATAACCAATCATACATAAAAGAATTCAGAGAAGATTCAAATATTGTTCATAGATAATCTTGATCATAAACCCACAATTCATCGGATCTCGACAAACACACCGCAAAAGAAGATTACATTGAATAGATGTCCAAGAGAATCGAGGAGAACTTTGTATTGAGATCCAAAGAGAGAGAAGAAGCCATCTAGCTAATAACTGTGGACCCGAAGGTCTGAGGTAAACTACTCACGCATCATCTAAGAGGCTATGGTGTTGATGTAGAAGCCCTCCGTGATCAAAGCGCCCTCCGACGGAGCGCTAGAAAAGGCCCCAAGATGGGATCTCACGGGTATAGAAGGTTGCGGCGGTGGAATTAGGTTTTCGTGGTGCTCTTAGATGTTTTTAGGGTACGTAGGTATATATAGGAGGAAGAAGTAGGTCAGTGGAGCCACGAGGGACCCACGAGGGTGGAGGGCGCACCCAGGGGGGGTAGGCGCGCCCCCAGCCTCGTGGCCTCCTCGTTAGTTTCTTGACGTCCACTCCAAGTCCTCTGGATCACATTTGTTCCAAAAATCACGCTCCCGAAGGTTTCATTCCGTTTGGACTCCGTTTGATATTCTTTTTCTGCGAAACACTGAAATAGGCAAAAACAACAATTTGGGTTGGGCCTCCCGTTAATAGGTTAGTCCCAAAAATAATATAAAAGTGTATAAATAAGCCCATTAGACATCCAAAACAGAATATATAATAGGATGGAACCATAAAAAATTATAGATACGTTGGAGACGTATTAGTATGTTTCTTGCCCCTTCCTTCCCCCTTCCCCCTCCTAGTTGGACTAGGAAAGGGGGAGTCCTACTCCTACTAGGAGGAGGACGCCTCCCCTCCTTGGCGCGGTCCAAGGGCCGGCCGACCTCCCCCTTGCTCCTATATATACGGGGGCAGGGGGCACCCTAGAACACACAAGTTGATCATTGATCCCTTAGCCGTGTGCGGTGCCCCCCTCAACCATAATCCACCTCAGTCATATCGTCGTAGTACGTAGGCGAAGCCCTGCGCCGGTAGCTTCATCATCACCGCCATCATGCTGTTATGCTGAGGAAGCTCTCCCTCGACACTCAGCTAGATCGAGAGTTCATGGGACGTCACTGAGCTGTAAGTGTGCAGATCACGGAGGTGCCGTACTTTAGTACTAGGATCGATCGGATCGTGAAGACGCACGACTACATCAACCGCATTGTTATAATGCTTCCGCTTACGGTCTATGAGGGTATGTGGACAACACTCTTCCCCTCTCGTTGCTATGCATCACCATCATAGATCTTGCGTGTGCGTAGGATTTTTTTTTGAAATTATTGCGCTCCCCAACAGTGGTATTAGAGCCAGGTCTATGCGTAGATGTTATATGCATGAGTAGAACACAAAGGAGTTGTGGGCGTGGGTATATACATATTGCTTGCCATCACTAGTTGATTCTTGATTCAACGGTATTGTTGGATGAAGCGGCTCAGACCGACATTACGCGTACGCTTATGCGATATTGGTTCTACCGACGTGCTTCGCACACAGGTGGCTGGTGGGTGTCAGTTTCTCCGGCTTTAGTTGAACAGGATTCAATGAACAGGGTTCTTTCTGAAGATCAAAAAGCAATCACTATACCGCGTTGTGGTTTTTGATGCGTAGGTAAGAACGGTTCTTGCTCAGCCCATAGCAGCCATGTAAAACTTGCAACAACAAAGTAGAGGACGTCTAACTTGTTTTTGTAGGGCATGTTTGTTGGGGAACGTAGTAATTTCAAAAACTTTCCTACACACACGCAAGATCATGGTGATGCATAGCAAGGAGAGGGGAGAGTGTTGTCTAGGTACCCTTGTAGACCGGCAACGGAAGTGTTGACACAACGTAGAGGAAGTAATCGTACGTCTTCCCGATCTGACCGATCCAAGTACCGAACGTACGGCACCTCCGAGTTCTGCACACGTTCAGCTCGATGACGATCCCCGGACTCCGATCCAGCAAAGTGTCGGGGAAGAGTTCCGTCAGCACGACGGCGTGGTGACGATCTTGATGTTCTACCGTCGCAGGGCTTCGCCTAAGCACCGCTACAATATTATCGAGGATTATGGTGGAGGGGGGCACCGCACACGGCTAAGAGAACGATCATGAAGATCAACTTGTGTGTCCAGAGGTGCCCCCCTGCCCCCGTATATAAAGGAGCAAGGGGGGGGGGGTGCGGCCGGCCCTAGGAGGAGGCGCGCAAGAGGAGTCTTACTCCTACCGGGAGTAGGACTCCCCCTTTCCCTAGTTGGATTAGGACTTGGGGGGAAGGAAGAGAGGGGGGAAAGGAAAGGGGGGGGGGCGCCGCCCCCCTCCTTGTCCAATTCGGACTGGGGGGGGAGGGGCGCGCGGCAGCCCCTAGGCCTCCTCTCTTCTTTCTCCACTAGGCTCATTAAGGCCCATTAGGTTACCGGGGGGTTCCAGTAACCTCCCGGTACTCCAGTAAAATGCCGTTTTCACTCGGAACACTTCCGATGTCCAAACATAGGCTTCCAATATATCAATCTTTATGTCTCAACCATTTCGAGACTCCTCATCATGTCCGTGATCACATCCGGGACTCCGAACAAACTTCGGTACATCAAAATATATAAACTCATAATGAAACTGTCATCATAACGTTAAGCGTGCGGACCCTACGGGTTCGAGAACAATGTAGACATGACCGAGACATGTCTCCGGTCAATAACCAATAGCGGAACCTGGATGCTCATATTGCCTCCTACATATTCTACGAAGATCTTTATCGGTCAGACCGCATAACAACATACGTTGTTCCCTTTGTCATCGGTATGTTACTTGCCCGAGATTCGATCGTCGGTATCTCAATACCTAGTTCAATCTCATTACTGGCAAGTCTCTTTACTCGTTTCATAATACATCATCTCGCAACTAACTCATTAGTTGCAAGGCTTGCAAGGCTTATGTGATGTGCATTACCGAGAGGGCCTAGAGATACCTCTCCGACAATCGGAGTGACAAATCCTAATCTCAAAATACGCCAACCCAACATGTACCTTTGGAGACACCTGCAGAGCTCCTTTATAATCACCCAGTTACGTTGTGACGTTTGGTAGCACATAAAGTGTTCCTCTGGCAAACGGGAGTTGCATAATCTCATAGTCATAGGAATATGTATAAGTCATGAAGAAAGCAATAACAACATACTAAACGATCGGGTGCTAAGCTAATGGAATGGGTCATGTCAATCACATCATTCTCCTAATGATGTGATCCCATTAATCAAATGACAACTCATGTCTATGGTTAGGAAACATAACCATCTTTGATCAACAAGGTAGTCAAGTAGAGGCATACTAGTGACACTGTGTTTGTCTATGTATTCACACATGTATTATGTTTCCGGTTAATACAATTCTAGCATGAATAATAAACATTTATCATGATATAAGGAAATAAATAATAACTTTATTATTGCCTCTAGGGCATATTTCCTTCAGTCTCCCACTTGCACTAGAGTCAATAATCTAGATTACACAGTAATGATTCTAACACCCATGGAGCTTTGGTGCTGATCATGTTTTGCTCGTGGAAGAGGCTTAGTCAATGGGTCTGCTACATTCAGATCCATATGTATCTTGCAAATCTCTATGTCTCCCACCTGGACTAGATCCCGGATGGAATTGAAGCGTCTTTTGATGTGCTTGTTTCTCTTGTGAAATCTGGATTCCTTTGCCAAGGCAATTGCACGAGTATTGTCACAAGAGATTTTCATTGGTCCCGATGCACTAGGGATGACACCTATATCAGATATGAACTCCTTCATCCAGACTCCTTCGTTTGTTGCTTCTGAAGGAGCTATGTACTCCGCTTCACATGTAGATCCCGCCACAACGCTTTGTTTAGAACTGCACCAACTGACAGCTCCACCGTTTAATGTAAACACGTATCCGGTTTGCGATTTAGAATCGTCGTGATCAGTGTCAAAGCTTGCATCAACGTAACCATTTACGATGAGCTCTTTGTCACCTCCATATACGAGAAACATATCCTTAGTCCTTTTCAGGTATTTCAGGATGTTCTTGACCGATGTCCAGTGATCCACTCCCAGATTACTTTGGTATCTCCCTGCTAGACTTATAGCAAGACATACATCAGGTCTGGTACACAGCATTGCATACATGATAGAGCCTATGGCTGAAGCATAGGGAACATCTTTCATTTTCTCTCTATCTTCTGCAGTGGTCGGGCATTGAGTCTTACTCAATTTCACACCTTGTAACATAGGCAAGAATCCTTTCTTTGCTTGATCCATTTTGAACTTCTTCGAAATTTTGTCAAGGTATGTGCTTTGTGAAAGTCCAATTAAGCGTTTTGATCTATCTCTATAGATCTTAATGCCCAATATGTAAGCAGCTTCACCGAGGTCTTTCATTGAAAAACTCTTATTCAAGTATCCCTTTATGCTATCCAGAAATTCTATATCATTTCCGATTAGTAATATGTCATCTACATATAATATCAGAAATGCTACAGAGCTCCCACTCACTTTCTTGTAAATACAGGCTTCTCCAAAAGTCTATACAAAACCAAATGCTTTGATCACAGTATCAAAGCGTTTATTCCAACTCCGAGAGGCTTGCACCAGTCCATAAATGGATCGCTGGAGCTTGCACACTTTGTTAGCTCCCTTTGGATCGACAAAACCTTCTGGCTGCATCATATACAACTCTTCTTCCAGAAATCCATTCAGGAATGCAGTTTTGACATCCATCTGCCAAATTTCATAATCATAAAATGAGGCAATTGCTAACATGATTCGGACAGACTTAAGCATCGCTATGGGTGAGAAGGTCTCATCATAGTCAATCCCTTGAACTTGTCGAAAACCTTTTGCGACAAGTCGAGCTTTGTAGACAGTAACATTACCGTGAGCGTCAGTCTTCTTCTTGAAGATCCATTTATTCTCAATTGCTTGCCGATCTTTGGGCAAGTCAACCAAAGTCCATACTTTGTTCTCATACATGGATCCCATCTCAGATTTCATGGCTTCAAGCCATTTTGCGGAATCTGGGCTCACCATCGCTTCTCCATAGTTTGTAGGTTCATCATGATCTAGTAGCATGACTTCGAGAACAGGGTATTTGATATACATGTTATTGATGTGTACCTTACTAATACTCGCAGTAGCGCCTGGGTATTTGAAACTGGTTCTGTTGCTAATATTTGCAACTCGAAACAGGGGCTATAGATTAAGTGAAGATTGGCTAAGGACGAGGTAACGATGCACGTGGGAAATGGTTCCAAAGTCGATGTGATCGCCGTCAGCACGCTACCTCTACATCTACGTTTGGGATTAGTTTTAGACCTAAATAATTGTTATTTGGTGCCAGCGTTGAGCATGAACATTATATGCGCATCTTGTTTGATGCGAGACAGTTATTCATTTAAATCAAAGAATAACGGTTGATCTATTTATATGAGTAATATCTTTTATGGTCATGCTCCCTTGATGAGTGGTCTATTTTTACTAAATCTTGAAAGTAGTGATACACATGTTCATAGTATTGCAGCCAAAAGATGCAAAGTTGATAATGATAGTGCAACTTATTTGTGGCACTGCCGTTTGGGTCATATTGGTGTAAAGCGCATGAAGAAACTCCATTCTGATGGCCTTATGGAATCACTTGATTATGAATCACTTGGTACTTGCGAACCATGCCTCATGGGCAAGATGACTAAACCTCCATTCTCCGGAACAATGTAGCGAACAACAGAGTTATTGTAAATCATACATACTGATGTATGTGGTCCAATGAACATTGAGGCTCACAGCAGATACCATTATTTTCTCACCTTCACAGATGATTTGAGCAGATATTGGTATATCTACTTATGAAACATAAATATGTAACATTTGAAAAGTTCAAAGAATTTCAGAGTGAAGTGGAAAATCATCGTAACAAGAAAATAAAGTTTCTATGATCTGATCATGGAGGAGAATATTCGAGTTACTAGTTTGGTCTTTATTTGAAACAATGCGGAATAGTTTCGCAACTCACGCCACCCGGAACACCACAGCGTAATGGTGTGCCCGAATGTCGTAATCGTACTTTACTAGACATGGTGCGATCTATGATGTCTCTTACTGATTTACCGCTATCATTTTGGGGTTATGCTTTAGAGACGGCTGCATTCACGTTAAATAGGGCACCATCTAAATCCGTTGAGACGACACCTTATGAACTGTGGTTTGGCAAGAAAACCAAGTTGTCGTTTCTTAAAGTTTGGGGCTGCGATGCTTATGTGAAGAAGCTTCAACCTGATAAGCTCAAACCCAAATCGTAGAAATGTGTCTACATAGGATACCCAAAGGAGACTGTTGGGTACACCTTCTATCACAGATCCGAAGGCAAGATATTCATTG
Organism: Triticum monococcum; assembly: GCA_034509565.1. Lineage (NCBI taxonomy): Eukaryota > Viridiplantae > Streptophyta > Magnoliopsida > Poales > Poaceae > Triticum > Triticum monococcum. The sequence goes on from CM067846.1 coordinate 518,595,702, forward strand.
CTAAGAATGTATCCTTTCTAGAGAAGGAGTTTCTCTCGAAAGAAGTGAGTGGGAGGAAAGTAGAACTTGATGAGGTAATTGTACATGCTCCCTTATTGGAAAGTAGTTCATCACTGAAATCAGTTCCAGTGATTCCTACACCAGTAAGTGAGGAAGCTAATGATGATGACCATGAAACTTCTGATCAAGTTACTACCGAACCTCGTAGGTCAACCAGAGTAAGATCCGCACCACAGTGGTACGGTAATCCTGTTCTTGAGGTCATGTTACTTCACCATGACGAACCTACGAACTATGAGGAAGCGATGATGAGCCGAGATTCCGCAAAATGGCTTGAGGCCATGAAATCTGAGATGGGATCCATGTATGAGAACAAAGTATGGACTTTGGTTGACTTGCCCGATGATCGGCAGGCCATAGAGAATAAATGGATCTTCAAGAAGAAGACTGACGCTGACGGTAATGTTACTGTCTACAAAGCTTGACTTATTGCAAAAGGTTTTCGGCAAGTTCAAGGAGTTGACTACGATGAGACCTTCTCACCCGTAGCTATGCTTAAGTCCTTCCGAATCATGTTAGCAATTGCCGCATTTTATGATTATGAAATTTGGCAAATGGATGTCAAAACTGCATTCTTTAATGGATATCTTAAAGAAGAGTTGTATATGATGGAACCAGAAGGTTTTTTTGATCCAAAAGGTGCTAACAAAGTGTGCAAGCCTCTCGGAGTTGGAATATAAACTTTGATAGTGTGATCAAAGCATATGGCTTTATACAAACTTTTGGAGAAGTCTGTATTTACAAGAAAGTGAGTGGGAGCTCTATAGCATTTCTGATATTATATGTAGATGACATATTGTTGATCGGAAATGATACGGAATTTCTGAATAGCATAAAAGGATACTTGAATAAGAATTTTTCAATGAAATACCTCAGTGAAGCTGCTTATATCTTGGGCATCAAGATCTATAGAGATAGATCAAGACGCTTAATTGGACTTTCACAAAGCACATACCTTGATAAAGTTTTGAAGAAGTTCAAAATTGATCAGGCAAAGAAAGGGTTATTGCCTGTGTTACAAGGTGTGAAGATAGAGAGAAAATGAAACTCATTCCCTATGCTTCAGCCATAGGTTCTATCATGTATGCAATGCTGTGTACCAGACCTGATGTGTGCCTTGCTATTAGTTTAGGAGGGACGTACCAAAGTAGTCCATGAATGGATCACTGGACAGCAGTCAAGAACATCCTGAAATACCTGAAAAGGACTCAGGATATGTTTCTCATATATGGAGGTGACAAAGAGCTCGTCGTAAATGGTTACGTTGATGCAAGCTTTGACACTGATCCGGATGACTCTAAGTCACAAATCGGATACATGTTTTTATTAAATGGCGGAGCTGTCAGTTGGTGCAGTTCCAAGCAGAGCGTCGTGGCGGGATCTACATGTGAAGTGGAGTACATAGCTGCTTCTCAAGCAGCAAATGAAGGAGTCAGGATGAAGGAGTTCATATCCAATCTAGGTGTCATACCGTGTGCATCGGGTCCAATGAGAATCTTTTGTGACAATACTGGTGCAATTGCCTTGGCAAAGGAATCCAGATTTCACAAGAGAACCAAGCACATCAAGAGAAACTTCAATTCCATCCACGATCAAGTCAAGGAGGGAGACATAGAGATTTGCAAGATACATACGGATCCTAATGTTGTAGACCCATTGACTAAGCCTCTCTCACGAGCAAAACATGATCAGCACCAAGACTCCATGGGTGTTAGAATCATTACAATGTAATCTAGATTATTGACTCTAGTGCAAGTGGGAGACTGAAGGAAATATGCCCTAGAGGCAATAATAAAGTTGTTATTTATGTTTCCTTATATCATGATAAATGTTTATTATTCATGCTAGAATTGTATTAACCGGAAACTTAGTACATGTGTGAATACATAGACAAACAGAATGTCACTAGTATGCCTCTACTTAACTAGCTCGTTGAATCAATGATGGTTATGTTTCCAAACCATAGACATGAGTTTTCATTTGATTAACGGGATCACATCATTAGAGAAACTTGACCCATCCGTTAGCTTAGCACGATGATCGTTTAGTTTGTTGCTATTGCTTTCTCCATGACTTATACATGTTCCTATGACTATGAGATCATGCAACTCCCGAATACCGGAGGAACACTTAGTGTGCTATCAAACGCCACAATGTAACTGGGTGACTATAAAGATACTCTACAGGTGTCTCCGATGGTGTTTGTTGAGTTGGCATAGATCGAGATTAGGATTTGTCACTCCGAGTATTGGAGAGGTATCTCTGGGCCCTCTCGGTAATGCACATCACTATAAGACTTGCAAGCAATGTGACTAATGAGTTAGTTATAGGATCATGCATTATGGAACGAGTAAAGAGACTTGCCGGTAACGTGATTGAACTAGGTATTGAGATATCGACGATCGAATCTCGGGCAAGTAACATACCGATGACAAAGGGAACAACATATGTTGTTGTGCAGTTTGACCGATAAAGATCTTCATAGAATATGTGGGAGCCAATATGAACATCCAGGTTCCACTATTGGTTATTGACCGGAGACGTGTCTCGGTTATGTCTACATAGTTCTCATACCCATAGGGTCCGCACGCTTAATGTTTGGTGACGACCGGTATTATGAGTTTATGTGTTTTGATGTACCGAAGATAGTTCGGTGTCCCGGATGTGATCACAGACATGATGAGGAGTATCGAAATGGTTGAGACATAAATATTGATATATTGGACAGCTATATTCAGACACCGGAAGTGTTCCGGGTGATTTCTGAGAGAACCGGAGTGCCGGAGGGTTACCGGACCCCCCCCCCCCCCCGGGAACAAATGGGCCACATGGGCCTTAGTGGAGAGAGAGGGCCGGCCAAGGCAGGTCCGCGCGCCCCTCCCCCTCTAGTCCGAATTGGACTAGGGAAGGGGGCGCTCTTCTTTACTTCTCCCTTCTCCTCTCCTTCCTTCCCCCTTCCTCCTCCTAGTTGGACTAGGAAAGGGGGAGTCCTACACCTACTAGGAGGAGGACTCCTCCCCTCCTTGGCGCGCCCCGAGGGCCGGCCGGCCTCCCCCCTTGCTCCTTTATATACGGGGGCAGGGGGCACCCTAGAACACACAAGTTGATCATTGATCCCCTAGCCGTGTGCGGTGCCCCCTCCACCATAATCCACCTCGGTCATATAGTTGTAGTGCTTAGGCGAAGCCCTGCGCCGATAGCTTCATCATCACCATCATCACGCCGTCGTGCCAACGAAGCTCTCCCTCGACACTCAGCTGGATAGAGAGTTCGTGGGACGTCACTGAGCCGAACGTGTGCATATCATGGAGGTGCCGTACTTTAGGTACTAGGATCGCTCAGAACGTGAAGACGTACGACTACATCAACCGCATTGTCATAACGCTCGCGCTTACGGTCTACGAGGGTACGTGGACAACACTCTTCCCCTCTCGTTGCTATGCATCACCATGATAGATCTTGCGTGTGCCTAGGATTTTTTTTGAAATTACCGCGTTCCCCAACAGTGTCTCAGTCATGTCTCCATAGTTCTCGAACCTGTAGGGTCCGCACGCTTAACATTCAGTGACGATTTGTATTATGAGTTATGTGTTTTTGGGGACTGAAGTTTGTTCGGAGTCCCGGATGAGATCACAGACATGACGAGGAGTCTCGAAATGGTCTAGAGGTAAAGATTGATATATTGGAAGGTAGTATTCGGACACCGGAAGGGTTCCAGAGTGTATCAGGTACACACCGGAGTACCGAGGGGTTACCGGAACCCCCCGGGGAAAGATATGGGACATATGGGCCATTGCAGGGAGGCTATCCAGCCCACAAGGGGCTGGTGCGCCCCCCACAAGGGAGGAGGCCTAATTGGTTTAGGGAAGAGGGCGCCACCCCCCTTTCCTTCTCCTACTCCCTCTCCCCCCTTTCCACCTCCATGAGAAGGAAAAGAGGGGGGGGGGGCGAATCCTACTAGGACTAGGAATCCTAGTAGGACTCCCCCTTATGGCGCGCCCCCTAGGGTCGGCCTCCTCCCTCTCCCTCCTTTATATACGTGGGCAGGACACCCCTTGGAGACACAACAATTATTTTTAGCCATGTGTGGTGCCCCCTCCACAGTTTATTCCTCCAGCCATAGCGTCGTAGTGCTTAGGCGAAGCCCTGCGCAGATCACATCACCGTCACCGTCACCACGCCTTCGTGCTGACGGAACTCTCCCTCAACCCTCTGCTGGATCAAGAGTTCGAGGGACGTCATCAAGCTGAATGTATGCTGAACTCGGAGGTGTCGTACGCTCAGTGCTAGATCGGTTGGATCTTGAAGATGTTCGACTACATCAATCAAGTTAAACTAATGCTTCCGCTTTCGGTCTACCAGGGTACGTGGACACACTCTCCCCTCTCATTGCTATACATCTCCTAGATAGATCTTGCGTGATCGTAGGATTTTTTTCAAATTGCATGCTACGTTCCCCAACAGTTAGTTCTATTCAAATCATGCAAATTAGAGTCCAAAACAAGGGAAAAAGATTTTGAAAACGTAGATACAATGGAGACGTATCAATGACATGATGTAGACAAGATAAACTCACGGATGAAATACATCCCATCTTGTTACCATTAATAGCAATGATACATGCGTGTCATGTCTCTTTCTGTCACTGAGATTGAGCATCGCAAGGTCGAACCCATCACAAAGCACCTCTTCCCATGGCAAGATAAATCAATTTAGTTGGCCAAACCAAACCAATAAATCAGAGAAGAAATACAAGGCTATAACAAACATGCATAAAAGAGTTCACTGAAAACTCAAAAAATATTCATGGATAGATCTGATCATAAACTCACAATTCATCGGATCCCAACAAACACACCGCAAAAAGTTATTACATCAAATAGATCTCCGAGAACATTGTTGTATTGAAGATCAAAAAGAGAGAAGAACCCATCTAGCTACTAACTATGGACCCATAGGTTTGTGGTAAACTACTCACGCATCATCAGAGGGGCGGCAAGGATGATAAAGAACCCCTCCGTGACCGTTCCCGCCTCTGGCGAAGTGCCAAAAAAGGCCTCTAGATTGGATCTCGCGGTTCTGGAACTTGTGGCGGCGGAAAAAGTATTTCGTGGACTCCCCTGAGGGTTTTGGTATTTTAGAGTATTTATAGAGGTGGAGGTAGGTCAAAACGATGCCTGTGGGCCCCACTACCCACCAGGCTGCGCTAGAGGCCCCTGACACGCCCTGGTGCCTAGTGGGCCCCACATCCATCTTCTCGTGGCCTCGAGAAGCTTCTAGGGTCTTTTATCACCATAAAAAATCTCTAAAAAGTTTCGTGGCATGTGGACTTCATTTGGTATTGATATCCCGCAAAGTAAAAAACAAGCAAAAAAACAACAACTAGCACTGGGCACTAAGTTAATAGGCTAGTCTGAAAAAATGATGTAAAGTTGCTTGTAATTGTATATAAAACATTGAAGATTGATAATATAATTGCATGGAACAATAAAAAAATTATAGATACATTGGAGACGTATCAGTAGCCTGCTGTGCCTTGGACAAAATCACAATAGATTCTGGACTAAAGGCTTCCCGAGTGACCGGGTGTTGTTTATCACCGAGTAAAACTTGGTGGCATTCATATGTCTCTCGGGGAGATAGACTTGAGGTCTGAGTGTGGACATGCCATAAAAACTTGAGTGGTGACGTTAGCGCGTGGTCCGTCTCTCCAGGGAGATGCCACTCCATATCCCAGGGGAATGCCAGCGCAGGCCATCTCCGAGTCCAAGTTTACAAGGCATGCACCTTGGAGCCTAGTGAAAGGGCCAAGTTAACCCGCGGAGGGGCGTCAAGCTCGTCCCATAGGAATCCTGAAGATGACTTCTGTCGGGTGTTTTGCATGTCCGAGTGCACGGGTCCTGCGGAGGGTGGTCAGTCGGACTAACAAATGTCCTTTACGAAAGGGACGATGGGCAATCAATCGGATTGATTCGCCGCGGAAATCACGGGATTTGAAATTGAGTGTGTGCGCGCAAAAGTGGTAACGTCGTGGATTAGTGGGGAAAGTGGAGCATGATGCCTCAATTTTTGCCCCCGAAATCCACCATGTGCGATGGTTATTCTTTGCGTGACGTCGTCGCGAGCGCCGTCGATCCAGGGAAGGTATAAAAGGTTTTGAAGCTAGGGTTATTCCCTCAGACCCCCCTTTCCTCCTCGACTCCTCCGCTTCTTTTCTCCACCTGACCACTCCCTTTCCAACCAAAGCTCTTGAGGCCACAGCAAAGGACTCCACGGCGAAGTCAGAGACGACAAAGATGGCCGGGAAGGCCACTTCCTCGAGCCCGGGCGCTCCAGTTGGCGGCGCATCGGGGGATTGGATCCCTTCGCGCATCTCGGCCAAACAACTAGAGGATCTCACCGTGGATGGGCTCATTCTGGCAGATGGATGGAGGCATCCGAAGGCGGGTGAGGCCGAGCTGATGTTGCAGGAGGACGAGCGCGTCCTCCTGGTAACTCACATCGAATGAGGTTTCTCAATGCCTCCTCATCCCTTCTTCCGAGCCTTTTTGTTCTATTTAGGGATACAACTCCACCATTTCCCTCCAAACGTTGTTGTCTACCTCTCAGCTTTTATTTCCCTTTGCGAAAACTTCCTTGGTTGCCACCCGCATTGGGGCCTCTTCAAGCCACATGTCGATCGATGACCGTAAAGAAGGATTCGTCGACTAGTGCGAAGACCCGTGTCACAAAGCTATGTGGAGGTTTGGGGATCCAGCTCAGGGGCGACAATGCCTTCCCTAAGATGAGCTTCCCTGACTCCGTCAAGGGGTGGTAGGGGAGTTGATTTTACTGGAGGGATGTTCCTGGAGCCAACAACCACTGACAAAGGAGGAGGAGATGGAGGTGGGCATCCTGGCCAGCGCCTTCGTTGGGGTCGTGAACGCCGACTTCAACGGGATGGATCTGCTGGAGATATTCCACGGTCGGTGGATCCAACCATTGTGGGCTAGGGCACATCCCATGTGGATGTATGTGTTGGGGAACGTAGTATTTAAAAAAATCCTACGATCACGCAAGATCTATCTAGGGATGCATAACAATGGGAGGGGAGAGTGTGTCTACGTACCCTTGTAGACCGAAAGTGGAAGCGTTAAGTAATGCGGTTGATGTAGTCGAACGTCTTCACAATCCAACCGATCAAGTACCAAACACACGACACCTCCGTGATCTGCACACGTTCAGATCGGTGATGTCCCTCGAACTCTAGATCTAGCTGAGGGAGATTTTCACTAGCGTGAGTGATGGTGATGATGAAGTTACCGACACAGGGCTTCGCCTAAGCACTATGACAATATGACCGAGGTGGAAATCTATGGAGGGGGGAACCGCACACGGCTAAGAAATCAACTTGCGTGTCTATGGGGTGCCCCCTCCCCTGTATATAAAGGAGTGGAGGAGGGGGGTGACCTCCTATGGCGCGCCGCAAGGGGGGATTCCTACTCCTAATTCCTACTCCTAGTAGGAGTAGGTTTCCCCCTTCCCTAGTTGGAGTAAGAGAAGAAGGAAGAGGGACAGGGAGAGAAGGAAAGGGGGGACGACCCCCTCCCAATTCGGATTAGTCTTGGGGGGCGTGCGCCTCCCACTTGGCCGCCTCCTCCTCTCTCCTACCATGGACCATTAAGGCCCATCAACTCATCGGGGGGTTCCGGTAACCTCCCGGTACTTTGGAAAATGCCCGAACCTATGCGAAACCTTTCCGATGTTCAAACATAGCCTTCCAATATATCAATCTTTATGTCCCGACCATTTCGAGAGTCCTCGTCATGTCCGTGATCACATCTGGGACTCCGAAATATCTTTGATACATCAACTCACATAACCCATAATACATATCATCATCGAAGGTTAAGCATGCGGACCCTACGGGTTCGAGAACTATGTAGACATGACTGAGACTCATCTCTGATCGATAACCAATAGCAGAACCTGGATGCTCATATTGGTTCCTACATATTTTACGAAGATCTTTATCGGTCAGACCGCATAACATCATACATTGTTCCCTTTGTCATCGGTATGTTACTTGCCCAAGATTCGATCGTCGGTATCATCATACCTAGTTCAATCTCATTACCAGCAAGTCTCTTTACTCATTCCGTAGTGCAACATCCCGCAACTAACTCATTAGTCACATTGCTTGCAAGGCTTATAGTGATGTGCATTACCAAGAGGGCCCAGAGACACCTCTCCGATAATCGGAGTGCCAGATCCTAATCTCGATCTACGCCAACTCAACAAACACCATCGGAGACACCTGTAGAGAATCTTTATAATCACCCAGTTACGTTGTGACGTTTGATAGAACACTAAGTATTCCTCCGGTATTCAGGAGTTGCATAATCTCATAGTCATAGGAACATGTATAAGTTATGGAGAAAGCAATAGCAATAAACTAAACGATCATAGTGCTAAGCTAATGGATGGGTCAAGTCAATCACATCATTCTCTAATGATGTGATCCCGTTCATCAAATGACAACTCATGTCTATGGCTAGGAAACTTAACCATCTTTGATTAACGAGCTAGTCAAGTAGAGGCATACTAGTGACACTCTGTTTGTCTATGTATTCACACATGTACTAAGTTTCTGGTTAATACAATTCTAGCATGAATAATAAACATTTATCATGGTATAAGGAAATATAAATAACAACTTTATTATTGCCTCTAGGGCATATTTCCTTCAGTCTCCCACTTGCACTAGAGTCAATAATCTAGATTACTTTGTAATGATTCTAACACCCATGGAGTCTTGGTGTTGATCATGTTTTGATCGTGAGAGAGGCTTAGTCAATGGGTCTACAACATTCAGATCCGTATGTATCTTGCAAATCTCTATGTCTCCCTCGTTGACTTGATCGCGGATGGAATTGAAGTGTTTCTCGATGTGCTTGGTTCTCTTGTGAAATCTGGATTCCTTTGCCAAGGCAATTGCACCAGTATTGTCACAAAAGATTTTCATTGGACCCGATGCACTAGTTATGACACCTGGATAGGATATGAACTCCTTCATCCAGACTCCTTCATTTGCCTCTTCTGAAGCAGCTATGTATTCTGCTTCACATGTAGATCCCGCCACGACGCGTTGCTTAGAACTACACCAACTAACAGCTCCACCATTCAATAAAAATAAGTATCTGGTTTGTGACTTAGAGTCATCCGGATCAGTGTCAAAGCTTGCATCGACGTAACCATTTACGATGAGCTCTTTGTCACCTCCATAAACGAGAAACATATCCTTAGTCCTTTTTAGGTATTTTAGGATATTCTTGACCATTGTGCAGTGATCCACTCGTGGATTACTTTGGTACCTCCCTACCAAACTAATAGCAAGGCACACATTAGGTCTGGTACACATCATTGCGTACATGATAGAACCTATGGCTGAAGCATAGGGAATGACTTTCATTTTCTCTCTATCTTCTGCAGTCGCCGGGCGTTGAGTCTGACTCAACTTCACACCTTGTAACACAGGCAAGAACCCTTTCTTTGATTGATCCATTTTGAACTTCTTCAAAACGGTATCAAGGTATGTGCTTTGTGAAAGTCCAATTAAGCATCTTGATCTATCTCTATAGATCTTGATGCCCAATATATAAGCAGCTTCACCGAGGTCTTTCATTGAAAAATTCTTATTCAAGTATCCTTTTATGATATTCAGAAATTCAGTATCATTTCCAATCAAAAATATGTCATCCACATATAATATCACATATGCTACAGAGCTCCCACTCACTTTCTTGTAAATACAGGCTTCTCCAAAAGTATGTATAAAACCACATGCTTTGATCACGCTATCAAATCGTATATTCAAAGTCTAAGATAATTGCACCATTCCATAAATGGATCGCTGGAGCTTACACACTTTGTTAGCACCTTTTGGATCAACAAAACCTTCTGGTTGCATCATATCCAACTCTTTTTTAAGATACCCATTAAGGAATGCAGTTTTGACATCCATTTGCCAAATTTCATAATCATAAAATGCGGCAATTGCTAACGTGATTTGGACGGACTTAAGCATCGCTACAGGTGAGAAGGCCTCATCATAGTCAACTCCTTGAACTTGTCAAAAACCTTTTGCAACAAGTCGAGCTTTTGTAGACAGTAATATTACCGTCATCATCAGTATTCTTCTTGAAGATCCATTTATTCTCTATGGCTTGCCGATCATCGAGCAAGTCAATCAAAGTACACACTTTGTTCTCATACATGGATCCCATCTTAGATTTCATGGCATTAAGCCATTTTGCGGAATCTGTGCTCATCATCGCTTCCTCATAGTTCGTAGGTTCGTCATGGTCAAGTAACATGACCTCCAGAACAGGATTACCATACACTCTGGTACGGATCTTACTCTGGTTGACCTACTTGGTTCGGTAGTAACTTGATCAGAAGTTTCATGATCATCATCATTAGCTTCCTCACTAATTGGTGTAGGAATCACTAGAACTGATTTCTGTGATGAACTACTTTCCAATAAGGGAGCAGGTACAATTACCTCATCAAGTTCTGCTTTCCTCCCACTCACTTCTTTTGTGAGAAACGCCTTCTCTAGAAAGGATACATTCTTAGCAATGAATATCTTGCCTTCGGATCTGTGATAGAAGGTGTACCCAATAGTCTCCTTTGGGTATCCTATGAAGACACACTTCTTCGATTTGGATTCGAGATTATCAGGTTGAAACTTTTTCAGAGAAGCATCCCAGCCCCAAACTTTAAGAAACGACAACTTGGGTTTCTTGCCAAACCACAGCTCTTATGGTGTCGTCTCAATGGATTTCGATGGTGCCCTATTTAACGTGAATGCTGCAGTCTCTAAAGCATAACCCCAATACGATAGCGGTAAATCATTAAGAGACATCATAGATCGCACCATATCTAATAAAGTGTGGTTACGACGTTCGTACACACCATTATGCTATCGTGTTCCACGTGGCGTGAGTTGTGAAACTATTCCGCATTGTTTCAAATGAAGACCAAACTCATAACTCAAATACTCACCTCCACGATCAGATCATAGAAACTTAATTTTCTTGTTACGTTGATTTTCCACTTCACTCTGAAATTCTTTGAACTTTTCAAATGTTTCAGACTTATGTTTCATCAAGTAGATATACCCATATCTGCTCAAATCATTTGTGAAGGTCAGAAAATAACGATACACGCCATGAGCATCAACACTCATCGGACCACATACATCAGTATGTATTATTTCCAACAAGTCTGTTGCTCATTCCATTGTTTCGGAGAACGGAGTTTTAGTCATCTTGCCCATGAGGCATGGTTCACAAGCATCAAGTGATTCATAATCAAGCGATTCCAAAAGCCCATCAACATGCAGTTTCTTCATGCGCTTTACACCAATATGACCTAAATGGTAGTGCCACAAATAAGTTGCAATATCAATATTAAACTTATATCTTTTGGCTTCAATACTATGAATATGTGTATCACTACTATCAAGATTTAGTAAAAATAGACCACTCATCAAGAGTGCATGACCATAAAAGATATTACTCATATAAATAGAACGAACATTATTCTCTGATTTAAATGAATAACCGTCTCACATCAAACAAGATCCAGATATAATGTTCATGCTTAATGATGGCACCAAATAACAATTATTCAGGTCTAAAACTAATCCCGAAGGTAGATGTCGAGGTAGCATGCTGACGGTGATCACATCGACTTTGGAACCATTTCCCACGCGCATCGTCACCTCATCCTTAGCCAATATTCGCTTAATCTGTAGACCCTTTTTCAACTTGCAAATATTAGCAACAGAACCAGTATCAAATACCCATGCGCTACTGCGAGCATTAGTAAGGTACATATCAATAACATGTATATCAAATATACCTTTCACTTTGTCATCCTTCTTATCCACCAAATACTTGGGGCAGTTCCGCTTCCAGTGACCTGTCCCTTTGTAGTAGAAGCACTCATTCTCAGGCTTAGGTCCAGACTTGGGCTTCTTCACTTGAGCAGCAACTTGCTTGCCGTTCTTCTTGAAATTCCCCTTCTTCCCTTTGCCCTTCTTCTTGAAACTGGTGGTCTTGTTGACCATCAACACTTGATGGTCCTTCTTGATTTCTACCTCCACAACCTTTAGCATCGCGAAGAGCTCGGGAATTGTCTTATCCATCCCTTGCATATTATAGGTCATCACGAAGCTTTTGTAGCTTGGTGGCAGTGATTGAAGAACTCTGTCAATGGCACTATCAACCGGAAGATTAACTCCCAGTTGAGTCAAGTGATTGTGGTACCCAGACATTCTGAGTATGTGCACACTAACAGAACTATTCTCCTCCATTTTGCAGCTGTAGAACTTGTTGGAGATTTCATATATCTCAGTCCGGGCATTTTCTTGAAATATTAACTTCAACTCCTGGAAGATCTCATATGCTCCATGATGTTCAAAATGTCGTTGAAGTCTAGGTTCTAAGCCGTAAAGCATGGCACGCTGAACTATTGAGTAGTCATCATGTTTGCTCTGCCAGGTGTTCATGACATCTGGAGTTGCTCCTGCAGTGGGTTTGGCACCTAGCGGTGCTTCCAGGACGTAATTCTTCTATGCAGCAATGAGGATAATCCTCAAGTTACGGACCCAGTCCGTGTAGTTGCTACCATCATCTTTCAACTTAGCTTTCTCTTGGAACGCATTAAAATTCAATGGAACAACAACATGGGCCATTTATCTACAACGACATAGACATGCAAAATACTATCAGGTACTAAGTTCATGATAAATTAAAGTTCAATTAATCATATTACTTAAGAACTCCCACTTAGATAGACATCCCTCTAATCATCTAAGTGATCACGTGATCCATATCAACTAAACCATGTCCGATCATCACGTGAGATGGAGTAGTTTTCAATGGTGAACATCACTATGTTGATCATATCTACTATATGATTCACGCTCGACCTTTCGGTCTCACTGTTCTGAGGCCATATCTGCATATGGTAGGCTCGTCAAGTTTAACCCGAGTATTCTTCTTGTGCAAAACCTGCTTGCACCCGTTGTATGTGAACGTAGAGCTTATGACACCCGATCATCACGTGGTGTCTTAGCACGACGAACTGTAGCAACGATGCATACTCAAGGAGAACACTTATACCTTGAAATTTAGTGAGATATCATCTTATAATACTACCGCCATACTAAGCAAAATAAGATGCATAAAGGATAAACATCACATGCAATCAATATAAGTGATATGATATGGCCATCATTATCTTGTGCTTTTGATCTCCATCTCCAAAGCACCGTCATGATCACCATCGTCACCGGCTTGACACCTTGATCTCCATCATAGTATCTTTGTCGTCTCGCCAACTATTGCTTCTACGACTATCGCTACCACTTAGTGATAAAGTAAAGCAATTACATGGCAATTGCATTTCATACAATAAAGCGACAACCATATGGATCCTGCCAGTTCCCGATAACTGTGTTACAAAACATGATTATCTCATACAATAATTTATATAATCACGTCTTGACCATATCACATCACAACATGCCCTGCAAAAACAAGTTAGACGTCCTCTACTTTGTTGTTGCAAGTTTTACATGCTGCTACGGGCTTAGCAAGAACCATTCTTACTTACGCATCAAAAACCACAACGCGGTATAGTGATTGATTTTTGATCTTCGGAAAGAACCCTGTTCATTGAATTCGATTCAACTAAAGTTGGAGAAACTGACACCCGCCAGCCACCTGTGTGCAAAGCACGTCGGTAGAACCGGTCTCATGATTCATGAACGCGGTCATGTAATGTCGGTCCAGGCCGCTTCATCCAACAATACCGCTGTAAGTGCATCTAGTGCCACCCCTAGTTGGTTTTGGAGTATTGTCGACAAACCTGGTTGAGGGACTAATGTGTTTGTGAGAATTGCAGGATAACACAGGTAGTACTCCCTCATTGATTTGGTTTACCTACCAGAGATGACCCCTAAAAATGTGTGAAGACATTGGAGACAATGGTGGTCTGTGAAGAGTTTCACATTGAAGACTATGACATGAGAAGACATCGTATGAAGACTATGGATTGCGAAGACATAGTTGTTTCATAGTTTGCTTTTCTTCTTTGTTGAGTCATAGGAACCACCGTAGTGTTAAGTGGGGTCCAAGTGAAAAAAGTCAGAGTAACTGAAGTGATGCTTAACCAAATCCTATGTCTTCGAGCGAAGACAATGAGAGCAAATCTTATCCAGAGCTGGATAAGTCAGCTTTACTTGTAGCCCAAGTCAAGCTACCGTGTGTGTTTGAAATCTGACCGTTGGACACGTGTCAGTTCCTTAGTGACCTAGGGTCATTTCAGACAAATCAAGTTGGGTTGCCTCCTACACCATAAATTGGTGGCTGCTTAGAGTTAGTGCACGGCTTTTGTCGTTTGAGAGCAACCCACCTCGAAGCCTTTGAGAGAGAAATGCTTGCGAGGATAAAGCCCTAAACACCCAGAGCCCAAGAGTGTTAGGCATCACTGAAGTCTTTTTTTCTGCGTGATTTGAAGACTTATTACACTTGAGGACTACGAATCCTCTAGCCGGTTAGGCGTCGCGTTCTGAGCATCCAAGAGTCATTGTAGATCGCCGGTGAACGAAGTCTGTGAAGGTTTGGAAGTCTACCTTGAAGACTTGCCAGAGTGATTGGGCGAGGATTCTGTGTCCTTAGCTCAAGGGGAATAAGGTGAAGACGCGGTCTTCTGAGTTGAATCTCAGCCTCCCTAACCAGACGTACAGTTGTCACAGCAACTAGAACTGGTCCAACAAATACCTGTCCTCACCAAGCAACTGGTTCTATCTTTTACCTTTCTTTACTTACGGCTTGTCTTCGTGAAGTCATTGCCTGCTTGCATGATATGATTGACTTCACTGTGTGGAGACTGTTGTTGATTGTCTTCATACTATCTTCCATCTTGATCCATACTACCTAGTTGCGGATAGTCTTCGTGCTTTCACTTCATTGCTTACTTGACTATGGGTTGTTTAGTGTAGTCTACCTTCCGCTACATATTAATAGGTTCATTTCTACTGTTTGTCTTCAAAGCCCCCGTGTTTTGAAGACTTCCATAAAAATTGCCTATTCACCCGCCTCTAGTCGATAACTAGCACTTTCAATTGGTAACAGAGCAAGGTGCTCCCTTATTCTATGTGATTCGGTTTAACCACCTGGAGTTTTAGCTATGTCGACTGGAGGGATAATCAAAGTCTCCGCTGCGTGCCTTGTCTTCAATGGCACTGATTACCCCTACTAGAAGAATAAGATGCACACGCATCTTGAAGCCATTGATGTCGACCTCTGGTATGTCGTCAAGAATGACGTTCCCGAGACCCGTGAAGGCGTCACCCTAGCTGATGTCAAGAAGTTCATTCAGCTGGATTCTACTGCCAAGAATATCATCTATGGTCATTTGAATAAAGGACAGTATGGCCATGTGAGTGCTCTAGAAACTGCAAAGCTAGTGCAGGACTGGCTCTCGAAGGTCAATGAAGGCGTCTCAACCCAGAGAAACTCAAGGATCAGTGCTCTTCACAATCTCTTCAACCGCTTCAAGAGAAATGACAATGAGAATATTCAGCCGACGTTTGATTGCCTCACTGACATCACAAATGAGCTTCATGCACTCGGCGCCACTGAGATCACTAAGCATGAAATCGTCAAGACAATCTTGAGATCACTCGATAGCTCATTTGCCACCCTAGCCCTGATGATTCAAGAACGCTGTCGGCATTCTGGGAACGGGGGTCCCCAGACTTGCCTGCCTGTGGCCTGCGGCGTGGCTCAAAGGAGGCCCATCATGGCCCATCTTCATCAGCACAAGACTCAAGACCCTCGCGAGGGGCCAAGCCTCATGAGGCGGACGACACGACGCATCCTCAGGTGCAGCCTCCTCAGGCTGGCTCGCGAGGAGACAGAGATATCAAGGCGGGGTACCTCGCGAGGTGCCCATGACGCAAGCCATGACGATCGAGGGTGCCAGGCGGGCGCCAGCGCGCGCAGCGTCCTTCTTTCCTCTTTGGTGCAAAGGGGGCAAGCACATCCGCGGAGTACCGAGGCATCAGGCAAAGGTTGCCATTTCGGTGCAACGAGACCAGGACCAAGCGGACTACGAGATGGAGGTCACCATGGAGCCCAGCACGGCGTCACCGCAGAGTCTTTCGCAGGCAAAGACCAACTTTAGTCAAGATAAGAGTACTTGCTGTCCCCCTTCAAATTAGCCCGCCATTGTTCGAGCAGGGAGCGCCCTGGCAGCCCCTTGCAGGATCACCCCCAAGAAGAAGAAGACATCGCCAGGCTCGGCCCCTCAGGAGGCAGGCCCTTCAGGGCCCGTGTCTGCCCCAGGGGACCCCCCATCCATCGCATAGGAAAGCGCGCCCGGCGCCCTCCTTAGGCAGGGCTCGGGGGCTCTCACCTAGAGGGCCACCGACCTAGCCAGGGTCATGAGGGAGGCGCTTGGGCACCATGTGGAAGCGTGCTTCGCAGCACGTTTCCCCCGAGAAGGAGCCAAGCAAGGAAGGTCAGACCAGCAGGAGTTCGTTAACAAGGCCATTCAAGAACTACAGGAGTCAAGGATCATGAGAGGTTGCCGCCGCCTACCAGCTGTGGCCCTACATCCAGGCGAGGATGGTGGGCTGCGTGTCTGCGTCGACATACCAGGGCTCAATCAGATCGCCACGACGGAGCGTCTCTGGCCCTCGCAAGTGGGGCGGTGCGGGGGACCACCCCACAGCTATGTTCGCATGCCTTACAGCCTGCTGAGCATGGCTGCGGCGTACCAGCGCCTCATGACGGGCATCATGGAGGCTCAGGAAGACAGGCGTTCCGCGGCCTTGGCGGAGATGAAGATAGCTCGCGGGGAGTCACCAGTGCCTCCGGAGCCTCCCGAGGCCCCGGGGCCTGGGGGCTCGTGAGGATCAACTTCCGCAGCCCACCGAGTCCGCTGCACCAACGCCACTTCGCCGACGACATTCTCAGGTGACATCTTTCAAGCTTCATTCCCAACTGGGAGCACCCTCCCAGGGTTGCATCACTCCCAGGCCGCATGGGTCCGTCCCTGCGGCATGTATCCCCTTTTATCTTTCGGTCGTTAGTTTGCCTTGTTGGGGGCGCCCCTCGGGCTGCATCATCCCCAAGCCGCTCGGGCCAGACCCAGCGACGTGTATCTCCCTCGCGTTTATTTCCAACTATGCATTGCCTATCACGCTTAACTGCATGGTGCCTGTCCGCGGCATCTTTTCTTCTCCATGTCGGCCACTTGCACGTTAAAGGGGGGGTGCCTGAGCATCGTGACTCAGGGCTCTTACTGGCTCTCCAGCCCTCACCCTCTGGCCTTGTCCACGGCATCGCGACCTGGCATACCAGCGACGGCTGAGACAAGCTCGAGGGCCGGGACCCGAGGACGTAGAGTACCGGCATCTAACCAAAATTTGCAGGGACACATCTCAAGATACAGCCCAGTGCCAGGCGCAACCCGCCTAGAGGTAGGGCCTCATGAGTCCCGCACTGGCTCACGGGTGCCCAGATACACCTCACCTACTCCAACCAGCGAGCTCTTGAGCGACTAACGATCGACTAATGACTGCCATGGCAACCCCATCTTCTTTCTGTGATGAACCTGCAGGATCCTTGGAGGGGACTGCGCTAGCCAAGGCCCTCACGGAGTGCCCTTCACCCTCGCCCGCGCGAACCGCTTGCACGTTAAAGGGGGGGTGCCTGAGCATCACGACTCAGGGCTCTTACTGGCTCTCCAGCCCTCACCCTCTGGCCTTGTCCACGGCATCACGACCTGGCATACCAGCGACGGCTGAGACAAGCTCGAGGGCCAGGACCCGAGGACGTAGAGCAGAAAGGGGAGCAGAGGCGAGGGAGAAGGGGCGCGCGAGGACCTTGCCGAGCAACTCTGTCCTAGCTACCCCACGGACCCGACGTTGCGTCGGGGGCGATCCCCAATCCTCAAGATAAGTCACCACCCGAAGCACCGGCTACCGTGGCACTACCCCCGCACCTAAGGCAATTCCGTACTAGCAACGTTGCTTCCCTTTCTCACCGAACGACAGCTGCTTGGGCGCCAAAGGGGACCTCCTGAGCATCGCGACTCAGGGGCTCTTATCGGACCCCGGGTCGTTCACCTCCTGGCCTTGACCACGGCATCGCGACCTGGCATACCAGCGACGGCTGACGCTGCCTTGGGACTGGGACCTGTCCACGCAGAGCACCGCGCCCTCGCGAGGTTCGAAAGGGAGAACTAAGCTATGACGAAATCAGCAACTCACAAAAATCCATAGCGAAGGTCATGTATTAACAAACGGGATTACAGACACCTTACAAGCCCCCATGGGGCGCATTTTGATTCCTCGCAGGGAACGGATCCTAAGGAGTGCTAACTACACTAGCTCCTGCAAAAGATGCCATCATCAACAGTGGGCCGTCAAGCGCCGGCGCCAACCCCATCCAGATCAGGGTCGGCGACGGCCTGACGAGCCCGCCCTGCTCCGGGAGCGGCGCCGGCTCGGGGGCTCGTAGCTATCGTCGCTTGTCTCTAGAGTCGCGAAGATTTCGCTGGAGTCGCAGGACCCCCCGGCGCCTCCGCCAAGGGAGCGGCCGACGGGCCTAGCCCTCACCAGGGCAAGGTCCTAGCCACCTCTCCTGGGGCAGCACTCCAGCCGGCACCCGATCGCGTCGAAGACCTTGAAGAACACCACCGCAGCGCCATCATACTCCAGGTGGACCGCGAAGACGCCCCTCTCCTTGCAAACCCGGGCGACTTCTCTCCAGCCGCGGGACAAGTAGACCTCGCCCGGGGCGGCGACCACGACTCAGCCTCGGTCGCGAGGGTGCTGCAGCCGGCGTGCTGCAGCCAGAGCTCCAGAGGCCCTCCTGGAGGG
The DNA here is from genome assembly GCA_034509565.1 of Triticum monococcum. Lineage (NCBI taxonomy): Eukaryota > Viridiplantae > Streptophyta > Magnoliopsida > Poales > Poaceae > Triticum > Triticum monococcum. The sequence continues at coordinate 518,614,708 of CM067846.1, forward strand.
ACGATGGAGGCGAAGAAGGGAGGCAGACGGATCCAAGGCTGGAGAGGAACGACGACGTGGAGCACGAACTCTAGGGAGGAGCCCTCGGCGTGGACTCCAGGAGGAACAACCCACGCCTTCGTGACCCGACGGCGCCTACGACAGCGCCGGCTGCGGAGATCAGCATCGACACCCTCGGGGCGCTCGGCGGGGGCGTACAAAGGAAGCGAGAACCCCGGCGGAGCCCGCTCGCACCGGGGCCTCGGCTCCACCTGCCGGTCTTCCTCGCCCCGGCTGCAAAGGGCGAGCCGTTTCTTCGGCGGGAGCGGGTCTGGCCCCTCTCGAGGAGCTTTTCCCTTCTCCGTTGCGGAGAACCGGCGGATCGGAGCCATCCCAGCAAGGCAGAGCAAGGATCGGGAAGAAGGAGAAGCCAGGAGGAATGGACTGGAAGGGCACGCACGGCTTCGTACTTATAGCCGGCGTATGCCAACTGCCGGCCTCCACGATCGCAGGTAATCATGACACGATTTGCATGCAGGGACTTGTCCACCTCGCGCGGTTACCGAGGTGTCGTGGGGAAGTGGAGACGCCCACGTCCCATCAACCGCCACACGGTGCCAAGGCCGCAGGCTGTTAGGGCCCGCGGCGCTTCGCCCTTGCCCTTTCGCCTCTCGGCACGGCCTAGCCCATGCGCGCCTTGGGCCCGGGGGCTACTGTCGGCGTTCTGGGAACGGGGGTCCCTAGACTTGCCTGCCTGCGACGTGGGTCAAAGGAGGCCCAGCATGGCCCATCTTCATCAGCACAAGACTCAAGACCCTTGTGAGGGGCCAAGCCTCGCGAGGCGGACGACATGGCGCATCCTCAGGTGCAGCCTCCTCAGGCTGGCTCGCGAGGAGACGAAGATATCAAGGCGGGGTACCTCGCGAGGTGCCCATGACGCAAGCCATGACGATCGAGGGTGCCAGGCGGGCGCCAGCGCGCGCAGCGTCCTTCTTTCCTCTTTGGTGCAAAGGGGGCAAGCGCAGCCGTGGAGTACCGAGGCATCAGGCAAAGGTTGCCATTTCGGTGCAACGAGACCAGGACCAAGCGGACTACAAGACGGAGGTCACCATGGAGCCCAGCACGGCGTCACCGCAGAGTCTTTTGCAGGCGAAGACCAACTTTAGTCAGGATAAGAGTACTTGTTGTCCCCCTTCAAATTAGCCCGCCATTGTTGGCTCCCTTCACGCTCGATATTTGGGAAGAGGACCAGGGCCCCTATAAATAGGGACGGCCACCCACGTAGCAAAGGGTTCGGCATGTGGATCTGACTAGCAAGTAGAGAGAGTAAGAGAGAGAGAGGGAGAGAGAAGGTGACTGAACTCCTCCCAGCAGTTCATCACCCCAGCCAAGAACAGACCCTCGCGAGGCTGTTCTTCCTTGTAGTGTTCATCACCATCGGCCACAAGAGGCAATCCATCCACCACACACTGGAGTAGGGTATTACACCACAATGGTGGCCCGAACCAGTATAAATCTTGTGTCTCTTGTGCGGTTCTTTTAGTAGTTTAGATCTTTGCGAGACGGGGAGGTAGAGGGCGTGATTTCTGCACGCACCCCAGTGTTCGAACCTTAAGGGTCTGCCGGAACCCATGAATCCGACAAACGCCCTGACTTCAAGACTCTCGATCCGTCTGACATACTTGAAAGGCTCAACACACACGAGTTCCAGCTATCTGAGAAAAGAGATATATGTGGTCCCAACTATGGCCGAGCTCGCGCTTTGAAGGCAAAGGCTGTTTCCTCATCTGAAGAAGAATCTGACTGCAGTTCTGAGGATCCTAAAGACATTGGAAAGGAACTTGTCATGCTCGTGAAGAAGTTCCAAAGGTTCACCAGGAAGAAAGGCTCCAGACAGTCTTCAAGATCCAGCTCAAGAAATGATGAAGGTTCCTCCCGTGACTACAAGAAGAGAACGTGCCACAAGTGCAAGAAACCTGGTCACTACATCTCTGAATGTCCTCAATGGGACAATGAGAACAACAAGAAGAAGAAGAGCAAGGTATATGATTCTGACGACAAGAAGAAGAAGAAATCCTCAATGTCTTATTCCAAGTCTTCGTCGATGTCTTCATCACACAAGAAGAGCTCATCTTGCAAGGGTCGTGTGTTTGTTGGCAAGGAAATGGATTCAGAGGAGGATTCTCATCTGAGGAGGTGGAGATGGAGTCTGAAGAGGAATCCGATTCAGGCGTGGCAAGCCTGGCTTTAGCTTCAACATATGTCGCCAAGTCCATCTTCAACACTGAAGACGATGGCCTCTTCACCAACGGTGATGCTAACGAGGATGACTCTGCTCCCACCTACTGCTTCATGGCACGTGGTGCCAAGGTAAACTCACGCGATGCTCATTATCAAACATCTAGTGAAGATGACTCAGTATGTAAATCTAAACCTAGCTACAAAACACTTGCTAAAATTGCAACACAGCAACAGACTGCTATGGAACATATTCAAAAACTGTTAGACAAAAGCGATGACCTATTGGACGCGGAAATGACTCAAACTCAGTCCTTAATTGAAGACATTAAAAATCTTCATGTTAAGTACGAAGAACTTAAAAGTCGTCATGAAATGCTCACAACTACTCATGAAAAGCTTTCCTACGATTATCTTCAAAGGAAGCAAGAACTTGAGAACTTGAGAGCAGCTCATGAAGATCTTCAAAAAGAGAATGAGTCACTTCGCGCTCAACAGATCAGTTCCGCTCAGGAAGGATTTGAACCACCATGTCTAAAATGCCTTGAGCGTGATAGCGCTACTTCTGTTGCAGGATGTTCTACTACTACTACTATTGCAATATCTTCAACTGCTGATGTGGTAACTAACCCCTCTGCAGAGGATATCACTACTATTGCTGATGAGAATGCCAGGTTGAAGACATTGCTTGAGACAGGAATGTACAAAAGTCTCAAATGGCATCAGACACTATGTGATGTCCTCAAGAAATAGATTCTGAACCGAAACCCTAGGAAAGAGGGTGTTGGGTTCGAAAGGAAAATGAACGTTGATGGTTCTTACTGGAAGCCTGAACAGTACCCCAAAACCACATGGGTTGCTGCAAAGGGACCTTCAGTGGATCCATCTACCTTATCTGGCTTCACTTGTGCTAACTCGATTATCATTGATGAATCCTTTGATGCAAACTATAAACTGTTTAAGAATCAGAATGGTGAAGTGCTTGCCAGGTATATTGGTACTAACTGCAGGAATGGACCACCTTTGAAGAAGATCTGGGTGCCCAAGAGATGTCATGAAAATTTTCAGGTGAATGTCATCATGACACCAGTTGGGAAGAAGACAAACCCCAGACCATAGGATTCACATAGTCCAAAGGCGTCATATAGACAGAGGACTCACCAGAGTCACCCTAACACAAATGTTTTGTAGGGAAACCATACTCATGCCTATGAATATGAGCGTGTTTCATTAAACCTCCATGTTCATAAGACCAAGAACTACTCTGCTTATTCTTATGAGTATTATTCACCTCCTGCAAGACTATTTGCTAGGGCTCCAAAGCCAAAGTTCTCAGATGCTGCACTTAGACTCATTGCTTCGAAGCCACCCCTGAAGATGTGGGTGATTAAGAAAAATCAACTCTCTTTTGCAGGGAAAGGTCTCCAGCCGGAAATCAAAGGCGTTAGATGCTATTGCTGGGGACCTAAAACATCTTGTGGGGCGCAAGATAAAATGCCCAAATGGTCTTATTATGTATTTCGTTCCTGAATCGCTTGCCAATCATCGTATCAGTCCTAACCTGGATCTAAGCTTTCATAATCCACTTTCTCGTGAAATGTTTATGCTTCACAATACTCTTCGTGAATCATATCCCCCTAACTGCACTGTAGGGTATGACACCAGCTGCTTCAAAATGGATTATTGATAGTGGATGCACTAACCACATGACTGGTGATCAAAGTCTTCTCATGGACTCAACCTTACGTCCATCTCACAAGAGTCATATCACATTTGCTGACACTGGTAGAAGAAAGGTATTGGGTCTAGGTAGAGTTGCAATCTCAAAGGATCAGCACATGGATAAAGTGATGCTTGTTGAATCCCTTGGTTTCAACTTAATTTCTGTCTCAATGCTTTGTGACTTGAACATGATTGTGATATTCGGAAAATATCATTGCCTTGTTTTAATGGAATCTGACAAGTCTCTAGTCTTTGAAGGGTACCGAAAAGGTGATCTGTACATGATAGATTTCTCAGCAGGACCATAGTTGGCCGTATGTCTTCTACCAAAAGCTTCAGAGTGCTGGCTCTGGCATCGGAGGCTAGGGCATGCTGGCATGAGAAACTTGTAGACTCTCGTGAAGAAGAAGCATGTTTTAGGCATCGAGGGTGTCAAGGTAAAAAAGGATCATCTGTGTGCTGCCTGTGAAGGTGGGAAGATGACTAGGGCCAAGCATCCTTCAAAGACAATCATGATGACATCACGTCCGTTCGAGCTGCTTCACATGGACCTATTCAGCCCTACTCATTACTCCACTCTTACTACCACTGCTTGTCTCTATGGCTTCATTATTGTTGATGATTACTCTAGATATACCTGGGTGCATATAATCCTCTACAAGACTGAAGTGTAGGATGTCTTCAAACGCTTCGCCAATCGTGCAATGATGAACTATGGCATCAAGATCAAGCACATCAGAAGTGACAATGGGACAGAGTTCAAGAACACAGGCCTCGACACTTATCTTGATACCTTGGGTATCACTCATGAGTTCTCTGCTCCTTATACACCTCAACATAATGGCATAGTGGAGCGCAAGAACAGAACACTCATTGAGATGGCTCAAACGATGCTTGATGAGTACAAGACTCCAAGGAAGTTCTGGCCTGAAGCTATTGATACTGCATGCCACATCATCAACCGTGTTTATCTTCACAAGCTTCTAAAGGAGACATCATATGAACTACTGATTGGTAAGAAGCCAAATGTAAGATACTTCAGAGTATTTGGTGCTAGGTGCTGGATCAAGGATCCACATCACACTTAAAATTTTGCCCCGAAAGCACATGAAGGTTTTATGCTTGGTTACAGAAAGGATTCGCACTCCTACATAGTCTTCAACCTCTTTCACTATAAAGTGGTTGAAACTATGGATGTGCGGTTCGATGAGACTAACGGCTCGCAAAAAAAAGCATCTGCCAAATGTACTAGATGAAGTCCCTCCTAGTGAATCAATCAAGCTTATGGGTACTGGAGAAATCATACCTTCAGAGGCACGGGCTGAAGAGGAACTTACCATTTCTTGTAACATCCCAAAATTCTAAATTTTGGAATGTTATATTAAATAAATATTTACGATTTTTTTGTTTGATTATTATGTGACTGATTGTGTGAAATTGAGTGGCATTTGGAAATTTCAGAGGCACTTGAATTTTATTTGAATTTGGATTCAACTTGGCATTCGAAATTTATTTCATATACCCCTGACAAATACTTGTTTAAAAGTATGAGAGGAGCTAACATGACACTCCAAAAAGTCAGGATAAATTAATGCCAAAAGTTTTTGAATTCAAATTGGAGTTTATTTGGAATTTATAATAAAAAATGTTTTCTTCTAGTTTGGATTTTGCCTTTGGAAAAATGTTCACGTTGTAGGGTTTATTTTTCTGATTTTTTTGATATATATATGTACTATATAAAAATATTGTAGATTTATCTTATTCTAGTTTTTTTCCTCTGCCTTATTTCAAAAAAAAGAGAAGCCCTCCGAACTGGCCAGGCCGACGGCCCAGCCAGCGCCGAGCCGCCAGCCCAGCGCCCCGCGCCGAAGCACTTCGCCTCGGTCGCCCGCTGCTCGGTCACATGGCCTCTCCCGCTGACCGCTGGACCCCACCCCTCTTCTTCTTCCTCTCCACGTAATGCCAAGCCAGAGCGCGCCCGCGCCGCCGCCGAATCCCGATCTTCTCGGGATCACGCTCCCGAGCTTTCCCCTTGCGCACGCCTACGCCCTATATAATCCCCGCACCCTCCTCTCTAGATTCCCCTTTGAACCCTCGCCCGAGACCAACCACCTCGTCCGTCGTCGTCGTTTGGATCTCCGCCACCGAAGCTTCGGAGCGCCGCCGTTTCCGTTGCCGGTAAGCCTCCCCGAGGCCCCTTCCTTCTCCCGTCAGCTTCCCTTGTTGTCGTGCTCCGTTTTGACATGTACTTGTGCCTTGTCTCCCTCCAGAGTAGATGCCCCGACCACGCGCGATCTCACCGGAGTTCGCGAGCTCACCCGAAGCTCCGCCACCTTCTGCCACTCCGTCCTGACGCCCTCGACCGCCACCGAATCCACCCTCGGCTTCCCCTCGCCGATCCGCGTCCGACGAATGCCACTGCCGCCTTCTGAGACCACCGGAGCCGCCGCCATCTTCACCACTGACGCCATCGCCGGAGCTTGCCACACCGCCATCCATCATCCTCGAACACTACCTCCACCACCCCTGGACGCGCCACTCCTCGTCGCGCCCGACCAACATCACCGCCACCTTCCACTACCACCGGAGCATCCTCGCCGGCCACACCCGAGCAGCCCTCGACGTCGTTCCCGTCGTGCCACCACGGTGAGCCATTCCCCTCCGTCCGATCTGTTATTGACGCACTAGATTAGATCTAACGAACGGTTAGGTTTTTCTGTTTATAGATCGGTTTAGTTCCGGTTCGTTTTAGTTTTATTCGGTTTAGATCGGTTCAGGTCGAGTCGGTTTAGCCGATCGGTCTTTCTTTTTTAGCCCGTACACGTTTCTACTATTTTACGACCGAGCGCTAGATAGTTCAGATCGCCCACCTCCCTGTCCCGATAGCAGTAGGCCACTTAGCTAGTGCCCGATGCTTTTTTTCGTTTCTGTTTTAAAAACAGAGATAGTTCTGATTTTATATTGCTTATAACTTTTATGTTTTAGATCCAAATTGGTTGATTGTTTTTGCATTAGATTCAAAATTTGTTGATGTTTCTGTTTGTACCATTGGATTTCAAATTTGAGTAGTTTAAAATTGAATTTGATGAAATTTATCCAAATCGCTATTTTGGTCGTATCTTGAGTTTTATGAAATATTTTTGATTGATTCTTTTTGCTACTGTTTTGTCTATCCAGTAGCTTATAGTTATTCATTTTTTTAGTTTAATTTAATTAGGTTTATTGTGAAAACAGTACTGTTTTGCTTATGTAGTTGTTTCAGTCATATAATTAGTGTTTTTAATTATTTTTAGTTAATTATTTTTGTAAATTTTTACATGTTGTCATATGTTTATGTTAGACTGAAGTAGATAAATTTTTGTAGTTATTTACTAGTGTTTAGCTACTATTTCAGTATTTGTTTGTTTAGTTCATAGTGATAGTTGATAAATGTAGTTCCATTAGTTTCAAAAGTAACTCTTTTTGCCACTTCATTATATGTTGTCATTGATTCTGTTATTTAGGAGTAAATTAGTTTGATAATTATTTTAGTATTGTTTACTTTTGTCTTTTGCTAGTTGCTATAGTTGTTCTGGTTTTAACTAGTCAGTTACAATAGTTTTCATACTTGTACCTTTTGCTAGTAAATGCTTTAGTAAATTATTTTGTTGTTGTTTTATTAGAATTATATTTTCCATGCCGTATAAAAGTTATTAGAGTAATTTAGTTTTAATAAGAAAGTTTTGACTGTTATTGTGTGAGTTGGTTTCTCCCTTGTTTTCGTGAAGTTTTTCTTTGGAATTCTATTTGGTTTTCTTTGACTTCATTATTGTTTTATTTATGGCTTTTCGATTGTTATTTTGATTGCTAGTATTGTTTGCTAAGATTATTGCTTATGTGGGTATAATGTTTGACTATATAGTTTTTCTCGGAGTGACGAATGGTTTATCAAAGATTCCGAGAGCGTTGTTATCTTCATCAAGTAATACCAGGCAAGTTCACTTTGACCATGTTTGTTGGCGTTCTGGGAACAGGGGTCCCCAGACTTGCCTGCCTGCGGCCTGCGGCGTGGCTCAAAGGGGGCCCAGCACGGTCCATCTTCACCAACACAAACTCAAGACCCTCGCGAGGGGCCAAGCCTCGCGGGGCGGACGACACGAAGCTTCCTCAGGCACGGCCTCGTCAGGCTGGCTCACGAGGAGGTGGAGACATTAAGGCAGGGTACCTCGCGAGGTGCCCGTGACGCAAGCCATGACGACTCAAGGCGCCAGGCGGGCGCCAACCCGCGCAGCGTCCTCCTTTCCTCTTTGGTGCAAAGGGGGCAAGCGCGGCTGCGGAGTACTGAGGCATCAGGCAATGGTTTCCATTTCGGTGCAACGAGACCAAGACCAGGAGGACTACGAGACGGAGGTCACCGTGGAGCCCAAGGCGGCGTTATCACCAGAGCTTTGCGCAGGCGAAGACTACTTTTGTCAGGATAGCTGATACTTGCTGTCCCCTTTCAAATTTGCCCGCTATTGTTGGCTCCCTTCCCGCTCAATATTTGGGAAGAGGACCAGGGCCTCTATAAATAGGACTAGCCACCCACATAGCAGGGGGGACGGTTCGGTCGCGTTGAAGTGTCCCTAGGGATCAACTTGTTAGAAAGAGAGACAGAGAGAGAGAGAGAGAGAGAAAGGTGACTGAACTCCTTCCAGCAGTTCATCGCCCCAGCCAAGAACAGACCCTCGCGAGGCTGTTCTTCCTTGTACTGTTCGTCATCCTCAGCCCAAGAGGCAATCCACCACACCACACACTTGAGTAGGGTATTACACCACAACGGTGGCCCGAACCAGTATAAACCCTGTGTCTCTTGTGCTGTTCTTCCCATAGTTTTGATCCTAGCATGGCGGAGGGGTGCAGGTAGGTAGGAGGCGAAATCTCCATGCGCACCCCAATGTTCGAACCTCAAGGGTCTGCCAGAACCCGAAATCCGACAGTTGGCGCGCCAGGTAGGGGTGCGCCGGAATTCGTCTTTCACCACCCTGTTCTCCTCCGACCATCACGCTCATGTCTGACGCTCGTCGGGCCCGCGCGGAGCGCTGGGCCGCCCTCGCTTCCCGCGTCACCCAGACAGTCCCTATCGGCGGGCGTCCTCGCCGTTCCCCGTCACCTGCCGTCAACGCCGCCACCGGCCCGGCGGGGGACGAGCAGCAAGCATTGTCTCAGCATCCAGCCGTGCGCCAAGACAGCCGCACCGCAACTCCCTCGCTCGCCCCAGCTGGATCTTCGTCCCGTGCGCTCCGCGCGCCCATGGAGGCTCGAGCCGCGCTCATCGCAGCAAACGAGCTCCTGCGCTACCATCCCGTCGAAGACGTCTACGAAGAATGGCTCGACCGCGTCGCCGAGCTCGTCCGCGCCGCAGGAGGCTCTTCCGTGTCGTCCGTTCCGCTGCACCGCATTCCGCCCCGCGCGGGCGAAGAGGCTCCGGCGGCGCCCCGACCGCCTCCTCCTCAAGAAGACGCCATGGCTCCAAGGCGCGTGGCCCCTGGGCGGAACCCGCTCCGTCAGGTGCCAGTGCGGCAAGAACAGAGCTGCCAAGAAGTCCCTCGCCCGCCAGAAGCTGCTCGGGCACTCCCTGCTCCAGCACGTCGCGACCATCCTCCTGCTCCGGCGCGCGGGGACATGCAAGACCCGACTCTCCATCACCCAAGGCCTCCCGTGGCCACAGCAGGCTGCCGCGCCTACACCACCAAGCAACGCAGCGTCGCGTGGCCCGGCAAGTTCAAGCCAGACCTGCCTCCTCGCTACGACGGCACGGCCGACCCTGCGGAGTTCCTCCAGCTCTATGAGCTGGGCATCGAAGCTGCCAATGGAGACGAGAAGGTCATGGCGAACTGGTTTCCCATGGCGCTCAAGGACGGAGCCCGCACCTAGCTCCTGAACCTGGCTCCAGGCACAATCTCCTCTTGGGAAGAGATGCGCACCCGCTTCATCGCCAACTTCCAAGGTACTCACGAATGGCCACCCGCCGTGAGCGACATGCGCCGCATCAAGCAACAACCAGGGGAGACCCTGCAGAAGTACATCCAGCGCTTCAACAACGCACGCCTCAAGATCCCCAAGGTGACTGGAGAGGCCATCATCTCAGCCTTCTCCGACGGCGTGCGCGGCGTCAAGATGAAGGAGGAGCTGGCGATGCATGAAGACCTGTGCACTTCCTTGGAGCTGTTCAACTTGGCGAACAAGTGCGCCAGGGCTGAGGAAGGGCGTCTCTCCCTCCTCGAGCTGCCTGCCGCAGACCCAGAAGAGAAGAAGCTCAAGGTGTCGGTGTAATGGGACACGGATACCCCGAAGACGGCGAGATAATATTTCAAGACATCGGGGCTAGCGAAGCCCCTCAGTCCGACTGCCCGGCCGCCGACTACGCCACCCGGCCGGCTACCGACTGCCGGCCGCCGACTACGCCAACCAGTCGGCTGCCGACTGCTGCCCGACCCGACATCGACGAGACAACCGTACTGCAGTGCCATCATCCACAGTGTACCGTGTCCCCTGGGTACTGATTTATAAAGTATCCTAGGGGACAAGCATGGCATGTGCCATGCCACTAGCCATGCCTACTTGGCTTGGCATGTAAGCTACCCAAGGTAGCTTACATCCAACGCCACCACCCACATAGCTTACATGGTAAGCCAACTCCCACTATAAATACCACCACACATCCATCCATCCAGGAGGATGGCCACTCACGCCACCCACAAGCTAGCAAGCAAGCTAGCTTCTCATCCATCCATGCACATGAGCATATGTGCTCACGGCCATGAGTATGGCCGGAGACTAGCACGCCTCATACAGGCATATATGCAGCCAGATGCCTACGGCACTGGGCTGAGATACAGCTCTAGGAGCGACTCTGTACCAGATATACCAGATATACTCAGACATGCAGGAGTAGGGGTATTATCTCTCCGGAGAGCCCCGAACCTGGGTAAACCACCGCGTGCTACTCGCATACCCGCTCCCGGTCCTATCAGCGGCAGTCCTACCCACACACTAAGCCCTTGTGGCATCTGTCGACTCGCAAGCACCCCGTGAGAAATACCACGACAGTTGGCGCCCACCGTGGGGCGGTACTTTGCTACCGCGCTGCTGCTGGTTTCGCTGTCCGGGCGGGACTACTTTCGCCTCCGCCGCGGCGTCGCGCCGTCTCTCCGGTAGCGCTCGGGGGCTCGACATTGACCCGCCCCCGGAGCGGCCGCGAGGGATGGCGCGTCCTCGCCGTCGTTCTCTTCGTCTTCACCACCGCAGCGTCGCGCCGTCTCTCCGATAGCGGTCTGGGGCTCGACATCGACCCGCCCCCGGAATAGCCGCGAGAGACGGCGCACCCTCGCCGTCGGCCTCGCCTTCTTCGCCACCACCGCAACGCCGGCCGTCCGTCCGCGCGCGCGCGCCGCGCCTGGCCTCGCTTCGGTCGGCCGCGTTCAGCCACACGCTGCTTGTGCGTGCTCCCCTCCGCGCTGCGCCCTGCTCCGGCCGGAGCGCGCATTGGCTCCTCCATATTCCATCTCTGCAAGCTGGCTGCTAAGGCAGACAAATGGGTAGACCATCTCCCGCGACGCCTCCTCCACGCTGCCTCCGCGTCCGGCTGGCCACGCGCCGCCTGCGACCGCCCCGCCCTGGCTGCGTTGCCCGCGCCTACGCCTCCGCGCGGCTCCGCGGCTCCGGCCCGCGGCCTCGCCCCACGGCCGCCCGGCCGCGCCTGGGTGGCTCCGTGCCGCCGCACGCCGCCTTCGACCTCCGCGGCCGTGTGCCGCGTGCCGACTTGCCCGGCCGGCCCTGCCCCCTGCCGGCTGCGGCCGCCTCCTCGCCGGCTCGCCGCTCCAGGCGGCATCAGCGCGCGCGGCCGGCTCCCCGCCCCTGCCGGCGTCCGCGTCCCCGGGCCCGACCATCTCCGCCCGTGGCCGCGTGCCGCACGCCGCCTTCGGCCTCCGTGGCCGCGCGCCGCGCGCCGCCTTCGGCTTCCGCGCCCCCTCTGCCGGCTGTGCCTGCCTCCTCGCCGACTTGCCCGGTCGGCCCTGCCCCCTGCCGGCTGCGGCCGCCACCCCGCCTCGTCGCCGCGCGGGCCGGCCGGCTAACGCGCGCTGGCCGCCTCCCTCCTTCCACCTGCTCCACGTCCGCCGGCTTCTGCCGCCCGGTCGGCTCCACCCTTCCTCGCGCCCGCCGGACTCCCGGGAACCTGCCGGCCCGTGGACATCGGCTCCTCCCGGCCGGCCCTGCCGCCTGCTGGCTCCGCCCCGCCTTCGTCCGTGCCGGCTTCCACGCCACCCGGCGACCCGGACGCTTGCCGGTTCCGCTCGCCCGGCCTGCTTCGGGACCCGGCCGCGTCCCGCGCGCTTGCCGGCTTCCCCGAACCCGCCCCGTCCGACTCTCGCGCCCGGCCGACTTCCAGCTGTCCGGCTCCGCCCCATATCGCCGGCTTTGGCTCAGCGCCCGCCCGCCGGCTTTACCTCTCGCCCGGCCTCCCGCGCCGGGTCCGGCCACGCCTGCTCCGCCGGGCCCCCTCCCTACGTTGGCTCCGCGCCGCCTGCGCCGTTTCCGTAGCCGGATGCCGGGTCTCCCCTGCGTCTGCCTCCTCACCCACCTCACCGCCTGGTCGCCTTCCACTGGCCCAGGCCGGCTTCGCCGCGTCCGGCTCGCCTCTGCGCCACCCCAGCGTTTCGCGTGCTCCGGCCGAGCCTCCTGCATGCCCCGCTTGCGGCATCCCCACCCGCCGACTGCGCGCATCACGCCGGCCCCGTGCTCGGTCTCCCCCGCTCCAGGCTGCGCCCCTTCCACCGTGGCAGGCCGTCCGTGTCGCCTCGCTCGCCTGGCCGGCTTCGCCCCGCGCCGGCTGGTCGGTTCCGCGCGGCGCCCGCACGTCGGGTTGGCTCTGCCCCATGCCATTTGGTCGCCTCTGCCTGCGTCCGGCTGCTTAGACAGAAAAAAGAGAGAGAGAAGTGTGTGCATTCGGCTGGCCGGGCCGGCTGAAAAAAAAAGAAGAGGCCGATTCGCCAGGTCAACCCCCCGGCTTGAAGAGAAAAAGAAAAGGGGAGTGGGCGCCTGCAAAAAAAAGGGGAGCCGGCTGAGAAAGGGGTAGGCCGGGTGCCCACGGCCGGCTTGACCAAAAAAAAGGAGAAAGAGCCTGCATTGACTACAGTTCTGCCGACCGCTCTGATCAACAGCCTGCGTCGCCGCTCGGCCGGCTGTTTCGTCCGCCCGCTTTGCCACCCGGCCGCCCGACGAGCTGGTCCGGCTGCGCATGGCCGGCTGACGAGAAAAAGAGATAAAGACAACGCAGTTGCCGGAAGATCCGGCCCGACTGCTCAGCAGTCGGCCTGAATCTCGGGGGCTACACCCAGCGGGTGCGCTGACGCGCCCCCGCGAGAGAAGAAGACAAGGGAGTTGCCGGAAGATCCGGCCCGACTGCTCAGCAGTCGGCCCGAATCTCGGGGGCTACACCCAGCGGGTGCACTGACGCGCCCCCGCGAGAAAGAAGACAACATAGTTGCCGGAAGATCCGGCCCGACTGCTCAGCAGTCGGCCCGAATCTCGGGGGCTACACCCAGCGGGTGCGCTGACGCGCCCCCGCGAGAGAAGAAGACAAGGTAGTTGCCGGAAGATCCGGCCCGACTGTTCAGCAGTCAGCCCGAATCTCGGGGGCTACACCCAGCGGGTGCGCTGACGCGCCCCCGCGAGAAAGAAGACAAAACAGCTGCCGGAAGATCCGGCCCGACTACTCAGCAGTCGGCCCTACACCCAGCGGGTGCGCCGGCGCACTCCGCGAGCGCCGAGTCGCGCCGGCTATCTTCGACGACCGCGACTACGCGAAAATCAATGTGAGCTCCCCACCCGCATGTTTTTGCACTACGCACGCACGGATAACCCCGAGCTTTGCTCGGGGGCTGCCTCCGCATTTTATTACAGTAGCATCACTGTTTGCCCCGGCGCCAGCCAGAGTTGGCCCGGGGGCTGGCCGCTTGGCCTGAGACGTTAGTTCCCGCGGACGGCTTAGTACCGTGCATGGTACCAAAGGCCCACTCTTAGTCACAGACCGCAGAGCGGCTGCCGACTAGCAAGAGTGAACGCTGGAGGCCACCCACGCAAAAAACGTCCGGGAAGAAAAACGTTCGGGCGACCCGACCGTTTTCCTTTTACAAGTATCTACTCAGTTGAATCTGCTCCCAGACTCTGAGTACTGTACACTCCACTTCGCGGCCCACTCTCAACCACAGACCGCAGAGCGGCTGTCCGGCAAGCAAGAGCACAAGCCAAAAAGCGGAGGGAACACGAAAAAGATTAAGGGGGCTCGGACGAAACCGAGTCGGCACCCTCCGCATAAAACTTGCAATGATAAAAGCAAGCATTCGATATATCTGCACGGACTAACTCTGTCCTTTTTATGATTATTTTCATGAACATTGGCCAAAAAACATCCGCCCAACTTTGCCAAGTTGCCCGGAGGCTGGGGGGCTACTGTCGGTGTAATGGGACACGGATACCCCGAAGACGGCGAGATAATATTTCAAGACATCGGGGCTAGCGAAGCCCCTCAGTCCGACTGCCCGGCCGCCGACTACGCCACCCGGCCGGCTACCGACTGCCGGCCGCCGACTACGCCAACTAGTCGGCTGCCGACTGCTGCCCGACCCGACATCGACGAGACAACCGTACTGCGGTGCCATCATCCACAGTGTACCGTGTCCCCTGGGTACTGATTTATAAATTATCCCAGGGGACAAGCATGGCATGTGCCATGCCACTAGCCATGCCTACTTGGCTTGGCATGTAAGCTACCCAAGGTAGCTTACATCCAACGCCACCACCCACATAGCTTACATGGTAAGCCAACTCCCACTATAAATACCACCACACATCCATCCATCCAGGAGGATGGCCACTCACGCCACCCACAAGCTAGCAAGCAAGCTAGCTTCTCATCCATCCATGCACATGAGCATATGTGCTCACGGCCATGAGTATGGCCGGAGACTAGCACGCCTCATACAGGCATATATGCAGCTAGATGCCTACGGCACTGGGCTGAGATACAGCTCTAGGAGCGACTCTGTACCAGATATACCAGATATACTCAGACATGCAGGAGTAGGGGTATTATCTCTCCGGAGAGCCCTGAACCTGGGTAAACCACCGCGTGCTACTCGCATACCCGCTCCCGGTCCTATCAGCAGCAGTCCTACCCACACACTAAGCCCTTGTGGCATCTGTCGACTCGCAAGCACCCCGTGAGAAATACCACGACACAAGGCCAAGGAAGTGAAGCGCAAGGGGGCTGCCATGCTCGTGGCAGAACCAGACACCAAGCAGGGAAGAGATCAGCCCGAACCTCCCAAGGGCAGCCGGTACTGCGTGTACCACGACCTCCACACCCACAACACCAGCGAATGCCAAGAACTCCGAGCCGTGCGAGAAGGAAGGATCGGTCGTCGCCCTGACCACGGTGTCCGAGGCTACGGCCGAGGAGGAGGAAGGAACGCAGGGCGCTGGGAAGACCGTGGCCCATGCCAGGGGTGGCGCGACCAACCTCGCGAGGATCGCTGGCAAGACCCGCCTCGCGAGGGAGGCTGGAGGGATCAGCCTCGCGAGGATCGCCCGCAAGGCAACGCAGGCCTCCCACCGCTGCCGCCGTAGCCAAGGAGAAACAAGGACCGCCACCAGGACGAGGAGGCTCGGGGCTTCCAGGAGCCGCGCGCGATCGCCTGCATCCTGGGCGGAGCTCAAGCCCCGGCCTCTCAATGCATCTTCAAGCAGTTCGCCCGCGAAGTGAATGCAGCCCTCCCCAGGCTCGAAGCCACGCGCCCCCTCAGGTGGACGGCGTGCGCCATCACCTTCAGCTCAGCAGATCAGCTCAAGTGTGCAACTACAGCCGGAGTCCTCCCGATGCTTTGTTCCCCAATCATCAGCAACGTGGTGGTCACCAAGACCCTCATCGATGGCGGGGCGGGGCTCAGCGTCCTGTCCGTAGAGACATTCAACAACCTCCAAGTGCCCTACAGCTAGCTCCAGCCAACCAAGCCTTTCTCCGGTATCACCGACGGCTCCACGGTCCCGATCGGGCAGGTCCGCCTCCCTGTCACCTTTGGGGCACGCGACAACTACCGCACCGAGCTCATCAACTTCGACGTCGCTCACATTCGCCTGCCATACAACGCCATCCTCGGGTACCCAGCGCTGGCCAAGTTCATGGTCGTGACTCACCACGGCTACAACATCCTCAAGATACGAGGAAGCAGTGGAGTCATCACGGTGCCCTGTGAAGAGAAGGACGCAGTGGGTTCCCTGGAGCGAGCCTTTCAGGCCGCATCACTAGAAGACCCGGGTCGCGGAAGCAGGAGGCTTCCCGAGGCCGCCCCCAAGAAGAAGAAGACTTCGTCCGGCCTGGCCCCTCAGGAGGCAGGCCCCTCTGGGCCCGTGCCTGCCCAAGGGGAACCTCCTTCCATCGCATAGGAAAGCGTGCCCGGCGCCTCCTCAGGCAGGGCTCGGGGACTCCCCCCTGGAGGGCCACCGACCTAGCTAGGGTCACGAGGGAGGCGCTTGGGCACCATGTGGAGGCGTGTTTTGAAGCACATTTCCCTGAAGAAGGAGCGAGGCAAGGAGTTCCAGACCCACAGGAGTTCGTCAGCAAGGCCATTCAGGAGTTGCAGGAGTCAAGAGTCATGAGAGGCGCCCGCCGCCTACCAGCAGTGGCTCCCCATCCAGGCGAGGATGGCGGGCTGCGCGTCTGCATCGACGTACCAGGGCTCAATCGAGTCACCTCCCTGGGGCGCCTCTGGCCCTCGCGACTGGGGCGCTGCGGAGGTCCACCCCACAGCTACGTTCGCATGCCTTACGGCTTGCCGAGCACGGCTGACACGCACCAGCGCCTCATGAGGGGCATCACGGAGGCACAAGAGGCCAGGCGCTCCGCAGCCCTGGCGGAGATGAAGATGGCCCGTGAGGAACCGCCAGCACCTCCGGAGCCTCCCGAGGCCCCTAGGCCTGGGGGCTCATGAGGATCGGCTTCCGCAGCCCACCGAGCCGGCTACACCAACACCCCTTCGTCTTCAGCGTCATCAGGTGACATCTTTCAAGTCTCACTTCCAGCTGGGAGCGCCCCCAGGGCTGCATTATTCCCAGGCCGCATGGGTCCGTCCCTGCGGCGTGTATCCCTTTTATTTCGCGTCGTTAGCTTACCTCGTTGGGGGCGCCCCTCGGGCTGCATGATCCCCAAGCCGCTCGGGCCAGGCCCAGCGGCATGTACCCCATTTGCGTTCATTTCCGGTTATGCGTTAGAACCGCCATGCTTGATTATTTGGTGCCGGTCTGCGGCGCCTCTTCTTCTCCATGCTGACCACTTGCACGTTAAAGGGGGGGGGGGGGGTACCTGAGCATCGCGACTCAGGGCTCTTACTGGCTCTCCAGCCCTCACCCTCTGGCCTTGACCACGGCATTGCGACCTGGCATACCGGCGACGGCTGAGACCAGCTCGAGGGCCGGGACCCGAGGACATAGAGTGCAGGCATCTAACCAGACTTGCAGGGACACAAACACAAGATAAGGCCCAGTGCCAAGCGCAACCCGCCTAGAGGTAGGGCCCCGTGAGTCCCGCGCTGGCTCACGGGTGCCCCGATACACCTCGCCAGCCCCTACCGTGCCAGCCACGTGTCAGGGCGGGGCTGTACACGCCCCGGGGGCTCCCTCGGAGGGGGCCCCTTCCCACGTACCAGTGGAAGCACCATGCTCCGCGCTGGCTGACGACACTGCCGAGGAGCGTCTATGCCCGTACACATACGGAAGCGCCATGCTCCGCGCTGGTGATAAACAACTAAGGGTGGCCTCCGGGCCACATCAACCTCAAGGAGCCCAGAGCTCAGTGTCTAGCCTCATCGTAACGCCTCCCCTTGGGAGTGCCACGCGAGGGGGCTGGGCACGGGGGCTGCGCCTGGGTCATGCCCGGACGCACGCCGCCCAGCCAGGTCCCCCGGGCCTGGTTCATCGCGCGCCTCTCCCCGAGCGGAGCCAAGGTATGAAGGCCGTTTGAGCGTCAAGGGGGACTCTTGAGCATCGCGACTCAGGAGCCTAACTGGTCACGTAGCCCCTCACTCTTTGGTCCCATCCTGGTTTCCGGTCGGTGCTATTGCTGGGTGAGGTACGCGCGAGGCCGGGCTCTGCAGACGTAGAACGGTGGATCCACCCACATCATACCTCCCTACTTGCTGTTCGTGCACCAAGGGGGACTCTTGAGCATCGCGACTCAGGAGCCTAACTTGTCATGTAGCCCCTCACTCCTTGGTCCCATCCTGGTTTCCGGTTACGTCTATTGCTGGGTGAGGTACGCGCGGGGCCGGGCTCTGCCGGCGTAGAACATAAGCAAGTAGGAAGGAAAAGCGCAAATTTCAAAGGAATTCGAAAGCAAATATTACAGTCCACACTGTTATCCCAATATCAGACGCAAGTTTAAACGCCTCCCCGAGGCATGATACATGTGCAGGAATTAAAAGCAGGACATGAGCCACGATGGAGTCACTTGGCGGCGGGGGAGCAGCGCGGAGTGGATTCGCCTCACGCAGTAGCGGGGTCGGCAGCGCCTTGCTCTGGCCTGGTGCTGAAGGCCTGGAACTTCCCCAGCAGAGCCTCCGCGCGACCCTTCACGGCCTCGGCAGCAGCCGCGGCACGCTCGCCGCTCACGGGCTCCAGCAGGCTGTCGAGGTCGAAAACGGGATCGCGAAGGTGGATGTCGGTGAGGATCCGCGTCAGGGCTGCAGAAGACAGAACACGCGCCTCGGCCTCGGCCGTGGGGCCAAGGCCAAGGGCGACATCTTTAAGAGCGTGGACCAATAAGGGAAGCAGCTTGGCGGGGCCGTCCTCGGCGCCGGCCAGCGGGCTCTCCAGGCCGCTATCGTAAAGCGTCCTCAGCAAGGAGCGAGCCTTCGCCTCTAGCTCCGTGAAGGCCGCGCGGTCTTCGGCAAGGACTCGGGCCTTGTCGTCCCGCTCGGCCTTCCTCGCCCCCAACTCCTGCTCCAGCGCGCCTAGGCGGTCACGACGCTTCTTGAGCTTGGCCTCCCGGCCCTCGACGGCCGCCTCGCGAGCCTTCACGCCTTCTTCCTGCTCTTGGCAAAGGCGAACCTCTTTCGCGAGCTGATCCCGCAGGCCTTGCAGCTCGTCCTCCAGCGCCTTGCAGCGACCACGGACGTCGACCACCTCTCCTAGGGTTGCATCGCGAGCAGCCTTCGCCTCAAGGACGGCCTGCTTCTCCTCGTCGCATGTCGTCGAGGCCTGGACCAGCGCCGCCCGAATCGAAGCGTCGGAGCGGACCCATCCTGAAGCCAACTCCAAACGCCCGGCCACCAAGCGGGGGTCGGCGCCGAGAAGATCCTGCCGTAGTCGGTCCAGCTCAGCAACAGCAAGGTCCAGAACGGCGGAAGGAGTCGGGGAGATAGCAGCCGGTGGAGTAGGAGGAGAAGGCGGCAGCACGGCCGCAGCATCCTGAGGTGGAGTCTGCCGCGCCCCGACAACTGTAGTGGCGGCGGCAGGCAAGAGCACCTCGGGAGCCACTTGGGCCATGGGGGCTAAGCTCGCCCCAGCCGGCTCAGTCAGGCCTCGCGAGGACGACCGGGCAGGAGAAGCTTGTGCGTCGCAGCCACCCTCCTTCAGGGGCGCTGCCACGGACGGAACCTCAGGAGCCCCCTTTGATTTCTTCGCTGCGGGCGCCAGCCTATCCAAGGGATGCAGACGTCAAGCCTCGGAAGAAAAACAAGAAATAAAGACAAGAATCGAGCACTTATGGGTCGTCGCCGGTGAGCTCAAGCGGCCTCTGGCCAAATTTGAAGCCCGAAAGCCGGCTGGAAGGGTCAACCTCGGGAAGCTTGGAGGCGAAAGGTGCGCCTGCAGTCCGCCCCGAATCCAGGGCAGACCCGTGGGAGATCAGCCCGGTCCTGTCCTTCTTCGGGATTGGGGGTGAGCTCCCGCCGCCCTACTCGTCGTCCTCCATGACGTCGTCCTCGTCGTCGTCCTCGTCATCATCCTCGTCGTCGTCGCTCGAGGGGAGGCGGAGAGCGCGGGACTTGCGCCGGGGGAGGGGAGCCTTCGACTCTCCGTCAGTATCCTCGGAGTCAGGCCCTTTTCCCCGCTCTCCTCCTTCCTCCTCTTCGCTGGAGTCGTCGGAGGGCACAGCCACCTGTCCCTCGGGAGCCTCCAGGGGCACGGGCCCTTCCCCGTTGAAGACGGGCATGGACTTCACTACCCGCTCCCAGTCATCGCGGAGGAACAAGGGCGTAGGAGCGCCCTCCAACCTCGCCACATTGCCCCCAACCAGAGATTGGAGAACCACAGCCAGGTCTCCGTCCGCCCAGGCCGCGGGGCTCGGACGGGGCCTCAACATTGGAAGCGAGTACTGCTGAAGCGGAGCCAGCTGGCGCTCTAGGAACTCCCTCAGCAGCGACGCGCCAGTCAGCTTCGCCGCCGCCATGTCGGCCAGTCTCAGATCCGCATCCATCTTCTCCAACACCATCTTCGTGCGGGGATCCGTGAGCTCAGCTCGACCCCAGTTGCTGGAGCTCGTGGGCTGCTCCGTGGGCAAGATCAGCCGAGGGTGGATGCGCTCAGCATCCACCAAGACCCACTTGCTCCTGAAGCCCTCAATCCTCTTCCCAGGTTTCGAGATGGCAATGGCGCCACTGTACGCGACAAAGCTCGCGCACGCGGAAGCAGGACCGCGAGAGGTCTGGAGGTAGAAGTAGTGGCGCAGCAAGGCCACTGAGGGCTGCACCCCAACGTGGGCCTCACAATAATAAGCAAAGATCGCAAGGAGAAGGACGGAGTTGGGATGGAGATGTAGAGCCTGCAGCTTGTAATGGCGGAGGACAGAGAAGAAGAACTCGGAGAAGGGAGGCACCAGGCCAGCAACAATGGCACTTACGAAGAGCGGATAGAAGGTGCTCCTCTGACCCTCAGGGGTGGCGGAGCCAGCCTTGAACACCTTCGCCCCATCGACGCCTCGCGCCATCGCTATCCGGCGCAACCGGGCAAGGCCCGCCTCCGACACGTTCGGCGGGTCCAGGGCAGACGAGTACCAAGCTGCGGCCGGGGGCTGGCGAGGCGCCATGGCTTCCTAGGTCGCACGGTCAGAGCAGATCTGGAGATTTCGGAGGAAGGGAGGAGAGGCGCAAGAAAGGGGATCTCAGCAGCAACCAGGGAAAGCAGGAAGAAGGGCCTAGGCGGATGCCACTCCCTTATCAACTCGCGCGGTTGCTAAGGCGCCCACGTCCAGTCAACCGCCACACAGCACCCAAGGCCGTAGGCTGATAAGGCCCGCGGTGCTTCGCTCTTGCCCTTCCGCCTCCCTGCACGGCCAAGTCCGGGCGCGCCTTGGGCCCAGGGGCTACTGTTGGCGTTCTGGGACCGGGGGTCCCCAGACTTGCCTGCCTGCGGCCTGCGGCGTGGCTCAAAGGGGGGCCCAGCATGGCCCATCTTCACCAACACAAACTCAAGACCCTCGCGGGGCGGACGACATGAAGCTTCCTCAGGCACGGCCTCGTTAGGCTGGCTCACGAGGAGGCGGAGAGATCAAGGCAGGGTACCTCGCGAGGTGCCCGTGACGCAAGCCATGACGACTCAAGGCGCCAGGTGGGCGCCAGCCCGCGCAGCGTCCTCCTTTCCTCTTTGGTGCAATGGGAGCAAGCGTAGCCGCGGAGTACCGAGGCATCAGGCAAAGGTTGCCATTTTGGTGCAACGAGACCAAGACCAGGAGGACTACGAGACGGAGGTCACCTGGAGCCGAAGGCGGTGTCATCGCCAGAGCTTTGCGCGGGAGAAGACTACTTTTGTCAGGATATCTGGTACTTGCTGTCCCCTTTCAAATTAGCCCGTCATTGTTGGCTCCCTTCCCGCTCAATATTTGGGAAGAGGACCAGGGCCTCTATAAATAGGACCAGCCACCCACATAGCTGGGGGGGATGGTTCAGTCGCGTCGAAGTGTCCCTAGGGATCAACTTGTTAGAAAGAGAGAGAGAGAGAGAGAGAGAGAGAGAGAGAGAGAGAGAGAGAGAGGTGACTAAAATCCTCCCAGCAGTTCATCGCCCCAGCCAAGAACAGACCCTCGCGAGGCTGTTCTTCCTTGTACTGTTCATCATCCTCAGCCCAAGAGGCAATCCACCACACCACACACTGGAGTAGGGTATTACACCACAACAGTGGCCCGAACTAGTATAAACCCTGTGTCTCTTGTGCTGTTCTTCCCATAGTTTTGATCCTAGCATGGTGGAGGGGTGCAGGTAGGTAGGAGGCGAAATCTCCACGCGCACCCCAGTGTTCGAACCTCAAGGGTCTGCTGGAACCCGAAATCCGACAATGTTTTTCATACCTATGTTTTATTTGCATGTAGTAGCACCCTTCCAACAATCCCTCCAGTAGTGTTATTGAATCTTGTAGTTGAGTACAATGCATGAGGTAGAAACCCATCCCCCTGTTACCAAACCCGGGACGTTACATAGTTTTAATGCTACGCTATAGTAGACGGGGTTTGGTATGAGTGCATGAGAGTGGTGTGAAGAAGGAGGACTGTACGTCAATGGCGACAACTTCATGATGGCACCGGCAAGGACTGCATCTTCAGGACTCCTCAAGATTTCAGGACTCGAGACAAGAATTCAATACACACTACTGGGTGAAGGACGGTTGACGGGCACCCTGGAGAAACCAGTGGTTGGCCGGGATGCATGGAGAAGCACCATGACATGTTGCGGAAAGCTTCACCCAGACTCAAAGAGACGGAAGAATACTTCATGCCCGGAAGCTTACCTGTGCAACCGCAAGTCACTATGGGCTCTGGCTTGGTTGACCTTAGTTGTGACTCTGGCTGGGACGGTGCTAGCAGATGTAGAACTACGGTAGGATTGGATGAGCACCGGACAGTGGTCAGAGGAACTCTTCGGAAGACCATGTTTCGGTCATCTTGTTCTCAAACACCCTGAAGTGCGAGAATGTAAAGAGAGGGATCATATCTTGCGGGTAAAGTGTACAAACCTTTGCAGAGGGTTAAAACCTAATCGATTAGTCGTGTCCCCGGTTACGGACAATTTGAGCCTCTCGACTTGGATCTATCTCGGAACTCTCAACACCGGACTGATAATTTAATTGTGGGCAACTTATGATGATTTGGGTATGAGACAACGGCTGGCGGAACCATGTCATGATAGAAAACGGCATTTGTGTCCATATCTGAACCCAAGAAAGTTGCTGAAGCCTTCATGGAACCTGAATGGATTCAAGCTATGCAAGAAGAGCTTCAACGGTTCGAGCTGAACAATGTATGGGAACTGGTCAAGCATCCTGATCCTCGCAAGCACAATATCATAGGCACAAAATGGATCTATTGCAACAAACAAGATGAGCATGGTAAAGTTGTCAGAAACAAGGCTCGTCTCGTTGCTCAAGGATATACTCAAGTTGAAGGAATTGACTTTGATGAAACATTTTCTCCGGTGGCTAGGCTTGAAGCCATTCACATTCTGCTAGCCTATGCCAACCATCACAACATCCTCCTATATCAAATGGATGTGAAGAGTGCCTTTCTCAATGGCAAGATTGAAGAAGAAGTGTATGTTGCACAACCACTTGGCTTTGAAGCTCCAAAACATCATGATATGGTTTATAAGCTCAACAAGGCACTGTATGGCCTCAAACAAGCCCCTCGTGCTTGGTATGACACACTCAAAGACTTCCTGAAGAGCAAAGGCTTCAAACCTAGTTCCCTGGATCCCACTCTTTTCACGAAGACATACGATGGTGAACTGCTTGTGTGCCAGATCTATGTGGATGACATTATCTTCGGCTGCATTGACAAAAGATACAGTGATGAGTTTGGACACATGATGCAAGAGCAATATCAGATGTCCATGATGGGTGAGCTGAAGTTCTTCCTTGGTCTTTAAGTCCATCAGCAAAGCAACAACATCTTCATATCTCAAGAGAAATACCTCAAAGATTGCCTGAAGAAGTTTGGAATGCAAGACTGCAAGGGATACACGACGCCAATGCCAACCAAAAGTCATCTGGGCCCCGACGACAATGGTAAAGAGTTCGATCAAAAAGTATACCGCTCCATGATTGGTTCTTTACTCTATTTGTGTGCATCTAGACCAGATATCATGCTTAGCGTTTGCATGTGTGCCCGATTCCAAGCGGCACCAAAGGAGTCGCATCACTTAGCTGTGAAGCCAATTCTTCGATATTTGGCTTACACCCCAACACTAGGATTATGGTATCCAAAGGGCTTAGAGTTTGATCTAGTTGGATTCTCAGATGCTGATTATGCTGGTGACAAGGTTGATCGCAAGTCTACATCAGGCACATGTCACTTTCTTGGACGATCTCTTGTCTGTTGGTCTTCAAAGAAGCAGAACTGTGTGTCTCTCTCCACTACTGAACTTGAATACATTGCTAGTGGATCTTGCTGCGCCCAGCTTCTATGGATGAAGCAAACTCTCAAGGACTATGGCATCCATCTGAAGCATGTGCCACTCTACTACGACAATGAAAACGCTATCAAGATTGCCAACAACCCAGTTCAGCATTCGAAGACAAAGCACATTCAGATCCGTCATCACTTTCTTAGAGATCATGTCATGAAGGAAGATATTGATATGATTCACGTCAACACTAGAGAGCAATTGGTAGATATCTTCACAAAGCCCTTGGATGAGAAAAGGTTTTGCAAGTTGCGGTGTGAGCTAAATATCTTAGAATCCTCGAATGTCCTGTAGTTGGACACACATCATAACGCTTATGCATGAGATGACTTATATGTGCAACACACGAAGTAACATATATCTTCAAATAATGAAGACATACATTCTAAGTGTGAATACATTAATGCGGAAATTGACTTCGGAGCGCCACGATAATTGTGCGCCATGTCTGGGTCTAATACTTCCTATACAGTGGGTAACACCACCACTAAACTCTTGTTCGAAGTGTTGTCAATTGGCGTCACATTTGCATAATCTTCACATTTGGTTTTGTCTTCAACATTGATTCGACTTCATGTTTATCTTCACAATGTTGATTTGGTATCATATTGATATATACATATATTGGTGTTCTCTGCTGTACATCATTCACTTATAGCTATGTCTTCATGTTTGAATCTTTTGACCTAAGTGAATGTGATCGGACCCTAACCTATTCTATGATTCTACCCCAAATTCTATGTATCCAAATCATATGCACTCTATTGAAACTGTCAAATGTCTTCTCTGCGTCCTTGTCAGCAGAAGATACAGAAACAAAAATAAAATCTGTTTTAAATGCTATATCCTTATTGCCTGAAACCCGGAGAAGCCGGAACGACCACCCGACAGTCCAGGCGTGCGTGCGAACATGGAACAACTTCCAATGTGTTGCATGCTTGCCACGTGTCCCTCAGATGTGAACCGCTAGGGGCACCTGTGTAATTGTGCTATGCTATTCCTTTCCTTATAAATACATATCACATCACGGTCAAAATCCTTCTCCCACCTCTCCACCTCGCGCAAACCCTAACGCCACCGCTAGCTCTCGACGACACCGGCAACGAAGCGCTTAGCTGCCGCGACCACACCGACGACGTCCTCACGCCGGTCGCGGACCTCGTCTCCTCCTCCGTTGCCGTAGGTGTCTTTCGTCGCCAAGTTAGGGCACGGCAGATTGAACTGCTCTGCCTCCAACTCCACTCCGTCTAGCAGTTCTTCATGTGGTAATTAAAACTTACCTTTTACTACCTTTTTGATCCGATAGATCCATCCTTATCCACCAAAAGTGGTTTCTAAACCTACAAAATTGGATCTACCCTGTTATGCATCTCATATCATGCCTAGTATATTCACTTATGCTTCACTACTAGTTAGATTCCTCACTTGTACCTATTCTTGGATTCGTACAAATCTGGAACCAACTCTCAACAAATAAATGAATGTCTTCGCGCCATGAGGTCAATGTCTTCAAACTGATTTATCTTCAAAATCTTCTAAGAATGCATATGACCTCTTCCCCTTCCCTCGCATCTCTAATGCTGTCACAGGTACATGTCCGTGGGAGAATCCCTTGGTTCTCATAGTATGCATATATTTGCATAGTTCTTACAGCGTCACATCAATTCTCCTGAAGCCAGTTCTTGTCTGACCAGCAGACAGAAGCCTTTGCAAGTTCTGAAGCCATTCAGTTTGAACATCATGGTGACAGAAAAGTCAGCAAGAAAGGGCGGCAGACAGCGCCGTGGGGGCGCATCAAAGGATTTGCCCGAAGATCTCTATGAGTTATACAAGACTGATCCTGAAGAGAGCTATGGCCAACGCAAAACTCGAATCCAATGGATTCGCATATACTAGGCTGAACAATAGTTTCTGTACAGATTTGTGACTGCAGAGTATGTGGAGAAGAATGCCATCAAGCGACCATGGTGAGACATTCTCTTCAAAAATCTTCCACCTAGGTCCAGAACTGAAGCCATTGCTCAAAGTTTCTATCCTTGCATGGTTCGCGGACCACAACCAGAGAATGCCGACCCATCTTATCTGCTATAGTGTCGTGACGACAATTTGTTCAAGTGCAACTACAAGTTTGCCAAGGATTCTGCTGTGAAGAACAAGAAAGCATTTGGACTCGACTTCAACCCCGGTCCATCTGCCCCTCGGGCTGATGGCACTCATGATGCTGAACCCAATATCATTGGAGCACTGTGATAATGACACTTACACTGATGAAGTGCCAGCTCCACCAAGGCCACAGAAGCAGAAGCAATCTAAGGCTTCAAAGCCCTTTGCTGCACCTAAAGCTTCACGTGCGAAGCCACTGGCCACTGCACCTCCTGAAGGAAGTGTGCAGTCTGAAGATCTTTCTCGCATCTCCAAGAAGACCGAGAATTCTTCAAAGCAGAAGAAGCCCATCCAGCACTCTGGAAAGAACTGACCCCAGCTGATATTTTGTGGAATGAAGAAGCCACCATTGATCTGTCCAACGATGATGATCTTGGTGATGATGCTCTTGAGATGCTCATAAAGAGAAAGTAGGAGGCGAAGATCTTCAACGATCTGCCCCTCTTTGATGTGGATATCTTGAACAACTTCATTGATGAATGGTTTGAAAACCCCAGCATCAACATTGATGACCTTGAGCTTCCAATTGGCATCAGTGTCTCTTTCCACAGTGCCATTGCTAATGAGCTGGCTCTGGCTCATAAGATCGTTGAACTGAAAAACAAGATTGATCACGAGAAAGCTCAATTCAAGAGGAACATGGAAAATCTCAGCGTGGCTGATGTTCAAAGCTTCAAGAAGATGCTGCATGAGCTCAAGGAGCAGTTTCACAAGAAACGTGAAGAAGCTAAAGGTTCAAGAGAGCAAATGAAATACTTCGCTGAGACATGTGTGCAAGCGCACAATGAGGCTGAGAAGCGCAAGGCACTGGGGTGCCCTGGTATCGACCCCAGAATGGCTGCCAAAAAGAAGAAGAAGTCTGCTGCCGGACGCACTGAAGAAGTAAGGCAGGAAGCACCTAGCATTGTCTTCCCTGCCGGCATGAGAGGCTCGAAGCCTAAAGTCCCCAAAACCACTTCAGAACTGAAGAAGAAAAGGGCAGCTGAGGCCGAAGCCAGAAAGTGCAAGAACAAGGATGCCACTTACGATACCCCACAGACCAAGAAGCGGAAGACAAAGTCTTCGAAGAAAGATCGGGCTGCTCCCTCAGAGCCCCTCTTTGTCGAGCCCATCTCAGTTGCTCGTCCTGCATCCACCAACCAAGAATGTCAGCTAGTACTTCATGAGCCTGCTTCCACAAAGGCTCCTAAAGCTGAAGACATTCCAGCTGTTGACCCCATCACAGCTGAAGACATTGGTCATCACGACAATGTAGATGATGATGAAGTACTTCCTCAGATCAAGCACCAACAGGTATCATCGCCTGTTCTCACAAACAGCAAACTCATCAGCATTGGTCATCCATTGATGCCAATTGCTCAAGATGCATCGTGGGCTGATCACCCCCAAGACACACCAAGCCAAGACACACCCAGTACCCCCTCCTCAAGTTACCACTCTGATACTTGATGATGAAGTGTTTCCTAACGCCACTCCAACTACAAACGTCTCTGAGTTCGAAGCAGAAGTTGCTGAAGACATTCCGGCTGCATCAGCCAATGACCAACAAGAACCCCGTCAAGAAGAAGAGCGGGTTGCCACACCCCCTACCAACCAAGAAGTTGTTCTCGAGGAAAACGAGTCAGTGCCGACCCTCCAGCTACTCACACTACATAAAAATACACTTCCGTGATGATACGTGTTTGTCACAGCAGGTCACGTTTTTCTTCATGCATGTACATCCATGACGATTTTATGACAATCAAGATAGTCATACCTGTGCTGTCGTAGAAGTGTTCCATGACATTACCAAAATTTTCATCACGGAAGTGTCCACTTCCATGACGATAAATCGCGCGTCATAGAAGTGCTTTCGTCAAGGGTGACCGACACATGGCATCCACCGTAATGGAACACAGTTAAGCTATCTGGTCTGGTTTTGGATCCGATAACCCATTAACAGCCCCGACCAATGGGGATTTTCCACGTGTAAAATCATCATTGGCTGGAGGAAACACGTGTCGGCTCACCGTTGGGACAGATGTCATCCACTCATTGGACCCAAGGTGCCTATGATACGTCGACACGTGGCACAGCCCAATAGAGGCCCATTCCTGTGAAAAGGCTGGCCCGTTTGACTTGGTCAAAAGGTGGCGGGCCGGCCCACGGAAAGCCTGTTAATGGTATGTTCGCATATAGCCCATTTACAGCCCGCTAACCCAGGGCCCGTTACAACCTCTCTGAATTAGGCCCCGTACCATCATCTGGACCGTCCAATATGATTCCATCCTGTTTTAACTTCCAGCCCATGTATGGCCCATGACGTCTTTTGGCCCATATGAGGCCCTTTGTAACTCTTGGCCCATTAACGGCCCGTGGTGAAACTGGCCCGTAATGAAGAGTGTATCACTTCATACCCATTAACGCCCCTTTATTCTATTGGGCAGTTTCTAGCCCAGGTTATCTTTCGGCCTTCTCAGGGCCCATTTATTCTTGGGCTCATTTCCAGCATTCAGTTACTTACGGCCCGTTACTGTCATTTTCTGCTTGTGGGCCAAATTCAGCTCGTTCTTACAGTCGGCCCATTTGTGGGCCGTTTTCATGTCAAAAAAACCCCGTTGGGATGTTTTCATAGAGTTATCAAATATGGGCTATTAACGGGCCATTATGGTCCACGAATAGTACGACCCATTATTGATGAAATGATGATACGCCCCGTAGAAGGCACATGGATCCTACCGCCCGTAAAAGGCCCATGGATCATACAGCCTATAGAAGGCCCATGGATCGTACGGCCCGTAGAAGGCCCATGGATCCTACAACCCGTATAGAAGGCCAATGGATCCTATGGCCCGTAGAAGGCCCATGGATCATACGACCCGCAGGAGGACCATGGTTACAATAGTCCGTGTGTTGCCATGATTATTTTGGCCTAGTTTCCAAAAATAGGTTATTGTGGCCACTAGAAAAACACAGAAAAAGAACTGCAGTGACTACAAGCAAACAACTAAACAAGACAATAAGGAAATAAATAAGCAAGCAATTAACGCTAGCCTATTACCGCTATTACACATATTACATCCACTGGGCATCAAAGTTCGCCACCAGTGCAAATATAGGGAACAAAGCAGCATATTACATACATTGGCCGTCAAAATTGGCCAGCAATGCAAATAAACGCGGCAGCAAAACAAGAGCATAACTGAAACAACTTCAGAAGAACTCAAGAAATGTTATCCTGGGTATCCACCATGCTGGCAATAATCTTAGCAAGCTTATTAGCTTTGTCCTATTTGGCGCTAAAATCCTCCAATGCTTGCTGTTGCACCAGAAATGAATTCTCGAGGGACTTCCCTGGTCGCAGCACAGCTGATCGATGTCTTTCAGCTTGTAGTTGAGACTCAAGGAACCGAACTAATTCAGCAGTGAGTTTGGATAGCTTGTGCAAGTGGTAGTGGCCAGTAACTCGAACACTAAACCAAGACAGGACGTTGGGGTTGTCTCACTATCTTTGAGATAGTCTTCCTTAGCTGTTTTATTAGCTTTGTTGGAGACCAACAAGGATGTGTCACTATCCTGAACCTTCTCTGCATTACTTCCTTTACCATTGCTTAATAAGGCACTCTTTCCCAATATTCTGTCAGCATTCTAAAAGAAGAAACAGGCAGACACATAACAGGTTTAGCATGTACTAGTATATGAAACTCATTTTGGTGAACTAGTTCATCAGTAAGGTGGACAGGATTAAACTACCAAGTCTTCTATTGCCAAGTACTAGTACATAATAAAAGCATCAAACAAACATATATCTATGTCCTATGGTCACTGCATTGTCTTGCCAAATCAAAATAGAGACACGGTTCAAATCATATCAATTCAAGACAAAGCAGCAGTGAAAGAATACAAAGCATGGGAAACTACATGGCACAACAAGATTTCAGATGGGTACCACGGGTCTACATGTACAACAACACTATTGGCTCTGTTGTGATGCTAGTAATGTGCATGATATGAGAAGTCAACTGTATACACAATTGAA
The DNA here is from genome assembly GCA_034509565.1 of Triticum monococcum. Taxonomy (NCBI): domain Eukaryota; kingdom Viridiplantae; phylum Streptophyta; class Magnoliopsida; order Poales; family Poaceae; genus Triticum; species Triticum monococcum. Next base: position 518,645,293 of record CM067846.1, read on the forward strand.
ATTGAAATCAACAGAGCTATTGATAAGAGCAAAGCTGTTAAAGAAACATGCATGAACTTACCTGCTGTGCAATTGGAGTTTTGATTGGACCCTTCAATTTAAAAATAAGTTTGTATGAGTAAATACAGTGATACAAGAGCAAAGCAGTATGCATGATAGCAATCATAGTTAAAAAAAGGCACGCCTAAGCGAGTGCTTAAGCGCGCCTAGGCTCTAGGCGTTGGCAAAACGCATTGCGCATAACTACGCCTAATCTGTGCATAACTACGCATAAGCATGCGCTTTGGTCAGTAAAGCGCAAGGCGGTGGCAAACCGCACAATTAACACCTAGTGCTTTTTTGAACTATGATAGCAATAGAATCTTAAATTAGAACAATTATTCTTCAGGTTTAGGCACTTGTTCTACATGAACAGAGTACAATAAGACGCAAGAATATAGAACTTAAAAAATAGAAAATGAGCTCATAGACCTTACCACATTCTTGGTTTCGGACCAGTACAGAACAAGGCGTTCCCAGTTATCGTCCAGTAAATCTGTCTCTGGAGAACGTAAGGGAATTTGATGAGTTTCTTTGCTGGTGAAGTACGTTTTCTTTAGGTAATTCCGATACTACCACCAAGCATTCTTGAAGATAGTAGAGGTATTAGCACAGGTTACCTCATCCTGAGTTTCCAAATCGGTCCTTCTCTATAAGTATCAGTGCTGACAATTCATCACATTTCTTACTGACAAACAAAGTGACACAGTTTAAAATAGCATTAACACAATATGGTATTGTTGAGGTCAAGACATGGTAGGAAATGACATTGTGAAGGAGTTGGTAGCTTCACGACACCACTGGATTACAGATCAAGAACTCATAAGTATCAATGGTTAGTGCGCTGTCAATTTATCCCATTTCATAATGGCAAAACAAGATTACTTGCTCTGTATAGTTTAATTTACATGGTATGAAGAAGGAACTTGGTTGTACAACTGAAAACTTAAATTGAGAAGGACAAACTTTTGTTTATTAAGTACATAATAAACTTTAAACATGCAATTTGATGCAAAAACCAAAAATAAATAGCTGTTGCAGTCATGCCTAACCAAATATACACAACAAAGTTTAAAGGCTTGAGAAGGACAAACTTACATTATTGGTGAAGGCAGGCTCTATAAAGCCCTTGGCCATGCTGGTGGGGCGGGGGCAATTCAAAAAGTTTACCACATAATCTTCTTCATAACGATTGCCTTTATTCTACATTTTGTTAAGAGCAAATATAGATGTGACAATATAAGAAAACATGGAGAATATTTAAGATAAGATGAAGAGTGATGCTACATAACCAAGTAGCTATAAATGTAAGTACAATGATACAGGCAAAAGGTACAACCAATGCAGAGCTAAACTTCTTCAGTACCATCGGTGTTATCTAACCTTATGGTAAGAGTAAATATATATATCTTTTGTGTAGAAAATGGAGGGCAAAGGAAAATAAGCTGCAGAGTGATGGTACATGAAAGAACTGCCTTTCAATATAAGTACACTGATAAAGGACAGCAGGTACTTACAAGAACAATGCAGAGCTAAAAAATTTCATTGGCATTGGATATATTCTACACTAATGTAACCATTCATACAGATCAGATAATTTGGAGCGAACAATTGACAAGCAAGCTATCATGCATATTGCTGTCACATAATGAACCATGTATGTATGCAAGTACAGTGATACATGACAACAGGTACTAACAAGAGCAAAGCAGTGGGCAGCATATTTGCGATATCCTGTCGTTCTTTTCAAACTAGAATTCCTTTTTGATCAGATTTCCTGCAAAAAAGATCCGTAAGGCACATGCGGAAAAGTAGAGGTTCAAATTGTCATGCGATACCATAGACAGTACCTCATCCTCGGAACGAGACTAGTGCATAACAAGGTTTTTCCATTCAATGTCTTCTAAATTTAGCACAGGAGACTTCACTAGAAATTCGTTTATAGACTTTCCATCAAAGTGTGATTTCCTCAAGTAACACCGATACTGCTGCAATGCTTCCTTGAAAAGCGCAAGCAAGCTTTGCTCGTCATGACTATCCAGATTGACCCTTGCCTACTTACAACAATTTAATGTAAATCATTGATGTGTTCAATGAGTAGAAAACAGGAAAATAATCACCATGAATAATAGCACTTACACGTAAGTGGGACAGGAAGATGTGAAAATGGTGTTTGTGTTCACTATAATCTTCCCATGATGGGAATATATGCACGTAGTCCCTAACAACATTGAAAGCATTGTCTTTTAAACTGGGAATAACTGGAATAGGGTTCCAATCTGTAGGATTTGGCCGTCTCTATAGTTGGGATAGGTCTTCGGCCGATGGACTTGCTGTACTTTTTGCTGGAGTGGGATTTTTCTGTGGTACGGATGGTGCTATGGCAACTGAAATTGGCATACCTTTTGCTGGAGTGCAGGTCCTGTGCAGTGGGGCTAGTGGTGTGGCTAGTGAAGTATGGGTACAGTCTGCTGGAGTCAGTCCTACGTTTTGTGTCACTGGTTGTACATCCAATATAAGTGGGATGCTGTATGATTTCTCCGGCACAACCATGTTTTTCAAGGACTTTGCTGGTGCTCCTTCAGGTTCGGCAATCACCCTCTTCCTTTTTGATGTCTGATGCACAAGAACAAAATTTGAGTGAAAAAATATGGTATGATGACAGATGAAATATGTATTGACAATGGATGGGCATGGCATCTCGACATATATGATGAGTAAACTAAGCAGATGGCGGTGCAACAAAGTAGAAGAAATGCAAGACAACATATGCAAGATACGCGCAATCAATAAAACCTTGCCAAATTAGAACATGCACCTTGATGGGTGAACAGGACAGGCCATCTGCCTTTGACTCCTCGAGGTTAGAATAGTCATTAGGATCATATTCTGAACAAGAATCAACAGGTGGGGAGCGTATGAGTTTCATTGCATCCAGAATGGCACTCAATGTCTTGGTGCTAATTTTGTAAGTCATTGCAGTGTTTAGCTTCAAGAGTGGACTGCTGCTAGTGCGACACAAAGCAGCTACACAGATCATAGTGTACATATAATGGGAAAACCGTAAGCATTAGAGTAAAATCAGCAAAGTGGAACTTGCTGGAATATATGTGCTAGTATTGCCGGTACGGCTGGAAAGGCTTCGGATACCAGCTCTCTTCAACTGAAGGTGCGGTACTATTAATATCAGTGTAACTCTCAAAGGCGACACAACTCCTCGCATTTCCTTGCTATTCTTATAGGATTCAAGTGGGCAGGCCACTACAAATCCTATTCCCATGTTTACAAAATCCTACGAATCAAAGAGGCCCGAAGAGTTCAAAGTGTCCATCACAACCGATCGTATAGACCTCTACACTGCAAATGTCCCTGCTCATCTTCACTACAAGGAACATGCTGTACTACTATCATACTCCCTCCGTTCCAAAATATATGTCTTGGTAGAGATTTCCACTATGGATCACATACATATGTATCCAGATACATTTTGGAGTCTAGATTCAATCATTTTGCTCCATATGTAGTCCATGGTGGAATCTATACAAAGACTTGTATTTAGGAATGGAGAGAGTACTTATTAAAGAAGAACGGAAGAGGAACATGCTAAAGAAGAGCAAGCAGATTTTGGATAATAAAATTTTCGTTGTGCAGTGCCCACACATGATGAACCAGAGCGCATTAAGAAAGCAACTCCCTGCTGTCTCTCTATATGTGGTGCACGTGCTTTTTCGAAAGTAAAGTAGGAACATTAGCCGGCCAATTAAATGTTATCTGTTTTAGTAATATCAGCATCATATCAGATTCGTACTTGAGCAACAAGTTTGGAATTATGAGTGGCACGTTGTTTAGCTTGATCGATTCAGGAGTAGTGCTAAGCAGGTACGATGATGGTACTTAATATAAAGGCATGTCTGCATGCAAGTCGCGTGACATTTGTCATTTGGGTCAGTCGACCATTTTAGGCGGTTGGATAAAGATCCTACGTTTCCTAACCCTTCTTCTTCCTCGTCTCTGATTCTTCCCATACAGAACACCGCATGGGCCGCCGGCCGGACCACCGCCCCCCACCGCCTGTGTTCCTCCGCCACCCCACCCCCACCCCCGCCCCCACGGGTGTCGAGTTTTCTTTGTTTGGCGAGGCTCCACCACCGCCCCCACAACCACCGTCCCCACCCGAGCCCCTTCGTTCACACCGGCAAACTCCGGTGAGCTCTGAAAAATCGGCTGACCCAATTCTGAAATTTAGTCTATTGTGATTTAAATAGTGTGAAATATAAAAGGGGAAAACCATAAGCATTGGGAGTATGGTGTTGAGCGTGCCATGGCGGATCTGAAGGTGCAAACCGGACAAAGGCAACTTCACAACCATTGTTTGCTTTCAACTAGCAAGTAAGTGATGGACAAGAAATCAGAGTAAAGCAGTGGCGATCTATTTTCATGCTGCGATAAATAAGTTGAGAAGATACGAAAGAGTACCGCCTCTGGTGCGGCGCTGTGTATGTATCTGCTGAGAATTTGACGGTACTGCGGCAGCAATGGTTGTCGGCAGCGTGGAAGCAGATCAAGGCAGGTAGATGGTGGCGACCGGGCATGATGGACGAGACGGTCGTAGGAGCGACACCGACAAGGTGGACGACGGCGGGGATGAAGCGAGAGGACGGGATGCAAGGATCCCGGCCCGAAGCCGTGGATGAGAGAGGTCGATCTCTTGTATTGGACGGCGACATCGGGGTATCAGCTCCGGCATGGTGGAGGAGGAAGGCGGTGGATGGGGTGGCGGACGGAGGAAGATGGGGTGGAGAGGGTGTTTTGGCGCCCACGGAGTACGAATGGGGAAATGTAGGTGGAGAGGAAGGGGGAACCATGTCTTCAGGGCGCGCTTGTCTCAAATGTGAGGAAATTTACAAACTTAGCCCCCGTTTCAAATTTCCTACATCACATCAATATTAGCCGGTTGGGGATAGGACGGTAATCTCGCATACACCGAATATTTGCCGATGAGAGTTTGTTTTTGGCACCCACCATGTATGAATCGGGGAGGGAGTCGATTTTGGCCGAGGACACATTGTGTTTTCGCGCCCATCGTGTATGAATCCGGGTGAGGGGCGGTTATGTAACGTTTGAGTGAAACTACAAACCTACCCTTATTGAAACTGTCGGCATTGTGGGAACGGGGGTCCCCAGACTTGCCTGCCTGCGGCCTGCGGTGTGGCTCAAAGGGGGCCCAGCACGACCCATCTTCATCAACACAAGACTCAAGACCCTCGCGAGGGGCCAAGCCTCATAGGGCGGACGACACGGAGCTTACTCAGGCACGGCCTCATTAGGCTTGCTCGCGAGGAGGCGGAGAGATCAAGTTGGGGTACCTCACGAGGTGCCCGTGACGCAAGCCATGACGACTCAGGGCGCCAGGCGGGTGCCAGCCCACGCAGCGTCCTCCTTTCCTCTTTGGTGCAAAGGGGGCAAGCGGCCGCGGAGTACCGAGGCATCAGGCAAAGGTTGCCATTTCGGTGCAACAAGACCAAGACCAGGAGGACTATGAGACAGAGGTCACCATGGATCCCAAGACGGCGTCATCACCAGAGCTTTGCCCAGGCAAAGACTGCTTTTGTCAGGATAGTTGATACTTGTTGTCCCCCTTCAAATTAGCCCGCCATTGTTGGCTCCCTTCCTGCTCGATATTTGGGAAGAGGACCAGGGCCTCTATAAATAGGACCAGCCACCCACAGAGCAAGGGGGGGGGAAGTTGTTAGCCGGCAAGTAAGAGTAAGGCAGTGAGTGAGTGAGAGAGAGAGAGATAGAGAGAAAGGGTGGCTGAACTCCTCCCCGCAGTTCATCACCCCAGCCAAGAATAGACCCTCGCGAGGCTGTTCTTCCTTGTATTGTTCATCATCATCAGCCCCAAGAGGCAATCCACCCACCACACACTGGAGTAAGGTATTACACCACAACGGTGGCCCGAACCAGTATAAACCTTGTGTCTCTTGTGCAGTTCTTTCAGTAGTCTAGATTTTTACGAGAAGGAGAGATAGAAGGCGTAATCTCCGTGTGCACCCAAGTGTTCGAACCTTAAGGGTCTGCCGGAACCCGAAATCCGACATTTGGCGCGCCAGGTAGGGGTGCGCCGGAATTCGTCTTCCACCGCCTCATTCTCCTGCGATCGTCGCATCCATGTCCGACGCTCGTCGGGCCCGCGCCGAGCGCCGGGCCACCATCGCTTCCCGCGTCACCCAGACGGCGCCCGTCGGCGGACATCCTCGTCGTTCCCCGTCACCCGCCATCAACGCCGCCACCGGCCCGGCGGGGGGCGAGCAGCAAGCGTCGTCTCAGCATCCGTCCGTGCGGCAAGACGGCCGCACCGCTACTCCATCGCTTGCACCAGCTGGTTCTTCGTCCTGCGCGCTCCGCGCACCCGTGGAGGCTCGAGCTGCACTCCTCGCGGCAACGAGCTCCTGCGCTACCGTCCCGTCGATGACGTCAACGAAGGGTGGCTCGACCGCGTCGCCGAGCTTGTCCGCGTCGCAGGGGGCTCTCCCGCGCCGTCCGTTCCTCTGCGCCACATCCCGCCCCGCGCGGGCAACAAAGCTCCGGAGGCGCACCAGCCGCCTCCTCTCCAAGAAGACGCCATGGCTCCAAGGCGCGTGGCCCCTGGGCGGAACCCGCTCCGTCAGGTGCCAGCACAACAAGAACGGAGCTGCCAAGAAGTCCCTCGCCCGCAAGGAGCTGCCCGGGTGCTCCCTGCTCCGGCACGCCGCGACCCTGCTCCAGCTCCGGCACGCCAAGACCCCGCGCTGCTCCTAGCTGCAGTGCGTGGGGAATCTCAAGACAAAGCTCTCCACCAGCCGAAGCCTTTCGTGGCCACCGCAGGCTGCCGTGCCTACACCACTGAGCTGCGTAGCGTCGCGTGGCCCGGCAAGTTCAAGCCAGACCTGCCTCCTCGTTACAATGGCATGACTGACCCTGTAGAGTTCCTCCAGCTCTACGAGCTGGGCATCGAAGCTGCCAGCGGGGACGAAAAGGTCATGGCAAACTGGTTCCCCATGGCACTCAAGGAAGGAGCTCGCACCTGGCTCCTGAATCTGGATCCAGGCACGATCTCTTCCTGGGACCAGATCCGCACCCGCTTCATCGCCAACTTCCAAGGTACTCGCGACCGGCCACCCGCCGTGAGCGACATGCGCCGCATCAAACAACAACCTGGAGAGACCCTGCAAAAGTACATCCAGCGCTTCAACAGCGCGCGCCTCAAGATCCCCAAGGTGTCTGAGGAGGCCATCATCTCGGCCTTCTCCGATGGTGTGCGCGACATCAAGATGAAGGAGGAGCTGGCGATGCATGAAGACCTGTGCACCTCCCTGGAGCTGTTCAACTTGGCGACCAAGTGCACCAGGGCTGAGGAGGGATGCCTCTCCCTCCTCGAGCTGCCTGCCGCAGACCCAGAGGAGAAGAATCCCAACGCCAAGGACGTGAAGTGCAAGGGGGCTGCCGTGCTCGCGGCAGGACCAGACACCAAGCGGGGCAAAGATTTGCCTGTGTCCTCCAGGGGCAGCCGATACTATGTGTACCATGACCTCCACACCCACAACACCAACGAATGCCAAGAACTTCGCACCGTGCAAGAAGGAAGGATCGGCCGTCGTCCCGACCGCGCCGATCGGGGCTACGGCCGAGGAGGAGGAAGAAACGCAGGACGCTGGGAAGACTGCGGCCCGCGCCAAGGGTGGCGCGATCAACCTCGCGAGGATCGCTGGCGAGACCTGCCTCGCGAGGGGGACTGGAGGGATCAGCCTCGTGAGGATCGCTCGCATGGCAACGCAGGCCTCCCTCCACTGCCACCTCAGCCAAGGAGGAACGAGGACCGCCATCAAGACGAAGGGGCTGGGGGCTTCCAGGAGCCACGCGCAATCGCCTGCATCCTGGGCGGAGCTCAAGCCCCAGCCTCCCAACGCATCTTCAAGCAGTTTGCCCGCGAGGTGAACGCAGTCCTCCCCAGGCTTGACGCAACGCGCCCTCTCAGGTGGTCGGCATGCGCTATCAAATTCAGCTCAGCGGATCAACTCAAGTGTGCGGCCACAGCCGGAGTCCTCCCGATGCTTTGCTCCCCAGTCATCAGCAATGTACTGGTCACCAGGACCCTCATCGATGGTGGGGCAGGGCTCAACGTCTTGTCCGTGGAAACGTTCAACAATCTCCAAGTGCCCTACGACCAGCTTCAGCCAACCAAGCCCTTCTCCGGAGTTACCAACGGCTCCACGGTCCCGATTGGGCAGGTCCGCCTCCCTGTCAACTTCAGGGCACGCGACAACTACCGCACCGAGCTCATCGACTTCGATGTCGCCCACATCCGCCTGCCGTACAATGCCATCCTCAGGTACCCAGCGCTGGCCAAATTCATGGCCGTAACTCACCATGGCTACAACATCCTCAAGATGCCAGGAAGTGGCGTAGTCATCACGGTGCCCTGTGAAGAGAAGGATGCAGTGTGTTCCCTGGAGCGAGCCTTTCAGGCCGCGTCACTGGAAGACCCGGATCACGGGAGCAGGAGGCTTCCCAAGACCACCCCCAAGAAGAAGAAGACATCGTCCGGACCAGCCCCTCGGGAGGCGGTCCCCTCAGGGCCCGCATCTGCCCAGGGGGAACCTCCTTCCATCGCATAGGAAAGCGCGCTCGGTGCCCTCCTCAGGCAGGGCTCGGGGGCTCTCCCCTGGAGGGCCACCGACCTGGCCAGGTTCATGAGGGAGGCGCTTGGGCACCACATGGAGGCGTGTTTTGAAGCACGTTTCCCTCAAGAAGGAGCAAGGCAAGGAAGGTCAGACCCGCAGGAGTTCGTCGACAAGGCCATTCAAGAACTACAGGAATCAAGAATCATGAGAGGTTGCCGCCGTCTATTGGCTGTGGCTCCCCATCCAGGCGAGGATGGTGGGCTGCGCGTCTGCATCGATGTACCAGGGCTCAACCAAGTCGCTATGATGGAGCGCCTCTGGCCCTCGCGAGTGGGGCGCTGCGGAGGTCCGCCCCACAGCTGCGTTCGCATGCCTTACGACTTGCCGAGCGCGGGTGCTACGTGCCAGCGCCTCATGAGGGGCATCATGGAGGCTCAAGAAGAATGGCGTTCCGTAGCCTTGGGGGAGATGGAGATGATTCGCGAAGGGCTACCAGTGCCTCCGGAGCCTCCCGAGGCCCCTGGGCCTGGGGGCTCGTGAGGATCGGCTTCCGCAGCCTACCGAGTCTGCTGCACCAACACCCCTTCAACCTCGACACCCTCAGGTCACATCTTACAAGTTTCATTTCCAGCTGGGAGCGCCCTCCCAGGGCTGCATCGTTCCCAGGCCGCGTGGGTCCGTCCCTGCGGTATGTATCTGAAAGCACAAGTGCTCTCCAGGTGGTTTTGGTAATTAATGTCAACATATCTCTTGTTGGACTAACGTTTTTATCTAGTATGTTTCAAATAAGTTCAACAATGGAGTGGCATGGACTAAAGGTTGTGGGAACTCCTTCAAGATGCTAAGGACAAAGGATTGGCTAAAGCTTCAAGCTCAGGACTCTTCATTTTACACTTTTAGTGATCCAAGATCACAATGAGTCCATAAGAAAGGCCAATACTATCAAGGAGGGATGAGATGTTGATAATGAGCCTCTTGCTCAAAGTGCTTAGTGATATGCTCCAAAATCCTCAGCTACTTTCCCATATCCTCAAATGACCTAAACCCTAAGCCAAACTCGGCCATACCGATTCTTTCAACCCGGCGCCACCGAGTTTCACTTGTCATTTGCCACTGCCAAACCCTAGCAATTCGGTTTCACCGATGGGATCTCGGTCTCACCGAGATGGGCTTGCAGACTCTCTGTTACCTGTTGCAATATCTTCGGTCCAACCGAGATATGCAATCGGTCCCACCGAGTTTGCTTGGCCAACTCTCTGTTTTGCTTATTACCCAAATTGGTCCCACCGAGTTTGAGTAATCGGTCAAACCGAGTTTTGGATTTTCCCTAACCTTAGGACATCGGTCCCACCGAGTTGTTCCAATCGGTCCCACCGAAATTCCTAACAGTCACTAGGTTTACTATTTCGGTCCGACCGAGTTTTCTGATTCGGTCCCACCGAGATTGGTAAATTGTGTGTAACGGTTGGATTTTGTGTGGAGGCTATAAATACCCCTCCACCTCCTCTTCACTCGTGGAGAGAGCCATCAGAACACATACACCATTCCAACTCATATGTTCTGAGAGAGAACCACCTACTCATGTGTTGAGACCAAGATATTCCATTCCAACCATATGAATCTTGATCTCTAGCCTTCCCCAAGTCGCTTTCCACTCAAATATTCTTTCCACCAGATCCAAATCCTATGAGAGAGAGTTGAGTGTTGGGGAGACTATCACTTGAAGCACAAGAACAAGGAGTTCATCATCAACACACCATTTGTTACTTCTTGGAGAGTGGTGTCTCCTAGATTGGCTAGGTGTCACTTGGGAGCCTCCGACAAGATTGTGGAGTTGAACCAAGGAGTTTGTAAGGGCAAGGAGATCGCCTACTTTGTGAAGATCTACCGCTAGTGAGGCAAGTCCTTCGTGGGCGATGGTCATGGTGGGATAGATAAGGTTGCTTCTTCGTGGACCCTTCGTGGGTGGAGCCCTCCGTGGACTCGCGCAACCGTTAGCCTTCGTGGGTTGAAGTCTCCATCAACGTGGATGTAGGATAGCACCACCTATCCGAACCACGGGAAAAACATCCGTGTCTCCGATTGCGTTTGAATTCTCCAAACCCTTCCCTTTACATTCTTGCAAGTTGCATGCTTTACTTTCCCCTGCCTATACACTCTTTGCATACTTGCTTGATATGTGTTGTGAATGTTGAAATTATGCCTAAACTCCACTTAAACTGAAAAAGCTTAAAAATTGCAACTTTAGCCTTGAGTGTATAAACCCCCCCCCCCTTTCTAGACACACCTACTTCTAGATCCTACAAGTGGTATCAGAGCTTTGGTCTCCATTGCCTTGGTTTAATCACCATTGGAGGAAGATGGATGTGTCTACTTTAGGGAGTCTTAGACATAGAGTGCCTATTCTTGATGGAGAATATTTTCATGAGTGGAAAAATGAGATGCTTGTAATCTTCAATCAATACCATGTGAACAAGTATATTGCTAGCCCTTGTGCACCTCATATTGATCCCTTGCATCTTACCTTAGATTAAGATATTGACATGATTCGCAATCTTAGAACTATTGAGCTCATCATTAGAGGACTGCCCAAAAATTTGATTGCTAGTTTGCCTACTCTTAATTGTGCCCATACTATATGGAAATTTATTGAGGAATGATTTCCTGATCATTCCTTGAAAAATTTGGATGAAATTCTCCATAAATCTATTGCCTTGAGTAAAATGAACTCTAGTGATCCTAGTTTTGGTGATTGTCTATTTGAGCTTACCAATCTCAAGCATGCTAGAGGAGATGCTGGAATCATTAGTGATATTATATTTGAAGCTATAAGAATTCATAAAAGTGACCACTTTGATGATCATTTATCTAATGAATTACCCTCTCTAGGAAATGATGAGTCACAAGATCATGGTGAACATGGATACTATGATGATGATGATGATGATGATGATGATGCTGATAGTGACTTCGATCTTGATGATGCAATGAGACATTTTGCTCTTACGGCAAATCTTCGGGGATATGCGTCGTGAGGAAAGGAATGGGTTCTTGATAGTGGATGTACTGATCATATGACTAGAGATGAAGAGATGTTCTGTGAGCTTGCTGAAAACGACGGCCCTCGGAAATATGTCACCTTTGGTGATAATTCAAAGGGTAAAGTGGTTGGCCTTGGTAAGGTGGCCATCTCACATGATAGTTCCATTCAAAATGTCATGCTCGTTGAATCTCTCGGCTACAACTTACTTTTAGTATCTAGACTTGCTGATTTCGGTTTAAATGTCCTATTTACTGAGGTAGATTGCCAAGTGTTTCATCGAGACAATCATAAAATGGTCTTTACCGGTATGCGTAGAGGTGACCTTTACATTGTCGATTTCTCTGAAAAGGCACAACCTAAAACTTGCTTTATTGCTAAATCCTCAAAAGGTTGGTTGTGGCATAGACGACTAGGTCATGTTGGCATGAGAAACCTTGACAAGCTTATTAAGGGAAATCATATCCTTGGAGTTAATGATGTCATATTTGATAAGGATAGACTTTGCAGTGCTTGTCAAGCAGGTAAACAGGTTGGAGGAAGGCATCCCGTGAAGAACATCATGACCACAAGGAGGCCACTCGAGCTACTTCATATGGATCTTTTTGGTCCCAACGCCTACAAGAGTCTCGGTGGAAATTCTTTTGGTCTAGTTATAGTTGATGATTTTTCAAGATTTACGTGGGTGTTCTTTCTTAATGACAAGTCGCAGGTCCAGAAGATCTTCAAAAACTTCACTAGGAAGGCCCAAAATCAGTTTGACGTGAAGATCAAGAAGGTTCGAAGTGACAACGGAACGGAGTTCAAGAACGCAAATGTGGATACCTTTCTTGACGAGGAAGGGATCTCACACGAGTTCTCGGCTACGTACACACATCAACAAAACGGAGTTGTTGAGAGGAAGAACCGGATGCTCATCGAAATGGCAAGAACGATGCTTGATGAATACAAGACACCGAAGCACTTTTGGGCAGAAGCGGTTGAGACAGCTTGTCATGCAACAAATCGCTTGTATCTTCACAAGCTACTCGGCAAGACAGCATACGAGCTCCTCACCGGTAACAAACCCCAAGTTGGATACTTTCGAGTATTCGGCTCAAAGTGCTACATTCTTGATAAGCATCGTCGTTCAAAGTTTGCTCCTAAATCTCATGAAGGTTTTCTACTTGGTTATGGCTCAAACTCTCACACTTACCGTGTCTACAACAATTTCACCCAAAAGGTTGAAGAGATGGTAGATGTGAAGTTTGATGAATCTAATGGCTCGCAAGTAGAGCAATTGCCAATTGATGTAGGAGACAAAGACTCTCCAGAAGCGATCCAAGACTTATCCATTGGCAAAGTTCGTCCAACGGAGGTGAAGGAGAGTACTTCATCCATCCAAGTGGAAGCTTCTACTTCACGACAGGGTGAACCAAGATTCGACACGGAAGCATCCACAAGTGGGACACGCCAAGATGAAGAAGACGAGGAAGTACATCAAGACGAACATCAACAACCTCCTTCTCCACCATGACAAGAGAATGACAACGTCAACAATGAAGAAGGCCAAGAAGAAGAACAAGATGAAGAAGATGCTCAACGAAGACCTAAGCAAAAGCTCTCACGAGTTCGAGCAAGAATCGCCAAAGATCATCCCGTCGAGCAAATCCTCAATGATATACAAACCGGGAGAATCACTCGCTCAAAACTCGCTTAGCTAACTTTTGTGAAAACTACTCATTCATCTCTAGCATTGAACCTATGAAGGTTAAAGAAGCATTGGAAGATCCGGATTGGATAAACGCTATGCATGAAGAGCTACACAATTTTGAGAGAAACCAAGTTTGGACATTGGTTGAGAAGCCCAACAACAACCACAACATCATTGGTACCAAATGGGTGTTTCACAACAAGCAAGATGAAGATGGAAAAGTGGTTCACAACAAAGCACGTCTCGTCGCCCAAGGATACACACAAGTTGAAGGTATGGACTATGGTGAGACATATGCTCCCGTTGCTAGACTTGAGTCCATTCGCATCTTACTTGCCAATGCTAATCACCATAATATCACCTTGTACCAAATGGACATTAAAAGTGCTTTTCTAAATGTTGAAATAGAAGAGGAAGTTTATGTTAAACAACCTCCTGGTTTTATCAATCCTAAGAAACCAAATCATGTTTACAAACTTCACAAAGCTCTTTATGGTCTTAAACAAGCTCCTAGAGCATGGTATAAATGCTTGACCAAGTTCCTTATTACAAGTGGTTTCAAAATTGGTAAAATTGATTCTACTCTTTTTACTAAAAGGGTTAATGGAGAACTATTTGTATGCCAAATTTATGTTGATGATATCATATTTGGTTCAACTAACCCTCTCTTTAGTGAAAAGTTTGGAAAGCTAATGTCAGAGAAGTTTGAGATGTCTATGATGAGTGAACTCAAATTCTTTCTCGGTTTGCAAATCAAGCAAACTAAGGAAGGTACATTTGTCTCTCAAACGAAGTACACCAAGGACTTATTCAAGAAGTTCAATATGCAAGAGTGCAAAGGTATGTCTACCCCCATGCCCACTAGTGGACATAATGATTTGACCAAATGTGGTGAACCGGTTGATCAAAAGGTTTATCACTCTATGATTGGTTCATTGCTATACCTATGTGCTTCACGTCCCGATATTATGCTAAGTGTGTGCATGTGTGCACGATATCAAGCTGCTCCTAAGGAATGTCATCTTAAGGCTGTGAGAAGGATAGTGAGATACTTAATTCATACACCAAACTTTCGCATTTGGTATCCTAAAAGGTCTTCTTTTGATCTTGTTGGCTATTCCAACTCGGATTATGCCGGAGACAAGGTTGATAGGAAGTCCACTTCGGGTACTTGTCAATTTGTTGGAAGATCTCTTGTGTCTTGGTCCTCTAAGAAACAAAACTCGGTATCCTTATCCACCGCCGAAGCTGAATACATTGCTGCTGGTTCATGTTGTGCTCAATTACGTGGATGACCCAAACTCTTAAAGATTATGGGATCTACGTGAAACATGTTCCACTGCTTTATGACAATGAAAGTGCTATCAAAATTGGTCATAATCCTGTACAACATTCTCGAACTAAGCATATTGAAGTTCGTCATCATTTCATTCGAGATCATGTTGCTAAGGGTGACATAAATCTTAAGCATGTTCGCAAGGATAAGAAATTAGCGAATATATTCACTAAACCACTTGATGAGAAAGTGTTTTGCAGGTTGAGAGGAGAATTGAACATCATTGATGCTTCAAACGTGGAGTAGGAACTCCATTGGATACATGCAAGACATGAGCTTATGACTAATCCATGATATACCTCTTATGATGACTATCTTATGTCTTGGATATATTTGTACCTTGCATGTTGTCTAACCCATGTAGGTGCTTGGTTGAAACTAATTCCATGAGATTGCGACTCACTCACATCTTGAGAAATCTCTACATCACCAAGTCTCTACACAATGGTGGTTGAAGACAAGGAAGCACAAAACCATTCAAACATATCCTTTGACAAATTCTTTGTTGAGCCTCATGATTGTCACTTTTGGATACACAAGTGCTCTTCCTTGCAAGAACTAACCCATGTAGGTAGATGAACTCAAACTCCAAGTGGTGCTCTAAACTCTTGATGGGCTACATCAACTATGAGCACCCACACAAGTTCAACTACATGAGCAAGAACCACACCACCACCCAAGGTATGTTATTCCATCTTAGAGAAGCTTTACTCCAAGACATGAGTCAAAGCAACTCAACAAGATGTGAATACATCAAGATGCTTAAAGAAAAATGGTAACCCCATTTTGAGCTTAAACGATGAGTATGACCTATGATCAAGTGTTCTCACTTGACTCCTAAGTCAATATACTCTAACATAGGTGACTATGTCACCGCCCGACTCTAGATGAAGTTCTCTTGTGTTCTTTCTTTGTGTTATTGCATTTGTCTCATGCTTGTTTATTTGTTCCCTTCTCTTTTTCAAAAAAAAACTTCATCTAGATCTTTCAGTCTCTTCTCTTTTCCTTTTGTTTTTGTTCTGCATTTTCTGCATTTAATTCATTGCAAATCTTTGTGAGATCTTATTTGACTAGTGAGCTGAGCTAACAAGTGTTCTCTCTGTCATGAACTCGATTTCACCGATTTGCAATTTTCGGTCCAACCGAATCCCTTTGGTACCACCGAAACATACCACTCGGTGCCACCGATTTCGCAACAGGAAAAACAGTTTGTCACATAATCTATATTTCTTCTGATCCAGCTTCACTCAATGAATCTTGTCTCAATTTTATTCTTTGCTTTATGCTGAGTCTCAAGGACCAACCCTATTCGACGGATTCCAGAAAAACCTTCTTGGAAATTGATGTCAAAGGGGGAGAGAGAGATCACATCAAAGCCTATCTTCGGGGAGAGAGAGAGATCACATCAAAGCCTATCTTCGGGGAGAGAGAGATCACATCAAAGCAATAAAGGGGGAGAGAAAGTCTCAAGGATCCCAGATGTCCCAGATAATGTATTAAGGGGGAGAAAGAGATCTCTAGGGGGAGATACAATACTCAAGGATCCCAGATGCTTGATGTTCAAGAGGAGAGATGTCACATGTCTTTTTAGGGGGAAAGACATATTCATTTGTATCTTTCAGCTCTGATTTTCTGTTCCCTATCTTCTCCCATTATCCCATGAAAGATTCAGGGGGAGCAAGACACCCATGGGAAAGAAATCAGTCAAATTCATTGCATATCTTTACTCTTGGGGACATGTTGAATTCAATGTAATACCTAGTACTCACTCTCTACATGTCATCCCACTCTTGGTATTCTTGTGGTTTCTTTTGTTTGCTCTGGTTAGTGGGTGTACCTGTGTTATCTAACCTTGTTTGTGCAGGTTCATTCCATCCTAAGCCAACCAAAGACTACAAGGTAAGTATATGCATCAAAATCATGAGTATGAGGAATTCTTGCTTATGTACATACTGTTTGCAAGAAGGACTCATGAGCATGAAGGTATTTTCCTTAACAAATCTTTTGCTCTGATGCATATGACCAAGATACATGTAACACATTGCCCACTCTGTCATGTTTATGCTCTCACATGTCTCTATATTTCATATTCACATGAGTGCATACATGTAGGGGGAGCCTATGCTTGTTACATGTCCTTCCAAAGATTTACTTGCTGTTCTTTATATCTTTATCTAAAGCTTTGATGTATGTTGCCATCCATTACCAAAAAGGGGGAGATTGAAAGCACAAGTGCTCTCCAGGTGGTTTTGGTAATTAATGTCAACATATCTCTTGTTGGACTAACGTTTTTATCTAGTATGTTTCAGATAAGTTCAACAATGGAGTGGCATGGACTAAAGGTTGTGGGAACTCCTTCAAGATGCTAAGGACAAAGGATTGGCTAAAGCTTCAAGCTCGGGACTCTTCATTTTACACTTTTAGTGATCCAAGATCACATTGAGTCCATAGGAAAGGCCAATACTATCAAGGAGGGGTGAGATGTTGATAATGAGCCTCTTGCTCAAAGTGCTTAGTGATATGCTCCAAAATCCTCAGCTACTTTCCCATATCCTCAAATGACCTAAACCCTAAGCCAAACTCGGTCATACCGATTCTTTCAACCCGGCGCCACCGATTTTCACTTGTCATTTGCCACTGCCAAACCCTAGCAATTCGGTCTCACCGATGGGATCTCGGTCTCACCGAGATGGGCTTGCAAACTCTCTGTTACCTGTTGCAATATCTTCGGTCCAACCAAGATATGCAATCGGTCCCACCGAGTTTGCTTGGCCAACTCTCTGTTTCGCTTATTACCCAAATCGGTCCCACCGAGTTTGAGTAATCGGTCAAACCGAGTTTTGGATTTTCCCTAACCTTAGGACATCGGTCCCACCGAGTTGTTCCAATCAGTCCCACCAAAATTCCTAACAGTCACTAGGTTTACTATTTCGGTCCGACCGAGTTTTCTGATTCGGTCCCACCGAGATTAGTAAATTGTGTCTAACGGTTGGATTTTGTGTGGAGGCTATAAATACCCCTCCACCTCCTCTTCACTCGTGGAGAGAGCCATCAGAACACATACACCATTCCAACTCATATGTTCTGAGAGAGAACCACCTACTCATGTGTTGAGACCAAGATATTCCATTCCAACCATATGAATCTTGATCTCTAGCCTTCCCCAAGTCGCTTTCCACTCAAATATTCTTTCCACCAGATCCAAATCCTATGAGAGAGAGTTGAGTGTTGGGGAGACTATCACTTGAAGCACAAGAGCAAGGAGTTCATCATCAACACACCATTTGTTACTTCTTGGAGAGTGGTGTCTCCTAGATTGGCTAGGTGTCACTTGGGAGCCTCTGACAAGATTGTGGAGTTGAACCAAGGAGTTTGTAAGGGCAAGGAGATCGCCTACTTCGTGAAGATCTACCACTAGTGAGGCAAGTCCTTCGTGGGCGATGGCCATGGTGGGATAGACAAGGTTGCTTCTTCATGGACCCTTCGTGGGTGGAGCCCTCCATGGACTCGCGCAACCGTTAGCCTTCGTGGGTTGAAGTCTCCATCAACGTGGATGTAGGATAGCACCACCTATCCGAACCACGGGAAAAACATCCGTGTCTCCGATTGCGTTTGAATTCTCCAAACCCTTCCCTTTACATTCTTGCAAGTTGCATGCTTTACTTTCCGCTGCCTATACACTCTTTGCATACTTGCTTGATATGTGTTGTGAATGTTGAAATTATGCCTAAACTCCACTTAAACTGAAAAAGCTTAAAAATTGCAACTTTAGCCTTGAGTGTCTAACCCCCCCTTTCTAGACACACCTACTTCTAGATCCTACAAGTGGTATCAGAGCTTTGGTCTCCATTGCCTTGGTTTAATCACCATTGGAGGAAGATGGATGTGTCTACTTTAGGGAGTCTTAGACATAGAGTGCCTATTCTTGATGGAGAATATTTTCATGAGTGGAAAAATGAGATGCTTGTAATCTTCAATCAATACCATCTGAACAAGTATATTGCTAGCCCTTGTGCACCTCATATTGATCCCTTGCATCCTACATTAGATGAAGATATTGACATGATTCGCAATCTTAGAACTATTGAGCTCATCATTAGAGGATTGCCCAAAAATTTGATTGCTAGTTTGCCTACTCTTAATTGTGCCCATACTATATGGAAATTTCTTGAGGAACGATTTCCCGATCATTCCTTGAAAAATTTGGATGAAATTCTCCATAAATCTATTGCCTTGAGTAAAATGAACTCTAGTGATCCTAGTTTTGGTGATTGTCTATTTGAGCTTACCAATCTCAAGCATGCTAGAGGAGATGCTGGAATCATTAGTGATATTATATTTGAAGCTATAAGAATTCATAAAAGTGACCACTTTGATGATCATTTATCTAATGAATTACCCTCTCTAGGAAATGATGAGTCACAAGATCATGGTGAACATGGATACTATGATGATGATGATGATAGTGACTTCAATCTTGATGATGCAATGAGACATTTTGGTCTTACGACAAATCTTCGGGGATATCCGTCAGGAGGAAAGGAAGGGGTTCTTGATAGTGGATGTACTGATCATATGACTGGAGATGAAGAGATGTTTTGTGAGCTTGCTGAAAACGACGGCCCTCGGAAATATGTCACCTTTGGTGATAATTCAAAGGGTAAAGTGGTTGGCCTTGGTAAGGTGGCCATCTCACATGATAGTTCCATTCAAAATGTCATGCTCGTTGAATCTCTCGGCTACAACTTACTTTCAGTATCTAGACTTGCTGATTTCGATTTAAATGTCCTATTTACTGAGGTAGATTGCCAAGTGTTTCGTCGAGACAATCATAAAATGGTCTTTACCGGTATGCATAGAGGTGACCTTTACATTGTCGATTTCTCTAAAAAGGCACGACCTAAAACTTGCTTTATTGCTAAAACCTCAAAAGGTTGGTTGTGGCCTAGACGACTAGGTCATGTTGGCATGAGAAACCTTGACAAGCTTCTTAAGGGAAATCATATCCTTGGAGTTAACGATGTCATATTTGATTAGGATAGACTTTGTAGTGCTTGTCAAGTAGGTAAACAGGTTGGAGGAAGGCATCCCGTGAAGAACATCATGACCACAAGGAGGCCACTCGAGCTACTTCATATGGATCTTTTTGGTCCCAACGCCTACAAGAGTCTCGGTGGACATTCTTTTGGTCTAGTTATAGTTGATGATTTTTCAAGATTTACGTGGGTGTTCTTTCTTAATGACAAGTCGCAGGTCCAGAAGATCTTCAAAAACTTCGCTAGGAAGGCCCAAAATCAGTTTGACGTGAAGATCAAGAAGGTTCGAAGTGATAATGGAACGGAGTTCAAGAACGCAAATGTGGATACCTTTCTTGACGAGGAAGGGATCTCACACGAGTTCTCGGCTACGTACACACCTCAACAAAACGGAGTTGTTGAGAGGAAGAACCAGACGCTCATCGAAATGGCAAGAATGATGCTTGATGAATACAAGACACCGAAGCACTTTTGGGCAGAAGCGGTTGAGACAGCTTGTCACGCAACAAATCGCTTGTATCTTCACAAGCTACTCGACAAGACAGCATACGAGCTCCTCACCGGTAACAAACCCCAAGTTGGATACTTTCGAGTATTCGACTCAAAGTGCTACATTCTTGATAAGCATCGTCATTCAAAGTTTGCTCCTAAATCTCATGAAGGTTTTCTACTTGGTTATGGCTCAAATTCTCACACTTACCGTGTCTACAACAATTTCACCCGAAAGGTTGAAGAGACGGTAGATGTGAAGTTTGATGAATCTAATGGCTCGCAAGTAGAGCAATTGCCAATTGATGTAGGAGACAAAGACTCTCCAGAAGCGATCCAAGACTTATCCATTGGCAAAGTTCGTCCAATGGGGGTGAAGGAGAGTACTTCATACATCCAAGTGGAAGCTTCTACTTCATGACAGGGTGAACCAAGATTCGACACGGAAGCATCCACAAGTGGGACACGCCAAGATGAAGAAGACGAGGAAGTACATCAAGACGAACATCAACAACCTCCTTCTCCACCACGACAAGAGAATGACAACGTCAACAATGAGAACCGCGCTGGCTCACGGGTGCCCAAATACACCTCACCTAGCCCTACCGTGCCTACCACGTGTCAGGGCGGGGCTGTACACGCCCCGGGGGCTCCTCCCGGAGGGGAGCCCCCTTCCACGTACCAGTGGAAGCACCATGCTCCGCGCTGGCTGACGACACTGCCGAGGAGCGGCGATGTCCGTACACATGCGGAAGCGCTATGCTCCGTGCTGGTGATAAACAACTGAGGGTGGCCCTCGGGCTGCATCAACCTCAGGGAGCCTAGAGCTTAGTGTCTAGCCTCATCGCAACGCCTCCCCTTGGGAGCGCCGCGCGAGGGGGCTGGGCACGGGGGCTGCGCCTGGGTCACGCCCGAACGTACGCCACCCAGCCAGGCCCCTCGGGCCTGGTTCGTCGCGCGTCTCTCCTCGAGCGGGGCCAAGGTATGAAGGCCGTTTGAGCGTCAAGGGGGACCCCTGAGCATCGCGACTCAGGGGCCTAACTGGTCCCGTAGCCCCTCACTCCTTAGTTCCGAAAGGCTAATGCTGGGTGAGGCACGCGCGGGGCCGGGCTCTGCAGATGTAGAACGGTGGTCCCACTCGCATCTCGCCTCATCACTTGCTGTTTGCGCGTCAAGGGGGACTCCTGAGCATCGCGACTCAGGAGCCTAACTGGCTCCGTAGCCCCTCACTCCTTTGGTCCCGTCCTGGTTTCCGGTCGGGGCTAATGCTAGGTGAGGTACGCGCGGAGTCGGGCTCTGTAGACGTAGAACGAAAGATCCACCTACATCACACCTCCCTACTTGTTGTTCATGTGCTAAGGGGGACTCCTGAGCATCGCGACTCAGGAGCCTAACTGGCTCCGTAGCCCCTCACTCCTTTGGTCCCGTCCTGGTTTCCGGTCGAGGCTAATGCTGGGTGAGGTACACGCGGGGCCAGGCTCTGCCGGCGTAGAATACAAGCAAGTAGGGAAGGAAAGCATAAAATTCAAGGAACTTAAAAGCAAATATTATAGTCCATACTGTCGTCTCAATACCAAACGCGAGTTTAAACGCCTCCCCGAGGCATGATGCATGTGCAGGAGTTAAAAGCAAGACAGGAGCAATAGCGGAGTCACTTGGCGGCGGTGGAGCAGCGCGGGTGGCCCCGCCTCATGGAGCAGCAGGACCGGAAGCATCCTGCTTCGGCTTGGTGCTGAAGGCCCGGAACTTCCCCAGCAGAGCCTCCGCGTGACCCTTCGCGGCCTCGGCAGCGGCGGCAGCACCCTCGCCGCTTACTATCGAGGTCGGCGCAGGGGTCGCGAAGGTAGATGTGGGTGAAGACCCGCGTCAGCGCAGCAAAAGATAGGACACGCGCCTCGGCCTCGGCCGTGGGGCCAAGGCCAAGGGTGACATCCTCAAGAGCACGAACCAGGAAGGGAAGCAGCTTGGCGGGGCCGTCCTCGGCGCCGGCCAGCGGGCTCTCCAGGCCATTGGCGTAGAGCATCTTCAGCGAAGCACGAGCCTTCTTCTCCATGCCTGCGAAGGCCACGCGATCCTCGGCAAGAACCTTGGCCTTGCTGTCCAGCTCGACCTTCGTCGCCTCCAGCTCCTTCCCCAGCGCACCAAGGCTGTCGCGGCGCTTCTTGAGCTTGGCCTCCCCGCCCTCGATGGCCGCCTCGTGAGCCTTCATGCCTTCTTCTTGCTCCTGGTGAAGACGAACCTCCTTCGCGAGCTGGTCCCGCAGGCCTTGCAGCTCGTCCTCCAGCACCTTGCAACGATCGCGGACTTCAACCACCTCCCCCAGGGCTACGTCACGAGCAGCCTTCGTCTCAAGGATGGCCTGTCTATCCTCGTCGCAGGCCGTCGAAGCTTGAACCAGCGCCGCCCGGATCGAGGCGTCGGAGCGAATCCATCCTGAAGCCAGCTCCAAGTGCCTGGCCACCAGGCGAGGGTCGGCGCCCAGAAGATCCTGGCGCAGCCGGGCAAGGCCAGCCTTGGACACGTTCGGCAAGTCTAGAGCAGGTGAGTACCAAGCTTCGGCCGGAGGCTGACGAGGCGCCATGGCTTCCTAGGTCACGCAGCCGGAGTAGATCTGGAAGTTTGGAGGAAGAAAGGGGAGGCGCAAGAAAGGGGATCTGAGGAGCAACCGGAGTAAGCAAAAGACAAAGTCTGGGCAGATGCCGCTCCTTTATCAACCTGTGCGGTTGCTGGAGCACTTGCGTCCAATCAACCGGCACGCGGCGCCCAAGGCCGCAGGCTGTTAGGGCCCGCGGCGCTTCGCCCTTGCCCTTTCGCTTCTCGGCACGGCCAAGTCCGGGCACGCCTTGGGCCCGGGGGCTACTGTCAGCGTTCTGGGAACGGGGGTCCCCAAACTTGCCTGCCTGCGGCCTGCGGCGTGGCTCAAAGGGGGCCCAGCACAACCCATCTTCATCAACACAAGACTCAAGACCCTCGCGAGGGGCCAAGCCTCGCGGGGTGGACGACACGGAGCTTACTCAGGCACGGCCTCGTCAGGCTGGCTCGCGAGGAGGCGGAGAGATCAAGGCGGGGTACCTCGCGAGGTGCCCGTGACGCAAGCCATGACGACTCAGGGCGCCAGGCGGGTGCCAGCCCGCACAACGTCCTCCTTTCCTCTTTGGTGCAAAGGGGGCAAGCGCAGCCGTGGAGTACCGAGGCATCAGGCAAAGGTTGCCAATTCGGTGCAACAAGACCAAGACCAGGAGGACTACGAGACGGAGGTCACCGTGGAGCCCAAGACGGCGTCATCACCAGAGCTTTGCGCAGGCGAAGACTGCTTTTGTCAGGATAGTTGATACTTGCTATCCCCCTTCAAATTAGCCCGCCATTGTTGGCTCCCTTCCCGCTCGATATTTGGGAAGAGGACTAGGGCCTCTATAAATAGGACCAGCCACCCACAGAGCAAGGGGGGAAAAAGTTTTTAGCCGGCAAGTAAGAGTAAGGCAGTGAGTGAGTGAGAGAGAGAGATAGAGAGAAAGGGTGGCTGAACTCCTCCCCGCAGTTCATCACCCCAGCCAAGAACAGACCCTCGCGAGGCTGTTCTTCCTTGTATTGTTCATCATCATCAGCCCCAAGAGGCAATCCAGCCACCGCACACTGGAGTAGGGTATTACACCACAATGGTGGCCCGAACCAGTATAAACCTTGTGTCTCTTGTGCAGTTCTTTCAGTAGTCTAGATCTTTACAAGATGGAGAGGTAGAAGGTGTAATCTCCGCGCGCACCCCAGTGTTCGAACCTTAAGGGTCTGCCGGAACCCGAAATCCGACAGAAACCTATAGAAATCGAGCAGATAGGCTTTGCGTTGCAGGGATAGGCAGTAGTAATTTCCATCTCGCAGATTTTGGTTTTGGGTGGTTACTGTGACTTTCCCCGCTTCGTTCAAATTTTGCAGAGTGCATGTTTACCGTGCCAACTCAATTCAAATTTTCGGGCGGGATCCATTTTCGATTGGAATAAAATTCTATATACACCATTTTTTATATATACTTTCAAAAGCACAACAAAGAATTATGCTCCTTTATATGTATAATATGATTTACAAATACAATGATCTCAAAATCATAAGGTTGAATTCAAAAAATTAAACCAAATTATGTTCTACTAAAATGTATGGATTAGTAATATCTACATATTAAATAACATAGATGCGCGTGAATTCATATGAGTATGCATGTTTGATAGATCAATTTTGGTTTGAGTATGGATTACATGTATCATCATCTCGAATTAAAATATTTGAATCCCTTTTATGTCC
This sequence comes from Triticum monococcum, assembly GCA_034509565.1. NCBI lineage: Eukaryota > Viridiplantae > Streptophyta > Magnoliopsida > Poales > Poaceae > Triticum > Triticum monococcum. Next base: position 518,669,882 of record CM067846.1, read on the forward strand.
ACTCCTTTCACGCCCATCTCTCTCGCATGCATGCTCCTTCATGTAGCTATCACTCTCTTTTCTCCAGCTCACCCGCACACTCACTTCATGTTTCTCCTATCCTTGCAAACATGGTCTCTCACCGTCTCCCTTGAGAAGTGTCACACTCTCCCTATCATTATACATTACACGGTTTTCATTATCTCTCACATCTCTACCGCTCTCTCGTATCACTAGGTACCTAAGCTTTCTTTTTCACCGCCACACACACAGTCTCCACTCGTCTTTCACTTTGTATTTCTCTCTATGGGATCCTCTCACACACCCTATATGTCTCTAGATATGAATCATACAACTAAAATTACTCTCTCTCTCTCTCTCTCTTGTAGACAAAACATTTGTTGCGGTCTCCTTTTCGTCTCCATCCCAGACTGACATTATTCATTTGTTTACCGATCAGACAAAATCCCCCCCTCTATCTCTCTCACACACAACTCCTTCTTCCACTCCCCGTCCCGACTATCGTCTCTCTCTCACACAAAACTCTCGCTTTGGCACCCCGACTCGTATTTCTCTCACAAACATTTATCGACTAGCCTCTAGGTAGGTTTATACACCCGCACACTCGTGCTTCCACTATTGCATACATGTCTCTCTCCCGCTCCTTTTATCTATATAGATTTTTCTTCCCTTCTTGAGACACGCCCTCTCGACCATTCACACACACACACTATCGCCTCATTTAAGTTGATACCTCTCACACACACACTCTTTGTGTCTTTTTCACACATGCAGTCCGTCCTCCTCCTCTCTCCCTCTCCCTCTCTCACACACATGGGCCTTTTGCAACAACTAGCAAGATGCCCATGCATTGCACGGAACATCAATATGCATTTGTATGAGTAGTTTATATTGTGGGAGAAAAGGATGAACAAGAGAAGGCCTTATTTGAAAGTGTGGAGAGGGGTGTGGGTATCTTTTTGCAAAATTTCCATAGTTTCCTTCCTATCCGTCAGATATAGATCAGACGGCCTATATTGCAGGATGGTAGGCACACGATCATCACCGACTATGCTTTTTATAAGAGTAGGGATAAAAAACAGAGTTGGTGATGATGGCGGGCCTGCCATCCTGCAATATAGGCCGTCCGATTTATATCTGACGGATAGGAAGGAAATATGACAATTTACCCGCACTCCTCTCCACATTTGCAGATAAGGCCTTCCCTCGTTCATCCTTTTCTCCCACAAGATCTTGATGTTCCGTGCAACGCACAGGCATCTTGCTAGTAAGAGTAAAAATTAGACATATACCACTTCTCGAATCTTGATACCAACAACATTCCTCCTTTATCTCATCAAAACCGCCAAAGGAATATATTTTGAGTGAAACATAACATATTTTAGTGATATACGTATTTCAAAACTAGACTTTTTTTCTATCAAATTGGTGAATATGTATTAATCTACTCTGATCATGTGGCAACGCATTGGCACATTGCTAGTAGTTATTATAATTTTTTGGACACCAGACAAACGGTGGAGTACATATACGAAGAGGAGAGGTGCACGCACGCAGTCGGTCTCTCGCTGTCTCGCACACATGAGTGTTACGTAAAGGCAACGTTAACAAATAAACCCTAAAACCCTAGGTGCACGATTGCTGCATTCATGGATACCAGGTACGTGGTGGGGCGCACCTTTGTAGGAATAGTCAGCTCGTGTGATAATTTGATCCGTAGGAGTTGATGGTCGGGACCACAGGTGAACGACTTGGAGGCGGTGGCTCGCCAGTTGCCATAGATCGAGTAGCCACGTTTAAAATATCATTTTTAGTAGGGTTAAGAGTTCCAATTTTCAATGGCGCGTTATAAGTACTAGGTAGTTTTTAGAACGATTGGTATGGAGCGAAAATGGAATTCATAGTACTACGTACCTCCTTGGCATCTGGTTGTATGGGTTTATGTTGCGAGATGTTGAACCTAGTAGTTCTAGGGCAAATACTATGGTTTAGATTTAGATGTTGGTTTTCAGTAATGAAAATTGGAAGGGGGAAACCCTTCTTTGATTAAAAAAAACTACTACCTCCGTTCTGGTTTACTAGTCCCCATCATATTTTGGGTCAAAGTTTGCCCATGAATTTTACTTGTAAAATGTGAATGGAAAACGAGATTTTGTTATACCCAAACAAAAAAGGACTGGAGGGAGTGATTGCTCTGACACGGACGTGACCTCTCATAGCGCATGCATTGAACCGATGCGCCGGCCAAGAGGGCCCCACTCGCTGCAGGCCTGGCTGAACACGCCTCTTCGCCACATGCAACCGGCTTTAGACTGCCTCGCCTGCCTTCATTGAATCCACGCATGTGCCGGCAACACATCCTTCCGCGAGCCGGCCGGCATTTTAGAACACAAAAATGACCAAAATATAATTAATTACGCATGGTCGTGACTTGTTGTGCTCGCACTGGTAGCAGGAACTAGAGGTTTTTCTTTATTCATAACTCTCCTCAATATTTTTGGCTTTGAAGTGAATCATGGTTGTGGACATTATGTATGAATGTGCAGATATCTGTGAACATGAGCTTGATGTGGAAGTTGAGCTTGGAATGTCGGGCTTGCGCGTGAACTATACCATGTCCAATGCTTCGTCTGTTATTATTTGGAAAGTAATTGCTGTTATTACATGACCCAAAAAATATATTTTGTGCCACATCAGTAGATGCACGAATATCACAACAGGCATGCTGACTGGATAAGCATTTGAACCTAGCTACTATGAAGGAAATTTTGTATTGACAACAGTTTTAGGTAGCAGGAGACGCCTAGCCTGCTCTGCCTCTGCTAGCTTAATTCTAGCTTCTTCCATCTCTTCTTTGGCATGGCTGAAGAGAGCATTTGATTGCTCTTTTCGCTTCTTCAGGAACTCAGCTACATTCTCAAGGGCTGCTGCACGCTTTCTTTCAGCCTTTACTAGAGCCACGAGGACACGAACAACTGACGACTCCACCTGGCTTGTGTGTAATCCAGCATCATCTAGGAATTTGCACCTTGTGTCTACTCCAGCATCATTAGGGAACTAGCACCTTGTGTGTAATCCAACCTCATTTTGGAAACATGATCTCGAGGTTAACCATACTTCCCTCCTCGCAGGAACTGCATCCTGACATGAAGTTACTTCTTTTTTAGATCAATACTAGCAACCCATATCCATTTAGTAGAAGCCAGATAAACAGAACTGGGAGAAGTGAATTCAAGAGTAAAAAAATATAAAACAGACTACAAGGTGAGAACACCCACTTCCTACATCAAGCTAAAAATGAAAGCATTAGGACAATTAAGACTCTTCTTATTACACATCGAAGAACACGAGGCTTAAAAGAAACAAAAACTACAACATCTACACATCGAAGAACACGAGGCTCAACGAAAGTAATTGAAAGGGTGTTACTTACCAAAGCTCGTTTTACAGGTTCGGTGCAGCTCCTCTTTAACTTGCCACGCTCCTTGAAGATGTCCCCAATATCCCGTGTTTGGCCGAGGCGCATCCTGCGGAACCGGATCTCGGTGGAGAAGCTGCCGGAGGGGCGCGCGCGAACGCCGCGGTATCCCCAAGTTTCCTGGCGACGCGGCGGCATGGTGGCGCGGCGGCGGCGAGGCGAGAAAGAGAGGGGAGAGAGAGGTGGCGAGGCACAGAGCGGGGAGAGAGCGCTGGCAAGGCATAGAGCGGTGGGAGGGCGTTGGATTTTATAAAGCGCGTCGGACGCCGTGCGCCAAAACTAGCGCATGCCCGGCCGCTTTTTCCCGCGCGCGAATCCTTTCCCGACATCTCTCCTATCTCTACTCTCTTCTCTACTATTATATTTATTTTATATTTAATATTTATATCTACTTCTCTACTCTCTACTTTTTTATTTTCTTATATAAAACAGAGTTGGTGATGATGGTGTGCCTGCCATCCTGCAATATAGGCCATCCGATTTATATCTGTCAGATAGGAAGGAAACAATGGCAATTTTCCAAAAAGATACCCACACCCCTCTCCAGATTTGGAAATAAGGCCTTCCCGCATTCATCCTTTTCTCCCACAAGATAAACTACTCATACAAATGCATCTTGATGCGTGCAACGCATGGGCATCTTGCTAGTTCTAAAAAAACTTTCCATCATTTGCTACACTAATAGTTGCAGATGGAAAACCTACCCAAGCACAACGTCATACAGGAGCGACGCACAATTACAAGCTGATATTCTGTTGGACAACGGAGGCTATAACCAATTACTTTTACGGGAACAATAGCACCCAGGAAATTTGAAGGGTAGGTATGAACAAAATTGGAACTGCACATGTACTGCTAAGTGATTCAATACACACATTACCAATCGAGGAGGAGAACGATGGTCGCGGTGGCCTCTGTGAGTCATGGTCGGCAACGGGAGTCAGTTCATTGTCCACGACGGTGGTGCTTCTGCGCTTGGCGTCGGCTTTCGGGAAGCAGATCCGAGACCGTGTTAGACGGTCCTGGGGAAGAGGCTCCGTGTACGACGACGATGGTGGACCGGCTCCAGTGTGGCATACGAGGTCGTCGATGAGGCAGATGCGCTGCGGTGGACAAGTGCGCCGATGTAGAAGGGGAGGAGCACAAAGGCTGCGGTGCCGTGGAGAAGTCTATTTTGCGGTGGGGATAGAAAATGGGGAGTATTCGGATGTACTACTCTGGGTGCCGGGGTGGGGTTGGCTGGGTAGGGTGAACCTGAAGTTACAAAAACAACCCCCTACCAACAATTATCCGTAGGCCTGTTCCGAAGGCTATGATGGTAACTTCCCACTGCTGAATCAGGGTCGTGGGAGATTTTCCCGCCAACCTCAAAATTTTGTGACACTGAACTCCCCGTGTGGCGTGTTGGGTGATTCGGCTAAGCAACTAGCGAGTAGTACTAGTAAACTCTGCATATTAGGTTTGACCGAAGTCAAACTTCCTAAAGTTTGACCAAGTTTATAGAAAAATATAAACAGTTACCATAACAGATATGTATGATGTGAAAGTACATTCAATAATGAATCTAATGGTATTTATTTGTTATTGTATATGTTAATATTTTTTGTTATAAACTTTCTGAGAGTTTACAAAACTTCACTTTGACCAATGCTAATACGCGGACTTAAATAAAAACGGAGGGTGTACACATTTGTTTTCTTAGTATGTAGTGAATTAATCATTTGTTGAAATTGTGAAATAAATATATTAGGCTACTGACTTCGAATGTAATGGTCTATACAATTCAATAGTTACAATCATTGTCGAATTCCAAGATGTATACGAGGTCCATAGTACTTCACAACATGCTCAAACTCACATAATCCTAGTCAAATGACAATCAAAATGCATTTCATAGTTATTACTTTGTAGGATGCAACAAAACCAACAATAACTCTACATCAGCCATTATAAAGGCAACATTTTGAACATATCCTAATGTGTGAATGAAACGTGTAGAGAGGGCTTGCGAAGATGGAGCAGATAGGGCGGGAAAGATTGTATGTATGTGGACGATAGAGTGGGAGACAAACCTAATGAAACAGAGAGAGAGAGAAGGAGAGAGAGAGCGAGAAAGAGAGAGAACGAAGTTAGGTCTATGAGAAAGATGGAGACATGTAATATACGTGAGATGCATGTGCATCCGGGTTCTGTACATGTGGAAGGAGAAGAGACAACAGGTTTGTTGTGAGAGCTGGAAAAACATGGACGAGATGGGAAGGATATCGTGGGTTGAGGGATTGATAAATTTGTGCGGGGGAGAGAGGGATTGATAAGTTTGTGGGGGGAGAAATCAGTCAACCATCGTCACATCATCCTGCTTCCAAATGGCCCCGCATTCTCTAGCGCAGTGTGGTCGCCGTCTTCGATCTCCTCAATGCCCTCTTTGAAGATTGAGGTGTTGTGCATGCTGGGGTGCAGAGAAGCACAAGCGAGAGTGGTCGCCATATAACCTTGGATGGGGATGAATTGTGTGCTCGGGGGAGGGGGTTTGTGCGTGTTGTGCTGTGCTGTGTGTGTGTGTGTGAGCTATTGAGAGAAAACAAACCTAAGGAGAGAAATGTGTGTGTATGTGATGGAAAGCTACATGCCAAACAGGGTATTCACAAAGAGATTGTGCGTGCGAGATAGAGAGCGATGTGCGGTCCTTGAGGTGGGCAGGGGCCGGGTGAGGGTGTCAAAATGTGCGCGTTGATGTAGGTGTTACATGCGATCGTGTGAGGGACGGACGAATCGAGAGAGATGGTTGTTGTGTTACGGATGCTCCTCTCTCTCTCTCTCTCACACACACACAAGTAAAATAGAAGACCGCTCTCTCATGTATACACAACGTATCAGCATCTGTCTATGTCTCACTCATGCATGATCATTTGGACATTCACACCTCTCTATGTCTCTATCACACGCACACCATCTCCACATTGCCCTTCCGCCACAACACAAATATGGACACATACACACGTTCTCTCTCAGTCACACACACAAAATCAGTATTAAAAAACTAGGGCGCACCTAAAACGTCCAAATCCAAATAAACACGAACTGGAGCTAAATTCAAATATATGGAAATATTGTAGCGTCAAGAACTTTTCCCGGAAAAAAAGTTGAGTAATATTCAGGGATTGTTTTCACACACACACAAAAAGGTTCGGTGGATGTCCTTCGAGCGCGACACGGTGACGCACCGTTCGATCGACCGCGCGGCCGCGGTTCACGTGCTTGCACAGGATTCTGTATCGTGGCTGTGGTAACTAAAAAAGCGCTGCCTAAGTCTAATGTTTACGTGTACTAGTATGGTTTTCTTTTAAGTTTGACCAACCCTATATAAAACTAAACTAAGCTCCCATACGCACACTCATCAATATGCCACCGCCGCCATTGCGCATGCCGGCGCTCGCCTGCTCTGGCCAACAATTTCTCTCCCATCACCGCCGTGTCGCCGTCATCCCTGTGCCATGAAGCCGAATGCTCACCCGCTCACGTCGTATGCAGTCCCTCCTCGCGATGTCGCCGCGCTGCCAAGCACGCGAGCAGCTGGTCGAGCCGCGTATATGCACGCAGCGTACGAAGAGGAGGACAAGCGCGTGCTCCAGCACGCCGGCGAGGAGGAACTAGCGTTTCATTATCGTCTCCGCCTGCACGGAGGAGGCGCACATGGTGGCTGTCACGGCGGAAGCCGGTCGCGCGTGCGTCAAGTCGCAAACCGGGTGCAGACACGGAATCTACCTTCGAGACCTTGAATGCCACGTGGATCCTGCAATCTGAAGGAGCAATTTGGGTCAGTCAACTCTTGTGAGCCGTTTGATGCAACATGGATGGCTAGAAGGGCTTCTTCAACCTCCGAAATTGATGCACGGTTCATCTTCTCAGCCCGTCACACGCCTAGCCGCCTGCCGCCGCCGTCGCGCCCTCCCCTGAACCGCCTGCCACCGCCATGCTCCCCTCCACCCCGGCCATCCATTTAACCCCGGGCACGATCCATTTTTTTCTGGCGGACTGCATTCCACACCCAACACTCATAAGATAGATCATGGGCACCCTGCCACCCTAATATAGATACTGGGGTAGCTTCCCTGCCGTCTTCTTCCTTCGCTCCATTGAACTACTTTCACAAATCGACTGACCCAAATTATACTACTAGTACGAACGTATTAAGTACAGTAGGAACACGAAGATATGAGCAGTAGTACCAACTGCAAGAAGAATAGTAGTACTCCCTCCATTCCAATATCTAGTGCGCATAGTTATAGGCACACATACCAACACGTGAGCTGGAGGTTCCAGCTTGGATGCAGAATACCCCCACCCAGGCCATGTGCTATTGCAATTCGGCAGAAGCGACAAGTGAGGAGGCTGCCTGTGCGCTGATGTGCAAGGCTATTTGGGTCCAAAGTACAGGATGGCTGCTAATGAGCACTATAAATCGGAATTTTTCTAAAAAAACTTATATGCACTACATATAGGAATAGAGGAAGACATAGTACTAGTACTACTGTACGTACTAACGAGTTCAAATAACGAGAAAGAACATAAACATAGTTCTGCTGGGGCCTCAGCACAACACACCCTTGAAAATAAACTAAGCAACTACTCCGCTTGACACTGCAGTAGAACCAGCATGAGCAACGACACTGGCACCTACTCGGAGTCCGAGTCCACGTCCTCAACTTCGTCCTCGTCTCTCTTCCTCTTCCTCTTCGCCGACGCTTCTTTGCTTGAACCGGACACTGGGCTCTGCTTCTTCATCCAACCCTTGTAGATATTTAAACAAAGGTAGGCATCCATTGCTGCGTACATGATGTGATCTTCATCTAATGTCTTCGACTCCCATGCATGATGAAACTCGTGATGAGGTTTCTTCAGTTTAGCATATGAAGGATCAATCATGGCTGCTGCCAGGGTCAGCATTGAAGGCTGAGAGGAGGACACCGGGCTTGCCTTCTGGAGATCAAAGGGCTGGCCTACAACAAGGCCTATCCGACCCAGGACATCCCTGTCGTTCCTAAACTCTACAATAACGAATTTCACTCTTTCGTCCTTGAGGAAGTTCTTAAAATCCTAGCACTCAACGTCGGCATGGCATATGTGGTAGACCAAGCACACATTATGTACACAAACCTGGATCACAGCGGGCTTCTTCTTCTCTGCCTCCTTTAGAATCTTCTCTCTTTGCAGGACTGTGGTGTACTCAACATCTAGCCCAGCAACCCACTCATTCGTTGAACTATTGAACATGCGTAGGAAGCGAGCAAGGCATGCTTTCACCGTCGCGGATCCACGTTTCTAGATGATGATGAACTCATCGCCGGTGATGGCTCTAACCTGGTACTCAGCGGCGACCATGGAGATTTGGGAGGCCATGGATTTTGGAGGAGGGTTAGGAGAAGTTGAACTGGTGTAATGTGAAAGGATGGGACGACTGGGAGCGAACTGTTGTAAGGTATTGTACTAGTAGAAGACGGGATGAGTAGGGCGTGCGAACGACGTGGGGCTGCTGGCTTGCCCGGTGGGTAAACGGCTGCAAGCCCCCAAAGATTTCTCGGGAACTATGCGGGACCCACTAGATGTCATGTCTACTAGACCCATATCGTAGACCTGACGGTATAGCTTCTGCCTGTTCGCACGCCATGCTGGTGCGTGGGTAACTTCACTGAATTCCGTCAACCATCGCGCCTCCCAGGACCTTCGCCTCCCTCGCTCGGTCGCGCCCTTTGAGACTTCGACCGGCTATAAATGAGCAATTTTTTTTGCCTACTCCGCATGCATGATACTCCCTCTGGTCCTTTTTACTTCCGTCAACCGTTTGCAAAGTGTTTGACCAAATTTATACTAAAAATATCAATATCTACAATACTGATTATAATGAGTATAAGAACTACATTTTATAATGAGTATAAAAATATTGATTTGACATTGTGAATGTTGATACATTTTTCTATATGTTTGGTCAAAGTAGGGATACATTGACTTCAGATAAAACTTAAATGCACAATGCAGACTACTAGTTCCTCCCTCAAGGTGCATGCCATGTCCTATCTTGTCATCACAACAAGAGCTATTAGAGTACTACTACCTCCCTTCTAGTTTAAAGGGTTCGATTCAAAAAATTCACCTACTCTTAGCAAGATAGAGGCGGTGGAATAGTTTTTGTAGTCTACAAAAGTACTCAACTAATGTTGTCGTTCTTCACAAAAAAATGTGTTTACCAATGCATGCATGAACACTAGTTACTCTAACCCCCTCTCTTCTTTAATTGTTTGCCACATCAGCATGTTTGCTATTCCCGTGTGCATCATACCAGCTAAGATACCACCATTATGGCCAGCCTTAATCATCGCATGCAATAATTTAGTGCACCTTGAAATATGAACATGTGTGGGGCATGTATGTCTTTAATGACTTGAGACTATACCTAGCCCGGCATGCAAGATGAGACTTATTATGCACCGTTCCCCATACCTGCAGGAAGCCCGTTCGTCTCCAAATCTTTTCCTCTCCATGTGTGGAAACAATATGCCTGCCAGATTGTCCTTCTCCCTCTGGCGGTCCCACCACTCCACCCCATGTGGAAAAAATCTGCATGCATGACTCTCCTCCCCCCGTGCTCGCCCAATCTGTTGTGACCAGCAATATTTCCACCCCTTCCCTCCCCCGTAATTTACTCCAAAAAATATGCCCACATACTACCTCCTTTCCGGTTTATAGGGCTCAATTCAAAAATCTCACCAACCAAGGTAGATGATGAGTGGTGGAATAATTTTCATGGTTTGTAAAAGCACTCAATTAATGCACTCGGTTTTCTCAAAGAATTGTGTTTACCAATGCATTAATTGCAATGCATGCATGCATGAAGTACATGCATTGGTTAAGTTTCTCAGAATCCTCGCATGCAATGAATTAATGCACCTTGAAATATGAGCATGTGATGGGAGTAGTTGTTACGTTAATCACGCAACATATCTTCCGGGATGCTGCTTCAGTTACTTAACTATAGGTGCATTGGGTCACTGACATATGGGCCCAACAGGGGTCTGGCCCACATGTTAGTGACGCAACCGGACCTACAGTTAAGTTAGTGCAGCTCAGTCCATATATTACGTAGGTGTGTGTCGGGTGTGCTGATCCCCACGGACACCTATGGGACCACGGCGGACCGGGCCCCTTTTCAGTTCGGCAGGGGGGCGGAGAGCGCACGAAGAGCAGATCGAGGCGAAGCGCACGAGCAACACGATCGGTTTACCCAGGTTCGGGCCGCACGGATGCGTAAAACCCTACTCCTGCCCTGTGTTTGTATTGATTTCTTGCTCGGGAGCGCTGATTGCTACAGTACACACCAGCAGCTAGCTAGACCGAGCGTGAGTGCATTCTGTTGGCTGACCCCCTCTACGTTGCGCATGGGCCTCCTTTTATACGCTCAAGGGGTCACTGACAGGTGGCAACGTAGATGAGGGTAAAAATGGAAAAGGGGTGGTGGTTGGCACCGTCGCCTATTACAGTGTTATCATACCTAACCCTGACGGCAGGGGACAATGGCATTAAATGCCTGTCTGTGTCGCCTAGACGGTGCAGAAAGGGACCGCTAGGGACACCATTGCTTGCCACGATGGCAATCTTGTCAGCGCCGCTTGCCACCGTGTACCTCTGGCTGCACAGCTTTCCGCCACGTACGCCTGGAAGGGTCCTAGAGCGACACGTTGGTGGATGCGCTGGAGCGCAGGTACAGGGTGGGAGCTTGCCGCGGCAAGTGCCTTGCCGCGGTTGTTGTCTTGTCGCGTCCGGGAGCTTGTCGCTCACCGAGCCTTGGTTGGTCTTCCCGGCAAGCTCCTCTTGCCGGGGTCTTGTCTTCTTCCCGGCAAGCTCCTCTTGCTGGGGTCTTGGATACTTTGTTCTTGAATGGCTCCAAAGGAACCACGGAGGATCTTGGCGGTCGCCCGGCAAGCCTTGCCGCGGGACGCTGCGACTGCCCGTGCACAAGTTCGGGATACTAAGGTACCCCTACTTTAGTGCACCGACAGGAGCCCCCGGGCCTGGGCCATACACGGTGCCGAGCGCTGTTGGGCCAGGCCCAAAACAGGGCACGGGCACGCGCGGCCTAGGTTACGACGTATCTCACTCCGCATCCACCGCGCTCTCCTCGCACGGCACGCGTCGAACGCGGCGTCGTGGGAGAGATCGTGGGCGGTTTCTTTATTAGGAAAGGCGGAACGTCCGCTCCCTCCTCCTTTATAAGCAGGGAAAGCAGGGGTAGTGCGCCAACTCGCCCCCTTTCCACTCCAATCTCAGAAGCATCCGCCCCGCCTCCGTCTTCCCAAAGCAGCAAGAGAGCAGCGCCCTGCTCCCCCCATTGCCACCAGCACCACCAACACCGTCGACCTCCTCCACCACCTCCGCCATGGCTCCGAAAGCCGACAAGGGGAAGGCCGTGAAGTCGACCGAGGCGCAGCGGCTTGCGGCGCTGCGGAAGGAGCGGGCCATCTTCCCCCCCAAGCTTGACGCGAAGGAGTTGAGGGAGTACTACTACCTCTTCTGGTCGACGGAGACGCGAGCGCACCCGAGCACGAAGGTACTCCCGGCCTCCGCTCATAAAATGGCTCCACACGGCTACCCCTTCTTCGCCGTGTTCTTCTACTGCGGGCCCTGCCCGCCCTTCTCCGAATTCTTTTGCGACATCATGAACACCTATGGCCTCTGCCTCCTTGACTTCACCCCCAACGCCGTCCTCACCATGGCAGTTTTCGCACACCTTTGCGAAAACTTCGTCGGAGTCCACCCAAACGTAGCTCTTTTCCGCCATTTCTACATGCCCCGAGTAGAGAGAGGAGAGCCTCTGTCTGGCGGAATTTCTTGGATCTCAAGGTCTGACAAGAAGGATTCGTATCTGGAGGGCGAGTTCCGCGGTAAGTGGGAGGAGTGGAGAGCAGATTGGTGTTGGATCGTAGAGGAGAACCCGCAGCCATTTACCGCCCGGCGCCAAGTAGCAGCAGCACGCGGCAGCGACTGGAGCGATGTGGCCCCGGAAGACAGCAGGCTGAGGATTGCCGTCACCAGGATCCAACGCCTCAGGCTTGCCGGACTCACTGTAGGCGCCGTTGGCGCAGACTTCCTTCGCCGCCGCATCGCCCCCCTACAGGAACGGAGGAGGCCCGCCTAGGAGTTCAAGAACGCGGGGGACATCATGAGGCTGCGCCCGGGCCTCAACTACAACTTTACTGTTTTGGAGCTCAACGCAATGCTGCAGGAGCTCTTCAAGTATGATCCAGATCATCCAGAAGTTTTTAGGTTGCCGCAGGGCATCGTCCCGTTGTGCAACAACTCCGCGCTCGACCGCATCAGGGCAATGATGCCGCTGTGCGACTCACATGGAATTGTGCCAACTTGGCAAGAGCCTGAAGATGACGTCGTGCAGAAGTTCTTCGACAACTTGGTGGAGGTGCCGATCCGCCCCGACAAGAAGGATGGCCTCACTCGCGACACCACCGAGGCAGAGTTGAAGCGCATCGCCACCAGGCTGGAAGAGGCGGCGGCAGCTGCAGCGGCAGGCGCGTTCGGATTCACCTTGGAGGAGGCAGTGGCAGCGGAGGCGGCAAACCGTGCCGAGCGAGAGGAGCTTGCCAGCAAGAAAGAGCTTACCCGGCAAGAGGAGCCTGCTGGCAAGAAAGATCTTGTCGGGCAAGGGGAGACTGCCGGCAAGAAAGATCTTGCCGGGCGTGACGCCAAGCCGAGCGAGCCCGCCGAGGAGACGAGCGGGTCGTTGGATATCAACTCCTCCTCCTCCTCGTCTTCAGACAGCACGCCGCAAGCAGAGCCTCCATCTCCACCAAGAAGGCGTCTCCGCAAAGTCGGGGACGTGGCGAGGCGGCAGGCGAGTCGACAGTCGCCGCGTCGCGCGACACGCTCCACCGCGGCAAGCATCGTTGCCGCGGGGGCGCCCCATGCTGCTGCTGCAACTGGAGCAGGGTCCTCCCGGACCACTGCTTCCGTTCCTGCCAAGCGGCCAAGGGAACCCACTCCTCCACCTTCCCGCGCCGGGCGTGAGCCGGATTTCGACTTCTCCGCGTTCAGCTCCGACGAGGAAGAAGAAGAAGAGTAAGTTTCTTATTTTTGTTCTTGCAGTTCTTCAATCCTTGCTGCTTTTGTCTTGCATCTCACTTGTTTTACTCCGAACCTGCTCCTTTTTAGGACTCTGGCTCAGAGGGCAGCAAAGAGAGCCAAAGCGCCGGTGATTGTCATCGAGGACGAACCCACTGCGTCAGCAGGGGACGCGCCCGAGATGACCTTGCCGGACCCGGCGACTGATCTCCAGAGCAGCCCCCAGCGTAAGTATCTTGTTTGCTTTCCGCTGTTGGGCACGCACGAAGATTCTTGCTTTGCTGATATTTGTTTGCCGACTTGTGTAGGAGCAGAGCAGCCCCACCAAGAGAGCCCGGAGGCCGCCCCCGAAGCGCCAAGGGAGAGTCCTCCGGCAAGGGAGAGGTCCCCGGCAAGGGAGAGCTCTCCGGCAAGGGAGAGCTCTCCAGCAAGGGAGGAGGCTCCGACAAGGGAGGAGCCCCCGGCAAGGGAGGGGTCTCCGGCAAGGGACAGCACCAGCGGCCCCCCGGCGGCGGAGACCACGGCTGCAGATCCTGGCACAGGTACTCTCCTTGCTTCGAAACTTCCCTTGGGTTCTTCTTCTTGTTGATCTTCTTCTTTTTTGGATATTTGCTTGAATCTTCTCCCCTTTTTCGGGCTGTCAGATCCATCTGCTGCAGAGCCGATGGAGACCGAAGTTGCTGCCGACGACGCCGTTGCCGCCGAGGAAGCAGCCGACGCCGACGAGCCCGCCGGCGAAGAGGCCGCCAAGGCTACCGCCGCAGAAGCAGGCGGGGAGTCCGGCAATCGTACTGACGACCCGGAGGCCGCAGGAGCGCCAGGCGCTGCACCGACCGTTGACCCCTCCGCCGCTGCCGCCGCGCCAGGCTCCGAAGAGCCCCAGCCTGGCGTCTACTTGAAGGCCGGCGACGACATCTTCATCAACCTCCCCTGGGCGTCAAGCTCCAGGGCGCCGGTCGAGGGAGAAATCTCCGACGGAGAAGTGCTTGCTTCCGTCGAGCTGGCGCTTATCGACGCGCCAAGCAGCAGCAGCGGCGAGCCTGAAGAGGAGCGGCTGCTGCGGAAGCTGGTATCATTCTACCGTGCCCGGCAAGCCAAGCTGGAATCCCGCGAAGCGCTTGTTGCGAAGGAGGTAGAGGATATCGAGAAGCGCGCGGAGGAGCTCCGGGGCGCCAATCAGGAAGCTCTCTGATCCTTGGCAGCGGAGCGAGCGCGACTTGTCGAGGGGCGGTAGGCCTTCCTTCTCGAGAAGGCCGAAGCCGAAGAGCAGCAACGGCTTGCCGGTGAGAAATTGGCGTTGCAAGAAGGCGAGCTAGTGCAGCGGAAGGTCCACCTCGACAGCCACGAGGAAGAGCTTGCCGCGCGCAAGCGGACGGTTGGCGGGGCCCTTAAACAAGCCGAAGACGCTGCCGCAGCTGCCGAGGCCGCCAAGAATGAGTTGGAAACGAAGGTGGTGCAGTTGGAGGCTGACCTCAAGGCGAGCAGCGACGAGCTTGCCGCGCTCAAGCTTGAGCGCGAGAAGGACGCCGTCAGCTACTCGGAGCTGCAGACCCGCCTCGCCGAGAAGGGCAAGGAGCTTGACGCCGCCAAGGACTCCACTGCAGATCTTGAGTCGAAGCTGATCACCTTGACTAAGACACTGGACAGCGCCAAGGAGCAGGAGACGGCCCCGAAGGAGGAAGTCAAGGCCGGCAAGGCGCTGCTGGCGAGCGCTGCCGCCGCCCAGAGCACATTCCGGGAGAATGTGGAGCACTGGACGGAAGGGCTCATGGACGTTGCCGCCGACATCGACAAGGAGTTGGCGCAGCTGGGAATGGAGGATCTCGGGTACTCTTCCGACGAGAACCTCCAACCCAGCGCCAAGCTCACTTCTTTCTTCAAGGGCGTGGCGACGGCACTCCGGCGACTCCGGGAAAGGATCCCAAAGCAGCTTGCCGACGAGTCGCGCAAGATCTGCGCGGGAGCTCTTCAGAAGGTGCTGATGAAGGTGATGTTCCGCAATCCGGGCCTCAACCTCACCAACGTCCTCAGGTCCTTGCCGCCGGATGCTGATCTGGAGGCGCTCAAGACCCTTGTCGCACCCATTGTGGACAGGGTGAGCGGGATCAAGAGGGTCGAGGGTGACCGCGTAGATTAGTTTGTCCCTTTTCTTCTCTTCTTGTCGCAGCTAGTCATGTCATGAGAACAATTTATTAGGGCCGCGACAAGCTATTGTGTAATATAACTTTATTCTGTCCAATGATTGCAATGTTATTTCCTTTACTTGTTTCCTTCCTTTGTATGTTTTTACCCTACGCTTTTAGGGAACTTGCCGGCGCAGGCACCTTTGCCGTGAGCGCTGAGTGCGGGACGTCAGCAGCCTGCTGGCGGTGCCACTGCCGACAAGAAACCTTGTCGCAGAGCTAGTCGCAGCTCACTTAAGTTGTTGAGCAGACTCGAAACAACAGTAAGGGCGCAACTAGCTACGAGTTGGTTCCTCCGCGCACAGGTTTTCCATACAAAAGATGGTCGTTCAAGGAAGATAACTTTAAAAATTAGAAAATATCTAATTGCTCAAACTTTGGCAACTTATCTTTTCTGTTGCTTGCTTCCCGGCAAGGCGAAACCTTCTTGAACGACGCCTGGTCCATACCATATCTTCTCCTTCCCCCTGGCAAACTTGTGCGCGAGAGAACCTTCTTTTCCTTGACAGAAAAAAGAAGGAGGAGAAAAAGATATGGAGCCTTATGGCTCGTTGTTGCTTACCGGGGATAGGTGCTGCACAAAGTGTCAGATAACACATGCAATATATAAAAAGCACGGAATCGACAAGCTGTGCTGAGCACATGATCTTTATGCACGGGGTCTGCGCCCGGCTTTGTACAAAGGATTACATGCAACAGCGGCAAGACTTGTACAAAAGGTGGTTGCCGGAATGGTTTCCAGCAACCGCGCCCTACGGGTAAAACTTGCGAAGATGCTCAATATTCCAGGAGTTGCTCACTGGGATGCCATCTTCGGTCTCCAGGCGGACAGCGCTAGGCCTAGTGACTCGTTTCACCCGGTAAGGGCCTTCCCACTTCGGCGTCAACTTGTTGGAATTCCTGGCAGACTGAACGCGCCGAAGAACAAGGTCGCCTTCCTCGAGACTTCTGGCGTTAACTTTGTGGCTATGGTAGCGATGCAAAGCTTGCTAGTAGCGAGCAGCTCGCACAGCAGCCTGAAGACGGTCCTCCTCAAGGAGCAGCGCGTCATCTTGCCGCAGCTGCTCTTGCTCAAGCTCATCGTAAGCGAGCACTCGAGGCGACCCGTATACGAGTTCCGTGGGGTGAACTGCCTCTGCTCGATAGACAAGAGCGAAAGGTGTCTGGCCAGTGGCTCGATTTGGCGTCGTCCTGATCGACCAAAGAACCACTGGCAGCTCCTCGATCCAGTTTCTTCCGCACTTGTGCAGCCTGTCGAAAGTTCTGGTCTTGAGCCCGCGCAGCACTTCAGCATTTGCCCTCTCCGGTTGACCGTTGCTTCTCGGGTGAGCAACAGAAGCGAAGCAGACCTTGGCGCCAAGATCTTGGACGTATTGCATGAAGGTGCGGCTCGTAAATTGCGTACCGTTGTCGGTAATTATCCTGTTAGGGATCCCGAAACGGCAAACAATCGACCTGAAAAACTTGACTGCTGACTGTGCTGTCACCTTCCTCACTGGTTCTACTTCCGGCCACTTTGTGAACTTGTCGATTGCAACGTACAACTATTCAAAGCCCCCGACAGCTCGGGGAAAGGGGCTGAGGATGTCGAGCCCCCAGACCGAAAATGGCAAGGATAAAGGGATCGTATGGAGAGCTTGAGCTGGCTGGTGTATCTGCTTGGAATGGAACTGGCACGCTTCACACTTGGTTACTTGTGCAGTTGCATCCTGGAGGGCTGTCGGCCAGAAGAAGCCTTGCTGGAATGCTTTGTCGACAAGTGCTCTTGCGCCAATGTGGTGACCACATATGCCTCCATGTATCTCTGCCAACAGCTTTTATCCATCTTCCCGGGGAATACACTTCAATTTCACACCGCTGAGTCTTCTTCTGCACAGTATGTTATCGACAAACTGGTACATACTAGACTGCCGGGCTACTCTTTCTGCTTCTTCTTGCTCTTCGGGAAGTTCTCCTGTCTGAAGGAAATGGACAATTTGCTGCGCCCATGCTGGAGCTTGTGGCTCGACAACAAGGACTAAAGGCATATATGTTGCTGCGGGAACGTCTGCTTCTACGGCAAGAACCTGCGGCTATGTCGGAGCTTGACGTTCCCCAGCAAGCTTGCCGGAGCAAAACTTGTCGGGAGCGTCTGCTTCAACGGAACAAACCCTAGGGCTTGCCGGAGCAGGCTGCTCCTCAGCACTCTTGGTGTTCATCTTGGGGACCTTCTTGGCGGCGGCTTCGGGAAGCTCTGCCGGAAAATAGTCGCCAGAAATCAACTTCCTCTTCTTGCTCTGTCCAGTTGATGGTGTTACGGACGGCTGAGTCAGCTTGAGTACAAAGATCCCTGGTTCCACAGGTAACTTAAGTGCGGCGCACTTTGACAGGCCATCGGCAATGTGGTTCTGAGCTCTCGGGACATGCTCCATTTGTAGGCCGTCAAAGTGCTCTTCTAGCTTTCTCACTTCGTCAACGTAGGCTTCCATCAACGGACTCTGATAATTCTTGTTCACTTGGCGGACGACAAGCTGCGAGTCACCCTTGACAATGAGCTTCTTGATCCCAAGGTCTGCCACGATCCTGAGACCGGCAAGCAAGCCCTCATACTCTGCAGTATTGTTCGTCGCTT
This sequence comes from Triticum monococcum, assembly GCA_034509565.1. Classification (NCBI taxonomy): domain Eukaryota; kingdom Viridiplantae; phylum Streptophyta; class Magnoliopsida; order Poales; family Poaceae; genus Triticum; species Triticum monococcum. The sequence goes on from CM067846.1 coordinate 518,688,282, forward strand.
GCTCCTTGGGAAAGTGCATCTGGACTACGTACTTGAGGTGCTCTCCGGTGGGTGCGACAAGCAGCACGCCAGCACCAGCGCCTTGTAGCGAGAAGGCACCATCAAAGTACATGAGCCACTCTTTACTTGCTTCCTTGACGGGGATGCTCGTTTCTGGAATTTCTTCATCTGGTGTCGGTGTCCACTCTGCTATGAATTCTGCCAATGCTCTGCTTTGGATAGTTGAAGTACTCTCAAACTTGAGGCCAAAGCTTGACAGCTCCAGTGCCCACTCAACAATCCTGCCTGTCGCTTCTGGATTCTGCAGTATCCTCTTCAGCGGAAAGCGAGTGACAACTGTGATCTCGTGTGCTTGGAAGTAATGGCGCAGCTTTCTCGAGGCCATGAGAAGGCCGAAAAGCAACTTCTGCACACCAGAGTACCTTGACCTAGCCCCTTGCAGAAGGGAACTGACAAAGTAAACTGGGCGCTGCACCATTTTCTTCCGTATCTCCTCGCGCACCTGCGCAGATCCATCCTTGTCGGGACCAGAGCTTGTCGGGGAAGCCCCCTGCTTGTCGCTGGATGCGCTTGCCGCGGTTGCTGGCTCGTCATCTGCCTCCCTCTCTGCCACTAACGCAGCACTAACCACTTGATTGGTTGCTACTATATACAGCAGCAACTTCTCTTGCGGCTTAGGTGCGACAAGTGTTGGAGTGGAGGACGGTTATCTCTTTAAGTCCTGCAGCGCAGCCTCCGCTTCCGGAGTCCATTTCATTGGACCTGCCTTTTTCAAAATTTTGAAAAATGGCAGGGCGCGCTCAGCAGACCGAGAGATAAACCTGCTGAGAGCAGCCACGCAACCGGCAAGTTTTCGTACATCCTTGACGCGCTTTGGTGCTTCAATCTGCTCAATGGCCCTGATCTTGTCGGGATTGGCTTCAATTCCCCGCTGAGACACAAAGAACCCGAGAAGCTTGCCGGAAGGGACTCCAAATACGCACTTCTCGGGGTTGAGCTTGAGGTTGATCTTGCGCAGATTTGCAAAGGTCTCGTCTAAATCTTGAATTAGAGTTGCCCTGTCCTTGCTCTTGACCACTACGTCATCCATATAGGCTTCCACATTTCTATGTATTTGCGGCTTCAGAGCGACATGGACTACTCTTGCAAATGTTGAACCAGCATTCTTTAAACCGAAAGGCATCTGTATGAAACAGTACGTGCCACACGGAGTAATGAATGCGGTTTTCTCCTCATCTTCTTCTGCCATGAAGATCTGATGGTATCCTGAGTATGCGTCAAGAAATGAAAGCAAATCACATCCGGCTGTGGAGTCAACAATCTTGTCAATGCGCGGCAAGGGAAATGGGTCTTTGGGACAAGCTTTATTAACATCAGTAAAGTCAATACAAAGCCTCCATTTCCCGTTTGCCTTTCGCACGACTATAGGATTGGCCAACCACGTGGGATGGAGCACTCCTTTGACAAGGCCTGCTGCTTCCAATTTCTTGATTTCTTCTGCTATGAATTCTTGGCGCTCCACTGCTTGCTTCCTGACTTTCTGCTTGACGGGCCGCGCAAGAGGACAAATGGCAAGATGGTGCTCAATTACTTTCCTAGGAACACCGGGGATGTCAGACGGTTGCCACGCAAACACGTCGACATTCGCCCACAGGAAAGCAATGAGCGCGTTTTCCTATTTAGGGTCGAGAGTGGCATTGATGGTGAAGGTACCATCAGTGTTGTCCTCCTTGGCGGACACCTTCTTGGTTTCTGGCGGAGCTGCCATAGCCTTCTTACACTTGCCAGTGGAGCTCGATGGTGCGTCCTCGACGGTAGCGCAGCACTCCGAAGAGGTGCGCTTGCCGGAGTGGGCACCAGAGTTCTTGCCGGTCGTGGTCTTCTTTTTCCCCCCGGGAGCTTCAGCGGCAAGTGTCTTGCGATCTGCTGCGGCTGCTGCTTCCTGGTAGATCTTGTCGGCGCAGATAAGGGCATCCTTCTTGTCGCCAGGGACAGAGATGACGCTTATCGGGCCTGGCATCTTGAGGATGTTGTATGCATAGTGAGAGGCTGCCATGAACTTGGCGAGCGCTGGACGGCCAAGTATCCCATTGTAAGGCAATGGAAAATCGGCAACGTCAAAAGTGACCCTCTCAGTTCTGAAGTTCAGCTCGCTGCCAAATGTTACCGGCAACGTGACCTTCCCTTTCGGCTTGCTCCTTCCCGGGTTAATTCCTTGGAATGTGCCGGTCTCTTCGAGCTCGCTGTCAGGGATCTGGAGTTTCTGGAGCACAGCGGAGGAGATCAGATTCAAGCCGGCCCCGCCGTCAACTAGCATCTTAGTGACCTTGAGGTTGCGGATTGTTGGCGAAACCAACAACGGCAAGCACCCGACCGCAGTTGTGCGATCAGGGTGGTCCTCAATGTCAAAGATGATAGGCGTGCTGGACCATTTCAGAAGTTTGCGCGATTCGACAGGTGGTTCTGCCGCATTGACTTCCCGCGCCGACTGTTTGAGTTGGCGGTGGGAAGTATGCAGAGAAGCACCGCCATCAACGCATAAGACTTCTGTGGCTTTTTGGAACTCCTGCTCACTGGTCTCGACATCATCCATGTCTTCGTCGTCATCTTCGTCTTCATCCTTGTCGCGGCCGCGGGGAGGTCTGTCTCCTTGCCGCTGCTTGGCCTTGTCGCGGCGTCCTCCCCGGCCAGCGTGCTTCTTGCCGGCTTCTCCACCGCCTCCTTGGGCCCTCTCCTTGTCGCGCCGCTCATACTTAGCTTTCTGTTGCTGAACAAGCTGCTCGACCTTCTTGCAGCTCTGGAGGTCATGACCCTTGGTGCGGTGGATCTTGCAATATTGCTTGTCGGTGTCGTCCTGCTTGTCGGCAGCTGCCATAGCCTGGCAGTTGGTGCATGCGGCAACTTCCTTGCCGGAGCTACCAACTTTGGCTTGCTTGGTGCCATCGTCGTTGCCGGACTGCTCAACGACTAGTACCTCTTTACCTTTCTTCTTCCTGTTATTGCGCCGCCGGTTTTTCTTTGCCGGGGCAGCATCCTCGCTGTCAGATCCTCCTGCTCCAGCATTCTCTCCGGGGAGTTTCCTCCCTTCTTCAACGCGTGCACACTTGTCGGCCAGGGCATATAGCTCACTGACGTCTCTGATCCTACTCATCGCCATCTCCTCCCGCATCCTGCGGTTACGCACGTTCTGATGGAACGCGCTAATGACCGCGGCAGGGTGGATAGCTGGGATGTTGCGTTGTACACGGCTGAATCTCTGAATGTACTTGCACAGGGGCTCTCCTTCTTTCTGGGCGAGCAGATGAAGGTCACTCTCTTGGCCATGAGGTTTGTGGCCGCCTGTAAAGGCGCCGACAAACTGATGGCATAGGTCTGCCCAAGAGGATATGGAGTTGTCCGGCAAGTGCATGAGCCAGGACCTGACTTCGGGCTTGAGCACCAGCGGGAAGTAGTTGGCAAGGACCTTGTCGTCTCGCCCCCCGGCAGCTTGCACCGCGATGGTGTAGATGCTGAGGAACTCCGATGGGTGCGACTTGCCGTCGTACTTCTTTGGTACGTCTGGCTTGAAGTTCTTCTGGCTGGGCCAATGGACTTGCCGCAGCTCACGGGTAAACGCAGGGCAACCTACCGCGTACGGCAAGTCGCCTGGTTCCCCTGGCGCATGCATATCGACAGAGGGCCCAGCGCGCAGGTCTGATTGACGCCGTGCTTCTCTTCGGCGCTCGATGCGTGTACGAGCGTCTTCTTGTTGTCGTTCATGCAGAACTTGGCGCTTGTCGCGATGAACTCGTGGATCTGATGACGCGGTGGAGTCGCTGTCGTGGTGGATCCGGCGAGTCGGCGATCTTGGCCTTTGGGGTGGAGAGTGCACGGTGGTTGCACCCCCACCGGTCTTGTCGCCACCGGCTCGCGCCTGGCTGACTTGCCGCGGCAGCGAAGTACTCGGCTGCCGTGGGATGTCGCCGTTGGCGAAGCCGATGAGACTCTGGATGGTGGCCCTCCAGTCGTCGATCTTGTCTGCCACTGGAGGGTAATCTAGGAGCAATTGAGCTCGCGCCAAAGCTTCCGCCGGAGTGGCGGGCGGCGGTGGCGAACGGTGCGAGGAACGGGATATGCTCGGACTTCTAACTACGTTAGAAGGAGCAGTATCTCGTCCAAGCGTCCGTGCCATGCTCGCGCCAGCATGTTGGCGTGCATGCTGGTCTTGAGCACTCCGGGATCCACCAGCTTGATCTTGGCCTAGCAAACGTATGGTACCGTGAGTACCATGACACTGCTGGTCCCGCGCCTCCTGGGATGGGCGCGGTGCGTGTACGGACGCCGAGGTCTTGGAGTGCGCTCGGTCGTTGCGGGAGCCGACTGCGCCGCCGATATACAGCGCAGTCTTGTCCTTGGACCTGGCAGCACCGTGGGCTCGATCGTCGACGCCCGTTCCCCCGCCGGCATCTACCCCACCAGCCGTTTGCTCCGGCGATGGTGGGCTCGGCGCGGACGGAGCGGCCGCCTCCGAAGCCTTCTTCTTCGGCGGCATGTCGATGAAGACGATGAAGATTTGGCTCATGCGAACACCGGATCAGGTTCACACAACCTCGACGCACCCCCTACCTGGCGCGCCAAAGATGTCGGGGGTGCTAATCCCCATGGACACCTATGGGACCACGGTGGACCGGGCCCCTTTTCGGTTTGGCAGGGGGGCGGAGAGCGCACGAAGAGCAGATCGAGGCGAAGCGCACGAGCAACACGATCAGTTTACCCAGGTTCGGGCCGCACGGATGCGTAAAACCCTACTCCTGCCTTGTGTTTGTATTGATTTCTTGCTCGGGAGCGCTGATTGCTACAGTACACACCAGCAGCTAGCTAGATCGAGCGTGAGTGCGTTCTGTTGGCCGACCCCCTCTACGTTGCGCATGGGCCTCCTTTTATACGCTCAAGGGGTCACCGACAGGTGGCAATGTAGATGAGGGTAAAAATGGAAAAGGGGTGGTGGTTGGCACCGCCGCCTATTACAATGTTATCATACCTAACCCTGACGGCAGGGGACAAAGGCATTAAATGCCTGTCTGTGTCGCCTAGACGGTGCAGAAAGGGACCGCTAGGGACGCCATTGCTTGCCATGATGGCAATCTTGTCAGCGCCGCTTGCCACCGTGTACCTCTGGCTGCACAGCTTTCCGCCACATACGCCTGGAAGGGTCCCAGAGCGACATGTTGGTGGATGCGCTGGAGCACAGGTACAGGGTGGGAGCTTGCCGTGGCAAGTGCCTTGCCGCGGTTGTTGTCTTGTCGTGTCCGGGAGCTTGTCGCTCACCGAGCCTTGGTTGGCCTTCCCGGCAAGCTCCTCTTGCCGGGGTCTTGTCTTCTTCCCGGCAAGCTCCTCTTGCCGGGGTCTTGGATACTTTGTTCTTGAATGGCTCCAAAGGAACCACGGAGGATCTTGGCGGTCGCCCGGCAAGCCTTGCCGCGGGACGCTGCGACTGCCCGTGCACAAGTTCGGGATACTAAGGTACCCCTACTTTAGTACACCGACAGTGTGCCATTGTTTTCTATCAATACTGCGCATCCCACGGCATTCAGAAGAACGCTCACGTTCATCGCTATTTCCTCCCCGTCCCTCTCACGTCGATCACCATGGCATCGCCCCTCCCAAGCCCTAGGCTCCCCTCGATGCACCGCCTGGATGGTCATTGCTACCTCTTGAGCTTGCGTTGGATTTCCCCGAAGAGGAAGGGATGATGCAGCAGAGTAGCGTAAGTATTTCCCTTGGATTTTGAGAACCAAGGTATCAATCCAGTAGGAGGCCATGCTCAAGTCCCTCGTACCTGCACAAAATGATAGCTACTTGCAACCAAAGCAATTAGGGGTTGTCAATCCCTTCACGGTCACTTACGAGAGTGAGATCTGATAGATATAATATTTTTGGTATTTTTGGTATAAATATGCAAAGTAAAAAGTAAAGGCAAAGTAAAAAAGCAAAGCAAGATTAAAGTGATGGAGATTGATATGATGAGAATAGACCCCGGGGGCCATAGGTTTCACTAGTGGCTTCTTTCAAGAGCATAAGTATTCTACGGTGGGTGAACAAATTACTATTGAGCAATTGACAGAACTGAGCATAGTTATGAGAATATCTAGGCATGATCATGTATATAGGAATCACGTCCATGACAAGTAGACCGAAATGATTCTGCATCTACTACTATTACTCCAGTTATCAACGCTATCTAGCATGCATCTAGAGTATTATGTTAAAAACAGAGTAACACTTTAAGCAAGATGACATGATGTAGAGAGATAAATTCATGCAATATGAAATAAACCCCATCTTGTTATCCTCGATGGCAATGATACAATACGTGCCTTGCTGCCCCTTCTGTCACTAGGAAAGGACACCGCAAGATCGAACCCAAAGCTAAGCACTTCTCCCATGGCAAGGACTACCAATCTAGTTGGCCAAACCAAACGGATAATTCGAAGAGACTTGCAAAGATAACCAATCATACATAAAAGAATTCAGAGAAGATTCAAATATTATTCATAGATAGACTTGATCATAAACCCACAATTCATCGGTCTCAACAAACACACCGCAAAAAGAAGATTACATCGAATAGATCTCCACGAGAGAGGGGGAGAACTTTGTATTGAGATCCAAAAAGAGAGAAGAAGACATCTAGCTACTAACTATGGACCCGAAGGTCTGAGGTAAACTACTCACACTTCATCGGAGAGGCTATGAGGATGTAGAAGCCCTCCGTGATGACGGCCCTCTGCAGCAGAGCTCCGGAACAGGCCCCAAGATGGGATCTCGTGGATACAGAAAGTTGTGGCGGTGGAATTATGTTTTTGGCTCCCCTGTTGGAAATATGCCCTAGAGGCAATAATAAATTAGTTATTATTATATTTCCTTGTTCATGATAATCATTTATTATCCATGCTAGAATTGTATTGATAGGAAACTCAGATAATGTGTGGATACATAGACAACACCATGTCCCTAGTAAGCCTCTAGTTGACTAGCTCGTTGATCAATAGATGGTTACGGTTTCCTGACCATGGACATTGGATGTCGTTGATAACAGGATTACATCATTAGGAGAATGATGTGATGGACAAGACTCAATCCAAAGCCTAGCACAAGATCGTGTAGTTCGTATGCTAAAGCTTTTCTAATGTCAAGTATCATTTCCTTAGACCATGAGATTGTGCAACTCTCGGATACCATAGGAATGCTTTGGGTGTACCAAACGTCACAACGTAACTTGGTGGCTATAAAGGTGCACTGCGGGTATCTCCGAAAGTGTCTGTTGGGTCGGCACGAATCGAGACTGGAATTTGTCACTCCGTGCAAACGTAGAGGTATCTCTAGGCCCACTCGGTAGGACATCATCATAATGTGCACAATGTGACCAAGGAGTTGATCACAGGATGATGTGTTACGGAATGAGTAAAGAGACTTGCCGGTGACGAGATTGAACAAGGTATCGGGATACCGACGATCGAATCTCGGGCAAGTATCGTACCGATAGACAAAGGGAATTGTATACGGGATTGATTGAATCCTTGACATCGTGGTTCATCCGATGAGATCATCATGGAGCATGTGGGAGCCAACATGGGTATCCAGATCCTGCTGTTGGTTATTGACCGGAGAGTTTTCTCGGCCATGTCTGCATGACTCCCGAGCCCGTAGGGTCTACACACTTAAGGTTCGATGACGCTAGGGTTATAGGGAAAGTATGTATGCGGTTACCGAATTTTGTTCGAAGTCCCGGATGAGATCCCGGACGTCACGAGGAGTTTCAGAATGATCCGGAGGTAAAGATTGATATATAGGAAGTGAGGATTTGGCCACCGGAAGTGTTCCGGGCATCACCGGTAATGTACCGGGACCACCGGAAGGGTTCGGGGGTCCACCGGGAGGGGCCACCAGCACCGGAGGCCTTCGTGGGCCAATAGTTGGAAGGGACCAGCCCCTAGATGGGCTAGGGTGCCTTCCACTAGGCCCAAGGCGTCTCCAAGAGGGGAAGGGGGCAAACCCTAGGGCAGATGGGCCCTAGGGCCCAACCTGGTGCGCCCCCTCTCCCTCTCCCCTCTGGCCGCCACCCTAGATGGGATCTAGGGCTGCCGCCCCCCTTGGGGAGGGAACCGTAGAGGGGGCGCAGCCCCTCCCCTCCCCCTATATATACTTGAGGTATGGGGCTGCCCAACATATGATTTAATCTCCCTCTTGGCGCAACCCTACCTCTCTCCCTCCTCGTCTCTCGTGGTGCTTGGCGAAGCCCTGCTGGAGTCCCGCGCTCCTCCACCACCACCACGCCATCGTGCTGCTGCTGGACGGAGTCTTCCCCAACCTCTCCTTCTCCCCTTGCTAGATCAAGGCGTGGGAGACGTCACCGGGCTGCACGTGTGTTGAACGCGGAGGCGCCGTTGTTTGGCGCTTAGATCAGAATCAACTGCGATCTGAATCGCTACGAGTACGACTCCTTCATCCGCGTTCCTGTAACGCTTCCGCATCGCGATCTACAAGGGTATGTAGATGCACTCCCCTCTCCCTCGTTGCTAGATGACTCCATAGATTGATCTTGGTGATGCGCAGAAAATTTTAAAATTCTGCTACGTTCCCCAACAGTGGTATCAGAGCTAGGTCTATGCGTAGTTTCTATGCATGAGTAGAACACAAGTTGTTGTGGGTGTCGATTTTGTCAATTTACTTGCCGTTACTAGTCTTATCTTGATTCGGCGGCATCGTGGGATGAAGCGTCCCGGACCGACCTTACATGTACGCTTACCTGAGACTGGTTCCACCGACTGACATGCACTAGTTGCATAAGGTGGCTAGCGGGTGTCTGTCTCTCCCACTTTAGCCGGATCGGATTCGATGAAAAGGGTCCTTATGAAGGGTAAATAGAAATTGGCATATCACGTTGTGGTTTTGCGTAGGTAAGAAACGTTCTTGCTAGAAACCCATAGCAGCCACATAAAACATGCAACAACAATTAGAGGACGTCTAACTTGTTTTTGCAGGGTATGCTACGTGATGTGATATGGCCAAAAGGATGTGATGAATGATATGTGTGATGTATGAGATTGATCATGTTCTTGTAATAGGAATCACGACTTGCATGTCGATGAGTATGACAACCGGCAGGAGCCATAGGAGTCGTCTTAATTTATTTATGACCTGCGTGTCAAAATAAACATCATGTAATTACTTTACTTTATTGCTAAACCGTTAGCCATAGTAGTAGAAGTAATAGATGACGAGACAACTTCATGAAGACATGATGATGGCGATCATGATGATGGAGATCATGGTGTCATGCCGGTGACGATGATGATCATGGCGCCCCGAAGATGGAGATCAAAAGGAGCAAAATGATATTGGACATATCATGTCACTATTTGATTGCATGTGATGTTTATCATGTTTTACATGTTATTTCCTTAGAACGACGGTAGCTTAAATAAGATGATCCCTCGCAATAATTGCAAGAAAGTGTTCCCCCTAACTGTGCACCGTTGGAGGTTCGTTGTTTCGAAGCACCACGTGATGATCGGGTGTGATAGATTCTAACGTTCGAATACAATGGGTGTAAGCCAGATTTACACACGCAATACACTTAGGTTGACTTGACGAGCCTAGCATGTACAGACATGGCCTCGGAACACGGAAGACCGAAAGGTCGAACATGAGTCGTATAGAAGATGCGATCAACGTGAAGATGTTCCCCGATGATGACTAGTCCGTCTCACATGATGATCGGACACGGCCTAGTTGACTCGGATCATGTATCACTTAGATGACTAGAGGGATGTCTATCTGAGTGGGAGTTCATTAAATTATCAGATGAACTTAATTATCATGAACATAGTCAAAAGGACTTTGCAAATTATGTCGAAGCTTACGCTTTAGTTCTACTTTTTTAGATATGTTCCTAGAGAAAATTTAGTTGAAAGTTGATAGTAGCAATTATGCGGACTGGGTCTGTAAACTGAGGATTGTCCTCATTGCTGCGCAGAAGGATTATGTCCTTAATGCACCGCTTAGTGAGCTGAACCTCGAGCATCGGTTGTGGATGTTGTGAACATCTGACATACACGTTTTGATGACTACATGATAGTTCAGTGCGTAATGCTAAATGGTTTAGAACTGAGGCACCAAAGACATTTTTGAAGCATCATAGAACATATGAGATGTTCCAAGGACTGAAATTGGGATTTCAGGCTAGTGCCCATGTCAAGAGGTATGAGACCTCTTACAAGTTTCCTAAGCCTGCAAACTAAGGAGAAAAGCTCAATCGTTGAGCATGTGCTCAGATTGTATGAGTACTACAATCGCTTGAATCGAGTGGGAGTTGATCTTCCAGATGAGATAGTGATGGTTCTCCAAAGTCACTGCCACCAAGCTACTAGAGCTTCGTGATGAACTATAACATATCAGGGATAGATATGATGATCCTTGAGCTATTCGTGACACCGCGAAAGTAGAAATCAAATAGGAGCATCAATTGTTGATGGTTAGTAAAACCACTAGTTTCAAGAAGGGCAAGGGCAAGAAAGGGATACTTCATGAAACGACAAATCAGTTGCTGCTCTAGTGAAGAAACCCAAAGTTGAACCCAAGCCCGAGACTAAGTGCTTCTGTAATAAGGGGAACGGTCACTGAAGCAGAACCACCCTAGATACTTGGTAGATGAGAAGGCTGGCAAGGTTGACAGAAGTATGTATTGGACATACATTATATTAAATGTGTACTTTACTAGTACTCCTAGTAGCAGCAGGGTATTAGATACCGGTTCGGTTGCTAAGTGTTAGTAACTCAAAATAAAAGGCTACAGAATAAATGGAGACTAGCCAAAGGTGAGACGATGATATGTGTTGGAAGTGTTTCCAAGGTTGATGTGATCAAGCATCGCATGCTCAGTCTACCATCGGGATAGGTGTTAAACCTAAATAATTGTTATTTGGTGTTTGCGTTGAGCATAGACATGATTGGATTATGTTTATCGCAATACAGTTATTCATTTAAGGAGAATAATGGTTACTCTGTTTATTTGAATAATACCTTCAATGGTCTTGCACCTAAAATGAATGGTTTATTGAATCCCGATCGTAGTGATACACATGTTCATGCCAAAAAATATAAGATAGTAATGATAGTACCACATACTTGTGGCACTGCAATTTGAGTCATAATGGTATAATACGCATGAAGAAGCTCCATGTTGATGGATTTTTGGACTCACTTGATTTTGAATCACTTGAGACATGCGAACCATGCCTATTGGTATATATGCATGAAGAAACTCCATACAGATGGATCGTTTGGGCTCACTTGATTTTGAATCACTTGAGGCATGCAAATCATACCGCATGGGCAAGATGACTGAAAGGCCTCATTTTTAGTAAGATGGAACAAGAAAGCAACTTGTTGGAAGTAATACATCTTGATGTGTGCAGTCCAATGAGTGCTGAGGCATGTAGTGGATATCGTTATGTTCTTACTTCACAGATGATTTGAGTAGATGCTAAGTATATTTACTTGATGAATCAAGAGTCTGAATTATTGAAAGGTTCAAGTAAATTCAGGGTGAAGTTGAAAGATCGTCGTGACAAGAGGATAAAAATATCTATGATGTGATCATAGAGATGAATATCTGAATTACGAGTTTGGCACATAGTTAAGACATTGTGGAAATTGTTTCACAACTGATACCGCCTGGAACACCATAGTGTGATGGTGTGTCCGAACATCATAACTGCACCCTATTGGATATGGTGCATACCATGATGTCTCTTATCGAATTACCACTATAGTTTATGGGTTAGGCATTAGAGACAACCACATTCACTTTAAATAGGGCACCACGCAATTCCGTTTGAGTCGACACCGTATGAACTATGGTTCAGAGAAACCTAAGCTGTCGTTTCTTAAAAGGTTTGGGGCTGCGACGCTTATGTGAAAAAGTTTCAGGCTGATAAGCTCGAACCCAAAGCGGATAAATGCATCTTCATAGGACACCCAAAACAGTTGGGTATACCTCCTGTCTCAGATCCGAAAGCAATAGGGATTGTTTCTTGAACCGGGTCCATTCTCGAGGAAAAGTTTCTCTCGAAAGAATTGAGTGGGAGGATGGTGGAGACTTGATGAGGTTATTGAACCATCACTTCAACTAGTGTGTAGCAGGGCACAAGAAGTTGTTCCTGTGGCACCTACACCAATTGAAGTGGAAGCTTATGATAGTGATCATGAAACTTCGGATCAAGTCACTACCAAACCTCATAGGTCGACAAGGATGTGTACTACTTCAGAGTAGAACGTAATCATGTCTTGGAATTCATGTTGCTAGACAAAAATGAACCTACGAGCTATGGAGAAGCGATGGTGGGACCGGATTCCGATGAATGGCTCGAGGCCATAAAATCTGAGAAAGGATCCATGTATAAAACAAAGTATAGACTTTGAAAGAACTACTTGATGGTCGTAAGGCTGTTAGGTGCTGATGGATTTTAAAAGGGAAGACAGACAATGATGGTAAGTGTCACCATTGAGAAAGCTCAACTTGTCGTTAAGATGTTTCCCGACAAGTTCAAGGAGTTGACTACGATGAGACTTTCTCACTTATAGCGATGCTAAGAGTCTGTTGGAATTATGTTAGCAGTTACTGCATTATTTATGAAATCTTGCAGATAGGATGTCATAACATTGTTTCCTCGACGTCTTTCTTGAGGAAAGGTTGTATGTGATACAACCAGAAGGTTTTGTCAATCCTGAAAGATGCTAACAAGTATGCAAAACTCCAGCAAACCTTCTAAGGACTGGAGTAAGCATCTTGGAGTTGGAATGTACGCTTTGATGAGATGATCAAAGATTTTGGGTTTATACGAAGTTTATGAGAAAATTGTATTTCCAAAGGAGTGAGTGCGAGCACTATGGAATTTTTGATGAGTATATGTTGTTAACATATTGTTGATAAAAATGATGTAGAATTTCTGGAAAGCATGCAGGATTATTTGAAAAGTGTTTTTTGATGGAAAACCTGAATTAAGCTACTTGAACATTGAGCATCAAGATCTATAGGGATAGATCAAAAACGCTTAATAGTACTTTCAAATGAATACATACCGTGACAAGATTTTGAAATAGATCAGCAAAGAAGGAGTTCTTGGCTGTGTTACAAGGTGTGAGTATTGAGTAAAGACTCAAGACCCGACCACGGCAGAAGAGAGAGAAAGGACGAATTCGTCCCCTATGCTTTAGACGTAGGCTCTATAGTATGCCATGTTGTGTACCGCACCTGAAGTGTGCCTTGCCATGAGTCAGTCAAGGGGTACAAGAGTGATCCAGGAATGGATCACACGACAGCGGTCGAACTTATCCTTAGTAACTAGTGGACTAACGAATTTTCTCGATTATGGAGGTGGTAAAAGAGTTCGTCGTAAAGGGTTACATCAATGCAAACTTTGACAATAATCCGGATGACTCTGAGGAGTAAATCGGATTCGTATAGTAGAGCGGTTATTTGGAATAGCTCCAAGTAGCGCGTGGTAGCTGCATCTACAAGATGACATAGAGATTTGTATAGCACACATGGATCTGAAAGGTTCAGACCCATTGACTGATAAACCTCTCTCACAAGCAAGATATGAACACACCCCATGGGTGTTGGATTCATTACAATCACATAGTGATGTGAACTGGATTATTGACTCTAGTGCAAGTGGGAGACTATTGGAAATATGCCCTATAGGCAATAATAAATTAGTTATTATTATATTTCCTTGTTCATGATAATCGTTTATTATCCATGCTAGAATTGTATTGATAGTAAACTCAGATACATGTGTGGATACATAGAAAACACCATGTCCCTAGTAAGCCTCTAGTTGACTAGCTCGTTGATCAATAGATGGTTATAGTTTCCTGACCATGGACATTGGATGTCGTTGATAATGGGATCACATCATTAGGAGAATGATGTGATGGACAAGACCCAATCCTCAGCCTAACACTAGATCGCGTAGTTCGTATGCTAAAGCTTTTCTAATGTCAAGTATCATTTCCTTAGACCATGAGATTGTGCAACTCCCGGTTACCGCAGGAATACTTTGGGTGTAGCAAACGTCACAACATAACTGGGTGGCTATAAAGTTGCACTGCAGGTATCTCCGAAAGTGTCCGTTGGGTTGGCACGAATCGAGACTGGAATTTGTCACTCCGTGTAAACGGAGAGGTATCTCTGGGCCCACTCGGTAGGACATCATCATAATGTGCACAATGTGACCAAGAAGTTGATCACGGGATGATGTGTTATGGAACGATTAAAGAGACTTGCCGGTGATGAGATTGAACAAGGTATCGGGATACCGACGATCGAATCTCGGGCAAGTATCATACCGATAGATAAAAGGGAATTGTATACGGGATTGATTGAATCCTTGACATCATGGTTCATCTGATGAGATCATCGTGGAGCATGTGGGAGCCAACTTGGGTATCCAGATCCCGCTGTTGGTTATTGACCGGAGAGTTGTCTCGGCCATGGCTGCATTACTCCCGAGCCCGTAGGGTCTACACACTTAAGGTTCGATGACGCTAGGGTTATAGGGAAAGTATGTACGCGGTTACCGAATGTTCTTCGGAGTCCCGGATGAGATCCCGGACATCACGAGGAGTTCCGCAATGATCCGGAGGTAAATATTGATATATAGGAAGTGAGGATTTGGCCACCGGAAGTGTTCCGGGCATCACCGGTAATGTACCAGGACCACCGGAAGGGTCCGGGGGTCCACCGGGAGGGGCCACCAGCCCTGAAGGCCTTCGTGGGCCAATAGTTGGAAGGGACTAGCCCCTAGATGGACTAGGGTGCCTTCCACCAGGGCCCAAGGCGCCTCCAAGAGGGGAAGGGGCAAACCCTAGGGCAGATGGGCCCTAGGGCCCATCCTGGTGCGCCCCCTCTCCCTCTCCCCTCTGGCCGCCACCCTAGATGGGATCTAGGGCGGCCGCCCCCCTTGGGGAGGGAACCCTAGAGGGGGCGCAGCCCCTCCCCTCCCCCCTATATATACTTGAGGTATGGGGCTGCCCAACATATGATTTAATCTCCCTCTTGGCGCAGCCCTACCTCTCTCCCTCCTCGTCTCTCGTGGTGCTTGGCGAAGCCCTGCTGGAGTCCCACACTCCTCCACCACCACCACGCCATCGTGCTGCTGCTAGACGGAGTCTTCCCAAACCTCTCCTTCTCCCATTGCTGGATCAAGGCGTGGGAGACGTCACTGGCTTGCACGTGTGTTGAACGCGGAGGCACCGTTGTTCGGCGCTTAGATCGGAATCAACCGCGATCTGAATCGCTACAAGTACGACTCCTTCATCCGCGTTCCTGTAACGCTTCCGCATTGTGATCTACAAAGGTATGTAGATGCACTCCCCTCTCCCTCGTTGCTAGATGACTCCATAGATTGATCTTGGTGATGCGTAGAAAATTTTAAAATTCTACTAAGTTCCCCAACATCCCCTTCTGATCATTTGGGGGTACGTAGGTATATATATAGGAGGAAGGAGTACGTCGGTGGAGCACCGAGGGGCCCACGAGGCAGGGGCGCGCCCTAGGGGGGCGCCCCCACCCTCGTGACCGCCTCTTTGACTCCTTGGAGTAGGGTCCAAGTCTCCTGGATCACGTTCGGTGAGAAAATCATGTTCCCGAAGGTTTTATTCCGTTTGGACTTCGTTTGTTATTCCGTTTCTCCGAAACACTGAAATAGGCAAAAAAACAGCAATTCTGGGCTGGGCCTCCGGTTAATAGGTTAGTCCCAAAAATAATATAAAAGTGGAAAATAAAGCCCAATATAGTCCAAAACAGTAGATAATATAGCATGGAGCAATCAAAAATTATAGATACGTTGGAGATGTATCAGGCATCCCCAAGCTTAATTCATGCTCGTCCTCGAGTAGGTAAATGATAAAAAGAGAATTTTTGACGCGGAGTGCTACTTGGCATAATTTCAATGCAAATCTTCTTAATTGTGGTATGAATATTCAGATTAGGAAGATTCAAGACAAAAGTTCATATTGACATAAAGAATAATAATACTTCAAGCAAAGCAACAAAGCAATTGTGTTTTCTTAAAGTAACATGGCCAAAGAAAGTTCATCCCTACAAAATCATATAGTTTAGTCATACTCCATTTTCGTCACACAAGAATGCTCTCATCATGCACAACCCCGATGACAAGCCAAGCAATTGTTTCATACCTTAATAATTTCAAACTCATAAACTTTCACGCAATACATGAGCGTGAGCCATGGATATAGCACTATGGGTGGAATAGAATATAATGGTGGGGGTTATGTGGAGAAGACAAAAAAGGAGAAAGTCTCACATCAACAAGGCTAATCAATGGGCTATGGAGATGCCCATCAATTGATGTTAATGCAAGTAGTAGGGATTGACATGCAACAGATGCACTAGAGCTATAAATGTATGAAAGCTCAACAAAAGAAACTAAGTGGGTGTGCATCCAACTTGCTTGCTCACGAAGACCTAGGGCACTTGAGGAGGCCCATTGTTGGAATATACAAGACAAGTTCTATAATGAAAATTCCCACTAGTATATGAAAGTCATAACTCAAGAGATTCTCTATATGAAGAACATGGTGCTACTTTGAAGCACAAGTGTGAAAAAAGGAATAGTAGCATTGCCCCTTTTTATTTATTTTCTCTTTTTTGGGCCTTTTTTTCTTTGGCCTTTTTTTGGGACAATGCTCTATTAAATGATCATCATCACACTTTTATTTATTTACAACTCAATGATTACAACTCGATACTAGAACAAAGTATGACTCTATATGGATGCCTCCGGCGGTGTACCGGGATATGCAATGAATCAAGAGTGACAAGTATGAAAAAAATTATGAACGGTGGCTTTGCCACAAATACTATGTCAACTACATGATCATGCTAAGCAATATGACAATGATGGATGTGTCATGATAAACTAGATGGTGGAAAGTTGCATGGCAATATATCTCGGAATGGCTATGTGGCTGTTTTGAGGAAGATATAAGGAGGTTTATGTGTGAAAGAGCGTATCATATCACGGGGTTTGGATGCACCGGCGAAGTTTGCACCAACTCTTGATGTGAGAAAGGGCAATTCACGGTAGGAAAATACCATAAAAAAGAACTCATATACCGTAGAGGCTAGCAATGATGGAAGGGTGAGAGTGCGTATAATCCATGGACTCAACATTAGTCATAAAGAACTCATATACTTATTGCAAAAATCTACAAGCCATCAAAAACCAAAGTATTACGAGCATGCTCCTAGGGGGATAGACTGGTAGGAAAATACCATCGCTCGTCCCCGACCGCCACTCATAAGGAGGACAATCAAATAACACCTCATGTTTCAAATTTGTTGCATAACGTTTACCATACGTGCATGTTACGGGACTTGCAAACTTTAACTCAAGCACTTCTTAAATTCACAATTACTCTACTAGCATGACTTTGATATTACTACCTTCATATCTCAAAACAATTATCAAGCATCCAACTTTTCTTAGTATTCAACACACTCAAAAAAAAGTTTTACAAATCTTGAATACCAAGCATGTCATTATTAAGCAAATTACCATGCTATTAAGACTCTCAAATTAATTTAAGCGAAGCATGAGAGATCAATAGTTTCTTTAAAACAAATCCACCACCGTTCTCTAAAAGATCTAAGTGAAGCACATAGAGCAAAATTATAACGCTCAAAAGATATAAGTGAAGCACATAGAGCAAAACTACTTAGCTCAAAAGGTATAAGTGAAGCACATAGAGTATTCTATCAAATTTTAATTCATGTATGGCTCTTTCAAAAGGTGAGCAAGGATGATTGTGGCATACTAAAACACAAAGACACAAATAATACAAGACGCTCCAAGCAAAACACATATCATGTTGGTGAATAAAAATATAGCTCCAAGTAAATTACCGATGGAAGTGGACGAAAGAGGGGATGCCTTCCGGGGCATCCGCAAGCTTTGAATTTTTGGTGTCCTTGGATTATCTTGGGGGTGCCATGGGCATCCCCAAGCTTAGGCTCTTGCCACTCCTTGTTCCATAATCCATCAAAAGAATTCACCCAAAACTTGAAAACTTCACAACACAAAACTTAAAGTAGAAAACTCATGAGCTCCGTTAGCGAAAGAAAACAAAAGAGCACTTCAAGGTACTGTAATGAACTCATTCTTTATTTATATTGGTGTTAAACCTACTGTATTCCAACTTCTCTATGGATTATAAACTATTTTACTAACCATAGATTCATCAAAATAAGCAAACAACACACAAAAAACAGAATCTGTCAAAAACAAAACAGTTTGTAGTAATCTGTAGCTAGCGCAAGATATGGAACCCCAAAAATTATAAAATAAACAGTTGGACATGACTAATTTATCTATTAATCATCTGCAAAAAGAATTAACTAAATAGCACTCTGTAAATAAAAATGACAGCAGTTCTCGTGAGCGCTAAAGTTTCTGTTTTTTAGACAAGTTCAACAAGACTTTCCCCAAGTCTTCCCAACGGTTCTACTTGGCACAAACACTAATTAAACACAAAAACACAACCAAAACAGAGGCTAAATTATTTATTTATTACTAAACAGGAGCAAAAAGTAAGGAATAAAAATAAAATTGGGTTGCCTCCCAACAAGCGCTATCGTTTAACGCCCCTAGCTAGGCATAAAAGCGAGGATAGATCTAGGTATTGCCATCTTTGGTAGGCAATCCATAAGTGGCTCTCATGATAGTTTCATATGGCAATTTTATTTTCTTTCTAGGAAAGTGTTCCATGCCCTTTTTAATGAAAATTGAAATCTAATATTCCCTTCCTTCATATCAATAATCGCACCAACCGTTCTAAGGAAAGGTCTACCAAGAATAATATGGCAAGAAAGATTGCAATCTATATCAAGAACAATGAAATCTACGGGAACATAATTCCTATTTACAGCAATAAGAACATCATTAATCCTTCCCATAGGTTTCTTAATAGTAGAATCCGCAAGATGCAAGTTTAGAGAGCAATCATCAAAATTACGATAATCTAGCAAATCACACAAAGTCTTGGGAATAGTGGAGACACTAGCACCCAAATCACACAAAGCATAAAACTCATGATCTTTAAGTTTTATTTTAATAGTTGGCTCCCACTCATTATAGAGTTTTCTAGGGATAGAAACTTTCAACTCAAGTTTTTCTTCATAAGATTGCATCAAGGCATCAACAATACATTCGGTGAAGGCTTTCTTTTGACTATAAGCATGTGGAGAATTTAGCACGGATTGCAACAAGGAAATACAATCAATTAAAGAACAAATTTCATAATTAAATTCCTTGAAATCCAATATAGTGGGTTTAGCAACATCTAGATTTTTATTTCTTTCAATCCCATCAATTCCATCATAAAGATCTAAATACTCCAGATTTTTAGAACGCCTTCTAGGTAAAGGAAGATCATATTCAGTTTCATCAAGATTCATATTACAAAACAAAGATTTAATAGGTGACACATCAATAACTTTTAGATCTTCATCTTGATTTTCATAGGAATTGGAAGAACACGGTTTAATAAAGGCATCTTTGGAAGCACGGATCCTAGCAGTTCTTTCCTTGCACTCATCAATGAAAATTCTCATGGCTTTGAGAGACTCATTGATATCATGCTTAGGAGGAATAGATCTAAGCTTTAAAGAATCAATCTCGAGAAAAATTCTATCAACGTTCCTAGCCAAATCATCAACTTTAATCAATTTCTCTTCAAGCAAAGCATTAAAATTCTTTTGTGAATTCATAAACTCTTTAACACTATTCTCAAATTCAGAGGGCATCTTATTATAATTTCCATAAGAGTTGTTGTAGGAATTCCCATAATTATTAGAAGGACTAGCACAAATGCCCGTGCATTGCAATGGGAGACAAAAATCCCACTTTACAAATGCAATGGCTCACATCACGAGACATGATGATATCGACAAACTCCTTGAAATCCTCCACATTGTCGCATGAGAAACTACATAATATGAGGAGCGTTGTGTAAAGATCACACATCTTTCTATAATACAACAAAGAAAAGTGCGGAGTTTGAATGGCATACAGTAGGGACTCCGAATCCGATTCCTTGTACTTTGATGACGGGTGCTTATGAGTTGATCAGAAAAATAAGAGTAGAGGTGTTTTCTGCTCTCAGAAAAATATAGCACATGACCAACAAAAAATGGAAACCTTTTTATTGTGATTAAGACATATTTGTTTGCGTGTGTTATACGTAATATTTTTCTCTTGAGTTAAATTATTTTGGTACGTCAAATATTAGGATTACAACGGCATATCTTAGTTCTCTTTTTTTTTAGCATCAGTACAGACACAAGCGCTCATATACACGTGCATACACGCGCACCCTACCCCTATGAGCACCTCCGAAAGGCTGAGCCAATACATCATCTCAAGATTTACGAAGTCACCGTAGGCGCCTCGTCGTCGACGGGAACGTCTCCTCCCACTGAAAGCGCATCGCCGGAAATCCTGAAATAAATCTAGGAATAATGCGAGCACCAGGATTTGAACCCTGGTGGGTTGGGGATACCATTGTCCACCTAACCATCTCAACCACAGGTTGATTCGCGTCATATCTTAGTTCTTGACGTCAACAGTTCTGATATAAAGAAGTGGTTCAACCGTGGCATATGCACCTAAACAAAACACCTACCTATTCAATTATAAATGAAGCGGTCCAACAAATTTAGACACAAAAGAAGAAATTCATCGGCCTCGACCATGTCGGTAAATTATGATATTTTTGCACCAAACTGCATGATCTGGGAGACCGGTCACACATGTGATGATGATCCGATTGCATGGTCCGGTCATGTCCGCCGTGGGTGATGTTGTGTAAGCCATGCGTTCGTGCATCCCATTAATTTTTTGAATAACTCCCCCACAAAAAAAACTCTTTTTGAATAACTCAAAATCTTGATCAGCCACGATTTCAGTTTTTTTCGAGTGCAAAGACATCTAATTTTGTATATGCTCATGTTTTTTTTGTATGTGCTCAAGTCTCAACTTGCATGTTCCATAAAAAAATTGTATGCATGTTTTTTTATATATTTCTGACTCATAATGGAGTGTGGCCGTACATGTTTTTTGTTTCAAATATGGTTTCTCCATATATGAGCTCCCCAGCACAACATCGACCTTTTTCTTTCAGAGATGGAATCCTTCTTGAGTCCTCAATCATCATGGCCGATCCCTTTCTTTTCTGCCTCATCTTCCCGCACCCTCATTTTTTGTTTTTTTATCACATCTGAAATACCTCGTTCTTTCGTTATTATCTCAATCCCTCTTTCTTTCCTTATATTCTCTCAATGCCTCTTTCCTTCCTTATTATGAGACGTCTGATTTTCCTCCTTAATGATTCCTGAGATGTCTCCTCAATATGCAAAAGAAAATCCAGACGTATAGAAATTATGAAAATTAGATCTAAGGGAGCGAGGTGTGACTATTTAATTGGTTAATCAGCATTGTATTCTCATATGTTGCTATCCAGCTTAGTCCAGAATTTTTTTGCATCGGCCACCTAGGACTATTTGACAGGTGTGAAATATTTTGTTCAAACACAAACACATCCTAGCTCAACTTGGCAACGGCTTGTCATGTTTGGTGTGGAGGTTGTGAGTTTGATCCCACTTGCTAGCAGTTTTTTGTGCCTTCTTTTATACAGAAGTTGGGCCGTCTGACTTGGGCCATATAGACGTTTGATGAAAATTTCGTTGGGCCGTATGAGTCAGACAGTGACAGCGACCATGGACGAAAAAATATGGATGGTCGCTATATACAGCAATAGGTCCTATATATAGTGCCACCTCAGATGAATAGTGCCACCTCGTATATGTAGAGAATAATATAGGTGAAAAACAATTGAAAGTGTGAGTCAAACATGTCCATGTGTTGCAACGAAAAAAATTTGATGTGCTTTGCTACAAAGCAAACGCCAATTATCATTAATCAGGCTAGACATATAGAGGATAAGTTTGACGATGATGAAAATGATGGATCAATTAACAACAGAATCCTTTGGGGCGTTAGTTCGAAATTTACGACGTTAAATTCAGTGAGATTTTCGAAGATGCACATTCAGTGAGAGGAGATGTTCCCTATGACTATAAGCCATCTGTGATGACTTTGTAAATTAAAGACGATGCTCTGAACGCATGTGTCTGTATTGTATTAAAATAAAACCAACATCCCTAAAAAAAATTAAAACCAACATTTGCCTAGTTCAGAGAACCAACAGTGCACGCTGACATGTCCACGTAAACTCAGAGTTTTTTATAGTCCCGTGATTAAAAATAATGTATACCGCGGTCAAACATGTGTGCACGCTAGCCTAACACCCGGCTTGTCTAGAAGAAACAAGCCGCCTCGCTGGCGCTCCTCCAGCCGTATATGGACTGGTCGATCGCAGCCATCCCATGGTTTTTGACTGCCGTTCTCTTCCGACTCAGATCCACGACCCCTGTCCTGGGACGCGCCGCCGCTGGCCGCCTGCGCCATTGGATCGGCCGCTCCATCGGCCACATGCCACGGGCTACCGGCTACACACCCGCGCGCCATGGGATGTCGCTGCCCCGCTCTCCACTCCCGTGCGCCAAGCCACCAACGGCCTTCACTCCCTCCCCGCATGGCCTACCGCCTTCTCCGTCACGGAAGGACGTGTTCGCACCCGAGCGCCCAGCCGCTAGCTCGGCTCGCCGGAGTCCATCACAGCGCCGGAGGGAGCACCAGCGCCGCCGCCCTCTGTGCCTTCCTTTCCTCTTCCATCCCCCGCGTGGCCCTCGTGTTCTCCGTCAGGCAACGACGCGGTCGCGCCCAAGCGCCTAGCTGCCGGCTCGTCTCGACGGAGTTCGACGGCTCGTCTCGACGAAGTCCGACTCATCGCCGGAGGAGCACCAGCGCCACCGCCCTCGGTGCCTTCCTTTCCTCTCCCGCCCTCGCATGATTCTCTAGACAACTTTTTTTGCGGGAAGATTCTCTAGACAACTTAGATATATGAACTGGTTCGCTTATCTCTCCCTAATAATAAAACACGGATTGATTCCGTGGGTTCACCGTCACAATACGCTTTTTTTCATAATTTTACGCTTTCAGTTTAAATTTAAAACATAGTCAAGGTGGTACTAATCCATATATTACCCATACGTCAAAAACACTACGTTCCAATCGGTATGTCAAAGACTTGGGCCTTCTAGCTGTCCGTTGATGGCTGGTAGGAACGTCAAAGACTTGGGCCTTCTGGCTGTCCGTTGGCGGCCCAGCTTCAGTGCAACGCGGGGAGGAAAAAAATACACGCTTGTGATAGGATTTGAACTCACAACCTTCTAGCCGATTCCTTTAGCATTAGCCAACTGTACTAGGTCAGCTTATGTTGCTTTAATATGCTTTGTTTTACTTAAAAAATAGTACCACCTCGCCCTTTTACAAGGACAACCATCAACTTATATACATGTTCAAGTGATCTGTCATCAATCATCCTAATAAGCCGGCTCCGAAATTGGTAATCAGAGGATGATGAGGGTGCCCAAAAATGGAAGTATTGAAGGAAGGAGGGAAGCAAGGAAAGATTCTCGAGAAATAAGGAAGGAACAATATAGTGCTATGTGGAATAATAAAAAAGGGATTCTTAATATGCATGATTGAGAAATATGGCGGGCAATTGCTGCAAGGATTCCTGATGCATGCTTGTATTCGCAAGTAAACACAATCTTGCTGCATAATATAGGAGGCTATCGAGAGAGATTCCTAAGACACGTTGTCTATGCTGCACAAATAATAAAGGTGTGTCCTACGTGGGAAAATTAAGAACGGGATTCATGCATACCTGCATTGCATGTTGTAGATGGGGTACCCTTTACAACAAGGAACTTGCTTAAATATGTGGTGTGGGCTAAGGAAATAGGATTCAGGGATAATTAAGTGGCTGGCAGATTTTTTGTGCTAGCCGATTACAATTATTACTTCAATGATGGCTTCTACCATGACGGGATGGTTCTGTTGCCCAGGCCTAGTTCTGCAAGCGCGGGTGTTGCGACAAAGGAAGAGGCATGCTGCGAGGCCGCACGGTAATGCCGCGACAACTAGCTTGCACCTGCTGCAGGTCTAGTTGGCCGGGGTGAATTTAGTGGTGGCGTGGCGAGCTTCACCGGTGGGTGCTTCAAGCTCGCAGACAGGAGGGTGATGCAATACGAACAAGAGCCGCGGTAGGGGCGAGCATGGCGGCAATACGCGTGATGGTCATCTGACCAAACAGTTTTGGAAGGGGCACCACTAGGCGCCGGCAGACCGGCACAAAAATTTGGCCGGTCAGCTCATGCCCGTCCGATCTGGACTCCCACAATCATGGGATGGCTCTTACCTGAAATCATCTTCTTCCTCTGGTTGGTCAACCGTCCCACACGAAAAAAAATCCCCATCACGCAGAAAGAACCATCTCCGCCCCATTGTCTTCCCAGGCCATCGCCCTCGCCACAGCTTGGAACTCGTCGCCCCCGCCGTCGCTCGAAGCTCGGTTGGCTCACCGTCGCTCAGAGCTTACCGCCCTTGCCGTCGCCACCGTCAGCTATAGCATGGTGTGCAACTGGTTGCAACTCCACATGCTTTCGGCCACAACCTCTCCGCCCACCTCGTCTCTATCGATGCTTGTCGGCCCCACACAAGCCATTTGGGCACGAACGACGAAACTTCACGTAGAGTCGCTACCAAATTACATAATCCCACCTTACATTTTTATAGCAAATTCTACCAGTTTTTATATGTCCACGAGTTGCCTCATAGCAGTAGAGAGCGACACAGATCTGAGCCAGAGAGACGCAAGAGAGGGAGGTGACCATCACGCCGAGTAGCCAGCGAGGGAGCTCTCCGGAGCAGAGGTGGATGAAAATACGTGCGACTGAAAAAAAAATACTTTTTAAAAGAAACGATATTTGGGGTCCTCTTGTGGACTAGCTGACCGTCAATATATTCTTCCACTCTATATGTTACCAGTGCCGTTGATGTGAGATACAGAGGAGGGTAGGAGGGATGTAGAGTTGAAAGAGTACGGCGACGGTGCATCTTGCTTGAACTGGGTGAAGGAGGGGTCACGTCTTGTTCGCTCCACACATCGGCTATGGAGAGAGAGGGAGAGAGAAGCATGTGATCATGCCTAGGATGACCATGTCCTTAGTCCTTCCATACCTCACTTTCATGTGGCTACTCCCCTCTGTCGTACCATCTCTCCCCCGGCTTTGCATGCCCCAATACTGGTCCTCTTTGAGGCTGTGATGTTGGTGTCAAGGAAAGCATGGCTGCATTGATGCAGTCGGTTTGCTCCTACTATTGACGACAATGTTAACAAAAGAACATTGTAAACTCTTTATTTTCTAACCGGACATCTTATCTTTGAAGTGGGCAAGTATAAAATATGAATTCATATTAAGACAATGAAGAATTTAACGGACTGGGAGATATAGCTCAATATTTCACCACGACAGATAAACTCCTCAATATCACGTGAACTTTGAAATTTCTTTATACCCGTTGCAACGCACGGGCTCTTTTGCTAGTAGAAATTAAATATAGACATGTTGAAAAAAAACTGAAAGCATAAATTTACGGAAAGAAAGCGTGTTGTGACGGTGAATCCGGAGACTCAATCTGTGCTTTATTATTAGAGAGAGATTACTAGGATATGGCCTAAGATTAAAATTCCCTCTATAAGCGTTGTTACCAAAATTATTCCTACCAACAAAATTCACATTCATAGATTTATTGTTATTCTCAATCAAAGTAGACAAAGACATATCATTAGAATCAGAAGAAACACTTTTAGTAGCAAATAATTTCATAAGCTCATCCATCTTTCCACTCAAAACATTGATTTATTTTATCGCATGCACTTTTTTATTAGAAGATCTTTCAGTATGCCATTGAGAATAATTAACCATAATATTATCTAGGAGTTTAGTAGCATCTTCTAAAGTGATTTCCATAAAAGTGCCTCCCGCGGCCGAATCTAAAAGATTTCTAGAAGCAAAATTCAATCCGGCATAAATTTTTTTGTATAATCATCCATAAATTCAAACCATGAGTAGGGCAATTACGTATCATTAATTTCATTCTCTCCCAAGCTTGTGCAACATGTTCATGATCAAGTTGCTTAAAGTTCATAATATCGTTTCTAAGAGAGATGATCTTAGCGGGAGGGAAATACTTAGAGATAAAAGCATCTTTGCACTTGTTCCAAGAATCAATACTATTTTTAGGCAAAGATGAAAACCAAGCTTTAGCACGATCTCTAAGAGAAAAAAGAAATAGCTTCAAATTAACAACATCATTATCGACATCTTTTTTCTTTTGCATATCACATAAATCAACGAAGCTATTCAGATGAGTAGCGGCATCTTCACTAGGAAGGCCGGCGAATTGATCTTTCATAACAAGATTCAACAAAGCAGTATTGATTTCACAAGATTCAGTATTGGCAAGAGGAGCAATCGGAGTGCTAAGGAAATCATTATTATTGGTATTGGTGAAGTCACACAATTTGGTAGTATCTTGAGCCATCGCGACAAACAAGCAATCTAACACACGAGCAAACAAAAAGGCAAGCGAGAAAAGAGAGGGAGGATAGAGAGAGAGGGCGAATAAAACGGCAAGGGTGAAGTGGGGGAAAGAAAAATGAGAGGCAAATGGCAAATAATGTAATGCGAGAGATAGGGATTATGATGGGTACTTGGTATGTTGACTTTTTGCGTAGACTCCCCGGCAACGGCGCCAGAAATCCTTCTTGCTACCTCTTGAGCTTGCGTTGGATTTCCCCGAAGAGGAAGGAATGATGCAGTAGAGTAGCGTAAGTATTTCCCTCAGTTTTTGAGAACCAAGGTATCAATCTAGTAGGAGGCCATGCTCAAGTCCCTCGTACCTGCACAAAACGATAGCTACTCGCAACCAACGCGATTAGGGGTTGTCAATCCCTTCACGGTCACTTACGAGAGTGAGATCTGATAGATATAATATTTTTGGTATTTTTGGTATAAAGATGCAAAGTAAAAAGTAAAGGCAAAGTAAAAAAGCAAAGCAAGATTAAAGTGATGGAGATTGATATGATGAGAATAGACCCGGGGGCCATAGGTTTCACTAGTGGCTTCTCTCAAGAGCATAAGTATTCTACGGTGGGTGAACAAATTACTGTTGAGCAATTGACAGAACTGAGCATAGTTATGAGAATATCTAGGCATGATCATGTATATAGGCATCACATCCGTGACAAGTAGACCGAAACGATTCTGCAACTACTACTATTACTCCACTCATCGACCGCTATCCAGCATGCATCTAGAGTATTAAGTTAAAAACAGAGTAACGCTTTAAGCAAGATGACATGATGTAGAGAGATAAATTCATGCAATATGAAATAAACCACATCTTGTTATCCTCGATGGCAACGATACAATACGTGCCTTGCTGCCCCTTCTTTCACTGGGAAAGGACACCGCAAGATCGAACCCAAAGCTAAGCACTTATCCCATGGCAAGAACTACCAATCTAGTTGGCCAAACCGAACAGATAGTTCGAAGAGACTTGCAAAGATAACCAATCATACATAAAAGAATTCAGAGAAGATTCAAATATTATTCATAGATAGACTTGATCATAAACCCACAATTCAATGGTCTCAACAAACACACCGCAAAAAGAAGATTACATCGAATAGATCTCCACGAGAGAGGGGGAGAACTTTGTATTGAGATCCAAAAAGAGAGAAGAAGCCATCTAGCTACTAACTATGGACCCGAAGGTCTGAGGTAAACTAATCACACTTCATCGGAGAGGCTATGATGATGTAGAAGCCATCCGTGATGACGGCCCTCTCCGACAGAGCTCCGGAACAGGCCCCAAGATGGGATCTCGTGGATACAAGAAGTTGCGGTGGTGGAATTAGGTTTTTGGCTCCGCTTTTGATCGTTTGGGGGTACGTAGGTATATATAGGAGGAAGGAGTACGCCGGTGGAGCACCGAGGGGCCCACGAGGCAGGGGGCGCGCCCTAGGGGGGGCGCCCCCCACCCTCGTGACCGCCTCTTTGACTCCTTGGAGTAGGGTCCAAGTCTCCTGGATCACGTTCGGTGAGAAAATCACGTTCCCGAAGGTTTTATTCCGTTTGGACTCCGTTTGATATTCTGTTTCTCCGAAATACTGAAATAGGCAAAAACAACAATTCTGGGTTGGGCTTCCGGTTAATAGGTTAGTCCCAAAAATAATATAAAAGTGAAAAATAAAGCCCAATATAGTCCAAAACAGTAGATAATATAGCATGGAGCAATCAAAAATTATAGATACATTGGAGACGTATCAGTCATGCGTCGTTGTTCCGTTCCTCGCCGCCACTAGTCGAGGAGGACGCGTCGGCGTTCCCAATCTCGCCAGCACGTGCGTCGGAGTTCGCGTCGGCTCCCCGCTACGAGGAGAACGTCGCGCCGCCCGTCGAGCCCCCCAACCTTGAGGAGCTTTGGAAAGAAATGGATATCGCCATGTGGGAGGCTTTGCTGCCGGCAGAGAAAGCCAAAATAGAGGCGGAGAAGAAGGCCGAGGAAGAGAAGCGCGCCACGGGGCAACCTGCCTGGCAGGTCTATGTTGCGTCCGAGAGAGTCAGGCAATTGGCTCTTTGGCAGAAGGCTCGTGAAAGGGCCGTGAGGGTGGCGGAGGACGCCCATGCCAAAGCTCTGAGTGTAGTCGGGTCCAAGCGCCTCATCTACTCTTGACGGTACGTGGACCGGGTGCATGCTTCCAGCGAGGAGGAGTACCTGTTGGCGCCGGATCACCACACCGGTGAGATCGCGCCCGCCCGCCGGCATGCCGCCAACCAGCACCTCGCGAGTTGCGAGGCTGAGGAAGAGGCATTGTGTCGACGCGCTGGGAAACGGCCGCGCACCAGGGCACTCGTGGCGCGCCGCAAGCGCTCCTGCGAGCGCCGTGGCTTTTAGTAGGAGTATAATTTAGTTTCGTAAGGTGATCTCATTAGTTTTGGGACGCAAATGATAAATCCCGAACGTTCAGGAATTATTAGCGTCCTTAATTAAGTATGTAAGAGGTAAAGTTTGGAAACCTTGTGTATCCGTATGCATTTTGTAAGTAGGTGCATATAGCACAAACTTTACTATATACTGTCACACTACACGTCTCTCTCTATATATGCTTGCAGACTATGCTACTCCCTCTGTCCAGGTGAATAAGTCATCTTTGGTTGTGCACCGTGACCAAGAAGGAGGGAAGACTTTATACACCTAGACGGAGGGATTACTACTATTACCTATGTACGTGCAAATGCATGTTTTAACATTATGATGCGGTTTTTGTAAAAGTAGAAAAACAACACTAGTCAAGCTTGTGAAACGATTCAATGCAAAAATGCTCGTTTGATTGTTTACCTTTAGCTTCCTTCTCTATGGTTATTTATCTGTCGTACTTTGTACGGAGTATCTCACTGGTCGGAAAGGCATGCAAATTCCCAAACCGCTTCCTACACCCTGTATCGAATTTTTTGCCTAACAAGTTGTGAAGCCCAAATAAATGAGTGAGACGCCTTAATGTTACTCTCCACTGTGACTAGTCTTATGGGAAAAGCTGGGGAAGAGACGGCTTATTTTTTAAGCCGCCAAAAGAAATGGCCCTAGGAGTAGTAGCTAGGGATACTAGGAGTAGTAGCTAAAGATCGAGTGAGCGAGATGAACCGGAGAAAGTAAATGCAGAGAGATGAAATGCAAAAAAGACGAAGGGATGTGATGGTTGCTTGTCAGTTTATTTTACCAGGCCACTTATTACTGGGAGTGGTTGGGTTTTGTGATATGAAGGCTTTACTACTGCGCCACGAGCAGGGTGAGACTTGTGCGGCGCCGCCCTCTACACTAGTACTACATCGGTCGTGGTTTATCCCCCATTAAATTTTACTGAAGATTTAACTGACAAAATGTTAGTGCATGTCAACAAAAACAATATTGTTGGATTCGTATTTGAACATAGTTTACAATGATATAATTTTAGGTGACATGCATCAGCATTTATCGTACTATATATAATGTTAGTTCAATTTTTGGTCATACTAATCTATAGTAAGGTGCCCGTGCGTTGCATGGAAGAGTGAAATGCATTAGTCGGGGAGTTGTTTATTTTGACAAAGGATGTGAGGGTCATCTCATGTGTAATGGGTATCGATAGGTTTCTTTGGATATTACTTCATCTCTAGAGCTCTCAAACATCCGGGTGAAATAGATTAAAAAATATCTTTTGCAAACAAAAGCGTTCAACTATTCAACCTGCATCCAAAACTTGTGAAGAAATAACACTTATTGTGCTTTGCAAGAAATAATCTTCAAGAATTAGTTTTTGAGTATCCATTGTTATACGTGTTGGCTATAGATGACATGGCACTTTTTTATAGTCAATAGTTGGCTATACTATTTAAGTATTAACCATGCCCTTATACACCTAGACGGAGGGATTAAATCAGGATGACTTGGAAGGGGGCAGAGGAGATGTAAGAAATGGTTCATCATAAGTCTTTCACCAGTACTATAGTAAAAATTCATACATGGAAGATTCTAGAGTAAACCATAAATGGATACACTTTTATTCATGCATGACACTCCAATAGAGCAAGATCATGCATGGAAGTCTCCACATGCTTAGACAACGGATTACATTGAGCGAAGACTAATGATCAACATTTAACTTGGTAATGCAGATGTCTAGGTGAACCTCGTTGGAGTCCCCGTGCACATTGTTGGGGGTCAAATCATACCATGCGTCCTCCATGTCCACATCGACGGGAAGGTCCCAGCTCGACAGAGTCCAAGTCAGCTTGACGTAGCCAGTGTCACCGCCCACGTACCTCTGAGGGGTATTAATAGTGAGCACGCACCCGTAGATCGGCCTCGTGCCAGTGTCAGCGTCAGCGGCATCGCCCCTGACGCACACTACAAAGACGGGGCGGCGGCCTATGCGGTCCTCGCCGGTGCCCACGATAAAGAGGAAGACGCTGCCGTCCTCCTCTGAGACTAGCAGGCGGCTGTGATCCTCCAGCGACTCCGGCACGGTGAACGGGTAGCACGTCTCGTACGTAATGTTCTCCGCCAAGGGCTAGTAGTGATCATCGCACGCCTGCGTGAGGTGATGCAAGATGTCCGCCGGTGAGCCCCAAAACAACATCGGGCACTCATAGAAGTAGACGAAGGGCTCCTTGGAGGCATCGACCAGGCCGTCCATGAAACGGGAATGGCTGTAGGGGACGTTCCGCCAGTTGAGTATATGAGCAAGTTACTATGAGATTTAGTCCGAATAAGCACAAAATAAATCACGACGGCTATAATAGAGATTAAACTAATCATGTGGACTACCATAGAAGATGAATAGATCGAATCTAGGACACAGACTAGAAACATGAATTCTACCACGATTTTGAACAGGAAAGACAGCAACACATACGGTGCAATGGGAGCAGCACCGTTGGCGTTGAGGTTGTCGCCCATGTCGTTGAGGAAGAGGTTGCCGAGGTCGGGGAAGAAGTCGTCGTCGGTGAACTCGTCGCTGCTAGCAGTCGTGAGAGTGCACTCCCCAAATTTCAACAATGCCCACCGAATGGAGCGCAGGAGGGAGTGGCTGTAGGGGACGTTGCGGCCGCCGAATGGAGCGCAGGAGTAGCCCACGAAGCAGTAGATGGTGTTCCTCCCTAGTCTCTATTCTTATCTCTACCTCTACTACTCTTCTTTGTTTTTTATAATATACTAGTTGTAGCTGTCAAATCGAATAGTGCTGCACTGTCTGCTGCACGCCCGGCTGAATACGCCTCCTCGCCTCCATCAGACCCCTCCGTTAAACCTTTGTACATGACTTGCAGGCTGGCTACAGATTCGTACAAAAAGTTAAAAAGAAACAAATCCATCCTTAATCTTGTATTCTAGGTACTCTATGGGTTCCACTACCAGTACAGTAGCGAAAGAAGTATATATTAAAAAATTATAAAAAGCTAAAGTTTAGGACAGAATTCGAACTTAGGTCATCGCGTTGCAAGCATCCGGCCCGGACCAGTACACTAGGTGTTGGTTAGGTAGAATGCAAGAGATAAACCTTTATAACAATGAGCCCGTCTGTTGCAACGGATCCAAAGTAGAATAATACATATTCACAAATTTGAAAGAAAACAGTTTACTTTTGATATACATATCACTAAAAATATCTTATGTTTCACTCCAAATATATTCTTTGGGCTATTTTGATGAAGTAAGGGTGGAATGTGGTTGGTTTTAAGATACTAAGGGATTTTGAGTAAACTGGAGCAAAGAAGTGGGAATTGTTGCAAAAGGCCAGAACTTACATCACAGCCGTTAGATGCAGATCTAATGGTCAGAAATGGCAGATGGCAGACACACCATCATCACCAACTGAGTCTTTTATAGGAGTAGGAGTAGAGAATAAACCGAGTTGGTGATGATGGTGTGCCTGCCATCTTATAATATAGACTGCCTGATCTATATCTGACGGATTGAAAGCAAACTATGACAATTTTACAAAAGATACCCACACCTCTCTCCACATTTACAGATAAGGCCTTGCCTCGTTCATCCTTATCTCCCACAACCTCGTTGCTGAGCAATTAAAAAGGGAAGTCTTTGGAACAATCTAGCATGGTGGCCGCTGCCGGCGCCGTCCATCCCCATGCCTCCGCCCAGTCCGACCACCAGTCACCACCACGCCCCACTCCTCCTCACCTCTATCATCTTTCTTGAGATATCAGTTTTTCGATGAAATGGTCGACATACCATTTTCCGATAAAAATTCTCAAGCTATCATTAGTTTTTACACATGCGATTACTCCTGCATGGGTCAATCACAACAGGTGTTTTGTAAAAAAATCATCTTTATGTTCCATGCAATGCATGGGCATCTTGGTAATTTTTTTGCATATAATTCCAAACACCATGTAGACACAGTATTTGACCATTTTACAACTATTCTAGTATCATTGTTCGTGGTGAGCCAGTGCAAGTTATAGCCCCGGGTGTTTTAACCTTTTTTTAGTAATGATATCTGGCGATTGTTCGCCACAAGCTCAATCCTGGCGAATCCCACGTAACCGTCAGATTTCCATCCGACGATGGCCAGTTTTTAAGCCATAGTATTTGACAAAACCGCTACCCTTACACACGTAATGTAACTGCGTCGTAGGCGTTTGCAACTGCCATGTCTCCTAGCAAACGTTTGCTAGGGATTGGAGTTAGCACCGATGGCGGTTCATAGTTGTTCCACGCTCGGGCATTGAACTTTGTAACTATTTTTAGATTAGAATATACTACTCCTCCAGTCCTACTCCACTACTACTCTACTCAAGCAAGTTAGGGCATAGTAGTAGGTACTATAGGGAGTACCAGTACTGTGATCACCCAAGCAAGTTGTCTGGCATCGATATGACCCTACGTTGTTGGTATGTGTCTCGTAAGTCAAGCGGCGTGCTGTAGTCATCATCGCCTGTCCACTTCCCGCAGCACATATTCGCTTCTCCATCTTTGTCTGCACATAATCTCGTCCAATCTTCCATCCCCACTAAGGCGCCTCCCCCCTCGTCCGAAACCCAAGCACTAACAATGGCAAACCGAGCAGCGTCCACTGAAAGAGTGGCTGCAATTCGCTCCCCACAGAGATAATCAAGCTCATTGTTTCGCGTGTGGAAAATCTCAGTACCATGCCGCTCGTCGCGTGCTCGTCGGGACTGTACCGTTTACTCAAAGCCCTCGGGCAATAGCTTTTTAAGCCAGCTCCTTGCTTGTTGATGCCGCCTGATCTTCAGAAACAGCGTATCACGCAGCATAATGATCATAGGGTGGCGAGCATCAACCCCCTTGACTGTGATCCGATCCCCGTCACCCTCAACTACATTAACGGTATGTACTGGGTCGGCATGAACACATCTTGGATGGTGCTCATCGATGGTCGTGGCAGCTGGATGCTCGTGGAGGTCTACACCCGGCGATTGATCCCCCTTCCTTTGATTAACACTGCACTGCTTTGGCACCGTGGCCCAGAATACTCGGAATCTTACAGTAGCCAACATGATACCAAGTTTGATTTGCTCAAGGTTGTAATCTGCCAAGTGCCCACAAGATCTACGAATGACATAAACTTCAGGCTAATTGCGTTCTTTAACCGCGGTCTTGCCTATCTGACTGGTCACTGCGGTAAGTGGATAAATCTGCACGTCCATCGTAGGATCATACATCCTCCATGGTTATCTGATGCCATTGAACACAAGGGCTTCATTTACGCCGTCGACTCCTTCTATGGCTGGACGTATTGCTGGCCTACTCCAGTCATCGCTACAAATGGCTGTTACAGCAGTATGTTACTTTCCTATGATATCATGATGGCTTGCTTATATTACTGTCAACATTTACTGAAAAAATATTCATCCTCATAAAATGTTGTTCTTAAGATTGACTACATCAAGAGCCCTTTTTTATTTGACTCCAACTTTTTTTAAGGGTTATTTGACTCCAACTTGATATGATGTTGTAGGCCGCCTGGTGTCCGTACCCTTCCTAATCCCAGAGCCTTTCAAAGAAAAGCGGCATGGCAGTTGCAGGTGGTTCCTGGCTCGATTAGACGGCGATGAACGATTGATGATCGTTCGCACGTACCGGACATGTTGTTTCACGAAATACAATCACAATCACTGTAAGGTCTTTGAGCAGGATCCCAGCTTCTCTGGGCCTTCAGGAATTTTTGACTGGAGGTTGGTAAGTAGCCTTGGTACACGCTCTCTGTTTGTCAGACTGAATTATCTGATTAACCAGGAGATAACCGACGGCAAGGATCATGATGGCAGTGCGGTTTCGTTCATCAGGCAAAACTGTGTGTACACAGCATACCATGCGTCTGTGCACCCACCATACCCTGATATGTGCCACCACGCTCTGCAGCCCAAAGTAGGAGAGAGGGTTGCAAGTATCAGACTTCGACCTGTTGGCTGGAGTTTCCCCCGTCAGGCACCCATCTGGTTCAAGCCATCAGCCAATCTCTACAGCTTAATAAATAGTAACGTCTAACTGAGTCAGTTAGTTAGATGTGTACACTTGGTGTAGGATCTTTATTTAGTTTGATGCATACACTTGTTCTTTTTTGGTAGCCCTTTTGTAATGATGGCTGATGTTTGGTTTGGAAGAGAGAGCTGTGTCTTCACTCTTTTGGACTGCTTACTTCTTCTGTTGCACCCCCACCTAGGGGTGGGCATATAAACCAAAAACTGAACGATGGAACCGATTTAACCTAAACCGAAGCCGAAGTGACCGAAACCGAATTGTTCGGTACTATGCTCAGTTAGCAATTCTGAGAAACCGAATTTTGTTCGGTGATTTCGGTCTGCACAATCTGTCGACCGAATTGATCGAAGCACCGAGGCCCATCACCAACTGTCTCGCACGTCTCCATAAATTAGTTCCCATTTGTATGCTTTGTGCTACCAGCCAACGAACATCAATTACCCTTGCAAAAAAATTCAAATGCATTGATGGCGTGTTAATGCGATTGAGTGGCGAACAGTGCCATAGGCTGGCCGGCTATCCCGAGATTCCCTCCATGCTTCTCGTCACGTGTACTGGACGCCCGCCTACCTTTCTTTTTTATTGAACCTAGCCTAGGTGTTATTTGTTGTTGCATGTTGTCTCGCTCACAGCCTTTTTTTTCTTTGAGCATAACATGTGTTGTTATCTAGCCCACACAAACCATATCTCTTAGCCCAGCCGAGACAAATGAGTATAACAGCCATCCCATCCGACCAGCCCAACCCGCCAGCTGTTCGATCTGTTCGGTGCAAAACCGAATACCGAACTGATTGATGAAGGCACCGAAGCCTCAGTTTTGTTTATTGCTAGAGACCGATCGGTCCACATTTTCTAGGAACCGAGAAAACTGAAACACCGAAGTAGTGAACCGTTCGGTTTGAGGGAACCAAACGCCCACCCCTACCCCCAGCCCTGGTTGTTGCTGCTGTTTTCAATGTACAATCAGTAGTATATTTCGTCTGTTGGTTGAATAAATGTGTTGTTAGAACGACAAACACAATGTTTTGGAAGTCGTTGCACGGTTCGATCCTTTAGTGCCCCGTATCGTACGTAGCGCATACTATTTTTTGTATGGAACACATTTTCCACTTGTTGATAACATGCAGCCCACTGATGAAGGCCCAATAGAGAAGCCCATAATTAATTGGAAGGGAGGCTCCCACATGAATCCGGCCCGGGTACATGCTCATGGTCCCCTAAACATAAATAAGTAAATAAATAAATAAAGCTAAATGCTTATGCACCAGTTCTTTAAATTCACGATTTAACAGGAGGATATTATTTCCTATGATAGTGTCATTACATTTAGTCGATATTATTCGTAGCCAAAGATAGCGACCAGTCTTTTTTCTCCCAGCATTTTCTTCCTGCATCCAGCGGACCCATGCAAATCGTAGTCAACGTCGTAAATAGTTCCGGTCCATTTTTATTTTTCAATAAGAATGTCCAACCCAGCCCAGCACATTGACGACAGCACTTTATCCTCCGCCTTGGTGCACTCGCCGTGGTGCCGCCGTCTGGCCCTGTCAACATAGTTTTTTTCGAAACGGTCCCTCTCAACATACTGAATCGGGAGAGATTGTAGTTGTGAGTATGACAGTACAGACCCACCAGGTCCACTCCCGAACACAAGCAAGCACCTCTTTTACTACTCATATGAACCCCTCGTTTTTTACTCTAATCCACCCTGCTAATATCTGGGACCCACATTATTTTCAACGTATAGTCAATTAACGATAGAATTGCACAACTTTTTTTTGAATAGTAATTCGGAGGAGCAGGCTATAAACTAGGTTGTGAGGGAAAATAGGTAGCCAGCCCAGCAGTTTTTCCTTTGGGAAAATAGATAGCCCAGTATTTCTTTTTGAAGAATACCCAAGCTAGGCCTATTTGTTTGCTCCGACTTACTGAGGTGCAAGATGCATTCAAGCCTGGCCAAAGAGTATGGTCAGTGTCTCTTAAAAGTAATATCAAAAGGGGTTGAAAATTTCAAAAAAAATTATAGCAAATGGGATATTAGTTTCTTTTTTTGTTTTTGTTCCTCACTGATATCTTATATTGTATTTCATTGGATTTAACATGACATAGTAATAATTTATTTTTAAATTTGTTTCGGTATGGCTACTAATTTTTGGATTAAGAATATTTTGTTCCCCAGAAAAAAATTGTGAATTTTCAAAATTTCCCACATATTTAGTTAATTT
This sequence comes from Triticum monococcum, assembly GCA_034509565.1. Lineage (NCBI taxonomy): Eukaryota > Viridiplantae > Streptophyta > Magnoliopsida > Poales > Poaceae > Triticum > Triticum monococcum. Next base: position 518,725,675 of record CM067846.1, read on the forward strand.
TTTTAACCCTGGTACTCACCAGAAAATGGGCAGCGATTCTAAAAATGGAAACGGGCTGCAATAAATTCCATGTGAATTAGAAAATGAGTAAAAATTATAAAAATAATAGAAAATGGGTTGTACACGCCACAGATTTCGAGGCTGACTTGTTTACGCAAGGCTTTTTCAGTCAGCACATGATTCTAGCAGCAGTGATTGTTGGATGTCCATCCAACGGCCGACGTGCTTCTTCAATCTCTGATCTTCCTGCTCGAGCCGCCTAAACTAGCGCCGATGGGACTGCCTACTCCCTCCTCTTGTGGCCCGCTGTTATGCCGCGCAGGCTTCCCCGGCCCACCCTACTCCCTCCGCTGTCCTGGCCGCATGCAATCAACTGCCTCCTTATTACGCGAAAAAAATGATTCCTCCCACTGACATCTGGGGCGCACTAGTTGGGAGGCTGACCTGTGGGCCTACTAAGTTGACGTGTACGCAGGGCTTGTCAACTTAGTCAACAAACGATTCTAGCAGCAGTAACCGTTGGATTTGAATCGAACGGTCCTGCTGCTTCTTCAATCATTGCTCTTCTTGCACCAGCCGCCCAAACCAGCGCCGGCGAGACTGCCTGCTCCTGCCTCCAGTGGTCGGTTGTGCTGCTGTTCAGGCCTCACCGCCCTCTACTACTCCCACCTCTAGCCATGCCCTGCGGCGATGGTAGCCTCACACCGCAGCCGAACCAGTGAACCCTCGTACTCCTCTCCGCGTGGGCATCCACTGCCGCGTCTTCCCCGGCTCCGCGTCGTCCCCTTCCTAGGCCTCGCCGTCGTCCACCACCTTGGATGCGCTCGGCACGGAGTGGTCAACGTGGTCAACGAATGTCACCATCGGAAGTAAACTGTGCGTGGAGAGGCTGACAGTTGGGTCCACGGCGGCACGCAAGGAAATGCCTCCTTATTACGTGCAAAGTAATGATTCCTCCACCTGACACCTAGGACCCATCGGAAGGGCCTCTGTATTTTGTGAAAAAACATTCCCACCGCTGACAGGTCGGACCCACCAGCTATATCTTCGCACGCAAGGTAGTGCCTCCTTATTACGCACAAAAAAATGAATACCCCCCTACTAGCTGGGACCCACAATACTGGGAGGCTGACTTGTGGGCCAACTAAGTTGACGGAGACGAAGGGCTTTGTCAACTTAGTCAATCTGAACGATTCTAGCTCCAGTGACCATACGATGTCCATCCAACGGCCGTAGTGCTTCTTCAACCTCTAGTCTTCTTGCTCCAGCCGCCCAAACCAGCGCCGGTCGTGCCTCGTGCTCCTGCCTCCCGTGGCCGGGTGCGATGCCGCGGAGGCCTCATCGCCCCCTACTACTCCCACCGCTGGCCAGGCCATCCCTCTACTCACCCACACCCCCTGTTATTCTACGGCGACGGCAGCCTCACGCCGTAGCCGAACCAGTGAACCCTCGTACTCCTCTCCGCATGGGCATCCACTGTCGCGTCTTCCCCGGCTCCGCGTCGTCCCCTTCCTAGGCCTCACCATCGTCCACCGCCTTGGTGCTCTCGGCGCGGCGTGGTCAACGGCTGACTTCCATCGGAAGAGTACTGTACGTGGAGAGGCTGACAGCTGGGTCCACGGCCACAACCCAGTTTTTCTGTGATTTGCCAAGTAAGTCACTTTGCCAGGCCTGCTGGGCTGCAAATCTTTCAAGACGAGGAGAGCTTCATTCGGCTGGCTGAGAAAATGGCCTATCAGTAATGTGAAATGGGCTGTACATTTTTAAAACACATCAAACCGACAATTAGTTTCAAATTTATTTTTTTCATTTCGAGATTTTAAATTGCATTGATTTTTATACGTGGACAATTTGTTGGATTTTATATTGATATACATTTATTTTTAAAAACAATTTGAATGTGACTTGAAATTTCAGGATTAAAAACAGTTCAGACCGCACCGAAATATGCAAAAATTTCATATAATTTTTTTACCGTGGCCATAATATGGGCTGTAATGCTAACAAAAAGAATATGGGCTCCCAAAAAACCTTAAGAATTAGCAAATAGGCTGTAAATTATTAGAAATAATAGTAGATGGGCTGTATGTTGTCTTCCACAGATTTGAGGCTTTCCTAAAAAAAAGGTTGATGCACAAGCACTGACTGTTGGATGTCCATCCAACGGTCGTCGTGCTTCTTCAATCTCTGCTCTTCCTGCTCCAGCCGCTCAAACAAGCATCGGCGGGACTGCCTGCTCCCTCCTCCCCGCAACCGGCTGTGCTACCACGCAGGCCTCACCGCCCCACCATACACCCATCGCTGGCCTAGCCATCCCTCTACGCACCCACACCTGCTGTTATTCTCCGGCGTCGACAGATGAACCAGTAAACCCTCGTACAGTCGTCCGCATGGGAAACAGCTGTCGAGTCTTCCCTGGCTCCGTGTCGTTCCCTTCCTAGGCCTCGCCGTCGTCCACCGCCCTGGTTCTCTCGGCGCGGCCTGGTAAATGTGGTCAATGAACGACATGCATCTGAAGTGGACTGTACGTGGAGAGGATGACAGCTGGGTCCACGGACGCACGCAAGGAGATGCCTCCTTATTATGCGCAAAATAATGATTCCTCCACCTGCCATCTGGGACCCACCGAAAGGGCCTCTGTATTTCGCGAAAAAAATGTTACGGCCGCTGACAGCTCGGACCCACCAGCAATATCTTCGCACGCAAGGAAGTGCCTCCTTATTACGCACAAAAAATGAATACGCCCCCTGCTAGCTGGGACCTAGTATAGTGGGAAGCTGACTTGTGGGCCTACTAAGTTGACGGGTGATACGTCTCCAACGTATCTATAATTTTCGATTGTTCCATGCTATTATATTCTATTTTGGACATTATTGGGCTTTATTATACACTTTTATATTATTTTTGGGAGTAACCTATTAACTAGAGGCCCAGCCCATAATTGCTATTTTTTTTGCCTATTTTAGGGTTTCGCATAAAAAGAATATCAAACGGAGTCCAAACGGAATGAAACCTTCGGGAACGTGATTTTCGGAACGAACATGATCCAGAGGACTTGGACCCTACGTCAAGCAATCAACGAGGAAGGCACGAGGTAGGGGGCGCGCCTACCCCCCAGGTGCGCCCTCCACCCTCGTGGGCCCCCTGTTGCTCCACCGACATGCTCCTTCCTCATATATATACCTATGTACCCCCAAACTACCAGATACGAAGCCAAAACCCTAATTCCACCGCCGTAACTTTCTGTATCCATGAGATCCCATCTTGGGGCCTTTTCCGGAGCTCCACCGTAGGGGGCATCGATCACGGAGGGCTTCTACATCAACACCATAGCCCCTCCGATGAAGTGTGAGTAGTTTACTTCGGACCTATGGGTCCATAGTTATTAGCTAGATGGCTTCTTCTCTCTTTTTGGATCTCAATACAAAGTTCTCCCCCTCTCTTGTGGAGGTCTATTCAATGTAATATTCTTTTGTGGTATGTTTGTTGAGATAGATGAATTGTGGGTTTATGATCAAGTTTATCTATGAACAATAAATGAATCTTCTCTGAATTCTTTTATGTATGATTGGTTAACTTTGCAAGTCTTTTCGAATTATCAGTTTGGTTTGGCCTACTAGATTGATCTTTCTTGCAATGGGAGAAGTGCTTAGCTTTGGGTTCAATCTTGCGGTGTCCTTTGCCAGTGACAGTAGGGGCAGCAAGGCACGTATTGTATTGTTGCCATCGAGGATAACAAGATGGGGTCTATATCATATTGCATGAGTTTATCCCTCTACATCATGTCATCTTGCTTAAAGCGTTACTCTGTTCTCTTGAACTTAATACTCTAGATGCATGCTGGATAGCGGTCGATGTGTGGAGTAATAGTAGTAGATGCAGGCAGGAGTTGGTCTACTTGTCTCGGACGTGATGCCTATATACATGATCATACCTAGATATTCTCATAACTATGCTCAATTCTGTCAATTGCTCAACAGTAAATTGTTCACCCACCGTAAATACTTATGTTCTTGAGAGAAGCCACTAGTGAAACCTATGGCCCCCGGGTCTATCTTCCATCATACTAATCTTCCAATACTTAGTTATTTCATTTGTCATTTATTTTACTTTGCATCTTTTATTTCTCTTTATCATAAAAATACCAAAAATGTTATCCTATCATATCTATCAGATCTCACTCTCGTAAGTGACCGTGTAGGGATTGACAACCCCTTATCGCGTTGGTTGCGATGATTTATTTGTTTGTGTAGGTGCGAGTGACTCGTGCGTGAAATCCTACTGGATTGATACCTTGGTTCTCAAAAACTGAGGGAAATACTTACGCTACTTTGCTGCATCACCCTTTCCTCTTCAATGGAAACCAACGCAGTGCTCAAGAGGTAGAAAGAAGGATTTCTGGCACCGTTGCCGGGGAGGTTCGCGCAAGACAAGTCAAGATTTGACTCCCGACAACGAGTCACTTGTGGCGCCATTGCAAGTCAAGACATACCAAGTAACCATCACAAACCCTTATCTCCCGCATTACATTATTTGCCATTTGCCTCTCGTTTTCCCCTCCCCCCACTTCACCCTTGCCGTTTTTATTCGCCCTCTTTTCCGTTCGCCCTTTTTCCGTTTGCTTTAATGTCTTACTTGGCTCGTTTGCTTATTTGATTTGAATAGTTGTTTATTTATTACTAAACAGAGAACCTAAAATCTATGGATCCTCATCTGCTTGCTAATCTTTTTAAGAGATCCAATTATGATGAACCAATTGCTAGTGAGTTTTGTGCACTAGATTATCTTTATGAAGTTTTGCTTGAAATTCGTGAATCTGAAAATTGTGATGAAGTACTTTATGGAGTGATTCACGATAGATCTTTGAATAAAAAGCATGATTGCAATGATTTTACTATAAATTCTCTTGATGTCAATTGTGCTAATAATATAGAAAACCCTAAGCTTGGGTATGCTAGTTTTGCTATGTCTACCACTTGTTGTAATGATCATGATTGGGATGATTCTTCTTATGATCTTGAAAATATATTTAAGCCCCATGATGAATATGAGATTTATAATAGTGTTTGCAATATTATTGAAAGTGGGTTTGAAAGAGTGTCAACTTTAGATCCCACATATTTGGATAATGTTCAATCTTATGAAGTTTTTGATAAAAGTGGGTTTGAAGAGGTCATGACTTTAGTTAATGTTAATCCCACTATTCTGAAAGAGTGTCAACTTTGCATGCATATTGATCGTGTTGAAAATATTTTATGTGATAGCTATTTTGTTGAATTTTCTTATGATCCCGCATGTAATTATTATGAGAGAGGAAAATATGGTGGTAGAAATTTTCATGTTACTAAATTACCTCTCATTATGTCGAGATTGCTATTGTTTCTTTCCGCGTCCTTGCATATGCTAGTTTTTGCTTGCCTTGATAATTTGTTTACCTATAAGATGCCTATTGATAACCCACAAGTATAGGGGATCGCAACAGCTTTCGAGGGTAGAGTATTCAACCCAAATTTATTGATTCGGCACAAGGGGAGCCAAAGAATATTCTCAAGTATTAGCAGCTGAGTTGTCAATTCAACCACACCTGGAAACTTAGTATCTGCAGCAAAGTGTTTAGTAGCAAAGTAATATGATAGTGGTGGTAGCAGCAACAAAAGTAAAGACAACAAAAGTAATGTTTTTGGTATTTTGTAGTGATTGTAACAGTAGCAGCGGGGAAGTAAATAAGCGAGAACCAGTATATGGAAAACTCGTAGGCACCGGATCAGTGATGGATAATTATGTCGGATGTGGTTCATCATGTAACATTCATAACATAGGGTGACACAGAACTAGATCCAATTCATTAATGTAATGTAGCCATGTATTCCATATATAGTCATACGTGCTTATGGAAAAGAACTTGCATGACATCTTTTGTCCTACCCTCCCGTGGCAGCGGGGTCCTATTGGAAACTAAGAGATATTAAGGCCTCCTTTTAATAGAGAACCTGAACAAAGCATTAGCACATAGTGAATACATGAACTCCTCAAGCTATGGTCATCATCGGGAGTGGTCCCGATTATTGTCACTTCGGGGTTGCCGGATCATAACACATAGTAGGTGCCTATATACTTGCAAGATAGGATCAAGAACTCATATATATTCATGAAAACATAATAGGTTCAGATCTGAAATCATGGCACTCGGGCCCTAGTGACAAGCATTAAGCATAGCAAAGTCATAGCAACATCAATCTCAGAACATAGTGGATACTAGGGATCAAACCCTAACAAAACTAACTCGATTACATGATAAATCTCATCCAACCCATCACCGTCCAGCAAGCCTACGATGGAATTACTCACGCACGGCGGTGAGCATCATGAAATTGGTGATGGAGGATGGTTGATGATGACGACGGCGACGAATCCCCCTCTCCGGAGCCCCGAACGGACTCGAGATCAGCCCTCCCGAGAGGTTTTAGGGCTTGGCGGCGGCTCTGTATCGTAAAACGTGATGATTTATTCTCCCTGATTTTTTTCTCTCCTAAAGCAAATATATAGAGTTGGAGTTGGCGTCGAAGGGCATCCAGGGGGCCCACGAGGTAGGGGGCGCGCTAGGGGGGCGCCCCCACCCTCATGAACAGGGTGTGGGCCCCCTGGTCTTCATCTTTGGCGAGGATTTTTTATTATTTTTTCTAAGATGTTTCGTGGAGTTTCAGGTCATTCTGAGAATATTTGTTTTCTGCACATAAAACAACATCATGGCAATTCTGCTAAAAACAGTGTCCGTCCGGGTTAGTTCCATTAAAATCATACAAGTTAGATTCCAGAACAAGGGCAAAAGTGTTTGGAAAAGTAGATACGACGGAGACGTATCAACTCCCCCAAGCTTAAACCCTTGCTTGTCCTCAAGCAATTCAGTTGACAAACTGAAAGAAAGAAAGAAAAACTTTTACAAACTCAGTTTGCTCTTGTTGTTGTAACTATGTCAAGCCAGCATTCAAGTTTTCAGCTTAGATCATAACTAACCACATTTGCAATAATTCTCAAGTCTCATAATTACTCATATCCACATCATAATCAACTAGCAAGTCATAATAATAAATCTCGGATGACAACACTTTCTCAAAACAATCACAAAATGATATAACAAGATGGCATCTCGCTAGCCCTTTCTGAGACCGCAAAACATAAATGCAGAGCACCTTTAAAGATCAAGGACTGACTGGACATTGTAATTCATGGTAAAAGAGATCCAATCGTAGTCACACCCAACATAGATTAATAGTGATGAATGCAAATGACAGCCGTGCTCTCCAGCTAGTGCTTTTTAATAAGAGGGTGATGACTCAACATAAAAGTAAATGGATAGGCCCTTCACAGAGGGAAGCAGGGATTTGTAGAGGTGCCAGAGCTCGGTTTTTAGATAGAGATAAATTGTATTTTGAGCGACATACTTTCATTGTCAACGTAACAACTAAGAGATGGCGATATCTTCCATGCTAAGCACATTATAGGCGGTTCCCAAACAGAATGGTAAATTTTATACTCCCCCTCCACCAACAAGCATCAATCCATGGCTTGCTCGAAACAACGAGTGCCTCCAACATACATCATGTCCCAGGGGGAGTTCTGTTTGCAATTAATTTTGATTTAGTTTGCATAAAGCATGGGACTGGGCATCCCGGTGACCAGCCATTTTCTCGTGAGTGAGGAGCGGAGTCCACTCCTCTTGAGAATAACCCGCCTAACACGGAAGATAAGGACAGCCTTGGTTGATACATGAGCTATTCGAGCATACAAAACAGAATGTTTATTTGAAGGTTTAGAGTTTGGCACATACAAATTTACTTGGACCGGCAGGTAGATACCGCATATTGGAAGGTATGGTGGACTCATCTGGAATTACTTTGGGGTTTAAGGGATTGGATGCACAAGCAGTATTCCCGCTTAGTACAGGTGAAGGCTAGCAAAAGACTGGGAAGCGACCAACTAGAGAGCGACAACAGCCATGTACATGCATTAAAATTAATAAACATTGGATGCAAGCATGAGTAGGATATAATCCACCATAAACATAAATATCGTGAAGGCTATGTTGATTTGTTTCAACTACATGCGTGAACATGTGCCAAGTCAAGTCACTTAAATCATTCAAAGGAGGATACCACCCCATCATACCACATACTAATCATCTCAATAGCATGTTGGCACACAAGGTAAATCATTATAACTCATAGCTAATCAAGCATGGCACAAGCAACTATGATCTCTAATTGTCATTGCAAACATGTTTATTCATAATAAGCTGAATCAAGAACGAGGGACTCATCATATTTACAAAAACAAAAGAGGTCGAGTTCATACCAGCTTTTCTCATCTCAGTCTACCCATCATATATCATCATAATTGCCTTTCACTTGCACGACCGAACGGTGTGAATAATAATAAGAGTGTACGTGCATTGGAGTAAGCTAGAATCTGCGAGCATTCAATAAACAGGAGAAGACAAGGCAATATGGGCTCTGGGTTAAATCAACAATAATGCATATAAGAGCCACTTCAACAATTTAATTATGGTCTTCTCCTATTGACCCCCAAAGAAAAGAAAAGAAATAAAACTATTTACACGGGAAAGCTCCCAACAAGAAAAAGAAGAACGGGAAATATTTTTGGGTATTCTTTTTAATTATTACTACTATAGCAGAAAAATAAACTACTACTAATTTTTTTGTTTTTCTTAAGGTTTAACAAACACACAAGAAGAAAGCAGGAAAAAGAAAATAAACTAGCATGGATATTACAGTGAAAAAGTATGAGCACCGACATCTAGCAACGAGTGTGTGTGAACATAAATGTAATGTCGGTGAGAAATACGTACTCCCCCAAGCTTAGGCTTTTGGCCTAAGTTGGTCTATTGCCAGGGATAGCCTGACGGATACCCATAAGTGTAGCTGGGGTCGTACTGCGACGAAGAATAGTTGGGATCATACTGATGTGCAGCGGTTATCGCCTGCTGAGCTGCAGCGTGGAGTCGAGCTGCCTCCGCTCTCCCCTCGTACTGTTCTGCCTCCTCTCTGGTAATAACATATTTTCTTTTTGTCTGTGAATCAAAGAAGGCAGGAGCAGGGAGAGTAATACGGAAAACACGTCGTTTATCAAAGATTAAACGATATAAGAGAGGTGATTCAGGCCTCTCGACAAACTGGTGCGAAGCCATAGAGTTATAATCTAAATATGCAGGAGGCAACTCCGTATCACCCTCATGAATGTCTATCTCAAGAAAATGAGCTAAGCGGGTTGCATAAATTCCTCCAAAGAAATCTCCATTATGTCTATTATGATGCAACCTACGAGCTACAATGGCTCCCATATGATAAGATTGGTCTCCTAACACAGCACTCCTAAGAATGCTAAGATCAGGGACACACATGTGACATGCTTCATCCTTAACATTTATGCATCTACCGATGAAGAGAGCAAAATAATGTATAGCAGGAAAGTGAATGCTCCCTATGGTAGCCTGCGTTATATCTCTAGATTCCTCCACATTTATACTAGCAAGAAAGTTTCTAAATTCAGATTTAGGGGGATCCCTAACACTACCCCATGATGGAAGTTTGCAAGCAGAAGTGAAATCCTCCAAGTCCATGGTATAAGATTTGTCATAGAGATCAAACATGACTGAAGGAGAATTACGTGAAGAAGAATACTCAAACCTCCTCACAAATGAACTTGTGAGATCATGATACTGGGGGCATTTGTTAGCCTCAAAATCCTCAAGACCGGCATTGCGCAAATATGCTTTGAATTCTTCTTTAATTCCCGCACGGTCCATAAAATTTTCCGACGGCCATTCGCAAGGTCGTACTGGAGCGTCTCTTGGTGGATCCTCATCAGCATCATGCATAGCAATCCTGGGTCCTTGCTTCTTAGAAGAACCACCTTGGATCATCTTCCTAAGCATATTGTTTTTCTATGAAAAATTCTGAAATTTTTAGTAACTTCAAAAAAAAGTGAACCAACTTCAGTAAAACTGATAGCAACTACTCCTACAAGTGTCTATAGCCTATATCAAGCATTAGAACTACTTGGAACCATATAAATTTGACATGCAAGCTCAAGAACATGGTCACCTATGCAGCACAAATTTGCAAAGAATAAAGCACTAGAACAAAAACTAATTGGAACAATGGAGGAGTCACATGCCAAGGAACAATCTCCCCAAGCAGTTTTGCGAGAGGTGCTTTGAGCAAGGAGATCGAAAATCACAGCAAAAGTGGCTGGAACTCGTGCTTGAGTTGGTTTTTCGGGTTTGTGTGAGACAAAGGAAGAAGATGGGTGCTGGGATAAGTGGAGGAGGGCCACCGTGGGCCCATGAGGCAGGGGGCGCGCCCTAGAGGGGGGTGCGCCCACCACCCTCATGGCCAGGTGGCAGCTCCTCCCACGATAATTTTTGCACAGTAAATCCTCAAATATTCCCAAAAAATCATATTAAATTAGCATGTCATTCTGAGGACTTTTATTTTCGAGATATTTTTATATTGCATGGATAAGTCATGAAGTCATGAAACAGACAAAAAAATACTATTTTTACTTTATTTCTACTAATTAACAGAAAATATAGAGAGGGTGCAGAAGGTTGTGCTTCTAGTTTCATCCATCTCATGCTCATAAAAAAGAATCCACTAACAAGGTTGATCAAGTCTTGTTAACAAACTCATTCCGATAATCATGAAACCGGAGAAATTTCGAATAACACTAAGTTACCTCAATGGGGATATGCACATCCCCTATAATAAGTATATCATATTTCTTTTTGACAGTAGGAAGAGGAAACTCAAAACCTCCAATTATAATCGATGGAATTTTTCCAATGGAGTTGATACTGTGAACTTGAGGTTGTTTCCCCGGAAAGTGTACTGTATGCTCATTACCATTAACATGAAAAGTGACATTGCCTTTGTTGCAATCAATAACAGCCCCTGCAGTGTTAAGAAAAGGTCTTCCAAGAATAACAGACATACTATCATCCTCGGGAATATCAAGAATAACAAAGTCCGTTAAAATAGTAATGTTTGCAACCACAACAGTGTAGGATCGAAAGTATGTCTAGAGGGGGGTGATTAGACTACTTGACCAAATAAAAACTTAACCTTTTCCCAATTTTAGTTCTTGGCAGTTTTTAGCTATCTTAGGACAAGTCAAGCAATCATTACACAATTCAAGCAAGCATGCAAAGAGTATATTGGCAGCGGAAAGTAAAGCATGCAACTTGCAAGAATATAAAGGGAAGGGTTTGGAGAATTCAAACGCTATTGGAGACACGGATGTTTTTCCCGTGGTTCGGATAGGTGGTGCTATCCTACATCCATGTTGATGGAGACTTCAACCCATGAAGGGTAACAGTTGCGCGAGTCCACGGAGGGCTCCACCCACGAAGGGTCCACGAAGAAGCAACCTTGTCTATCCCACCATGGCCATCGCCCACGAAGGACTTGCCTCACTAGCGGTAGATCTTCACGAAGTAGGCGATCTCCTTGCCCTTACAAACTCCTTGGTTCAACTCCACAATCTTATCGGAGGCTCCCAAGTGACACCTAGCCAATCTAGGAGACACCACTCTCCAAGAAGTAACAAATGGTGTGTTGATGATGAACTCCTTACTCTTGTGCTTCAAATGATAGTCTCCCCAACACTCAACTCTCTCTCATAGGATTTGGATCTGGTGTAAAGAAGATTTGAGTGGAAAGCAACTTGGGGAAGGCTAGAGATCAAGATTCATATGGTTTGAGTGGAATATCTTGGTCTCAACACATGAGTAGGTGGTTCTCTCTCAGAACATATGGGTTGGAATGGTGTGTGTGTTCTGATTGCTCTCACCACGAGTGAAGAGGAGGTGGAGGGGTATTTATAGCCTCCACACAAAATCCAACCGTTACACACAATTTACCAATCTCGGTGGGACCGACTCAGAAAACTCGGTCGGACCTAAATAGTAAACCTAGTGACCGTTAGGAATTTCGGTGGGACTGACATGCAACTCGGTAGGACCGATTCGGTTAGGGTTTGGGCATAACGTAATCTCGGTGAGACCGATTGCACAAACTCGGTGAGACCGAGTTTGGCAATAAGCTAACCAGAGAGTTGGTCAAGTAAACTCGGTGGGACCGACTTGCTCTTTCGGTGAGACCGAAAAGTTACAAGAAGGAAACATGGAGTTTACATTGCATTCTCGGTGGGACCGATTCGCTCTTTCGGTGAGACCGAAAAGTTATGAAAGGGAAACAGAGAGTTTGCAAGCCCATCTCGGTGAGACCGAGATCCTTATCGGTAGGACCAAATTGCTAGGGTTTGGCGATGGCAAATGACAAGTGAAACTCGGTGGCGCCGGATTGAAAGAATCGGTATGACCGAGTTTGGCTTAGTGTTTAGGTCATTTGTGGATATGGGAAAGTAGCTGAGGATTTTGGAGCATATCATTGAGCACATAGAGCAAGAGGCTCATTAAGCAACACCTCATCCCTCCTTGATAGTATTGGCTTTTCCTAAAGACTCAATGTGATCTTGGATCACTAAAATATAAAATGAAGAGTCTTGAACTTTTGAGCTTGAGCCAATTCTTTGTCCTTAGCATTTTGAGGGTTCCACTTTCATATCCATGCCATGCCAATCACTGAGCTTTCCTGAAATAATCATCTTGAAATATCATTAGCTCAATGAACTATATGTTGTTATGAATTACCAAAACCACCTAGGGATAGTTGCACTTTCAATCTCCCCCTTTTTGGTAATTGATGACAACATATAGATCAAAGCTTCGACAAATGATAATAAGCAAGAAATATATTGTCGCTTTGAGAAGTATGTGACAAATAAGAGCTCCCCCTAAATTTGTGCATATTTAAAAATTTGCTTTGGACTACAAATGCACAAGGAGTTAAAGTCATGGGTTACTCTTCCATGTCACATACATCTTGGTGGAGCGCTCAAAAATGATAAGATTGAAATACATGCACTCATCACCAAGAATAGTGAGTGATCACATAAGATAGATAGAATGATAATATTTAAGCAAGCATTAAGCAAACATCAAGTGTAGCTTATGATCAAACACATGATCATCGATGTCTCACAAACATAAGGACATAGTATCTCACACACAAGCAAACAAAGTTCGAAAAACCACCAAATAAAACAAGAGAGAATAAAAGCAACACTTTCTCTCGAAGCCTATGATCTATACATTTTCTCCCCCTTTGGCAACAAGTTACCAAAAAGTTCCTAGAAAATGCATAGTGCTAAGTCGACGCTCAGGCTTGATCTTCAGGTGGTGGTGGAGTCAGGAGCACTCCAAGGACGAAGCCTTCGGTAGACGTGGTCGGAGTTGAGGCTGAAGTGGATGCTGGAGCTAGTGGAACTGAGGCTGTGGCTGGTGCAGGCGTTGTAGCTCTGGTGTCAGCAACTAGCAGTGCAGACGACCTCGGACCTCGTGGCACCCTGGCAAAAGCATCAGTCTTGGTCCTGCCTCTCCTCTCATTCATGTCCTCCTGGAGCTGCTCCACGACAGTCTGTATCTCTATCACCTTGATGTCCAAGTCATAGAACCTCTGTTCCATGATGCTCTCTAAGCTGGCCTGGTTCTGAGTCAGGGTGGCAAGTCCTTGCTCAATCCGCAGGGTGGACGCTATTAGGTAACCAAGCTGCTCTTGTTTGGTTTTCAGGAAGTAATCAGATGCCTCCGCTTGAGTAGGCATCCTGGCAGCTTTCTCCTTCTTCGCCTTCTCCTTCTGAGCTTGTGCATGGATAGATGATGGCTCATTCTCAGTCATGACCACTTGGTTATCCTCGAAGTCTGGATGGATGGGCAGGTGTTCCTTGTCCAAGAGGTATATGCCCGTTCCCATCTTGGAGTTGATGAGCTCCTGAATCTGTGGGGCATATCCACAGCTCCTCTTCTGGTCTGCAGCTGTCCTCTTGATTGTTTCCACTATGAGACTCATGACTTTGAATTTTTGAGGCACGTCAAAGACATGGAGCAAATTGATCGCGTGACCTCTGATCATCTTGTGATCTCCAGACTTGGGCAGAAGAGTGTGCCTAAGGATCCAGTTGATCGTAGGAAATCCTGACAGAAGATAGTGCACTGAGCCAAACTTGAACGTGTCAAGTGCTTCATTCGGAATCTCCTTGTACATGTTGGACATAGAGTTGTGGTCCATCTTCTTCTTGGCATAAATGTCCAAGTCACCTGCTTGCTCCTCTGGGGCATTGATCAACTTCGCCCATTCCTCAACAGTTGATTGGTACCTTGTACCCTCTGACATCCAAGTGATCCTGCCATCCGGATAAAAGTGTGCCGTGGAGTAGAATTGCATGATTAGCTCCTCGTTCCACTTTGTGAGCTTCTGCCCAACAAAGTCTGCCACTCCACATGCACTAAAGCTGTCATATACTCCAGGGAAGTGTTCCTCATTTTCCTTCATGTAGGTCCAGTCGACCCATCTCATGTCACATACAATTGGCTTCTTGTCAAGCAAAACTGTCTCATAGAAATCCTGCTGCTCCTTGGTATGAAACCTGTAGTCCACTGCAGTCCTTCTCCTAGAAGCATACGGATCTGCTTCTCTCCACTTCCTCAGCCCTGAATCTCTCCTGAGCTTCTTATCCTCAGCCACAGGATGAGCATCGTTGTGGTCTGGGATCTTGGGCTTGAGCTTCCTAAGGATATTTTCTTCTTCTTCCTCTGCAACTTCAGGCACTGGGGCCTTGTTCTTCTCAGTGGCTGGGATGCTTCTGGTGTTTCTCTTTGGTGCACTCTTAGGCTTAGATGCAGCCTTGGGTGCTTCCTTGGGCTTGGATACACTTGTCCCTGACCTTATGGCATCTCCCATAAGTTTGGCTGCCTTGGGTGCTGGTGCAGCAACCTCTTCTTCTTCCTCATCTACCATGATGGAGGCCTTCCCAAGCACTCTGGCCACAGTCTTCTTCACTCTTTCTTTCCTCTTTTTGCCCTCAGTAGCAACGGGCTCAATGGGAGCAGGCTTCACAGTTGAAGCTCTAGCCTTTGACATGGGTTGCCTGCCTGCTGGCCTTTTGATTTTCAGGCATGTCTTTGTGCCTTGAGCTGGCTCAACTCTCTTTGATGTGGCCTCTTCCTCTGCCACATTGTCCTCATCTTCAGAATCTGAGGTTCTCTTCTTCCTTTGTCTAGTGGCAGCTTTAGGCAGGTTGCTGGGTGTACTCCTGCTGCCATCATCTGAGGAACTTGAGGGGCTGGTGCCCTCACTCAACTGTACTTGCTGCTCTGAGAGGTTTTGGCTGTCACTCTGGTCTGACATGATGCAAACTGACTGCTGACCCTGTGAATAGATTATAGATGAGATAGAGTGGATGAGCATCACAAAATGCAGAGATTTTTGCAAAAGAACAATTCAAAAACTTAGTTTTAGTTTCCCACTGAAATCATCTCGGATCTACCGATTTTCAAACTCGGTGACACCGAAGCAGTTTTGGCACCAGAACTAGTGAACTCGGTCAGACCGAGTCACAGTTCGGTGGCACCGAGACTGCTAGGGTTTCACAGAGTTCCAAAATCGGTCACACCGATAAGTAATTCTCGGTTAGACCGAGTTTTACTTGTGCAATGGCATAAGCCAAATCGGTGGGACCGAGTTTTTCAACTCGGTGGGTCCGAGATGGTTTCGGCAGAAACCTAACCCTAAAATTTTCGAATTAAACCTAATCAACGAGTTCATTGACTGGATAGGAGTTTATCAAATGTGGCAAGACTCATGATGATCACAATGTGCTAGGAATCGGATTGGAGAATAGCACAAAAATCAAGTCCATACCCTAGTTCGGCGGAGACTTGCTACGGCGGCAACGGCGGGGCAGAAATCCGTTGACGGCGACGGAGACCAGCGACTGGAGGCTGCTGGCGGCGAGGAGGACGATCCGGAGACCCAGGAGGCAGAGTGAGCTATGCGCGGGCGAAGAGGTTTCGGAGAAATTTCCAAAATTCTGCCCGTCACTATATATAGCCCGACCCTGTCGGTGTGACCGAGTGGAACAACTCGGTGGCACCGAGATGCAAAACTGTATACAGTTATTGCAACTCGGTGTGACCGAGTGGTTCAAATCGGTTGCACCGAGATCGAAAACCTAGATCAACTTAATGATCTCGGTAGGACCGAAAATGTGGTGTCGGTCAGACCGAGAATCACAAAGAGGTTTTGGAAGTTTAAGTCTATGACGAATCGGGGACTCCGAGCGCTCCTCACATAGAGTGGTTCGAATCTGACTTGATCAAATTTTGTGATGCAGCATGAATAGAGTTTGAGACGAGAAAAGCATAGATAGCTAGAGGAGGTTCTTAGGCATTCTTGTCCATCCACTTGGCAAAAGAAGATAAAGCCAAACAATCAAAACAACAAGTGGATGTCCTCGAATGAGTAAAATATGCAACCAACATGCTCACACAATAAGATGGCAAATGAAATATGTGGCAAAGCATGCACAAACAATTCTAGCATCTATCAAGCAATTTGCGATGACTAGGTCATCTATATATAAGTATATTGACTTAGGAGTCAAGTGAGAACACTTGATCGTAGGTCATACTCACCGTTTAAGCTCAAGTGGGGTTACCACTTTTACATAAAGCATTGTTGTATTCACATCTTTAGAGTTGCTTTAGCTCAAGTCTTAGAGTAAAGCTCCCCCTAGATGTGATATCCCCCCTAAGAGGGATGAACTAACCTTGGGTTTTGTCGATGATGACTTCATGTAGATGTTGAAGATGTGGATGCTCAATGTTGATGTAGATCACTTGGACCTATCCATTTGAGTGAATTGCACTTTCAATACCTACATGGGTTAGTCCCACAAGGAACAAACAAGGATATCCATAGACATAGAGTGATGCATACACAAGATGATGTCCATGAAAACTTTAGGTTACCTTGTCCCTTGTCTTACCAACAAGAGGGTTTGTGACTCCTTGAACTAGTGCATGATGTGGAAGTTGATTGCACTTGTTCTTGCCAAAATGATGAGAGTGAAATATGTTGGCGGAGTCACCCTCAAGAACTCTCTAGTTCTTTTTCTTTTGGATCCACACCATCTTGATGGGAATCCTTGGAGTTGTAGTCGTACTTGATGAAGTGGAACTTGACGTGGTCTTGGGAATCCACTTGACTAAGGTCTTAGGAGCTTCTTCAAATGCATCAATCTCCTCTTGAAGCTTGTCCTTGCCTTTTTGCTTGTAGTCTTGTGGTGGAAGATCATCTTGAGCTTGTGTCCCCTTGAAAGAGGTGTCATACTTCTCTTGTTGAGGAACAAACTTTGTCTTGGGGCATTGATCTTCTTCCCATTCAACTCCATTGGCATTGAACTTTCGTTCAAAACCAACACCTTGATTCTTCCGGTGCATTCCTTGCTTGCGCACAATTTCCTCGAATTGCTTACTCCCGGCAAGGCTTTTGTATACTCCTTTCTCTATAATCCCCTTCAATAAGCTATTTTCTTGCTCAAGTGTAACTTGGCTAAGAGAATCATTAGTGGAATCAAGAGAACTACTAGAAGCAACAATATTGGATTTAGCATGATCATTGTTACTACTAGAGGAAGAATCTTTCTTGTTCTTGTTACTAGAATTGACTTGAGGCATGTAAGTGGATAATAGTAAATGCTTGGCAACGTAAGAAGAACTTTTCTTGCGAAGATCATCATTGATTGCTTTTAAGAACTCATGCTCTTGCTCAAGATTGAGCTTTTCAAAGCGTAATTTCTCATGAGCTCTTAAAAGTTCTCGATGATCTTCGAAGATAGTTTCATGAGCTAACTTAAGAGTGTTTAGTTCTTTATTTAGAGCCTCAATCTTCTCCTTATCATTGTCATTCGTTTTAGCATGATTAATTGATGTTTCATCAAAGTACTCATCACTAGAGTTGTCAACGAGCAAGTCATCATCACCTAACAAGTCATCCTCATCACTATTAAAATCAACATACTCGGGGTGTGTTACCTTAGGACCTTTGGCCATGAAGCATCTTCCAATTCCTTCATTTGGTGAGTCAAATATGTCATAGGAGTTGGTTGACACAAGTGCTAGACCGGCAACACCTTCATCTTGAGTATCTTCGGAGTCGGAGTGATAACTTCTCTCGGAGTGGCTGTCGGAGTCGGAGCCGGATACCCATTCACCAACATGAGCTTGATGTCTTCGTTTTGTATAGATCCTTGATGATTTTTCCTTCCTTTCCGAATCCTTGCTTCTCCGTGAGTATCTCCGTTCATAACGATCATCTCTACTCCTTCTCTCTCTTGGTGGTGATTCTTTGCTTCTTCTTTTTGGAGAATCTTCTCTTCTTTTGTAGGGAGCCGTACACTCATTGGAATAGTGTCCGGGTCTTCCACAATTATAGCAGTTTCGCTCTCGACTAGAAGATCTTTTGTCATTGTATGACCTTGACTTGAAGCTTCTATCTTTGCTTCTACTCTTGTAGAACTTGTTGAAGTTCTTCACCATTAAGCTCAATTCTTCATTAAAGGTTTGTTTCTCACTTGATGATGTGGGGACTTCACATGAGGCTTTGTAGGCACCACTTGATTTGTTGTGAAGTTCCTCTTTATCCTTGAGTGACATCTCATGAGCACCAATCCTTCCAATCACTTCCGTTGGCTTGAGATCTTTGTAATTGGGCATCATTTGAATCAATGTGCACACGGTATCATATTTCCCATCCAAGGCTCTTAGGATCTTCTTGATGATGAATCTATCGGTCATCTCTTCACTTCCTAAGCCGGCAATCTCATTTGTGATGAGAGCAAGCCTAGAGTACATTTCGGCGACACCTTCACCATCCTTCATCTTGAACTTGTCAAGTTGACTTTGGAGCACATCCAACTTGGATTCCTTGACGGAGTCGGTACCTTCGTGCATATCAATCAAAGTGTCCCAAATTTCCTTTGCATTCTCAAGGCGGCTGATTTTGTTGAATTCTTCGGGGCACAATCCGTTGAAGAGAATATCACAAGCTTGAGCATTGTATTGCAACATCTTCAACTCATCCGCGGTAGCTTCACGGTTTGGTTCCCTACCATCAAAGAACTCACCTTGCAAGCCAACACAAACAATAGCCCATACGGCGGGGTTATGTCCAAGAATATGCATTTTCATTTTATGCTTCCGACTAGCAAAATTAGTGCCATCAAAGTAAGGACCTCTACGGTGATAATTTCCCTCGCTAGACGCCATACTCTCCTAGGTTGTGAAACCAAGGCTATGACCACCAAAAGCTATGGAGATCAAGGCAAATGGAGATCAAAGCTCTAATACCACTTGTAGGATCGAAAGTATGTCTAGAGGGGGGGTGATTAGACTACTTGACCAAATAAAAACTTAACCTTTTCCCAATTTTAGTTCTTGGCAGTTTTTAGCTATCTTAGGACAAGTCAAGCAATCATTACACAATTCAAGCAAGCATGCAAAGAGTATATTGGCAGCGGAAAGTAAAGCATGCAACTTGCAAGAATATAAAGGGAAGGGTTTGGAGAATTCAAACGCTATTGGAGACACGGATGTTTTTCCCGTGGTTCGGATAGGTGGTGCTATCCTACATCCACGTTGATGGAGACTTCAACCCACGAAGGGTAACGGTTGCGCGAGTCCACGGAGGGCTCCACCCACGAAGGGTCCACGAAGAAGCAACCTTGTCTATCCCACCATGGTTATCGCCCACGAAGGACTTGCCTCACTAGCGGTAGATCTTCACGAAGTAGGCGATCTCCTTGCCCTTACAAACTCCTTGGTTCAACTCCACAATCTTGTTGGAGGCTCCCAAGTGACACCTAGCCAATCTAGGAGACACCACTCTCCAAGAAGTAACAAATGGTGTGTTGATGATGAACTCCTTGCTCTTGTGCTTCAAATGATAGTCTCCCCAACACTCAACTCTCTCTCATAGGATTTGGATCTGGTGTAAAGAAGATTTGAGTGGAAAGCAACTTGGGGAAGGCTAGAGATCAAGATTCATATGGTTTGAGTGGAATATCTTGGTCTCAACACATGAGTAGGTGGTTCTCTCTCAGAACATATGAGTTGGAATGGTGTGTGTGTTCTGATTGCTCTCACCACGAGTGAAGAGGAGGTGGAGGGGTATTTATAGCCTCCACACAAAATCCAACCGTTACACACAATTTACCAATCTCAGTGGGACCGACTCAGAAAACTCGGTCGGACCGAAATAGTAAACCTAGTGACCGTTAGGAATTTCGGTGGGACTCACATGCAACTCGGTAGGACCGATTCGGTTAGGGTTTGGGCATAATGTAATCTCGGTGAGACCGAGTTTGGCAATAAGCTAACCAGAGAGTTGGTCAAGTAAACTCGGTGGGACCGACTTGCTCTTTCGGTGAGACCGAAAAGTTACAAGAAGGAAACATGGAGTTTACATTGCATTCTCGGTGGGACCGATTCGCTCTTTCGGTGAGACCGAAAAGTTATGAAAGGGAAACAGAGAGTTCGCAAGCCCATCTCGGTGAGACCGAGATCCTTATCGGTAGGACCGAATTGCTAGGGTTTGGCAGTGGCAAATGACAAGTGAAACTCGGTGGCGCCGGATTGAAAGAATCGGTATGACCGAGTTTGGCTTAGTGTTTAGGTCATTTGTGGATATGGGAAAGTAGCTGAGGATTTTGGAGCATATCATTGAGCACATAGAGCAAGAGGCTCATTAAGCAACACCTCATCCCTCCTTGATAGTATTGGCTTTTCCTAAAGACTCAATGTGATCTTGGATCACTAAAATATAAAATGAAGAGTCTTGAACTTTTGAGCTTGAGCCAATTCTTTGTCCTTAGCATTTTGAGGGTTCCACTTTCATATCCATGCCATGCCAATCATTGAGCTTTCCTGAAATAATCATCTTGAAATATCATTAGCTCAATGAACTATATGTTGTTATGAATTACCAAAACCACCTAGGGATAGTTGCACTTTCAAACAGGCACATCCTCACAAATACCGACAGGTATAGCAGTTGATTTATCAGCCATTTGCAAAGACATTTCGGTAGGTGTCAGCTTATTCAAGTCAAGTCTATGATATAAAGAGAGATGCATAACACTAACACCGGCTCCAAGATCACATAAAGCAGTTTTAATATAATTTCTTTTAATGGAGCAAGGTATAGTAGGTACTCCTGGATCTCCAAGTTTCTTTGGTATTCCACCCTTAAAAGTATAATTTGCAACCATGGTGGAAATTTCAGCTTCCGGTATCTTTCTTTTATTAGTAATGATATCCTTCATATATTTAGCATAAGGATTTGTTTTGAGCACATCAGTTAATCGCATACGCAAAAAGATAGGCCTAATCATTTCAGCAAAGCGCTCAAAATCCTCATCATCCTTTTTCTTGGATGGTTTTGGAGGAAAAGGCATGGGTTTCTGAACCCAAGGTTCCCTTTCTTTACCATGTTTCCTAGCAACAAAGTCTCTTTTATCATAACGTTGATTCTTTGATTATGGGTTATCAAGATCAACAGCAGGTTCAATTTCTACATCATTATCATTACTAGGTTGAGCATTATCATGACCATCATCATTAATATTTTCATTAGGTTCATGTTCATTACCAGATTGTGTTTCAGCATCAGACATAGAGATATCATTTGGATTATCAGGTGGTTCAGCAATAGGTTCACTAGAAGTTTGCACAGTTCTATCATTTTTCTTTTTCTTCTTTTTAGAAGAACTAGGAACATCAATATTATTTCTTTGAGAATCTTGCTCGATTCTCTTAGGGTGGCCTTCAGGATACAAAGGTTCCTGAGTCATTCTACCAGTTCTGGTATCCACTCTAACAGCAAAATCATTTTTCTTACTATTCATTTCATCAAGCACTTCTTTTTGAGCCTTAAGTACTTGTTCTACTTGAGTGGTAACCATTGAAGCATGTTTGCTAACAAGTTTAAGTTCACCTTTAATATTAGCCATATAATCACCCAAGCGTCTAATCATATAAGCATTTTCTTTTAATTGTCTACCAAATTAAGCATTGAAGTCGTCTTGCTTAAACATAAAGTTATCAAACTCATCCAAGCACTGACTAGCAATTTTAGTAGGAGGAACTTCAGCTTTATCATATCTATAGAGAGAATTTACCTTTACTACCTGTGTCGGGATATCGGGATCAGGAGGTTCTTCAGTAAATAAAGAATTGAGATCATATGTTTCTTCAACATGCGGTATATTAAGACCATGTATTTCTTCAATAGGAGGTAAATTCTTAACATCTTCAGCTTTAATACCTTTTTCTTTCATAGATTTCTTTGCCTCTTGCATATCTTCGGGACTGAGGAATAGAACACCTCTCTTCTTCGGAGTTGGTTTAAGAATCGGCTCAGTAATTAGAGCAGGAGTTGGCTCAGGAGATGGCTCAGGAGGTGCCTCATTATTTTCATTTGTCAACATATTATTCAGTAGAATTTCAGCTTCATCCGGTGTTCTTTCCCTGAAAAGAGAACCAGCACAACTATCTAGGTAATCTCTGGAAGCATCGGTTAGTCCATTATAAAAGATATCAAGTATTTTAGGTTTCTTAAGAGGATGATCAGGCAAAGCATTAAGTAACTTGAGAAGCCTCCCCTAAGCTTGTGGGAGACTCTCTTCTTTAATTTGCACAAAGTTGTATATTTCCCTCAAAGCAGCTTGTTTCTTATGAGCAGGGAAATATTTAGCAGAGAAGTAATAAATCATATCCTAGGGACTACGCACACAACCAGGATCAAGAGAATTAAACCAGATCTTAGCATCACCCTTTAATGAGAACGGAAATATTTTGAGTATATAAAAGTAACGCGATCTCTCATCATTAGTAAATAGGGCGGCTATATCATTTAACTTAGTAAGATGTGCCACAACGGTTTCAGATTCATAGCCATAAAACGGATCAGATTCAACCAAAGCAATTATATCAGGATCAACATAGAATTCATAATCCTTATCAGGAACACATATAGGTGAAGTAGCAAAAGCAGGGTCGGGTTTCATTTTATCTCTAAGTGAGTCTTTGTTCCATTTAACTAATAACCTCTTAAGCTCATATCTATCCCTGCAGGCTAAAATAGCGGCAGAAGATTCCATATCAAAACGATAACCCTCAGGAATAACAGGCATATTTTCATCATCACTATCATCATCGTATTCAGATTAAATAATTTCTTTTTCTCTAGCCCTAGCAATTTGTTCATCAAGAAATTCACCAAGGGGCACAGTAGTATCAGGCATAGAAGCAGTTTCATCATAAGTATCATGCATAGCAGAAGTGGCATCATCAATAACATGTGACATATCAGAACGAATAGCAGAAGCAGGTTTAGGTGTCGCTAGCCTACTCATAATAGACGGTGAATCAAGTGCAGAGCAAGATGGCAGTTCCTTACCTCCCCTCGTAGTTGAGGGATAGATCTTGGTTTTTGGATCTCTCAAGTTCTTCATAATGATAAGCAGATATAAATCCCAAGTGACTCAAGGAATAGAGCTATGCTCCCCGGCAACGGCGCCAGAAATTGGTCTTGATAACCCACAAGTATAGGGGATCACAACAGCTTTCGAGGGTAGAGTATTCAACCCCAATTTATTGATTCGACACAAGGGGAACCAAAGAATATTCTCAAGTATTAGTAGCTGAGTTGTCAATTCAACCACACCTGGAAACTTAGTATCTGCAGCAAAGTGTTTAGTAGCAAAGTAATATGATAGTGGTGGTAGCAGCAACAAAAGTAAAGACAGCAAAAGTAATGTTTTTGGTATTTTGTAGTGATTGTAATAGTAGCAGCGGGAAAGTAAATAAGCGAGAACCAGTATATGGAAAACTCGTAGGCACCGGATCAGTGATGGATAATTATGCCGGATGCGGTTCATCATGTAACAGTCATAACATAGGGTGACATAGAACTAGCTCCAATTCATCAATGTAATGTAGGCATGTATTCCGTATATGGTCATACGTGCTTATGGAAAAGAACTTGCATGACATCTTTTGTCCTACCCTCCCGTGGCAGCGGGGTCCTATTGGAAACTAAGGGATATTAAGGCCTCCTTTTAATAGAGAACCGGAACAAAGCATTAGCACATAGTGAATACATGAACTCCTGAAACTATGGTCATCACCGGGAGTGGTCCCGATTATTGTCACTTCGGGGTTGCCGGATCATAACACATAGTAGGTGACTATAGACTTGCTAGATAGGATCAAGAACTCATATATATTCATGAAAACATAATAGGTTCAGATCTGAAATCATGGCACTCGGGCCCTAGTCACAAGCATTAAGCATAGCAAAGTCATAGCAACATCAATCACAGAACATAGTGGATACTAGGGATAAAACCCTAACAAAAATAACTCGATTACATGATAAATCTCATCCAACCCATCACCGTCCAGCTAGCCTATGATGGAATTACTCACGCACGGCGGTGAGCATCATGAAATTGGTGATGGAGGATGGTTGATGATGACGACGGCGACGAATCCCCCTCTCCGGAGCTTCGAACGGACTCGAGATCAGCCCTCCCGAGAGGTTTTAGGGCTTGGCGGCGGCTCCGTATAGTAAAACGTGATGATTTCTTCTCCTTGATTTTTTCTCTCTGAAAGCAAATATATAGAGTTGGAGTTAGCGTCGGAGGGCATCCAGGGGGGCCACGAGGTAGGGGCACGCCCTAGGGGGGCGCCCCCACCCTCGTGAACAGGGTGTGGGCCCCCTGGTCTTCATATTTGGCGAGGATTTTTTATTGTTCTTTCTAAGATGTTCCGTGGAGTTTCAGGTCACTCCGAGAATATTTGTTTTCTGCACATAAAACAACATCATGGCAATTCTGCTGAAAACAACGTCAGTCCGGGTTAGTTCCATTCAAATCATACAAGTTAGAGTCCAAAACAAGGGCAAAAGTGTTTGGAAAAGTAGATACGACGGAGACGTATCACCTATGCATAGGAAGTATGTTAGACTTAGATTTGTTTGTCACGAGTTTTATGATGCTCTCTTTGTGCTTCAATTCTTGTCTTTCCTATGAGCATCGTTGAAATCTTATGCCTAGCTATAAGGCTTTAAAGAAAACCGCTTGTTGGGAGACAACCCAATATTTATCCTTTCTGTTATTTAATAAATAATTTATCTAGACTCTGTTTTGGTTGTGTTTTTGTGTTTAATTATTGTTTGTTCCAAGTAGAACCGTTGGGAAGACTTGGGGAAAGTCTTTTTTAATCTTGCTGTAAAAAACAGAAACTTTAGCCCTTACGAGAATTGCTGCCATTTTTATTTGGAAAGTGATATTTAGTTAATTCTTTTTGCATATGATTATTAGATAAATTCCTCACGTCCAGCAATTTATTTTAGAATTGTTGGGGTTCCATATCTTCCGTTAGCTACAGATTACTACAGACTGTTCTGTTTTTGACAGATTCTGTTTTTCGTGTGTTGTTTGCTTATTTTGATGAATCTATGGCTAGTAAAATAGTTTATCAACCATAGATAAGTTGGAATACAGTAGGTTTAACACCAATATAAATAAAGCATGAGTTCATTACATTACCTTGAAGTGGTGTTTTGTT
Organism: Triticum monococcum; assembly: GCA_034509565.1. Taxonomy (NCBI): domain Eukaryota; kingdom Viridiplantae; phylum Streptophyta; class Magnoliopsida; order Poales; family Poaceae; genus Triticum; species Triticum monococcum. The sequence continues at coordinate 518,751,284 of CM067846.1, forward strand.
TTCTTTCGCTAATAGAGCTCACAGGATTTTCTACTTTAAGTTTTGTGTTGTGAAGTTTTCAAGTTTTGGGTAAAAGATTTGATGGATTATGGAACAAGGAGTGGAAAGAGTCTAAGCTTGGGGATGACCATGGCACCCCAAGATAATCTAAGGACACCTAAAAGCCAAAGCTTGGGGATGCCCCGGAAGGCATCCCCTCTTTCGTCTACTTCCATCGGTAACTTTACTTGGAGCTATATTTTTATTTACCACATGATATGTGTTTTGCTTGGAGTGTCTTGTATTATTTGAGTCTTTATTTGTTAGTTTTCCACAATCATACTTGCTGTACACACCTTTTGTGAGAGACACACATGATTCGGAAATTGTTAGAATACTCTATGTGCTTCACATATATCTTTTGAGTTATATAGTTTTTGCACTAGTGCTTCACTTATATCTTTTAGAGCATGTCGGTGGATTTATTTTATAGAAACTATTGTTCTCTATTGCTTCACTTAGATTATTTTGAGAGGCCTACAAAAAAGCATGGTAATTTGCTTTAATTATGTTAGGCATTCAAGATTAATAAAAAAAATTGTATGAGTGTGTTGAATACTATGAGAAGTTTGATACTTGATAATTGTTTTGAGATATGGAGATGGTAATATTAGAGTCATGCTATTCGAGTAGTTGTGAATTTGAGAAATACTTGTGTTAAAGTTTGTGATTCCCGTAGCATGCACGTATGGTGAACCGTTATGTGATGAAGTCGGAGCATGATTTATTTATCGATTGTCTTCCTTATGAGTGGCGGTCGGGGACGAGCGATGGTCTTTTCCTACCAATCTATCCCCCTATGAGCATGCGTGTATACTTTGTTTTGATAACTTGTATATTTTTGCAATAAGTATATGAGTTCTTTATGACTAAGGTTGAGTCCATGGATCATACGCACTTTTCTTCCTTCCACCATTGCTAGCCTCTCTAATACCGCGCACCTTTCGCCGGTATCATACACCCACCATATACCTTCCTCAAAACAGCCACCATACCTACCTATCATGGCATTTTCATAGCCATTCCAAGATATATTGCCATGCAACTTTCCACCGTTCCATTTACTATGACACGCCCCATCATTGTCATATTGCTTTGCATGATCATGTAGTTGACATTGTATTTGTGGCAAAGCCACCATTCATAATTCTTTCATACATGTCACTCTTGATTCATTGCATATCCTGGTACACCGCCGGAGGCATTCACATAGAGTCATATTTTGTTCTAAGTATCGAGTTGTAATTCTTGAGTTGTAAGTAAATAAAGTGTGATGATCATCATTATTAGAGCATTGTCCCAAGTGAGGAAAGGATGATGGAGACTATGATTCCCCCACAAGTCGGGATGAGACTCCGGACGAAAAAAAAGAGAGGCCAAAGAAGCCCAAAAAAAGAGGCCATAAAAAAAGAGGCCCAAATAAAAAAATGTGAGAGAAAAAGAGAGAAGGGACAATGCTATTATCCTTTTACCATACTTGTGCTTCAAAGTAGCACCATGATGTTCATAATAGAGAGTCTCCTATCTTATCACTTTCATATACTAGTGAGAAATTTTTATTATAGAACTTGGCTTGTATATTCCAATGATGGGCTTCCTCAAAATGCCCTAGGTCTTCGTGAGCAAGCGAGTTGGATGCACACCCACTTAGTTCCTTTTGTTGAGCTTCCATATACTTATAGCTCTAGTGCATCAGTTGCATGGCAATCCCTACTCACTCACATTGATATCTATTGATGAGCATCTCCATAGCCCGTTGATACGCCTAGTTGATGTGAGACTATCTTCCCTCTTTTTTGTCTCCCCCACAACCACCATTCTATTCCACCTAAAGTGCTATGTCCATGGCTCACGCACATGTATTGCGTGAAGATTGAAAAGTTTGAGAACACCAAAACTATGAAACAATTGCTTGGCTTGTCATCGGGGTTGTGCATGATTTAAATACTTTGTGTGGTGAAGATAGAGCATAGCCATACTATATGATTTTGTAGGGATAACTTTCTTTGGGCATGTTATTTTGAAGAGACATAGTTTCTTAGTTAGTATGCTTGAAGTATTATTATTTCTATGTTAATATTGAACTTTTGTCTTGAATCTTTCGGATCTGAATATTCATACCACAATTAAGAAGAATTACATTGAAATTATGCCAAGTAGCATTCCACATCAAAAATTCTGTTTTTATCATTTACCTACTCGAGGACGAGCTAGAATTAAGATTGGGGATGCTTGATACGTCTCCAATGTATCTATAATTTTTGATTGTTCCATGCTATATTATATTCTGTTTTGGACATTATTGGGCTTTATTATACACTTTTATATTATTTTTGGGACTAACCTATTAACCGGAGGCCCGGCCCAGAATTGTTGTTTTTGCCTATTTTAGGGTTTCGCAGAAAAAGAATATCAAACGGAGTCCAAATGGAATGAAACCTTCGGGAACATGATTTTCGGAACGAACATGATCCAGAGGACTTGGACCATACATCAAGCAATCAACGAGGAAGGCACGAGGTAGGGGCATGCCTACCCCCCCAGGCGCGCCCTCCACCCTCGTGGGCCCCCTGTTGCTCCACCGACATACTCCTTCCTCCTATATATATCTATGTACCCCCAAACTACCAGATACGGAGCCAAAACCCTAATTCCACCGCCGTAACTTTCTGAATCCACGAGATCCCATCTTGGGGCCTTTTTCGGAGCTCCGCCGGAGGGGGCATCGATCATGGAGGGCTTCTACATCAACACCATAGCCCCTCCGATGAAGTGTGAGTAGTTTACTTCAGACCTACGGGTCCATAGTTATTAGCTAGATGGCTTCTTCTATCTTTTTGGATCTTAATACAAAGTTCTCCCCCTCTCTTGTGGAGATCTATTCGATGTAATCTTCTTTTGCGGTGTGTTTGTTGAGACTGATGAATTGTTGGTTTATGATCAAGTTTATCTATGAACAATATTTGAATCTTCTCTGAATTCTTTTATGTATGATTGGTTATCTTTGCAAGTCTCTTCGAATTATCAGTTTGGTTTGGCCTACTAGATTGATCTTTCTTGCAATGGGAGGAGTGCTTAGCTTTGGGTTCAATCTTGTGGTGTCCTTTCCCAGTGACAGTAGGGGCAGCAAGGCACGTATTGTATTGTTGCCATCGAGGATAACAAGATGGGGTTTATATCATATTGCATGAGTTTATCCCTCTACATCATGTCATCTTGCTTAAAGCGTTACTCTGTTCTCTTGAACTTAATACTCTAGATGCATGCTGGATAGCGGTCGATGTGTGGAGTAATAGTAGTAGATGCAGGCAGGAGTCAGTCTACTTGTCTCGGACGTGATGCCTATATACATGATCATACCTAGATATTCTCATAACTATGCTCAATTCTGTCAATTGCTCAACAATAATTTGTTCACCCACCATAAATACTTATGCTCTTGAGAGAAGCCACAAGTGAAACCTATGGCCCCCGGGTCTATCTTCCATCATATTAATCTTCCAATACTTAGTTATTTCCTTTGCCATTTATTTTAGTTTGCATATTTTATTTCTCTTTATCATAAAAATACCAAAAATATTAACCTATCGTATCTATCAGATCTCACTCTCGTAAGTGACCGTGTAGGGATTGACAACCCCTTATCGCGTTGGTTGCGAGGATTTATTTGTTTGTGTAGGTGCGAGGGACTCGTGCACGGCCTCCTACTGGATTGATACCTTGGTTCTCAAAAACTGAGGGAAATACTTACGCTACTTTGCTGCATCACCCTTTCCTCTTCAAGGGAAAACCAACGCAGTGCTCAAGAGGTAGCAACGGGGACGGAGGGCTTTATCAACTTAGTAAATATGCACGATTCTAGCTCCAGTGACCGTACGATGTTCATCCAACAGCCTAGTGCCTCTTCAACCTCTGGTCTTCTTGCTCCAGCCGCCCAAACCAGCGTCGGTCGTGCTTCGTGCTCCTGCCTCCCGTGGCCGGCTGCGATGCCGCGGAGGCCTCACCGCCCCCTACTACTCCCACCGCTTGCCATGCCATCCCTCTACTCACCCACACCCCCTATTATTCTGCGTCAATGACAGCCTCACACCGCAGCGAACCATTGAACCCTCATATTCTCTACGAGTGGGCATCCACTGCCGCGTCTTCCCCGGCTCCGCGCCGTCCCCTTCCTAGGCCTCGCCGTCGTCCACCGCCCCGGTGCTCTCGGTGGCATGGTCAATGTGGTCAAGGAACGGCTTCCATTGGACGTGTACTGTACGTGGAGAGGTGTAGCGACCCGACCTCAGATGGTCAATTCTCTGTGCTTCAGTGTCATCCCTGGATCGGTAATGCTGACACACATAGTACTCGAGGATTTATAACAGAGTAGCAATCACAAACTTATTACATAGAAAAGTCTCCAAAGAGAACTTATTACAAAAATATGGCTTAAGGTCATCTAATGCGATAACAGCGGAAGGCTTGGAAGATACGGTGAGTCCATCAACTCCAATGGCATAGCTGAGCTGCACGGCAACGACCTAACGAACCTTACTCTTCGTCTGAAAAGTCTACAACATAATATGTTGCAGCCCGAAAACAGGTCAACACATGGAATATGCTGGCAAGGTAACACAGTAGAGCAGAAACAGAATAATACTATCACTACATGCATATATGGCTGGTGGAAAGCTCTATGGTTACAGTTTTTGCGAAAAGCCAATTTTTTCCTACAACAAAGGAATAGATTTTTATTTAACTATCATGGTGGTTGAAACGTCATTGAGAAGGTACCCCCAACTCAATCCCAATTAAAGTGATTAACAACCCAACAATATTAATTAAACATGGTGAGATACATGTGATAACCCAAGTACTAGATACTCAAGAATTGTCCATAACCGGGGACACGGCTAACCATGGTTAGATTGTACACTCTGCAGAGGTTTGCGCACTTTTCCCCACAAGACTCGATCGCCTCCGTTGGATTTCTCGCACTACAGGGTGTTTGAGAAACGGATGACCGAGACACAGTCTTTCAGAAACGTTAACTCTCTACTCCAGGTAGACCATACCAAACCTACAAAACCCACTACCTGCTGATCTACCTCTTCAAGAGCTTCACGTGACTTACTCAACTATGCTAGAGCCCATAATAGCTTGTGGCTGCACACAGAAGTTTCTAGAATGAATCATCTTAGTTCCCTTTGATCCTGGGTGGTGGTCCATAGGAAGATCACACGGGTACCCCGGGATTTCCAAAAAAACAAACAACACTGGGTTCCCCAGGTGCCTCAATCCACCCAGTTGTTTGATTAAGTTGCCACCTTAAGTTGAACCATTAATTAACAATCTGACATCTGACATGAATTTCACTCAAACCCAAACCACGTCTACGAGCATAGCATAGCAATGCTCGCAATACGTAGAAGTAACTCTCAAGGGTTTGAATATAACAGGGTAATAGGTTCTACCTCAGTAACTACTTCCCAACCCACAAGTTAATGATATCCTAATCATGCAATGTTTGAGGATTGGAACTAATGCATAAAATTGGGTAATAATGGGGTATGATCAAAGTGTTAATTGCCTTGCTAATGATCCGCGAATCCTAGGGACTCGTAGTAACACGCTTCGCACTCCGGAAATTCTATCGCAAGCAAACAATAACATACATAAGTAACAAGCAACGATGCACAAGCAAAACTCAAATTAGAGAGTTTGACCAGAAGTTCAACTTAAGAACTCCGGTACGCAAAAAGAATCAAATCAAGCGGAGCAACGAAACTCAAACGGCGAAAGAAAGAAGCTTCGTTTACTAATCTGAAACTAGGTCAAATTTTACAATAACAAAAACTTGTTTGAGTTGGTTAAACGGAAAGAGGGTTTCGAGACGAAACTCCAGGCGCTTGAATCGCCTGATTCCGATAAACGAGCAAAAATATAAACAGAAACTAAGATCGGATCAGAAATCGCGATCAGAAAATCGCGGAATAAATCCGATAAAAGAAAAATGACGAACAGACTAACGAACGAGCGTTCGTTAGCTATATCTGACGGGCGAGGAACCGTTCGTTAAAACGAATGTTCGGACGAACGTCCGCTAACTAGAAGAATCGGGAAAAAAACCGGCAAATCCGAAAAAATGGATCTAGGGTTTCTAAAAAGAAACCGAACGGTCTTTATAAAAAAACCGGCGGCGGGGCGCGGTGGCTACCTCCGGCGGGAAGGTCCGGCGAGGCGAGGCAGCGGCAGGGCGGCAGTGGCGGTGCTCGGCGGCGGCGGCGGCTAGGCGGCGCGGCTTGGCGGCACGGGCGGCGGTGGTGGTGGTGTGGTGTTGGGGCGGGGTGGCGGCGTATATAAAGGGCGGGGTGGCGGCGTATATAAAGGGCGGGGCGCGGCGGCTCGGAGGAGGGGGCAAGGCGCGGCGGCGGAGAGGAGTCCAGCTTGGACTCCTAGTCCGAGTCGGTGGCGGCGGTGCGGTCTCGCGCGGAGGCGGCGGCGCGGCCTGGCGCGGCTGGGCCTTAGGCCCAGTCGGCGTGGGAACTTTTTTTTTTAAATAATTTCGCCGACCGAAATAAAATTCTAAAAAAATAAATAAAATCTAAAAATGCCAAAATAAATTTTCACCGTCTAAATAAAATATTTAGGACGAGTTGAACATTTTCTTGGCCCTAAAATGCAATTTTGAAAAACGTGCAATTTTTCTAATGCAAATAAAATCCGAATAAAACCAAATAAAATCCAATAAATGATTTTAATATTTTTCCTCTGATATTTCAATTATTTTGGAGAGGTCATATTATCTCCACTCATTTGATTTAATATGAAATATTACTAGGAGAGAAAAAAATATTAAAATCAAAATCCTCATTTCATTATTTGATAAAAGTCAAATATGAAAACTGGAAAATCCCAAACTCTCTTCGTGGGTCCTTGAGTTGCTTAGGATTTCGAGGATTGCGGAACGGAAATGCAATAAATCATGATATGCATGGATGATCTATGTATAACATTCCAAATTGAAAATTTGGGATGTTACAAACCTACCCCCCTTAAGATGAATCTCGCCCTCGAGATTCGGGTTGGCTAGAAAATAGGTATGGGTGGTCCTTGTGGAGATCATCCTCTCGTTCCCAGGTGACTTCATCCTCGGTATGGTGGCTCCACTGAACTTTGCAAAACTTGATAACCTTACTGCGGGTGACTTTGCTGGCAAACTCAAGAATCTTAACTGCCTTCTCCTCGTAAGTCAAATCGCTGTCCAACTGAATCGCCTCCAAGGGTACCGTATCTCTTAATGGTATATCAGCCATCTCAGCATGACACTTCTTCAGCTGTGAAATGTGGAACACATCGTGGACTCCTGACAGTCTCTCAGGTAACTCCAACTTGTAGGCAACTTCTCCCATCCGTTCCAAAATGCGATATGGTCCTACAAATCTCGGGGCTAACTTCCCTTTAACTCCAAAACGTTTCACTCCTCGCAAGGGCGATACTCGCAGATATGCTCTGTCTCCAATTTCGTAGGTTACCTCCTTGCGTTTTGAGTCTGCATAACTCTTCTGCCTGGACTAAGAAATCTTCAGTCGGTCTCGGATCAATTTTACCTTTTCCTCGGATTCTTTAATCAAGTCCGGTCCAAACAACTATCGGTCTCCTACCTCATCCCACATCAACGGTGTTCTGCACCTGCGTCCATACAGGGCTTCAAACGCCGCCATCTTCAAACTGGCTTGGTAGCTATTGTTGTATGAGAACTCTGCATACGGCAAATTGTCATCCCAACTAGATCCAAAATCTAGCGCACAGGCTCTCAACATGTCCTCTAAAATTTGATTGACTCTCTCAGTCTGTCCATCTGTTTGCGGGTGAAATGTTGTACTGAACTCCAATCTCATTCCCAAAGTCTGGTGTAACTGATGCCAAAACTTTGAAGTAAACTGTGTTCCTCGATCTGATACGATGGTCCTCTGAACTCCATGCAGACATACGATCCTGGACATATAGATCTTAGCCAACTTTGCGCTTGTATAGGTGGTTTTCACGGGAATGAAGTGGGCTACTTTAGTCAAACGATCAAATATTACCCATATGGAATCATATCCTGCTTTAGTCCTAGGTAATCCGGTGATAAAGTCCATGCCAAGTTTATCCCACTTCCATTCGGGTAGTGGCATAGGTTGTAACAGTCCTGCTGGCTTTTGATGTTCTGCCTTAACTCTCTGACATACATCACATACGGCTACATACTCGGCAATATCCTTCTTCATACCAGTCCACCAGAAACGTTCCTTCAAATCCAAGTACATCTTGGTGTTTCCAGGGTGTATCGAGTATGGTGAGTCATGGGCCTCTTGTAGTATCAACTTCCTGATCTCCTGTTTATTGAGCACATAAACTCGGTCCTCAAACAATAGGGTATCGTGCTCGTCTTCACGAAAGCCTTTGGCCTTTCCTTTGCCCATCTTCTCCTTTATCTCGGCAATCTCTTTGTCATCCTTCTGAGCTTCCCGAATTTTGTCCAGCAATGTCGACTGGACCTCCATTGTTGCAATAAATCCTCTAGGAACAATCTCCAATCGAAGTTCCATGATGTCCTCTGCTAATTCCTTCGACAGTCCTTTACTTTCAAGGATATTAGCATAACTCTTCCGACTCAATGCGTCTGCTACGACATTGGCCTTTCCTACATGATAGTGTAGCTTCATGTCATAATCCTTTATAAGCTCCAACCATCTCCTCTGTCTAAGGTTCATCTCCTTCTGGGTGAATATGTACTTCAAACTCTTGTGATCCGTGTACACATCACAACGGTTTCCAATAAGGTAATGTCTCCAAGTCTTCAATGCATGCACTACGGCTGCTAGCTCCAAATCATGCGTAGCATAATTCAACTCATGAGGTTTTAGTTGTCGTGAGGCATACGAAACAACTCTTCCGTCCTGCATAAGCACACATCCAAGTCCTAAGCGAGAGGCGTCGCAATACACTTGGAACTCCTTATGTATATCTGGCAGTACTAGCACTGGGGCTGTAGTCAAATGTTTCTTCAACTCTTGGAAACTGGCTTCACATTCTTCTGTCCATTTAAACTTGGTATCCTTCTTCAATAGTTCAGTCATTAGTTTTGCAATCTTGGAAAAATTCTCAATGAATCTCTGATAGTATCCTGCGAGTCCAAGAAAACTGCGGATCTCGCTAACTGAAGTGGGTGCCAACCACTTAGTGACTGACTGAATTTTAATGGGGTCTACTGCTATACCTTCTCCCGATATAACATGTCCAAGGAATCCGACTTCCTTCAGCCAAAACTCGCATTTGCTAAACTTAGCATACAACTGGTGTTCCCTGAGCTTCTCGAGAACTAAACGCAAATACTCTTTGTGCTCCTCCTCATTCTTCGAGTATACCATGATATCATCAATAAACACCACAACAAACTTGTCCAAATACTCCATGAACACCTTATTCATCATGCTCATGAAATAGGCAAGGGCGTTAGTCAGTCCAAACGACACGACCGTGTACTCGTATAATCCATATTGCGTTGTGAACGCCGACTTTGGTATGTCCTTCTCTCGTATCTTCAACTGATGATACCCTGATCGTAAATCGATCTTTGAGAACACTTTAGCTCCTTGCAACTGATCAAACAGATCGTTGATCATCGGCAGTGGGTACTTGTTCTTTATCGTCACTTCATTCAAGGCTCGATAATGAACAACCTTCCTTAGGGATTTATCTTTCTTCTCAACCAAAAGTACTGGGGCTCCCCAAGGTGATGAACTTCTTCGGATGTACCCTTTCTCCAATAACTCCTTGATCTGTTTCTTAATTTCTTCCAGATCATTTGCGGGCAGCCGATAGGGTCTCTTGGATATTGGTCCTGTCCCTGGTAACAGCTCTATCAAAAACTCAATGTCTCTGTCCGGTGGCATGCCTGGTAACTCCTCTGGGAAAACATCCCGGTAATCCTTTACTACCGGCACTTCCTCCTGAACAACTCCCGTAAGGGCATTCACTTGGCTCCTTTTTGGCACATGCCTAGACACATACTTAATCCTTTTTCCTTCCGGGGTGGTGAGATAAATCGACTTACTCGCACAGTCAATGCTTCCTCCATACTTTGACATCCAGTCCATGCCCAATATCACATCCAATCCTTGCGACTCCAAGATAATTAGGTCGGACGGAAACACATGGGTGCCAATGGTTAAGGGTATATGGTCACACCATCGGCTAGCCATATATTCTGCTCCGGGTGAACTCACTAAAAGAGGGGTCCTAAGGGTTTGGGTGGGTAGTTTAAACTTATCCACGAATCCCCTTGATATGTATGAATGCGATGCACCAGTATCGAAAAGAACAAGAGCGGTAAATGACTTAACCAAAAACTTACCTATTACCGCGTCCGGCTACTCTTCAACCTCCTCCATGTTAACGTGGTTCACTTGTCCTTTGTTGAATGGATTTGGCTTCTTCCCATCGCTTCCATTTCCATTCCCATTCCTTCCTTCGAGGCAATCATTGGCATAGTTCCCTGGCTTCCCGCACTTAAAACAGGTAACCTGACTTAAGTCTCTTTTGGCAGGAGTGGACGGGTTGGAGCAGTTCTGATTGTTGTTAGTTATGTTCCCATTCCCATTCTTAGCACCACTGTGGTTATGTGATCCTCCTACAGTGTGGTTGTGACCTCCATGGTTATGAACAAGTCCTCCCGAGTTCGGGGTTAGGCGAGGCTTCTGCTGAGCTCCTGAGTTATACTTCCCTTGTCCATACTTTCTCTTACGGCTCTCAATCTGCTGTTGTTTCCCTTCAATCATAAGAGCCTTATCTACCAACTCCTGGTAGTTGTTGAAGGTTGCTACCATCAACTGCATGCTCATCTCATCATTCAGCCCTTCCATAAACTTCTCCTACTTCGCGGCATCTATTGCCACATCATCACGGGCATAGCGCGATAACTTGCTAAACTCATCCACGTACTGAGCCATAGTACGGTTCCCCTGGCGTAGGTTGCGAAACTCCTGCTTCTTCATCTGCATAGCTCCAGTGGAGACATGGGCTGTGCGGAAAGCTTGCTGAAACTGGTCCCAAGTGACATTTGCTATAGGAAAAGTGGATGTGTAATTCTCCCACCATAAGGCTGCTGGTCCATCCAATTGATGTGCGGCAAAGCGCACCTTCTCAGCATCTGTGCAACCTGCGGTGTTCGACTCCCTTCCAATTCGGCATAGCCAATCATCAGCAACTATAGGCTCGGTGCTACTGGAAAATACTGGCGGCTGCAACCTTAGAAAACGGGCTAGGTTGTCTACTGGCGGTGGGTTGTTGTTGTTGTTGCCCTGGTTCTGAACTAGCAATTGCATCAAGGCATTCTGCTGCTGGATCAACGGGGTGAGCTCCGGTGGGAAAGCAAAACCGGTGTCACGTCTCGGAGGCATCTGATGGGTTTAGATGGAAGAGATTAGAATAGAAAAGGGGTCTAATGAGAAAGCACTACCCATATGCACATGAGACAAACACAATCATTTCACTCAATCAATCAAGCAAGGGCATACAAATGGTCTAGAACTATTGCAAAAGTGCTCACTACTACTATATACATGGGGAAGATACTACTAATAGTTGGTGGTCATCTAGAAATTTTGATCGGTGGAAGACTCCATGATGTCTGCTCCAGCTTCATCTTCAAAGTCATCATCACTAGGGTCGGAGTCGGTGTCGTCGATGATAATGTAGTCCTCGGGGCGTATTTCCTTGGGTTCTTCTTCTTCTTCTATTGGTGCTGGTCCTCCCATGAATACTCCAATCTTCTTGACTAAGTCGTCATTCTTCTCCAGTAGTGTCTTGATTTCCTCCTCATATCCATCGTGGGTAAACTTGAGTTCTTCCTCCAGCTCGATGATCCTAGTCTTCGCCTTCTTCAAGTCCATGATGTCCGCACACATCTAGTTCTCCTGACGTCGAATGTGTTGGTTTAACTCCTAGATGAAAGCTGCAATGGATCTATCCTTCTTAGTGCTGATTACTTCCCATTGCTCGTCTCGGCGCCCACATATTTGGTAAATAGTGTCCTTAAGCTCCCTGTTGTAAACTTCTCTAATGCGTCCCAAGGTGATGTGACCTGCCATACTCTTTCCTAAACTCCAGGTTAGTGCGTCGAAGAAAAATTCTATGGGTTTAGAAGTTGGCAAGAACGTCCTTCCTGGAACTTGTACTTGAATCATCCAGCGCTCCTCTTCAGGTAAAGTGGCGGTGTACGTCCCGGTGAAGCTTGGTATTCCAATGTTCAGGTACCTAGTGACTTCCTTCAAGTGGCGTCCAAAAGGTGTGTCTTCATCCGGTTGTGCAAACTTGTTCTTCATCTCCGTCACCCTAAAGAGTAGAAAGTGGAGAGGAGTCAGAAATGAGAAGAGAAGTGTGACCTAGGGTTTATCTTAGCGGTCGTGTCCTACACTCAGCGTGTGCTCTGATACCATCTTGTAGCGACCCGACCTCAGATGGTCAAGTCTCTGTGCTTCAGTGTCATCCCTGGATCGGTAATGCTGACACACACAGTACTCGAGGATTTATAACAGAGTAGCAATCACACACTTATTACATCGAAAAGTCTCCAAAGAGAACTTATTACAAAAATATGGCTTAAGGCCATCTAATGTGGTAACAGCGGAAGGCTTGGAATATAAGTGTAGGATCGAAAGTATGTCTAGAGGGGGGGGGGGTGATTAGACTACTTGATCAAATAAAAACTTAACCTTTTCCAACTTTGGTTCTTGGCAGATTTTAGCTACTTTAGGACAAGTCAAGCAATCATCACACAATTCAAGCAAGCATGCAAAGAGTATATTGGCAGCGGAAAGTAAACCATGCAACTTGCAAGAATGTAAAGGGAAGGATTTGGAGATTTCAAATGCAATTGGAGACACGGATGTTTTCCCGTGGTTCGGATAGGTGGTGCTATCCTACATCCATGTTGATGGAGACTTCAACCCACGAAGGGTAATGGTTGCGCGAGTCCACGGAGGGCTCCACCCATGAAGGGTCCACGAAGAAGCAACCTTGTCTATCCCACCATGGCCATCGCCCACGAAGGACTTGCCTCACTAGCGGTAGATCTTCACGAAGTAGGCGATCTCCTTGCCCTTACAAACTCCTTGGTTCAACTCCACAATCTTGTCGGAGGCTCCCAAGTGACACCTAGCCAATCTAGGAGACACCACTCTCCAAGAAGTAACAAATGGTGTGTTGATGATGAACTCCTTGCTCTTGTGCTTCAAAAGATAGTCTCCCCAACACTCAACTCTCTCTCATGGGATTTGGATTTGGTGGAAAGGAGATTTGAGTGGAAAGCAACTTGGGGAAGGCTAGAGATCAAGATTCATATGGTAGGAATGGAATATCTTGTCCTCAGCACATGAGTAGGTGGTTCTCTCTCAGAACATATGGGTTGGAAGTGTAGATGTGTTCTGATGGCTCTCTCCACGAACGAAGAGGAGGTGGAGGGGTATAGATAGCCTCCACACAAAATCTAACCGTTACACACAATTTACCAATCTCGGTGGGACCGAATCACAAACTCAGTCAGACCGAAAAAGTAAACCTAGTGACCATTAGAGTTTTTGGTGGGACCGACTCGATCAACTCGGTAGGACCGATTTTGTTAGGGTTAGGGCATAACGTAATCTCGGTGAGACCGATTACACAAACTCGGTGAGACCGATTTTGGTAATAAGCTAACCAGAGAGTTAGTCAGGTAAACTTGGTGGGACCAATTTGCTCTTTCGGTGAGACCGAAATGTTACAAAAAGGAAACAGAGAGTTTACATTGCAATCTCGGTGGGATCGATCCGCTCTTTCGGTGAGACCGAAAAGTTACGAAAGGGAAACAGAGAGTTTGCAATCCCATCTCGGTGAGACCGAGATCCCTATCGGTAGAACCGAATTGCTAGGGTTTGGCAATGGCTATGACAAGTGAAACTCGGTGGCGCCGGGTTGAACGAATCGGTAGGACCGAGTTTGGCTTTGGGTTTAGGTCAAATGTGGATATGGAAAAGTGGTTGAGGGTTTTGGAGCATATCACTAAGCACATGAAGCAAGAGGCTCATTAAGCAACACCTCATCCCTCCTTGATAGTATTGGCTTTTCCTAAAGACTCAATGTGATCTTGGATCACTAAAATATAAAATGAAGAGTCTTGAGCCTTTGAGCTTGAGCCAATCCTTTGTCCTTAGCATTTTGAGGGTTCCACTTTCAACATCCATGCCATGCCAATCATTGAGCTTTCCTGAAATAATCATCTTGGAATAGCATTAGCTCAATGAGCTATATGTTGTTATGAATTACCAAAACCACCTAGGGATAGTTGCACTTTCAATCTCCCCCTTTTTGGTAATTGATGACAACATATAGATCAAAGCTTCGACAAATGATAATAAGCATGAAATATATCGTTGCTTTGAGAAGTATGTGATAAGTAAGAGCTCCCCCTAAATTTGTGCATATTTAAAATTTGCTTTGGACTGCAAATGCACAAAGAGTTAGAGTCATGGGTTACTCTTCCATGTCACATACATCTTGATGGAGCGCTTAAAATGATAAGAATGAAATACATGCACTCATCAAGAAAAGTGAATGATCACATAAGATAGATAAGATAATAGCATTCACCAAGCATTAAGTGTAGCTTATTATCAAACACATGATCATCAATGTCTCATAGATAACGGCATAGTATCTCAAGCACTCAAAAGCAATCAAAGTTTGAAAAACCACCAAATAAAGCAAGAGAGAATAAAACCAACACACTCTCTCTCTTGAAGCCTATGACCTATACATTTTTCTCCCCCTTTGGCAACAAGTTACCAAAAAGTTCCTAGAAAATGCATAGTGCTAGATCGACTCTCAGGCTTGATCTTCTGGTGGTGGAGTCTGGAGCACTCCAAGGACGAAGCCTTCTGTAGACGTGGTTGGAGTTGAAGCTGAAGTGGATGCTGGAGCTGGTTGGGCTGGTGCTGTAGCTGGAGCTGAGGTGGTGGCTCTGGTGTCAGGAACTGGCACTGCAATCGACCTCTGAGCTCGTGGCACTCTGGCAAATGCAGCAGTTGTGGTCTTGCCCTTTCTCTCCTGCATATCATCCTGTAATTGTTCCACTGTAGACTGAATCTCTATTACTTTGACATCCAAGTCATAGAATTTTTGTTCCATGATCCTCTCTAAGCTCTGCTGATTCTGAGTGAGGGTGGCCAGTCCTTGCTCAATCCTCAGTGTTGATGCAATCAAGTAACCAAGCTGCTCTTGTTTGGTCTTCAAGAAATACTCAGATGCCTCCGCTTGAGTTGGCATCTTGGCAGCTTTCTCCTTCCTTGCCTTCTCCTTCTTTGCTTGTGCTTGTGTAGATGATGGTTCATTCTCATTCATGACAACTTGATTATCTTCAAAATCTGGATGGATGGGCAGGTGTTCCTTGTCCAATAAGTATATGCTTGTGCCCATCTTTGAATTGATCAACTCCTGAATCTGAGGGGCATAACCACAATTCCTCTTCTGATCTGCTGCAGTCCTCTTGATAGTCTCTACTATGAGCCTCATGACCTTGAATTTCTGAGGTACATCAAATACATGAAGCAAATTGATTGCATGGCCTCTGATCATCTTGTGATCACCTGACTTGGGCAAGAGAGTGTGCCTCAAAATCCAATTAATAGTTGGCAGCCCTGACAGAAGATAATGCACAGACCCAAACTTGAAAGTATCAAGTGCCTCGTTTGGAATTTCCTTGTACATATTGGACATAGATTTGTGGTCCATCTTCTTCTTGGCATAGATATCCAAGTCATCTTCATGCTCCTCTAGGGCATTGATGAGCTGTGCCCACTCAGCAACAGTAGATTGGTACCTCGTACCTTCAGACATCCATGTGATCCTTCCATCTGGGTAGAAGTGTGCTGTGGTGTAGAATTGCATAATGAGTTCCTCGTTCCACTTTGTGAGCTTCTGCCCAACAAAGTCTGCAACTCCACAAGCACCAAAACTGTCAATCACACCAGGATAGTGTTCCTCATTGTCCTTGATGTACTCCCAATCAACCCATCTCATGTCACAAACTATGGGCTTCTTATCAAGCAGAACTGTCTCATAGAAATCTTGCTGTTCCTTGGTGTGAAACCTGTAATCAACAGCAGTTCTTCTCCTTGAAGCATACGGGTCTGCTTCTCTCCACTTCCTCAGCCCTGAGTCTCTTCTGAGCTTCATGTCCTCAGCCACAGGATGAGCATCATTGTGGTCTGGGATCTTAGGCTTGAGCTTTCTCAGAACATGCTCTTCATCATCTTCTTCAGCAGCTTCAGGCACTGGGGCCTTGTTCTTTTCAGTTGCAGGTATGCTCCTTGTATTCCTCTTGGGTGCTGACTTGGGCTTGGAGGCAGCTTTGGGTGCTTCTTTGGGCTTAGACGTGGCAGCCCCTGATCTTATAGCATCACCCATAAGCTTAGGTGCCTTAGGTGCTGGTGCAGCAACCTCTTCTTCTTCCTCTTCTTCCATGATGGAAGCCTTTCCAAGCACTCTGGCTACGGTCTTCTTGACCCTTTCCTTCCTTTTCTTTCCTTCAGCAGCAACTGGCTCTATGGGTGCAGGCTTTTCAGGAGTCTGAGTTGAGGCTCTGGCCTTTGGCATAGGCTGCCTACCTGCTGGCCTTTTGATTTTCAATCCTGGCTTTGTGCCTTGAGCTGAGCCATACTCCTTCTTGAGCACTACTTTCTTGGAAGTAGCTTCCTCTTCTGCCACATAGTCCTCATCCTCTAAGTCTGAGGTTCTCTTCTTCCTTTGTCTGGTGGCAGCTTTTGGCAGATTGCTAGGGGTGCTCCTGCTGCCTTCATCTGAAGAACTGGAGGGACTAGTGCCCTCACTCATGTGCACCTGCTCTTCTGACCTGTTCTGGCTGTCACTCTGATCAGACATGATGTAAAAACTGTCTGTTGGCCCTGTGAATAGTTTATAGATGAGGTAGAATAGATGAGCATCACAAAATGCAGAGATTTTGCAAAAGAATGACTCAAAATCTTAGTTTTAGTTTCCCACAGAAATCATCTCGGATCTACCGATTTTTAAACCCAGTGATACCAAAGCAGTTTTGGAACCTAAACTAGTGAACTCGGTCAGACCGAGTCACAGTTCGGTGGCACCGAGACTGCTAGGGTTTCACAAAGTTCCAAAATCGGTCACACCGATTAGTAATTCTCGGTCATACCGAGTCTTACTTGTGCAATGGCATGAGCCAAGTCGGTGGGACCAAGTTTTTCAACTCAATGGGTCCGAGATGGTTTCGGCGGAAACCTAACCCTAAAATTTTCGAATCAAAACTAGTCTACGAACGCATTGACTGGATAGGAGTGTTTCAATCATGGCAAGAATCATTAAGAACACAGTGTGCTAGGAATTAGATGGGGAATAGCACTGTGATCGAGTCCATACCCTAGTTCGGCGGAGACTCGCTACGGCGGCAACGGCGGGGTAGAATTCCATTGACGGTGATGGAGACCAGCGACTGGAGGCGGCTGGCGGCGAGGAGACGATCTGGAGACCACGTTGGCAGAGCGAGCTATCGCGCGGGCGAAGGGGTTTGGAGAAATTTCCAAATTTTTGCCCGTGACTATATATAGCCCGACCCTGTCGGTGTGACCGAGTGGAACAACTCGGTGGCACCGAGATGCAAAACTGTATACAGTTGTTGCAACTCGGTGTGATCGAATGGTTCAAATCGGTTGCACCGAGATCGAAAATTCAAATCAACTTAATGATATCAGTAGGACCGAAAGTAGGATATCGGTCAGATCGAGAATCATAAAGAGGTTTTGGAGGTTTAAGTCTATGACGAATCGGGGACTCCGAGTGCTCCTCACACAGAGTGGTTCGAATCTGACTTGATCAAATTTTGTGATGTAGCATAAATAGAGTTTGAGACGAGAAAATCATAGATAGCTAGAGGAGGTTCTTAGGCATTCTTGTCCATCCACTTGGCAAAAGGAAATAAAACCAAACAATCAAAACAACAAGTGGATGTCCTCGAATGAGTAAAATATGCAACCAACATGCTCACACAATAAAATGGCAATTGAAATATGTGACAAAGCATGCACAGCGAATTCTAGCATCTATCAAGCAATTGGCGATGACTAGGTCATCTATATATGAGTATATTGACTTAGGAGTCAAATGAGAACACTTGATCATAGGTCATACTCATCGCTTAAGCTCAAGTGGGGTTACCACTTTTACATAAAGCATTGTTGTGTTCACATCTTCAGAGTTGCTTTAGCTCAAGTCTTAGAGTAAAGCTCCCCCTAGATGTGATATCCCCCCTAAGAGGGATGAACTAACCTTGGGTTTTGTCGATGATGACTTCATGTAGATGTTGAAGATGTGGATGCTCAATGTTAATGTAGATCACTTGGAGCTATCCATTTTAGTGAATTGCACTTTCAATACCTACATGGGTTAGTCCCACAAGGGACAAACAAGGATATCCATAGACATAGAGTGATGCACACCCAAGATGATTTCCATGAAAACTTTTAGGTTACCTTGTCCCTTGTCTTACCAACAAGAGGGTTTGTGACTCCTTGAACTAGTGCAAGATGTGGAAGTTGATTGCACTTGTTCTTGCCAAAATGATAAGAGTGAAGTATGTTGGCGGAGTCACCCTCAAGAACTCTCTAGTTCTTCTTCTTTTGGATCCACACCATCTTGATGGGAATCCTTGGAGTTGTAGTCATACTTGATGAAGTGGAACTTGGAGTGGTCTTGGGAATCCACTTGACTAAGGTCTTAGGAGCTTCTTCAAATGCATCAATTTCCTCTTGAAGCTTGTCCTTGCCTTTTTGCTTGTAGTCTTGTGGTGGAAGATCATCTTGAGCTTGTGTCCCCTTGAAGGAAGTATCATACTTCTCTTGTTGAGGAACAAACTTTGTCTTGGGGTATAGATCTTCTTCCCAGTCAACTCCATTGGCATTGAACTTTCGTTCAAAACCAACACCTTGATTCTTCCGGTGCATTCCTTGCTTGCGCACAATTTCCTCGAATTGCTTACTCCCGGCAAGGCTTTTGTATACTCCTTTCTCTATAATTCCCTTCAATAAGCTATTTTCTTTCTCAAGTGTAACTTGGCTAAGAGAATCGTTAGTGGAATCAAGAGAACTACTAGAAGCAACAATATTGGATTTATCATGATCATTGTTACTACTAGAGGAAGAATCTTTCTTGTTCTTGTTACTAGACTTGACTTGAGGCATGTAAGTGGATAAGAGTAAACGCTTGGCAATGTAAGAAGAACTTTTCTTGCGGAGATCATCATTGATTGCCATTAAAAACTCATGCTCTTGCTCAAGATTGAGCTTTTCAAAGCGTAACTTCTCATGAGCTCTTAAAAGTTCTCGATGATCTTCGAAGATAGTTTCATGAGCTAACTTAAGAGTGTTTAGTTCTTTAGTTAGAGCCTCAATCTTCTCCTTATCATTGTCATTCGTTTTATCTTGATTAGCATGATTCATTGATGTTTCATCATAGTATTCATCACTAGAGTTGTCAACAAGTAAATCATCATCACCTAACAAGTCATCTTCATCACTATTAAAATCAACATACTCGGGGTGTGTTACCTTAGGACCTTTGGTCATGAAGCATCTTCCAATTCCTTCATTTGGTGAGTCAAATATATCGTAGGAGTTGGTTGTCACAAGTGCTAGACCGGCAACACCTTCATCTATAGTATATTCGGAGTCGGGGTGATAACTTGTCTCGGAGTGGTCGTCGGAGTCGGTGTCGGATACCCATTCGCCAACATGAGCTTGATGTCTTCGTTTTATGTAGCTCCTTGATGATTTTTCCTTCCTTTCCGAATCCTTGCTTCTCTGTGAGTATCTTCATTCCTAACGATCATCTCTACTCCTTCTCTCTCTTGGTGGTGATTCTTCTCTTTTGCTTCTTCTTTTTGGAGTCTTCTCTTCTCTTGTAGGGAGCCGTACACTCATTGGAATAGTGTCCGGGTCTTCCACAATTGTAGCAGTTTCGCTCTCGACTAGAAGATCTTTTGTCATTGTAGGACCTTGACTTGGAGCTTCTATCTTTGCTTCTACTCTTGTAGAACTTGTTGAAGTTCTTCACCATTAAGCTCAATTCTTCATTGAAGTTTTGTTTCTCACTTGATGATGTAGGGGCTTCACATGAGGCTTTGTAGGCACCACTTGATTTGTTGTGAAGTTCCTCTTTATCCTTAAGTGACATCTCATGAGCAACAATTCTTCCAATTACCTCCGTTGGCTTGAGATCTTTGTAATTTGGCATCATTTGATCAATGTGCACACGGTATCATATTTTCCATCCAAGGCTCCTAGAATCTTCTTGATGATGAATCTGTCGGTCATCTCTTCACTCCCTAAGCCGGCAATCTCATTTGTGATAAGAGCAAGCCTAGAGTACATTTCAGCGACACCTTCACCATCCTTCATTTTGAACTTGTCAAGTTGACTTTGAAGCACATCCAATTTGGATTCCTTGACGTAGTCAGTACCTTCGTGCATATCAATCAAAGTGTCCCAAATTTCCTTTGCATTCTCAAGACGGCTGATTTTGTTAAATTCTTCGGGGCACAATCCGTTGAAGAGAATATCACAAGCTTGAGCATTGTATTGCAACATCTTCAACTCATCCGCGGTAGCTTCACGGTTTGGTTCTCTCCCATCAAAGAAGTCACCTTGCAAACCAACACACACAATAGCCCAATCGGCGGGGTTATGTCCAAGAATATGCATTTTCATTTTATGCTTCCAACTAGCAAAATTTGTACCATCAAAGTAAGGACCTCTACGGTGATAATTTCCCTCGCTAGACGCCATACTCTCCTAGGTTGTGAAACCAAGGCTATGACCACCAAAAGCTATGGAAATCAAAGCAAATGGAGACCAAAGCTCTGATACCACTTGTAGGATCGAAAGTATGTCTAGAGGGGGGGTGATTAGACTACTTGACCAAATAAAAACTTAACCTTCTCCAACTTTGGTTCTTGGCAGATTTTAGCTACTTTAGGACAAGTCAAGCGATCATCACACAATTCAAGCAAGCATGCAAAGAGTATATTGGCAGCAGAAAGTAAAGCATGCAACTTGCAAGAATGTAAAGGGAAGGATTTGAGAATTCAAACGCAATTGGAGGCACGGATGTTTTCCCGTGGTTCGGATAGGTGGTGCTATCCTACATCCACGTTGATGGAGACTTCAACCCACATAGGGTAACGGTTGCGCGAGTCCACAGAGGGCTCCACCCACGAAGGGTCCACGAAGAAGCAACCTTGTCTATCCCACCATGGCCATGCCCACGAAGGACTTGCCTCACTAGCGGTAGATCTTCACGAAGTAGGCGATCTCCTTGCCCTTACAAACTCCTTAGTTCAACTCCACAATCTTGTCGGAGGCTCCCAAGTGACACCTAGCCAATCTAGGAGACACCACTGTCCAAGAAGTAACAAATGGTGTGTTCATGATGAACTCCTTGCTCTTGTGCTTCAAAAGATAGTCTCCCCAACACTCAACTCTCTCTCACATGATTTGGATTTGGTGGAAAGGAGATTTGAGTGGAAAGCAACTTGGGGAAGGCTAGAGATCAAGATTCATATGGTAGGAATGGAATATCTTGGCCTCAACACATGAGTAGGTGGTTCTCTCTCAGAACATATGGGTTGGAAGTGTAGATGTGTTCTGATGGCTCTCTACACGAATGAAGAGGAGGTGGAGGGGTATATATAGCCTCCACACAAAATCTAACCGTTACACACAATTTACCAATCTCGGTGGGACCGAATCACAAACTCGGTCAGACCGAAAAAGTAAACCTAGTGACCGTTAGAGTTTTCGGTGGGACCGACTGGATCAACTCGGTAGGACCGATTTTGTTAGGGTTAGGGCATAACATAATCTCGGTGAGACCGATTTTGGTAATAAGCTAACGAGAGAGTTAGTCAGGTAAACTCGGTGGGACCGATTTGCTCTTTCGGTGAGACCGAAATGTTACAAAAAGGAAACAGAGAGTTTACATTGCAATCTCGGTGGGACCGATCCGCTCTTTCGGTGAGACCGAAAAGTTAGGAAAGGGAAACAGAGAGTTTGCAATCCCATCTCGGTGAGACCGAGATCCCTGTCGATAGAACCGAATTGCTAGGGTTTGGCAATGGCTATGACAAGTGAAACTCGGTGGCACCGGGTTGAACGAATCGGTAGGACCGAGTTTGGCTTTGGGTTTAGGTCAAATGTGGATATGGAAAAGTGGTTGAGGGTTTTGGAGCATATCACTAAGCACGTGAAGCAAGAGGCTCATTAAGCAACGCCTCATCCCTCCTTGATAGTATTGGCTTTTCCTAAAGACTCAATGTGATCTTGGATCACTAAAATATAAAATGAAGAGTCTTGAGCCTTTGAGCTTGAGCCAATCCTTTGTCCTTAGCATTTTGAGGGTTCCACTTCAACATCCATGCCATGCCAATCATTGAGCTTTCCTGAAATAATCATCTTGGAATAGCATTAGCTCAATGAGCTATATGTTGTTATGAATTACCAAAACCACCTAGGGATAGTTGCACTTTCAATAAGGTGAGTCCATCAACTCCAACGACATAGCTGAGCTGCACGGCAACGACCTAATGAACCTTACTCCTCGTCTGAAAAGTCTGCAACATAATACGTTGCAGCCCGAAAATGGGTCAGCACATGGAATATGCTGGCAAGGTAACACAGTAGAGCAGAAACAGAATAATACTATCACTACATGCATATATGGCTGGTGGAAAGCTCTATGGTTACAGTTTTTGCGAAAAGCCAATTTTTCCCTACAACAAAGGAATAGATTTTTATTTAACTATCATGGTGGTTGAAACGTCATTGAGAAAGTACCCCCAACTCAATCCCAATTAAAGTGATTAACAACCCAACAATATTAATTAAACATGGTGAGATACATGTGATAACCCAAGTACTAGATACTCAAGAATTGTCCATAACCGGGGACACGGCTAACCATGATTAGATTGTACACTCTGCAGAGGTTTGCGCACTTTTCCCCAAGTACTAGATACATGTGATAACCCAAGTACTAGATACTCAAGTAGAGGCATACTAGTGACACTCTGTTTGTCTATGTATTCACACATGTACTAAGTTTCCGGTTAATACAATTCTAGCATGAATAATAAACATTGATCATGATATAAGGAAATATAAATAACAACTTTATTATTGCCTCTAGGGCATATTTCCTTCAGTATGAGGGCCCGAATGACCCCACTCAGGCGCACCCGGAGGAGCTCGCCGAGAAGAACGTGGGCGCCAAGATCAGAGCCATTAGTTGCACCCAAGACAACCCACATGGGGGCAGGTGGGTGCCCCCGTATGCCAAGGACACGCCGCCAATCGAGGTAATCCTTTTCCCAACCAGTCGGACCGTCCTTTGGTTATTTTTTGTGTATCCGACTTCCTTTTTGTGGCGTCTTTGTTCTCTTCAGAGTTTCTAGCAGTTGATCTCCGAAGTATCGGTGGTCGACCGGTCACCGGAGGACGTGACGAATGACACAGAGCTTCAGTACTCGGAGGAGGAGGATGAGGACGACGAGGAGAGCGACGAGGGAGGAGGGGGAGGAGGCCGAGTCCTCGCCCTCATCAGAGGGCCCCAGGGAGCCATTGATACGTCTCCAATGTATCTTTAATTTTTGATTGTTCCATGCTATTATTATTGGTTTTCGATGTTTTATATGCATTAATATGCTATTTTATATTATTTTTGGGACTAACCTATTAACCTAGAGCCCAGTGCCAGTTTCTGTTTTTTTCCTTGTTTTCGAGCTTCGCAAAAAAGGAATACCAAACAGAGTACAAATGGAATAAAACCTTCGCGGTGATTTTTCTTGCACCAGAAGACACCTGTTGGACTTGGACTCCAAGTCAGAAGACCATGGAGTAGACAACAAGCCATAGGGGCGCACCCTAGGGGGGCACCCCCGTGCCTTGTGGCCTACTCCAACACCCCCTCACCTAATTCTTCCTCCTATATATTCACATATATTCCCAAACCTCCAGAGGCATCCACAAAAACACTTATCCACCACCGCAACCTTTTGTACCCATGAGATCCCATCTAGGGACCTTTTCTGGCACCCTGCCGGAGGGGGATTCGACCATGGAGGGCTTCTACATCAACTCTATTGCCCTTCCAATGAAACGTGAGTAGTTTACTGATACGTCCATTTTGCACCATGTTTTCTTACTATTATTTATGATGTTTTTATGCATAATAATGCTTTTTGGAGTATTTCTAATGCATTTTCTCTCATAATATGCAAGGTACACACAAAAGGGAGAATTCCGGCAACTGGAAATCTGGACCTGGAAAAGCTATGTCAGGCTACCTATTCTGCACAACTCCAAACAAGCTGAAACATTATGGAGATTTCTTATGGAATATATGAGGAATATTGGAGCCAATAAGTACCAGAGGGGGCCCATGAGGTGGGCAGAACCCACCTAGGCGTGCCCTGGTGGGTTTTGCTCACCCAGGCCCACCTCCATTGCCCATCTTCTAGTATATAAGTCATTTTGACCTAGAAAAAATAAGGAGAAGACTTTCGGGATGGAGCACCACCGTCTCGAGGCGGAACTTGGGCAGAGCACTTCTGCCCTGCGGCGGAGCGATTCCGCCGGGGGAACTTCCCTCCCGGAGGGGGAAATCATCGTCATCATCATCACCAACAACTCTCCCATCTTGGGGAGGGCAATCTCCATCAACATCTTGAATAGCACCATATCATCTCAAACCCTAGTTCATCTCTTGTGTTCAATCCTGTTACCGGAACTATAGATTGCTGCTTGTGGGTGACTAGTAGTGTTGATTACATTTTGTAGTTGTTTACTATATGGTTTATTTGGTGGAAGATTATATGTTCAGATCCAATATGCTATTTAATACCCCTCCAATCTTGAGCATGAATATCATTTGTGAGTAGTTACTTTTATTCTTGAGGGCACGGGAGAAATCATGTTGCAAGTAATCATGTGAACTTGACATGTGTTCGATATTTTGATAGTATGTATGTCGTGATTCCCTTAGTGGTGTCATGTGAACGTCGACTACATGACACTTCACCATATATGGGTCTAAGGGAATGCATTTTGTAGTAGTTATTAGATGATGGGTTGTGAGAGTGACAAAAGCTTAAACCCTAGTTTATGCACTATTCCGTAAGGGACCGATTGGACCCAAAAGTTTAATGCTATGGTTAGGATTTATCCTTAATACTTTTCTCGTAGTTTCAGATGCTTGCGAGGTGGTTAATCATAAGTAGGAGGTTTGTTCAAGTAAGAACAACACCTAAGCACCGGTCCACCCACATATCAAATTATCAAACTAGTGAACACGAATCGAATCAACATGATGAAAGTGACTAGATGAAATTCCCGTGTACCCTCAAGAACGCTTTGCTTACTATAAGAGACCGTTTTGGCCTGTCCTTTGCCTCAAAAGGATTGGGCTACCTTGCTGCACTTTTTGTTACTATTATCATTACTTGCTCGTTACAAAATATCTTGCTATTAAACTACTCTGTTACTTATAATTTTAGCACTTGCAGACATTACCTTGCTGAAAACCACTTGTCATTTCCTTTCGTTCCTCGTTGGGTTCGACACTCTTACTTATTGAAAAGAGCTACAATTGATCCCCTATACTTGTGGGTCATCATTTACCTCAGACCTACAGGTCCATAGCTAGTAGCTAGATGGCTTACTCTCTCTTTTGATTCTCTATACCATGTTCTCCTCGATGTTCTTGGAGATCTAGCTAAAGACGAAACTATACTTTATAATGTTGATCCAGTTGTTCCTACTGATTACATTGAGAAACCACCTTTCCCTGTTAGGATAAAGGAACATGCTAAAGTTTCAACTATGGTTAACAAAAGTTATATTAGAACGCCCAAACATGATGAACAAATCAAAGTAGAACCTAGTGTTGCTATGGTTAAGGATCTCTTGGAAGAAAATGTAGATGGGCATGTTATTTACTACTGTAATGAAGCTACTAGAATTGTCAAACCTAATGGAACAGATAATCATAGACCCGTTGTTGGCATGCCCGTTGTCTCTGTTAAAATAGGAGATCACTGTTATCATGGTTTATGTGATATAGGTGCTAGCGTGAGTGCTATTCCCTATACCTTATATCAAGAAATTATGAATGACATAGCACCCGTAGAGATAGAAGACATTGATGTTACTATTAAACTTGCTAATAGAGATACCATATCACCAATTGGGATTGTTAGAGATGTTGAAGTCTTGTGTGGGAAAATAAAATACCCTACTAATTTTCTTGTTCTTGGTTCCCCACAAGATGACTTTTGTCCCATTATCTTTGGTAGACCTTTCTTGAACACTGTTAATGCTAAAATAGATCATGAGAAACAAATTGTCGGTGTTAGCTTTGGTGATGAAACTCATGAGTTTAATTTTTCCAAGTTTAGTAGAAAGCTTCATGAAAAAGAATTGCCTAGTAAGGACGAAATAATTGGTCTTGCTTCTATTGCTGTGCCTCCTACTAATCCTCTAGAACAATATCTGCTAGACCATGAAAATGATTTACATATGCATGAAAGAAATGAAATAGATAAGATTTTCTTTGAACAACGTCCTCTGCTTAAACACAATTTGCCTATTGAAACTCTAGGAGGTCCTCCTCCACCTAAAGGTGATCCCATGTTTGAATTAAAACAATTACCGGACACTTTGAAATATGCTTATCTTGATGAGAAGAAGATATATCCTGTGATTAGATGGTAGTTGTGCTTCTTAATGCAGTAACTGATTTAGATGGTAGTTGTGCTTCCTAATGCTGTATGTAAGTGAGCGTGGCCACAAATTGTCATCATAGAACTTGCCTTTGAACTTCTTGCTGAAGTTCTGAGCCAAATGTCTCATGCACTCCCTGTGCTCTACTCCAGCAAAAACATCATCAACAGTTGTCTCCAATCCTTTGCAAGCATCAGTATGTATGACTAAACCATTTGGATGTCCTACGATTTTCTTCAGTTGTTGGAAAAACCAAGTCCAGCTCTCAGTTGAATCTAAAGGAAATATGCCCTAGAGGCAATAATAAAGTTGTTATTTATATTTCCTTATATCATGATAAATGTTTATTATTCATTCTAGAATTGTATTAACCGGAAACTTAGTACATGTGTCAATACATAGACAAACAGAGTGTCACTAGTTTGCCTCTACTTGACTAGCTCGTTGAATCAATGATGGTTATGTTTCCTAACCACAGACATGAGTTGTCATTTGATTAACGGGATCACATCATTAGAGAATGATGTGATTGACTTGACCCATTCCGTTAGCTTAGCACGATAATCGTTTAGTTTGTTGCTATTGCTTTCTTCATGACTTATACATGTTCCTATGACTATGAGATTATGCAACTCCCGAGTACCGGAGGAACATTTTGTGTGCTACCAAATGTCATAACGTAACTGGGTGATTATAAAGGTGCTCTACAGGTGTCTCCGATGGTACTTGTTGAGTTAGCATAGATCGAGATTAGGATTTGTCACTTTGATTGTCAGAGAGGTATCTTTGGGCCCTCTCGATAATACACATCACTATAAGCCTTGCAAGCATTGTGACTAATGATTTAGTTGCGGAATGATGTATTACGGAACGAGTAAAGTGACTTGCCGGTAACGAGATTGAACTAGGTATGAGGATACCGACGATCGAATCTCGGGCAAGTAACATACCAATGACAAAGGGAACAACATATGTTGTTATGCGGTTTGACCGATAAAGATCTTCGTAGAATATGTAGGAACCAATATGAGCATCCAGGTTCCGCTATTGGTTATTGACCGGAGATGAGTCTCGGTCATGTCTACATAGTTCTCAAACCCGTAGGGTCCGCACGCTTAAAGTTCGGTGACGATCGGTATTATGATTTTATGTGTTTTGATGTACCGAAGGTAGTTCGAAGTCCCGGATGTGATCACGGACATGATGAGGAGTCTCGAAATGGTCGATATGTAAGGATTGATATATTGGACGACTATATTCGGACACCGGAAGTGTTCTGGATGGTTTCGGAGAAAACCGGAGTGCCGGAGGGGTTACCGGAACCCCCCGGGGAAGTATTGGGCCTTAGTGGGCCTGAAGGGAGAGAGAGAGGGCTGCAGCCTAGGAGGTGGCGTTCCCCCTCCCATGAGGAGTCCGAATTGGACTAGGGGAGAGGGGCGCGGCCCCTCTTTCCCTCTCCATGTCCCTCTCTTTCCTTCCCCCTCCCCCCTTCCTAGTAGGACTAGGAAAGGATGAATCCTACTCCTACTAGGAGGAGGATTCCTCCTCTCCTTGGGGTGCACCAAGGCCGGCTGGCCTCCCCCTTGCTCCTTTATATACGGGGGCAGGGGCACCCAAAGACACACAAGTTGATTGTTCTTAGCCGTGTGCGGTGCCCCCCTCCACCATAATCCACCTCGATCATATCATAGCAGTGCTAAGGGAAGCCCTGCGTCGGTAGCAATATCATCACCGTCATCACACCGTCGTGCTGAGGGAACTCTCCCGTGAAGCTTTGCTAGATCGGAGTTCGTGGGACGTCATCGAGCTGAATGTGTGCTGAACTCGGAGGTGCCGCGCGTTCGGTACTTGGATCGGTCGGATCGTGAAGACGTACGACTACATCAACCGCGTTCTCATAACGCTTCCTCTTATGGTCTACGAGGGTACATGGACGATACTCTCCCCTCTCGTTGCTATGCATCACCATGATCTTGCGTGTGCGTAGGATTTTTTTTAAATTACTACATTCCCCAATAGTAGCATCAGAGCCAGGTTTATGCGTAGATGTTATACACACGAATAGAACACAAAGGAGTTGTGGGCGTGGGTATATACATATTGCTTGTCGTCACTAGTTGATTCTTGATTCAGCGGCATTGTTGGATGAAGCGGCCCAGACCGACATTACGCGTATGCTTACGCGAGACTGGTTCTACCGACGTGCTTCACACACAGGTGGCTAGTGGGTGTCTGTTTCTCCAGCTTTAGTTGAATCAGATTCAATGAACATGGTTCTTTCTAAAGATCAAAAAGCCATCACTATACCACGTTGTGGTTTTTGATGCATAGGTAAGAATGGTTCTTGCTCAGCCCGTAGCAGCCACGTAAAAGTTGCAACAACAAAGTAGAGGACGTCTGACTTGTTTTTGCAGGGCATGTTGTGATGTGATATGGTCAAGACATGATGCTAAATTTTATTGTATGAGATGATCATGTTTTGTAACACAGTTATCGGCAACTGGCAGGAGCCATATGGTTGTCGCTTTATTGTATGAAATACAATCGCCATGTAATTGCTTTACTTTATCACTAAGTGGTAGCGATAGTCGTGGAGGCAATAGTTGGCGTGACGACAATGATGCTTCAATGAAGATCAAGGTGTCAAGCCAGTGACGATGGTGATCATGACGGTGCTTTGGAGATGGAGATCACGGGCACAAGATGATGATGGCCATATCATATCACTTATATTGATTGCATGTGATGTTTATCTTTTATGCATCTTATTTTTCTTAGATCGACGGTAGCATTATAAGATGATCTCTCACTAAATTTCAAGGTATAAGTGTTCTCCCTGAGTATGCACCGTTGTGAAAGTTCATCGTGCCGAGACACCACGTGATGATCAGGTGTGATAAGCTCTACGTTCACATACAACGGGTGCAAGCCAGTTTTGCACATGCAGAATACTCGGGTTAAACTTGACGAGCCTAGCATATGCAGATATGGCCTCGGAACACTGAGACCGAAAGGTCGAGCGTCAATCGTATAGTAGATATGATCAACATAGTGATGTTCACCATTGCAAACTACTCCATCTCACGTGATGATCGGACATGATTTAGTTGATATGGATCACGTGATCACTTAGATGATTAGAGGGATGTATGTCTAAGTGCGAGTTCTTTAGTAATATGATTAATTGAACTTTAATTTATCATGAACTTAGTACCTGATAGTATTTTGCATGTCTATGCTGTTGTAGATAGATGGCCCGTGTTGTTGTTCTGTTGAATTTTAATGCGTTCCTTGAGAAAGCAAAGTTGAAAGATGATGGTAGCAATTACACGGACTGGGTCCGTAACTTGAGGATTATCCTCATTGCTGCACAGAAGAATTACGTAAACTATGAACGTCTGGCAGAGCAAAGCTGATGACTACTCGATAGTTTAGTGTGCCATGCTTTATGGCTTAGAACCGGGACTTCAATGACGTTTTGAACGTCATGGA
The DNA here is from genome assembly GCA_034509565.1 of Triticum monococcum. Classification (NCBI taxonomy): domain Eukaryota; kingdom Viridiplantae; phylum Streptophyta; class Magnoliopsida; order Poales; family Poaceae; genus Triticum; species Triticum monococcum. The sequence goes on from CM067846.1 coordinate 518,781,679, forward strand.
GCATATGAGATGTTCCAGGAGTTGAAGTTAATATTTCAAGCAAATGCCCGGATTGAGAGATATTAAGTCTCCAATAAGTTCTACAGCTGCAAGATGGAGGAGAATAGTTATGTAAGTGAACATATACTCAGAATGTATGGGTACCATAACCACTTGACTCAACTGGGAGTTAATCTCCCCGTTGATAGTGTCATTTACAGAGTTCTTCAATCACTGCCACCAAGCTACAAGAGCTTCGTGATGAACTATAATATGCAAGGGATGGATAAGACGATTCCCGAGCTCTTCGCAATGCTAAAGGCTACGGAGGTAGAAATCTAGAAGGAGCATCCAGTGTTGATGGTCAACGCCAGATGTTATGAACGTCAGATACAACTCTTAGTGTATACTACTCCTAGTGTTGACTAGGAAATGATGAATCCTACTCCTACTAGGAGGAGGATTCCTCCTCTCCTTGGGGCGCACCAAGGCCGGCCGGCCTCCCCCTTGCTCCTTTATATACGGGGGCGGGGGGCACCCAAAGACACACAAGTTGATTGTTCCAAGCCGTGTGTGGTGCCCCCCCTCCACCATAATCCACCTTGATCATATCATAGCAGTGCTTAGGCGAAGCCCTGCATCGGTAGCAACATCATCACTGTCATCATGCTGTCGTGCTAACGGAACTCTCCCGTGAAGCTTTGCTGGATCGGAGTTCGTGGGACGTCATCGAGCTGAACGTGTGCTGAACTCGGAGGTGCCGTGCGTTTGGTACTTGGATCGGTCAGATCGTGAAGACATACGACTACATCAACCGCGTTCTCATAATGTTTCCGCTTACGGTCTACGAGGGTACGTGGACGATACTCTCCCCTCTCGTTGCTATCCATCACCATGATCTTGCGTGTGCGTTGGATTTTTTTTTTGAAATTACTACGTTCCCCAACAGAATCTGCTTCTATGACACCATAAGCAATAGGGAATAACCAGTTGTGAGCATCAAGGGCACAAGCAGAAACAAGCTGGCCCCTATACCTACCATTCAGTATAGTTGCATCCACAACAAGTTAAGGCCTGCACCCCTCCAAGAAACCTTTTTGACATGCCTTGAAACACACAAAAACTCTTCTGAAGCACTCCTTGTCCATTTTATTTCTTCTCACTATGTACTCCATAGTGTGCTTGTCAATTTCAACTACACTGCCTGGTGATGTTCTCTCAACTTCAGCTTTGAATGAATAAATAAGACTGAAACTCTCACTGTACTTCCCAAACATCTTGTCTAGTGCCAGCTCTTTACCAAAATAACACCTACTATATGGCACCTCCACTCCATACTCCTCAGTCAACCTCTGCTGATTTCCTTTGGACCCATGCCTGGATTATTTCTAATCCACTGCATACAAGCATCTGCTATCCATCTTCTCTTTGTAGCCCTCAATCTCTGAGATGTATTAACACTTGGACAATTGTGAGGGTAAGGGTTGACCTTAATCTGAAAAAAGACGAACAAACAGTTAGTAAATGCAACAGAATTGTTTCACAATTACTATAGAAAGAAGAAAATGCATAAGTACCTGAAATAATGTGCTTTTCCTCATTAAAGAGGCATGTAGCCTCCACTTACATCTATCAGAGGCACATTTGACAGTAAACCTTGTTGGGTCACTTTTCAAAGTCATGACCTCTATTTCACTCATGGATATTTGGGTCAACACCTTATCTCCACAACATCATATAATCGCCATGGATATTTGGCAAAAATTGTTGCCTTTAACTAATCACATGTCCTACTATTGTCCACAACTAATGGAAATGTGAAGCCTAGTTCTTTTCCTTGTGTACCAGCACCAGATAAAATGCATGTCTCCATTCTAACACTGAGATTAAATGCTCTAGGTGGATCCATCCTATGTAAACATGTCACAATATTAAAATACAACAAGAAACTGGCCTAAATAAAATGCAAACATGTATACCCTAACCTAAATCCACCAAGAAACAGTAGATCTCGGGACAGAGGAAAGAGACAACAGATTTGGAGGGGATGGGGGAAGTTACCATGATGTTCTCTGCGATGACCATGTTCTTCCCTCGCGGGCGCCGCCTGTGGCACCGCTGCCATCCACGTCGTCCCTCATCACCAACCGGAGTGGATCTGCTGGGCGCTGATTCAGTCACCATCGCCACCTCCTAGGGTTCATGAGAGAGTGGGGAATGTTGGGGAACGTAGCAGAAATTCAAAATTTTCCTACGTGTCACCAAGATCTATCTATGGAGAAACCAGCAACGAGGAGAAGGAGAGTGCACCTACATACCCTTGTAGATCGCTAAGCGGAAGCATTCAAGAGAACGGGGTTGAAGGAGTCGTACTCGTCGTGATCCAAATCACCGGAGATCCTAGTGCCGAACGGACGGCACCTCCGCGTTCAACACACGTACAGCCCGGTGATGTCTCCCATGCCTTGATCCAGCAAGGAGAGAGGGAGAGGTTGAGGAAGACTCCATCCAGCAGCAGCACAACGGCGTGGTGGTGGTGGAGGAGCGTGGCAATCCTGCAGGGCTTCGCCAAGCACCGCGGGAGAGGAGGAGGGAGAGAAGCAGGGCTGCGCCATGGAGAGGTCAGAACTTCTGTGTTGGCAGCCCCAAAACCCTCAAGTATATATAGGGGAGAGGGAGGGGGTGCGCCCCCTTTAGGGTTTCCACCCCAAGGGGTGCAGCAGCCCCAAACCCATCTATGGGTGGCGGCCACAGGGGAGAAGGGGGAGGCGCACCTGGGGTGGGCCTTAGGGCCCATCTGCCCTAGGGTTTGCCCCCCTTTCCCTCTTGGAGGCGCCTTGGGCCCTTGTGGGGGGGGGGGCGCACCAGCCCACATGGGGCTGGTCCCCTCCCACACTTGGCCCATGTAGCCCTCCGGGGCTTGTGGCCCCACTTGGTGGACCCCCGGGACCCTCCCGGTGGTCCCGGTATGTTACCGATAAAACCTGTAACTTTTCCGGTGACCAAAACAGGACTTCCCATATATGAATCTTTACCTTCGGACCATTCCGGAACTCCTCGTGACGTCCGGGATCTCATCTGGGACTCCAAACAACATTCAGTAACCACGTATATCTATTCCTTATAACCCTAGCATCATCGAACCTTAAGTGTGTAGACCCTACGGGTTCGGGAACCATGCAGACATGACCGAGACGTTCTCCGGTCAATAACCAACAGCAGGATCTGGATACCCATGTTGGCTCCCGCATGCTCCACGATGATCTCATCGGATGAACCACGATGTTAAGGACTTAATAAATCCCGTATACAATTCCCTTTGTCTATCGGTACGATACTTGCCCGAGATTCGATCGTCGGTATCCCGATACCTTGTTCAATCTCGTTACCGGCAAGTCTCTTTACTCGTTCCGTAACACATCATCTCGTGATCAACTCCTTGGTCACATTGTGCACATTTGATGTCCTGCTGTGTGAGCCCAGAGATACCTATCCGTTTACACGGAGTGACAAATCCCAGTCTCGATTCGTGCCAACCCAACAGACGCTTTCGGAGATACCTGTAGTGTACCTTTATAGCCACCCAGTTACGTTGTGACATTTGGCACACCCAAAGCACTCCTACGGTATCCGGGAGTTGCACAATCTCATGGTCTAAGGAAATGATACTTGACATTAGAAAAGCTTTAGCATACGAACTACATGATCTTGTGCTAGGCTTAGGATTGGGTCTTGTCCATCACATCGTTCTCCTAATGATGTGATCCCGTTATCAATGACATCCAATGTCCATGGTCAGGAAACCGTAACCATCTATTGATCAACGAGCTAGTCAACTAGAGGCTTACTAGGGACATGGTGTTGTCTATGTATCCACACATGTATCTGAGTTTCCTATCAATACAATTCTAGCATGGATAATAAACGATTATCATGAACAAGGAAATATAATAATAATCAATTTATTATTGCCTCTAGGGCATATTTCCAACAGTCTCCCACTTGCACTAGAGTCAATAATCCAGTTCACATCGATATGTGATTAACACTCAAGGTCACATCCCCATGTGACTAACACCCAAAGAGTTCTGGGTTTGATCATGTTATGCTTGTGAGAGAGGTTATAGTCAACGGGTCTGAATCTTTCAGATCCGTGTGTGCTTTACAAATCTCTATGTCATCTCCTAGATGCAGCTACCACGTTCTATTTGGAGCTATTCCAAATAACTGTTCTACTATACGAATCCAGTTTACTACTCAGAATAATCTGGATTAGTGTCAAAGTTTGCATTGGCGTAACCCTTTACGACGAACTCTTTTACCACCTCCATAATCGAGAAAATTTCTTAGTCCACTAGTTACTAAGGATAACTTTGACCGCTATCCTGTGATCCATTCTTCGATCACTCTTGTACCCCTTGACTGACTCATGGCAAGTCACACTTTAGGTGCGGTACACAGCATAGCATACTGTAGAGCCTACGTCTAAAGCATAGGGGACGACCTTCGTCCTTTCTCTCTATTCTGCCGCGGTCAGGTTTCGAGTCTTACTCAATGTTCACACCTTATAACACAGCCAAGAACTCCTTCTTTGCCGATCCATTTTGAACTCCTTCAAAATCTTGTCACAGTATGTATTCATTTGAAAGTACTATTAAGCGTTTTTATCTATCCTTATAGATATTAATGCTCAATACTCAAGTAGCCTAATCCAGGTTTTCCATTGAAAAACACTTTCCAAATAACCCTATATGCTTTCCAGAAATTCTACGTCATTTCTGATCTACGATATGTCAACAACATATATTCATCAGAAATTCTATAGTGCTCCCACTCACTTCTTTGGAAATACAAGTTTCTCATAAACTTTGTATACACCCAAAATCTTTCATCATCAAAGTGTATATTCCAACTCCGAGATGCTTACTCCAGTCCTTAGAAGGATTGATGGAGCTTTGCATACTTATTAGCATCTTTCAGGATTGAAAAAACCTTCCGGTTGTATCACATACAACCTTTCCTCAAGAAAATCGTCGAGGAAACAATGTTTTGACATCCTATCTGCAAGATTTCATAAATAATGCAGTAATTGCTAATATAATTCCAACAGACTCTTAGCATCGCTACGAGTGAGAAAGTCTCATCGTAGTCAACTCCTTGAACTTGTCGGAAAACATCTTAACGACAAGTTGAGCTTTCTTAATGGTGATACTTGCCATCATTGTCCGTCTTCCTTTTAAAAATCCATCTGTACTCAATAGCCTTACGATCATCGAGCCGTTCCGCCAAAGTCTACACTTTGTTTTCATATATGGATCCTCTCTCGGATTATATGGCCTCGAGCCATTTTGGAATCCAGGCCCACCATCGCTTCTCCATAGCTCGTAGGTTCATTGTTGTCTAGCAACATGACTTCCAAGACAGGATTACGTACCACTCTGAAGTAGTACGCATCCTTGTCATCCCACAAGGTCTGGTAGTGACTTGATCTGAAGTTTCATGATCACTATCATAAGCTTCCACTTCAATTGGTGTAGGTGCCACAGGAACAACTTCCTGTGCCCTGCCACACACTAGTTGAAGAGACGGTTCAACAACCTCATCAAGTCTCCACCATCCTCCCACTCAATTCTTTCGAGAGAAACTTTTCCTCAAGAAAGGACCCGATTCTAGAAACAATCCCTTATTGCTTTCGGATCTGAGATAGGAGGTATACCCAACTGTTTTGGGTGTCCTATGAAGATGCATTTATCCGCTTTGGGTTCGAGCTTATCAGCCTGAAACTTTTTCACATAAGCGTCGCAGCCCCAAACTTTTAAGAAATGACAGCTTAGGTTTCTCTAAACCATAGTTCAAATGGTGTCATCTCATCGGAATTACGTGGTGCCCTATTTAAAGTGAATGTGGTTGTCTCTAATGCCTAACCCATAAACTATCGTGGTAATTCAATAAGAGACATCATGGTATGCATCACATCCAATAGGGTGCAGTTATAATGTTCGGACACACCATCACACTATGGTGTTCCAGGCTGTATTAGTTGTGAAACAATTTCCACAATGTCTTAATTCTGTGCCAAACTCGTAACTCAGATATTCATCTCTATGATCATATCATAGATATTTTATCCTCTTGTCACGACGATCTTTCAACTTCACCCTGAAATTACTTGAACCTTTCAATAATTCAGACTTATGTTTCATCAAGTAAATATACTCAACATCTACTCAAATCATCTGTGAAGTAAGAACATAACGATATCCACTACACGCCTCAGCACTCATTGGACTGCACACATCAAAATGTATTACTTCCAACAAGTTGCTTTCTAGTTCCATTTTACTGAAACCGAAGCTTTCAGTCATCTTGCCCATGTGGTATGATTTGCATGTCTCAAGTGGTTCAAAATCAAGTGAGTCCAAACTGTCCATCTGTATAGAGTTTCTTCATGCATATCTACCAACAAACATGGTTCGCATGTCTCAATCCTTTCAAAAATGAGTGAGCCCGAAGATCCATCAACATGGAGCTTCTTCATGTGTTTTATACCGATATGACTTACGTGGCAGTGCCACAAGTAGGTGGTACTATCTAATATCTTTTGACATGAACATGTGTATCACTACGATCGAGATTCAATAAACCATTCATTTTAGGTGCAAGACCATTGAAGGTATTATTCAAATAAACAGAGTAACCATTATTCTCCTTAAATGAATAACCGTATTGCGGTAGACATAATCCAATCATGTCTATGCTCAACGCAAACACCAATCTCGATGGTAGAGGGAGCGTGCGATGCTTGATCACATCAAGCTTGGAAAAAACTTCCAACACATATCGCCAGCTCACCTTTAGCTAGTCTCCGTTTACTCCACAGCCTTTTATTTCGAGTTTACTAACACTTAGCAACCGAACCAGTATCTAATACCATGGTGCTACTAGGAGTACTAGTAAAGTACACATCAACACAATGTATATCTAATATACTTCTATCGACCTTGCCAGCCTTCTCATCTACCAAGTATCTAGGGTAATTCTGCTCCAGTGGCTGTTCCTCTTATTACAGAAGCACTTAGTCTCGGGTTTGGGTTCAACCTTGGGTTTCTTCACTATGACAGCAGCTGATTTGCCGTTTCATGGAGTATCCCTTCTTGCCCTTGCCCTTCTTGAAACTAGTGGTTTCACCAACCATCAACAATTGATGCTCCTTCTTGATTTCTACTTTTGTGGTGTCAAACATCGCGAATATCTCAAGGATCATCATATATGTCCCTGATATATTATAGTTCATCACGAAGCTCTAGCAGCTTGGTGGTAATGACTTCGGAGAACTATCACTATTTCATCTGGAAGATCAACTCCCACTTGATTCAAGCGATTGTTGTACTCAGACAATCTGAGCACAAGCTCAACAATTGAGCTTTTCTCCCTTAGTTTGCAGGCTAAGAAAATCGTCGGAGGTCTTATACCTCTTGACGTGGGCACGAGCCTGAAATCCCAATTTCAGCCCTCGAAAGATCTCATATATATGTTTCGCGACGTTTTAAAACGTCTTCGGTGCCTCAACTCTAAACCGTTTAACTGAACTATCACGTAGTCATCAAAATGTGTATGTCAGATGTTCGCAACATCCAAAGACAACGTTCAAGGTTCAGCACACTGAGCGGTGCATTAAGGACATAAGCCTTTTACTGTCTGCATAATTGCTACTATCAACTTTCAACTAATTTTTCTCTAGGAACATATCTAAACAGTAGAACTGAAGCGCGAGCTATGACATAATTTGCGAAGACCTTTTGACTATGTTCAGGATAATTAAGTTCATCTTATGAACTCCCACTCAGATAGACATCCCTCTAGTCATCCAAGTGATTACATGATCCAAGTCAACTAGGCCGTGTCCGATCATCACGTGAGACGGACTAGTCAACATCGGTGAACATCTTCATGTTGATCGTATCTACCATACGACTCATGCTCGACCTTTCGGTCTCTTGTGTTCCGAGGCCATGTCTGTACATGCTAGGCTTGTCAAGTCAACCTAAGTGTTTTGCATGTGTTCCGAGGCCATGTCTGTACATGCTAGGCTCGTCAACACCCGTTGCATTCGAACGCAAGAATCTATCACACCCGATCATCACGTGGTGCTTCGAAACTACGAACTTTCGCAATGGTGCACAGTTAGGGGGAACACTTTCTTGAAATTTTAATGAGGGATCATCTTATTTACTACCATCGTTCTAAGCAAATAAGATGTATAAACATGATAAACATCACATGCAATCAAATAATAGTGACATGATATGGCCAATATCATATAGCTCCTTTGATCTCCATCTTGGGGCTCCATGATCATCTTGTCACCGGCATGACACCATGATCTCCATCATCATGATCTCCATCATCGTGTCTTCATGAAGTTGTCTCGCCAACTATTACTTCTACTACTACAGCTAACGGTTAGCAATAAAGTAAAGTAATTACATGGTGTTGTTCAATGACACGCATGTCATATAATAAATAAAGACAACTCCTATGGCTCCTGCCGGTTGTCATACTCATCGATATGCAAGTCGTGATTCCTATTACAAGAACTTGATCAATCTCATACATCACATATCATTCATCACATTCTTCTTGGCCATATCACATCACATAGCATACCCTGCAAAAACAAGTTAGACGTCCTCTAATTGTTGTTTGCATGTTTTACGTGGCTGCTATGGGTTTCTAGCAAGAACGTTTCTTACCTACGTAAAGACCACAACATGATATGCCAATTGCTATTTACCCTTCATAAGGACCCTTTTCATCGAATCCGATCCGACTAAAGTGGGAGAGACAGACACCCGCCAACCACCTTATGCAACTAGTGCATGTCAGTTGGTGGAACCGGTCTCACGTAAGCGTACGTGTCAGGTTGGTCCGGGCCGCTTCATCCCACAATGCTGCCGAATCAAGATTGGACTAGTAACGATAAGCATATTGAACAAAATCAACGCCCACAACTACTTTGTGTTCTACTCGTGCATAGAATCTACGCAATAGACCTAGCTCATGATGCCACTGTTGGGGAACGTAGCAGAAATTCAAAATTTTCCTACGTGTCACCAAGATCTATCTATGGAGAAACCAGCAATGAGGGGAAGGAGAGTGCATCTACATACCCTTGTAGATCGCTAAGAGGAAGCATTCAAGAGAACGGGGTTGAAGGAGTCATACTCGTCGTGATCCAAATCACCGGAGATCCTAGTGCCGAATGGACGGCACCGCCGCGTTCAACACACGTACAGCCCGATGACGTCTCCCATGCCTTGATCCAGCAAGGAGAGAGGGAGAGGTTGAGGAAGACTCCATCCAGCAGCAGCACAACAGCGTGGTGGTGGTGGAGGAGCGTGGAAATCCTGTGGGGCTTCGCCAAGCACCGCGGGAGAGGAGGAGGGAGAGAAGCAGGGCTACGCCATGGAGAGGTCAGAACTTCTGTGTTGGCAGCCCCAAAACCCTCAAGTATATATAGGGGAGAGGGAGGGGGGTGCGCCCCCTTTAGGGTTTCCACCCCAAGGGGTGCGGCAGCCCCAAACCCATCTATGGGTGGCGGCCACAGGGGAGAAGGGGGAGGCGCACCTGGGGTGGGCCTTAGGGCCCATCTGCCCTAGGGTTTGCCCCCCTTCCCTCTTGGAGGCGCCTTGGGCCCTTGTGGGGGGGCGCACCAGCCCACCTGGGGCTGGTCCCCTCCCACACTTGGCCCATGTAGCCCTCCGGGGCTTGTGGCCCCACTTGGTGGACCCCCGGGACCCTCCCGGTGGTCCCGGTACGTTACCGATAAAACCCGAAACTTTTTCGGTGACCAAAACAGGACTTCCTATATATAAATCTTTACCTCCGGACCATTCCGGAACTCCTCGTGATGTCCAGGATCTCATCCGGGACTCCGAACAACATTCGGTAACCACGTATATCTATTCCTTATAACCCTAGCGTCATCGAACCTTAAGTGTGTAGACCCTACGGGTTCGGGAACCATGCAGACATGACCGAGACGTTCTCCGGTCAATAACCAACAACGGGATCTGGATACCCATGTTGGCTCCCACATGCTCCACGATGATCTCATCGGATGAACCATGATGTCAAGGACTTAATCAATCCTGTATACAATTCCCTTTGTCTATCGGTACGATACTTGCCCGAGATTCGATCGTCGGTATCCCGATACCTTGTTCAATCTCGTTACCGGCAAGTCTCTTTACTCGTTCCGTAACACATCATCCCATGATCAACTCCTTGGTCACACTGTGCACATTATGATGATGTCCTGCCGAGTGAGCCCAGAGATACCTCTCCGTTTACACGGAGTGACAAATCCTAGTCTCGATTCGTGCCAACCCAATAGACACTTTCGGAGATACCTGTAGTGTGCCTTTATAGCCACCCAGTTACATTGTGACGTTTGGCACACCCAAAGCACTCCTACGGTATCCGGGAGTTGCACAATCTCATGGTCTAAGGAAATGATACTTGACATTAGAAAAGCTTTAGCATACGAACTACATGATCTTGTGCTAGGCTTAGGATTGGGTCTTGTCCATCACATCATTCTCCTAATGATGTGATCCCGTTATCAACGACATCCAATGTCCATGGTCAGGAAACCGTAACCATCTATTGATCAACGAGCTAGTCAACTAGAGGCTTACTAGGGACATGGTGTTGTCTATGTATCCACACATGTATCTGAGTTTCCTATCAATACAATTCTAGCATGGATAATAAACGATTATCATGAACAAGGAAATATAATAATAATCAATTTATTATTGCCTCTAGGGCATATTTCCAACAGGGAATGAGAGAGAGAGAGAGTGGGGAACGAGAGAGAGAGAGAGAGAGAGAGAGAGAGAGAGTGGGGAACGAGAGAGAGAGAGAGTGGGGATGAGAGTGAGATGGGCCCGAGTGGGTTCTGTCCTAGCCAGGGGCATCCGATGTCCAAACTAGAGAGCCATATACGGTCAAATGGCGTTGGCCAAGCGGAACTGTGACGGAAGGGCAAAAATAAAAGAATTCTAGAGTGACTTGGACATAACAGGTGAGTTTCTGAAACTAGAGGTAAAACAGACGAGTGGGACACAGCTAGGGGCATAAAACTAATTATCCCAAAAAATATTGGTGGAAAATATACCAGAGGGGGCCACCCAAGAGCCACAAGCTCAGGGGGCGCGCCAAACCCTCCACCCAGGGTGTACGTAGCGATCTTGTAGGCCCCCTGGTTCTTTGGCAAACCTAACTCTGACTCCATATATACCTATTTGCCAAGAAAAAATCAAAGAGAAGGATTCATCGTGTTTTATGATGTGGAGCCGCTGTCACCTCCCGATCTTCATCGGGAAGGCTGATATGGAGTCCGTTCGGGGCTCTGGAGAGGGGAATCCATCGCCATCGTCATCATCAACCTTCCTCCATCGCCATCGTCATGATGCTCACCCCCGGGAGTGAGTAATTTCTTCGTAAGCTTGCTGGACGGTGATGGGTTGGATGAGATTTATCATGTAATTGAGTTAGTTTTGTTAGGGTTTGATCCCTCGTACCCACTATGTTCTGAGATTGATGTTGCTATGACTTTGCTAGCTTAGTACTTGTCACTAGGGCCCGAGTGCCATGATTTCAAACCTGAACATATTATGCTTTCATGAATATATGTGTGTTCTTGATCCTATCTTGCAAGTTATATGCACCTATTACGAGTTATGATCTGCATAACCCAAGGTAACAATAACTGGGATTATTTCCGGTGATTACCGTAGTTTGAGGAGTTCATGTATTCACTAAGTGCTAATGCTTTGTTCTAGTTCTCTATTAAAAGGAGGGCTTAATATCCCTTAGTTTCCTTATGGACCGCGCTGCCATGGGAGGGTAGGATGAAAGATGTCATGCAGGTTCTTTTCCATAAGCACGTATGACTATATATGGAATACATGCCTACAATACATTGATGAATTGGAGCTACTTATGTGTCGCCCTAGGTTATAACTACTACATGATGAATACTATCCAACACAATTATCCATCGCTAATCCAATGCCTATGAGCTTTTCACATATTGATCTTTGCTAAGTTACTTTTGCTGTTGCTACTTTTACAATCACTATGAACTGCTACTGTTACTATTGCCACTGTTACCACTACTATCATACTACTTTGCTACTAATCACCTTGCTGCAGATATTAAGTCTTTCAGGTGTGCTTGAATTGACAACTCAACTGCTAATACTTGCGAATATTCTTTGGCTCCCCTTGTGTCAAATCAATAAATTTGGATTGAATACTCTACCCTCAAAAACTGTTGCGACCCCCTATACTTGTGGGTTATCAAGTACAAGCGCCAAGGAACAACTACACCATCTGCGAGGTAAGCATGGAAGCGGAGATAGAAGAAGAGGGAGCTACTGAAGCTACAGGACCCGGACATTTGGCCCAGACAGCCCGGACATCCGGCATCGCCCCGGAAATCCAACAGAGGACAGTAGCAGAGAAGGCCATCAAATGGCCAGACATCCGACTAGTGCCCCGGACATATGGCGTCTCACGAACACCCGGACATCCGATGAGTGCGTGCACGCAGAGACGGGCCCAAGGCCCATGTATTCCCCCTCTCACTTACCCCTTCGTGGACTAGCCTATATATACTCTGCCCCCACCTGCTTCTAGGGTTAGCAATATGATATCTCACCTTAGTTGAGCTTTGCTCCTTACCTTCTCCTCTTGAGAGATAGAGAGACCACTCACATGGAGTTCAAGACCTCCATGTGAGCATGTGAGAAGATACCGAGGGATTTAAGACCCCCTTGTGCGAAGGATCTACCTAGATCATCAAGACCCCATTTCCTTTGGATTTGGGATGAACTCAACCTTGTATATGTCCCTTTGATTGTTCATGTACCTTGTGGATCCATGTGTTTGTTAGTCAAGTGGATGTCTGATTGGACTTGTTCTTGAGTGTTTATTTTGTGATTTCTCCCCTTTCTTCCTCGTGTTCTTCGAGGAATTCCCTTCCCATTCGTGAAAGATCGTCCATTAGGGTTCCACCCTACATCAGTGATTAATGCCCATAACTACAACAGTTACAGGTGTAAATATTTGATGTCTGCTAGAACTACGTCGGTATTTCCCCAAAAAGGAAGGGATGATGCAGCACATCAACGGTAGGTATTTCCCTCAGTGATGAGACCAAGGTTATCGAACCAAGCAACACTACGTAAATAGCACCTGCACACAAATAACAAATACTCGCAGCCCGACGTGTTAAAGGGGTTGTCAATCCCTTTCGGGTAACGACGCTAGAAATTGGCAAACGGACGTGAGAGAGTTGTAATAGATTGATAGATCGAACGACAAATAAAATAAAGTGCAGCAAGGTATTTTTGTATTTTTGGTTTAATAGATCTGAAAATAAAAGCAAAGGAAAATAGATCGCAAAGGCAAATATATTAAGAAAGAGACCCGGGGGCCGTAGGTTTCCCTAGTGGCTTCTCTCGAGAAAAATAGCAAACGGTGGGTAAACAAATTACTATTGGGAAATTGATAGAACTTCAAATAATCATGACGATATCCAGGAAATTATCATTATATATGCATCACGTCCAATATTAGTAGACCGACTCCTGCCTGCATCTACTACTATTACTCCACAAATTGATCGCTATCCAGCATGCATCTAGTGTATTAAGTTCATGGAGAAAAGGAGTAATGCAATAAGAACGATGACCTGATGTAGACAAGATCTATTTATGTAGAAATAGACCCCATCTTGTTATCCTTAATGGCAACTATATATACGTGCCGGTTCCCCTTCTGTCACTAGGATGAAGCACCGTAAGATCGAACCCATCACAAAGCACCTCTTCCCATTGCCAGATAAATAGATCAAGTTGGCCAAACAAAACCCAAATATTGGAGAAGAAATACGAGGCTATAAGCAATCATGCATATAAGAGATCAAAGAAGACTCAAATAACTTTCATGGATAAAAAGAGATAGATCTGATCATAAACTCAAAGTTCATCGGATCCCAACAAACACACCGCAAAAGAATTACATCATATGGACCTCCAAGAGACCATTGTATTGAGAATCAAATGAGAGAGAGAGAGAGAGAGAGGAATCCATCTAGCTACTAACTACGGACCCGAAGGTCTACAAAGAACTACTCATGCATCATCGGAGAGGCACCAATGAGCATGATGAACCCCTCCGTGATGGTGTCTAGATTGGATCTGGAGGTTCTGGACTCTGCGGCGGCTGGAATTGATTTTCGTCGACTCCTCTAGAGTTTCTGTAATATTGGGATATTTATAGAGCAAGGAGTCGGTTCGGGAGGCACCCGAGGTGGGCACAACCCACTAGGACGTGCCTGGGCACCCTGGTGGGTAGTGCTCCCCTCGGAGCACCCTCCCAGGCGCTTCTCCGACCCATCGGATGTCTTCTAGTCCACGTCTTCGTCCGCCTCTGCTTCAACTACTTCCCCTGCATCGACACCATTGTTGAGGACATTGCCGCAAAGAAGAAGGCCACGGATGATGCCGAGGCTGCTACTGCCGCCGCCGCATTGGCCTGGCCAACCAGAGGGTATGATCTATTCATCTCTCGTTTACTCGTTCATGTGCTAGCCATATATGATGTGTTCATAGATGCTTCGATTCTATGTACTGTAACATGCTTAGGTATCGGTATGAGTTGTTGGAAATATGAGCAATTTACCAAATGATTTTATTAACAGAAATACTAGATAAAGCATGACTAGTATAGTAGAGATAAAACAAGTCATGCGTTCTGACAGAGAGAAGGTAAACATCAACTTCACATATGAACTGTAACTAAACACATCTATAGCAGACAGTATAGCAAGTTCCATATATGAAGTAGAACCTAACACATGTAGGGCAGAAACTAGAGCAAAGAACTGTGGCAAGACATCTAACAGAAAGAGCATAAATACGTACGGGACAGCAGCAGAAGCACTGGACTTGGGGTCGACGTCCTCTCCAGCCATGTCGTCGATGAGGTCGTCGACGTCGGGGAAGAAGTCGTCGTCGGGGAAGTAGTCGTCAGAGTCCGTGATGAAGAAGTCAGTAGTCGCGCGGAGCGCTCCCCAAAAACCTTATCACCCTTCTCCCGTACAGGACTCAAAGAGGTGCGGTTTTGGAGGCCTACTGTCCCGACTCGCGGTGCACGCCGCAAGCCGGGATGAGGAAGACAGCGGTAGCTCAGAGAATGGAACCGGTGGCGAGAGGAAGGAGAAGTTCTGGTGCGTCTCTCTGAGAGGAGCGACCTCCCTTTTATAGGCACAAGAGAAGGAGGCGAGAGGGCAGCGACGGGAGGCGAAACGAAGAGACGGAGGCGAAGCAAACAGCCAGCAGCTGAAGGGCTGCACCGTTCGCATTCAAACTCCACTTTCGCAAAAATCTTTTCAGCTTCTGTGTGACCTTTCGTATACCCGCAGTGCATGGCAAAAATGTAGATATCGGCTCGGCTCATTCCCGCAACCCGTGGCGCGTCGTGATGAGGCGTGGCGTGGCGAGGCGGGCGGCAGAGGAGGAGCGCGCGTGGATATCCCTCTTGTTCTCATGCTCGTACAAGTGGGGAAAGAACCTCCCTTATAAAGAGGTCCAACTCCCTCTAAACTAGAAATGTGGGACTAAACTTTTGTTCCACCTCTTGCCTTGCACAAATGGGCTGCGTGGGCCTCTAGGATTTATTAGGAATTTCTGAAACTGCTATTGGGCTAGGCCCAAAATAGACAGAATTCCAGCAATCCCCCACCAGTCCCCAGAGGCACACAAAAAATTTGCCTTTGGTTCCAAACACTGTTTTATATACCGGTACTATAGTGGAGACTGTTAAGTTGAACTTCCACCTAGAACTCTATGCTACACTAGTAAGCAACTTGAAAAGTGGACTGGGCCTTGAACTGCAAGTTTTCTGCGAATCTAGCTTCACATAAAGCCTTGATCGATACGTGGCTACCGTGGATCTTCCCCGCGGGTGGAGCTTATGCGTCATACTCCGTGACCTTTCATGAGTTTACTAGAGAGAACCCTACTCTCATAGATTGTGACGTTTGACAATCTGACTCATATAGGTGTGTTCTTCAAAAGATGTTCTGCGGGATAACATCTCTGCTTAAATAAGCCACTTAGAACACATTAAGATATACATCAACCTGCCATGCAGATAAGGAGAGTATTGCATCTTCATGGAGTGGTATTGCGAATAGTAAGGATACTCTCCTCTCAGTTGACCAATAGCTTGTCTTCCACATCTAATTCACGGGATCTCCGATCACAAAGAATAGGTTACCACTGTGAACAACTCATATTGTGGGTCTCATACCCATCTCCCTCGATGCATTATCTATCACATTACGTGATAGACCCTTAGTAAAAGGATCTGCCAGATTTTTAGACGTTTGGATATAATCCAATGCAATAACTCCAGAGTTTTTCATTTTTCTGACAGACTTTAACCTTCTCTGAACGTGTCTTGATGACTTCATGTTATCCTTTGAGCTGCTCACTTTCGTGATCACAGTTTGATTGTCGCAGTTCATAAGGACACCCGGTACAAGTTTCTCAACAACCGGCAAGTCATTCGAGAGCCGGCGAAGCCAATCTGCTTCAACCGTAGCTGTATCTAGTGTTGTGAGTTCTGCTTCCATTGTTGACCTCGTTAAGATGGTCTGCTTGCAAGACTTCCAAGAAACAGCGCCACCTCCATGAGTGAATACATAACCGCTCGTGGCCTTTATCTCATCAGCATCTGAGATCCAGTTTGAGTCACTATACCCTTCAAGCACCTTTGGATGCCCGGTGTAGTGAATTCCATAATTTGCAGTGCCTTTCAAATAACGCAAAACTCTTTCCAGAGCTTTCCAATGCACATCTCCTGGTTTTGAAACAAACCGACTCAGTTTGCTAACAGCAAAAGAGATGCCAGGTCTTGTAGCACTGGCTAAGTACATAAGCGAGCCAATAATCCGAGAATACTTCAATTGGTCTCTAGCAATTCTTCGATTCTTTCGAAGCAACACGCCAGCATCATATGGTGTTGGAGAGGGCTTGCATTCACTATAGCCAAAGCGACTCAAGATCTTTTCCACATAGTGAGATTGAAGCAATGTAATCCCACCATCATTGTCTCTCAACAACTTGATGTTCAGAATGACATCAGCCACTCCTAAATCCTTCATCTCAAAACAACGAGATAGGAAATCCTTGACCTCCTTGATGACATTCAGATTTGTTCCGAAAATCAGTATGTCATCAACATACAAGCACAGGATAACTCCCTCGCCCCCACCATGGCGATAGTACACACATTTGTCAGCTTCGTTCACAACAAAGCCTGCAGCTGTTAAAGTTCTTTCAAACTTCTCATGCCACTATTTGGGTGCTTGCTTAAGTCCGTACAAAGGCTTCAGCAACTTGCACACTTTCCCTTCCTGACCATCTAGTACAAACCCATCTGGTTGTTCCATATAAATTTCCTCGTCCAACTCTCCATTTAGGAAAGCAGTCTTAACATCCATTTAATGAACGAGAAGACCATGTGAGGCAGCTAGTGAAAGTAGAACTCGAATAGTGGTCAGTCGAGCCACAGGTGAGTAAGTATCAAAGAAGTCTTCACCTTCCTTTTGGGTATAACCCTTAGCCACGAGCCGAGCCTTGTACTTTTCAATAGTACCATCAGGCCTAAACTTCTTCTTGAATACCCATTTGCATCCTATAGGTTTGCACCCGTAAGGACGATCAGTTATCTCCCAGGTTTCATTCGTCAAGATGGAATCCATCTCGCTACGAACCGCTTCCTTCCAGTAGTCAGCATCTTCAGATGCATAGGCCTCTGAAATAGAACTGGGAGTGTCATCTATGAGATACACAAGAAAATCATCACCAAAGGACTTTGCAGTCCTCTGTCTCTTGCTCCTAGTAGGAACTTCATTGTTCTCCCCCATAGACCTTTCAAAGTGTTCCATCGAAATGGCAGGTTCGATTATTGTAACTGGTTCCTGATTCGATGAACTAGGCATCTCCTGATTAGATGAGGTAGCCATATCCTTCATGGGAAAGATATCTTCAAAGAAAGTCGCATCATTCGACTCCATGATCGTACCGACATGCATGTCAGGTACCTCAGATTTTACAACCAAGAATCTATAGCCAATGCTATGAAAAGCATATCCCAGGAAAACACGATCCACAGTCTTTGGTCCAAGCTTCCGCTTCTTTGGAATTGGAACATTGACTTTCGCCAAACAACCCCATGTTCGCAGATAAGAGAGTTTTAACCTTTTCTTCTCCCATTCCTCGAATGGAGTTATCTCTTTGTTCTTTGTGGGGACTCGGTTCAGGACATGACATGCTGTCAATATCGCCTCCCCCCACCATGCCTTGGAGAGACCCGATGTGTCTAACATGGCGTTAACCAGATCAGTTAAAGTACGGTTCTTTCTTTTGGCCACCCCATTTGACTGAGGTGAATAGGGAGGCGTCCTCTCATGGATTATACCATGTTCCGCACAAAAAGCATCAAATTCATTGAAAAAACACTCTCCACCACGGTCGGACCTAAGCCTCTTGATTTTTCGATCAAGTTGGTTTTCCACCTCAGCTTTATAGATCTTGAAAAAGTTCAAAGCCTCATCCTTAGATTTCAGAAGATACACACGGCAGTATCTAGTGGAGTCATCAATTAATGCCATGAAATATTTCTTTCCACCTTTTGTCAAAACACCATTTATTTCACATAGATCTGAATGTATGAGCTCTAGTGGTGCAAGATTTCTCGTTTCCGCAGTCGTGTGAGACTTACGAGGTTGCTTAGCTTGCACACACACTTGACACTTAGATCCCTTGACAGTGGTGAAACTAGGGATTAAGTTCAACTTCGCTAGTCGCGACATGCAACCAAATTTAACATGACAAAGACGTGAATGCCACACATTTGATTCACTATTGTTGCAAATATGATTAACAACTTTATTGCAAACGTCTGATAAGGATAAACGAAACAGGCCTCCTGACTCATAGCCTTTACCAACAAAGGTTCCATACTTGGATATTACAAATTTATTTGACTCAAAGACAAGCTTGTAGCCATCTCTACACAGAAGAGATCCGCTAACAAGATTTTTATTGACGGAGAGGACATAATGCATGTTCTTCAGCCGCACGATCTTCCCCGAAGTAAACTTCAGATCGACCGTGCCAACACCACGAACAGAAGCACTTGAACCGTTGCCCATCAGCACGGTTGAAGTCCCTGCGGTTTGATAAGACGAAAACATGGAAATATCACCGCATACATGCACATTAGCACCTGTGTCAATCAAACAGTCAGGAGAATGACATACTGAAAGAATAGTGGGAAATATACCATACCCAGCCTCCTTCATGTCAGTGTCTCCAATGAAAACATTAGCGGTCTTGCCGCCTTTCCCAGGATTACGCTTGTCATAGCGATTAGGGCAACTAGGAGCCCAATGATCAGGATCCCACACACATGACAAGCACCTTTCTTCTTGCCATTCTTCTTCTTGAAGTTCGTGTGTTGCACAACCTTGTTCTTCCCATCAAACTTTGCTTTACCATCAAACTTGCCCTTGTTCTTGAACTTGTGGGGCTGAAAGTTCTGCTTCTGTACCACATTGGCACTAGATCCTCCCTCAATACCTTGAGCACGTGTGTCCTTTGCTCTCGCCTTTTCTTTCACATCAAGAGTGCCAATGAGATCCGGAACGAAAAACTCCTGCCTCTTATGCTTCAGTAAGGTAGCAAAGTTCCTCCATGAAGGAGGAAGCTTAGTAATGATACCTCCGGCAACAAACTTGTCCGGTAGCATACAACTGAAGTGCTCAAGTTCTCTAGCAAATGACTGTATCTCATGAGCTTGCTCAACCACGGAGCGCTCTTCAGTCATCCTGTAATCATAGAATTGCTCCATGATGTACAGCTCAGTGCCAGCATCCGAGACCCCAAACTTGGCCTCGAGTGCATCCCACATATCTTTTCCATTATCAATTGACGCATAAGCATCAACTATGTTCTCATCAAGAACACTCAAGAGAGCAGCCTTAAACAGAGTATCCATTTTCTGAAAGGCTTGTGCCTGTTGAGTATCAAGCTCCCCTTCAGGTTTGCCAAGAGTGGCGTCATAGCAACTCATGGTTTAAAACCATAAGACCGCTCTCACGCGCCACCTCTTATAGTGGATACCCTCAAACATAGGAGGTCTCATGGAAGCAGCAAAACCACTTGGTGTAAATTGCCTATAATAAGGTTTTTGGATTGTTGGAAATATGAACAATTTACCAAATGATTTTATTAACAGAAATACTAGATAAAGCATGACTAATATAGTAGAGATAAAACAAGTCATGCATTCTGACAGAGAGAAGGTAAACAACAACTTCACATATGAACTGTAACTAAACACATCTATAGCAGACAGTATAGCAAGTTGCATATATGAAGTAGAACCTAACACATGTAGGGCAGAAACTAGAGCAAAGAACTGCGGCAAGACATCTAACAGAAAGAGCATAAATACGTACGGGACAGCAGCAGTAGAAGCACTGGACCTGGGGTCGACGTCCTCTCCAGCCATGTCGTCGATGAGGTCGTCGACATCGGGGAAGAAGTCGTCGTCGGGGAAGTAGTCGTCAGAGTCCGTGATGAAGAAGTCAGTAGTCGCGCGGAGCGCTCCTCAAAAACCTTATCACCCTTCTCCCGTACAGGACTCAAAAAGGTGCGGTTTCGGAGGCCTACTGTAAACCTTATCACCCTTCTCGCGTACAGGACTCAAAGAGGTGCGGTTTCGGAGGCCTACTGTCCCGACTCGCGGTGCACGCCGCAAGCCGGGATGAGGAAGACATCGGTAGCTCAGAGAATGGAACCGGTGGCGAGAGGAAGGAGAAGTTCTGGTGCGTCTCTCTGAGAGGAGCGATCTCCCTTTTATAGACGCAAGAGAAGGAGGCGAGAGGGCAGTGACGGGAGGCGAAACGAAGAGACGGAGGCGAAGCGAACAGCCAGCAGCCGAAGGGCTGCACCGTTCGCATTCAAACTCCACTTTCGCAAAAATCTTTTCAGCTTCCGTGTGACCTTTCGTGTACCCGTAGTGCGTGGCAAAAATTTAGATATCGGCTCATTCCCGCAACCCGCGGCGCGGTGCGTCGTGACGAGGCGTGGCGAGGCGGGCGGCGGCGGAGGAGCGCGCGTGGATATCCCTCTTGTTCTCATGCTCGTACAAGTGGGGAAAGAACCTCCCTTACAAAGAGGTCCAACTCCCTCTAAACTAGCAATATGGGACTAAACTTTTGTTCCACCTCTTGCCTTGCATAAATGGGCTGCGTGGGCCTTTAGGATTTATTAGGAATTTCTGAAACTGCTATTGGGCTAGGCCCAAAATAGACAGAATTCCAGCATGAGTTACATACCGTATTTGCCATATTTACTTTTAACTTTGGGATTAGCCTAATCGATAACCTACATATACATTTGCTTCAACAAAGATTCCTGCTACAACATGCGGGCTATCATCTAAGTTGATTGAAGTAACTAATACAGTTTAGCAGCAAAACAAGCTTGCACTTTGCAACAATAGCAGCTTTAGTTAGGTGGGGGTAAAGTATATATGTATAACACATGGCGAAGCATCATAACGGCCAAACGACACAAGCAGCTCTGTTGCTCTGATCTGCCCAACTACATATACCTAGTGGCACGCAAAGCCAGCGCGGGAGGAAGGATCCCCTATCCTCTCGGGCAGATCTCGTGATAACAATGATAAATCCATCCATCCACCCGCGCAAAAAGGAACGTTTGTAAATCCTTGTTAACGAAAAAATACGAGCACCTTTTAGACCTGTACGACGACACTCGACAGCACAGACTTCTAGTGAAACAAGCTGTCTACAAAAAAAGCAGAGAGATGCTTTTGAGACATGAACTAATCTACACGATCGATCGTTATTTTGTTATCAATAAATACTGGAAAGAGAAGGGGAAAGGAAAGCTGACCAGGACCGGTACCTGTCTGCCGCTGCTTTACGTCATGCACTCGTTGGTCGAGGGGACGTCGTATGCCCGTATGGTAGGCAGTATGACACAGTGTGATGGTTACTCTTCCTGTGACTTTTCCTTTTCTTTTTTTGCTCCACTATTGACTGTTCGTTCTTCCGTTTTACTTTTGAATGGAATCAGGTGTATATTCCATGAACCGAGCTGACGGGATTCGCTCTTCAGGTTGATGACGAGGGGTTGAGACAAATCCAGTGTTTTGTTTTGCTTGCTTGAGGCACTGCAGTCTGCAGTACTGGCTGAACCGCTGACGCATGCGGTGTTTCGGACCAGTCCAAGATTAACGGGCTAATTTTATGACGACGACATGTGTGTGTGTGTGTGTGTGTGTGTGTGACACAGGCGCGCCAGCCCAACGTCAGCAGGCCGACAGGGGAGAAGAGGAGGAGGAGGACGTCATGGGCCTAAAAGGACATCAACCCACGCAGAGTGTGGATCAGAGTGGCAAAGCACAGCATTCCTAAACGATCGAAGTCTTTGGAGTATTTTTTTCAAGCAGAGATTGACGCTGCGAAGAAGGGGTTTTCAAAAAGTTTCATTATAATTTTTAGTTACAGAAGTTATTTTGTATTTAATTATTCCGCAATCAGGTGAACACCCCCTGCGACTAGGGCTCGGCCAATTTTCTCTTTTTTTTCTTCTTTTCTAAACTTCAGAAAATAGAAGTGTGGTGCGCGTGGGAGGATTCGAACTCCAGCCCTCGATGTTCAATCAAGGAGGCGATAAGCACCCCGATAAGATGGTTTGTAGTGCAAACTTTCTGGTCTTTGCCCTTCTTTTTGCACTTCTTGTGGCTAATGTACAATTAAAAAAACATCATGTCTTTGTCTGTTCTTATCTGTTTTCTTTCCATTCGGCCATTTGTTCTACGATAATTTTTCCTTTTCTTTCTTGTTTGTATTTCCCGTTTTCTGCTCGGTTTTTTCTTTCTTTTTCAGTTTCTTTCCTTTTATCTTTCTTCCCTTTTTCTTTAAAAAAATGGACAACCTTTTTCAAATCTGATGACCATTTTTTGACAAATCAATGAGCTATTTCTAAATTTGATGAACATTTTTTTAAAAATTTAATGAGCTACTTTCAAATTCGTTCAACTCTTTTTTCCAAATGAATGAATTTTTTTGAAATTCGTTTTTTAAATCTACGATATTTTTTCAAAATTGGATAAACTTTTTTTATAAATCGATGAACTTTTTTCAATTTTGATGACTTTTTTTCAGAATCGATGAAGATTTTTCAAATTCAATGATTTTTTTCAAATATATGAACTTTTTTCGAAAATCCATGAACATTTTTCAATTCGCAATTTTTTAAGATTTTTTTCTTAATTTTTCCCTTTTGTTAAAACTCAATGGTTGAAAAAAATTCATCGATTTTGAGAGCCCTGGTAAATGGTCAACCCGGCCCTAGTCAACGGTCAGCAGAAGCCTGTCAGGTTTTTTTTTTTTGAGACAAGCCTGTCAGGTGGAAGTCGCCGAACCAAGTGAACTAGAAGAAAAAACTGAGCGAATATGAACCTCTTTTTTTCGCGGCTGATTGAGAGCCTAGCCAGCGCTCGAAATGTTGTTTTTTAGGCCGGCCCATCAGCAGAGCTGTGTGAGCGCTAGTTCGCTAACTCGCGCTAAAGGCACCAATTAGAACTCCCTTACTGTTTTTCCAAAAAAATAAGCATTGCTGTTGTTTTGACCTATCCCCTTTTGTCCCATTCCTCGTCTCCCATGCAGACAATTCCCAAAAAATGTTATTGACAATGAAAAATTATTATTATTATTATTATTATTATTATTATTATTATTATTATTATTATTATTATTACCCCCTAAACAAAATCAGATTGACCAGAACGACAACAAGATTGTATTAATGGGACAGCAGAAAGACTTAGGTACACTCCCTAATAATAATTAAAAAATATATGAAGTACTACGTGGAAGAGTAATATTGTACGGTGGTACCACATGCCATGCTATTTTTTTTTAACACAGTACAAACGCACATACACTCATCCTTATGAACGTACGCATGCACACTCTAGAGCATCTTCAAAAAACTAAACCGGCACATCATTTTGAGATTGACAAAGTCGTCACAAACGTCTTTGTAGTCAACAGTGACATTGCCGAAAGGTCTGGAATAAATTCAGAAAAATACGAGCACCAATGTCTAATTTAGAACTTGAACTCTGGTGGGATACCTCTTCTCCTAATCATCCAACCACAGACTGGTTCGCGTGCTATTCAAGCACTAGAAATATTTGGAAATGATGTGTTGAATTGTCTTGTCTTTCATATAAAAGCAACATTGAGTGGTGCCCTTCCGATTCCATGTCTTATACTTTGTACTTTATTTTGTTAATTCCAGCGAATGCTTTGACTTTTATTTTCATGATTCATCTATGGTACTCGAATAGGCTATCTTTTCACTCAGACCAAAATGTATATCTATACGGAGAATGGTGGCATTCACTCTAGTTACGTAATACTTATTCATAAACACGGGTCTCTACTTAGCATCCACAAATGCTAAGGATCTACCGTTGCCAGCAGTAACAGAGCGGAAATGCTGCGTTGGTTTTACAAAGCTACGGTCACCGCTTCTGGAAGCTTTTGGACGTTTTCCTTTCTCATTTTTGCGGTTCTCCATTCGATTTCTAGTCTTCTGATCGGTTTATTTTTTTTAATGAACTTTTATTATTTCTTCTTACTTTTTCTAAATCTATGAAAATTTAAGATTTGTGAAATTTTCAAAAATTCATGAATATTTTAAAAAGTCAACTTCACGACCATTTTTAAAATTTGTGAGAATTTTCAATTAAATAATTTTTCCAAATCTACAATATGTTTTAAAATTCGTGAACATTTTTAATTGTTTTGAATATTTCCTCCAATTGCGGACATTTTTTGATGTCGTGATCATTTTTCCCCAATTTTGTGAACATTTATTTAACTCGCAAACATTTTAAAATTTATGAACATTTTCTCAAATTCATGAACTTTTTTGGTGAATTCACGAACATGTTTTCCAAATAGGGGTACATTTGTGTATTCGCAAACAATTAACATTATTCAAAATCATGTATTGAAAAAATTCCATGAATAAAAAAAGGCTCATAGCTTTGTAATTCATGAATTTTTATAAAATTTCGAATAGTTTTTGAATTCATAAATATTCTTCGGATTCACGAACAATGTTCTAATTTTGTTTGTTTATTCGTGAACTTTTTTCAAAGTCATAAACCCTTTTTTAGCTCATGACCATTTTTTGAAATAACGAACATTTTGTGGGTTCGTGATTTTTTTTCAAATTTATGGATACTTTTTTAATTCATGATCATTTAAAGAAAATCATGATCTTTTCGGAGTTCATATTTCCCCCCATTTTAGTGAATACTTTCAAATCAAAATATAATCACACTGATACAAAAGAAAATGTGCTCGCTCATAGGCTGGTGAATGGGCGTTGACATGTTTTACTCGCCCATGTAGGAGATAGCTCGCTGGCGCGGGGAAGTGTGCACGCGATCGAGGCTTTGCTTAGCAATCGCTGAAAGCGACGCATAGCAGCGCCGCCTAGCATCCACACGGTGAATTGTCTATGTCAAGCGGTCGTCATATGTCCAAACTATCAACATCAAAGATCGAGAACGCCCAATGGAAAGAGGCCTAAATGGTGGATAATGAGCGGGAAACTCCAACACTATGAGGTATGCACCATCCTCATTCACCATTTGTTAAAGATCCCCAGTCATTTCATCTCGAACTTAAATAAACTCAAGAGGGGGAGGCATAGAGCTCCAAGACTCGACAAGGGAGCTTCGAGGTCAATTTCAAGGATCGTACACTAAAATGATCAAGATGAAACTAGAGGGTGGAGGGATGAATCGGACAACTACAAATTTTACTTCACTTATTAGCAAATTTAGATTTTAGGGAATATAAAGTGTGAGCCTAACCATGCTAACGTGAGACATACAACCTATACGATGCTTGCAAGTTCAAGTGACCAAAGTAAACGAGCTAGGATTAGATAAAATCGAAAAACCCAGAGGTGAAGATGTATCCCAATGTTCATTCCCATGGAGGGGAGCTAATCACCATTGGATAGGTGGGAGAACCACAAAGGCTCACCTTCCTCACAATGAGATATCACTAGAAAAGGATTCCCAACCACTAGTGGTATACTTTGAGGCGGCCTCCAAACATTCACAAACAACGGGGTAAAGCATAAGTTGATTCCTCTCGGGGACTCATACCATCTAGGAGTCATCAACCTCCAAAAGTAACAAATCACCAATGAAATCAAAGGGAACCCAAATTCCTTTGGTGAAATTATAGTTTAGGGACAACTCTATTTTTCCCTCAAAGGATAAAGTGATCTGACGGAGGGATGTGTTTTTTTGGGAGCTTTCAAGATTTTAGAAAAATGGAGATAAAGTTGCTCAGCTGAAGTTGGGAAAACGACGATCCTTGGAGAAAAAAGAAGGTGGCCTTATATAGCTCCACTCAAAATCTACGCGTTGGGTACCTTGAACACATCCTAGAATGTCTTATCGAAACCTCTTGAGGCACCTTTAGGGACGCCCCCAACTCCGTGCCCGACATCAGGGTATCAGTCTAGATGACACCAGACGCCTCTAATGTCAATCGAAGGCAACACTAGAGGGAGGGCTGAATTTCATGAGTGAATCTGAGAGCTCCAGATTTCAGGCCCGACTCCTACAATTACTCCCACTGATAAGAAAGGCTTTTGATGTCAAATGTAGGCAGCACCACTGGTTAGCCCGGAATCTCCGTAAGGACATTCCGAGGCACACACAACTAGTCCATTTTGAAGGTGGCAAGATGATTTTTTTGCCTATTTGTGTGGAAAATATGATGCATCTTAGGATGTGGATTTTGGCTCCACTCTAAGATCATTGAGAGACACCTCTTAATAGTGCGGCTTTTCTTTACTCAAGATAAAGAAAAAGGTACATAAAAATCAGTATACCTTCTTGTTTTTCTCTTTGATAATTAGGGGTCAACATCCATCTTTGCTTGCAAGCTTTGGACTAACACACTTTGCATATACTTTTCAAACAAGGTTAGTCATCAAATACATATTGTTATTTACACCAAAACTAACTCGGAAGACAATTGCAATTTCACACGCTACTTAGATCGATTGCGAGAGAGAGAGGGAGAGAGAGGGAGAGGGAGAGGGAGAGAGGGAGTGAGAGAGAGAGAGAGTGAGGAGGGAGATCCTCTTCCTCAATGTTTTTCTCCACGAGACAACCGAACCTACTCCAAAAAATGTCGAAGTGTTATGTTGTCGAGCATACAATGACTTGCGCACAAGCCTTCGTACATGTTCCATTAACATGTTCTCCCAACCAGAAATCATCGACACCCTCTAATTCCTTGTTGCCTTGACGATGATAACAACTTTGTTGAGAACATATCAGACCTCTTGGCCCAGTGTCAGATCTAGGATTTCACTGCAAGGGGTGCTAGTCAAAGAACACATTTTTTGCGTAGAGTTCATAATTTAAATGACATGTGAAAAATCACAAATATGGATACTATTAGCAATCATGAAACATCAAAAAATAGAAATATCAAAGCTCAGAACTTATTTCGGGAGAAGAAGAGAAAGTGATCAATCCATCAACATGGAGTTTGGACGTAAACTTTTTTCAATTTAGTATTTTTTTGACGCCTCTAATGTATATAGAATTAACCCAACTCTTAGTAGGTAAAGAACACTATGTATTTTCAATGGCACCCCAACTAGATCCGCCCCTGCTTGGGTGGCCCCATAATCCCACATGGTTAACACATCTTTTAAAGTTACGATTCTCAAAAGAGTTAAGCACACAGGTACACCGCCCATCTTGCGCAAAATTTTGATTCAAGATTCAGTCTTCACCTCAAGAAATGAGAAAAGACAAAATTTCGTGTTGACGGTGATAATATCCAGATTGTTAATCCAATTTAAGTTACCACTATCCACATATGAATTTGTACTTTTTTCTCAACCATGGTTCAAAATTTTATTTGAGTTTTTCGTGACATAGTATATAAGCGTGAAATGGATTGAGGGAAGACGCCTCTCAAGGGGCGACCGACTCATATATTTATAGCAGGATTACAAGTCTTGGAGACCAAGAAAGAACCCTATACGCGTATATGTAGAATCGTATGCAGATGGAATACACGCATGTTAGCTATACAAAGTTATACTTTAACATCCCCCGTAGTTTGTGCATTGGTCGAATGCATAAACTGTACCGAAAGTCCTCGAAGAGCTGACACGGTAAGCCCTTCATCATGATATCGGCAAACTGCTGCGAGGACGGCACGCGAAGAACCCGAATCTGACTGAGAGACACCTTCTCGCAAACGAAGTGGATGTCGATCTCGATGTGCTTCGTGTGGCGATGCTGGACTAGGTTACATGCCATGTAAACAACACCGACGTTATCACAAAAGAAAACGGTCGCAGACGGAAGAGGACGCTGAAGCTCAAGAAGAAGCTGTCGAAGCCAGCAGCACTCAGCCACGGCATGAGCCACAACTCTGTACTCAGCCTCGGCACTGGAGCGAGACACCGTGGCCTTGTGTTTGGAGGACCAGGATACCAGGTTGTCACCAAGATAGACACAATAGCCAGAAGTTGAGCGGCGTGTGTCAGGGCAGCCGGCCCAATCCGCGTCGGAGTAGGCGGTGAGCGAGGCGGCCGACGTGGAGTGGAGCTGAAGACCGAGGTCGAGGGTGCCGCGGACGTAGCGAAGGATCTGCTTGACGAGGTTGAGATGAGGTTCCCGGGGAGAGTGCATGTAGAGGCACGCTTGCTGGACAACATGGGCAATGTTGGGGCAAGTAAGCGTCAGGTACTGAAAAGCCCCGGCAAAGCTCCTGTACTCACTGGCATCGGGAATGAGGGGACCCTCATCGGCAGAGAGCTTGCAACGGGTGTCAATGGGCGTAACACACGGGTTGCAATCCATCATGCCAGCGCGCTGAAGAAGGTCGATGGCGTACTGGCGCAGCGAGAGAAGCATCCCCGACATGGACCGAGAGACCGAGATCCCGAGGAAGTAGGACAAGTCCCCGAGATCGGTCATGGAGAACTCGCGGTGAAGCTGGTCGGTGATGTGCTGTGGAAGCCCGGCGCTGGATGCGGTGAGGATGATGTCGTCGGCGTAGAGAAGCAAGTAGGCCATCTTGGAACCGCGCTAAAGAACGACAGAGACACGTCGCTCTGGGAAGCCACGAATCCTAGTCGATGAGCGTGATGAGCGAACCGCTAGTACCACGCGCGGGGCGCCTGCTTGAGTCCATAGAGGGACTTGTGGAGCAGGCAGACATGCTAAGGACGTGTAGGGTTGATGAAGTCGGGCGGCTGCTCACAATGTACCACCTCGTCAAGATCGCCATGGAGGAAGGCGTTCTTGACGTCCAGCTGATGAACCGGCCAAGCATGGGAGATGGCGATGCTGAGTACAACGCGGATCCTGGCCGGCTTGACGACATGACTAAAAGTCTCATCGTAGTCAATACTAGGCTGCCGCGAGAATCCATGGACCACCCACCTGGCCTTGTACCGAGCAAGAGAACCATCGGCGCCACACTTGTGCTTGAAGATCCACTTCCCTGAAACAATGTTAGCACCAACCGGACGAGGAACAAGAGACCAAGTGCGGTACTGAAGAATAGCATCGTACTCCTCGGCTATGGCGGCACACCAGAGAGGATCCTGAAGAGTAGAGCGATAAGTTTTGGCAATAGGAGATATGGAAGAGTGTTCGGACGAGAGATTGAGTTTGTCAATTGGCTGAAAGATACCATGCTTGGCGCGAGTGAGCATGGTGTGGGAGTTGATGGTAGGAGTGGTGCTGCCGCGAGAGCGACGAGGAGGGGGAGGGGCGGCGGTGGCGGTGGGGAGGGTGATCGGCCGGGGGACATAGACGGGGTCGGCTTAGGTGAGGCGGGCGCGTCGGTGATGTACGTCGGGGGCACATGACCCGAGCCATGCAGAGTGGGCTGGGACGAGGAGGCTGGCGCCATGCTGGGCTGGCCTGCCAAGGGCGCGATGACCGTGGGAGCCGGCTGCGTGGCGGCCAGGTCGAGGAGGAGGTCTAGATCGTCGGATACTGATCGGTGCAAGTGGTGGCAAAGGGAAAGGTGTGTTCGTCGAAAATGACGTGGCGGGAGATGATGACGCAGCGCGAAGATAAGTCTAGACATCTATATCCACGGTGTGAGGTAGGATAACCAAGGAATACACATGCTGTGGAGCGAGGGGCGAGTTTATGAGGTGCCGTGGCAGACTGGTTCGGATAGCATAGGCACCCAAAGACATGGAGGTCGGAGAAGGAGGGTGGCTGTCGGTATAGAAGGGTATATGGGATGAAGAAATCTAAGGCTTGGCTGGGACGGCGGTTAAGCAAGAAGGTCACGACGGCGAGGGCCTCGGCCTAGTATGCGGGAGGCATGTAAGCCTGGAATAGGAGGGTGCGGGTGATGTCGTCAAGAGTGCGAAGAGCACATTCTTCCTTGCCGTTTTGAGGAGAAGTATATGGGCAGGACATGCGGAGGCGTATACCGTTGCGGGCAAGGAACTTGACAAAGGTGGAGTTAACAAACTCAGTACCATTGTCGGTTTGGAAGGACACGTCAGGGAGGTTGAATTGTGTGCGTGCGTAAGCTACAAAGTTAACGAGAATATCACAGGTGTCGGATTTCTGGTGAAGTGGGAAGGTCCACATAAAATGAGAAAAATCATCAACAATGACAAGGTAATATTTGAAACCAGAATTACTAGCAACAGGTGATGTCCATAAATCACAATGAAGTAATTGGAACGGAATGACACAAACTGTGGATGATCTAGAAAATGGTAGACGCATGTGCTTGCCAAGTTGGCATGCATAACACACTTGAGTACTTTTATTACATGGAATAGCAATTTCTAAAGATAAATGTGGCATAGAGTCACGACCCGGATGTCCTGAGTGATGATGCCATAGCTCTGATGCTGTGGTGGTGGCGACGAGTCCAAACGACGAGGTGGTGGTGTCATATTCGACACAAACTGTGCAAATCCTTAATAGAAAAACCACACGGGTCATATTCAACACAAACAGAATTATCCATGGTAAACTGACGAGTAGAAAGAAGATTTTTGATAATATCTGGAACAACTAGAACATTGCTTAGGTAGAAAGTGCGACTAGGTGTGCGGAGAGTGATGTGGCCAGTGGCAGTGATGGGGAGAGGGACGCCATTACCAACGGTAACACAAATGGAAGGAGGAGGATGGGAGGAAGTGAAGAGTATACCAGGGTCGGAGACCATGTGCGAGGTCGCTTCAGAATCCATGGCCCATGCGCCTGGCGTGGAGGAGCCAACAGCAGGGGGTCCGACGGTGGCGTTCAGGGCGGCGACGAGGGTGGAGCAGTCCCATGTAGGAGCCTGGGCGGTGCCGGTGGGGTTGTAGGGCGCTGCGGGTGGAGGCGGGTTGGTGCCCCTGACCTGGCCGTGCATGGGCGCCAGTTGGGTCGTGTAGGTGACCTGGCCTGGTGGCACCTAGGTTGACTGGCGGGGCGGCGGCGCTGGAGTGGTGGACCACGGGGTTGACCCGAGGAGGCCAGCGCCCCCGGCGTGAGGACCCGGGCGCCGTAGGGGCGCCAAGCGGGCTGCATCTACTGAGCCTGGCCGGTGTACGGGTTGAAGCAGATCCATGGGCCAGTCGCCGCGATGGGGTAGGCGGGGTTGGAGTTGGCAGCGCCCCGGCCGATGTTCTTCTTCTTCTTCTTCTTCTGCCAGCGGCCACTATTGTCGCCTGAGTTGCCGTCGGTGGAGGACCCGACGGTGTTGCCGTAGAGGGCGACCTGAGACGGCACGGAGCCGCCCGTGGCAGCGTTGGCAAGCTGGTTCTCGCGCAGAAGAAGGATGGAGTGCGTCTGCAGGAAGGAGGGGGCGGAACCTGCATCGTGACAAGAGTGGTTATGTTAGAGAAGCGGGGGTTGAGCCCCCGGAGGCAGGTGAGGACCAAGGTTTGGTCGATCATGGGCTGCCCCACGTCCGCCAGCGCGTCGGAGAGGGCCTTCAGGAGGTGGCAGTAGGCGGTGATGGTGAGGTCGCCTTGGAAGATGGTCCGGAACCGCGCCTCGAGGTAGACGGCGCGGGTGAGCTGATTGGCGAGGAAGAGGTTCTTGATCAATGCGTAGGCATCGTACGTGGTCTGATCTTGAGCCATGATTGTGTCGAGGATGTCCTCGCTGATGGAGCCGTAGATCCACGAGCGGACGACGTAGTCCTGGCGCTGCCACTCGGCCGCGCGGGCGTACGGCGGCGTGACAACGGAGATGTGGTCGGTGAGTTCGTACTTTCCGAGGAGGACGGTGATGAGTATACGCCACTTCGCGTAGTTGGACTTCTGCAGGTCGAGGACGACGGGGACGTGCATCTTAACACTGGCGACGTGGACGGCCTGGGAGGCCGGCGATGTGGTGGATGGGACGAGTGCCCCGGAGGTATGCGCCTCGAGCGCCGATGAGGTGGAGGCGGAGGTCGACATGGCGGCGGCCTGGGGGGAGGAGGAGCCGCGACGGCGCCTAGGGTTTCTGGGCGGCGGCGGCTTAGGGTTGGGCGGCGGCGGAAGCTAGGTTTTAGGAACTAGGGCTGATACCATATAAGCGTGAAACGGATTGAGGGAAGACGTCTCTCAAGGGACGATCGGCTCATATATTTATAGCCGGATTACAAGTCTTGAAGACTAAGAAAGAACCATATATGCGTATATGTACAATCGTATGCAAATAGAATACGCGCAGGTTAGCTATACAAAATTATACTTTAACACAGTAGACTAATGTTTTATGCAAACATTGCTAGTTTTGCTGCCTCACCCGCACAAGTTTGCAAGCCATATTTCTAAGAAAGGAAGCATTTGTCTGGCTTTATCAAACTGAAACCTTAAAATTTACAAGAAAAATTGAAAGCCTAGGACACCTAAACACCATGAAGTTCACATACAAACCAATAACAAGAGGCGGCTCAAAAGTGCACACACACGCGATACAAGCCCATCGGGCTATTGGCTCACAAGAGAAACACATGAAGACCCACACCAAGTAGTCACATAGAAGCCGGTTACTCCTCGCTCCCTGGCCCGCCTGTATAAATAAGCTACCCTTTCCTCAGCCCATTCTGGAAGCCCAATCTAATTTTTTATTTTAGAAGCCTACGAGTTAACCCTTAATTAATAGGCTGCTAAAATAAAATTATAGATTGAACTTGTAGAATAAATTGAGAGGAGACAGCCTATTTCCACTATCAGCCGCATTTTATGATTAAATCGCAAATTACAAATAACTGAAAAAGCTTTATTGCTATCTTTAAAGGTAATCCACATTGATGTAATGAAAGCGAAGGACCCACAACAATGACAGAACGCCCCGAGTAATCGTGCCTAAAAAAAACTGGCGCATGAGGCAAGCCTTACAAACGCAGCTAGTCTACCGGTATGAGGTAAAGATAAAGAACAACCACCCTGCCTACCATTAGTCTGCACTTCTGCAGCATGCACACCAAGTAATAATAGTATAGCACCACTTATCCGTTTCACCTTTTTTAAGCAGTGGCCGTAAATTTCACTTTTAAGCCTACAAATATTCGCAGTGCATGCACTTGTTTATTACTGCTTCTCGCGCATAACACTACAGACAGTCAGTTGTCCCCCTAGTATCAAGCTTTGGGCAGCGTTTGTACTCGGCTAAAAGAAGTTACACACATCAATCGTTAATGCTCCTTCTTAGTTGCACGTAAGTGGAACTAATATATTTACTGGCCGACAGTCCAACTGATGATTAACTTAAGCACTTCCCATAAGCATTAAGCACTGATTACTGTCAGGAAATGGTTCGTTTGCACGGGGATCGGAGGCACAACCAGGAGCCCACCAACAGTTGTATTGCCTTTTCTATCAGGAATTTGCCCCCGGCAGGGCTGGAAAAGGCACCTGCTAGAACTGTTGGCTGCGCCACAACAAATAATTGGTGTTTATTTCAACTGTAGTTTGGCCACGATGGGGTTGGGAAAGGCAGTGCGTAGTCATAGACATAGAGTGATCAAGAACCATTGAGCATGCACTTGATCTGAGACTCTGTTGGATAAGGGGCTTTGTTTTGTTACCACACTTCGCCACGATAAAGCCAAGGCATCCTTCTGTTTTTTCTGTTCAATAAAAATAAATTAAAGCCAATGCAGACTTTCTTTTTTGCAGACTTGAATAGCTTATACCATTGGCGGAGCTATGTTACATGAGGATCATTGTGAGCTAGGAGAGGTGGAAAGATGAGGGCCGGCTGAGAGAGATACATCCCCGACTAGACCTAAAATTAGCCATGCATGTCATAGGTGGAAAGACCCCAGCTAACCTTTGTTAGATCATTTTGTCACGGGAAGAAGTTAGTAAAACTAGGTACGGCAGCTGAGTGGCTACCGACTGATCATACCTTTATTTTTCATATGATGACATCTTTTATTTCTTGACGAAAATAAAATGTTATATAGATAACTGTATCGCTTCAAGATGGCACAACTACACGAGAGTTCAGCTCAAAGCTTTAAACGCACCAGATATAGGTCACGCGTCACTGCCCTCTTTTGTACTGGCAGGTATGAGGAATTGTTACTCTGATATTTAATATTTATCAAATTTTAATTAACTATATCTAGATTCCATGCCAAATTGCATTATCTTTTGGTTGCAGTTAGAAGTGCTCACGAACGTTTGCAGCGTACATGAATATCCTTAATTACGCCCGATCGGTGGATCATCAGATGGAATCTGCCTATCTATAAATTAATTGTTGTTCAGACCCAAGCGGCAATATATATAACTCACAAAAATTTATAAACTTCTTCCTGAAAAAACTGAAGTGACACTTACATCATGGTATCCAGATGCCCAAGGCTATCGTACATATATTGTATGATATGATTATCTTGTGGTTTTCATGTAATATTTTCAGGCATGATGACAGACTGTTCTTGATTTTGTTGTCAGACATGCACCTCTGCTTTCCTAACTCTTAAGTCATCGATGATTTAATCTAATTATGGTTAACCTCTAACGCTGCACGATCAGATCATATCCTCATCCTTTGGAACCGTCTGGAAGACCAATACACCAATAAAATTACCATTGCAGCCAACGTTGACCTCAGATATGACCATCATGTACTAATAAATATATCTATAGTAGCCCGGCTAAAATTGACTTCCTATTGCACTTATATTATACTACTTCTGCACTGGTCGGTATTTGCTCCATTTTGAGAAGAAAAAAAACAGACTCCCAGTGGACCATCATAAGATTCATGACAATATTCATATTAGCTCAAAATGCAATTAGTGGGCCCAATAAGATTTGCAATAAATGACAAGAGCCTCCCACTAAATGATCCAGGTTGTTAAATCTCGATGCATTGATGCATCATGCATGTTGCGCAAATTAGTGCAAAATGGTTGGTGATAAAACAATGGTACTACTCGCTCCATCACAGTTTAAAGGGCGTACCTCACATCTCTCTGGGCCCAAGGTTGCTAGCGATTGGCAGGAATAAATGATGCGCTGCAGCTGCGATAGTTAAGGATATGTGCCTAATTAATCGCCAAACAAACGCATAGTAACCTCCCCGTCCAATAAAAGGCCTCACACAACCATGCATGCAAACAAAACTGATTCACACATCCACCTAAAGTTTCAGTTCACACCATGCATGCGCACCAGGAAGACAAGCGGAAAGAGTAATTTCAGCGGGCTAATTAATGACCTGCGCCCTATTTCCCTCTAATTGTGAAAAAATTGGTTTTGGAGATACGCCCTTTAAACTGTGATGGAGGGAGTATTGCAAATAAAAACTCTGTTTAGGCTAAAAGTCTCACTCAACCAGTATGGTACTATTTCCTTAAGGGTTATTTTAATAAGGATATTTTGCTAAATTAATTTGCCTAAATATGTTTATGGTTGTAACTAACAAAAACTTTGTTTGGTTAGTGTAACAAACTTAAGAATAAGTACATACTATTTTTCATAAACCCGAAAAACCGAGTTTGTGTTAAAATGAAAATTATAGGTTTGTTTATAAATTCTTTAGTATATCTCTCGCGCATGGGTTTATCATTCTCAACCGAACAAGATTATGTGCATACTTCTCTAACATAATTATTACTAAAATTGGTTTTCTAACAAATCCTAGTAAAACACTTAGTTAAAATTAGGCCCTAATTTTACTTACCCAAACAACCATGAAAAAAGGAAATAATGTGCAGTACTTTAGAAACATCTCCAACCCGTTACCCCCCATGGAGACTCGGTGGATCAGTGCAAAAAATGACACAAAAGGTACATCAACCTGTCATAAACAGAGCCAAATAAGCCTAACCAAACAGGAAAAAATGAACGGGAAAATGGGAGCGGGGAGGGGTGTGTGTGTGTGTGTGTGTGTGTGTGTGTGTGTGTTGGGGGTGGTGGTGGGGGCACATGGTTATATATGGATGGGAAAGAATGTTTCATACCAGTCGTCGCCACTACCTTTAACAACCGTGGACGATCACCTCAGTAAGTCCCATGCCGCTGGTCTCCTGCTGCATTGTAGCACGGTCTCCGAACAATTGAGCGGTGGCATGGCTTGGGCGATAGATGGGAAGGACCAAGTAGGAGAAGAGATGCAGTGCGTGCATACACCTAACTGTTGTGAGAAAAAATAGGCCCACTAATCCATTCGATTGTTTCGGGCCTAGGGTAAAAATGTCGGTTGAAAAACCGCGATGTGACACTCCACGTGTATGTGACGACCATGATCCACCGTCAGATTATTATCAAAAACTAAAAAGGGGTAAGACCCAACAAAACTTTCATTAAATGGGTAATCTGGATGAAAAATTGTTAATATCAAAATAGTGGATACAAACTAGAATTCACTCTAATCTAAACTAAAATTATGCGGACCTTATTTTCTTTCAATTTATCCTTTTTCCTTTAAATACCCATGAAGGAACATTTCGTGTTATTTTTGTAGCTTCTGCCGCTTCTTCCCCGGTAGCCATTTTACCAACAGTTTAGCTGTCGCGTCAAAAGATTAAAAATCATCACATTAGGTTGACCAATTACATGCTTTGTACACCAACTATCGCCTTATTGAACGCCAAATAGGCTAGGCCCACTAGCCTATGGAGCTATAGGTATATCTGACTTTTCTTAAACTATAGGTATAGCTGACTTTGCCAAAGTTTTGGATCATGAGCTGCATGTCAAATGATATTGTGGCACCCCTCGCTCCCGCGGCGCGCCCCCCGCGCGCGCCTCGGGAGATCCCGATCGGCCGCCATCGCCGGCGCCTTCCCCTCGCCACCGCCGGAGTGCGCCCGCCGGGCGAAGCCCGCGCGGCGGCGGGGCATTCCCTCCTTCCTCTGGTCCTCGTGGCAGCGGCGCGGGCCATCAGATCGGGGACAAGGGGCGCCTCGTCCGGCTGGTCTCCCGGAGGTGGGGACGGCTGGATCCGGCGGCCACTGGGCTAGGAGGAGAATCATCACATTAGGTCCGCATCCAGTCGCCGTCTGGATCCGATCCCATCTCCATCAGGGGCGTCGCACGGCGGTGGGATCGGATCGGCGGCAACGTCACCGGTTCGGCGGAGGGCTCTGTTCCAGCCAACCGCGAGATCGGGACGTCGTGGCTTCCGGTGAAAATCGCGTCTGACTGTGGTCATGGCGGACGATGGCGGCGTCTCGGACGTCGTTCCCTTCTCGAGGCATCGTCGTTGCAGGTCACGTCAACCTGATCGAAAGGTTCCGGGGGAAACCCTAGATTTGGATCTACCGGATCAGACGATGGCGACGTTTCGATGTCGTTCTCCCTCCTGGGGGCATCGTTTTGGAGCAAGTGTTGACTGGAGGGGACAAGAGGAGGAGCGGCGTGGCATCTGGCACGTCGACAACGGCGGGTCTCAGCGGCATGGAGCAGCGGGGGTCTCGCCGGTGGGCGTGTGATGATGGACGAGCGCAGGATGGTGGCGCTGTCTGGCGTCGTGGTGGCGTCGATGGCAGAGAGGCCTGGCACGGTTCATGCAACAGTACAGCTCTGAAGATGGATTGATGGTACGTGGCTGCGGCGGCCTCATACCCGGCAGGGGCCTGGTTGAAGAGCACGCCGGACTGGTGGGTGCCCATACCCGCAAGGAGTCCTGGTTGGGACCTCAGGTCTCAGATGTTAGGTTTGGCTGCGAGGTCTGTTTGGTATTAGGCCCAGACCATCAGCGCCCCTTCATCAGTTAGATAGGAGTAGCGACAGATGTTGCGAAGATGGTGGCTTTGGTCTTACTGTTGTACGACTTTGTAAGGTCTTGTGTTATAATCAATAAAGTGGCCGTATACATCGTCCAGATGCAGAGGCCGGGGGTATTCCTCCTTTTCGGAAAAAGAATGTCAAATGATATTGTGCATTAGCGCGGGCGGGGGCATGCATATGAGTGCTCAGCGCATGTCTTTTCATCCACCGTGTGCAAACCGACAGAATCTTGTCAGTTTACACTAGTGTTATTAGATTCCACACAGGCATTTTCGTGTTAAGTTTAGTTACTCTTATATGATTCGGTAATACATATGGATTTTTATGGAGTTTTCATATGTTTTGCGCTTGATTCTGATTTGAGAAAGACTAAGAAATAGTGGTGGCTGATACATGCAGCCCCAAGCTAGTAGTTGCATGATGCATGGAATGAGTTAATCCGTTGCTTGATTCTGTCTTAAATGTTACTGCCTCCGGGTTGCTTTATAATATAAAGCGGGGGAAATCTTTTTTTGTAAACGTTGCTGCCTCCGTCCCATAAAAAGAGAGCGTTTTTTATACTCACCAGGGAGTAGTATATAAGCATAGGAAACAGTATGACTATACTTGAACCTGAACTTTCTAAAAGCGTTAGTTTTGAATACGCTCTCGCATCCCGGTTCTCGATTTTGCAATTGTTCCAAGTACTTTAACATGCTAACCTAAAAAAGAACTTACAAGATGATTGTGTGCATCGCTCGATGCAGATGCCAGAGGTTATCCCCCTTTTCACAAAATAAATAAATACAAGATGTCATTACATATTATAACCATTTATCCTTTTACTTTTATAGAGTGCTCATTTTTACCATTCATTTAACTCATATGATTTTCACAACATTGATGGTTGTTGTTTATTTACTGCTAAAAATAAATTACCAGAAACTGCTAACCAAAGATGGGCTAGGTTTTGCAATGGTGTATTATTAAGGGTACAAATCAGACTAACCACCACAGTTAATTAGGGCTTACCTTTTCTTTGTTAGAAAAAAAAATCCTTGTTGGTAAAAAAATCTCCATGCTAGGGAATCAATCCAACTTGATGAAAAATACAATAGGTATATGCATGTGGCATATGTGTGAGTAATTCTAATTTAGTTCTCCCGCAAAAGCAAACTCCAATGCTAAGGGCCTCTTCAATTCAAGATTAACAAAAAGAAGGCGGAACATAACCTTAGTATTTTTCCCGTACAATGTTTGATTCATATGAATATTTATTTATTGGATACAATCCTATGCTAATTTGCTCAAAAAATCCCACTCCACTACATTTCATAAGAAAATTTTCCATTAACTCAAACCTCTTGTAAATATTGTTTAGTTCCTCATGTGGTTCAATAAAACTAACTTTTGTGGAATTCAATAATGCATGATTCAAGTGGACATTTATGCAATCCTAGTTTTTCTTACACTTGTACTTTCTAAAATCAAGTGAATCAAAAAGGCCCATTTTAAAAAAATGGATTGCAACAATATCAACCTGATACACCCACATAAGAATTTAGGGTCTCTTTGATTGGAATGGTTTTCGTAGGAATTTCGGAAGGATAGAATCCTTGGAATTTTTCGTAAATTGGTTGTTTGATTAGTAGGATTGAATCCTACGGGAATTTATCTTAACAAACCTATAAATTTGATTTAAAAGAAATCTTAGCATCTAGTCAAATATCTTGAAATTTAGTCCTTTGTTTTCTTGGTGGCACAATTAAACAAAGCAAAATCCTATAGGATTTGAATAGGCATGTCATTCAATTCCCATGTTATTTCTATTCCTGGGCTTTTAGAATTTTGCGAATCAAAGAGACCCTACTAAATAAGAATTTAAGAATAAGCATAAGTGACCATGTCAGTCTCCTGCCACCAAGGGCACCAATTATTGTTGTACTTTCATGTTCACTCGCTCTCTAATTAGCAGCTAATCAATTCACAACTTATCCATAGGTCTACCATTTTCTTTCTCCCGCGAGAGTCAGGACAGAGTAGCGTACTAGCTAGGGCGCTTGAAACACTACATAGAACTAGCTGAATGCCCGTGCGTTGCCACGGAATATAAAAAGTTTACACCAAAATATATGTCGTTCTTGATGGCATGTGGTTTTCATTTATACATCGATAAGATGTAATTCTCAGTCACTTCTTGCATCATTAACAATGTGATGTCTCCTTACCAACATCTTTAGCATGTCCCCTCGTACCCTTCAACTTTCATTTTCTTCAACTCCTTTGCTCTAGCATTGGTATTGCTTAAAAGGGATATCATCTAGCGAGACATCAACATCATGGTGTATCTCTAGTATACAATGCAAACACTTCTGGTCTATCACCTGAAATAATGGTAAGTCAATGACAATGACAATGTCTCCTTAGCAACAACTTTAGCCCGATCCCTCACACCCACCGACTTCCATTCTCTTTACCCCCCTTGATCTAGCATTGGCATTACTTAAAAGGGCTACCATGTAGCGAGAGATACCATCATGCTGTATCTCTGATTTAAAATCGAAACACTTATCATCTGTGGTGAGAGACAATGATAGTTCAGTGACAATGACAATGTCCGTTATTCTTCAATGACAACAAAGAATCACCTTCGTGCTTGTGAGAAACATAAATAGAAATACGGTTCCGAGAAAATGAAACTAAAACAAAGTCATGATTAACTAAACTGGCCCTTTCCTTAAAATTCTCCTATTTATTATGCTATGCACATTGTCGCACGGTGACTTGCGATGTACAAATTTAACTATAATAGATGGTTAGTAAGAACACTTAAACGAAGTCGCTGGACGTCTCACTCACTACTCCCCACGACCAATTTGAAAAAACACATGGAAGCAAGCCCCCTCAAGCAGCTCTGTCGGTGAGGTCTGCCATGTCTAAGAAGATCGACGGAAAAGCTAGGCAATCCTCCATCGCCGATCCCTTGGTCATCCTCCTACGGCACCCCTCGCAAGTTGGGCCTGCCGACAACATCGAAATGGAGATGACAAGCTAGTACTTGTTTTCCCATCGTCCTCCCCACTGGCCATGATTTTTTCCTCTCCACTTGCTCCCCCACCATTTGTTGTTGTTGCCCCCCTAACTCCAATGAATTATTTAGACATTGGAATGAATATCAATATTTATTCCCCTATTACTTTATAAATATCACTACATGACTAAATGTTTCATATTTCTATCCATACGCTAAGCAAAGTAAAATTTTGATCTAAATGCAACATTTGTATGACTAATGTCTCAAATCTAAATGAAGGACCAGTTCACATCTTTTGAAACTTACAGAAACTGCAGTTTAACCATATCTTGCCCCTATATTTTATTTTAGTAGATAAATAAGAAGAGCCTCTAGTAATTTAGAAATAGCATGCTCTTGATTATCCATGTTTCCCTAGTATCTACAACTGTTCCATCCAAATCTACAATGTATTTTTACTTGTTTTTGGTTGTACAACAGTGCCCTCAAACAATACAATATTACATGCCCCATCCAAACTTTACTAATCCTATCAGCCTGGGCGATGACCCCATCCTCTACCCACTTTCTAATGCAAAGTGGTTGTGACCAGACATGGTTTCTCTGCACACTGCATGGATCCTGTACGCAGCATCCTGGCCAATGTTAACTTTTTGGTGATTACTACAGAACAATCAGATCCAAACATTATAGAAAGTATCAGCAACCATACCAACCTAGATCTATGCATCAAGCATTATATCCCTGAGCCGATCAGCAAAACCATATATTTTGAAAAGCTGCAATTATTTA
The DNA here is from genome assembly GCA_034509565.1 of Triticum monococcum. Lineage (NCBI taxonomy): Eukaryota > Viridiplantae > Streptophyta > Magnoliopsida > Poales > Poaceae > Triticum > Triticum monococcum. The sequence continues at coordinate 518,823,934 of CM067846.1, forward strand.
GTGCAACCGTAGTGTGTTCTTTTAAATATCATCCGACACTCTAATCAAATACTTTTTTTGATACATCCTTTCATTTCTCACACTAAACTACTGAAACATATAAGCAAAATTACAAATAATTACTCAACATGTTGCACATATACATTGTTTTGTTCTCATATTTCCACTGCTCGTCTGACGATGCAATGGTTCTAGAACCCAAACATTAGATCCAAATGATAATATGAATAAAAATGGAATGACATATACCAGAATTAATTCTAGGTCGTACATAAGAATGAGTAAATGTGTCCTGCACCAACATCATATCATGTTGCATACAAGAAAATTTCTTCATAAATATGAAAATTCAGGTTTCGTCACTTACCGGGTATCGTCTTGAATGCACTGTGTTTCTTTATATCACTGTCAGAATAACCTTCAACCAAACAGTGCACATTGTAAGGTATAAATAAAGAACCGAGTTTCCCAATGTGTTTTGAGTTTTCCAACCAAACTTCAGTCATAAGCTTCTCTCCATTATGGCTAAATGTAGCCACCAGAAGATTGCAATTCATAATCTTCTGATACTCAAGAAAATCACAGCCCTGACCACTTGCAGTCCTTATCCACTTGGGGCAAGATATTGGATTAGTGTGTCGGATCATATTTTAAAATAAAGCAAACGGTTGACACTACCTGTGTCCACTTGCAGTCCATGCGGTCGACACTGCCTGTCCATTGGTAAGGTGTGCATGCGAAAACGTGTCAGACGCCGTTCTCGCACACTCTTAGTCCCGGTGTTCCTGGGATGATGAGGCCCTAACAGGACAAGTTTTTGCATGATATTCAGATTGCATCACCTGCCAGGATATTGTGGTTACATACCTGGCAACAAATAAAGGGTATGAGAGAATAAGGTTTTATTGAAGCGATTAAGAAAAAGAACAACGGAAGCAATGGTCCTAGAAATTGACCAAAAAAACTAAATAGAAACATCAGTGAATCTTTTTAAAGTAAGGCCGGAGCGCTGCCCATTCTATTAGCAGGAAAGAAAATGTCTTGGTTACTTAGCCTAGATCGTCACTAACAACCCTGACAACATTTAACAAATATAAACACCTCTTGCAATGTAATGCTGGTCAGCTTTGTTTCTTACTTCGTCTCCCCTCCAGGGAATCCACATCCTTTAGTTTCTGTATATTGCCGAAGGCTCTGTCTTTTAGTATTGACACCTGAGACATACCTTAGTTTTTATCTCCAATTTGCAACTTGGCATAGAAATTGAATATGTCTAGAAATCAAGAATTGCAACATCATGATGCCTATTGATCAATCTAGGCACTGTAAAAATGTACAAAAAAATCCACTACCTTAAATGTGTATTCACCTAAATAAAAACAATGCTTTGTTGCTAGGATAATCCTGCTAGTACAACCGTAGCCGTTAGGATAATCAACCAACTTTCGTGAGGTCCTTCCTGAATCTGGTCTGCTATAAAATATTAAAATCTACCCTTATGTTCATAATACCCAGAACTTTCAAGTGGGAAAAACTCCTAGCATTTGCTGAATAAAACAAAACCTGGCATACAATAACTTTCATGCTTCTAGGACTGAAGGGATATATACCATAGGTATGCATTTATGTAATTTCTTTAGAAATATGTGTCAATTCAACACAGCTTATGCAGTCACATTCTGAACATTTCACAGATTAGCCTAAATAAAAATACCCATCACAACAGTGAGACTTCTGTCATGAAGTTCAGATAGCAAGAAAACAACTTATCATATACATATTAGCTCAAGAGAAATGCAGAAATAAGGAGAATAGCTTCAGGTGAGGAGTTCAAGTAAAATATTAAGATATGCTTCACATACGTATTCCATATGCAGCCGTTGACCATGAAGGTATGGAATTTTTGTTGAGTCATAAATATCATTGGTGGAAGGAAGAAGAGAGCAGGAAGGCACACTGATGTTGCAATGAACTGAACCCTTAAACAGATCAACATCAATGAGCACTTGAGGATACAAATCTCGCCATAAATAGTATAACGTAGCAGAAAAAATAAGGCAACCAATTTGACAAGTCCAAATCGACCATGGACAAGCCTGAAATTGTTGAACCTAGATGACCTGGCAAAAGAGGATTACAAGGGCAACGGTGGTGGATAGAAATTAAAGATGGAAGCGCTTCATTAAGAAAAGATGAGAAGAAAAGATGAGAAGGGTCCCATCGGCTCCTATCTTCCCTATCTTGCCTCTGCAACTGCATGCACGGGCCTTCCCACCAAGCAAAGACCCCGACGAGGCGTACCTGCGGAAGAGGCGACCTAGGTTTAGGGGTCGGATCCATCGCCGCGCCGAATCATTGGAGCTCAACCTAGATCGTGGTGCGCCAAACCTGTTCAAGAACTGGTGCACGAACTGCTCGCCGACGGCGACAACAGGGAAGAGGCCATGGGATAGGCTCGGAGCCCTGCTGGTGGCATCTTTGCCTTCGGGCTAGCAAATCGGTGCCTCGCCGTCTCACCTCCCGACGAAGTTGAGGTGGAGATCGCAGGAGGGGAGACGTGCGTGCCTATGTTAGGGCTGGGTTCGGCGGTTGTGATCGCATAGGGGAGATTGCGTGCGTGGGTAAGTTGTTTTTTTTCTTTGGTTTAAATCGCTCTAAACCGGACGTGGGAGTGGAACTTACGATGATAAAAAAATCGATGGGATGCGAGAAGGTGGGAGGAGGTATCAATAGAGATGGAAGAGGAGGTCGAACCATCACGACGTTCGATTCTCCTTTAAGGGCATGTCCAACGCGGGCGCTAGCACGCAGACGCCAGGATTAATTCCCAGGTCGATGGGCGGTTAGGACGTTGATTCCTGGCGCTGTAGCAGGCATCGGAGCAAAAAGTAGCAGCGAGCCCTTGTGCTTTTTTGCCGTGCGGGGTAAAGCTCTGGTGCGGCAGCCTGTTTTCTTAGCACCTGCTAATGAGAGTCCAGCGTTGTAGAGACAAGCGCCTGATAGTTTTATAATCTAATTTTATTTTTCTAAGCGCCTGTATAAGCGTTTTGCATTGGAGATGCCCTAATAGTAGAGATTGGTGACAACTGACAACTTGGCCAATGAGCTACCGAAAAGTATGCTTCTTTCCTCCTGTTCTAAATCTTATCTCGAAGTACAAATTGTACTTGAAACAATTTGAAAATGCAGGTGTCATTTCGGGAAAGTCTCAACCTGGCCATGGTACGCATCAATTTAAAATCTCATCCAAAGTACAGATTCGGCATGTTAACGTGTTAGGAGCTTTTTGTCAAACAAATAAAGATGTACGTACATGCTGGATTCTTCAAATTGTAAAACTGAGCGTACTTGCACTCATCTTGCATTATTAGCCCTGACCACGTGTTTGACTGCCATAGAACGGTTTGGATTTCAATTTTCCGTTCCCATGGTATGTTGGTGTCCTTCCATCACGCTTCGTCTTCTTCGCGGCAAGAGGGCGACGGCAACACATGATGACTTCGGCTTGGTGGTGCTCTTTTTAGCTCCGGGCCGTTACTTTTTTGAAGACGTTGTTTTCGGATAATCTTTCTCTTAGCTCATGTATTGTCAAGAACGATGGATGACGTTGCTAGTCTGTTGCCAGTTGTTGGTTGGGCTGGCTTTCTTTATTTTTCTTTCTTCTTTTCATCTTTTTTGGCTGTGTGCTCGATGTCTTGATTAGGTTTTCTAGAGGCCAGGTGTAATTGATATTGTCTTGATGTCAATATATTACCTTTTGTCAAAAAAGTAATATAGATTCCAACAATGCATGCCTCATATTGCACACATTAGATTCGTCAGTATAAAAGCCTCTATCAACGGTGCTTTCAAAGGTGGTCTCTCTTGGGACAACGATGGCCACGATACCCTCACCACCATTGTTGGGGCCAAGTGGCCAACCAACCCTCGTTGTGATGGAACATGGGGTTTAGATGATATTTCCCTTCACTCACCTGCAACCCTCGGGCATGTCGTGTCTGTGGGTGACAAGGCTCTTGTGTCAGGTGTGTTGGCACATAATCCGAATGCTTTCTTTGCGAAAGAGCTTTGTGACTTACTCACCACCTTGGAAGCTGCTAGCTCGAGATCTGGCAATGTGATTGCTTGCCTTCTGACAGGGACAACAATCAGGAAAAAGAATGAAGAAGTCACTTAGTGGCAAAGGCAGGAACAGTGCCGCCATAGGAAAGACGTCCGCAATTGCTTGGTAGATTATCTTGGCCTCTCAGCTTGTCCTCATGGTTTGGGTTGTCACCGTGCTGTTGATGGTGCTCGTTGTCTCTTGTCGTGGTTGTTAGAGATATATTTGGGATACATGTATTTGGTAGTCTAGGATTTGTAATTCGTCTCCTACCTTATCTCCAGGAGAGGCGTCTTGCCCTTCAAGCCTTGTACTTAATATATACTCACCGTCGAGGCTCAATAATACATCCATCATATTCCGCACCAAATCCCTCTTTCCCTTCTTTTTTTTTGACGAAAAGCAGCCTTAGTGCTGATTTCATTGCAATAAGAGAAAGGCCAAGACGACCCGGTTACAAGGTTTAGGAGCGTTAGTAATTAGGTATATACAACTGAAAGATTAGCGGGGTTAGGCGGCCAGGGGCCGGCTATACTACGGTAGCGGCACAGTTAGTGTTGGGGAACGTAGTAATTTCAAAAAATTCCTACACACACACAAGATCATGGTGATGCATAGCAACGAGGGGGAGAGTCTGATCTACGTACCCTTGTAGATCGCAACGGAAGCATTGACACAACGTAGAGGAAGTAGTCGTACGTCTTCTTCCCGATCCGACCGATCCAAGCACCGTTACTCCGGCACCTCCGAGTTCTTAGCACACGTACAGCTCGATGACGATCCCCGGGCTCCGATCCAGCAAAGCTTCGGGGAGGAGTTCCACCAGCACGATGGCGTGGTGACGATCTTGATGTTCTACTGTCGCAGGGCTTCGCCTAAGCACCACTACAATATGACCGAGGTGAATTATGGTGGCGGGGGCACCGCACACGGCTAAGGAACAATCACGTGGATCAACTTGTGTGTCTATGGGGTGCTCCTTGCCCCCGTATATAAAGGAGCAAGGGAGGAGGAGGCCGGCCCTAGGAGAGGCGCGCCAGGTGTGGAGTCCTACTAGGACTCCAAGTCCTAGTAGGAGTCCACCAAGAGGGGAGGAAGGGAGAAGGAAGTGGAGGAGTAGGAAAGGTGGCCGGCCCCCTTTTCCCTAGTCCAATTCGGACTAGAGGGGAGGGGGGCGCAGCAGCCTTTTTCCTCTTCCCACTAAAGCCCATCAAGGCCCAATACTCTTCCTTGTATTCCCGTAACTCCCCGGTACCTCCGAAAATACCCGAATCACTCGAAACCTTTCCGATGTCCGAATATAGTCGTTCAATATATCGATCTTTACGTCTCGACCATTTCGAGACTCCTCATCATGTCCCCGATCTCATCCAGGACTGCGAACTCCTTCGGTACATCAAAACTCATAAACTCATAATATAACTGTCATCGAAACCTTAAGCGTGCGGACCCTACGGTTCGAGAACAATGTAGACATGACCGAGACACGTCTCCAGTCAATAACCAATAGCGGGACCTGGATGCCCATATTGGCTCCTACATATTCTACGAAGATCTTTATCGGTCAGACCGCATAACAACATACGTTGTTCCCTTTGTCATCGGTATGTTACTTGCCCGAGATTCGATCGTCGGTATCCAATACCTAGTTCAATCTCGTTACCGGCAAGTCTCTTTACTCGTTCCGTAATACATCATCTCACAACTAACATCTTAGTTATAATGCTTGCAAGGCTTATGTGATGTGTATTACCGAGAGGGCCCAGAGATACCTCTCCGACAATCGGAGTGACAAATCCTATTCTCGAAATACGCCAACCCAACATCTACCATTGGAAACACCTGTAGTACTCCTTTATAATCACCCAGTTACGTTGTGACGTTTGGTAGCACCCAAAGTGTTCCTCCGGTAAACGGGAGTTGCATAATCTCATAGTCATAGGAACATGTATAAGTCATGAAGAAAGCAATAGCAACATACTAAACGATCGGGTGCTAAGCTAATGGAATAGGTCATGTCAATCAGATCATTCAACTAATGATGTGACCTCGTTAATCAAATAACAACTCTTTGTTCATGGTTAGGAAACATAACCATCTTTGATTAACGAGCTAGTCAAGTAGAGGCATACTAGTGACACTCTGTTTGTCTATGTATTCACACATGTATTATGTTTCCGGTTAATACAATTCTAGCATGTATAATAAACATTTATCATGATATAAGGAAATAAATAATAACTTTATTATTGCCTCTAGGGCATATTTCCTTCAGTCTCCCACTTGCACTAGAGTCAATAATCTAGATCACATCACCATGTGATTAACATCGATAGTTCACATCATCATGTGATTAACACTCATAGTTCACATCGCCATGTGACCAACACCCAAAGGGTTTACTAGATTCAGTAATCTAGTTCACATCGCTATGTGATTAACACCCAAAGAGTACTAAGGTGTGATCATGTTTTGCTTGTGAGAGAATTTTAGTCAACGGGTCTGCCACATTCAGATCCACATGTATTTTGCAAATTTCTATGTCAACAATGCTCTGCATGGAGCTACTCTAGCTAATTGCTCCCACTTTCAATATGTATCTAGACCAAGACTTAGAGTCATCTAGATTAGTGTCAAAAACTTGCATCGACGTAACCCTTTACGACGAACCTTTTTGTCACGTCCATAATCGAGAAACACATCCTTATTCACTAAGGATAATTCTGACCGCTGTCCAGTGATCTACTCCTAGATCACTATTGTACTCCCTTGCCAAATCAGTGCAGGGTATACAATAGATCTGGTACACAGCATGGCATACTTTATAGAACCTATGAATGAGGCATAGGGAATGACTTTCATTCTCTTTCTATCTTCTGCAGTGGTCGGGCTTTAGGTCTTTACTCAACTTCACACCTTGTAACACAGGCAAGAAACTTTTTCTTTGACTATTCCGTTTTGAACTACTTCAAAATCTTGTCAAGGTATGTACTTATTGAAAAACTTATCAAGCGTCTTGATCTATCTCTATAGATCTTGAAGCTCAATATGTAAGCAGCTTTACCGAAGTCTTTCTTTGAAAAACTTCTTTCAAACACTCCTTTTATGCTTTACAGAATAATTCTACATTATTTCCGATCAACAATATGTCATTCACATATACTTATCAGAAATGCTGTAGTGCTCCCACTCACTTTCTCGTAAATACAGGCTTCACCGCAAGTCTGTATAAAACTATATGCTTTGATCAACTTATCAAAGCGTATATTCCAACTCCGAGATGCTTGCACCAGTCCACAGATGGATCGCTGGAGCTTGCACATTTTGTTAGCACCTTTCGGATTGACAAAACCTTCTAGTTGCATCACATACAACTCTTCTTTAATAAATCCATTAAGGAATGCAGTTTTGTTTATCCATTTGCCAGGTTTCATAAAATGCGGCAGTTGCTAACATGATTCGGACAGACTTAAGCATAGATACGAGTGAGAAAAACTCATCGTAGTCAACACCTTGAACTTGTCAAAAACCTTTTTCGACAATTCTAGCTTTGTAGATAGTAACACTACTATCAGCGTTCGTCTTCCTCTTGAAGATCCATTTATTTTCTATGGTTTGCCGATCATCGGGCAAATCCATCAAAGTCCATACTTTGTTCTCATACATGGATCATATCTCAGATTTCATGGCCTCAAACCATTTCGCGGAATCTGGGCTCATCATTGCTTCCTCATAGTTCGTAGGTTCATCATGATCTAGTAGCATGACTTCCAGAAAAGGACTACCGTACCACTCTGGCGCGGATCTTACTCTGGTTGATCTACGAGGTTCAGTAGTATCTTGTTCTGAAGTTTCATGATCATCATCATTAGCTTCCTCACTAACTGGTGTAGGTGTCACAGAAACAGTTTTCTGTGATGTACTACTTTCCAATAAGGGAGCAGGTACAGTTACCTCGTCAAGTTCTACTTTCCTCCCACTCACTTCTTTCGAGAGAAACTCCTTCTCCAGAAAGTTTCCGAATTTTAGCAACAAAAGTCTTGCCTTCGGATCTGTGATAGAAGGTGTATCCAATAGTTTCCTTTGGATATCCTATGAAGACGCACTTCTCCGATTTGAGTTTGAGCTTATCAGGATGAAACTTTTTCATATAAGCATCGCAACCCCAAACTTTAAGAAACGACAGCTTAGGTTTCTTGCCAAACCATAGTTCACACGGTGTCGTCTCAACGGATTTAGATGGTGCCCTATTTAACGTGAATGCAGCTGTCTCTAATGCATAACCCCAAAACGATAGTGGTAAATCGGTAAGAAACATCATAGATTGCACTATATCCAATAAAGTACGGTTATGACGTTCGGACACACCATTATGCTGTGGTGTTCCAGGTGGCGTGAGTAGTGAAACTATTTCACATTGTTTTAACTGAAGACCAAACTCGTAACTCAAACATTTTACCTCTGCGATCATATCGTAGAAACTTTTATTTTCTTGTCATGATGGTTTTTCCACTTCACTCTGAAATTCTTTGAACTGTTCAAATGTTTCAGACTTATGTTTCATCAAGTAGATATCCCCATATCTGCTCAAATCATCTGTGAAGGTCAGAAAATAATGATACCTGCTGCAAGCCTTAATATTCATCGGACCACATACATCAGTATGTATGATTTTCAACAAATCTGTTGCTTGCTTCATTGTTCTGGAGAACGACGTTTAGTCATCTTGCCCATAAGGCATGGTTTGCAAGCATCAAGTGATTCATAATCAAGTGATTCCAAAATCCCATCAGCATGGAGTTTCTTCATGCGCTTTACACCAATATGACCTAAACGGCAGTGCCACAAATAAGTTGCACTATCATTATTAACTTCGCATCTTTTGGTTTCAATATTATGAATATGTGTATTATTAAGATCGAGATCCAATGAACTATTTTCATTGGGTGTGTAACCATATAAGGTTTTATTCATGTAAACAGAACAACAATTTATTCTTTTACGTAAATGAATAACCGTATTATAATAAACATGATCAAATCATATTCATGCTCAACGCAAACACCAAATAACACTTATTTAGGTTCAACACTAATCCCGAAAGTATAGGGAGTGTGCGATGATGATCATATCAATCTTGGAACCACTTCCAACACACATCGTCACTTCACCCTTAACTAGTCTCTGTTCATTCTGCAACTCCCGTTTCGAGTTACTACTCTTAGCAACTGAACTAGCATCAAATACTAAGGGGTTGCTATAAACACTAGTAAAGTACACATCAATAACATGTATATCAAATATACTTATGTTCACTTTGCCATCCTTCTTATCCGCCAATCACTTGGGGTAGTTTCGCTTCCAGTGACCAGTCCCTTTGCAGTAGAAGCACTTATTCTCAGGCTTAGGATCAGACTTGGGCTTCTTCACTTGAGCAGTAACTTGCTTGCCGTTCTTCTTGAAGTTCCCCTTCTTCCCTCTGCCCTTTTCTTGAAACTAGTGGTCTTGTCAACCATCAACACTTGATGTTTTTCTTGATTTCTACCTTCGTTGATTTCAGCATCACGAAGAGCTTGGGAGTTGTTTCCGTTATCCCTTGCATATTATAGTTCATCACGAAGTTCTGCTAACTTGGTGATGGTGACTAGAGAATTCTGTCAATCACTATCTTATCTGGAAGATTAACTCCCACTTGATTCAAGCGATTGTAGCACGCAGACAATCTGAGCACATGCTCACTAGTTGAGCGATTCTCCTCCATCTTTTAGCTATAGAACTTGTTGGAGACTTCATATCTCTCAACTCAGGTATTTGCTTGAAATATTAACTTCAACTCCTGGAACATCTCATATGGTCCATGACGTTCAAAACGTCTTTGAAGTCCCGATTCTAAGCCATTAAGCATGGTGCACTAAACTATCAAGTAGTCATCATATTGAGCCAGCCAAACGTTCATAACGTCTGCATCTGCTCCTGCAATAGGTCTGTCACCTAGCTGTGCATCAAGGACATAATTCTTCTGTGCAGCAATGAGGATAAACCTCAGATCACGGATCCAATCCGCATCATTACTAATAATATCTTTCAACATAGTTTTCTCTAGGAACATATCAAAATAAACACAGGGAAGCAACAACACGAGCTATTGATCTATAACATAATTTGCAAAATACTACCAGGACTAAGTTCATGATAAATTTAAGTTCAATTAATCATATTACTTAAGAACTCCCACTTAGATAGATATCCCTCTAATCCTCTAAGTGACCACGTGATCCAAATCAACTAAACCATAACCGATCATCACGTGAGATGGAGTAGTTTTCAATGGTGAACATCGTTATGTTGATCATATCTACTATATGATTCACGCTCGACCTTTTGGTCTCTGTGTTCCGAGGCCATATCTGTATATTCTTGGCTCGTCAAGTATAACCTAAGTATTCCGCGTGTGCAACTGTTTTGCACCCGTTGTATTTGAACGTAGAACCTATCACACCTGATCATCACGTGGTGTCTCAGCACGAAGAACTTTCGCAACGGTGCATACTCAGGGAGAACACTTCTTGATAATTTAGTGAGAGATCATCTTATAATGCTATCGTCAATCAAAGCAAAAATAAGATGTATAAAAGATAAACATCATATGCAATCAAAATATGTGACATGATATGGCCATCATCATCTTGCTTCTTTGATCTCCATCTCCAAAGTACTGTCATGATCTCTGTCATCACCGGCATGACACCATGATCTCCATCATCTTGATCTATATCAATGTGTCGTCACACGGTCGTCTCGCCAACTATTGCTCTTGCAACTATTGCTATCGCATAACGATAAAGTAAAGCAATTATTTGGCGCTTGCATCTTATGCAATAAAGAGACAACCATAAGGCTTTTGCCAGTTGCCGATAACTTCAACAAAACATGATCATCTCATACAACAACTTATATCTCATCACGTCTTGACCATATCATATCACAACATGCCCTGCAAAAACAAGTTAGACGCCCTTTACTTTGTTGTTGCAAGTTTTACATGGCTGCTACGGGCTTAAGCAAGAACTCATCTCACCTATGCATCAAAACCACAACGATAGTTTGTCAAATAGACTCCGTTTTAACCTTCTCAAGGACCGGGCGTAGCCACACTCGGTTCAACTAAAGTTGGAGAGACAGTCGCCCGCAAGCCATCTATGTGCAAAGCACGTCGAGGGAACCGGTCTCGCGTAAGCGTACGCGTAAGGTTGGTCCGGGTCGTCTCGTCCAACAATACCGCCGAACCAAAGTATGACATGCTGGTAGGCAGTATGACTTGTATCGCCCACAACTCATTTGTGTTCTACTCGTGCAAATAACATCAAACCATAAAACCTAGGCTCGGATGCCACTGTTGGGGAACGTAGTAATTTCAAAAAATTCCTACGCACACACAAGATCATGGTGATGCATAGCAACGAGGGGGAGAGTCTGATCTACGTACCCTTGTAGATCGCAACGGAAGCATTGACACAATGTAGAGGAAGTAGTCGTACGTCTTCTTCCCGATCCGACCGATCCAAGCACCGTTACTCCGGCACCTCCGAGTTCTTAGCACACGTACAGCTCGATGACGATCCCCGGGCTCCGATCCAGCAAAGCTTCAGGGAGGAGTTCCGCCAGCACGACGGCGTGGTGACGATCTTGATGTTCTACTGTCGCAGGGCTTCGCCTAAGCACCGCTACAATATGACCGAGGTGGAATATGGTGGCAGGGGGCACCGCACACGGCTAAGGAATGATCACGTGGATCAACTTGTGTGTCTATGGGGTGCCCCTTGCCCCCGTATATAAAGGAGCAAGGGAGGAGGAGGCCGGCCCTAGGAGAGGCGCGCCAGGTGTGGAGTCCTACTAGGACTCCAAGTCCTAGTAGGAGTCCACCAAGAGGGGAGGAAGGGAGAAGGAAGTGGAGGAGTAGGAAAGGTGGCCGGCCCCCTTTTCCCTAGTCCAATTCGGACTAGAGGGGAGGGGGGGGGGGGCGCAGCAGCCTTTTTCCTCTTCCCACTAAAGCCCATCAAGGCCCAATACTCTTCCCTGTATTCCCATAACTCCCCGGTACCTCCGAAAATACCCGAATCACTCGGAACCTTTCCGATGTCCGAATATAGTCGTCCAATATATCGATCTTTACGTCTTGACCATTTCGAGACTCCTCATCATGTCCCCGATCTCATCCGGGACTCCGAACTCCTTCGGTACATCAAAACTCATAAAGTCATAATATAACTGTCATCGAAACCTTAAGCGTGCGGACCCTACGGTTCGAGAACAATGTAGACATGACCGAGACACGTCTCCGGTCAATAACCAATAGCGGGACCTGGATGCCCATATTGGCTCCTACATATTCTACGAAGATCTTTATCGGTCAGACCGCATAACAACATACGTTGTTCCCTTTGTCATCGGTATGTTACTTGCCCAAGATTCGATCGTCGGTATCCCATACCTAGTTCAATCTCGTTACCGGCAAGTCTCTTTACTCGTTCCGTAATACATCATCTCACAACTAACATCTTAGTTATAATGCTTGCAAGGCTTATGCGATGTGTATTACCGAGAGGGCCCAGAGATACCTCTCCGACAATCGGAGTGACAAATCCTATTCTCGAAATACGCCAACCCAACATCTACCATTGGAAACACCTGTAGTACTCCTTTATAATCACCCAGTTACGCTGTGACGTTTGGTAGCACCCAAAGTGTTCCTCCGGCAAACGGGAGTTGCATAATCTCATAGTCATAGGAACATGTATAAGTCATGAAGAAAGCAATAGCAACATACTAAACGATCGGGTGCTAAGCTAATGGAATGGGTCATGTCAATCAGATCATTCAACTAATGATGTGACCTCGTTAATCAAATAACAACTCTTTGTTCATGGTTAGGAAACATAACCATCTTTGATTAACGAGCTAGTCAAGTAGAGGCATACTAGTGACACTCTGTTTGTCTATGTATTCACACATGTATTATGTTTCCAGTTAATACAATTCTAGCATGAATAATAAACATTTATCATGATATAAGGAAATAAATAATAACTTTATTATTGCCTCTAGGGCATATTTCCTTCAGTTAGTCTGGCGGCATCCACATCGCTCCGACGAGGCCTGCCGTGCACCATAGTCGTAGCTCCTCGTTGATCAGTGAGCAAACCTTCCTGACGTGCCACCAGGTGCAAATGACGAGACAGTTGATCTTCCTTCTTTCCAGCTTTGAGAGGCTTCGAACTGAGCTGAACCACCAATCTTCAAGGGAGGACTCGTCAGCTCTTGGCAGGCTGATTTGTACCTGGAACCTCTGTAAGATCATCTGCCATAGCGAGCGAGTGAATTGACATTGAGCAAAAAGATGTACGGCGGTCTCAGGTTGCAGCTGGCACAAAGTGCATATTGGGGTGTGAGGCCGGTTCATCTTTGCGAGCTGATCTGCAGTATTGCGCCGCCCTTGGATTGCGGGCCAAGCGTGCATTTGGCACTTGGGAGGCATCCGCGATGACCAGATTAGCATGTTGTGGTTGGTTCTGATTCGCCCTTGAAACATCATGTGGTAGGCTGTCCGGGTCGAGTATTGACCATCAACCGTCCACTTCCATCGGATGCCGTCGGGTTGAGTTGGACAGAGGTTGACTTGTGCCGTAATATTCCAGACGCATATGTAGTCAGCCAAAACTTGGGCAGTTGGATTTGCTTTGATGCATGTTATCCACTTATGGTCAGCCGGCGCCGCCAATAGCGAGAGATTGTGTCCTCTGCTATGTGAGTAGATCTGGGGGAACATTTCTCTTAGTGGAGTACCCTACCACCAATGGTTGTGCCAGAAAGAGATGGAGGCTCCCGATCCAACCGTGATCACCGTGCTTGCAATGAAGATGTTGTAGGCTAGCTTATCTGAGGGGAAAGGCAGCCCTGTCCAAGGCTTGTCCGGGAGCTTGGCCTGTTGCTAGAGCCAGCGCGTGCGCAACGCGGCGCCGTGGAACTCGAGGTTTGAGATACCCAGCCCTCCATAAGTGGTCGGTCTGCAGATGGACTTCCAATTCACCAGGCATTTTCTGGCTGAGACCGCACTCTTGCCAGCCCAAAGGAAAGGACGTTGAATCTTGTCAATCTTTTGGTTTAGCCACTTCTCTTGCAGGATTGCAATCATCTGAAAGGTTGGCATCGCAGATAGCACGACCCGTACCAGAACGACTCTCCCAATCAGGTTAATCAAATCAACCTTCCATCCGTAGCATTTGTCAGCAAGGCGATCGACCGCCGGTTGTAGGTCAATCCTATGCAATTTCTTGTTAGATAGCGGCATGCCAAGGTAAGTGCAGGGGAATGAACCTTGCGCGCAACCTAGAATTTGTTGCAAAGGCGAGGTGTCTTGGTGTTGGCAGCAGATCGGGAAGAAGCTGCTTTTGCTCATGTTGGTGTGCAGACCGGTCGCTTGTCCAAACAGGTGAAGGATAGAGCTGATCGCCCTCGCATCTTCGGTCACAGGCTTGGAGAAAATGACCACGTCATCCGCGTAGATCGAAGTCCTGTATCTCATGTTTTGGTTCTTGAAAGGGGTTAGGATCCCAACAGTACTTGCCTTATCCATGATCCGCGTGAGGCAATCCATGATCAGAACAAAAAGGAAAGGCGAGATAGGGTCTCCCTGGCGTAAATCCCTCCTGTAGTCGATCCTGGGTGAGACCTCACAGTTGACTAGGACTTTGGTTGAACAAGTGAGCAGGAGCGCCGCAATCCAACTCCTCCATTTTATCCCAAAACCCCTGTGATCCAGCAGGTGCATCAGGAACTCCCAAGAGGTGGAGTCGAACGCTTTGGATATGTCCAACTTGAGTAGGAAGGCTGGCGTGTTTTTTTTGTTTGAGGGCTCTGGTCAGGCTCTGAACATATACAAAATTGTCATGTATGCTGCGCTTCTTGATAAAAGCACTCTGGCACTGAAGGATCAGCTCCGACATTAATGGTTGTAGGCGTCTTGCTAGAACTTTTGCAATGAGCTTGGCAAAGTTGTGTATGAGGCTAATAGGTCTGAAGTTGCGAGGGTGGTTTGCTCCTCCATGCTTTGGGATGAGGATCATGAACGCGGAGTTGAGGAGGTGCAGGTTTTGGGTATTGCCTGACTGGAATTTCCAAACCGCGCACATTAAGTCCTCCTTGATTACTTCCCAACATGCTTTGAAGAACAGCCCTGAGAAGCCGTCAGGCCTTGGTGCTTTCTCCGGGTGGATATCAAACAGCGCGGCTTTGACCTCATCTTCTGTGAAAGGTTCTTCTAGGGGCCCCGTGTCCATCGAGGGGAATGGGATGGATCCAAGATTCAGAGTTTGAGGACGGGCTTGCTAGGTGCCCAGCAGTGCTTCGAAGTGGTTGTGGATTGCAGTCATCTTTGCGTGTTGATCTACCACCGCTATCTAGTCAATGATCAGTGAGGGGATGAAATTTTTTCCCTCTCTCCCTTCTAACATGGTATCAGTTTCTGTGTTATAAACCCTAGCAGCCGCCGCTCCCTCACCCGCGCGTCGCCCCCGGGGCAGTCGGCCTCCATGACCGTCGCCGGAAGCCGCGCCACTCGTACCTAGGATTCGTCCGCCGGTCGTGTTGACCAGTTGCCTTAGAGAGTTTTTTTCCTGATCCTTTGATCCGGATTTTTTCTCTTTTGTCGGTCGTCTTGATCGGTGTTTCTTTTTTGTTGTCCAATCTAAAATCAGTTTGCATCACCCACCGTCACCGTCAAACCTCGCGCGCCTCTACTCCGACATCGGCGCGTCCAACCAGCTTTCACCGACCCGGCGGCTTCGTGTGACATGCGGCAGCCTATGACTGCTGTCCACATGTCAGTCCGCCTGTCGCTCTGTGCCGGCGGTTGCCGCCATGATCCGATCGGGACTCCTCCGTCCATCCCGTCTCCATCCACCGGATCGGTCGCTGCTTTGCATCTCAAGCTTCATGCATAATGGTGCGGAGGCCATCGGTCGTTCCCTCGTCGCGAACTCACGCGCTCAACACGGGCGTAGTTGATGCCGCTGTGGCCGGCCGTTCGCGCTGGCCACAGATCCCGCCGCTTGGGCCGGTTCACATGTTCATGCAAATGGTTGCAAGTGCGCAAGTGTTGGCCTGGACAACGTGTCCGTGCAGGTCATGGTTTGGCCATGCTGATCGTTGCATCAGGTGTGCCTCGCGTCCTTGTACGCGTCAATCAGGTTCCGGTATAATTCATCTCCGGATGCCAGTTCTTGTCACGACCGGCCGCCTCACTCCGACCTCGCAGGCGTCTGGGCTGATCATGCGAGCACACGCGATTCGCTTCATCTACGTCGCACGACTGACCTGACCAGTTGATTGCGCACGTCTTCGTAGGTCCCATGAAGATTGTCAGGAGTACAGTACGCCCCCTCTATTGATTGAGCATTGGGCTGCCACTGCATCGCCCCGTCGGACCGCAGTGCCGCCGCCCCGTGGTTTTCCTTATGAATGCATCGACTCGCGTGTCACCGCTACGTCGTCCCTTTAGGTCGTAGTGCCGTGATACTCAGTTCCTGCCGCTGCCCCGAGGCCGTCCCCGTGGTTGCGCCGACATGCCCTCCGCCGCTACGCTGGCTCTTCGGGTTGTAGCATCGCGGCCCGCGGTCCCTGCTGTCGCCCCAACCTGCCTGCCACCGTTGCGTCGTTCCTTTGGGCCGTAGCGTCACGGCCCGCGGTCCACTGCCGTTCCCGTGCGTCGACCTCTCGTGGTATGCACCGTGCCGCCTCCCTTGGTGCGGGAACGCCACCGTCCGCGCCTGTCTTCATCACGCTGTCAGGTTCCTTACCTACTTTGAGCACCGCCGCCACACAACTAACCTAGCCACTGCCGCCGCCGCTCTTCTTCGGCCGTTGCTGCTGCTACCTCCGTAGCCGCCGTCCACCCCATTCGTCTTCGTCCTAGCACCAGCCCATTGCCAGTGTTGCCGTCATCTACCCCAACCACTTCGTCTACTCCGATCATCGTTGATGACATCTGCCCCGCGCTGATGGAACGCCGCAATCGTCATCGAGTTCTTCTCTGCTAGCCTCTCTGACTTCTTCGACATAGCGTACAGCTTGTGCAGGTCCTCGTCTACGCATGCCCGATACTGGCAACACCGGTGCGTGCCTTCGTCCACGACGTGTCCCCGGGCCTGGCAAGTCTGGAGCGTGCTTCGTCAACTTCGTCTTCGTCCGTCTACGCATGCCCGGTGCTGGCAACACCGATGCGTGCCTTCGTCCACGACGTGTCCCCGGGCCTGGCAAACCCGGCGCAACGCTTCGTCAACACCATTGAAAGTGCAACTATCCCTAGGTGGTTTTGGTAATTCATAACAACATATAGCTCATTGAGCTAATGCTATTCCAAGATGATTATTTCAGAAAAGCTCAATGATTGGCATCGCATGGATGTGAAAGTGGAACCCTCAAAATGCTAAGGACAAAGAATTGGCTCAAGCTCAAAAGTTCAAGACTCTTCATTTTATATTTTAGTGATCCAAGATCACATTGAGTCTTTAGGAAAAGCCAATACTATCAAGGAGGGATGAGGTGTTGCTTAATGAGCCTCTTGCTTTATGTGCTTAGTGATATGCTCCAAAATCCTCAACCACCTTTCCATATCCACAAATGACCTAAACCCTAAGCCAAACTCGGTCATACCGATTCTGTCAATCCGGCGCCACCGAGTTTCACTTGTCATTTGCCACTGCCAAACCCTAGCAATTCGGTCCTACCGATAAGGATCTCGGTCACACCGAGATGGGGTTGCAAACTCTCTGTTTCCCTTTCGTAACTTTTCGGTCTCACCGAAAGAGCGAATCGGTCCCACCGAGAATGCAATACAAACTCTCTGTTTCCTTCTTATAACTTTTCGGTCTCACCGTAAGAGCAAGTCGGTCCCACCGAGTTTGCCTGACCAACTCTCTGGTTAGCTAATTGCCGAACTCGGTCTCACTGAGTTTGTGCGATCGGTCTCACCGAGATTACGTTATGCCCAAACCCTAACCGAATCGGTCCTACCGAATTGCATCTCAGTCCCACCGAAATTCCTAACGGTCAGTAGGTTTACTATTTCGGTCAGACCGAGTTTTCTGATTCGGTCCCACCGAGATTGGTAGATTATGTGTAACGGTTGGATTTTGTGTGGAGGCTATAAATACCCCTCCACCTCCTCTTCATTCGAAGAGAGAGCCATCAGAACACATACACCATTCCTACTCATATGTTCTGAGAAAGAACCACCTACTCATGTGTTGAGACCAAGATATTTCATTCCTACCATATGAATCTTGATCTCTAGCCTTCCCCAAGTTGCTTTCCACTCAAATCTTCTTTCCATCAGATCCAAATCCTATGAGAGAGAGTTGAGTGTTGGGGAGACTATCATTTGAAGCACAAGAGCAAGGAGTTCATCATCAACACACCATTTGTTACTTCTTGGAGAGTGGTGTCTCCTTGATTGGCTAGGTGTCACTTGGGTGCCTCCGACAAGATTGTGGAGTTGAACCAAGGAGTTTGTAAGGGCAAGGAGATCGCCTACTTCGTGACGATCTACCGCTAGTGAGGCAAGTACTTCGTGGGCGATGGCCATGGTGGAATAGACAAGGTTGCTTCTTCATGGACCCTTCGTGGGTGAAGCCCTCCGTGGACTCGCGCAACCGTTACCCTCCGTGGGTTGAAATCTCCATCAACGTGGATGTAGGATAGCACCACCTATCCAAACCACGGGAAAACATCCGTGTCTCCAATTGCGTTTGAATCCTCCAAACCCTTCCCTTTACATTCTTGCAAGTTGCATGCTTTACTTTCCGCTGCCAATAAACTCTTTGCATGCTTGCTTGAATTGTGTGATGATTGCTTGACTTGCTCTAAGATAGCTAAAATCTGCCAAGAACTAAAATTGGGAAAAGGCTAAGCTTTTAGTTGGTCAAGTAGTCTAATCACCCCCCTCTAGACATACTTTCGATCCTACAAGTGGTATCAGAGCTTTGGTCTCCATTTGCCTTGATCTCCACAGCTTTTGGTGGTCATAGCCTTGGTTTCACAACCTAGGAGAGTATGGCGTCTAGCGAGGGAAATTATCACCGTAGAGGTCCTTACTTTGATGGCACTAATTTTGCTAGTTGGAAGCATAAAATGAAAATGCATATTCTTGGACATAACCCCGCCGTATGGGCTATTGTTTGTGTTGGTTTGCAAGGTGAGTTCTTTGATGGGAGAGAACCAAACCGTGAAGCTACCGTGGATGAGTTGAAGATGTTGCAATACAATGCTCAAGCTTGTGATATTCTCTTCAACGGATTGTGCCCCGAAGAATTCAACAAAATCAACCGCCTTGAGAATGCAAAGGAAATTTGGGATACTTTGATTGATATGCACGAAGGTACCGACTCCGTCAAGGAATCCAAGTTGGATGTGCTCCAAAGTCAACTTGACAAGTTCAAGATGAAGGATGGTGAAGGTGTCGCTGAAATGTACTCTAGGCTTGCTCTCATCACAAATGAGATTGCCGGCTTAGGAAGTGAAGAGATGACCGATAGATTCATCATCAAGAAGATCCTAAGAGCCTTGGATGGGAAATATGATACCGTGTGCACATTAATCCAAATGATGCCCAACTACAAAGATCTCAAGCCAACGGAAGTAATTGGAAGGATTGTTGCTCATGAGATGTCACTCAAGGATAAAGAGGAACTTCACAATAAATCAAGTGGTGCCTACAAAGCGTCATGTGAAGTCCCCACATCATCAAGTGAGAAACAAAACTTCAATGAAGAATTGAGCTTAATGGTGAAGAACTTCAACAAGTTCTACAAGAGTAGAAACAAAGATAGAAGCTTCAAGTCAAGGTCCTACAATGACAAAAGATCTTCTAGTCGAGAGCGAAACTGCTATAATTGTGGAAGACCCGGACACTATTCCAATGAGTGTACGGCTCCCTACAAGAGAAGAGAAGATTCTCCAAAAAGAAGAAGCAAAGAATCTCCATCAAGAGAGAGAAGGAGTAGAGATGATCGTTATGAACAAAGATACTCACGGAGAAGCAAGGATTCGGAAAGGAAGGAAAAATCATCAAGGAGCTATACAAAACGAAGACTTCAAGCTCATGTTGGTGAATGGGTATCCGGCTCCGACTCCAACAGCCACTCCGAGAGAAGTTATCACTCCGACTCCGAAGATACTCAAGATGAAGGTGTTGCCGGTCTAGCACTTGTGTCAACCAACTCCTACGACATATTTGACTCACCAAATGAAGGAATCGGAAGATGCTTCATGGCCAAAGGTCCTAAGGTAACACACCCCGAGTATGTTGACTTTAATAGTCATGAAGATGACTTGTTAGGTGATGATGATTTGCTTGTTGACAACTCTAGTGAAGAATATTATGGTGAAATATCAATTAATCATGCTAAAACGAATGACAATGATAAGGAGAATATTGAGGCTCTAACTAAAGAACTAAACACTCTTAAGTTAGCCCATGAAACTATCTTCGAAGATCATCGAGAACTTTTAAGAGCTCATGAGAAACTACGCTTTGAAAAGCTTAATCTTGAGCAAGAGCATGAGTTCTTAAAAGCAATCAATGATGATCTCCGCAAGAAAAGTTCTTCTCACATTGCCAAGCGTTTACTTTTATCCACCTACATGCCTCAAGTCAAGACTAGTAACAAGAATAAGAAAGATTCTTCCTCTAGTAGTAACAATGATCATGCTAAATCCAATATTGTTGCTTCTAGTAGTTCTCTTGATTCCACTAATGATTCTCTTAGCCAAGTTACACTTGAGCAAGAAAATAGCTTATTGAAGGGAATTATAGAGAAAGGTGTTTACAAGAGCCTTGCCGGAAGTAAGCAATTCGAGGAAATTGTGCGCAAGCAAGGAATGCACCGGAAGAATCAAGGTGTTGGTTTTGAACGAAAGTTCAATGCCAATGGAGTTGAATGGGAAGAAGATCAATACCCCAAGACAAAGTTTATTCCTCAATAAGAGAAGTATGATACTTCCTTCAAGGGAACACAAGCTCAAGATGATCTTCCACCACAAGACTACAAGCAAAAAGGCAAGGACAAGCTTCAAGAGGAGATTGATGCATTTGAAGAAGCTCCTAAGACCTTAGTCAAGTGGGTTCCCAAGACTACTTCAAGTTCCACTACATCAAGTACGACTACAACTCCAAGGATTCCCATCAAGATGGTGTGGATCCAAAAGAAGAAGAACTGGAGAGTTCTTGAGGGTGACTCCGCCAACATACTTCACTCTTATCATTTTGGCAAGAAAAAAGTGCAATCAACTTCCACATCTTGCACTAGTTCAAGGAGTCACAAACCCTCTTGTTGGTAAGACAAGGGACAAGGTAACCTAAAGTTTTCATGGACATCATCTTGTGTGTGCATCACTCTATGTCTATGGATATCCTTGTTTGTTCCTTGTGGGACTAACCCATGTAGGTATTGAAAGTGCAATTCACTCAAATGGATAGCTCCAAGTGATCTACATCAACATTGAGCATCCACATCTTCAACATCTACATGAAGTCATCATCGACAAAACCCAAGGTTAGTTCATCCCTCTTAGGGGGGATATCACATCTAGGGGGAGCTTTACTCTAAGACTTGAGCTAAAGCAACTCTAAAGATGTGAATACAACAATGCTTTATGTAAAAGTGGTAACCCCACTTGAGCTTAAACGATGAGTATGACCTATGATCAAGTGTTCTCACTTGACTCCTAAGTCAATATACTCATATATAGATGACCTAGTCATCGCAAATTGCTTGATAGATGCTAGAATTGGTTGTGCATGCTTTGCCACATATTTCATTTGCCATCTTATTGTGTGAGCATGTTGGTTGCATATTTTACTCATTCAAGGACATCCACTTGTTGTTTTGATTGTTTGGCTTTCTTCTTTTGCCAAGTGGATGGACAAGAATGCCTAAGAACCTCCTCTAGCTATCTATGCTTTTCTCGTCTCAAACTCTATTCATGCTGCATCACAAAACTTGATCAAGTCAGATTCGAACCACTCTGTGTGAGGAGCGCTCGGAGTCCCCGATTCGTCATAGACTTAAACTTCCAAAACCCCTTTATGAATCTCGGTCTGACCGATACTCCATTTTCGGTCCTACCGAGTTCATTAAGTTGATCTCGGTTTTCGATCTCGGTGCAACCGATTTGAACTTTTTGGTCACACCGAGTTGCAATAACTGCACACAGTTTTGCATCTCGGTGCCACCGAGTTGTTCCACTTGGTCACACCGACAGGGTCGGGCTATATATAGTGACGGGCAAAATTTTGGAAATTTCTCCGAAACCTCTTCGCCCGTGTGATAGCCTGCTCTGCCTTCGCGGTCTCCGGATCGTCTTCTCGCCGCCAGCAGCCTCCAGTCGCTGGTCTCCGCCGCCGTCAACGGAATTCTGCCCCGCCGTTGCCGCCGTAGCGAGTCTCCGCCGAACTAGGGTATGGACTCGATCTTTGTGCTATTCTCCACTCTGATTCCTAGCACATTGTGATCATCATGATTCTTGCCATGATTGAAACACTCCTATCCAGTCAATGAACTCGTAGATTAGGTTTAATTTGAAAATTTTAGGGTTAGGTTTCCGCCGAAACCATCTCGGACCCACCGAGTTGAAAAACTCGGTCCCACCGATCTGGCTTTTGCCATTGCACAAGTGAAACTCGGTCTGACCGAGAATAACTTATCGGTGCGACCGATTTTGGAATTCTGTGAAACCCTAGCAGTCTCGGTGCCACCGAACTGTGACTCGGTCTGACCGAGTTCACCAGTTCTGGTGCCAAAACTGCTTCGGTGTCACCGAGTTTGAAAATCGGTAGATCCGAGATGCTTTCTGTGGAAAACTAAAACTAAGTTTTTGAAATAATCTTTTGCAAAAATCTCTGCTTTTTGTGATGCTCATCCACTCTATCTTATCCATAATCTATTCACAGGGTCAGTAGTCAGTTTGCAACATGTCTGATCAAAGTGACAGCCAGAATGTGTCTGAGCAGCAAGTTTTGATGAGTGAAGGCACTAGCCCCTCAAGTTTTTCTGATGATGGCAGCAGGAGCACCCCCAGCAATCTGCCTAAGGCTGCCACACGTCAAAGGAAGAAGAGAACGTCTGATTCTGAGGATGAAGACTATGTGGCAGAGGAAGAGGCCACATCAAAGAGAGCTGAACCAGCTCAAGGCACAAAGCCAGGGCTGAAAATCAAAAGGCCAGCAGGCAGGCAGCCCATGTCTAAGGCAAGAGTTCCCACTTCCAAACCTAGGAAGGCTGCAACTGAAGAAACCATGAAGCTTGCCCTGGAATCTGAAGAGGAAGCAGGTGGCCAAGGCAAGAAGAGGAAAGAGAGGGTGAAGAAGACTGTAGCCAGAGTGCTTGGGAAGGCCTCCATCATGGTTGATGAGGAGGAAGAAGAAGAAGAAGAAGAGGTTGCTGCACCAGCACCCAAGGCAACCAAACTCATGGGAGATGCTATAAGGTCAGGAACAGCTGCATCCAAGCCCAAGGAAGCACCTAAGGCTGCATCTAAGCCTAAGAGTGCACCAAAGAGAAACACACGAAGCATCCCAGCCGCGGAAAAGAACAAGGCCCCAGTGCCTGAAGCTATCGAAGAAGAGGAAGAGAGTGTCCTTAGGAAGCTCAAGCCCAAGATCCAGAACCACAACGATGCTCATCCTGTGGCTGAGGATATGAAGCTCGGGAGAGATTCAGGGCTGAGGAAATGGAGAAAAGCAGATCCGTATGCTTCTAGGAGAAGGACTGCCATGGATTACAGATTTCATACCAAGGAACAGCAAGATTTCTATGAGACTGTTTTGCTTGACAAGAAGCCAATCGTTTGTGACATGAGATGGGTCGACTAGACCTACATCAAGGACAATGAAGAGTACTACCCCGGTGTATTTGACAGCTTTAGTGTGTGTGGAGTTGCAGACTTTGTTGGGCAGAAGCTCACAAAGTGGAACGAGGAGCTGATCATGCAATTCTACTCCACAGCACACTTTTATTCGGATGGCAGGATCACATGGATGTCAGAGGGTACAAGGTACCAATCCACTGTTGAAGAATGGGCGAAGTTGATCAATGCCCCAGAGGAGCAAGCTGATGACTTGGACATTTATGCCAAGAAAAAGATGGATCACAACTCCATGTCCAACATGTACAAGGAGATCCCGAATGAAGCGCTCGACACGTTCAAGTTTGGCTCAGTGCACTATCTGCTCTTAGGATTGCCCACGATCAACTGGATCCTTAGGCACACCCCTCTGCCCAAATCTGGAGATCACAAGATGATCAGAGGTCACACGATCAACTTGCTTCATGTCTTTGACGTGCCTCAGAAATTCAAGGTCATGAGTCTCATTGTGGAAACAATCAAGAGGACAGCTGTAGACCAGAAGAGGAGTTGTGGGTATGCCCCACAGATTCAGGAGCTCATCAACTCCAAGATGGGCACGGGCGTGTATTTATTGGATAAGGAACACCTGCCCATCCGTCCAGATTTTGAGGATAACCAAGTGGTTATGACTGAGAATGAACCCTCATCTGTCCATGCACAAGCTCAGAAGGAGAAGGCGAAGAAGGAGAAAGCTGCCAGGATGCCTACTCAAGCGGAGGCATCTGATTACTTCTTGAAGACCAAACAAGAGCAGCTTGGTTATCTGATAGCGTCCACCCTGCGGATTGAGCAGAGTATAGCTACCCTGACTCAGAACCAGGCGAGCCTAGAGAGGATCATGGAACAGAGGTTCTATGACCTGGACATCAAAGTGACTGAGATACAGACTGCCGTGGAGCAGATCCAGGACGACATGAACGAGAGAAGAGGCAGAACCACAACTGATGCTTTTGCCAGGGTGCCACGAGGTCCGAGGTCATCTGCACTACCAGTTGCTGACACTAGAGCTACAACGTCTGCACCAGCTACAGCCTCCGTTCCACCAGCTCCAGCATCCACCACAGCCTCAACTCCTACCACATCTACTGAAGGCTTCGTCCTTGGCGTTCTCCGGACTCCACCACCACCTGAAGATCAAGCCTGAGCGTCGACTTAGCACTATGCATTCTCTAGGAACTTTTTGGTAACTTGTTGCCAAAGGGGGAGAAAATGTATAGATCATAGGCTTCGAGAGAGAGCGTTGCTTTTATTCTCTCTTGTTTTTATTTGGTGGTTTTTCGAACTTTGTTTGCTTGCGTGTGCGATACTATGTCATTATTCGTGAGACATCGATGATCAAGTGTTTGATCATAAGCTACACTTAATGGTTGCTTAATGCTTGCTAAATGTTATCATTCTACCTATTGTCTGTGATCATTCACTATTCTTGGTGATGAGTGCATATATTTCAATCTTATCATTTTATTTGAGCGCTCCACCAAGATTTATGTGACATGGAAGAGTAATCCATGATTCTAACTCCTTGTGCATTTGCAGTCCAAAGCAAATTTTAAAATATGCACAAATTTAGGGGGAGCTCTTACTTATCACATACTTCTCAAAGCGACGATGTATTTCATGATTATTATTATTTGTCGAAGCTTTGATCTATATGTTGTCATCAATTACCAAAAGGGGGAGATTGAAAGTGCAACTATCCCTAGGTGGTTTTGGTAATTCATAACAACATATAGCTCATTGAGCTAATGCTATTCCAAGATGATTATTTCAGGAAAGCTCAATGATTGGCATGGCATGGATGTGAAAGTGGAACCCTCAAAATGCTAAGGACAAAGAATTGGCTCAAGCTCAAAAGTTCAAGACTCTTCATTTTATATTTTAGTGATCCAAGATCACATTGAGTCTTTAGGAAAAGCCAATACTATCAAGGAGGGATGAGGTGTTGCTTAATGAGCCTCTTGCTTTATGTGCTTAGTGATATGCTCCAAAATCCTCAACCACCTTTCCATATCCACAAATGACCTAAACCCTAAGCCAAACTCGGTCATACCGATTCTGTCAATCCGGCGCCACCGAGTTTCACTTGTCATTTGCCACTGCCAAACCCTAGCAATTCGGTCCTACCGATAAGGATCTCGGTCACACCGAGATGGGGTTGCAAACTCTCTGTTTCCCTTTTGTAACTTTTCGGTCTCACCGAAAGAGCGAATCGGTCCCACCGAGAATGCAATGCAAACTCTCTGTTTCCTTCTTGTAACTTTTCGGTCTCACAAAAAGAGCAAGTCAGTCCCACCGAGTTTGCCTAACCAACTCTCTGGTTAGCTAATTGCCGAACTCGGTCTCACCGAGTTTGTGCGATCGGTCTCACCGAGATTACGTTATGCCCAAACCCTAACCGAATCGGTCCTACCGAATTGCATCTCAGTCCCACCGAAATTCCTAACGGTCACTAGGTTTACTATTTCGGTCAGACCGAGTTTTCTGATTCGGTCCCACCGAGATTGGTAGATTGTGTGTAATGGTTGGGTTTTGTGTGGAGGCTATAAATACCCCTCCACCTCCTCTTCATTCGAAGAGAGATCCATCAGAACACATACACCATTCCTACTCATATGTTCTGAGAAAGAACCACCTACTCATGTGTTGAGACCAAGATATTCCATTCCTACCATATGAATCTTGATCTCTAGCCTTCCCCAAGTTGCTTTCCACTCAAATCTTCTTTCCATCAGATCCAAATCCTATGAGAGAGAGTTGAGTGTTGGGGAGACTATCATTTGAAGCACAAGAGCAAGGAGTTCATCATCAACACACCATTTGTTACTTCTTGGAGAGTGGTGTCTCCTAGATTGGCTAGGTGTCACTTGGGAGCCTCCGACAAGATTGTGGAGTTGAACCAAGGAGTTTGTAAGGGCAAGGAGATCGCCTACTTCATGAAGATCTACCGCTAGTGAGGCAAGTCCTTCGTGGGCGATGGCCATGGTGGAATAGACAAGGTTGCTTCTTCGTGGACCCTTCATGGGTGGAGCCCTCCGTGGACTCGCGCAACCGTTACCCTCCGTGGGTTGAAGTCTCCATCAACGTCGATGTAGGATAGCACCACCTATCCGAACCACGGGAAAACATCTGTGTCTCCAATTGCGTTTGAATCCTCCAAACCCTTCCCTTTACATTCTTGCAAGTTGCATGCTTTACTTTCCGCTGCCAATAAACTCTTTGCATGCTTGCTTGAATTGTGTGATGATTGCTTGACTTGCTCTAAGATAGCTAAAATCTGCCAAGAACTAAAATTGGGAAAAGGCTAAGCTTTTAGTTGGTCAAGTAGTCTAATCACCCCCCCTCTAGACATACTTTCGATCCTACAACCGTCTACCTCCCGGCGCACCCTACTCCGACATCACTGTGCTCATGCTAACTCAGCGGCTCCTTGCGCCCGTGGCTCCACGGTGTTTTCCCTGACATAGGCTACCCCGACTCGACATCGACCACGGTATTCTTTGCACAGCTACCTCGACCACGGCTACACCACCCTACGCTCTCGGCTACCTCGACATCGGCACAAAGAGTTATCATTCGCTTGAGCAACTTGTCGGCTTCCTCTATGGTCAACGCGTCCGCGACACGACACTGTCCATGACGCTCCCACTACGACCGCGGGGGGATGTTAGCCCGTCGGCTGCTATTCTCTCCAGTCTGACCGTCTGCGACGCTCCCGTTGTCTGTGACGCTACCGCTACGACTGTGAGGGGATGTTAGAGATATATTTGGGATACATGTATTTGGTAGTCTAGGATTTGTAATCCGTCTCCTATCTTATCTTCAGGAGAGGCGTCTTGCCCTCCAAGCCTTGTACTCAATCTATACTCGCTGTCGAGGCTTAATAATAAATCCATCATATTCCATAACAACCCCTCTCTCTCCTTTCTAACAGTGGTATTCCTGTCAGGGGTTCCATTGCATTGCAAGTGTTGAGGGTTGTGGTTGTGTGTTGGGGGTATTTGACGGACCGCTTGTGCGGTAGTGTTGTTTCATGATTTGTGAGTAGTCCACTTGTAGTCTGTTTGGTTTTTGTCCGATTTTTCATAAATCAACACTATTTTTTTCTTGCTTTTCTTCTTCTTAATTAACCGATGCAAAATTTTGGCTTCTACTTCGAAAAGATAAGCACTCTACTTGGCTTGGCTTGCGGATGATAGCCCTTGCCCCTGGGCCAAGGTTCAGTGCCTCAAAGAACTCCCGCAGTAGTGGTGCAAAGCAGAACATGTACGCCATGTATCTACTCCAGTTACGCTCCACCAACTTATGCCGGAACAAGGTAAAAGATCCATGGTCACTCTACGCGTGACCTACCCGGCCGAGCAAGCGTACTTGCAACATGCACGTGTGCAGACAGACGAATTGGTGGATGCGGCCGGCCCCGCACGGACGCTTGGCTACTCACACCTGCGCGCGTACGTGTGGTGCGCATGCAGCAGACAGAACGATTGGCCTGCACGCACGCTTCGGTTTGTTAACTCTCAGGCGGTCGGCTGGATCGTCTCCTCCAGCAGCTAGCTTGATCTTAGGAACGGTGCCATGGCGATGTGAGAATCCTATTTCCGGAGTGCAACATGCCTGCATGGGAGGATCCTAGAAGAGAGCCCAGTAGACCCTCCCAATGCTTCATCTTGAACATGTGTTAAGGTTGTCAACTAAGCAAAAAGTCTGATGTGGCATGCTAGTTAAGAGGAGAGAGAATAGTATGATGACCCAATGAGGAAATGGTGCTAAGCACGTGTACCTAGGTGAAAGTACAATTTTAAGTCTATAACTAATTAAATGCATGAAGCTTAGCACCCAAAAGCTTAGCATCTTTGCATTGAAGATTCAAGTTGCTAAGGCATTTAATATACTTAGCATCTCATCTCAGCAGCTTTGCATTGGAGGAGGTCGTATAGTACTAACTTAAATCGGGCAGTCGATCGATCTGGTTGCACCCATCCGGCCAACTGCCGAAACCGATCGGTAACTAGATTATCTATGTGTTCGAGCGGCTACTTAGTTGGTCCCCCAAGCTCATTAATGAACTCCACGTGCGCGGATTAGTTGAGATTGAGAAACCCTGGATGGGTTGGGCTGGGGCACGCACGCCATTAATTGCCTAAATCCCTGGTCGATCCATCCATCGAACGAGCATTAGGCTAGTCATAGCGGGAGTAACTTAGCTAGTAACATAGCACACTTCGTGAAAATTCTGTTTATGTGGCAAGTAATTAATGAGAGGTGGTAACATAATATGTTACTGTAACATAACGCTTTTCAAAACAAGATGGGTCTATAATCTAATAAATGAAGCCATCTATGATACTACTAGTATGTTATTTTGCATTATGAAGATAGTAACTTAGACTAGTGTCATATGCATGACACTAGTCTAAGTTACTCCCCATTGCAGGTTTAGCCAGCACCCGGGCCAGGGATTAACGGTATCCCAAGCATCCTGTCCCCCGATTTCTCCTCGCTTTTCTATGTCACCTATGATCCTCCTAATCTGATACACGCGCTAACATTCTGCCGAATTGTAACAGAATGGTTAAAGCTGAAGATCCTATTGATATTCTTAATATCAAACTAAAAAGGTTTAAAACCTTCTTCAAAGGATGGGGTCCAATATGTACAGCCATTCCAAGAAAAAAAAGAAGAATTAAGAGTAGAATTGTCCACTCTTGAGGAGCTTGAAGAGGAGGGACCTCTGACCCCTGAAATGTATAGTAGAAAGGTGGATATTAATTTTGAACTTCATGAGATTCTCATGAATAAGGAGATTTTCTGGCTGCAACAATCCCATGAGCGTTGGCTGCTCAAAGGGGATTTAAACACTGATTACTTTCATAAAATTGCAAACGGGCGAAAAAGGAAGAATACTATTCATTCCCTCAAGTGTGGTGATGTTGAGATAGAAGGTACTGATAACCTTATCTCACATGCCACAGAATTCTATAAAACCCTTTTCGGCCCAACCCCAGGCAACTTGTTTCACATGGACCCTGGCTCGTGGGATGAGTCTGAAAAACTCACCCAAGAGGATAACGCGGATCTAACTAGAACTTTCTCAGAAGAGGAGGTGAAAGAGGCCTTGTTTGCAATGGATGTTAATAGAGCACCTGGCTCCGATAACATTCTTGCGGAGTTTTATCAACATTGCTAGGACATTGTCAAAAATGACATTATGCGGCTATTCAGCCACTTCCATGCTGGTACGCTTGACGTGCAGCGCCTTAATTATGGGGTGATTACTCTTCTACCTAAAGTGTCAGGTGCGGATCGCATCCAGCAATTTCGGCCTATTTGTCTTCTTAGGTGCCCATACAAACTGATTACTAAGACTATGGATCGGAGAGTAGAAAAATATGCTGACAAACTGATAAGCTTGTCACAAAATGCTTTTGTTAAAGGGAGGAATATTATGGATGGGATCATGATTTTACATAAGCTCCTCAATTACACCCATGTCAAGAAAAAAATAGGGGTGGTGCTTAAGCTCGATTTCGAGAAAGAATACGACAAGGTTAACTGGGAGTTTCTGTTGGATTGCCACAGAATGAGGGGCTTCAACGAAACCTGGTGTGGGTGGGTGAATCAAATCCTATACAATGGTACTGTTAGTATCAAGCTTAATAGCTCAGTGGGCCCATATTTCCAAAGTGCTAAAGGGGTGCGCCAAGGAGACCCCCACTCCCCCTTTTTGTTTAATCTAACTGGACTAGCTTCTGATCTTGTCCCGAATGGGGTGGCAGTTCTACAATACACAGATGACACGATCATTTGTCTCGAGCATGATGTGGAAAAGGCATTAAACCTGAAGCTCCTCTTGTACATATTCGAACTCATGTCTGAACCAAAAGTAAACTTCCAGAAGAGTGAGATCCTGACTGTCGGAGGGGACGTTGACATTGATAACAAATATGCCGAGATCTTTAACTGCGAGATCGTTCACTTTCCAATTAAGTATCTTGGTATGCCTGTGAGTTTCACAACCCTTAAAGATTCAGTGTGGGAATTTATTATAGATAAATACCTTAAGTGTTTCGGGTCCTGGATTGGCAATGCTGCATCCAGCGGGGGCAGACTTACTTTGCCTACCTCGGTTTTATCACAACTATCTTTATATCATATGTCCATGTGGCTTATGAGTAAAACTTTCATAGAAAGGCTGGACAAGCACCGTCGTAAATTCTTTTGGCACGGGTGCAATAAGAAGAATAGATATTACCTGGTCAAATGGAAGAGGGTGTGCAGATTGAAGGGCAAAGGGGGTCTGGGTGTCAAAGACCTCAGGAAACAAAACATCAGCCTAATGGTGAAATGGTGGTGGAAACTAGAAACTCAAACTGGGGTTTGGAAAAACTTGGTGAGAGCCAGATATTTACAAAACAAGTCGGTAGCAACTGTGCAACCTAGATAATCTGACTCCCCATGCTGGAAATCTCTTCTGAAAGTCAGGGAGTTGTACATGATGGGGAGAAAAATTAAGCTGGGATGCGACAACCTGAGCAGGGTATGGAAAGACTCAATTGATGGGATGCCCCCACTCAATTCGAGGTTCCCTCGGCTGTTTGAAATCTGTACAGATCAGGACAGTACGGTCCAAAACTTTAACAAGGTAGAGGCTTCGACCTTTTTTAGAAGGCGTCTATGCCCTAATCTTAGAGAACAGTGGGATAAGGTGCGGCAGTATATCTTGGGGCTTAATACTACAGCCGAGGAAGATGTTGTATTTGGGGTCTGAGCAAGAATGCTAAGTACTCCACTAAATCTATGTATAATTGGCTGGAAAAACCTCTCCATGGAAGCAACTATAGATGGATCTGGGGGTGAAACTACCTCTTAAGATACAGATCTTCTTGTGGCATATGGCCCAAGATGCGGTGGTCACTAGAGCGGTGATGAGGAGGAGGAATTGGCCGGGGAACCCTGTGTGTTCCTTTTGTAACAATATTGAAACTGCGTCCCACTTGTTCTTTACATGTCCTGTGGCGTGTATTGCCTGGAGGGCAGTTGGAGTTGTGTTGGGGACTGACTTATGTCCAAATAACATCTGGCAATTCTATGTGTGGTGTAACATGTTCCTACCCAATGAAACCAGATTTTATACTGTTGGTTTGGCGGCAGTAACTTGGGCTATTTGGCTTGCGCGAAATAAGGCTACTTTTGAAAAGCATTTGATCAAATCTCCTTTTGAGATTGTGTACTTGGCTTGTTCGTTTCTCTTGTATTGGGCAGGTCTTCAGCCGGTGGAAGAAGCAGCAAGGTTGCGACTTGGAGCTAAGATGATTAGAGCAAGCACAACCAAGTTGATGGCGATGTGTGAAGGGGCTAGGCGCGCCACGGGAGACAAGGGTGATGTGTTCTTTGGATGATGATGCTGCTGCTGCTATGCTCTACATTCTGCCTTGGTTGTGATAGGAGGCGTTGTGCTAGGGTCTAAGTCTCAGGCTCCGCGGCTGGAAAACTTTTGAAGTCTTCATGCTAATATTGTTCTTCTAGCACCTCGTGTTTGTGCCTTTTCTCCCCTGGTCTGTAATAGCTAGACTCAAACTAAGTAGGTGCTGTCAGGTTTTCACCCCATAGTGCTCATTTCGATGGCGGGCGAGCATAGTGGGTTTCCTGGCAGTGCGTTGAACTTGCTGCTTCTCTTTCCTTGCTACCTGGATGTATCGGAGACTGTTGTATTTCCGTTTATCTTAAAAATGGAAAGGGGCACGCCCAATACAAAAAAAAGAATGGACGAGCATGATATAGTGCTTTGCAAAGTCATTTTGCGCAATGACGCTACCTCGCGGCAACAAATCCGTCGTCCATTGTGCGCGTCAAGATGCGTGCGGGAGGGAACACTTTATTCTTATTTTCTGCTATACACCAGTATTTATCACCAAAATATCCCTATGATGTGTCTTTGGCTTGCAGGCAGGACAGAAATGTGACGGTCCTCTCTCTTTCTGTCTCTCCCTCTCTCCCTCCCCCCTCTCTCTCATTAAATCCAACCTTTTAGATGTTGCTTTGTGATTTGTTAGGATTTGTGTCCTGATCAGGATGGCGAGACGGCGCGGCGGCTCCCTAAAGATGGAATAAGGTTCTTCCCGCCTAGCCCCCATTCAGGTGGTGCGTCTAGCACCGTCGATGGGCGTGTGGAGACGTGTCTTCAGTGAATCTATCTTTAGTGGATATGCTCGGATTTGTTCGTTGTTCATCTACATTCGTGTGTTTTCAGGTTGGATCCGTCCGATCTATGCTACTCTTCATCGGCGACGATTGTTGTTCTGGTGCGGTGGTCCTATGGGGTCTTAGCACGACGACTTCCTGATGTCTACTACAACAAGTTTTACCCGGCTCCGACGAGGTAGGGGCGATGATGACGGTGCGCCTTCGGCCCACTTCAGTTCTTGTAGTCGTCAATAGATGGTCTATGAATCTGGATGTAATTCTTATGATTTCTGGTATCCATTGTACTGCCATGATTGGAGATGAATAGATTGGAAAAAAATTCACGAAAAAACTCTCTTTCCTCCCCCAGAAGAAACCATCCCAAGCTTTTCTCTTCCTATCGGCGCCACCACCACTGGTCCGCCCCATCTCCGATGGCCTTTGGGCCATGGAGGTGCGGAGGATCCCCCCCCCAGGTTGGCAGGAGGGACCCCGTTCTTGTCCTTGTTAGGCTCGGTGTCTTGGGTGGGGCTGTGTGGCAGCGACGATGTCCCTCAGTGGAAATAATGTCTCCCACGTTCTATCTCCGTCCCGATGATGCATCTAGTGTTGTCGGAGGGCGTGTTGAGGCGTGTCTCTATCGGATCTCGCATGATTCAGTCGGTGCTGGTTCAGTGGATCTATTTGGATCCGGTCTTTGTTTGTCTTGGTTTGGGTGTTTACAGGTTTGATGCTTTCGATCTACGACTTTCTTCAGCAGCGATGGTTGCTGCTTTGGTGCGTTTGTCCTACGGGGCCAAAGCACGACAACTTCCTGACTATATACAAGGTTTGCCTGGCTGTAGCCAGGGAGGGGCGATGACGACGTCGCGCCTTCAGCTCACTCCAGTACTTGTAGTCGTCGCTAGATGGTCCACAGACATGTTTGCAATTTTATTTACCTCTGGTGTTTGTACTACCATGATTGACGATGAATAGATTGAAAGTTTCTCACGCAAAAAATCCAAACTTTTATTTCACCTTTACCAAATTAAATCGCCTGTATCTTTTGAACCATAAGTTTCTATTTGAAATTTTATTATATTTGAACTCCTGGGGCCAGGGCTTTTTAAACAAGACCAATCTTGGATACATTTCAAACATATCTAAATTTCAACGTTTCACATTCTGTATGTGAAACAAACCTATATCACTAGAAAAATTTGAAACAAAGCTATTTCAATAGAAATATGTTAAACCAACATATTTCACTAGGAAACGATCTTTCTTAAATGTGTACTAATTTATTTCAAAAGAGTGCAAATGCTTGTTGGAAAACATGCAATTGAAATAGATGTGATTTTTCTGAAATATGCCAGTGAAATGTAGGTTTTGAATTGTGAAATTGTAATAGCACAAAGTGTGAAATTATAATTTGATAGTGTGGAACTGATTTTTTGAAAAGAGTGAAATATATTTTTTTCAAAAATGTGTAACTAAAATAGATGTGATTTTTGTAAAAGATGGTAGTGAAATGTAAAAATGTAGGTTCTGAATTGTGAAATACTGACCATAAAATGTGAAAATATAATGTATAAATGTGAAACTGATTATTTCAAAAGAGTGAAATATTTTTTTTAAGAATATGTAATTAAAATATATGTGTTTTTGGTGAACCAAGTCAATGGGAAGTGAAATGTAGGTTCTAAATTATGAAAGAGTAACTACAGAAAGTGAAATTCTATTGTATCATTTGTGAAACTGATTAGTTGAACATGTGTAATAGTTTATTTCAAAAGAGTGAAATATATTATTTGAAAAATGTGCAATGTAAACAAGTGACTTTTTTGTGAAACAAGCCAGTGAAAAGTGAAATATAGGTTATAAATTGTGCAATAGTCACTACAGAAAGTGAATTTGTAATGTATCATTGTGAAACTGATTATTTTCAAATGTGAAATATACGTTCGAATTTAAACATGGTAAAAAAAATCCAAGATTGCTGTCATATTAAAGGTTTTGACACAAGGAGTTCAAATATAAAAAAGTTTCAAAAACGGATATATGGTTTAAAAGATATGGATGTAAACTAGCTATGGGGGAAGAAATGGTTGGATTTATTGTGTGTAAGATGATAAAGTGATTCTGCCACTCTATCATGCATGCATGTGAAGTACACTAGTGCATGTGAAGTACACTAGTGAGGGCCAACTACTAGAGAGAGAGAGAGAGTGGAAATACAAAGATGAGAAATCCAGAAAAGAAATGCAATACAAAGATACTTGGCACACATAGTGCTAGATGGCAGCTCCCTATTGGAGACCACCTTGCCGGTACCTAGGCGCAACCGTGCAATTTTCCATTTTGTATAGTGCTTGCATAGGGGATTGATGGTTCCTCGCAAAAAATAGGAGATCGACGATTGAGATGACGAAAATAAGTACGAGTTTGTGAAACCTAATCATACGGTGTCAACTGAGTCTGTTTGTTTGACCATCATAGTGATCGTTTTCTTATGGACGAAAGAGGACCCTTTGGCTAGGGTTTCTCGTGCCATCTGCCGGTGCCGCTGCCAGTTTACCTCATTTCTTGTGGTCTTAGGACCATGGAGGTGCGGTGGATCCTGGCCCTTGCCGGTGGGAGGGATCCGTTTTTTCATGCTTTTTGAGCATTTTTAGGGTTTTTATCCTGTCCAGAGAGGCGAGACTGCGATGGCTCTCTGAAGATGGAATAAGGTTCTCCCTGCCTAGTCCCCGTCCTAGTAGTGTTTCTTGCATCGTCGAAGGGCGTAAGGAGGTTTGTCTCACGCAGATCTTGCGTGATTCGGTCGGTGTTTGTCTTCAGTGATCCACATGGATCATGTGTTCGTTCGTCTGTGTTCATGTGTCTACAGGTTGAAATCTTTCGATGTACGCTTCTTTTCATCAGCGGTGGTTGCTGTTCTGGTGCGCTGGTCCTATGGGGCCTTAGCATGACAACTTCCCGACTGTCTACTGAAAGAACATGCGGTGCCCCCATGTTTGGTTTTGGTAATTGATGACAATCTCTATGGACTAATGGTTGCCTTGAGTTATATTTGAAGGTTTTGTCCATAGGCTTTTCTTGGAGTACATGTGTTGATTTCAAGGAGAGTTTGTGTCGACCAAGGTGTTATTCAAGGAATTATCCAAAGATTGGTCATGTGAGAGTTGAGCTTATTGCAAGCATGTCTTGAAAAAGAAGATTGTGTGATCATTCATGTCTACCTTCAAGACGTCATCCAAATGAAGAGAATTGGGAAGGTTCAAGGTTGATCAAGACTAAGTCAAGAGTGAATCAAGTTGATCAACTCACAAAGCGCAGAAGATGTACCAAGAGGGATCAAGTGATCCCATGGTAGAGTTCTTTGTGGGGTTAGGTTGCGGTGTGCAAGTTCAAGTGGAGCATCATGAAGAGATCAAATACTTGAAGCTTGCCGTCCTTTGTGGTGATAATGGACTTGTGAATATGTGCGGAAGAGTGGCTCACCCATAGTGGAGTATGGGGGAGCAATCAACTAGTCTTCATCGAGTCAACACAATCAAGAAAGGTGGTCCAACTTGAGGGAGTCATGATCATCATCATCTAGCTCAAGTGGACCATGTGCAAGGCAAAGGTTTACCCTTGATAGGTTTTCTATTTTACCGGTCTCATGATGGTAGTTGGGAGACCGGGTTATAGGATCGATTGCCGTACTATCAAGGGGGCTCTCGATGAGTAGCTTGATCGTATTGTTCGTAGAGATCTCAAACCATTGCAACCTTGCATCATCTTTCTTGGTTCTTGTTTGGCTCTCTTTGAAAGTTTTGGAGCTTATGGTCATCTTGATGACAAGCTCGAGTTCATCGAAAACGGAGTTCACATGCATCTTCTATGATGTTTTCAATGTTGGAGGTTTTGCCGGTTCTTCTTGGTTGGAGGTTTCACTCCTCCATTTGTTAGGCATACCTCCCCTGCCTCTTCTTACTATAACCAGTCGCTGTTTTGATGCTACTCGTCGTCTTGTTTCCAACAAGCTTGATTTTGCTCAATTCGGAGCTCATATGCAGAAGTTATGGCAGTTCTTGTTTTCTTGAGTATGGTTTTTGTCAGGGTCCCAGCGGTAGTACCGTGGTACCCAGCGGTAGTACCGCTGAGGGGTCACAAGCGGCAGTACCGCTCGGCAGCGGTAGTACCGCTCCGCAGCGGTAGTACCGGCGGTGACTCCGCAGCAGTACTACAGCTGGCTTACCAGGTCCCTACCGTGTCGATTCGAGGGGTCTTTTTCTGTGTCGGATTGTGCGGTACCTCGCTGTGGCAGTAGTGCGGCAGTACCGCCCTTCCTCCGCGGTAGTACCGCCCGGTTCCCTCTTTCCCTTTACCCTTCGTTCTGCGCGGTAGTACCGTCGAAGGGAGCGGTAGTACCGCTTAACCCAGCGGTAGTACCGCTGTCTCCTGCGGTACTACCGCCCCAAGGTTCATGTTTTGTTGCTCCATTTCCCTGTTTCTTCCGCCCGAGCGGTAGTACCGCTCGTGGAGCGGTAGTATCGCTCGTGTGCGGGCTGAGAACATAACGGTTGGATTTTCCCCCTCCTATAAAAGGGGGTCTTCTTCCCCAATGAACCTTATCCTTTGAGCTCGTGTTCTTCCCCCATTGTTGACCTTCTTCGAGCTTGCTAACTCTCAATCCCTCCATGGATTCTTGCTAGTTTTTGAGGGAAAAGAGAGAGGAGATCTAGATCCACATTTCCACCAATCACTTTCTCCTCTATGTGAGGGGAACCCCTTGGATCTAGATCTTGGAGTTCTTGGTGTTCTCCTTCTTGTCCTTCCTCTCATTTTCCTCCCTAGCATTAGTTGCTTCGGTGAGATTTGAGAGAGAAGGACTTGGGCACTCTGTGTGCCCTTGCCATTACATTTGGTGCATCGGTTTGAGTTCTCCATGGTGATACGTGGAAGTTACAAGTTGAGAAGGTTATTACTCTTGGGTGCTTGGTACCCTTGAGCTTGTTCCTCTTGGGTGCTTGGGCGCCCTAGACGGTTGGTGGTGTTCCGAGCTCAATCATTGTGGTGTAAAGCTCCAGGAAAGCGTCGGGGTCTCCAATTAGGTTGTGGAGATCGCCCCGAGCAATTTGACGGGTACCGGTGACCGCCCCAAGGGTTGCCAAAGTGTACGGGTTCAATGACCGCCCCCAAGGGTTGCCATTTGTATGGGTTCAATGATCGCCCTCAAGGGTCCCTTAGTGGAATCACGACATCTTGCATTGTGCGAGGGCGTGAGGAGATTACGGTGGTGTTGGGGAACATAGTAATTTCAAAAAATTTCCTACGCACACACAAGATCATGGTGATGCATAGCAACGAGAGGGGAGAGTGTTGTCTACGTACCCTCGTAGACCGGAAGCGGAAGCGTTATGACAACATGGTTGATGTAGTCGTACGTCTTCACGGCCCGACCGATCAAGCACCGAAACTGCGACACCTCCGAGTTCTAGCACACGTTCAGATCGATGACGATCCCCGGACTCCGATCCAGCAAAGTGCCGGGGAAGAGTCCCGTCATCACGACGGCGTGGTGATGATCTTGATGTTCTACCATCGCAGGGCTTCGCCTAAGCACCGCTACAACATTATCGAGGATTATGGTGGAGGGGGGCACCGCACACGGCTAAGAGAATGATCTCCAAGATCAACTTGTGTGTCTAGAGGTGCCCCCTGCCCCCGTATATAAAGGAGCAAGGGGGAGGGGCGGCCGGCCAGGAGGAGGCACGCCAGGGAGGAGTCCTACTCCTACCAGGAGTAGGACTCCCTCCTTTTCCTTGTCCAACTAGGAGAGGGGGAAGGAAGGGAGAGAGGAGAGGAAGGAAGGGGGGGGGGAGCCGCCCCCCTCCTTGTCCAATTCGGACTAGAGGGGGAGAGGGTGCGTGGCCTGCCCTGGCCGCCCCTCCTCTTCTCCACTTTGGGCCCATGAGGCCCATTAACCCCCCCCCCCGGGGGGGGGGGGTTCCGGTAACCCCCCGGTACTCCGGTTTTATCTGAAACTTCTCCGAAACACTTCCGGTGTCCGAATATAGCCGTCCAATATATCAATCTTTATGTCTCGACCATTTCGAGACTCCTCGTCATGTCCGTGATCACATCCGGGACTCCGAACAATCTTCGGTACATCAAAATATATAAACTCATAATGAAACTGTCATCGTAACGTTAAGCGTGCGGACCCTACGGGTTCGAGAACAATGTTGACATGACCGAGACACGTCTCCAGTCAATAACCAATAGCGGAACCTGGATGCTCATATTGGCTCCTACATATTCTACGAAGATCTTTATCGGTCAGACCGCATAACAACATACGTTGTTCCCTTTGTCATCGGTATGTTACTTGCCCGAGATTCGATCGTCGGTATCTCAATACCTAGTTCAATCTCGTTACCGGCAAGTCTCTTTACTCGTTTCGTAATACATCATCTCGCAACTAACTCATTAGTTGCAATGCTTGCAAGGCTTATGTGATGTGCATTACCGAGAGGGCCCAGAGATACCTCTCCGACAATCGGAGTGACAAATCCTAATCTCGAAATACGCCAACCCAACATGTACCTTTGGAGACACCGGAGAGCTCCTTTATAATCACCCAGTTACGTTGTGACGTTTGGTAGCACACAAAGTGTTCCTCCGACAAACGGGAGTTGCATAATCTCATAGTCATAGGAACATGTATAAGTCATGAAGAAAGCAATAGCAACATACTAAAATGATCGGGTGCTAAGCTAATGGAATGGGTCATGTCAATCACATCATTCTCCTAATGATGTGATCCCGTTAGTCAAATGACAACACATGTCTATGGTTAGGAAACATAACCATCTTCGATTAACGAGCTAGTCAAGTAGAGGCATACTAGTGACGTTTAGTTTGTCTATGTATTCACACAAGTATTATGTTTCCGGTTAATACAATTCTAGCATGAATAATAAACATTTATCATGATATAAGGAAATAAAATAATAACTTTATATTATTGCCTCTAGGGCATATTTCCTTCAGTCTCCCACTTGCACTAGAGTCAATAATCTAGATTACATGGTAATGATTCTAACACCCATGTAGCTTTGGTGCTGATCATGTTTTGCTCGTGGAAGGGGCTTAGTCAACGGGTCTGCTATATTCAGATCCGTATGTATCTTGCAAATCTCTATGTCTCCCACATGGACTAGATCCCGGATGGAATTGAAGCGTCTCTTGATGTGCTTGGTTCTCTTGTGAAATCTGGATTCCTTTGCCAAGGCAATTGCACTAGTATTGTCACAAAAGATTTTCATTGGACCCGATGCACTAGGCATGACACTTAGATCGGATATGAACTGCTTCATCCAGACTCCTTCATTTGCTGCTTCCGAAGCAGCTATGTACTCCGCTTCACATGTAGATCCCGCCACAACGCTTTGTTTAGAACTGCACCAACTGACAGCTCCACCGTTTAATGTAAGCACGTATCCGGTTTGCGATTTAGAATCGTCTGGATCAGTGTCAAAACTTGCATCAACGTAACCATTTACGATGAGCTCTTTGTCACCTCCATATACGAGAAACATATCCTTAGTCCTTTTCAGATATTTCAGGATGTTCTTGACCGCTGTCCAGTGATCCACTCCTGGATTACTTTGGTACCTCCCTGCTAGACTTATAGCAAGACATACATCAGGTCTGGTACATAGCATTGCATACATGATAGAGCCTATGGCTGAAGCATAGGGAACATCTTTCATTTTCTCTCTATCTTCTGCAATGGTCGGGCATTGAGTCTTACTCAATTTCACACCTTGTAACATAGGCAAGAATCCTTTCTTTGCTTGATCCATTTTGAACTTCTTCAAAACTTTGTCAAGGTATGTGCTTTGTGAAAGTCCAATAAAGCGTCTTGATCTATCTCTATAGATCTTAATGCCCAATATGTAAGCAGCTTCACCGAGGTCTTTCATTGAAAAACTCTTATTCAAGTATCCCTTTATGCTATCCAGAAATTCTATATCATTTCCGATTAGTAATATGTCATCCACATATAATATCAGAAATGCTACAGAGCTCCCACTCACT
The DNA here is from genome assembly GCA_034509565.1 of Triticum monococcum. NCBI lineage: Eukaryota > Viridiplantae > Streptophyta > Magnoliopsida > Poales > Poaceae > Triticum > Triticum monococcum. The sequence continues at coordinate 518,865,257 of CM067846.1, forward strand.
TTCTTGTAAATACAGGCTTCTCCAAAAGTCTGTACAAACCCAAATGCTTTGATTACACTATCAAAGCGTTTATTCCAACTCCGAGAGGCTTGCACCAGTCCATAAATGGATCGCTGGAGCTTGCACACTTTGTTAGCTCCTTTTGGATCGACAAAACCTTCCGGCTGCATAATATACAACTCTTCTTCCAGAAATCCATTCAGGAATGCAGTTTTGACATCCATCTGCAAATTTCATAATCATAAAATGCGGCAATTGCTAACATGATTCGGACAGACTTAAGCATTGCTACGGGTGAGAAGGTCTCATCGTAGTCAATCCCTTGAACTTGTCGAAAACCTTTTGCGACAAGTCGAGCTTTGTGGACAGTAGCATTACCGTCAGCGTCAGTCTTCTTCTTGAAGATCCATTTATTCTCAATTGCTTGCCGATCATTGGGCAAGTCAACCAAAGTCCACACTTTGTTCTCATACATGGATCCCATCTCAGATTTCATGGCTTCAAGCCATTTTGCGGAATCTGGGCTCACCATCGCTTCTTCATAGTTCGTAGGTTCATCATGATCTAGTAGCATGACTTCCAGAACAGGATTACCGTACCACTCTGGTGCGGATCTTACTCTGGTTGATCGACGAGGTTCAGTAGAAACTTGTTCTGAAGTTTCATGACCATCGTCATTAGCTTCCTCACTAATTGGTGTAGGTGTCACAGGAACCGGTTTCTGTGATGTACTACTTTCCAATAAGGGAGCAGGTATAGTTACCTCATTAAGTTCTACTTTCCTCCCACTCACTTCTTTCGAGAGAAACTCCTTCTCTAGAAAGTTTCCGAATTTAGCAACAAAAGTCTTGCCTTCGGATCTGTGATAGAAGGTGTATCCAATAGTTTCCTTTGGATATCCTATGAAGACACATTTCTCCGATTTGGGTTCGAGCTTATCAGGTTGAAGCTTTTTCACATAAGCATCGCAGCCCCAAACTTTAAGAAACTACAACTTTGGTTTCTTGCCAAACCATAGTTCATAAGGCGTCGTCTCAACGGATTTCGATGGTGCCCTATTGAACGTGAATGCGGCCGTCTCTAAAGCATAACCCCAAAACGATAGCGGTAAATCAGTAAGAGACATCATAGATCGCACCATATCTAGTAAAGTACGATTACGACGTTCGGACACACCATTACGCTGTGGTGTTCCGGGTGGCGTGAGTTGCGAAACTATTCTGCATTGTTTCAAATGTACACCAAACTCATAACTCAAATATTCTCCTCCACGATCAGATCGTAGAAACTTTATTTTCTTGTTACGATGATTTTCAACTTCACTCTGAAATTCTTTGAACTTTTCAAATGTTTCAGACTTATGTTTCATTAAGTAGATATACCCATATCTGCTTAAGTCATCTATGAAGGTGAGAAAATAACGATATCCACCACGAGCCTCAACATTGATTGGACCACATACATCTGTATGTATGATTTCCAACAAATCTGTTGCTCTCTCCATAGTACCGGAGAATGGTGTTTTGGTCATCTTACCCATAAGGCACGGTTCGCAAGTACCAAGTGATTCGTAATCAAGTGGTTCCAAAAGTCCATCAATATGGAGTTTCTTCATGCGCTTTACATCGATATGACCCAAACGGCAGTGCCACAAATAAGTTGCACTATCATTATCAACTCTGCAGCTTTTGGCTTCAACATTATGAATATGTGTGTCACTACTATCGAGATTTAATAAGAATAGACCACTCTTCAAGGGTGCATGACCATTAAAGATATTACTCATATAAATAGAACAACCATTATTCTCTGATTTAAATGAATAACCATCTCGCATCAAACAAGATCCAGATATAATGTTCATGCTCAACGCTGGCACCAAATAACAATTATTTATGTCTAATACTAATCCCGAAGGTAGATGTAGAGGTAGCGTGCCGACCGCGATCACATCGACTTTGGAACCATTTCCCACGCGCATCGTCACCTTGTCCTTAGCCAATCTTCGCTTAATCCGTAGTCCCTATTTCGAGTTGCAAATATTAGCAACAGAACCAGTATCAAATACCCAGGTGCTACTGCGAGCATTAGTAAGGTACAACATCAATAACATGTATATCACATATACCTTTGTTCACCTTGCCATCCTTCTTATCCGCCAAATACTTGGGGCAGTTCCACTTCCAGTGACCAGTCTGCTTGCAGTAGAAGCACTCAGTTTCAGGCTTAGGTCCAGATTTGGGTTTCTTCTCTTGAGCAGCAACTTGCTTGCTGTTCTTCTTGAAGTTCCACTTCTTCTTCCCTTTGCCCTTTTTCTTGAAACTAGTGGTCTTGTTGACCATCAACACTTGATGCTCCTTCTTGATTTCTACCTCCGCAGCTTTCAGCATCGCGAAGAGCTCGGGAATTGTCTTATCCATCCCTTGCATATTATAGTTCATCATGAAGCTCTTGTAGCTAGGTGGAAGTGATTGGAGAATTCTGTCAATGACACAATCATCTAGAAGATTAACTCCCAATTGAATCAAGTGATTATTATACCCAGACATTTTGAGTATATGCTCACTGACAGAACTGTTCTCCTCCATCTTGCAGCTATAGAACTTATTGGAGACTTCATATCTCTCAATCTGGGCATTTGCTTAAAATATTAACTTCAACTCTTGGAACATCTCATATGCTCCATGACGTTCAAAACGTCGTTGAAGACCCGATTCTAAGCCGTAAAGCATGGCACATTGAACTATCGAGTAGTCATTAGCTTTGCTCTGCCAGACGTTCTTAACGTCATCAGTTGCATCAGCAGCAGGCCTGGCACCCAGCGGTGCTTCCAGGACGTAATTCTTCTGTGCAGCAATGAGGATAATCCTCAAGTTACGGACCCAGCCCGTATAATTGCTACCATCATCTTTCAACTTTGCTTTCTCAAGGAACGCATTAAAATTCAATGGAACAACAGAACGGGCCATCTATCTACAATCAAACATAAACAAGCAAGATACTATCAGGTACTAAGTTCATGATAAATTTAAGTTCAATTAATCATATTACTAAAGAACTCCCACTTAGATAGACATCCCTCTAATCCTCTAAGTAATCACATGATCCAAATCAACTAAACCATGTCCGATCATCACGTGAGATGGAGTAGTTTCATTGGTGAACATCACTATGTTGATCATCTCTACTATATGATTCACGCTCGACCTTTCGGTCTCCGTGTTCCGAGGCCATATCTGTTATATGCTAGGCTCGTCAAGTTAAACCTGAGTATTCTGCGTGTGCAATTGTTTTGCACCCGCTGTATTTGAACATACAGCCTATCACACCCGATCATCACGTGGTGTCTCAGCACGAAGAACTTTCGCAACGGTGCATACTCAGGGAGAACACTTTTACTATGATAATTTAGTGAGGGATCATCTTATAATGCTACCGTCAATCAAAGCAAGATAAGATGCATAAAAGACAAACATCACATGCAATTAATATAAGTGATATGATATGGCCATCATCATCTTGTGCTTGTGATCTCCATCTTTGAAGCATCGTCATGATCATCATCGTCACCGGCGCGACACCTTGATCACCATCGTAGCATCGTTGTCATCTCGCCAATCTTATGCTTCCATGACTATCACTACCGCTTAGTGATAAAGTTAAGCATTACAGCGCAATTGCATTGCATACAATGAAGCGACAACCATATGGCTCCTGCCAGTTGCCGATAACTCGGTTAAAAAACATGATCATCTCATACAATAAAATTTAGCATCATGTCTTGACCATATCACATCACAACATGCCCTGCAAAAACAAGCTAGATGTCCTCTACTTTGTTGTTGCAAGTTTTACGTGGCTGCTACGGGCTTAAGCAAGAACCAATCTTAGCTATGCATTAGAACCACAATGATAGTTTGTCAAGTTGGTGCTGTTTTAACCTTCGCAAGGACCGTGCGTAGTCACACTCGGTTCAACTAAAGTTGGAGAAACTGACACCCGCCAGCCACTTGTGTGCAAAGCACGTCGATAGAACCAGTCTCGCGTAAGCGTACACGTAATGTCGGTACGGGCCGCTTCATCCAACAATACCGCCGAACCAAAGTATGACATGCTGGTAAGTAGTATGACTTATATCGCCCACAACTCACTTGTGTTCTACTCGTGCAAATAACATCAACACATAAAACCTAGTCTCGGATGCCACTGTTGGGGAACGTAGTAATTTCAAAAAATTTCCTACGCACACGCAAGATCATGGTGATGCATAGCAACGAGAGGGGAGAGTGTTGTCTACGTACCCTCGTAGACCAGAAGCGTAAGCGTTATGACAACGCGGTTGATGTAGTTGTACGTCTTCACGGCCCGACCGATCAAGCACCGAAACTACGGCACCTCCGAGTTCTAGCACACATTCAGCTTGATGACGATCCCCGGACTCCGATCCAGCAAAGTGTCGGGGAAGAGTTCCGTCAGCATGATGGCGTGGTGACGATCTTGATGTTCTACCATCGCAGGGCTTCCCCTAAGCACCGCTACAATATTATCAAGGATTATGGTGGAGGGGGGCACCGCACATGGCTAAGAGAACGATCTCCAAGATCAACTTGTGTGTCTAGAGGTGCCCCTTGCTCCCGTATATAAAGGAGCAAGGGGGAGGGGCGGCCGGCCAGGAGGAGGCGCGCCAGGGAGGAGTCCTACTCCTATCGGGAGTAGGACTCCCTCCTTTTCCTTGTCCAACTAGGAGAGGGGGAAGGAAGGGAGAGAGGAGAGGAAGGAAAGGGGGGGGGGCGCCGCCCCCTCCTTGTCCAATTTGGACTAGAGGGGGAGGGGCGCGCGGCCTGCCCTGTCCGCCCCTCCTCTTCTCCACTTTGGGCCCATGAGGCCCATTAACCCCCCCCCGGGGGGGGGGGTCCGGTAACCCCCCGGTACTCCGGTTTTATCCGAAACTTCTTCGGAACACTTCCGGTGTCCGAATATAGCCGTCCAATATATCAATCTTTATGTCTCGACCATTTCGAGACTCCTCGTCATGTTCGTGATCACATCCGGGACTCCGAACAATCTTCGGTACATCAAAATATATAAACTCATAATGAAACTGTCATCGTAACGTTAAGCGTGCGGACCCTACGGGTTCGAGAACAATGTAGACATGACCGAGACACGTCTCCAGTCAATAACCAATAGCGGAACCTGGATGCTCATATTGGCTCCTACATATTCTACGATGATCTTTATCGGTCAGACCGCATAACAACATATGTTGTTCCCTTTGTCATCGGTATGTTACTTGCCCGAGATTCGATCGTCGGTATCTCAATACCTAGTTCAATCTCGTTACCGGCAAGTCTCTTTACTCGTTTCGTAATACATCATCTCGCAACTAACTCATTAGTTGCAATACTTGCAAGGCTTATGTGATGTGCATTACTGAGAGGGCCCAGAGATACCTCTCCGACAATCGGAGTGACAAATCCTAATCTCGAAATACGCCAACCCAACATGTACCTTTGGAGACACCTGTAGAGCTCCTTTATAATCACCCAGTTACGTTGTGACGTTTGGTAGCACACAAAGTGTTCCTCCGGCAAACGGGAGTTGCATAATCTCATAGTCATAGGAACATGTATAAGTCATGAAGAAAGCAATAGCAACATACTAAAATGATCGGGTGCTAAGCTAATGGAATGAGTCATGTCAATCACATCATTCTCCTAATGATGTGATCCCGTTAATCAAATGACAACACATGTCTATGGTTAGGAAACATAACCATCTTCGATTAACGAGCTAGTCAAGTAGAGGCATACTAGTGACGTTTAGTTTGTCTATGTATTCACACAAGTATTATGTTTCCGGTTAATACAATTCTAACATGAATAATAAACATTTATCATGATATAAGGAAATAAAATAATAACTTTATTATTGCCTCTAGGGCATATTTCCTTCAGGTGGCCCTAGTGGCTTCTTGGGAAGCATTGTGCCTCCACACCGCTCCAAACGGAGATTAACATCCACAAGGGTGTGAACTTCGGGATACATCATCATCTCCGCGTGCCTCGGTTATCTCTTACCCGAGCCCTTTACTTATGCACTTTACTTTGTGATAGCCATATTGTTTATTGTCATATATCTTGCTATCACATAGTTGCTTATCTTGCTTAACATAAGTTGTTGGTGCACATAGGTGAGCCTAGTTGTTTTAGGTTTTGTGCTTGACAAATTAACCGCTAGGTTTATTCCGCATTTGTTCAAGCCTAAACCGTAATTATTTTAAAAACGCCTATTCACCCCCCTCTAGGCGACATCCATGATCTTTCATCTACTACAACAAGGTTTTCCCGGCTCCAATGAGGGAGGGCCGAAGATGGCGGCGTGCCTTTGGATCGCTGCAGTGCTTTTAGTTGTCTCTAGGTGGTCTACAAACCTGGATGTATTTTTTACTTCTGGTGTTCTTTGTACTATCTTGAAAGTTGATGAATAGATTGGAAGTTTTCTCGCAAAAAAACAGAGCATGACTTGTGATGCCTGAGTTCACAAGAAACCTCGAAGCCAAGTGGTAATCATAATTAAATTGTGTACAAAGTTTCCCTGTAACATACAATCCTTTGATCACTTATAGTACCCCAAAGATTTTACTGCATTTGTAACTGGAAATGAAAAATAACAACCTAAATTGATCTTACATCTACAATAAACGTAAGAAAACATGATCCCATGCAAAAACTTGACATGCCCCCTTGGCCAGGCCCATCGGCCATCACAAGCTCTTGGAAAAAGCAGTTCATATATACATGCAGAATTTACCACAAACATTGTAAACACCTCGGGAATCACTGTTATCTTAGAGTCACTGAACATGAACACCGGTAGACCTAGACAACAAGTGCATTGATATCTACTACGCAACCTTCTTCTTGTAGACTTGTGTTGGGCCTCCAAGCGCAGAGTTTTGTAGGACAGTAGCAAATTTCCCTCAAGTGGATGACCTAAGGTTTATCAATCTATGGGAGGTGTAGGATGAAGATGGTCTCTCTCAAACAACTCTGCAACCAAATAACGAAGAGTCTCTTGTGTCCCCAACACACTCAATACAATGGTAAATTGCATAGGTGCACTAGTTCGACGAAGAGATGGTGATACAAGTGCAATATGGATGGTAGATATATGTTTTTGTAATCTGAAAAATATAAAAACAGCAAGGTAGCAAGTGGTAAAAGTGAGCAAAAACGGTATTGCAATGCTTGAAAACAAGGCCTAGGATTCATACTTTCACTAGTGCAAGTTCTCTCCACAATGATAGCATAATTAGATCATATGGCAATCCCTCAACGTGCGACAAAAGTAACCCTAAAGTTCCTATCACAGAGAACATAAGATGAAATTGCTTGTAGGGTATGAAACCACCTCAAAGTTTTTCTTTCCGATCAATTCATTGAGCTATTCCTATAAGTGTCACAAACAACCCTAATGCTCGTAGTAAAATAACACCATATGATACACATCAGTCAACCCTAATGTCACCTAGATACTCCAATGTCACCACAAGTATCCGTGGATCAATTATACGATATGCATCAAACAACTTCAGATTCATAATATTCAATCCAACACAAAGAACCTCAAGGAATGCCCCAAGATTCCTAACGGAGAAACAAGGACGAAAACATGCACTAACCCTTATGCATAGATTACCCCAATGTCAGTTCGGGAATCCGCGAGTTGAGTGCCAAAACATACATCATTTGAATCAATAGAACACCCCATTGTCACCACGGGCATCCCACGCAAGACATACATCAAGTGTTCTAAAATCCATAATAGTATTCAATCCGATAATAATGAAACCTCAAAGGTAAAACTCAACTCATCACAAGAAGGTAGAGGGGGAGAAACGCCATATGATCCAACTACAATAACAAAGCTCGTGGTACATCAAGATCATGCCATATCAAGAACACGGGAGAGAGAGAGAAAAGATCGAACACATAGCTACTGGTACATACCCTCAGCCTCGAGGGTGAACTACTCCCTCCTCATCATGGAGAGCCCCAGGATGATGAAGATGGCCTTCGGTGATGGTTTCCCCCTCCGACAGGGTGCGGGAACAGGCTCCCAATTGGTTTGTCGTGGCTATAGAGGCTTGCGGCGGCAGAACTCTAGATCTAGGTTTCTTTCTGGGGTTTTTGTTATTTATAGGAATTTTTGGCGTGGTCTCACGTCAAGGGGTCCACGAGGCAGCGACGAGACAGGTGGGGCACGCCCTCCACCCTTGTCATTGCCTCGGGACTCTTCTGGCACAACTCTTGTGCTTCGTGGGTATCTTTTGGTCCATAAAAAATCACAGTAAATTTTCAGCCCATTCCGATAACTTTTATTTCTGCACGAAAAACGACACCATGGTAGTTCTGCTGAAAACAGCGTCAGTCTGGGTTAGTTCTAATCAAATCCTACCAAAATCATATAAAAATTGTTGTAAACATGGCATGAATACTTCATAAATTATAGATATGTTGGAGAAGTGTCATGCACATATCCATCCACACAAAAAATTACCCAGTAGTATCAAACAAGCCTCAACCGAAGGTTCCATACTGAACAAAGCACCCTCGAAAAAATAGATGGAAAGAAGGTTTCACACCAACTCCACTTGGAAGTTTTGGGCCTATACTAGAAATACATTGATCGAGACAAGACAACATACTTGGAGGAATAGGACACCATCACTCGGTGGTACTGGGCCTAACAGAGCATCATCTAAAAGAAACATGAGTCCGGTAATTCCAGGAAGAAAGTCAGCAGTTTGGGACCTACACTTAGGTGTTGGTTAGCTCTCTGCTTGTCAACTCGGAGGTATCGACTTGCTTGTATGATAGTTTCGGGGAAGTATTAACGTGGTGGATTGAAGCGATTTTCATTGCAAATGTTGAGTGATGGATTGAAGATTTTGCAATATGCTTAATTACATTAAGTGCAAGTGCCCTCCTAGAAATTGCGTCTTGATATGGAGTTTGATTCCACCAAAAGCCAATTATAGTTGCAAACCTCTACATGGCATGGATTTTCTCAATTTTTAGGGGTCACCTAGAAAAGTGCACAACCCTTATACTTTATATAATGATTAATCTCTTAATCGCCTTTTCGTTAATCATCCAAAACCTATAATAGGGGCACTAGATTCATTTTTTAGACTTTGAGGGCAATGTTACCATCGACAACACAACTATAAATCCACTAGCACCATGTGGAAGGGAAACTTTTCAACCAAAATATTGCTTGTTGAACCAAATATAATTTAACATTTTCAGGCCTTCACTACTAGGGAAAAGCCTAGCAGCAGCACGGGTTTTAGGTATAGCAGTTGTGCGGGGTCCCGTGCTACTGGTACAGCGCTACAGCTAACCTGTAGCAGCAGCGCGTGTTTGATCACGCTACTGCTATACAAGTGTAGCAGCAACGAGCAGTATGAAAGCGCACTACTGCTAATAGCTCTAGCGCACTTTATTAGGCCGCGCTACTACTAGTGGCACGCTGCTGCTTACTTTTCTCCACTCGCTACTGCTAATTTTATTTGTTTTTTTGCATATTTGTTTTGTATTTTAACAGGCTTTATACAAGAATCTTTAGCACATATGAATGTCATCATCATACACATACACATCATTGGTCTTATCCGGCATGTTCATCAGTGTCGCGAGCAAGCTCTCATGGACAGTCTAGCAGATATGCATTTGATCAAGGCAATGAGGCGTGTCGAGTTTGTGGCAGTACTCCAAGTCCCAGAACACATACCTCGTCTTCCATACCTTCAGCAGCAGCTCCGGCGCCTTTTTCATCGTCTTTCCTGGCGTGGGGCACTATTCCTAGTTTTTCAACAGCTCATCGATTTCGGCGCTGCTCCGCTTACGTGGAGGTCCTCGATGCTCAGCGTGACCATTGAATAGATCTCCATGGGTCGTCCTGATCGAGCCATCTTCGATGCCCGATGTACACAATTTTCCCTGACCCGCCATCTTTCCTTGACATTAGCTGCTGAGACGTCGTATCATCCATGCACCGCGTGCATCCGCAATATCCATGGCACACCTGGCCTGCGACATATCTGTAAGCTAGATAGTCATGCACCGTCGTGACCGGCACGGCTCTCATGTAGAGATACTCGCCTTTGTTGGCATCCCATGTCTTGGCCGGTGTTTTTCATAACGTGTCTAACTTAGCCCCAGATACAAATTAATATTATTTTCTGGTTGTTTGGCCCTTGAATCAGCATGCTCATGTGAATGTACTTCGACTTCATGCATTTCCATAGGGGGAGGTTGTACATCCATACAATCACGGGCCATGTGCTATGGTTGGTGTTCTGGTTGCGAAACGGATTCATGCCATTGGTACATGCACCGAGCACGATGATCCTTGCATCACATTCGAAATACCAATAGAAGCCGTTCAACGCTCTCCACTGGCTTCCATCCTTGACACGTCTCAGCTTTGGATCATCTCCGTTGTCGGGCTTCTTCCTCTCCACGTGCCAGCGCATGAGCTTTTCTTCCTTGGGATCTATGAAATACCGCGGGAGACGGGGAGTGATCGGTAAGTACCACAAAACTTTCTGGGGACATTTCTTCCCGGCCTTCTGGTATCGAGAAGCATTGCACACCGGACAGCTTGTTTTTTCCACGTGCTCCTTCCGATAAATTATGCAATCGTTGATGCATGCATGGCATCTTATGTGCGGTAGATCAAGAGGGCACACAATCTTCTTGGTCTCATCCACACTAGTAGGACATAGATTCCCCGCGGGAAGAACATCCTTTAGGTGCTTGAGATGCTCATCGAGGCTAGTGTCGGTCCATTTGTTTTTAGCCTTTGTCTTTAGGAGTTGGAGCATGAAACTCAAGCGGGTCACCTCAGGATTGCAACCATCATACAATGGAGTGTTCGAGTCTACCACGAGTTGCTGCAGCTTAGCCTCCTCTCTAGAAGCAGCTCTCTCAGTACTCGTCTCCTTTCGAAGCAGTGCTTGAACATGAGGGTCCCGCACGATTGAACTTAGTACCGACGAACTCTGCGGCATAGAGTCCACATTCTCTCCGCCGCCATGTTCGGCCCCTTCTCCTCCACCATGTCCAGCCCATTCTCCGCCGCCATGTCCGGCCTCTTCCCCGCAGCCATTATCGATCATCTCTTCGTCTTGCCCCGTGTCGTCATTGCCTTCCATGTCGACGTCCTCAACATCATCATCCTCAGCTTCAATTATCCACCGAGTATAGCCATCCATGAAACCAATCATGAGCAGGTGCGCTTCGACACAACCTTCGTCACAGGGGTCGAGCCAAACTATTCCTTTGCATCTTTGACACGGACATAAAACCTCTATCAGGTTATTTTCTTTCATGTCCTGCACCGCCGACCGCAACCACCTATCCACCATCGTTCCACTGACCATCATGAACGCCTGCTCATAATAAACAAATTGATTATAAAAATGCGTGCATGCATCAGAGTCATACAAAAATTCGGCATGACCTTCCCTAAAAATAGGACATATAGATCTAGAGTTTGTCCGAAATTCGCCGAAACGGAAATAAATCGACATTTCGGCAAAACATAGGCAACTCACAAGCACAATTCGGCGTCAACTCATGCCACACACACATTTTCCATCATATCACCCAATTATCATATCGCACACACATACACATATTTCCATTCTTGCAAAAGCATGAATTTTTAATCACACCTATCTCGAGATCGAGCACACGGTGGAGATGATGATGTAGTAGGGAGATCAAAAGTGGATAAAGCTCTTCTTGACAAAGCTAGATCTAGTTAGGGGGCACATAGGTCACTTCACTAAATTCTACATCTACCTAGCTAGCTAATTTGGGAGGAGACAACTTCAACTAGTGGAGGGGAAAGAAAAAAGAGAAAGGAGATGCATTAATGGAGGTGGTGTACTTAGCTAGGAGTAATAAAGAGAGAGAGAGAAATGTAGGTAGAAGAGGGAGAGTAATGGGGGAGAAGTATTGAGGAAGAAGCAAAGTGAGGGAGAGAGGAGATGGGAGGTGGGGGAAAGTGAGGAAGAGAGGAGATGGGGGAGGGGAAGGGGAAGGGGGAGGGGGAGGGGGAGGGGGAGGGGGAGGGACAGGTGGTATTATGCTGCGTCTTAGCAGTAGCGCGAGTGGTAAAGCGCGCTACTGCTAAGAACATAGCAGCAGCGCGCTTCCTACGCACGCGCTACTGCTAAGCGGGGCCTGCCATGTGGCCAGTTTCAAAATTAGCAGTAGCGACCAGAAAAATAGCGCGCTACTACTATTACTTTAGTAGTAGCACGGGTCGCAGCAGCGCACTGCTACTAAAACTGGGTTGGTGGGTACTGTCGGTCGATTTTAGTAGCAGCGCGGTTCCACCAGGCCGCGCTACTGCTAACTGAGTATCAGTAGCGCTTGTTTTGAACCCGCGCTACTGAAAATTAGCAGTAGTGCCTCTTTTTGTACCGCGCTGCTGCTAAGATTCTATGTATAAGGTTTTCCCTAGTAGTGCTTCTCTAAAATCAAATTTAAGAATTATTTGTTCAACTTTTCCTCGTGTGACTCATGAATGATTTGATGCACGACGGCCACCATGCATAGGACGTTTCCATCTCGCATCAACATCGTCTAAGTAGGTCAAACCACATGGTTAATAGCTGCATCTAGCTAATTTTTTTGGTACTTGTAAAGATTTTGAAGCTATCATCTAGCAAACAAATGAGTTTGTGCTGCCAAATGGAACAAGCATCCATCATTCTAGGGAGCACTATATCTCACCGGAATCCATCTTAAAAAGACCTATAATGCTATCACTAGGAGATCATAAACAACTGAATTTATTCGTACTTACTAACCACTCAAAAGTGTTTGTAGAATTTTGTTGGAAAACAGTCTATTCAGGAGCTTTATTATGTTCCATTTCAAACCCAATCTCCTTCAACTCTTGAAAACATGATGACTCTTGACTTTGGGCTTGTCTGACAATATCAAACATATTATTTTTTTGTGTTGGCGCACCTGATTAATTAAGGGGGTGCTATCAAATGGGAGGATAAAAGTGGTAAGGTAATGACACAATCAAATATCAAAATGGTTGATTTTTAAGCACTATTTGGAACAAGGGTTCCTCTTTGGCTAAGGTGCAAGAAGGGAACCCGATTTTGGTCCATAGAGACCTACTTGGAATAAAATTGGTGGCTTGCATTTACTTATGTTCCCACCTTTCTGGCATTCACCTGGTTGATTACCGATATTCATTTGGAGGTAATTTTAACCAAGATCACAAATCAATATATACATCTTAGTCCACTTTGATGCTCTTATTAAAAAAATCCCATGTGGATATTATACAAAAGGAAAACCTATATTTTCTCTGCTCGCGTCGTTAGGGCAAGTTTTTAACCAAAATAACCAACTTCAGTGGAACCAATTTACTTATGTACCCTTAGGTTGCGTGATCTGACACAATCAACTTCAATGGAACCAACTTCAATGGAACCAACTTCAACTTTTATTGGTTAGTAAGTTGGTTTAAACTGGTTTACGAGGAAGAGAACATCACTATCCATTTTGGAGCTGGAGTTATATTGTTTTATGCATATGGATACACACACTTTTATTGGTTAGTAAGTTGGTTTAAACTGGTTTACGAGGAAGAGAACATCAGTATCCATTTTGGAGGTGGAATTATATTGTTTTATGCATATGGTAGATCAAAGCATGGGAAAAACATTGACACAGTACGATTGGATATATAACATGCATGTATTACAAGAACATAAAGGAAAATAATTCGACCATGTAAGAACCATGGAACAAGTATTACCAATGATTCGATGACAAACTATTTTTATTAACGACCCATACACTTTATAATTTTCATTGGCATAAACCTAAGATAGTCAATCATTTCCTCTAGAAACCTCTATATAGAGCTTGCTTAAACCACACACTCGAACCAAGACTTTTAAGTAAAGTAGAATGAATGGGAGCACGCAGATGTATATAAAACATAACTCATCTAATGTATAAACTAATCCATGGAGGATTGTGATTGGTTATTTTTATTTTTCATAGTAGGAATATTCACTTAAATTTATTTATTTTAGTTCAACTGTCTTGAAAACAAGTAGCTAATATATCTTTCCTATTCAAAGTTGCGATTTAAAGCTCGTGCATACATAGTTGTAAAGATAAACGTCAAAATTGTATGAAAAAAGTTTTAACCTTAAATTTCAGTTGTGGAGTTATGTGGTTAGTTTTGCTTAGTGCAATAAGAAAAAATATACTAATTTAAACAATATGTTCATAGAAGGAGTTACAAAAAGTAAACAATGTGAATTATTTTGCTAATTTTAACAAAAAATATTTACTAAGTCAACTAGTATATTGACAATATAAGTTATAAATAAATATAAAATGTAGTTAATTTTTTGAACTGCAATAGATAAATCTACTAATTAAGATTATATTTTGACCGAACGAGTTAGCAAAAAAAGTTTACATATGCCAAGTGTATAAATAGACATGACGGTTGTAATTCTAAATTGATAAAATGAGCAATATAAATAAGAAAATATGGTTAATATTGCTAAGTGTAACATATTTGTTTCACTACTTACTCCTATTTTGTGTTGATTTTCCAAGTTATAATAAAGTTTTTTTGCTTAGTGTGCACCAATGTCCCCATGCATTGGATCCACCACACCTCATACCCACTACCGCCCCACATGACAAGTATTAGAAAGACCACATTTATTCATTATCTCTTTGCTAGGGTGTGTAGGACAATTTTTTTGGAAATATGAAGAGGAAGAGGAAATGAGGAGGAAAAGCTCCATCTCACAAAATCCATGCTAGGGTGTGGTGTCTCTACCGCCTGACACCTCCCGAGCTCCATCTCAAAATGTTGCTTCTGCGATTATTAAAATCTCATTTTTACTACCATCTACTCGTCCATGGTGGCATCTTACTTATGTACTCCTTGAATCTTTCCTAACATGTTTGGTAATCGGGTGAGATGATTAAATAAAACTTTGAGGACTCTTATTGTGGCCAGATTGTGATCTCACTTTGGCTATGGAGGAACAACATCTTTTTTCATAAGAGGAAAATTGATCTCCAATGTGAATTATATATTCATGTACATTTTAGCTCCGTACTTGGTGTACAATTCAACCCATGGCGGTGGTACCCCATCAAAGACCTGTTTACAAGGAATGTGGATGTCAGCCTAGTCCTCACATCATGGTGTCTTGAGTGTTCTCTTGTAGACAGTTTGCTTTCCTCTTACTTGTTGTTGGCACTTTATGTTTTTGCTAGGTTTGTGTTTTTGGTTTTGTAGTACTCCCTTCGGTCTTTTTTACAACGTATGTAAGATTTGTCTGAAGTTTGACAAACTTTATAGAAAAAATATTAATATTCATAATATGAAATTAATATTATTAGATGTGTCATGAATTTAATTTTCATATTTTATAACTTTAGAATTGTCTATGTTGATATTTTTTATATATAAATATGATCAAACTTTACGTAGTTTGACTTCAGAAAAATCTTATATACAGAGTAAAAAGGACCCGAGGGAGTAAGTTGGTTGTATACATTTTTTTCAGATAATAGGCTAGGTGAGCAACCATTTATGACAAGTTATACTGATACCAGTGTAAGAACATATCAATAAAAGCCATGCTTTTCTTAAAGATGGATGTTAATAACTTCTTGACACCGTGCACTGCTTATTGATATCTCCCGCAATTTTTTTTTTTGCTTCTTGACATCGACGCACTGCTTCTACCACAAACTTGTTTCGTTTCTCACTTTAAGGAACGACTAGCAAAGGCTCTACGTGTTGTTGAAAGAAAACAATGAAGGTAGAAAACTAGGGCTGGAATTCGAGCCGAGTCGAGCCAGCTGCTGGCTCGCTAGAGCTCGTTTCATTAACGAGCTAGCTCAACTCGACTCGTTATTATTAACGAGCTCAAATTCAAGATTGGTTCGACTCGTATAACTCGCGAGCTGGCTCGTTTAGCTTGTTAAGCTCGTTAAAGATATGAACATAAAACCCTCAAACATTATAAAAATTATATGTATATATTAAACATATATATCACTAAACAATAGTAATTTTCTTGTAACGCATGAGTTTCCTAGGCGGTTGGGCCTTCAACGGCTAGGCCTTGTGTTGTGCGCTTGGGACATAGGATGCTAAGTGGCTGATTTTTTTATATTGGGAGTGGCTGATCTTTTGTACCGAGTCTAACGAGTTACACGAGTACTCGTAAGATTGGCTCGTTTAACTTGGTCTACAAACAATCTTAAACTAAAGCTCGACTTGACTCGTTATTCTTTGAGTTCGAGTCGATTCGAGCCGAGTCACGAGCTATTCGTTTAGCTCACAAGCTTCGAGCTTTTTTTCCAGCCGTTGGAGATAATCTAAGTGTGCAAACCTGATTGCCCGAAACCCGATCGCCGTTCCTCTTCAGGCTCGCTCCGGGAACAGAGGAGACACAGGTACGGCAAGGATCGGCAGCTCAATCAGCTAGCTAACTCAAGCATTTAATGCGGATGTACTTTGTATAATCCTCCCCACGCCCAGTGTTTTGTTGTACCGGCCTCCCATGTGCCCGCCGTGGGCGGGGCCTGTGCGCCGCAGCATGTATATATAGCCGGCGCATGGCGCGAAGGCAGCACACAGCTCGCCGCTGATCGCACAGCGCAGAGCTCGATCGAGGTGCAACACTCTGCTAGATTATATCACATAGCTTGGTTTAGCTGCTGCTACTCACTGAAACTAGTATTACTAGCTAGCTAGGTAGCTACGTGATCGTGATCATGGCGTTAGTGCGGGAGCCGATGGTGATGTACGACGGCGGCTTCGACGCCGAAGCATCCGCGTTCGACGCGCTCGGCTACAGCGGCCACGACGCGCTGCTCGGAGGCGTCGACGCGGCGGCGCTCTTCGGGGGCTACTCCTACCACGAGCCAGCCGGCGCCGCCAGCGCCTACGTGCGGAACAGCGCGAGCTGGGCGAGCGCGGGGCCTTCCGTGCTCTCGTTCGACCACGCCGCGCGGGGCCACGCAGCCCAGGCGGTCGCGGAGGAGGAGCCCGACTGCGACGCGTGGATGGACGACATGGACGTAGATCAGGGCCATCAGCACGCGGCGCCGGCGTCGACCATAGGGTTCGACCCGGCCACGGGCTGCTTCAGCCTGACGCAGAGCTCCGTCGGCGCGCGGCGGCCGTTCGGGCTCCTGTTCCCGAGCACGTCCAACGGCTCGCCCGATGCCGCGGCGCCGGCGCGCGGTTCCTCGAAGCGATCGTACGCGGCGCGCGTGAAGGACCAGGACGCAGAGCCGCGGGCGACCAAGAAGCCGTGCGGTGCGAGCAGGAAGACGAGCAAGGCGAAGCCGGCGGCGCCCACCACCACCTCGCCCAAGGGGGACCCACAAAGCCTCACCGCAAAGGTAAATTCGGTACCGAATCTTTCTACTGCTCGAATTCATTATCATGGCGTTTCCTTGGTGATTACGGAGGATCTGAACGTACAGTTCCGTGTTGCAGAACCGGCGGGAGAAGATCAGTGAACGGCTCCGGACACTGCAGGAGCTGGTGCCCAACGGTACCAAGGTCGACATGGTCACCATGCTCGAAAAGGCATTCAGCTACGTCAAGTTCCTGCAGCTGCAAGTCAAGGTGCTAGCCACGGACGAGTTCTGGCCGGCGCAAGGGGGGACGCCGCCGGAGATCTCCCAGGTGAAGGAGGCGCTGGACGCCATCTTGTCGTCGCAGAGGGGGCAACTGAACTGAACTGCTTAGCTAGCCTCCGTGGCAAACGTATAAGGATATGGTAACGAACCACCTCGTTCGAAGATAAATAAGGAGGCATATACAAACGTACATCTCTTGTTTACTCTCCCCACTATGTAGTACAGTACCCTGTACCCTTAGGTTGCGTGATCTGATGCAGTGATGTAGTGGGAGAGAAGTTAACATTTTGTTAATCCTAAGATTTTTGTAAAATTTAGGTTCATTATATTATTTTTATAGTTAGTTAAATAGAACCCCAATAGCGAACGTTCGCTTGCAAATGTTTTTTGTGGCAAATTCTTGAAAAACACATGGCAGTTTCAAGCCTAAGGTCGAAACTGGATTTGAATTTACATGACATGGTTTTTTTCTTCTTCTTTTTTCACGAATACGCAAAAGTGTGTATCATTTCATTGATAGGAAAGGAGAGTACAACATGAATGGGGGGGTGGGGGGGGGGGGGGTGGGGTGCAGCTCAAGCCTCGTACGCTAGAGGCAAGACATGGAGCCGCAGAGCATTGGTGACGGGGTGCTCGGCCCGTAACAAGAGAAGGCCTATGCTATCAAAGCGCCAAGACCGCGCGCTCCTGCTCTAGCCCAGGCACGGGCCTCCTCCTAGAGCGATGCAATGAGTCTCGAGGGGGAGAGGTTCTCGCCGTCGAAGACGCAGCTGTTGCGGTAGCGCCAAATAGACCACGCCGTGAGCACCGCCAATGTGGCAAGGCCCTTGCGGTGGCCGGTGGGGGATCTCCTGATTGTGGTCGAGCACCAGGGAAGGAAGGCTTCGACACCAAAAGGGGGGGTGTGTGGTAGCACGAACCCAGGCGAGAATGGCGTGCCAAATTTGTCGAGAGAAAGGGCAGCCGATGATGATGTGATGCATAGTCTCCTCGGCCTGGTCACACAGGGCACAACGGTCGCTGTGCGGCAGGCCATGCCGAGCGAGTCTAGCGGAGGTCCAGCAACGGCCGAGGTCGGCGAGCCAAGTGAACATCTTGACGCGGAGGGACATGGTTTTTTCGATAAAGGGCGATTTTATTAACTCAAAATGTAGCATCAAGTGGATTCAAAACATTATGAGCAACACCCGACATCTGTATAATTAGAATGCACACAACCGAACACCAAAAGTCTGACAACCAAGAGAAAAAAACCCAACAGATCGACAAAAGGTCTAAGACTTTTTGTATAATTTAGGTTCATTATACTATTTTGTAGTTAGTTAAATAGAACCTCAATAGCGAGCGAACCTTTGTTGTGGGGCTTGGCAATTGCAACCGTTTCGCCGGAACCTTACTACACCAGGGTCTTTTACCGTAGACTTTATGTACCGTGCGCTCACACATTCTGAGGTACCGATGAGTAATAATAAAAATATTTGGAGGTCGAAGATTCCATTGAAAATTAAAATATTAATGTGGTATCTTTATAGAGGAGTTGTGCTAACCAAATGCAATCTCACATGGCACAAGTGGCAAGGGAGTAAGAAGTGATGTTTTTGTATTCATGATGAGACAATTAGACACATATGTATCCAATGCAACGTTGCACGTTCTACGTGGTCAATCATCCAAATAGCGTCAAGTTTATATCCGCCCACAAGTATTGCCAATATTTTTGGTTATTGGTTGGACGGTATTTCAAATAGATTCAAAATGCCATTGAGGGTGGGAGCGTATACCTAACTATGGTTGCTTTGGCTATGTATAAATGATTTTATTTTTAATGACAAAAATGCTTCTCCTCTGCAGGTTATTTTCCATTGTACGCACTCGCTTCGTACGTGGTCTATGCTACAACGAGCGGATGTCCAACTGCTGTTTAAGACGGTGTGTACGCAGTTAGAGCAGGTGGCTACATAGGTTTTTACTCAACATGGATGGCAGTATAACCTCCGAATCAGTCCACCTCACCTTTCGACACAGGCATAGTGTCAGTCTATAGGACTCTATTTACGTGACACGGTGGACTAATGTTTGCACAAATGTGGTGAACTTTTTTAGAAAAATTCATGCCTTTATAAAAGGATGTTTTGAGTAATGGCCCATGTAGGATATGACGATTATGAAAAAAAGCCAAAGCAATACTATTTCTCTTTGACTACTTGTATGAGCCATAAGGGCAACTCTAACCAAACCGTCAAAAGATATCCCTTTAATTTCTCATCGAATCTTATCTCCTCAAGTATGAGAAGTTAAAAAATGTGTAAGCGGACTGAACACTCAAATTTAACTTCCCAAATCCAAAATGATTACAAACATGTCATTCAAAACACAAATTTGAAACTAGATTAAAAACACATAGTGCATAATTTTACATATTAGTTCATATCACAACATCATATTTTATAATTAAAGTAGAGAACACTAAGGGCTAAATTAAAGCTAAACCAAGCTAAGTTTAAGCTAAAACGAGCACAAATCGCTGTCAAAGTCGAGGTTTATCACCGCCGGCTATAGGAGCCCGATGCCCCGCCAATTTTTGTACGTGTTTGAGCTCTGTTCGTACCTCCAATTGGTCCAAGGCTCGAATTTTGGCCGGATTGGCTTCGGTTCCTCGGCTAGATATTATTAAGCCCAGGAGTTTGCTAGCCGGGACCCCGAAGACGCATTTCTTCGGGTTGAGTTTAATATGATACTCCCGTGGCTGGCGAATGTATCACGGAGGTTGTCTACTGGCTTTCCGACGTGTTTGGTTTTGACAACCACAATGTCTACGTAGGCCTCGACGGTCTTCCCGATGTGTCTTTCTAGGCATGTTTGACTCATGCGTTGGTACGTGGCGTCGATGTTCTTTAGTACGAGGGGCATCGTGTTAAAGCAGAATGGCCCTTAAGGTGTGATGAATATTGTTGTTGCCTGGTCAGATTCCTGCAACTTATTTGATGATATCCGGAGTAAGCGTCGATGAAGCACAACGCTTCATGACATGCTGTGGCATCTACAATTTGGTCGATACGGGGTAGGGGGAAGGGGTCTTTGGGGCAGACTTTATTGACGTCTTTAAAATCGACACACAAATGCCAAGGCCTGTCCTTCTTTGGTACCATGACCAAATTGGCTAGCCAGTCGGGGTGTTTTATATCTCGGATGAACCCAGCCTCCAATAGTTTAGTCAGTTCCGAAGTTCATTCCAAGTGGCAGGGGTTGCCCGCCAAGATGGCGGGGCCCCCTTTGGCCACCTGCTTTAACACCCAACAACCGCGAAGGCTGTGAGTCAGGCAGGACTTGATCAGAATGGCATGGATTGGGCATGGTTTATCCAGAAAGTCATGTAGGGTTGTCTTGAGGTGACCGGAGATCTTCTTCTTCTTCTGTGGTCGCTCACCCGAGGTGTTCCGTTCACGAGGCTCACGCCGGGGTTGTGGTTTGTGACGTTTTGGACAGTCTTCACAGATTTGAATCCATGTTTTCTCCGGCCAGCGAGGCATCTTCGATGGTGCAAAATCAGGATACCAGGTTAGATAATTCTGGGAGTCTTTGAACACACGATGAGAGAGGGCGTTCGAAACGCCTTTGTCCTTGCATCCGCGCTGGAAGGTTGTGATTATGTCAAAGTCCAGGTAATGCGATATCTTGTTTTTGACAGACAATAATCTAGCCCAGAACTGTGTGATCGATTCGTCGGGGGCTTGTCGCACGTAGAGCAGATCCCAGGCGCCGGGTGGGCCAGAGTTATCTGGGTGATACTCTATGTAGGAGGTGAGCGAACGAGTTCCATTCTCTAAGGATCATGGGTTCAAAACCCTATTATTCTTATCCTGTATCGGATCAGTGGCCGTCGGGGCGGCTGAGCTAATTTGAAGATTGACTTCCTCGGCTGCCTGCGGTAAGCCGCTGTCTGACTCACTTTCCAAAAAGTATCTCAGCCCTTCATCCTTGGGGGAATCTGAAGGAAATATGCCCTAGAGGCAATAATAAAGTTGTTATTTATATTTCCTTATATCATGATAAATGTTTATTATTCATGCTAGAATTTTATTAACCGGAAACTTAGTACATGTGTGAATACATAGACAAACAAAATGTCACTAGTTTGCTTGTACTTGACTAGCTCGTTGAATCAATGATGGTTATGTTTCCTTTCCATAGACATGAGTTGTCATTTGATTAATGGGATCACATCATTAGATAATAATGTGATTGACTTGACCCATCCGTTAGCTTAGCATGATGATGAGGAGTCTCGAAATGGTCGAGACGTAAAGATTGATATATTGGAAGCCTATGTTTGGACATCGGAATGGTTCTGGGTGAAAACGGGAGTATACCGGAGCACCGGGAGGTTACCGGAACCCCCCGAGAGGTATATGTGCCTTAGTGGGAGAGAGGGGAAAGGAGAAAAGGAGCGGGCGTGCCCCCCAAGCCCAATCCGAATTGGGAGGGGGGCCGCCCCCTTTCTCCCTCCTCCCTCCTCATTCCTTCTCTCCTAAATCCAACAAGGCAAGGGGGGGGGGGGAATCCTACTCCCAATGGGAGTAGGACTCCCCTTGGGGCGCGCCTAGGAGGCCGGCCCCTTCCCCCTCCTCCACTCCTTTATATACGGGGGTGGGGGCACCCCATCATAGACACACAAGTTGATCATTGATCTTTTAGCCGTGTGTGGTGCCCCCCTCCACCATAATCCACCTTGGTAATATCGTAGTGGTGCTTAGGCGAAGCCCTGTTCCGGTAGCAACATCATCACTGTCATCACATCGTCGTGCTGACGAACCTCTCCCTTGAAGCTCTACTGGATCGTGAGTTTGCGGGACGTCACTGAGCCGAACGTGTGCAGATCGCAGAGGTGCCGTATCTTCGGTACTAGATCGGTCGATCATGAAGACGTACGACTACATCAACCGCGTTGTCATAACGCTTCCGCTTACGGTCTATGAGGGTATATAGACGATACTCTCCCCTCTCGTTGCTATACATCACCATGATCTTGCATGTGCGTAGGAAATTTTTTGAAATCACTCAGTTCCCCAACAGAATCCCCCGTAGGAGCCAGAGAAGGGTCATGCTTCGCTTCTAATTTATGTGAAGACAATTTCGTGACCAAAGTTTTGGGCATGGCGATTAGCCCTACGGATTCCGAGGCTGTTGATCGGCGATCCCATTGATCCTTCTGTCAATCGCACATCGGAACTCTCAATGAAAGCACCCGTGTCGCTGTCAACTGGCGGACTGATACGTCTCCATCGTATCTATAATTTTTGATTGTTCCATGCTATTATATATATATATTCTATTTTGGAGGTTGAATGGACTTATTTATACACTTTTATATTATTTTTGGGACTAACCTATTAACCGGAGGCCCAACCCAAATTGCTTTTTTTGCCTATTTCAGTGTTTCACAGAAAAATAATATCAAACAGAGTCCAAACGGAATGAAACCTTCGGGAGCGTGATTTTAGGAACAAACGTGATCCAGAGGACTTGGAGTGGACATCAAGCAATCAACGAGGAGGCCATGAGGCAGGGGGCACCGTCCACCCTCGTGGACCCCTCGTGGCTCCACCGACCTACTTCTTCCTCCTATATATACCTATGTACCCTGAAAACATCAGAGGGCACCATGAAAACCTAATTCCACCACCACAACCTTCTGTACCCGTGAGATCCCATCTTGGGGCCTTTTCCGGCGCTCCGCCGGAGGGGGCATTGATCATGGAGGGCTTCTACATCAACACCATAGCCCCTTCGATGATGTGTGAGTAGTTTACCTCAGACCTTCGGGTCCAT
Source organism: Triticum monococcum (assembly GCA_034509565.1). Classification (NCBI taxonomy): domain Eukaryota; kingdom Viridiplantae; phylum Streptophyta; class Magnoliopsida; order Poales; family Poaceae; genus Triticum; species Triticum monococcum. Next base: position 518,888,833 of record CM067846.1, read on the forward strand.
AGTTATTAGCTGGATGGCTTCTTATCTCGCTTTGGATCTCAATACAAAGTTCTCCTCGATTCTCTTGGATATCTATTCGATGTAATCTTCTTTTGCGGTGTGTTTGTCGAGATCCGATGAATTGTGGGTTTATGATCAAGATTATCTATGAACAATATTTGAATCTTCTCTGAATTCTTTTATGTATGATTGGTTATCTTTGCAAGTCTCTTCGAATTATCAGTTTGGTTTGGCCTACTAGATTGATCTTTCTTGCAATTGGAGAAGTGCTTAGCTTTGGGTTCAATCTTGCAGTGCTCGATCCCAGTGACAGTAGGGGAAACGACACATATTGCATTGTTGCCATCAAGGATAAAAAGATGGGGTTTATATCATATTGCATGAGTTTATCCCTCTACATCATGTCATCTTTCTTAAAGCGTTACTCCATTCTTATGAACTTAATACTCTAGATGCATGCTGGATAGCGTCGATGTGTGGAGTAATAGTAGAAGATGCAGGCATGAGTCGGTCTACTTGTCTCGGACGTGATGCCTATATACGTGTTCTCATAATTATTCGCTTTTCTATCAACTGCTCGATAGTAATTTGTTCACCCACCGTAATACTTGTGCTATCTTGAGAGAAGCCACTAGTGAAACCTATGGCCCCCGGGTCTATTCTCCATCATATAAGTTTCCAATCTATTTTATTTTGCAATCTTTACTTTCAATCTATATCATAAAAATACCAAAAATATTTATCTTATTATCATTATCTCTATCAAGTCTCACTCTTGCAAGTGACCGTGAAGGGATTGACAACCCCTTTATCGCGTTGGTTGCGAGGTTCTTATTTGTTTGTGTAGGTACGAGGTGACTCGCGTGTGGTCTCCTACTGGATTGATACCTTGGTTCTCAAAAACTGAGGAAAATACTTACGCTACTTTGCTGCATCACCCTTTCCTCTTCAAGGGAAAACCAACGCATGCTCAGGAGGTAGCAAGAAGGATTTCTGACGCCGTTGCCGGGGAGTCTACGCACAAGTCAAGACGTACCAAGTACCCATCACAACTCTTATCCTTCGCATTACATTATTTGCCATTTTCCTCTCGTTTTCCTCTCCCCCACTTCACCCTTGCCGTTTTATTCGCCCTCTTTCTGTTCGCCTCTTTTCCGCTTGCTTCGTCGTTATGTCTAGTCCTTTATCTACTCCTTTGTCTCCCGATAATGGAGTTCTTAATTTTAAACAATGGGAGGGAGAAAATCTAAAAGATGCTTGGTATAGAATTTGCAATGCGCAAAATAGATCTACTAGGAAGCAATCTACTTCCGTTCTTCTTCGCAATTTTTATGTAGGCATCACTCCTTGGAATAGATATATTCTTGATACCATTAGCGGATGAAATTTCTTGGGTAGCCATACTTTTGATTCTTATAATGCCATGATAGATTTGTTTGGCCCACCACCTCTTTTGGTTAATGGAACTATTTTAACTTTGGAACACGTGATGCAACGGCTTGAAATTATTGAAAATAAAGTTGCCACCGTAGAGTTGATTGAAAATTTGGATAGAAAGATCCATAATAAATTACCCAATACGGATCTAAGGTACGAGTTGCTCTTAATTTTTTTAAAGGGACCTATGGTTAATGAAAAGATAGATCAAGATTCCACTAGAATTGGTAAAATTGAGGATATTATTACCAACCTAGGGTCTGCCTTTGCTTCCGTTAAAAATACTCCTTCTAATGCTAAGATTGCCAAATTGATGTATGTTCGTAAAAACAAGCGTGAAACTTCTAGTAAAGGAAATGCAGACCTCAAATCCATAAGTGTTCACCCCAACTTTCTCACTATCCTTAAGGAACCTTTTGCTACAAATGATTTTCTCGATTTCGTGCCTAGAAGTTTGATAATTAATAAAAAGAAAGAAACTCCTAGGAGTTGTAGGTTTCTTATTTAAGAATTGCCTACCAAAGATGACAATACCTAGATTTATCCTTGCTTTTATGCCTAGCTAGGGGCGTTAAACGATAGCGCTTGTTGGGAGGCAACCCAATTTTATTTTTGTTCCTTGCTTTTTGTTCCTGTTTAGTAATCAATTTATCTAGCCTCTATTTTGGTTTTTTTGTGTTTAATTAGTGTTTGTGCCAAGTAGAACCGTTGGGAGGACTTGGGGAAAGTCTTTTTGATCTTGCTGTAAAAAAATAGAAACTTTAGCGCTCACGAGAATTGCTGCCATTTTTTATTGGAGAGCGCTATTTAGTTAATACTTTTTTAGACGATTAATAGATAAATTCCTCACGTCCAGAAATTTATTTTAGAATTTTTGGGGTTCCAGAAGTTTGCGTTAGTTACAGATTACTACAGACTGTTCTGTTTTTGACAGATTCTGTTTCTCGTGTGTTGTTTGCTTATTTTGATGAATCTATGGATAGTAATGGAGATTATAAACCATAGAAAAGTTAGAATACAGTAGGTTTAACACCAATATATATATAAAGAATGGGTTCATTACAATACCTTGAAGTGGTGTTTTGTTTTCTTTCGCTAACGGAGCTCACGAGATTTTCTTGTTAAGTTTTGTGTTGTGAAGTTTTCAAGTTTTGGGTAAAGATTTGATGGATTATGGAACAAGGAGTGGCAAGAGCCTAAGCTTGGGGATGCCCACGGCGCCCCAAGGTAAATCCAAGGATACCAAAAAGCCTAAGCTTGGGGATGCCCCGGAAGGCATCCCCTCTTTTGTCTTCGTTCATCAGTAACTTTACTTGGAGCTATATTTTTATTCGCCACATGATACGTGTTTTGCTTGGAGCGTCTTGTATGATTTGAGTCTTTGCTTTTTAGTTTACCACAATCATCCTTGATGTACACACCTTTTGAGAGAGGCACACATGAATCAGAATTTATTAGAATACTCTATGTGCTTCACTTATATCTTTTGAGCTATATAGTTTATGCTCTAGTGCTTCACTTATATCTTTTAGAGCACGGTGGTGGTTTTATTTTATAGAAATTATTGATCTCTCATGCTTCACTTATATTATTTTGAGAGTCCTTTAGAACAGTGTGGTAATTTGCTTTTAGGAATAACAAAAACTTTCATATAAGTGCATTGAATACTATGAGAAGTTTGATACTTGATAATTGTTTTGAGATAAGGAGATGGTGATATTAGAGTCATGCTAGTTGAGTAGTTGTGAATTTGAGAAATACTTGTGTTGAAGTTTGTGATTCCCGTAGCATGCACGTATGGTGAACCGTTATGTGATGAAGTCGGAGCGTGATTTATTTATTGATTGCCTTCCTTATGAGTGGTAGTCGGGGACGAGCGATGGTCTTTTCCTACCAATCTATCCCCCTAGGAGCATGAGCGTAGTACTTTGCTTCGATAACTAATAGATTTTTGCAATAAGTATGTGAGTTCTTTATGACTAATGTTGAGTCCATGGATTATACGCACCCTCACCCTTCCACATTTGCTAGCCTCTCTATTACCGCGCACTTTTCGCCGGTATCATACACCCACCATATAACTTCCTCAAAACAACCACCATACCTACCTATTATGGCATTTCCATAGCCATTCCGAGATATATTGCCATGCAACTTTCCACCATTCCGTTTGTTAGGACATGCTTCATCATTGTCATATTGCCATGCATGATCATGTAGTTGACATCGTATTTGGGGCAAAGCAACCTTTCATAATTTTTTCATACATGTCACTCTTGATTCATTGCATATCCCGGTACACCGCCGGAGGCATTCACATAGAGTCATATTTTGTTCTAAGTATTGAGTTGTAATTCTTGAGTTGTAAGTAAAAAGAAGTGTGATGATCATCATTATTAGAGCATTGTCCTAGTGAGGAAAGGATGATGGAGACTATGATTCCCCCACAAGTCGGGATGAGACTCCGGAGGAAAAAAAAGAAAAAGAGAAAAGAGGCCAAAATAAAAAAAGGAGGCCAAATAAAAAATGAGAGAAAAATAGAGAAGGGACAATGTTACTATCCTTTTTTCACAATTGTGCTTAAAAGTAGCACCATGATCTTCATGGTAGAGAGTCTCCTATGTTGTCACTTTCATAAACTAGTGGGAATTTTACATTATAGAACTTGGCTTGTATATTCCCATGTTGGGCTTCCTCAAATTGTCCTAGGTCTTCGTGAGCAAGCAAGTTGGATGTACTCCCACTTAGTTTCTTTTGTTGAGCTTTCATACACTTATAGCTCTAGTGCATCCGTTGCATGGCAATCCCTACTCACTCACGTTGATATCTATTGATGGGCATCTCCATAGCCCGTTGATACGCCTAGTTGATGTGAGACTATCTTCTCCTTTTTGTCTTCTCCACAACCACCATTCTATTCCACCCATAGTGCTATGTCCATGGCTCATGCTCATGTATTGCTTGAAAGTTGAAAATTTTTGAGAACATCAAAAGTATGAAACAATTGCTTGTCTTGTCATCGGGGTTGTGCATGATTTAATATTTTGTGTGATGAAGATAGAGCATAGCCAGACTATATGATTTTGTAGGGATAACTTTCTTTGGCCATGTTATTTTGAGAAGACATGGTTGCTTAGTTAGTATGCTTGAAGTATTATTATTTTTATGTCAATATTAAACTTTTATCTTGAATCTTTCAGATCTGAACATTCATGCCACAATAAAGAAAAATTACATTGAAATATATGTTAGGAAGCATTCCACATCAAAAATTCTGTTTTTATCATTTACCTACTCGAGGACGAGCAGGAATTAAGTTTGGGGATGCTTGATACGTCTCCAATCTATCTATAATTTTTGATTGTTCCATGCTATTTTATATATTCTGTTTTGGATGTTTAATGGGCTTATTTATACACTTTTATATTATTTTTGAGACTAACCTATTAACTGGAGGCCCAGCCCAAATTGCTTTTTTTTGCCTATTTCAGTGTTTCACAGAAAAAGAATATCAAACGGAGTCCAAACTGAATGAAACCTTCGCGAGCGTAATTTTTGGAACAAACGTGATCCAGAGGACTTGGAGTGGATGTCAACAATCAACGAGGAGGCCACGAGGCAGGGGGCACGCCTACATCCTGGGCGCGCCCTCCACCCTCGTGGGCCCCTCGTGGCTTCACCGACCTACTTTTTCCTCCTATATATACCTACGTACCCTGAAAACATCAAAGGGCACCACAAAAACCTAATTCCACCGCCGCAACCTTCTGTACCCGTGAGATCCCATCTTGGGGCCATTTCCGGCGCTCTGCCGGAGGGGGCATTGAACACGGAGGGCTTCTACGTCAACACCATAGCCCCTCCGATGATATGTGAGTAGTTTACCTCAGACCTTCGGTTCCATAGTAATTAGCTAGATGGCTTCTTCTCTCTCTTTGGATCTCAATACAAAGTTGTCCTCGATTCTCTTGGAGATCTGTTCGATGTAATCTCCTTTTGCGGTGTGTTTGTCGAGATCCGATGAATTGTGGGTTTATGATCAATATTATGCATGAACAATATTTGAATCTTCTCTGAATTCTTTCATGTATGATTGGTTATCTTTGCAAGTCTCTTCGAATTATCAATTTGGTTTGGCCTACTAGATTGCTATTTCTTGCAATGGGAGAAGTGCTTAACTTTGGGTTCAATCTTGCGGTGCTCGATCCAAATGACAGTAGGGGAAACGACACGTATTATATTGTTGCCATCGAGGATAAAAAGATGGGGTCTATATCATATTGCATGAGTTTATCCCTCTACATCATGTCATCTTGCTTAAAGCGTTACTCCATTCTTATGAACTTAATACTCTAGATGCATGCTGGATAGCGGTCGATGTGTGGAGTAACAGTAGTAGATGCAGGCAGGAGTCGGTCTACTTGTCACAGACGTGGTGCCTATATACGTGATCATACCTAGATATTCTCATAATTATTCGCTTTTCTATCAATTGCCCGAAAGTAATTTGTTCACCCACCGTAATACTTATGCTATCTTAAGAGAAGCCACTAGTGAAACCTATGGCCCCCGGGTCTATTCTCCATCATATAAGTTTCCAATCTATTTTATTTTTCAATCTATATCATAAAAATACCAAAAATATTTATCTTATTATCATTATCTCTATCAGATCTCACTCTTGCAAGTGGCAGTGAAGGGATTGACAACCTCTTTATCACGTTGGTTGCGAGGTTCTTATTTGTTTGTGTAGGTACAAGGTGACTCACCCGTGGTCTCCTACTGGATTCATACCTTGGTTCTCAAGAACTGAGGGAAATACTTACGCTGCTTTGCTGCATCACCCTTTCCTCTTCAAGGGAAAACCAACGCATGCTCAAGAGGTAGCACGGACCTCGGGGTAGGAGGGTCTTGAGATGTGGATCTCAGACAGATGGTAACAAGAACAGAGAGGCGATGTTTTACCGAGGTTCGGGCCCTCTTGATGGAGGTAAAACCCTACGTCATGCGCATGTTTATATTAATGTAGATGTAGCGAGTACATAGTTGATCTACCTCGAGGTCGTGAGATGTGGTTTAACTCTAGGGCTAGGTGAATGATATTGCGTTGATGTCGCCTCTACGGGCTAAACCCCATGGCTTATTGAAAGAACATGCGGTGCCCCCATGTTTGGTTTTCTTAATTGATGACAATCTCTATGGACTAATGGTTTCTTGGGTTATATTTGAAGGATTTGTCCATGGGAATTTCTTGAAGTCCATTTGTTGGTTTCAAGGAGTTTATATGTTGACCAATGTGCTATTCAAGGAATTATTCAAAGAGTGGTCATGTAGAAGACACGATACAAGGTTGATCAAGACTAAGTCAAGAGTGAATCAAGTTGATCAACACACAAAGCGTACAAGATGTACTGAGAGGGATCAAGTGATCCCATGGTATGATAAGCATTGTCCATTACGCTTTGTGTACTAACCCATGATCTACGTGTGAGTTCTATGTGGGGTTAGGTTTGTTTCCATCGGTTTGCATCAAGAGGAAGATCTCATACAACCCATGGAGGATGACATCAAGTGGTGATCGTCATCAAGATTGCAGTATGAAAGTTCAAGTGGAGCATCACGAAGAGATCATCCTTGAAGCTTGCCGTCTGATACGTCCATTTTGCATCATGCTTTTCTATCGATATTTATCGCATTATGGACTCCGGACTCCGTTTTCTTGCACATTACGTATTTTGGTCGATAAAAATTCATTATATATTCTCTCGAAGGTTTTGACTCCCGTATCACGCAAAAACCTCCTGTCTTTGTTTTGAGCTGTCCCGTTGCAAATTAAATCAACATGTCTTCCCAGGATTCAGAAGGAGAAAGCTATGTGGATGATTACTTAGCAAATCCAAAGGTCTATGGAGATGTGGAACATAATGGATGGACCACGGATGAAGAAGAGGACTATGAACCCAAGGAGAAGGAGGAGACGAGCTCAGATGAAGATGAAGCACCATTACCTCAACCTAGGGACATGCACGTGGAGTTCAAAAAGTCAAGTCTCCCTGATAGGGTAAAGAAACCCAAGTTCGAGTTTATCCCTTTTCGTCTCTTGTAGGAAAATAAGCAGGACCTATGCAAAAAGATATTAACCCTGGAGTGGGAGATTGATGATCTGAGGGATCAAAATGCCGTCCTCAAGCGCAAATTAAGGGAGAAGCCTAAGCCATCAACTAAGCCAACATTACCACCACCTTCTTCACCAACCAAGGAGACATAATCACATGAGTATGGGCACTCCCCTTGGAAACTGCTGAGCTTGGGGGAGGTGCCCCGGTATCGTATCACAATCACAAGTCTTATCTTTACCGTTTTTCTTAGTTCGATCCTATTAGTAGCATCTTGATCTAGTATAATAAAGTTTATGGCATGATCTAGTTTTGAGTTTTGCTTTATGATCTCTCTATGTAATCGAGTCCGTGAATTATATATAATAAAGATTAGTGTTGAGTCAAGGGCTTGATTATTTTGCCATGATCTTGGGTGAATAAAAGAAAAGAGAAAAGAGTAAAAAGAAACAAAAAGTTCATATTGATCTTATTTAGAGTAATGACTTCACATAGAAAGAGTATGATGATTAAAAGTTGTTGGGAGTTGGCAGACATAGCTTTGGTCATTGTTGCAATTAATAGGAAGTAATAAGAAAAGAGAGGTTTTCACATATAGATATATTATCATTGACATCTTTTATGATTGGGAGCACTCATTAAAATATGACATGCTAAAGAGTTGATGTTGGACAAGGAAGACAACGTAATGAGTTATGTATTTCTTATATCTGAGATAAAGTATGTTGTCATGGATCCTCTAACTTGTTGAGCTTGCCCTTCCCCCTCATGCTAGCAAAATTCTCAGCACCAAGTAGAAATACTACTTGTGCTTCCAAAATCCCTAAACCAGTTTTGCCATGACAGTCCACCATATCTACCTATGGATTGAGTAAGATCCTTCAAGTAAGTTGTCATCGGTGCAAAGCAATAAAAATTGCTGTAAATATGTATGATTGATTGGTGTGGGAGAAATAAGCTTTATACGATCTTGTGATGTGGAAGTAATAAAAGCGATGGACTGCATAATAAAGGTTCATATCACAAGGGGCAATATAAAGTGATGTTCTTTCGCATTGAGATTTTATGCATCCAACCATAAAAGCGCATGGCAACCTCTGCTTCCCTCTGCGAAGGGCCTATCCTTTATTATTATCTTCTACCTTATGCAAGAGTCATGGTGATCTTCACCTTTTCTTTTTCATTTTATCCTTTGGCAAGCTCAGCATGTTGGAAAGAACATGATATATATATATATATATATATATATATATATAAAATTGGATGTAGGGGAGCGTGAACAATTATTGTTGACATTACCTTTGAGGTAAAAGGTTGTGGGGCAAAACTATAAGCCCCTATCTTTCTCTGTGTCCGATTAAAACTCCGTAACCACAAGTATCGCGTGAGTGTTAGCAATTATGGAGGACTAAATGATAGTTGAGTATGTGGACTTGCTTTTTAGCTCTAACACAGACTCTTCCGATGTTATGATAAATTGCAATTGCTTCAATGACTGAGATTATAGTTTGTCGGAGCCCAATAAGGTTTATGATTTATACTCTTGCATTGTGAATAGATCATCACTTGAACATAAGTAATCATATGACAAAATCTATATATGTTTCTGTTATGAGAATAATCATGACGCCTTCATGTCCGTATTTTATTTTTACGATGCCTCTACCTCTAAACACGAGGACATATTTATTGTTATCGGCTTTTCGCTTGAGGACAAGCGAGGTCTAAGCTTGGGGGAGTTGATACGTCCATTTTGCATCATGCTTTTATATCGATATTTATCGCATTATGGACTGTTATTTCACTTTATGTCACAATACTTATGGCTATTCTCTCTTATTTTACAAGGTTTACTTAAAGAGGGAGAATGCCGACAGCTGGAATTCTGGTCTGGAAAAGGAGCTAATATTAGAGACCTATTCTGCGCAACTCCAAAAGTCCTGAAACTCCACGGAACGTCTTAAAAGAAATAAAGAAAAATCCACGCCAAAGATGAAGGCCAGGGGGCCCACACCCTGCTCATGAGGGTGGGGAGCGCGCCCCCTAGGGCGCGCCCCCTACCTCGTGGGCCCCCTGGTGGCTCTTGGACGCCCATCTTCTCCTATATGAGGTCTTTCGATGAGAAAAAAATAAGAAGGAACTTTTCGGGACAAGACTCCGCCGCCACGAGGCGGAACCTTGGCGGATCCAATCTAGAACTCCGGCAGAGCTGTTCTGCCAGGGAAACTTCCCTCCGGGAGGGGGAAATCATCAACATCGTCATCACCAACGCTCCTCTCATCAGGAGAGGGCAATCTCCATCAACATATTCACCAGCACCATCTCATGTCCAAACCCTAGTTCATCTCTTGTATCCAATTCTTGTCTCAAAGTCCGGGATTGGTGCTAGTAGGTTGCTAGTAGTGTTGATTACTCCTTGTAGTTGATGCTAGTTGGTTTAATTGGTGGAAGATCATATGTTTAGATCCTATATGCATATTATTACCCCTCTGATTATGAACATGAATATGCTTTGTGCGTAATTACGTTCGTTCCTGAGGACAAGGGAGAAGTCTTGCTATGAGTAGTCATGTGAATTTGGTATTCGTTTGATATTTTGATAAGATGTATGTTGTCTAGCCTCTAGTGGTGTTATGTGAACGTCGACTACATAATACTTCACCATTATTTGGGCCTAGAGGAAGGCATTGGGAAGTAATAAGTAGATGATGGGTTGCTTGAGTGACAGAAGCTTAAACCCTAGTTTATGCGTTGCTTCGTAAGGGGCTGATTTGGATCCACATGTTTCATGCTATGGTTAGGTTTACCTTAATACTTTTGTTGTAGTTGCAGATGCTTGCAATAGAGGTTAATCATAAGTGGGATGCTTGTTCAAGTAAGAACAACACCCAAGCACCGGTCCACCCACATATCAAATTATCAAAGTATCGAACGCGAATCATATGAACGTGATGAAAACTAGCTTGACGATATTCCCATGTGTCCTCGAGAGGGCTTTTCCTATTATAAGAATTTGTTCCGGCTTGTCCTTTGCTACAAAAGGATTGGGCCACCTTGCTGCACTTTATTTACTTTTGTTACTTGTTACTCGTTACAACTTATCCTATCACAAAACTATCTGTTACCACTTATTTCAGTACTTGCAGAGAATACCTTGCTGAAAACCGCTTATCATTTCCTTCTGCTCCTCGTTGGGTTCGACACTCTTAATTATCGAAAGGACTACGATAGATCCCCTATACTTGTGGGTCATCATTGTCCATTGTTGTGTCAATGGACTTGTGAAGATGTGCCAAAGAGTGGCTCACCCATAGTGGAGTATGGGGGAGCAATAAACTAGTCTTCATCGAGCCAACGCAGTTAAGAAAGGTGGTCTAACTTGAGGGAGTCAAGATCGTCATCATCTAGCTCAAGTGGACTATGTGCAAGGCAAAGGTTTGCCCCTGATAGGTTTTCTATTTTACCGGTCTCATGGTGGTAGTTGGGAGACCGGGTTATAGGATCAACTGTCGTACTATCAAGGGGGGCTCTCGGTGAGTAGCTTGATCATATCGTTCGTAGAAAGCTCAAACCATTGCATCCTTGCATCATCTTTATTGGTTCTTGTTTGGTTCTTCTCCTTGTGAGATTTGGAGCTTATGGTCATTTTCATGACAAGCTCGAGTTCATCGAAAATAGAGTTCACATGCATATTCTATGATATTTTCAATGTTAGGGTTTTTGCCGGCTCTCTTTGTGATTCTTAGAGCTTATGGTCATCTTGATGACAAGCTCGAGTTCATCAAAAACAGAGTTCACAAGCATCTTCTATGATGTTCTCGATGTTGGAGGTTATGCCGGTTCTTCTCTGTTGGAGGTTTCATTCCTCTATATCTTAAGCATACCTCCCCTGCCTCTTCCTAATATAACTTGTCACTGTTTGGATACTTCTTCTCGTCATCTATCCAGCACGCTTGAGTTTGCTCAATTTGGAGTTCCTTTGCAGAAGTTGTGGCATTTTAGGCTTTATTGCATCCTCTGTTTTCTCTGTTGTGTTCCTGAAAGCCTCAAGAGGTATACTGCACTCTAGAGTAGTAGTACCACTTGTAAGCGGCAGTACCACAGCTCTATGCCACGCATAGTACCGCTGCTTCTGGGGATGCGTTTTTTCGTGTCGGGTTTCACGGAAGTAGAGCGGTAGTACCTCTTATAAGCGGTAAGCGGTACTACCTCTCCACCCGAGCGCTAGTACCTCTTATAAGCAGTTGATACATCTCCAACGTATCTATAATTTTTGATTGTTCTATGCTATTATATATTCTGTTTTGGATGTTTAATGGGCTTTATTATACACTTTTATATTATTTTTGGGACTAACCTATTAACCCAAGGCCCAGTGCAAATTGCTGTTTTTTTGCCTATTTCAGTGTTCCGCAGAAAAGGAATATCAAACGGAATGAAACCTACGGGAGCGTGATTTTTGGAACAAACATCATCTAGAGGACTTGGAGTGGACGTCAAGCAACCAACGAGGTGGCCACGAGGCAGAGGGGTGCGCCTACTGATACGTCTCTGTCGTATCTATAATTTTTGATTGTTCCATGCCAATATTATACAACTTTCATATACTTTAGGCAACTTATTATACTATTTTGGGGACTAACACATTGATCCAGTGCCCAATGCCAGTTCTTGTTTGTTGCATGTTTTTTGTTTCATAGAAAATCCATATCAAACGGAGTGCAAACGGGATAAAAACCGACGAAGATTTTTTTGGAATATATGTGAATTTTGGGAAGTGAAATCAACACAAGACGATGCTCGAGGGGCCCATGAGGCAGAAACACAGAGAGACAGAGAGATAGGTCCAATCTCGGAGGGGCTCTCGCCCCTCCCATGCCATGGAGGCCATGGACAAGAGGGGAAACCTTTCTCCCATCTAGGGGAAGGTCAAGGAAGAAGAAGAAGAAGAAGAAGAAGAAGAAGAAGAAGGGGGCCCTCGCCCCCTCTCTCCCGGTGGCGCCGAAACGCCACCGGGGCCATCATCATCACCGCAATCTACAACAACAACTTCACCGCCGTCATCACCAACTCTTCCCCCCTCTATGCAGCGGTGTAACCCCTCTTTTACATGCTGTAATCTCTATTTAAACATGGCGCTTAACGCTATATATTATTGCCCAATGATGTATGGCTATCCTATGATGTTTGAGTAGATCCGTTTTGTCCTATATATGGGTTAATTGATGACCGTGATTGGTTTGAGTTGCATGTTTTATTATTGGTGCTGTCCTATGGTGCTCTCCATGTCGCGCAAGCATGAGGGATCCCCGCTATAGGGTTTGCAATATGTTCATGATTTTCTTATGGTGGGTGGCGCGAGTGATATAAACACAGACCCAAGTAAGTAGGTTGTTTGCGTATGGGAATAAAGAGGACTTGATGCTTTAATGCTATGGTTGGGATTTACCTTAATGATCTTTAGTAGTTGCGGATGCTTGCTAGAGTTCCAATCATAAGTGCATATGATCCAAGAAGAGAATGTATGTTAGTTTATGCCTCTCACTCAAATAAAATTGCAATAATGATTACCGGTCTATTTATCGATTGCCTAGCGACAAATAACTTTCTCGTGACAACAAGCTCTCTACTAAAACTAGCTTAGTTGTGTCTATATCTAAACTGCCCCTACTTTCTATTTACGCGCTCTTTATTATCTTTTAAACCTATCCAATAACACCTACAAAGTACTTCCAGTTTCATACTTGTTCTAGGTAAAGCGAACGTTAAGCGTGCGTAGAGTTGTATCGGTGGTCCATAGAACTTGAGGGAACATTTGTTCTACCTTTAGCTCCTCGTTGGGTTCGACACTCTTACTTATCGAAAGAGGCTACAATTGATCCCCTATACTTGTGGTCTATCAATACTTTTTTCTGGCGCCGTTGCCGGGGAGTTATAGCGTGGGGTGAATATTCTCGTGTGCGCTTATCACTAAGTAATTTTTATTTGCTGTTCTAAGTTGTTCTCTATCTTTAGTTATGGGTAGGAAATGCAAAATACCCAAAAAATTAGTTGTACCTACTACACCAATGGTTGAAGAACCACTCAAAATCTATGACACTCCTGAAGCTTTTTACTTGGATCATCTTGGATCCCTATATGCTCATGCTGAAACCCCAACTAGCTTAGTTGAGACCAAATCTTTAGATGAGCATGCCCCTAGTACTTCCGCGCTCGTCCTAATACGGGGCGCGTACGTACATGAATGGGAAACGGCCCTTCGTTAATGCGGAGGAATCCCGAAGATTCCGCTAAGTCATCGAGTGGTTGACCAGTCTCGCGCTTTATCACGATAGTCAGTTTTTGGCTTTCTCTACTGAGGTGCTCATCCGGATGAACCAGGGCACAATCGCAGTAGTTCTCCCGGTGCCGCATTAGCCGATAAAGAGGAACATAAGGTAGCAAAACACAGGAGCCGGGCAAACCCAACATTTGACCAAAGACATGATTCGGAGCTGATTCATATAAGGCCAAACTCACGACGCCGAACACTCCCTAAGGTATTCGGTCTGTATAGCATATGCCAGGCTGGACAATGCCCTTAATAATAAACCCCGAGTGTCCAGGTACGTGCAATATCCTGACGTGGCCACATGCCAATAACGTCAGCATCCTTCTCGGTTGTATTGAGTATCCGGAGGATGTGAATCAACAAGAGACAATAAAAAAGGTTTATGCAGGGTCTTAATATGAAAAGAAACCTTTGAGCAGGTCCCTGCTGCACGTCTGCGCCTGTGTCTCCGTTGTGCCGTGTCCTGGACGGGTGTAGCATGATTGTCATCGGTAAAAGAGAAGAACTTAGGTGAAAGTTGTCGTGCCAGAAAATTGGTTATTATCAATAAGCCATTAAAATTTAAGATAAGTCAAGTTGAGCCGAACTAGCCCTGATTACACGCGGGAAGCCCCTGGTACCGTCTATGAGGGTTTAACCATCAAACCAATCTTATGTGCATGTAGTGATGCGCCGGACTCATCTAACCGTGTCCGTGGTCTTGACAACCTGTCATTTATTCTGGTTGGTGAGGCCGTCTAGTGCTCGGCTGTTAAAGCCGCCACATGTTCTTCCGCGCGTAGAGAACTCTCAATATTTCCACTAACTGTGATGGTGCCACGTGGACCGGGCATCTTAAGCTTGAGAGAAGCATAATGCGGTACTGCATTAAAACGAGCGAAAGCCGCTCTTCCGAGTAGTGCTTGATAGCCACTTCGGAATGGAGCGATGTAGAAAGTTAAGTTTTCGCTTCGGAAGTTGTCGGAAGAACGGAATACAACGTCTAGTAATAGAGAGCCCGTGCAGTGGGCCTCTGGGCCTGGTATTACTCCCTTGAAGGTAGTATTACTAGAGCTGATTTTTGTCGGGTCTATCCCCATTTTGCGGACTGTGTGCGGATATATCAGATTTAGACCACTGCCGCTGTCCATAAGGACTCGCGTGAGATGGTATCCGTTTATTATTGGGTCTAACACCAAGGCAGCTAATCCTTCATGCCGGATGCTTGTCGGGTGATCCCTGCGATCAAAAGTGATCGGGCAGGCCAACCAGGGGTTGAACTTAGGGGTGACGGGCTCTATGGCGTGTATGTCTCGGAGTGCATGTTTGCTTCTCCTCTTCATCACATGGATCATGTTTACTGTTTTAACCTCTGGTGGGAATTTTTTCTGTCCTCCAGTAATTTGCTGGCGAGGTTCGTCCTCGTCTTCGCTTGGTGTCTCCCCCCTTGTGTTCGGTGTTAAGCTTACCAGCTGGCTTGAAGACCCAGCATTCTCTGTGGGTGTGATTTGCAGGTTTATCGGGGGTTCCATGAATCTGACATAGTTTGTCTAGAATCTTGTTTAGGCTAGACGGTCCATCTCTGCTGCCTTTGAAAGGCTTTTTCCACTGACCTGGTCGAGAGCCCCTGAATCCGGCGTTTACCGCCATATTATCTGAGCTATCTTCTTTATTGCGACGCTTGCCTTTACTGCGTCATGGTTTTCCATTGCCATCCCTGACTTCGGATGTGCTTGGGTCGCTGGTGCTAATGCGGGCTAACCAGCTATCTTCGCCCATGCAAAAGCGGGTCATGAGGCTTGTCAGGGCTGCCATTGTTCTCGGTTTTTCTTAGCTGAGGTGTCTGGCGAGCCATTTGTCTCGGATGCTGTGTTTGAAAGCTGCTAAGGCTTCGGCGTTCGGATAGTCGATGATTTGGTTTTTCTTAGTGAGAAACCTGTTCCAAAGCTTTCGGGCTGACTCTCCGGGTTGTTGAATTATATGACTTAAATCGTCTGCATCCGGAGGTCGGACATAGGTCCCTTGGAAATTAGCCCGGAAAGCATCCTCGAGCTCCTCCCAACTTCCAAGTGAGTTTTCGGGGAGGCTTTTCAGCCAATGTCGAGCTGGTCCTTTAAGCTTGAGGGGCAAGTACTTGATGGCGTGGAGGTCATCTCCACGAGCCATATGGATATGGAGGATAAAGTCCTCAATCCAGACCCCAGGGTCT
Source organism: Triticum monococcum (assembly GCA_034509565.1). Classification (NCBI taxonomy): domain Eukaryota; kingdom Viridiplantae; phylum Streptophyta; class Magnoliopsida; order Poales; family Poaceae; genus Triticum; species Triticum monococcum. The sequence goes on from CM067846.1 coordinate 518,904,905, forward strand.
GTGGTCCCATCATACGCCTCTATGTTCATTGGTTTGAATCCTTCTGGGAATTCATGGTCCAGCACCTCATCGGTGAAACATAGAGGGTGTGCGACACCCTTGTATTTGGATGTATCATGGCGTTCAGATGGCTGTAGTATTCGGTTTTGATTTTGTGCTGGAGCGCGCTTCCTAGATCCATAGATGGATCTGGTCATACTAGATTTTTGGCGCAAGTCCTCACGTAGATCGTGTGTTGACTTATGTGCGGCCTTGTTAGCCGCTCTATCTGATACGTCTCCAACGTATCTATAATTTTTGATTGTTCCATGCTATTATATTATCAACCTCGGATGTTTTATATGCATTTATATGCTATTTTATATGATTTTTGGGACTAACCTATTAACCCAAAGCCTAGTGCCAGTTTCTATTTTCCCTTGTTTTATAATATCGCAGAAAAGGAAAATCAAACGGAGTCCAATTGACCTGAAACTTCACGGAACTTATTTTTGGATCAGAAGAAGTCCAGAAGACTTGGAGTGCACATCAGCGGATCAACGAGGAAGCCACGAGGCATGGGGGCGCGCCCTCCACCCTTGTGTGCCCCTCGTGGCCCCCCTGACATACTTCTTCCCCCTATATATCTCCATATACCCTAAAAACATCCAGGAGCACAATAGATCGGGAGTTCCGCCGCCAGAAGCCTCCGTAGCCACCGAAAACCAATCTAGACCCGTTCCGGCACCCTGACGGAGGGGGAATCCCTCTCCGATGGCCATCTTCATCATCCTGATGCTCTCCATGACGAGGAGGGAGTAGTTCTCCCTCGGGGCTGAGGGTAGGTACCAGTAGCTATGTGTTTGATCTCTCTCTCTCTCTCTCTCTCTCTCTCTCTCTCGTGTTCTTGATTTGGCACGATCTTGATGTATCGCGAGCTTTGCTATTATAGTTGGATCTTATGATGTTTCTCCCCCTCTACTATCTTGTAATGGATTGAGTTTTCCCTTTAAAGTTATCTTATTGGATTGAGTCTTTAAAGATTTGAGAACACTTGATGTATGTCTTGTCGTGCGTATCGTTGGTGACAATGGGATACCACGTGATTCACTTGATGTATGTTTTGGTGATCAACTTGCGGGTTCCTCCCATGAACCTATGCATAGGGGTTGGCACACGTTTTCGTCGTGATTCTCCGGTAGAAACTTTGGGGCACTCTTTGAGGTTCTATGTGTTGGTTGAATAGATGAATCCGAGATTGTGTGATGCATATCGTATAATCATACCCACGGATACTTGAGGTGACATTGGAGTATTGCCATGTCTTGAGCTTGCGTTGGTTTTTCCCGAAGAGGAAGGGATGATGCAGCAGAGTAGCGTAAGTATTTCCCTCAGTTTTTGAGAACCAAGGTATCAATCCAGTAGGAGGCCACGCTCAAGTCCCTCGTACCTGCACAAAACGATAGCTACTCGCAACCAACGCCATTAGGGGTTGTCAATCCCTTCGCGGTCACTTACGAGAGTGAGATCTGGTAGATATAATATTTTTGGTATTTTTGGTATAAAGATGCAAAGTAAAAAGTAAAGGCAAAGTGTGAGTGTCAAAACCGGTGGATCTCGGGTAGGGGGTCCCGAACTGTGCGTCTAGGCTGGATGGTAACAGGAGGCAGGGGACACAATGTTTTACCCAGGTTCGGGCCCTCTTGATGGAGGTAAAACCCTACGTCCTGCTTGATTGATATTGATGATATGGGTAGTACAAGAGTAGATCTACCACGAGATCGGAGAGGCTAAACCCTAGAAGCTAGCCTATGGTATGATTGTATGTTGTGATTGTTGTCCTACGGACTAAAACCCTTCGGTTTATATAGACACCGGAGAGGGTTAGGGTTACACAAGGTCGGTTACAAAGGAGGAGATATCCATATCCGTATTGCCTAGCTTGCCTTCCACGCCAAGTAGAGTCCCATCCGGACACGAGGCGAAGTCTTCAATATTGTATCTTCATAGTCCAACAGTCCGACCAATGGAGATAGTCCGGCTGTCCGGAGACCCCCTAATCCAGGACTCCCTCAGTAGCCCCTGAACCAGGCTTCAATGACGATGAGTCTGGCGCGCAGTATTGTCTTCGGCATTGCAAGGCGGGTTCCTTCTCCGAATACATCACAGAAGAATTTGAATATGAGGATTGTGTCCGACCCTGCAAAATAAGTTCCACATACCGCCATAGAGAGAATAATATTTTCACAAATCCAATTTGCTGACTTGTTTTGGCAGCATGACGTTATGTCATGGCCCGGTGATTATTCGAACCGTTTTTCTTCAACGAGCTCCACACATAACGCGAGGCGGTTTCTTGACATGTCTTGTCAAAGCAGAGATCATGTTCCCCAATTACATGATTCTCATTAATGCGGCCGTGGGTAACCCAATCATGTCTAGGACTCCTAGATTATAGGCAAGTCCTAAACGACTACGGAGAGGACGCTTGATATTCACCCTCTTTATAAAGGGACAAGGTTTTCGCTTTTTCCCTCTCGTGCTCAATCGAACCCTTCCCCCGCCTCGAGTTCCAACACCCAAAGCCCAGGTTAGGTGCTCCGGATCTTCAATCATGTCCGGATCCAGCCTTCAAGGCCGATGGATGCCCTCCTCCATGACGGAAGAGGACATCAAGAAGTTGAGGGAGGCCAGATACCTGACCGCCGAGGTTTCGCATCGGCTACCTGCTCGAGGGCAGGTCGTCCCTACTCCCGAACCCAACGAGAACGTCGTTTTCGTCTCCCACTTCCTCCGAGGCCTAGGCCTCACTCTGGATCCCTTCGTCAGGGGTTTGATGTTCTATTACGGGCTAGATTTCTATGATCTAGCTCCGGACTCCTTTCTCCACATCTCGACATTTATTGTCGTGTGTGAGGCCTTCCTCCGCATTACCCCTCACTTCGGCCTGTGGCTCAAGACCTTTGAAGTGAAGCCGAAGATGATCGAGGGGCAACATGCAGCATGCGGAGGTGCATCAATAGGCAAGATGGCAGGAGCTCCATGGCCGAAAGGTTCCTTTCCAGAGGTGTCCGAATTATGGCAACGGGAGTGGTTTTACGTCATGGCTCCCAGAAGTGCCAAGTGGGTGGCTGCCCCCGCTTTCTGCTCGGGCCCCCCACCATGACTAATGTCATGGATTAGCAGAGGTCTGAGCTAGGGTCCAGCCAAGGACGTGCCTATACTGCAAAGCCGCATTCGAGATCTCTTTGAGGGACATTTTAATTTGGTCGTGGTAATACAAGTTATGTTGGTTCGTCAAGTCCAGCCTTGCAAACGCCGGCCCCTTCACTTGTGGGAGTTCAACCCAGAAGGACCGCGTGCCATTCAAATTTTCCTTGGCCTGACGCACGAGGAGATGTACAAGTCATTCTTCGGACCTCAAATAGAGTGTCCGGATACTACCGAGGACGTGGGCCTGAGCAGTAACCTTGCCGCCGAACAAGTAAGAAATCCTCTAGCCGAGCACACTGTCTTTTATTAATCATGAAGTTATTTCTGAGAGTTCGCTCTTTGACCAGGACTGGCTAACAAAGGCGAAGATGATTCGGTGTTTGGCCCCCCCTCCCCGAGGGTTTGGAAAATCCGGTATTGGAAATGATGCTCGAGCTCGCACCTTGCCCGGAGCCCTCGAAGGAAGATACGGGGGGGGGGGGGGGGGATAATACGGGCAGACGCAGGCCCCCATCGCTGCCAGTTCCAACCGAGGGAATGAGCGTCTCCATGAAGGAGGATAACCGGGGGAGGAAAAGGACTGCTTTCGAGGATCCAGAAGCCGAGGCCTCCAAACGGGAGAAGAGGTCTCCCACAGAGGGTCCTGCCTCGGGGGTGCTTTTGCCGCACAAATTCCGCGGGGGGATCAGCCCTCCAATGAGTCGTAAGTGATCCAAAAAATACTTTAATAGTGAAGGTATACTATCTTTCTTTTGAGAAAATAACCGCCACATATATCTTGTAGTTCGGGCCTTAGCCCCTCTCAGTTGAGCTCGTCTTCGGGGGATCTTCTTCCAGAGATGATGGAGAGCGAAACACCTCCCCCGGACTCCTCCGCTCAAGAAGCGGGCGACCCCGAAGTGTCGTCACGGAGGGCCTCTCCGGATACGGTGAGGCCAGAAGATAATCCCATAGACCCCCGAAGTCCCCAGCGTTCGGCTCCCGAAGAGAGCAAACAAAAGAGTCCAGCACCGTCTGGTATGCGGTCGGACGTTCTGAGGGAGCTGGTGGGGCGAGCGGGCATCTCAGAAGAACACCGTACGCTGATGGGTATGGTGATGGAGAGAATTTCGTCCGCCGAAAGCGGATTACATGAAGCCTTTATAAGTCTACTAATAGGCTTTGAGGTACGTGAGATAATATGTGATACTACCGCACATGTTAGGTGTGCCTTGTGTAGATAGTAGCCCCTGAGACTCTGGTTGTCATCGAGAACGGCGGCGAACAGAGGATCGTAGTCCCAGGCAATAACTAGACTGCCCTTATGTGCAGGTGGTGGAAGCTCCGGTGGCTAGCCGGACTAGTGAGTTTGCCAAATTAAAACGGCAGCTGGATGCAGTAGACGCCTTCATCGAGCTTGTTAACAAGAGGCTTGACGAGGCACAGGATAAGTGTTATTATCTGGTGAACGCCACATAGTAAGAGCAGCATGATGCCAGTATCTTTAATATGTTGTGACTGCAGATGGAGCTGCCACCGTGCAAACCTTGTGGGCAGAACTTGCCCGAGCCAAGGAACAAGCGAGGATTAGTAATGCGGCTGCTTTGAAGGCGGCTGAAGAGTTGAAAGCCGAGAAGGCCGCACATTGCGAGAGCCAAGAGAAGATGGCCAAGATGGCCCTAGAATTAAAAGACACTGCTGACCGTTGCTGGCTCCTTGAAAAAGAAAACCGAGCGAAGGCAACGGACCTTGAGAAGGCCACGATGGCGGACAAAGACACCCGCTCTGCTATGAGAGCGAAGAAGGAGGAGCTGCGGGAAGCCGGGGATATTGCGGCTGGGAAGCCCTTCATGCTATGGAGGAAGTTCGGAGATCCACGGTATGCCCCTCTGGATCGGCTATGGAGTCCAGCAGATGCGTATATGGACTTGGCGGCGAGCGCTGCCGATGCGGCCAAATACTTCCAAGGTCAGACGGATCGTGAAGTGGACAAGCTGTTCTGGTCGCAATTCAACGTTCCAGAGCGTCCGCTTCCATTGACTGATCAGCTAGCTGAATGGGCCAAACTAAATAGGTTGTACGGACTCGTCATGAGGTCTGTCGTGGATCAACTATGGCCGTCAAAGCCAAAGCCGAATAGCTATTTCAGTTTAGTGCAGCGGTTCCTTGGTGCGGTGCCGCGCATTAATGCGATGAAGAGGTCGGCGTGTATAGAAGGCTCGCGGATGGCCCTTGCCCGTGTTAAAGCATACTGGGCGGAGATGGACGCTACCACTGTTGCGGCGCAGGGTTCGGCCATAGGCCGAGTGGCTGCCGAGCACTATTTCGAGGAGGTTCTCGAGGGTGCTCGTTTGATAGAGGCCCAGTGCTCGAAGAATATGATGTTTGAGTGATATGTATTCTCATTGTAAACACAATGCTTTTATGAAATTTTATAAGGCTATGTTTATACTTTTGCCTGAAAGTAGTACGATGCCTCCTGTGTGGCCGTTTATGTATACATGTGTATAACCTGAAAGATTGCAGCCGTCGGCTTCAACCCCCACGCATATAACGCGGAGGTGCTCCCGAAAAACGCGTGTTCACACTTAACCCAACGTCTTGGTCCTATTAAGGAGGTGATAGCGTAGCGAACGAGGCAACCAGACTATAATGCTTTAACACTTTCACTTAGCCATAGGAGTTTGACAGTGGGGCTAATAGATAGCCCCTGGTGGCTCCGCACTCTCCCGATCTCGGGGTGCATACATGCCTGGCCAGAAAACGGCCCTTCGTTAAGGCGGAGGAATTCTAACATTCCGATAGGTCATCGAGTGGTTGACCAGTCTCACGCTATATCATGATAGTCAATTTTCGGCTTTCTCTACTAAGGTGCTCGTCCGGATGAACCAGGGCACAATCGCAGTAGTTCTCCTGGTGCTGCCTTAGCCGATAAAGCGGAACGTAAGGCACGAAAACACAGGAGCCGGGCAAACCCAACATTTGACCAAAGACAATGATTCGGAGCTGATGCATATAAGGCCAAACTCGCGACGCGAACACTCCCTAAGGTATTCGGTCTTTATGGTATAAACCGGGCCTAAATAGTGCCCTTTGTAAGAAGCCCCTTGTGTCCAGGTACGTGCATTATTTTGACGTGGCCAGATGCCAAGAGGTCAGCATCCTTCTCAATTGTGCTGAGAATTCGGTGGGTGTCTATCAACAAGAGACAGTAAAAAAGGTTTATGCATGGCCTTAATCTAAAAAGAATCCTTGGAACGGGTCCCTGCTGCACGTCTGCGCCTATGTCTCCGTTGTGCCATATCCTGGTCAGGTGTAGCATGATGGTCATCTGTAAAAGAGAGGAATTTAGGTGAAAAAGTTGTCGTGCAGAGAGATAGTTTTTAAAGAAACCACATATAACTAGAAATGAGTATAAATTGCCACTTGTCTGCGCGCATTGGGCCCCTTGTATTTGTAATAGGGGTGTGGCCATCAATCCGGTATAAATTACATATAGTAGCGCCGGACTCGTCTAACCGCGTCCGTGGTCTTGACGACCTATCAAATACTTTAGTTGGCGAGGCTATTTTTAGTGTGCGGCTGCCAAGGTAGTCGCATTCTCTTCGGCGCGCAAGGATCGCTTAATACTTCCGCTCACTGTAATGATGCCGCGTGGACTGAGCATCTTGAGCATCAGGGAAGCGTAATGTGGTATTGCATTAAAGCGAGCAAAAGCTTCGCGTCCAAGTAGTGCTTGATAGCCACTATGGAACGGAGTGATGTGGAAGGTTAAATGTTCGCTACGGAAGTTATCGGGGAAGCCGAATATAACCTTTAGTAGTAGGGAGCCCGTGCAATGAGCCCCTGGGCCTGGCGTTACTCCTTTAAAGGTAGTATTGCTATGACAAATTTTCATTGGGTCTATCCCCATTTCGCGGATTGTATCCTGGTATATCAGGTTTAGACTGCTGCCACCGTCCATCAGGACTCATGTGAAGTGGTATCCGTCAACTATTGGGTCTAATACCAGGGCAGCCCATCCTACACGCCGGATACTTGCTGAGTAATCACGATGGTCAAAAGTGATCGGTTGAGACGACCAGTGGCAGGACTCCGCGGTGATAGGCCCTTGGGCATATTTTTCTGGGAGTGCCGTTTTGTTTCTCCCCTTGATCACGTGTAACACGTTTACTGTTTTGACTTCTGGTGGAAATTTCTTTTGTTCCCCAGTGTCTTGCTTGAGAGGCTCATCCTCGTCTTCGATTGGTGTATCCTCCCCCTTGTGTACGATGTTGAGATTGCCGGACTGCTTGAAGACCCAACATTCTCTGTGGGTATGATTAGCGGGTTTACCAGGGGTGCTATGGATCTGACATATTTGGTCCAGAATTTTGTTTAGGCTGGACAGTTCGTCTCTGGCGCCTTTAGAGGGCGGCTATTGCTGACCTGGCCGAGAGCTTTTGAATCCGGCGTTTACTGCCGTGCTCTTCGTGTTGTATTCTTTATTCCGGCATTTGTTATTGCTGTTGCGCCGTGATTTCCCATTTCCATCTCTAACTTCGGATGTACTGGGGTCGCTGGTGCTGCATCTGGCTAGCCAGCTATCCTCACCCGCGAAAAAGCGGGTCATGAGGCTTGTTAATGCTGCCATTGTTCTCGGCTTTTCTTGGCCGAGGTGTCTGGCAAGCCATTCCTCATGGACGCTATGCTCAAAAACTGCCAATGCTTCGGCGTCCGGACAGTCGACAATTTGGTTCTTTTTAGTAAGAAACCTGTTCCAAAGCTTTTGGGCTGACTCTCCGGGCTGTTCAAATGATCCGCGTCCGGAGGTCGGACATAAGTCCCTTGAAAATTTGTCCGAAAGGCGTCTTCGAGCTCTTCCCAACTTCCAATGGAGCTTTCGGGGAGGCTCTTAAGCCAGTGCCGAGCTGGCCCTTTGAGTTTGAGGGGTAAATACTTAATGGCGTGGAGATCATCTCCCCGAGCCATGTGGATATGGAGGATATAGTACTCAATTCAGACCCCAGGGTCTGTTGTTCTATCGCATGCCTCTATGTTTACGGGTTTGAATCCCTCTGGAAATTCATGGTCCAACACCTCATCGGTGAAACATAGGGGGTGTGCGGCACCCCTATATCTGGGTGTACTGCGTTGTTCGGATGTTTGTTGTGTTGCATCGTATGCTGGAGCACGCTTGCGTGGTCCATAGATGGATTTGGTTTCGCCGTTCTTTTGATGCGAGCCCTCACGTAGACCGCGTATTGGCTTATGTGCGGCGTTGCTTGCCGCTTTATGTTGGCCGTGAGGTCGTCTATCCGGCCAGATGGTTGTTTTAATTTTTGGTTGTGGGGGGTCTGAGGCCTCCTCATCGAATTCAGGTAGCAACTTCCGCTTTGGGTAGCTCTTGGTGGGGCGATTGCCGCCGTACTTCACTGCTGTGTTGAGTACTTTACTCCATCTGATTTGGAGTATGTCCTACGCAGCCTTGAGCCTTTGCTTCTGCTTTTTCAGACTCCTCGCGGTGGCAACAAGCCTTTGATGGGCATTCTGCTGCTCCGGGTGCCTGTCCGGCGTTATGTCGTCCGGACTATTATCTTTGACAGAATTGGTTTGTTCGGTTTGATTCTACGTATTGCCGTGGTCTGGCGGTGGTTCGCCCCGCTCCAACACTGGGTCTGTATGATCGTTATTTCTGCCGAGGTGGGATTTGGGGCGGCACTTGCGCTGCCGCTTTGACTGCTTCTCGAGGGAACAAGCCTTTGTTGCGTCCTTTCGTTTCTCGTCATCGTCTTCTTTTGGTGTGCCCACCATGTATACGTCATATGATGAGGTGGACGTCCAGCGCCCTGTGGGCGGTGGTTCCTCTTCACCTCCCACATCGTCGTCCATACCGTCGATGTCTTTGGAGTCGAAGTCGAGCATGTCGGTTGAGTCATCGACAGTGGCTATTAAGTGGGTGGTGGGTGGGCGTCGAATTTCTTCATCGTCCGCATCCCGATCTTGCCGGACATAGTTCGGCCAGAATTCTCCTGACAAGGAGAGAGACCTTAATGAGTTCAGTATGTTGCCAAAGGGCGAGTGCTGAAAAATATCCGCGGAGGTAAACTCCATGATCGGCGCCTAATCAGATTCAATAGGAATGGGCGCAGGCGGTTCGGAGTCCGTGGCCGGAGAAGGATCCGGCAGTCTAACAACACGGCTCCCGTGCAAGGCAAGGCCGATGTTCGGCTCGATCGCCGCTGAGGGTAAGGCCTTCGTGGCGGGGTCCATCCACCTGTCCGTGGAAGGCGCGATTGGCTCTGAATTGAGGGTCGGAGCGGCTGCCGGTGCGATCTCCTTAACACTGCCCAATGGGAGAGCTAAGTCATGCTCATCTTGACCGCGTGGCGCACAAGGCAGAGGCTTGAATTCGTCGAAGATCAAATCTCCATGGATATCGGCCGTGTAGTTTAAGCTTCCAAATCTAACCTGATGGCCAGGGGCGTAGCTTTCAATCTGCTCCAAATGGCCAAGTGAATTAGCCCGCAATGCAAAGCCACCGAATACGAAGATCTGTCCTGGGAGAAAAGTCTCACCCTGGACCGCATCGCTATCAATGATAGTAGGAGCCATCAAGCCTAACGACGACGACAGAGATGAACTCTCAATGAAAGCACCAATGTCGGTGTCAAAACCGACGGATCTCGGGTAGGGGGTCCCGAACTGTGCGTCTAGGCCGGATGGTAACACGAGGCAGGGGACACAATGTTTTACCCAGGTTCGGGCCCTCTTGATGGAGGTAAAACCCTACATCCTGCTTGATTGATATTGATGATATGGGTAGTACAAGAGTAGATCTACCACGAGATCGGAGATGCTAAACCATAGAAGCTAGCATATGGTATGATTGTATATTGTGATTGTTGTCCTACGGACTAAAACCCTTCGGTTTATATAGACACCGGAGAGGGTTAGGGTTACACAAGGTCGGTTACAAAGGAGGAGATATCCATATCCGTATTGCCTAGCTTGCCTTCCACGCCAAGTAGAGTCCCATCCAGACACGAGACGAAGTCTTCAATCTTGTATCTTCATAGTCCAACAGTCTGGCCAATGGAGGTAGTCCGGTTGTCCGGAGACCCCCTAATCCAGGACTCCCTCACAAAGTAAAAAGCAAAACAAGATTAAAGTGATGGAGATTGATATGATGAGAATAGACCCCGGGGCCATAGGTTTCACTAGTGGCTTCTCTCAAGAGCATAAGTATTCTACGGTGGGTGAACAAATTACTGTTGAGCAATTGACAGAATTGAGCATAGTTATGAGAATATCTAGGCATGATCATGTATATAGGCATCATGTCCGTGACAAGTAGACCGAAACGATTCTGCATCTACTACTATTACTCCACTCATCGACCGCTATCCAGCATGCATCTAGAGTATTAAGTTAAAAACAGAGTAACGCCTTAAGCAAGATGACATGATGTAGAGAGATAAATTCATGCAATATGAAATAAACCCCATCTTGTTATCGTCGATGGCAACGATACAATATGTGCCTTGCTGCCCCTTCTATCACTGGGAAAGGACACCGCAAGATCGAACCCAAAGCTAAGCACTTCTCCCATGGCAAGAACTACCAATCTAGTTGGCTAAACCAAACGGATTATTCGAAGAGACTTGCAAAGATAACCAATCATACATAAAAGAATTTAGAGAAGATTCAAATATTATTCATAGATAGACTTGATCATAAACCCACAATTCATCAGTCTCAACAAACACACCACAAAAAGAAGATTACATCGAATAGATCTCCACAAGAGAGGCGGAGAACTTTGTATTGAGATTCAAAGAGAGAGAAGAAGCCATGTAGCTACTAACTATGGACCCGAAGGTCTGAGGTAAACTACTCACACTTCATCGGAGGGGCTATGATGATGTAGAAGCCCTCCGTGATGACGGCCCTCTTCCGGCGGAGCTCCGGAACAGGCCCCAAGATGGGATCTCGTGGATACAGAAAGTTGCGGCGGTGGAATTAGGTTTTTGGCTCCTGTTCTGATCGTTTGGGGGTACGTAGGTATATATAGGAGGAAGGAGTACGCCGGAGGAGCACCGAGGGGCCCACGAGGCAGGGGGCGCGCCCTAGGGGGGGTGCCCCCCACCCTCGTGACCGCCTCTTTTGTTCCTTGGAGCAGGGTCCAAGTCTCCTGGATCACGTTCGGTGAGAAAATCACGTTCTCGAAGGTTTTATTCTGTTTGGACTCCGTTTGATATTCCGTTTCTTCGAAACACTGAAATAGGCAAAAACAACAATTCTGGGCTGGGCCTCCGGTTAATAGGTTAGTCCCAAAAATAATATAAAAGTGGAAAATAAAGCCCAATATAGTCCAAACCAGTAGATAATATAGCATGGAGCAATCAAAAATTATAGATACGTTGGAGACGTATCAGGCATCCCCAAGCTTAATTCCTGCTCGTCCTCGAGTAGGTAAATGATAAAAAGAGAATTTTTGATGCGAGTGCTACTTGTCATAATTTCAATGCAAATCTTCTTAATTGTGGTATGAATATTGAGATTAGAAAGATTCAAGACAAAATTTTATATTGATATAAAAATAATAATACTTCAAGCATACTAACAAAGCAATTATGTCTTCTCAAAATAACATGGCCAAAGAAACTTATCCCTACAAAATCATATAGTCTGCCTATGCTCTATCTTCACCACACAAAATATTTAAATCATGCACAACCCCGGTGACAAGCCAAGCAATTGTTTCATACTCTAACTTTTTCAAAACTTTTTCAATCTTCATGCAATACATGAGCGTGAGCCATGGATATAGCACTATAGGTGGAATAGAATGGTGGTTGTGGAGAAGACAGAAAGGAGGGGAAGATAGTCTCACATCAACTAGGCGTATCAACGGGCTATGGAGATGCCCATCAATAGATATCAATGTGAGTGAGTAGGGATTGCCATGCAACGGATGCACTAGAGCTATAAGTATATGAAAGCTCAAAAAGAAACTAAGTGGGTGTGCTAACTTGCTTGCTCATGAAGACCTAGGGCAATTTGAGGAAGCCCATCATTGGAATATACAAGCCAAGTTCTATAATGAAAAATTCCCACTAGTATATGAAAGTGATAACATGAGAGACTCTCTACTATGAAGATCATGGTGCTACTTTGAAGCACAAGTGTGGTAAAAGGATAGTAACATTGTCCCTTCTCTCTTTTTCTCTCATCATTTTTTTATTTGGGCCTTTTCTCTTTTTTATGGCCTCTTTTTATTAGGGCTTCTTTGGCCTCTTTTTTTATTTATTTTATTTTTCGTCCGGAGTCTCATCCCGACTTATGGGGGAATCATAGTCTCCATCATTCTTTCCTCACTGGGACAATTATCTAATAATGATGATCATCACACTTTTATTTTTCTTACAACTCAATACTTAGAACAAACCTGACTCTATATGAATGCCTCTGGCGGTGTACCGGGATATGCAGTATGACAATGATGGAGTGTGTCATGATAAACGGAATGGTGGAAAGTTGCATGGAAATATATCTCGGAATGGCTATGGAAATGCCATAATAGGTAGGTATGGTGGCTGTTTTGAGGAAGGTATATGGTAGGTGTATGATACCGGCGAAAAGTGCACGGTATTAGAGAGGCTAGCAAAGGTGGAAGGGTGAGAGTGCGTATGATCCATGGAATCAACATTAGTCATAAAGAACTCATACTTATTGCAAAAATCTAGAAGTTATCAAAGCAAAATATTACGCGCATGCTCCTAGGGGGATAGATTGGTAGGAAAATACCATCGCTCGTCCCCGACCGCTACTCATAAGGAAGACAATCAATAAATAAATCATGCTCCGACTTCATCACATAACGGTTCACCATACGTGCATGCTACGGGAATCACAAACTTTAACACAAGTATTCTTTAAATTCACAACTACTCAACTAGCATGACTTTAATATTATCACCTCCATATCTCAAAACAATTATCATGCTTCAATCTTTTCTTAGTATTCAACACACTCAAAAGAAAGTTTCACAAATCTTGAATACCAAGCATATTATTATTAAGCAAATTACCATGCTATTAAGAGACTCTCAAAATAAGTGAAGTGAATCATGAGAGATCAATAGTTTCTTTAAAACAAATCCACCACCGTGCTCTAAAAGATCTTAGTGAAGCACATAGAGCAAAATTATAACGCTCAAAAGATATAAGTGAAGCACAAAGAGCAAAACTACTTGGCTCAAAAGATATAAGTGAAGCACATAGAGTATTCTATCAAATTGTAATTCATGTATGGCTCTCTCAAAAGGTGTGTATAGCAAGGATGATTGTGGCATACTAAGACACAAAGACACAAATAATACGAGACGCTCCAAGAAAAACACATATCATGTTGGTGAATAAAAATATAGCTCCAAGTAAATTACCGAAGGAAGTGGACGAAAGACGGGATGCCTTCCGGGGTGTAACACCCCGAATATGACTTACCAATTTGTAATCCAACTCTTGCCGTTTCCGGCTTTAAGTTAATTTATTTTCTCGGGTTCGGGTCCTTGTCTCCGTGTGTTGTCATCGTTGTCATGCATCTCATATCATGTCATCATGTGCATTGCATTTGCATACGTGTTCATCTCATGCATTCGAGCATTTTCCCCGTTGTCCGTTTTGCATTCCGGCGCTTCGTTCTCCTACGGTGGTCATTTCTACCTTTCTTTCATGTGTGGGGATTAAACATTTCCGGATTGGACCAAGACTTGTCATGCGGCCTTGGTTTACTACCGGTAGACCGCCTGTCAAGTTTCGTATCATTTGGACTTCGTTTGATACACCAACGGTTAACCGAGGGACCGAAAAGGCCTCGTGTGTGTTGCAGCCCAACACCCCTCCAATTTGGCCCAAAACCCACCTAACCTTTCTCCATCATCTAGAGCGTTCGATCACGATCGCGTGACCGAAAACCGCACCTCATTTGGACTCTTCTAGCTCCCTCTACGCCTATAAATAGGTCCCCCCTCGAAATATCCCGGATCCCCTCTCCCCTCCCGCCGCGGCCCGCTCAGCCCACGTCGGGCCCCCGAGCCCGTTTGCCATCGCGCCGCCCGCGCCTGCTTTTCCCTGCCCGAGCCGGCGGGTCCTTCGACGCCGGCCACCGCAAGCGCCATCGCCGGTCTTCGCCGCCCCGCCGCCGCAGGTCGTCGCCGGCCAACTCCGCCACCATGCCGAGCCTTGCCGTCGTCGCCTCCCCGCGGCCCGAGGCCGGATCCGGCGCCCCGGCCTCCTCCTCCGACGAGCTCCGGCTGCCACGAGCTCCCCGGCTACAGTGTTTCCGGCGAACATCGTTATCCGCGCCGGCTGGATCCAGATCTGAAAATATCTCCCCGAGGGTTGACTTTTTCCTCCGAACCCTAATTATTTTGCTATCTTTGACCTGCTATATCTCCGCATCCGTAGCTCCGATTTGGGCATATAGCATATCAAAATGTTCGCCTCAGAGAGTACATCATTTCATTCCATTCCATCATTTTCATTAGAGTTCATCTTCATGCCCGAAATGCTGTTAGAAGAGGGCTACTTGAGTTAATTGTCAGATCTGCTAGTTCATCTTAGACTTTTGTCATTTTTGCCATGATTGTTGTGTGCATGATATGCCCATGAGTTCTACATATGTTTTGTTAAGGGTTTTGTTATCTTTCCAGAGGTGCAACCCATGTATTTTTGTGATGTGTGTGGTGCTTAGTGCAAGCTTGCAAAGTGAGGCATCCGGTAAATCTGTTTTCAGAGACTTAGTAGTTTCACCAAGTCCTGGGATTGTTTAGTTCATGATGCCATATGTTCATGTCGTTTCCTAGTGATCCGTGCCTCTTTTGAGGATGATCAGTAAAGGAGTTTTGTTAATATTGTAGTGCTCTATCCATCCATGTCTTTGTTTGCATATATGGAGCACCCTAGCTTGAGTCAATCGAGCTCTACTTTTGCTTCGTTGCGAATCTGGGCAGATCGTCAACTTGTTTGCGATTTTGCCGATGTTATTGTAGTTGATCTGTGCATGCTATGCCATTGTTCTTGCCATGTCTAGCTTGTATTTTGTGCCTTCTTAATGGATGTATGCTTGTCTTTCCATGACTTGCTCCGTGGTGAGTGCATCGAGCTCGTAAACATGCCTTCGTGAGTTATGTTTCAGCATGTCCCAGTTTTCACTAAGTCTGAAAACTGATTATGTTTTTGCTATGTTCGTGTGCTTGTTAGTATATTTTGTGACCCCTTTTGGCTCAAGGTCACTAAGGGACTTTTGTTAAGCTTGTTGAGTAGCTCCATGCCATGTCTTTATTTGCCATATTCAGGTCCTGTAGCATGTTGTTTTGTTGCTCCGAAGAGGGCTATATGATCTGAAATTCCAGACAAGTGTTAATTTCACTAAGTCTGAGATCTGTTTTACCATTTGCGTTTTTGCCATGCTTGTTTGAACCTCTTAATGGATGAATTGGCCGTAGCTCAGTGCTAGACTTTTGTTAAGCATCTTGAATGCTTCCCTGCCATGTATTTTGTCGCCATGTTTGAGTGCTGTAGCATGTTCATCTCATTGCATTTAGATGCCTACTTGCTGTAAATCGCAGACCGGTGTCATATTTGAATCGCTTGCCATTTCCAAACCGTAACTCCGATTCCGGTGATCTTTATATCGTTTTCAAGTGATTTCATCTCATCTTTCTAGTGGCAGACCTGGTTTTCCAAGTTGAGGCCAGGTTCATGCATTTCCTGTCATATCTTGCATATGCATCCCGCATTGCATCCCGCATAGCATACCATGTTTGCATCATCTTGTTTGTTCCTTGCACGTGGTTGAGTGTGTTCTTGTTGCTTGTTTGTCTTGTTTGGGTAGAGCCGGGAGACAAGTTCGCTAACGAGGAGCCCATTGAGTTTGCTTTCAAGGATCCAGTCAACTCTGACAACTTTGCAGGCAAGATGATCATACCCTCGAAATCACTACTATCTTTGCTATGCTAGTCTGCTCGCTCTTTTGCTATGCCAATGCTACGATGCCTACCACTTGCTTTAAAGCCTCCCAAATTGCCATGTTCAGCCTCTAACCCACCATCGTCCTAGCAAACCGTTGATTGGCTATGTTACCGCTTTGCTCAGCCCCTCTTATAGCGTTGTTAGTTGCAGGTGAAGATTGGAGACCGTTCCTTGTTGGAACATCTATTTACTTGTTGGGATATCATTACATTTCTATGTTATCTTAATTCATCTATATACTTGGTAAATGCTGGAAGGCTCGGCCTCTCGCCTAGTGTTTTGTTCCACTCTTGCCGCCCTAGTTTCCGTCATATCGGTGTTATGTTCCCGGATTGTTGCGTCCCTTACGCGGTTGGGCTATAATGGGAACCCCTTGATAGTTCACCTTGATTAAAGCTTTTCCAGCAATGCCCAACATTGGTTTTACCATTTGCCACCTACCCCTTTTTCCCTTGGGTTTCCAGAGCCCGAGGGTCATCTTTATTTTAGCCCCCCACGGGCCAGTTCTCCTCTGAGTGTTGGTCCGGAACGTCAGCCGCCGGTGGCCACCAGGGGCAACTCTGGGCTGGCCTACCGGAAGTTTGGACAATCTGAGTGTGCCCTGAGAAAGAGATATGTACAGCTCCTATCGGGATTTGTCGGCACATTCGGGCGGTGTTGCTGGACTTGTTTTGACCTGTCGAATCATCTTGTTGTACCGAGATACCGAGTCTGATCGGTGTGTCTTGGGTGGAGGTCTATTCCTTCGTTGACCGTGAGAGCTTGTTATGGGCTAAGTTGGGACCCCCCTGCAGGGATTGATCTTTCGAAAGCCGTGCCCGCGGTTATGGGCAGATGGGAATTTGTTAATGTCCGGTTGTAGATAACTTGAACCTTAATTAATTAAAATGAATCAACTGAGTGTGTTACTGTGATAGCCTCTTCTTGGTGGAGTCCGGGAAGTGGACATGGTGTTGGAGTTATGTTTGCGCAGGTTGCTCTCTAGTTTCTCGCTCGTGCTTTGCCTCCTCTTCTCGCTCTCTTTTGCGAATAAGTTAGCCACCATATATGCTAGTCGCTTGCTGCAGCTCCACTTACATTATCCCTTTCCTACCTATTAAGCTTAAATAGTCTTGATCGCGAGGGTGCGAGATTGCTGAGTCCCTGTGGCTCACAGATTACTATTACACCAGATGCAGGGACAGATGATACAGCTCCAGATGGCGTGCTCGAGCTCAAGTGGGAGTACGACAAGGACTCTCAGCGTTACTATGTGTCTTTTCCTGATGATCAGTAGTGGTGCCTATTCGGGGTTAGATTCAGGGCCTTGTCGCATGTTGGGGGTCTTTTCTACTTTGGCGCCGTAGTCGGGCCATGAGTGATTTGTATGATGGATGTTATTTATGTACTTTGATGTGACGTGGCGAGTGTAAGCCAACTATGCTTTTCCCCTTTATATTATGTATGTACATGGGATGTGTGATGATTTCCCGACTTGCGACATTGCTTTCAATGCGGCTATGCCTCTAAGTCGTGCCTCGACACGTGGGAGATATAGCCGCATCGAGGGCGTTACAAGTTGGTATCAGAGCCTTCCCCGACCTTAGGAGCCCCCATTGCTTGATCATTTTTAGCAGCTGAGTTGTGTCTAGAAAAATGTTTTGAGTCCTTAGGAATTATATATCGGAGAGCTTAGGAATTCTTTTTACTTCCCAGTCTCCTCATCGCTCTGGTAAGGCATCCTGACGTAGAGTTTTGACTCTCCTCTTCTCAAATTTCACAAAAAAAAATTAGGATCACGCGAGTATCTTGGATTTGTTCCGATGGCTTATGATGAGAATACTGTCTTGGTGCCTCCTGTCAGGGGTTTAGTGGAAGTGTCACGGGGAGTTGAGCTCTAAGGTGTTGTCATCATAATTTTATTGTTGCAATTCTGGTATACATGAGATATGTGCGCAACATCGAAAATCTCCTTTATGCAGTTCGTTGGTGAGATAACCTCGACGCCACCCAGTACTGGGGCGTGAGTTCGGGAGTATCGCCATAGCTTGTATAACGGATGCTTTTCGAAGGTTGAGGTAGATGGTTTCCGAAGGTTTCTTGGTTATGTGTTGAAGGATGGATACAGCTGGATGTAGGATTTGCTAGCTTGGGTGAGATATTATGCTTCCCTTGTATCCCCAACACCTGATTGCATAACCGGAAAGTTTCGGGAGTTTCATAGGTGGGAATTCAAGTAGCTCTTAGGATATCTTTCCAACAGATGTATGATATGAAATTGGGGTTCGACGTCTAGTGGTTCGCCTATTCACGGTCGCTTTTACAGTGGTCTCGTTGTGTCTTAAAGAGTCCTTGGCTATGCTGACTCGGGGACGCTTCGTATGTCATGTGCACTGCCTTGTACATGATGGTGCTGTACGATCGAGCCCGTGTAGGTCCCACCACGAAAACTTCGGACGAAATCTCTATCGTATGTTTGTTCTGGCTTATTCCACAAGCCAATCCTTGGTTTTATTTTCAGTTGTGGTATTCCAGTTCCTTCGACGTCATATGTTGATTCCATCCCTCGTTGATGTACCCCTTCTACCTGATTCTTCGTGGCTTCGCAATTAAGGAATATGTGACCACTTCAAGAGAAGTGCATTCGTTCATTTTGTTCGGATGTGAAGACTTTATGTTGCAATTTTCATTCCGTTGGATTCACCTTCAATATTTGTCTATTTGTGTGCTAATGGTGGTCAACCTCTTCAGGATGGCTCCTCCAACACGCACGACTCTGAACCCTGATCCGCCACCACCTCCACCGCCTCTGGAGGCTTGGCAAGCTGTGATGGCCGCTACTAATGCAAATACACAGTTGATCATGCAAATCCTCCAAGAGCGGAATCAAGGCAGTCAAGGGAATCAAGGCAACAATCAGAACCATTTTGCTACTCTGAACCAGTTCATCGCAAATGGTCCAAAGACGTTCAGCAATTGTGTTGAAGCTACCGATGCTGACGATTGGCTAGTGGATCTGGGCAAGCATTTTGAATGCAGCAACGTCAGGCCTGAAGATTTCGTCAAGTTCGCTTCTTTCCAGCTCAAAGATCAGGCCGCAGAGTGGTTCCAGCAGTACAAGGATTCCAGAGGTGGACGTTTGATCACTTGGGATGATTTCCGTCGTGATTTCCGAGCTCATCACATCCCTCAGAGTGTGACTGAAAGCAAACGTGAGGAATTCCGCAATCTGAAGCAAGGCTCTTTGTCTGTCTATGACTACAACAAGTTGTTCCAGAAGCTCGCCCGTTTTGCCAAGCAGGATGTTCCTGATGAGAAGAGCATGATCTATCAGTTCAGGGGTGGTCTCCGTGAAGAAATTCAGCTCGCTCTTGTCCTCTTCGAGCCGCTGAGATACGATGAGTTCTACAACATGGCACTGAAGCAAGAGGCTGCTCAATTGAGGTGTGATGCTTCCAGGAAGCGAGTTAGAGACACTACGCCTTCTTCCTCTACTCAAGTGGCCAAGCAGCAGAAGTATTGGCTTCCTCCTCCTCCGTTCCGTCAGCCGTATCAGCAGAAGAGCAAAGGTGGCAGTGGTTCATCCCACCCACCCAACCCAGGCTTTCAGAACAAGACTTTGTCTCAAGCTCCAAGATCGAGTGCTCCGTACCACCGTCCGCTTTCTGAGGTCACGTGCAACAAGTGCCAACAGAAGGGTCACTACGCCAACAAGTGTTTCAACCAGAGGCGTCTTCTTCCTCCTCCTCCTGTCAGATCGGCAAGTACAGCTGTGGTCAAGCATAATCCCAAGCACGCCAAGGTCAATATGGTGAATGCAGCTCAGGCAGAGGATTCGTCAGATGTGATCATGGGTAACCTTCCTGTTAATGATATTCCTGCAAAAGTTCTTTTTGATACAGGTGCATCGCATTGTTTCATCTCGAAGCCTTTTGCATGTAAGCATGAGTTGATTTCCCAAGCTATGCATAGTCCATTAGCAGTGGTCTCTCCTGGCAAATGTTTACTCGCCAACCAAGAGATTCCGGATATTTCCATCATGTTGGGTGATTTCAAGTTCCTCGCTTCTCCAATGGTTCTTGGTAATTCTGATATCGATCTTATTCTCGGGATGGACTGGCTCTCTAAGCATAAAGCTCAGCTTGATTGTGCAGCCAGGCAGATTCAACTGACTCATTCGTCTGAGGATGTCATTGTCTTTGCCGCTCGGGATAATACCATCCGGTTGTTTTCTCTCAATGAGAAGGGTGAATTGGATGCTATTTCGTAGATTCCGGTTGTTTGTGAGTATCAAGACGTCTTCCCAGAAGAACTCCCAGGAATGCCTCCGCACCGGCCGGTTGAATTTGTTATTGAACTTGAGCCTGGTACGGAACCTGTGTGCAAACGTCCCTACAAGCTCGGCCCCGAAGAGTTGAAGGAGTTGAAGAAACAACTCGATGTTCAAGAAAGAATGGGTCTCATTCGGCCTAGTACTTCTCCGTGGGGTTGTGGTGTTCTTTTTGTGAAGAAGAAGGATGGAACGGACCGACTTTGTGTTGATTATCGTCCATTGAACAAGAAGACCATCAAGAACAAATACCCACTTCCCAACATCAATGAGCTGTTTGAACAACTCAAGGGTGCCCAAGTATTCTCCAAGCTTGACCTTCGTATGGTTATCATCAAATTCGCATTCGTGAGCAAGATATTCCCAAGACGGCTTTCAGGACAAGCTATGGGTCATATGAATACACTGTCATGTCTTTTGGCCTCGCCAACGCTCCTCCGACGTTCTCTCGCATGATGAACTTCATCTTCAACCCCTACACCAATGACTTTGTTTTTGGTCTATCTCGACGACATTCTGTTTTTCTCGAAGAACAAGGAAGATCACGCCAAGCACTTGCGTTTGGTTCTTGACAAGCTCAGGGAACATCAGTTCTACGCCAAGTTCTCCAAGTGTGAATTTTGGCTCGATGAGGTGCTTTATCTTGGTCATATCATCTCTGCCAAGGGCATTTCTGTGGATCCTAAGAAGGTGTTTGCAATTGTTAATTGGGAACCTCCTCAGAACGTGAAGCAACTCCGTAGCTTCCTCGGTCTCGCAAGCTACTGCCGAAGATTCATTGAAAACTTTTCTAAGATTGCGAAGCCTCTCTCAAATCTTCTTCAGAAGCACGTCAAGTACGTTTGGTCTCCAGAATGTGATATTGCTTTCAACTCTTTGAATGAGAAGTTGATCACTGCTCCAGTTCTGACTCCGCCCGATGAAACCAAGCCGTACGAGGTCTTTTGTGATGCCTCTCTCCAAGGTCTCGGAGCTATACTGATGCAAGAGAAGAAAGTTGTTGCTTATACCTCTCGCCAGTTGAAGCCTAATGAGAAGAAATACCCCACTAATGATCTCGAGTTGGCGGCAGTTGTGCACGCTTTGTTGACTTGGAGACATCTTCTATTGGGAAGGAAAGTGGATATTTTCACTGATCATAAGAGTCTCAAGTACATCTTCACCCAGCCTAATCTCAACCTCAGGCAGACTCGATGGGTCGAAATGATTCAAGAGTACAATCCGAGTATCGAGTATACTCCAGGCAAGGCCAATGTGATTGCTGACGCTTTGAGCAGAAAAGCATATTGCAACAGTCTGATTCTCAAGCCTTATCAACCGGAGCTTTGTGAAGCTTTCCGCAAACTTAATCTGCAAATTGTTCCTCAAGGTTTCCTCGCCAACCTTCAAGTTTCTCCTACCTTGGAAGACCAGATTCGCCAAGCCCAGCTTCTTGATGCTATGGTGAAAAAGGTGAAGATTGGTATTGCAAAGAGTCAGTCCAAGTACAAGTGCTACCGACTTGATGACAAGGACACTCTCTTCTTCGAGGATCGAATTGTTGTGCCCAACGGTGAACTTCGTAAAGTGATCATGAACGAGGCTCACAACTCTCTCCTCTCCATCCACCCTGGGAGCACGAAGATGTATCAGGATCTGAAGCAAACTTATTGGTGGACTCGAATGAAGCACGAGATCGTTCAATTCGTGAATGAATGTGATGTCTGCAGAAGAGTGAAGGCAGAACACCCAAGGCCAGCAGGTCTCCTCCAACCTCTTGCCATTCCAGAATGGAAGTTTGACCACATTGAAATGGACTTCGTGACTGGGTTTCCAAAGTCCAAGCGTGGCAATGATGCTATATTCGTTGTCATCGACAAGCTCACCAAAGTGGCTCATTTTCTGCCTATCAAAGAGTCAATCACTGCAGCTCAATTGGCGGAACTTACACCTCTCGAATTGTCTCTCTGCACGGTATTCCTCAAGTGATATCTTCAGACCGTGGCAGCATCTTTACCTCCAAGTTTTGGGATTCTTTTCAGAAGGCCATGGGCACCAACATTCGCTTCAGCACTGCTTTCCATCCTCAAACAAGCGGTCAAGTCGAGCGTGTCAACCAGATTCTTGAAGAGATGCTTAGGGCTTGTGTTATCTCCTTCGGCATGAAGTGGGAGGATTGTCTTCCTTATGCTGAATTCTCATACAACAACAGTTTTCAAGCAAGTTCGAGCAAGGCCCCATTTGAAATTCTATATGGTAGGAAGTGTCGTACCACTCTCAACTGGTCTGATACCGGTGAACGTCAGCTGCTGGGTAATGACCTAATCACAGAGGTAGAAGAAATGTGCAAGGTCATTCGTGATAACCTCAAAGCAGCCCAATCCCGCCAGAAGAGCTACTATGACAGCAAGCACCGTGATTTGGCTTTCGAGATCGGAGATCATGTTTACCTCCGCGTCGCTCCTATGAAAGGGACTCGTCGCTTCGGTATCAAAGGGAAGCTTGCCCCCAGATACGTCGGACCTTTCAAGATTGTCAGCAAGAGAGGCGACCTCGCCTATCAACTCGAGCTTCCTTCAAACTTTGCCAATGTTCATGATGTGTTCCATGTCTCCCAACTCCGAAAGTGCTTCAAGACGCCTGAACGCACCGTCAACTTCGAGGACATTGAGCTCCAAGAAGATCTCTCCTATCGTGAGCACCCAGTTGCAATCCTTGAAGAGACTGAACGCAGGACTCGCAACAAGTCAATCAAATTTCTCAATGTCAAGTGGTCACACCATTCTGACCGTGAAGCTACCTGGGAACGCGAGGATCACCTCCGTTCTGAGTACCCGGAGTTCTTTCAGTCCTAGATCTCGGGACGAGATCTTTTCGTAGTGGTGGAGTGTTGTAACGCCCCAGATATTACTTTCCCAATTTGTACTCCAACTCTTGCCGTTTCCGGCATTAAGTTATATTTATTTCTCGGGTTCGGGTCTTTGTCTCCGTGTGTTGTTTTCGTTTTCGTGCATTGCATTTGCATACATGTTCATCTCATGCATTCGGGCATTTTCCCCGTTGTCCATTTTGCATTCCGGCGCTTCGTTCTCCTCCGGTGGCCATTTCTAGCTTTCTTTCGTGTGTGGGGATTAAACATTTCCGGATTGGACCAAGACTTGCCATGCGGCCTTGGTTTACTACCGGTAGACCGCCTGTCAAGTTTCGGGTCATTTGGACTTCGTTTGATACTCCAACGGTTAACCGAGGGACCGAAAAGGCCTCGTGTGTGTTGCAGCCCAACACCCCTCCAATTAAGCCCAAAACCCACCAAACTCTGCTCCATCGTCTCGGTCGTTCGATCACGATCGCGTGGGCGAAAACCGCACCTCATTTGGACCTTCCTAGCTCCACTTATGCCTATTTATACCCCTCCATTTTCGGATCTCGTCTTCCACCTCGAAACCCTACTAAAAAAAGATCTCCGTGCCGAGCCGGATACGTCCGACCCGGCCGGACAAACTGCCGCCGCTGCCCGCGCCCTATCGCGTGCCGCCATGTGGCGTCAGGCGCCCCACTTCGCCGCCGGCCCGCGAGGCCCGGGGCCGGCCCGCCTCCTCGCCCGACCGGGCCACTCACCGCCGCCCGCGCCGCCTTCGTCCTCTCCCTCGCCGGCCGCCGCGCGTCACGCCGCCGGCGACCCCGCGCTGCCACCAGGGCCTCCTCCCCTCGCCGCCCGGCGCCGGCGACCGAGCCACGCCGCCCCGCATCGCCGCCTCCTCGCCTCGCCGCCCGGCGCCGGCGACCGCGCTGACCGCGCCGGCCGCCCTCACCCGCTCCGGCCTCCTTCCCCATCGAATCCGGCGGCCTCAAGCTCCAATTCCAGCGAGCTCCCCGGCGGACATCGAGAAGCGTGCGCCAGATCCAGATCTGGAACATCCCCCTCGGTTGACTTTTATTCCCGGAACCCTAAGTTTTCGTGTCATGTTTGACTGCTCATATCTCCGCATCCGTAGCTCCGTTTTGGACATATGATATATCAAAATCTTCGTCTCGATGAGTACATCATTTCATTCCATTGCATAATTTGCATTAGAGTTCAACTTGATGCCCAAAATGCTGTTAGAAGGAGGCATCGTGAGTTAAATTGCAGATCCATTAGCTCATCATTGACTTTTGTCATTTTTGCCATGGTTATTGTGTGCATGATATGCCTATGACCCTTTGGGATGAATTGTTAAGCATTTTGTCTTCTTTCCAAAGGTGCCACCCATGCATTTTTAGGATGTGTGTGGTGTCTTGTGCAAGCTTGCAAAGAGGGGTACCTGAGATTGCTGTTTTCAGGGACTTAGTGATTTTCACAAAGTCTGGGATGTTTTAGTTCATGATGCTATATGTCCAGCTTGTTTCTTAGTGATCCGTGCCTCTTTTGAGGATGATCAGTAAGAGAGTTTTGATATTTATGTTGTGCTCTATCCATCCATGTCTTTACTTGTTATGTTGGAGCACCCTAGGTTGAGTCAATTGAGCTCAACTTTTGCATAGTTGTGTATTTGGGCAGATCGTCAACTCTTTTGCGATTTTGCCGGTGCTATTGTTAGTGATCCATGCATGCTATGCCATTGTTCTTGCCATGCCTAGCTAGAATTTTGTTCCTTCTTTATGGATATATGCTTGCCTTGCCATGACTTGCACCGTAGTGAGTGCATCGAGCTCATTTACATGCCTCCATGAGTTATAATTTCAGCATTTCTCAGTTTTCACTAAGTCTGAAAACTGATTGTGTTTCATCTATGTTCGTGTGCTCGTTAGAGTATTTTGTGAACCCTTTTGGCTCCAGGTCACTTTGGGTGTTTTGTTAAGCTTGTTGAGTAGCTCCATGCCATGCTCTTAATTGTCATGTTCAGGTTATATTTCATATTGTTTTGCTGCTCCGAAGAGAGCATCGTGGTCTGAAATTTCAGACTAGCGTTAATTTCGCAAAGTCTGAAATCTGTTTTGCTTATTCAGTTTTGCCATGCTTGTTTGAGCCCCTTAATGGATGAATTTGCCTATGGCTCAGTCATAGTGATTTGTTAAGCATCTTGTGTACATCCCTGCCATGTATTTTGTTTTCATGTTTGGTGGCTGTAGCATGTTCATTTCGTTGCATTTAGGAGCCTACTTGCTGTAAATCGCAGATCGGTTCGTTTCGTAAAACGCTTGCCATTTCCAAACCGTAGCTCCGATTCCTATGATCTTTATATCGTTTTCAGGGGATTTCTTACCCTCTATCCAGTGGCACACTTGGTTTTCCAAGTTGAGGCCAGGTTCATGCATTTCCTGTCACGTCTTGCATTTTGCATCCCTCATCGCATCCCGCATAGCATACCATCTTTGCATATTATTGGTTGCCCTTGCACGTGGTTGATTGTATTCTTGTTGCTTGTTTGTGTTGTTGGGTAGAGCCGGCAGACGAGTTCGCTAACAAGGAGCCCGTTGAGTTTGCTTTTGAGGATCCAGTCAACTCTGACAACTGTGCAGGCAAGATGATCATACCCTCGAAATCACTACTATCTTTGCTATGCTAGTTTGCTCGCTCTTTTGCTATGCCAATGCTACGATGCCTACCACTTGCTTGTCAGCCTCCCAATTGCCATGATTGAGCCTCTAACCCACCTTTGTCCTAGCAAACCGTTGATTGGCTATGTTACCGCTTTGCTCAGCTCTTCTTATAGCGTTGTTAGTTGCAGGTGAAGATTGGAGCCGTTCCTTGTTGGAACCTTTATTTACTTGTTGGGGCATCATTACATTTCTATGTTATCTTAATTTATCTATATACTTGGTAAAGGGTGGAAGGCTCGGCCTCTCGCCTAGTGTTTTGTTCCACTCTTGCCGCCCTAGTTTCCGTCATATCGGTGTTATGTTCCCGGATTGTTGCGTCCCTTACGCGGTTGGGCTATAATGGGAACCCCTTGATAGTTCACCTTGATTAAAACTTTTCCATCAATGCCCAACATTGGTTTTACCATTTGCCACCTACCCCTTTTTCCCTTGGGTTTCCGGAGCCCGAGGGTCATCTTTATTTTAGCCCCCCACGGGCCAGTGCTCCTCTGAGTGTTGGTCCGGAACGTCAGCTGCCGGTGCCCACCAGGGGCAACTCTGGGCTGGCCTACCGGAAGTTTGGACAATCTGAGTGTGCCCTGAGAAAGAGATATGTACAGCTCCTATCGGGATTTGTCGGCACATTCGGGCGGTGTTGCTGGACTTGTTTTGACCTATCGAATCATCTTGTTGTACCGAGATACCGAGTCTGATCGGTGTGTCTTGGGTGGAGGTCTATTCCTTCGTTGACCGTGAGAGCTTGTTATGGGCTAAGTTGGGACCCCCCCTGCAGGGATTGATCTTTCGAAAGCCGTGCCCGCGGTTATGGGCAGATGGGAATTTGTTAATGTCCGGTTGTAGATAACTTGAACCTTAATTAATTAAAATGAATCAACTGAGTGTGTTATCGTGATGGCCTCTTCTCGGTGGAGTCCGGGAAGTGGACATGGTGTTGGAGTTATGTTTGCGCAGGTTGCTCTCTAGTTTCTCGCTCGTGCTTTGCCTCCTCTTCTCGCTCTCTTTTGCGAATAAGTTAGCCACCATATATGCTAGTCGCTTGCTGCAGCTCCACTTACATTATCCCTTTCCTACCTATTAAGCTTAAATAGTCTTGATCGCGAGGGTGCGAGATTGCTGAGTCCCTGTGGCTCACAGATTACTATTACACCAGATGCAGGGACAGATGATACAGCTCCAGATGGCGCGCTCGAGCTCAAGTGGGAGTACGACGAGGACTCTCAGCGTTACTATGTGTCTTTTCCTGATGATCAGTAGTGGTGCCTATTCGGGGTTAGATTCAGGGCCTTGTTGCATGTTGGGGGTCTTTTCTACTTTGGCGCCGTAGTCGGGCCATGAGTGATTTGTATGATGGATGTTATTTATGTACTTTGATGTGACGTGGCGAGTGTAAGCCAACTATGCTTTTCCCCTTTATATTATGTATGTACATGGGATGTGTGATGATTTCCCGACTTGCGACATTGCTTTCAATGCGGCTATGCCTCTAAGTCGTGCCTCGACACGTGGGAGATATAGCCGCATCGAGGGCGTTACAGTAGGCTTGACTTCAAGGTTGGCTAAGAATCTTGGTGCAACCAGTTCCAACCCGAAGCTTTCAAGTTCTTCAGACAAGACGGGTAGCCTTTCCTTAAGCATGGCATTTAAGGAACAAGCCTTCCTGCTTAATGCATCTGCTACCACATTAGCCTTTCCAGGGTGGTATCGAACACTGAGGTCATAATCCTTGATCAACTCTAGCCATCTTCTTTGCCTCATGTTCAATTCCTTTTGAGTGAAAATATACTTCAGACTTTTGTGATCCGTGTATATCTCACACCGCTTCCCTAGGAGGTAATGCCGCCATGTTTTCAGGGCATGAACTACAGCTGCCAACTCAAGGTCATGAGTAGCATAGTTCTCTTCATGAGGCCGTAGCTGCCTTGAAAGGTAAGCTACGACTCTGCCTTCTTGCATCAGAACACCTCCCAGTCCGGTTCTTGATGCATCACAATATATCACAAACTCCTTGTGTATATCTGGTGTGGCCAGAACTGGGGCGGTGGTCAATCTCTTCTTCAGCTTCTGGAAGCTTTCTTCACACTTCGGCGTCCATTCAAACTTCTTGTCCTTCTTCAAGAGCTGACTCATAGGTCGTGCAATGCTTGAGAATCCTTCAACGAACTTGCGGTAATACCACGCGAGTCCGACGAAGCTTCTGACTTCCTTCACATTGCTTGGGGATTGCCATTCAGTCACGGCTTCAATCTTAGTGGGATTGACCGACAATCCTTCTTTAGTCAAAACATGACCCAAGAATCCAACTTCGCGCAGCCAAAATTCGCACTTGCTGAACTTGGCATACAGTTGGTGCTCTCGAAGCTTGTCTAGGACCATCCTCAAGTGTTGCTCGTGCTCTTCTTCCGTCTTCGAGAAGACAAGAATGTCATCAATGAAGACAACAACAAACTTGTCCAAATACTCCATGAAGACCTTATTCATGAGATACATGAAGTAAGCTGGGGCATTGGTCAATCCAAAGGACATGACCGTGCACTCATACAGGCCATATCTGGTTACAAATGCCGTCTTCGGAATATCTTGGGGTCTGATTTTCAACTGGTAGTACCCAGATCTGAGATCAATCTTGGAGAACACTCTGGCTCCATTGAGTTGATCAAATAGATCTTCAATCTTGGGGAGTGGATACTTGTTTTTGATTGTAACCTCATTGAGAGAGCGGTAGTCAATGCATA
This sequence comes from Triticum monococcum, assembly GCA_034509565.1. Classification (NCBI taxonomy): domain Eukaryota; kingdom Viridiplantae; phylum Streptophyta; class Magnoliopsida; order Poales; family Poaceae; genus Triticum; species Triticum monococcum. The sequence continues at coordinate 518,933,696 of CM067846.1, forward strand.
AGCAGATGGTACCGTCCTTCTTGGTCACAAACAGAACAGGTGATCCCCAAGGGGAGGCAGTAGGGCGGATAAATCCCTTCCTCAACTGCTCTTCCAATTGCTTCTTCAATTCTGCTAACTCTTCCGATCCCATTCTATAAGGCTTCTTATAGATGGGTCCTGCTCTAGGTATGAGCTCGATGATGAACTCAATGTCTCGGTCAGGAGGCATTCCCGGTAGCTCATCAGGAAAGACATCGGGGTACTCGCATACTACCGGCACTTGCTCCAGTCCAACTTCTGACAGAGAGTTGACTTGGGTGGCTTGAGCAGAGGAGGGGTTGGAGGCATAACTAACTTCGACTCCTTGGTCATTGGTCACAGTGACAGTCCGGTTGGCTAAATCTAGCAAGCCTTGGTGCTTGATGAGCCAATTCATTCCTAAGATCACATCCAAGCCTTGTTATCTTAAGATGATAAGGTCTGCTTCGAAGTCTACCCCATTAATGACAATCCCGACTCCTTTACATCCTATCTTGGCTCTCGTCTCTGCTCCGGGGGTTTGTTCCACCATGGGGTTATTCAGGGGTGTAGGGCTCATGCCACTTCTTAATGCAAACTTTTGGGTGACAAATGAATGCGTGGCTCCAGAATCAAACAAGACAGTTGCAGGTGTTGAATTGACAAGGAACGTACCCAGCACAACGTCCGGGTCTTCCTGGGCTTCTTCTGAAGTGACATGATTCACACGACCCTTGCCGTTGTCGGGCAGGTTGCGGGGAGCTTGGTTCCTTGGTGGCATTCCACGGCCTTGTCCTGGGTTCTGCGCATTGGGGCGCGGTGCATCGGGCTTCTTGTTGGGACAATTCTTGGAGTAGTGTCCTGCCTGACCACATCCGAAGCAAGTGACTTGATTGGGGTTGCTGCTCTTGCCGGCATTGTTATTGGGGTTGTTGTAAGCTGGCCTGGGGTTGGCATACTGCTGAGGTGGATAGCTGGTGCGGGGTGCAGGAGCTCTTGGCTGCTGATAGGTTGGCTTGACCGGGGCTGGCTGCCACGGGCGAGGCTTCTGGTTGCTGGAGCTACCCTTGCTGATCATCTTGCGCTTACAGGTGTCATCTAAAGCGCGTCGCTTGTCTTCAAGCATGAGTGCCTTGTTCACCAGATCAGGAAAGGTCGGGCAGTCACACACAACAAGTGAGTACTGCAGAGTCTGGTTAAGGCCTTCCATGAAGCACTCCCTTTTGGCAGCATCAGTGCTGACATCTTCAGGGGCATACCTTGAGAGAACACTGAACTTCTGCATGTACTCCTTGACAGTGTTGCTACCTTGCTTCAGGGCTCGGAACTCACGCTTCTTGATGGCCATGATTCCGGAAGGAATGTGGGCCTTGCGGAATTCTGCCTTGAAGTCGCTCCAAGTGATGTTTTGCTCAGCATGCATGGCCTTGAATCCATCCCACCAAGCTCTAGCAGTTCCCCCGAGACAGTGAGCAGCATATGCCACCTTCTCACGGTCTTCGGTGCATCCGACTATTTCCAGCAGATCCTCAATGGTGCGGACCCAGTCGTCTGCATCCAGAGGTTCAGCAGTCTCGATGAAGGTGGGTGGTGCATGTTTCTTGAACTCCACCAGTGTGGAACGCGCATTGCCGTTTCTCGCCGGCTGGCGGTTGACAGCTTGAGCGATCATCTGGAGGGCTGCAGTGTTGGCTTGGCGTTCCTCTTGGAAAGCTTGGAGAAGTTGAGCCATGTCCATGCTTGGAGGTGGTGGCGGCGATGGAGTTTGTCCTTGGGTTTGGTCCTGACTGGCTCCTTCTCCGGCTTCTGGCTGCTGGGTAGAGGTACCAGTACGAGTTACAACAGGCATCCTGTCGGAGCGGTCAAGGTCTCATGATTGGGAAAGATGGGGAAGTAATATAGATGGGATGCCTACTAAGGGGGTTGGTATGACACTAACTGTTTTCATGCAAGGGCCAAAAGGCCAAACACATTCGTTAAAATCCAAATGGGTGATGTAGTCGCTTACAAGTTCCCGAAGGAAAGTACGACGTCCATCAAACACATCAAAAGCAAACACAATGCTACATGGTTTCATATGAACCATTACAAGGACTCGACTTCGCATAGGGGTACATGACCTATCCTACCGTAGGGGTTACTAACGGGCATATCCGGGCTACGAATGATGCCTAAGTGGTGGAATGCTCGGTCGCGTAGTCTGGCTCTTCTGGGTCTTCCTCCTCGTCATCGGCGGCCTGACTTTCTTCTTCAATTGAAGTGGTGGTGGAGTGGAGGAGCTCAACACGGCGTTGATTTGTCGGAGGTGCGAAGAGCTTGCGGTATTCCTTTGCGCTCATGCGGTGTTGCTGTGGTGGTTCTCCGTCTTTTGGGGGTCTTCCACCTCTGTATGCGATTGCAGGTTGTCCAGGGGGAGCACCTTCCTTCTTGATCATATCCTTCTTCCCTTGTGCTTGAAGAAGAAGTGCCTTGGTCTCATGAAGTTCCTTTCGGAGTTCCATCGATTCCGAGGCCAAGCGTTGTGCCAAACTATCGGCACAAAGGCTGAAGTAGGTCTGGAATCGAAGTGGAAGTCCTTCTTCTAACGGTGGAGCTGGTGCGTTGCTCTCATCCTCGCCTTCCTTCCGATAAGGCAAGAAATAGGTTGCCAACTCATCTGCCATCTCTGGAAGAAGGTCTCGGAGGCGGGTGAGTGCCTTGAGGGTTGCCGTCTCGACGGCAAGGACTAGTGTTGCCATCTGGGGTCCCTCAAAGAACCAGCTTGTTGGGGAGTTATTGGCCTTCACAATCACTTCCACATGATACTCCGTCTTGGTGTCATTGATCCAATGCTCATGGTAGGTGTAAATGGGGGCTCGGTGGTACTGGCACTTCTTGAGGCTATCCTCGAGAAGCACGGGGACCCTGTGGCCAGGAAGTCTCCAGGTACGGTAGCCATCTACAAGGGTTGAATGGGAGAGGTTAATAAGGAAATATATCTTGGGTTGGGTGAGCTTAGAAAAGAAGAGGAGTTTAGATGGTCTCAAGCTAACTAACGTCCATGCTAACTAAGGCTTCCTACAGTCAAGATGGCTCTGATACCAGCTCTGTGGGGACCCCGACTCAATAGTCGTGATCACCGAATGGACGTGTACAGTGATCCCAGAGATCAATGCTCACTGAACACACAGAAGCTGAGTAACAAGAGTCTTACATCCATACATATCGCCTTACACAAATTATGACCTTTATGGTCAAGTCTTACATAGATAAAGCCCTAAGGGCTGAACATCAAATGAAACACAAGCAACGGAAATCTTCGTTGATAAGTAGAACCCATGCCATCTGCCTTAACCCTACAGGCATTCTGACTGGGAAACGTCCTAGTTCGCATGTTCGTCTTCAAAGAATTCTTCTTCGAACTCCTGCTCTTCCATGCCTGGCCAATTAAATAACCAGTGGCAAGCCAATGAGTACTTTGAATGTACTCGCAAGCAACCCATGTTTTGGTTCAAGGTACAAGGATGCATGATATAGGTAAATTTTTGCGGAAAGCTAGTTTTTGAGTGCAATGACATGTTCAACAGCTTGTAAGACATGATCAGGAGAAATTTAAGTAACCATAAGAACAGGTTACAGATATCAACATAGATAGAGTGGGCACCAACCCAACTCAATCATGTCAAGTCCTTTGACTTGACCCAAGTAGTGGTATCATCATAAAAGGAGTGGGCACCAACCCAACTCAATCATGTCAAGTCCTTTGACTTGACCTGAGTAGTTTTTCCCCACTTAACCAAACACTCACACTGGTTTGAAAACTTGTGGACGTAGTTTAAGCAGCACCGCCCAACTGTCCTTGACCGTGGACACGGCTATTCAAATAGTTTTACACTCTGCAGAGGTTGCACACTTTACCCACAAGATCCGGGGAACTTCCGTGTCATCCACGACCCACGGTACCTCAAGTACCCGGGGTAAGCACCCGATCACTATCTTTCCCTAGACGACACTAACAAGGAGTCCACTCGATTGGTAGTAACCCCCGTGCCCAACATTTCACAACTTAAAATTGTGGAGCCTCGCTCCTATATTCATCACATACCACTGGCACGGGGTACCAACGGTGTGTCCGGTGCCCCATAAAAATGTTCTTGGCCGCCCTACCTGGCACGACCCCGTCCCGAGAGAGAGCACCAACTCTCCCCTGTCACTAGTAATGCGGGCTCCAAGCTAGTATCGGTCTAAGTAATCAAGAATGCCCTTTCCCATATAAGGGTAGAGTGGTTGCGCATGTATGGTTGGGACAGTTGACAAATCTTAAATCTAATCCGTTTTCGAAAACAACACACACACTTGCCTCGGTACACCACTTCGTCATCAAGTGGTTACCCATCTCATTGTCTCCCTCGGGCATAAGTGGCACCCGACGGGGTTTTCAAAAAGGTCCTTTGAAAATACTTTGACTCATCACTATGCATGTACCCGTCCCCTTTTGCGTGGCAACTACTTAGCATCCTATCTACTCCCACCGGCATAACCCTCATAAGAAGGTAGGGTCATGCATAATGCAGGTATCAACGAGGAAGTAACAAAGGCAATCCACCAAATTGGTTACCCTCTCATCATGATTTCCGAAGCAATACTAATAAGGTGCTATATGACATGCATAAAAAGGGGTTTTATAGAAATGGTCAAAGGGCTGCTTGCCTGGCTCAACGAGGTCTTCTGGGTCTTCAAAGTCTTCTGGTCCAACTCCTTCGTCAGCAACGCAATCTATCATCGCAAAATAATAACGAGAAAATAAGGCAATAATAAAACAGAAAAATCAAAGTGCTCAAAAAAATGTCAACTTATTTTTATAAAATACTAGGTGGAAATCTAGGAAGGGGAAAATTCCTAGTTTTGGTTTTGGAGTTATACAAGAGGGGATATGGATTTTCAAACAGAGATTAAACTGCTCAAATTTGAATTTAAATTTGAATAGTACATAAAAGTTGGTTGGATTTGAATGAAAGTGACACCATTAAATAGGTGGGATTTTTCTAAGATTTTAGGAGTTGGAATTATTCCATTTGGACAAATATTTTATCCTGTGGAATTTTTACAAGACAGAAGAAAAAGGAAAAAGGAAAGTGGCACTGTGCCACTGGGCCAGAAAGGCCACAGTGCAGCAGGCCCAGTGGGAATCCAGCCCGCGCAGGCTGCCACGACGAAGGCGTAAAGGTAAAGTACGCCTTCAGCCGACGCAGCGAACCGGTGCGCGCTTGTGTGCATTTGAACCTGACGGGTGGGGCCCACCCGTCAGTATGTGAGGCTGACTAACGGGCCCCACGGCCGTCATCGTCAACCCTAGGCCAGAGGGGCGGCGAGCTCACCGGCGACGTTCCCGGGCACGGCGAGGTCAGGCGAGGGCACGGCTGGGCTCCTCGTCGTGTCGCCATTCCGGTGGAGGTGGCGGGCGTCACCGGAGCTGCCTGGTTCGCCGCCGACGAGGTCTTGCGGCGGAGGAGCTTCGGGCGTCGTCGGCTCTGGCCGTTTCCGGCTGCAAACGAGGCGGGGAAGAGAGGGGGATCAATCAGTGGGATGCAGGGGTTCCAGATCGAGGCAAAGGGGGAGCGGGGGAAGCCTGTACCATGGGATCGACGGCGACCCGAGGCGGCGGAGCTCGAGTTCGATCTCGAGCTCGGGCTCGCCTGGAGAGGGGTGAGTGGCGCAGGGGGTGATTAGGGGAGTGAGAGAGCGAGTGGTGAGGATAGAGGGGCTTGGGGAGTCCCTTAAGTAGGCGAGCCACGGCTCACCGTAGACCCGTGCGCCGGCGAGCTCGTGCTTGTCGCTGTGGGGTTCGGGAGGAGCTGGTGCCGTGTCTGTGGCGTTTGTAGGGGTGGTCTACGCCCAGGGGGAGGGAGAGAAGGAGCGGGGGAAGCATCAGGGCAGCGCGCGTGTGTGCCGCGCCATTGGCGCACTCGGGCGGCCCCTGTTCGCTAGCGCGGAGGCACGGGGAGGAGGAGAGAGGAGGGGGGCGACAGGGTGGCGTGCTGCGGACGTCGAGGCGACCTCGGGGTACACGAGGGGGAGAGCCGAGGTGGCCGGATGTGCCTGGCTGGTGGCGGCTACAGTGCGGGAGCGCACTGTAGCGCGCTCCAGAGCGTGCCTTTGGCTGCCATGGCATTGTTTAAAGGGCAGGGGTGTGTCCACTAGTGTCTAGCAGGTCTAGGGGGGAGTAAAGAAGAGGAGAGGGGCATTGGATGCCCTGGAGAGCCAGTAGAGTGAGGGGAGAGGGGGAAGAAGTGTGCAAATGGGCTGACCAAAGAGAGGAACTGGGGTTTTACCCATCCAATAAGTGAGCTGTGGACTTGCCATTGTTACTGGAGGTAGAAGAGGACTAGAAGGGGTTGTGGTAAAAATTTGAGCTCTCCAAGAATAGTGAAAGGGGTCCAGACAGTGGATTTTGCAAAATGTCAAAAGGTGTTTGATAAAATTTTGGGCAAGCAAATGAACTCCAATTGCCATGAGAATTTACAAGATGGAATGACACATATAAATAGGGTGCCACACCAAATTTGAGCTCATTTGGGCAAAGTGGCCAATGCAACTTTGGCAAACCCTAGAAATTAGCAGAAATGGACTTGTGAAGATCTAGTAGAGCAAATCACTTCTCCATGATGCACCACTTGGTGTAGTGGCCTCATTTGGGGATTTGCACATGCTCACAAAAGATGGAGTCAAGGAGAGAAAGTTGGTAGTGTAGAGTTGTTCAAATTTGGTTCTGAACAGGAAGGGTTTTGGGGAGATTTCATGGTGTTATACTATTCCCCATGACATGATACTTGGCAAGATCATCAAACATGTCATAGGTGACATGCTAGAATTTTCTTGGAATTTTTGGGGGATATTTCCTGTAGAAATATTTCAAATCCTTGAAATGGGCAGAAATGGTTTTGGGAGGTTTTGTCCAATATTTTGAACATGACCATGTGTTGAAACTCTTATATATGGAAAATATATGTCCACTGAGTTTCCCTAAATTTTCTCAAATATTTTTGAAACTTTAAAATAATTTTAACCTATTAAAGACCATTTCTGGCCTTAAGAAAAAGCCTTTAAATAAAATAGGAAATTAACTTTTAAAATTATGTTTTTGGGGTTCATGGGAGTCCTATATCTAATAGGTTTCAAATATACTTTTTGAAATATTTTTCATACCCCAAATCAGGTACTTGCAGTGCAAACCTCAATTCAGGGGTTTTTGGAAAACTAATTTTTGAAAATACCATTTGGCCAAATTATTTTTGTAAGAAAATACTATATTGCTCTATACACATGGCATGATCATTAGGCAGAAGTTTGGGGCAAGGAGATTAAGTATAGAAGGTGGAGTTGTGTTGACTTTAAAGAGCACTGAGAAGCACAGAGAGAAAAACCAACTCCAAATGAAAACCAAATAATGCAAAAGTTTTTGTTGGTCCAAATTTTCATGCTTTAATAATGCAAATGAAGAGTTACAAAATGCAGGGTGTGACAGTTCGGTCCGCCAAGAGCGGACTGACTGAAGCTTGCGCTAGCCTTCTAACAGGCTTCGAGGTAAGTAAAAATATGTAAAAATATTACCGCATCGACAGTAGCCCCTGATGCTCTGTTTGGCGTTTGGAAAGAAAAGCCGAATAGAGGATCTATTAAATTTCGCAGGAGTCTAACAAAAAAGAGTCAATATGCGTATGCAGGCTTCGCTGCTATCCACCGCCGCACTGACTGCGGAGGTGGGTGTCCTGAAGCAGGACCTTGAGCGGACCGAGCAAGAGCTCGGCCTTGCCAAGCGGTGGCTCGAGGAGAAAGAAGGTAAGAAATACCTTACAGAAAAAGTGCCTATAAAAAGGCGTGAGTGCAAAAAATAACAGGATTGTACTGTTTATTGTAGGGGCCACGACTGAGGTGGCGACCATTAAGCAGGCGCTGTCTGAGGCCAAAAAGAAAACGGCCGCGGAGCGCACCGAGCGAGACAGACTTGGGGCTCAGGTTGGCAAGGTGCAGCAAGAGCTTCAGGCTCTCATGAAAAAACATGAGAGTTTGGAGCTTGAGTCAAAGGCGCAAGCATCCAAGCTTGCGACGGCCCTTGAGACTGCCAAGTCTGCCAAGGCCGAAGCCTAAAAGGCCCTCCAAGAGTTGGAGGAGATGAGGAAGATAGCAGCGGGTAAGGCATTCTTTATGCAAAGCAGAAATATAAAAGTAAACTACTTGTTACTTACCCAAATCCGGAGCTCTCCAGGGGCATTCGCAGAACTTCCCCGCAGCGTATCCGACGCCGTCGCATTCTACCGAGCTGAAGAGGGCAGCTCGACGGAGAAGGTGTTCTGGTCTCAGTATTATGAGGCCGGACACCCTGTGCCCTTGAACGACCAGCTGAAACAGCTGGTCGAGCTCCACAAGGCGGCCGAACAGGCCATGAAGGGCTTCATAGTTTGGCTGTGGCCCGGAGAGGCCCTGCCTGGGAGCTATTTCGGGCTGCTGCGGCGGCTGGTGGAGGCCTGTCCGAGGCTCGAGGTCATCAAGTGCTCCGTCTGCATCGAAGGTGCCCGTCAGGCCCTTGCCCGTGCAAAGGTGCATTGGGGTAAGCTGGACGGTGAGAAGCTTGTGAAGGACAGGCCGTCGCCGGGGAAGGAGCATCGCAAGCCCGAGAACTACTACGAGGATGTTCTTGCAGGTGCCCGCCTTGTGGCGGATGAATGTACCAAGGATGTGATTTTTGAATGAACTCGCTCGTGTTTATCCTGTGCGCTAAAAACTTGTTCATATGCGCTAAGCAATGCTTACTGAATTTAAAAAATTACTTTCTGTGCGGCCGTTTATCAAAAAATTGAGAGATGGCCAGTCGTCGGCTTCTGCCCCCATGCCACTAGTGCTGGGGTGTTCGGGATAAACCTGAGCGCTCTTTTTCCCATAGTTGGGTCCTTCGAGGGAGGCGCTCAGCACAACGAACCAGGCAATCGGACTATAATGCTTGAACACTCTCACTTAGCCATAGAACTCTATAATTTTAAATTTCGACGAAGCCCCTAGTTTGGAAGACCGAGTTCGGGGCGCTATCCACGCCTTGGCCGGACAAAGCCAGCTCCTCGCTCGAAGCGGCATAAGTCTTTAGGGACTCGAAAAACCTCTCGAACAGCGACCGGTCTCTCACCTCATCATGATAGTCAGTTTTAGCTTTCTCCACTGAGGTGCTTAACCCAGCTGAACCGGGGCACAATCGCAGTGGTTCTCCTAGTGCTACCTTAGCCGATATAGCGGAACGTAAGGCACCAAAACATAGGAGCCGGGCAAACCCAACTATTGACCCAAATCATGATTCGGAGCCGATGCATATAGTGCTAGAAGTTCGGGGTGCCGCACTTGTGAAAGTGTACGGACTTCTCACACCATAATGAGGGGTACTGAAGCCCCTGGCGTGTTTGCCGTACCATGGTGTACGGGTGCAATCATGTCATTTAATAAACATATATGTGAAAAGAGGATAATGCAAAAAAATAGACAAAAAGCTATGCATTGTTTATAGAGAGGCTATTTATCAAAGCCGAACGATACAACTAGTGCGATAAGCAAAAAGATATTGGACTATTGAACATGTCTTGACCAGGGGCAGGCCGCGGAATTGTATTCAAAACAGGTATACTGCTCGTAACAGAGACCACCTGGGAGTTCCATAATGCGGCATGGCTTGTCTGCCTCCCTGGATCTTGCATCGTTTGTGCGGCAGTCGAATTGCCGAACAGGTCGTCCGAAATATGGAGTCCTGAAAGTAAGAAAAAATTAAAAAAAGAATCCGGCAGCCCCTAGTACGTTTTAAGCCGTATTTTGGGCGTGCCGTTATTGTGCCCCTTCCCCTGTGCCCATGGTATTTTAAGGGCGTAGTTATGTATGCGAGGCACTGCTTTCGCTATGCCACGAGAGCTGGGGTTGGGGCCGCATTTCTACGCTTGCTCAGAGTGTGCCAGGTAGTCCTACTGTGGGTTACTCCGGGCGTGCTTGGCAGTGTCTAGCTTTTTAACAGCCGGACTAGAGAATTGCCTAAGAAAGCTACTTTGTACTTCTGCTGCGAGAGCCGCCGTGTGCTCCTCCGTACGGAGGGAGCGTTCGGTGTTTCTGTTGACCGTGATTACTCCTCGAGGGCCTGGCATCTTGAGCTTGAGATATGCGTAGTGCGGCACCACATTGAACTTTGCGAATGCAGTTCGTCCGAGCAGGGCGTGATAGCCACTGCAAAACGGGACTATATCGAAGATTAACTCTTCGCTTTGGAAATTGTCCGGGGATCCGAAGACCACGTCAAGTGTTACTGAGCCTGTACAGTTGGCTTCTACACCTGGTATAACGCCTTTAAAGGTCGTTTTTGTGGGCTTAATCCTTGAGGGATCTATGCCCATTTTCCGTACTATATCCTGGTAAAGCAGGTTCAGGCTACTGCCGCCGTCCATGAGGACTCTTGTGAGATGAAATTCGTCGACGATTGGGTCGAGAACCAATCCGGAGAAGCCGCCATGACGGATGCTAGTGGGATGGTCCCTTCGATCAAAAGTGATCGGGCAGGAGGACCATGGGTTGAACTTTGGGGCGACTGACTCCATCGCGTATACGTCCCATAGCGCATGCTTCCGCTCCCTCTTGGGAATGTGGGTTGCGTATATCATGTTCACCGTCCGCACTTGTGGGGGAAAGCCCTTCTGTCCATTGTTGTTCGGCGGACTGGGCTCCTCCTCGTCGTCGCTGTGCAGCCCCTTGTCTTTGTTTTCGGCTCTTAACTTGCCTGCCTGCTAGTGTTATTGGCTGGCCTTTCGGGGGTGCCATGTATCTGGCACAAGCGGTCGAGTATTCGGTCCAAACTGGACGGGCCCTGAGTATTCTTTTTGAATGGCTTTTTTCGCTGACCGGATTTATAGCCTCTGAATCTGGCATTGACTGCCGTGTCTTCATTGTTGTCGCTGCTGATGCGGCGTTTTTGCTTATTCCGACATGTCCTGCCACTTTTGTCCTTGGTATCCGAATTACCAGGGTTCTTTGATAAGTTGTTACTGCGGGCTAGCCAGCTGTCTTCTCCCGCGCAAAAGCCGGTCATGAGTGTCGTGAGGGCTGCCATAGATTTCGGCTTTTCCTGTCCCAGGTGCCGGGCAAGCCACTCGTCGCGGATGTTATGCTTGAAGGCTGCTAGGGCCTCTGCGTCCGGACAGTCGACTATCTGGTTTTTCTTTGTTAGGAACCCTTTCCAGAATTGCCTGGCCGATTCCTCTGGCTGCTGAATTATGTGGATTAAGTCATCGGCATCCGGTGGTCGCACGTAAGTGCCCTAGAAGTTGTCGAGGAATGCGGCTTCCAGGTCCTCCCAAGAATCGATTGAGTCTGCTGGCAGGCTGTTAAGCCAATGCCGGGCCAGTCCTTTAAGTTTGAGCGGGAGGTATTTGATGGCGTGTAGATCATCGCCGCGTGCCATGTGGATGTGAAGGAGATAATCCTCGATCCATACCGCCGGATCTGTTGTGCCATCGTATGATTGGATGTTTACGGGTTTGAAACCCTCTGGGATTTTATGATCCATTACTTCATCCGTGAAGCATAGCGGGTGTGCGCCGCCTCTATACTGGGCTATATCACAACGCAGCTCGGAAGAGCTATGTCTGTTGTGTTTGGCCCGGCCGGATTTGTTGTATCCGGAGTGAAGATCATCGTCACGTGTCATAGGGCGCCTGTGGGATCCATAGATCGATCTTGTTTGTCTTGCCTTATCCTCCAGTACGTCTCGCAGGTCTGGCGCATTTTCCCGTGCCTTAGTTGAGCGGTGTCGGGACATGGCATGGGTGGAGGGCCGAGAGGCCTCTCTGTCGCGGCCGCGAGGTGGCCGGTCTATCATGTCGTGCGCTGGTGATGTAGGTGCTTCCTCCTCTGATCGGGGTAGCGTCTTGCGCTTTGGGTAACTCTTGGAGGGGCGTTCGAGTTCATACTCTTCGGCCGCAAGGACTTCAGTCCATCTGTCAGCTAGAAAATCTTGGTCAGCTCTAAGCTGTTGCTGCTTTTTCTTGAGGCTGCTTGCCGTAGCTAAAAGCCTGCGTTTGAAATGCTCTTGTTCGGCGGGGTCTGATGGTACGACGAATTCATCGTCATCGAGGCTTGCCTCGTCTTCGGAGGAAGGCATATAGTTATCGTCCTCGACCTCTCGGTCTGCCGCTCTCTCATGAGGGCTGGCTTCTCCATCTTCCTGTGCCGAATCTTGCTGGGGTGGGTGTTCTTCGGCGCTATCCGGGGTAGTATTATCTCCCGTGCCGGAATCACCGTTTTTGCTTTGGCGGGATTTAGAGTGGCGACGCTGACGCCGGCGCTTTGGCTGTTTCTTGGAGGTGTCATCCCCCGTTGTTCCATCGCCATCTCCATCTTTTGGAGTATCCACCATATATATGTCATATGATGAGGTGGCCCTCCAGCGCCCTACAGGTGCTGGTTCCTATTCGTCTCCTACATCGTCGTCCATACCGTTGATGTCTTTGGAGCCGAAGTCAAGCATGTCGGTTAAATCGTCGACAGTGGCTACAAAGTGGGTGGTGGGTGGGCTTTGAACTTCTTCATCGTCCGTATCCCATCCTCGCTGACCGTAATCCGGCCAGGGCTCTCCTGATAGAGAGAGAGACTTGAGAGAATTCAGGATGTCGCCAAAAGGCAAGTGCTGAAAGATGTCCGCGGCGGTGAACTCCATTATCAGCGCCCAGTCGGATTCGATTGGCAGGGGCGTGGGGGGTTCGGAGTCCAGGGAGGAGTCCGGATCCTCGGAGTCACGGGTCATGCAGAGTGCGGGGCTGGCGTTTGGCTCGATCGCCTTTGAGATCGCAGCCCCCGAGGAGACGTCCAACCTCTCATCCTCGATTGGCGCAATAGGCTCCGAGTTAGGGGTCGGAACCGGTGCGTGTGCGGCCTCCAGGACACTGTTCGGAGGCAGAGCTAGATCATGCCCCTCGAGATAGTGCGGCGCGCTTGGCCGTGGCTCGAACCCATCGAAGATCAAGTCTCCGCGGATGTCAGCCGTGTAGTTTAAGCTTCCAAACCTGACTTGATGGCCAGGGGCGTAGCTTTCGATCTGCTCCAGGTGGCCAAGCGAATTGGCCCGCAGTGCGAAGCCGCCGAAGACGAAGATCTGTCCGGGGAGAAAAGTCTCACCCCGGACCTCATCGTTGTTGATGATCAAGGGAGCCATCGGGCCTAAAGGCGACGACACAGAGGAACTCTCAATGAAAGCACCAATGTCGGTGTCAAAACCGGCGGATCTCGGGTAGGGGGTCCCGAACTGTGCGTCAAGGCCGGATGGTAACAGGAGACAAGGGACATGATGTTTTTACCCAGGTTCGGGCCCTATCGATGGAGGTAATACCCTACTCCTGCTTGATTAACATTGATGATATGGGTAGTAAAAGAGTAGATCTACACGAGATCAAGGAGGCTAAACCCTAGAAGCTAGCCTATGGTATGATTGTTGTATATGGAGTTGATATCCTACGGACTACAACCCTCCGGTTTATATAGACACCAGATAGGGTTAGGGTTACACAGAGTCGGTTACAATGGTAGGAGATCCTAAATATCCGCATCGCCAAGCTTGCCTTCCACGCTAAGGAAAGTCCCATCCGGACACGGGACGAAGTCTTCAATATTGTATCTTCACAGTCCTGGAGTCTGGCTGAAGGTATAGTCCGGCCACCCGAACACCCCCTAATCCAAGACTCCCTCAATCGGTCTCAACAAACACACCGCAAAAAGAAGATTACATCGAATAGATCTCCACAAGAGAGGGGGAGAACTTTGTATTGAGATTCTTAGAGAGAGAAGAAGCCATCTAGCTACTAACTATGGACCCGAAGGTCTGAGGTAAACTACTCACACTTCATCAGAGGGGCTATGATGATGTAGAAGCCCTCCGTGATGACGGCCCTCTTTCGGTGGAGCTCCGGAACAGGCCCCAAGATGGGATCTCGTGGATACAGAAAGTTGCGGCGGTGGAATTAGGTTTTTGGCTCCTGTTCTGATTGTTTGGGGGTACGTAGGTATATATAGGAGGAAGGAGTACGCCGGAGGAGCACCAAGGGGCCCACGAGGCAGGTGGCGCGCCCTAGGGGGGGCGCACCCCACCCTCGTGACCGCCTCCTTTGTTCCTTGGAGCAGGGTCCAAGTCTCCTGGATCACGTTCGGTGAGAAAATCACGTTCCTAAAGGTTTTATTCCGTTTGGACTCCGTTTGATATTCCATTTCTTTGAAACACTGAAATAGGCAAAAAACAGCAATTCTGGCGGGGCCTCCGGTTAATAGGTTAGTCCCAAAAATAGTATAAAAGTGGAAAATAAAGCCCAATATAGTCCAAAACAGTAGATAATATAGCATGGAGCAATCAAAAATTATAGATACGTTGGAGACGTATCAAGTATCTAGGTGACATTAGGGTTTTGGTTGATTTGTGTCTTAAGGTGTTATTCTAGTACGAACTCTAGGGCTGTTTGTGACACTTATAGGAATAGCCCAACGGATTGATTGGAAAGAATAACTTTGAGGTGGTTTCGTACCCTACCATAATCTCTTCGTTTGTTCTCCGCTATTAGTGACTTTGGAGTGACTCTTTGTTGCATGTTGAGGGATAGTTATGTGATCCAATTATGTTATTATTGATGAGAGAACTTGCACTAGCGAAAGTATGAACCCTAGGCCTTATTTCCTAGCATTGCAATACCGTTTACGCTCACTTTTATCATTACTTACCTTGCTGTTTTTATATTTTCAGATTACAAAAACCATTATCTACTATCCATATACCACTTGTATCAACATCTCTTCGCCGAACTAGTGCACCTATACAATTTACCATTGTATTGGGTGTGTTGGGGACACAAGAGACTCTTTGTTATTCGGTTGCAGGGTTGCTTGAGAGAGACCACCTTCATCCTACGCCTCCTACGGATTGATAAACCTTAGGTCATCCAGTTGAGGGAATTTTGCTACTGTGACCTACAAACCTCTACACTTGGAGGCCCAACAACATCTACAAGAAGAAGGTTGTGTAGTAGACATCAAGCTCTTTTCTGGCGCCGTTGCCGGGGAGGTGAGTGCTTGAAGGTGTATCTTTAGATCTTGCAATCAAGTCTTTTAGTTTTTTGTTTTATCACTAGTTTAGTTTATGAAAGAAAATTACAGAAAAATATGGAATTGAGTTTGCCTCATACGCTTCATCTTTTTAATATCTTTCGTGAGTATGATGGAAAGGAAAATTGTGCCAAAGTGTTAGAAGAAGAATGCATTAAAATGTTTGGCACTAAATCTTTGAATGATGAGAATGATTGTAGTGTTGTTAGTATGAACTCCTTGAATATCCCTAGTACTAATGATGATTGCACTAGTTATGATGAAAATGTCTCCTATAAACATGTCAATTTTTGTGGAGTGCATTGGGTTTGCAAGTACACACCAAATAGGGAAGATAGATATTGCAAGAGGCATAAGTACTAAGAAACTAAATTTTTGCAAGAAAGGCTAGATGATTGTGCTGAAAATTTAAATTTTCTTGGCCATACTTGTGAGCTTTGTACTGAACGTAGTGATTTAACCATCTGATGCAAATTGTTTCATGATCTAATCGTTTCCAAAAATTGCGATGACTTGATTTCTCTTGAACATCATAATGAACTTAGTTTGCTTATGGGTTACGAAGAAATTAAACATATAACAAACTATCTTCCATAATTTGCCCGTTATAAACTTCTTGGTTTTGATCTAGAGGAAATTATATGTATTTGTGCAGTGAATTTCATTGAAAATACTTATATTGCCAATTACATAAAGAAAAGAAAACAAATAGAAGATGAAGAGAATACTAATGAAAGGGAAGAGACTTCCCAATACCCTCCTATTATTTCTTATGATGAATGAGGTAATGAGGAGGAGCCTCCTATTCAACCAATCTCATTAATAAGGAGCTCCAAAAAGAGGATTGAACCCACACATGATGTGGTGAAGAAGAAGAAAAGAAAAAGGAAGAGAGGTAAAAAGATATCTCCCCCAAATAATGCTGCTCCTATTACTATTGTGCCTCATGAAAATATAATTCTGGAAGATAATGATACTTCTTATGATCTTGAAAGAATATGATAATTGCTATACTATTGGTGCTATCCATACTATTAATGATGACAATGATTATGCTTATGATATGAAAAGGCCCAAGCTTGAGGATGCTATGTTTGATGAAGATGATGTTTTTAATAATATATTTTCTGCAATTAATGTTAGTCCCAAGCTTGGGGATGCTACGTTTAATGAAGATGATATTTTTACTCTCCCAAGTTTTGATATGCAAATTTATAATGATGATAGCATGCCTCCTACTTATGATGATTATTGTGATGATACTTATGCTATAAAAAGTAGTGATTATATTTATAAAACTTGTCATGATTATGGTTACCCCTTTTCTGAACATTACTCTTTTAATGTGGAAACAATTTATAGTATTCGAGTCTCTTATGATACTCCCACTATTCCGATTGAGAAGAAATTTGCTTATGTGGGGAGTAATAAAATTTCTATGCTTGTAGATCATGAAAAGAGTGCTTTAGGTACTGGTTATATTGTTGAATTCATTCATGATGCTACTGAAAATTATTATGGGGGAGGAACATATGCTTGTAGGAATTGCAATTATATCAAGTTTCCTCTCTATGTGCTTAAAGTTTTGAAGTTATGCTTGTTTTACCTGCCTATGCAAGTTGATTCTTGTTCCCACAAGTTGTTTGCTCACAAAATCCCTATGCATAGGAAGTGGGTTAGACTTAAATGTGCTAGTAATATTATTCATGATGCTCTCTTTATGTTTCAATTCTTATCCTTTATGTGAGCATCATTGAAATCATCATGCCTAGCTAGGGGCGTTAAACGATAGCGCTTGTTGGAAGGCAACCCAACTTTATTTTTGTTCCTTGATTTTTGTTCCTGTTTAGTAATAAATAATTCATCTAGCCTATGTTTAGATGTGGTTTTATGCTTTTAATTAGTGTTTGTTCCAAGTAGAACCGTTGAGAAGACTTGGGGAAATTCTTGTTGATCTTGCTGTAAAAAACAGAAACTTTAGCCCTCATGATAATTGCTGCCTTTTTTATTGGAGAGTTCTATTTAGTTAATTATTTTTAAAGATGATTAATAGATAAATTCCTCGCGTCCAGAAATTTATTTTAGAATTTTTGGGGTTCCAGAAGTTTGCGTTAGTTACAGATTACTACAGACTGTTCTATTTTTGACAGATTCTGTTTTTCGTGTGTTGTTTGCTTATTTTAATGAATCTATGGCTAGTAAAAGAGTTTATAAACCATAGAGAAGTTGGAATACAGTAGGTATAACACCAATATAAATAAAGAATGAGTTCATTACAGTACCTTGAAGTGGTGTTTTCTTTTATTTTGCTAACGGAGCTTACGAGTTTTCTGTTAAGTTTTGTGTTGTGAAGTTTTCAACTTTTGGGTAAAGATTCGATGGACTATGGAATAAGGAGTGGCAAGAGCCTAAGCTTGGGGATTCCCAAGGCACCCCAAGGTAATACTCAAGGACAACCAAAAGCCTAAGCTTGGGGATGCCCCGGAAGGCATCCCCTCTTTCGTCTTCGTTCATCGGTAACTTTACTTGGAGCTATATTTTTATTCGCCACATGATATGTGTTTTGCTTGGAGCGTCAATTTATTTTTTTAGGATTTGCTTGCTGTTTGAATAAAATAACAAGATATGAATTTTTTTTAATGATAGAGAGTCTTCACATAGTTGCATAATTATTCAACTACTCATTGATCTTCACTTATATCTTTCGGAGTAGTTTGTCATCTGCTCTAGTGCTTCACTTATATCTTTCTAGAGCACGGTGGTGGTTTTATTTTATAGAAATAGATGAACTCTCATGCTTCACTAATATTATTTTTAGAGTTCTTTATAACAGCATGGTAGTTTGCTTTGGTTATGAAATTAGTCCTAATATGATGGGCATCCAGGAGGGATATAATAAAAACTTTCATACAAGTGCATTGAATACTAAGAGAAGTTTGATACTTGATGATTGTTTTGAGATATGAGGATGGTAATATTAGAGTCATGCTAGTTTAGTAGTTGTGAAATTTGAGAAATACTTGTGTTGAAGTTTGTCATTCCCGTAGCATGCACGTATGGTGAACCGTTATGTGATGAAGTCGGAGCATGATTTATTTATTGATTGTCTTCCTTATGAGTGGCGGTCGGGGATGAGCGATGGTCTTTTCCTACCAATCTAACCACCTAGGAGCATGCGCGTAGTACTTTGTTTCGATAACTAATAAATTTTTGCTATAAGTATGTGACTTCTTTATGACTAATGTTGAGTCCATGGATTATATGCACTCTCACCCTTCCACCATTGCTAGCCTCTTTAATACCGCGCAACTTTCGCCGGTACCATAAACCCACCATATATCTTCCTCAAAACAACCACCATGCCTACCTATTATTTCATTTCCATAGCTATTCCGAGATATATTGCCATGCAACTTTCCACCGTTCCGTTTATTATGACACGCTCCATCATTGTCATATTGCTATGCATGATCTTGTAGTTGACATCGTATTTGTGGCAAGGCCACCATTCATAATTCTTTAATACATGTCACTCATGTGTCATTGCACATCCCGGTACACCGCCGGAGGCATTTATATACAGTCATATCTTGTTCTAAGTATTGAGTTGTAATTCATGAGTTGTAAGTAAATAAAAGTGTGATGATCATCATTATTAGAGCATTGTCCCAATGAGGAAAGGATGATGGAGACTATGATTCCCCCATAAGTCGGGATGAGACTCCAGATGAAAAATAAAAAAAAAGAAAAGAAAAGAGTCCATAAAAAAGAGAAAAGGCCCAAATAAAAAATTAAATAAAAAATGAGAGAAACAGAGAGAAGGGGCAATGCTACCATCCTTTTACCACACTTGTGCTTCAAAGTAGCACCATGATCTTCATGATAGGGAGTCTCCTATGTTGTCTCTTTCATATACTAGTGGGAATCTTTCCTTATAGAACTTGGCTTGTATATTCCAATGATGGGCTTCCTCAAAATGCCCTAGGCCTTCGTGAGCAAGCAAGTTGGATGCACACCCACTAGTTTCTTTTGTTGAGCTTTCATACACTTATAGCTGTAGTGCATCCGTTGCATGGCAATCCCTACTCACTCACATTGATATCTATTAATGGGCATGTACATAGCCCGTTGATACACCTAGTTGATGTGAGACTATCTTCTCCTTTTTGTCTTCTCCACAACCACCATTCTATTCCACCTATAGTGCTATATCCATGGCTCACGCTCATGTATTGCGTGAAGATTGAAAAAGTTTGAGAACATCAAAAGTATGAAACAATTGCTTGGCTTGTCATCGGGGTTGTGCATGATTTAAATACTTTGTGTGGTGAAGATGGAGCATAGCCAGACTATATGATTTTGTAGGGAAGCTTTCTTTGGCCATGATATTTTGAGAAGACATGATTTCTTTGTTAGTATGCTTGAAGTATTATTATTTTTATGTCAATATTAAACTTTTGTCTTGAAACTTATGGATCTGACAATAAAGAGAATTACATGGATAAATATGTTAGGTAGCATTCCACGTGAAAACATCTGTTTTTATCATTTACCTACTCGAGGACGAGCAGGAATTAAGCTTGGCGATGCTGATACGTCTCCAACGTATCTATAATTTTTGATTGTTCCATGCTATTATATTATCAACCTCGGATGTTTTATATGCATTTATATGCTATTTTATATGATTTTTTGGACTAACCTATTAACCCAGAGCCTAGTGCTAGTTTCAGTTTTTCCCTTGTTTTAGAATATTGCAGAAAAGGAAAATCAAACTGAGTCCAATTGACCTGAAACTTCACGGAACTTATTTTCGGATAGGAAGAAGCCCAGAAGATTTGGAATGCACATCAGGGATCAACGAGGAAGCCACGAGGCAGGGGGGCGCACCCTCCACCCTCGTGGGCCCCTCGTGGACCCCCTGACATACTTCTTCCGCCTATATATCTCCATATACCATAAAAACATCCAGGAGCACAATAGATCGGGAGTTCCACTGCCAGAAGCCTCCGTAGCCACCGAAAACCAATCTAGACCCGTTCCGGCACCCTGCCGGAGGGGGAATCCCACTTCGGTGGCCATCTTCATCATCCCGGTGCTCTCCATGATGAGGAGGGAGTAGTTCTCCCTCGGGGCTGATGGTAGGTACCAGTAGCTATGTGTTTGATCCCTCTCTCTCTCTCTCGTGTTCTTGATTTGGCACGATCTTGATGTATCGCGAGCTTTGATATTATAGGTGGATCTTATGATGTTTCTCCCCCTCTACTCTCTTGTAATGTATTGAGTTTTCCCTTTGAAGTTATCTTATCAGATTGAGTCTTTAAAGATTTGAGAACACTTGATGTATGTCTTGCCGTGCGTATCTGTTGTGACAATGGGATACCACGTGATTCACTTGATGTATGTTTTGGTGATCAACTTGCGGGTTCCGCCCATGAACCTATGCATAGGGATTGGCACACGTTTTCGTCGTGATTCTCCAGTAGAAACTTTGGGGCACTCTTTGAGGTTCTATGTGTTGGTTGAATAGATGAATCTGAGATTGTGTGATGCATATCGTATAATCATACCCACGGATACTTGAGGTGACATTGGAGTATCTAGGTAACATTAGGGTTTTGGTTGATTTGTGTCTTAAGGTGTTATTCTAGTACGAACTCTAGGGCTATTTGTGACACTTATATGAATAGCCCAACGAATTGATTGGAAAGAATAACATTGAGGTGGTTTTGTACCCTACCATAATCTCTTTGTTTGTTCTCCGCTATTAGTGACTTTGGAGTGACTCTTTGTTGCATGTTGAGGGATAGTTATGTGATCCAATTATGTTATTATTGTTGAGAGAACTTGCACTAGCGAAATTATGAACCCTAGGCCTTATTTCCTAGCATTGCAATACCGTTTACGCTCACTTTTATCATTAGTTACCTTGCTGTTTTTGTATTTTCAGATTACAAAAACCATTATCTACTATCCATATTGCACTTGTATCACCATCTCTTCGCCGAACTAGTGCACCTATACAATTTACCATTGTATTGGGTGTGTTGGGGACACAAGAGACTCTTTGTTATTTGGTTGCAGGGTTGCTTGAGAGAGACCATCTTCATCCTATGCCTCCTACGGATTGATAAACCTTAGGTCATCCACTTGAGGGAAAGTTGCTACTGTCCTACAAACCTCTGCACTTGGAGGCCCAACAACGTCTACAATAAGAAGGTTGTGTAGTAGACATCACTATCGCGGTCAGAAGGTAGTTGATCCGGCCGGTTGGCCGTTTCATTTTTCGGATGTGTGCGCTCTAAGGCCTCATCCTCGAATTCAGGTAATAGCTTGCGCTTTGGATAGCTCTTTGTGTGGTAACTTCCACCATACTTTTCTTCGTTGTCGAGCACTTTATTCCACCCGTTGTTGAGCGTATTTTGTGCGGCTTTAAGCCTTTGCTTCTACTTCTTCAGACTCCTCGCTGTGGCAATAAGCCTTCTGCGGAGGTTCTCTTGCTCCAAGTGTGTTTCCGGGATGATGTGTGCATCTTCGTCCGGACTGTTTTCCTCCCCATAGGGGGTTTGATGAGGTTTATCCTCGGCGTCGCCGTGTTCGAACATCAGATCCGTACTGTGTTTGCCGTTTTAAGTTTCAACGTGCTTTGCCACTGGGCCGATGTGGTCGTCGTTTCCTCTGGAGTCGACTGGAGTGTTATTTTCTCTTGCGGTGTTATCCCTGTTTTTGTCGAGGCAGGATTTTGACCGGCGCGTACGCCGAAGCTTTGATTGCTTCCCGAGGGAGCTATTCTTCGCCGCGTCCTGCCATTCTTCGTCATTGTTTTCTTTGGGTGTATCCACCATGTATATGTCATGTGGTGAAGTGGTTATCCAGCGCCCTATGGGTACTGGTTCTTGTTCCTCTCCTGCATTGTCGTCCATGCCGTCGATGTCTTCGGAGTCAAAATCGAGCATGTCGGTTAAATCATCGACAGAGGCTACTAAGTGGGTGGTGGGTGGCAGCGAATTTCTTTGTCGTCCGCATCCCATTCTAGCCGGACATAGTTCGGCCAAGGTTCTCCTGACAAGGAGAGAGACCTTAATGAATTTAGCACATCGCCAAAAGGCGAATGCTGAAAGATACCCGCGGAGGCGGAATCCATGATCGGCGCCCAATCGGTTTCGATAGGCACGGATGCAGGCGGCTCGGAGTCCGTGCCCGGAGACGAATCCAGTGGTTCGGCAACACGGCTCTCGTAAGGGGTGAAGTCAGTATCTGGCTCCATCGCCACTGAGAGTGCGGCCTCCATGGCAGGGTCTATCCCTCTGTCCTCGGATGGCACAATTTGCTCCGGATTGAAGGCCGGAGTAGCTGTAGGTGTGATCTCCCGAATGCTGTCCGACGACAGAGCTAAATCATGCTCGTCGTGATCGTGCGGCGCACCTGACATGGGATCGAATCCGTCGAAGATCAAGTCTCCGCGGATGTCGGTAGTGCAGTTTAGGTTTCCGAACCTGACCTGATGGCCAGGGGCATAGCTCTCGATCTGCTCCAGATGGCCAAGCGAATTGGCCCGCAGTGCGAAGCCGCCGAATACGAGGATCTGTTCGGGGAGAAAACCCTCACCCTGGACCGCATCGTTACCGGTGATCGAAGGAGCCATCAAGCCTTATAGCGACGGCAAAGTGGAACTCTCAATGAAAGCACCAATGTCAGTGTCAAAACCTGCGGATCTCGGGTAGGGGGTCCCGAAATGTGCGTCTAAGGCGAATGGTAATAGGAGGAAGGTGACACGATGTTTACCCAGGTTCGGGCCCTCTTGATGGAAGTAATACCCTATGTCATGTTTGATTGATCTTGATGATATGAGTATTACAAGAGTTGATCTACCACGACATCATAGAGGCTAAACCCTAGAAGCTAGCCTATGGTATGATTGTTGTTGTCCTATGGACCAAACCCTCCGGTTTATATAGACACCAGAGAGGGCTAGGGTTACATAGAGTCGGTTACAAGGGAGGAGATCTACATATCCGTATTGCCAAGCTTGCCTTCCACGCCAAGGAAAGTCCCATCCGGACACGAGACGAAGTCTTCAATCTTGTATCTTCATAGTCCAATAGTCCGGCCAAAGGATATAGTCCGGCTATCCGGAGACCCCCTAATCCAGGACTCCCTCACCACATATCTGAAAAAGGGAAACTTTTACTGGATCAAATTCATCGTTTGCAATGCTATGCTTGGAATTTATGTGAAATATATGATTTTACTTGTTGTTCTGAAGACCCTAAGAAACACTTTCCCTACCAATGTGAGTTTAGTGATAATGGAATTGTATATTCGTATGCTAATGGTGTTTATAATTACTATGATGTTCAACAAATTGAAGAATTTGTTGCTTTCAAGGGTGCTTATGAAATTGCTTCTTTTATTGAAGAGTGTGATACTACTCTCTACAAATCTGAAAATTTGGCCATACTTAAATATTGCTATGATAATTATGATTCTAATGCCTATGTTAAACCATATATTGAGGACTCCTCCGCTGTCCAAGAAGAGACTAATATTTTGCAGGAGTCTATGGAAGAAGGAATTGATGAAACCGTGGGCTCATTGGATGAAAAAGATGACGAGGAGAGCGAAGAACAAAAGGAGGAAGAGAGGATTAGCTACCCATGCCCACCTTCTAATGAGTGTAACTCTTCAACTCATACATTGTTTAATTTCCCTTTGTGCTTACCGAAGGATGATTGCTATGATCGTTGTTATGACCCTGTTGATTCTTTTGAAATATCCCTTTTTGATGATGCTTGCTATGCTTGTGGCCAAGAAGCCAATATGAATTATGCTTATGGAGATGAACTTGCTATAGTTCCTTATATTAAACATGAAAATGTTGATATTGCACCCATGCATGATAGTCCTATTATCTATTTGAATTCTCCCGACTACACTATATCAGAGAAGTTTGCCCTTATTAAGGATTATATTGATGGGTTGTGTTTCACTACTACACATGATGATTTTGATAGATATAATATGCATGTGCTTTTTGCTCCTACTTGCAATTATTATGAGAGAGGAACTACATCTCCGCCTCTCCATGTTTCCAATATGATAAAATTGCAAGAAACTGTTTATACTATGCATTGGCCTTTACTATGTGTGCATGAATTGTTCTTTTATGACACACTGATGCATAGGAAGAGAGTTAGACTTCATCACTACATGATATATGTTGCTTTGTGCTCACGTCTAAATCACAAATCATTTTTAATTTAAATTGGCTTTAATATACCTTGGGATCCGGGTGGATTCATTACTTGAGCACTATATGCCTAGCTTAATGGCTTTAAAGAAAGCGATGCCAGGGAGACAAACCAGAAGTTTTAGAGAGTCATTTATTTCTATTGAGTGCTTTTATAAAGTTTAAAAACAAAAAAATAAAGAGGCGAACCCAAAACTTTTCAAAAAAGAAAGTGAAAGTGAGAGACACAAGCATTGTTGAAGTGCAGGAGCTCCTTGAACTTTGTTCATGCTCAAGGAAACTTTGTGAATCTTGATTACAGAAACTTTTCAACAAAAATAATTATCCCCTTGTACAGTTCCATTGTATTATGAAAATAACGGCCAAGATTTGCCTTTAGGATGTTTACATTGCTTGTTGGTTTGTGCGGTGCAGAACAGAAACTTTGGCTGTAGTTCGCGATTTTACATTTTTTTACTGGAACGTCAAAAGGTTCTGAAACTTTTTGCACTGTCTTTCTATACAAATTTTTCATTTTTCCTAATTTTTCAGGATTTTTGGAGTACCATAAGTATGGTGAATGTTCAGATTACTAAAGACTGTCCTGTTTAAGACAAATTCTGTTTTTGATGCACAGTTTGCTTGTTTTGATGAAACTATCAATTGCTCAGTGGATTAAGCCATGGAAAAGTTATATTACAGTAGCTACAATGCAAAAAAAAAATATGAATTGGTTTGTAACAGTACTTAGAGTAGTGATTTGCTTTATTATACTAACGGATCTTACCGAACTTTCCGTTAAGTTTTGTGTGATTGAAGTTTTCAAGTTTTGGGAGAGATCATGATGGATGAAGGAATAAGGAGTGGCAAGAGCCTAAGCTTGGGGATGCCCGAGGCACGCCAAGGAAATATTCAAGGACTCCCAAGCAACCAAGCTTGGGGATGCCCCGGAAGGCATCCCCTCTTTCTTCTAACGATTATCAGTAATTTCACTTGGAGCTATATTTTTATTCATCACATGATATGCGTAAATCTTGGAGCGTCTTTTGCATTTAGTTTTCACTTTTCTTTGATGCACCATGCTGGTATGAGATAGTCCTTGGTTGATTTATAGAATGCTCATTACACTTCACTTATATCTTTTTAGTATGGCTTTATAGAATACTTCATGTGCTTCACTTATATCTTTTGAAGTTTGGATTGCCTGTTTCTCTTCACATAGAAAACTGCCATTTGTAGATTGCTCTTTTGCTTCACTTATATTTGTTAGAGCATGGGCATATCTTTTGTAGAAATAATTAAACTCTCTTGCTTCACTTATATCTATTTAGAGAGATGACAGGAACTGGTCATTCACATGGTTAGTCATAAAATCCTACACAAAACTTATAGATCACTAAATATGATATGTTTGATTCCTTCCAATAGTTTTGCGATATAAAGATGGTGATATTAGAGTCATGCTAGTGGGTAGTTGTGGATTGCAGAAATACTTGTGTTGAAGTTTGTGATTCCCGTAGCATGCGTATGGTGAACCGTTATGTGATGAAGTCAGAGCATGATTTATTTATTGATTGTCTCCCTTATGAGTGGCGGTCGGGGATGAGCGATGGTCTTTTCCTACCAATCTATCCCCCTAGGAGCATGCACTTAGTACTTTGTTTCGATGACTAATAGATTTTTGCAATAAGTATGTGAGTTCTTTATGACTAATGCTGAGTCCATGGATTATACGCACTCTCACCCTTCCATCATTGCTAGCCTCTTCGGTACCGTGCATTGCCCTTTATCACCTTGAGAGTTGGTGCAAACTTCGCCGGTGGATCCAAACCCCGTGATACGATACGCTCTATCACACATAAGCCTCCTTATATCTTCCTCAAAACAACCACCATACCTACCTATTATGACATATCCATAGCCATTCCGAGATATATTGCCATGCAACTTCCATCATCATCATATACATGACTTAAGAATTTATCGTCATATTGCTTTGCATGATCGTAAGACAGCTAGCATGATGTTTTCATGGCTTGTTCATTTTTTGATATCTTTGCTATGCTAGATCATTGCACATCCCGGTACACCGCCAGAGGCATTCATATAGAATCATATTTTTGTTCTAGTATCGAGTTGTAATATTGAGTTGTAAGTAAAATAAAAGTGTGATGATCATCATTATTAGCGCATTGTCCCATGTGAGGAAAGGATGATGGAAGCTATGATTCCCTCACAAGTTGGGATGAGTCTCTGGACTTTACAAAAAAATAAAAGAGGCCAAAGAAGCCCACGAAAATAATAAAAGAGGCCAAAGAAGCCCAGCAAAAAAAGAACAAAAAAAGATAGACAAAGAGAGAAGGGGCAATGTTACTATCCTTTTACCACACTTGTGCTCCAGAGTAGCACCATGTTCTTCATATAGAGAGTCTCTTGAGTTATCACTTTCATATACTAGTGGGAATTTTCATTATAGAACTTGGCTTGTATATTCCGATGATGGGCTTCCTCAAATGCCCGAGGTCTTCATGAGCAAGCAAGTTGGATGCACACCCACTTTGTTTCAAGTTTGAGATTTCATACACTTATAGCTCTTAGTGCATCCGTTCCATGGCAATCCCTACACCTCACATTGACATCAATTGGTGGGCATCTCCATAGCCCGTTGATTAGCCGCGTCGATGTGAGACTTTCTCCTTTTTGTCTTCTCCACACAACATCCACCATCATATTCTATTCCACCCCTAGTGCTATGTCCATGGCTCACGCTCATGTATTGCGTGAAAGTTGAAAAGGTTTGAGAACGTCAAAATTGTGAAACAACTGCTTGGCTTGTCATCGGGGTTGTGCACGATTTGAATATTTTGTGTGGTGAAGATGGAGTATAGCCAGACCATATGATTTTGTAGGGATAACTTTCTTTGGCCATGTTATTTTGAAAAGACATGATTGCTTTATTAGTATGCTTGAAGTATTATTGTCTTAATGTCAAATGATAGACTATTGCTTTGAATCACTCGTGTCTTAATATTCATGCCATGATTAGATTACATGATCAAGCTTATGCTAGGTAGCATTCCACATAAAAATTTATCTTTTTTATCATTTACCTACTCGAGGACGAGTAGGAATTAAGCTTGGGGATGCTGATACGTCTTCGGCGTATCTATAATTTATTATTGTTCCATGCCAATATTATACAACTTTCATATACTTTAGGCAACTTTTTATACTATTTTTGGGAATAACATATTGATCCAGTGCCCAGTGCCAGTTCCTGTTTGTTGCATATTTTTTGTTTCGCAGAAAATGCATATCAAACGGAGTCCAAACAGGATAAAAACTGATGGATATTTTTTTTGGAATATATGTGAATTTTGGGAAGTGCAATCAACGCGAGAAGATGCTCGAGTGGCCCACGAGGCAGAAACAGAGAGAGACAGAGAGACATATCCAATCTCGGAGGGGCTCTCACCCCTCCCATGACATGGAGGCCATCGACAAGAGGGGAAACCTTTCTCCCATCTAGGGGAGGGTCAAGGAAGAAGGAGAAGAAGAAGAAGAAGAAGAAGAAGGGGGGCCCTCTCCCCCTCTCCCCGGTGGCGCCGGAACGCCGCCAGGGCCATCATCGTCACCGCAATCGACACCAACAACTTCACCGCTGTCATCACCAACTCCTCCCCCCTCTATGCAGCAGTGTGATGTCTACTACACAACCCTCTTCTTGTAGACGTTGTTGGGCCTCCAAGTGCAGAGGTTTGTAGGACAGTAGCAAATTTCCTTCAAGTGGATGACCTAAGGTTTATCAATCCGTAGGAGGCGTAGGATGAAGATGGTCTCTCTCAAGCAACCCTGCAACCAAATAACAAAGACTCTCTTGTGTCCCCAACACACCCAATACAATGATAAATTGTATCGGTGCACTAGTTCGGCAAAGAGATGGTGATACAAGTGGTATATGGATGGTAGATAAAGGTTTTTGTAATCTGAAAATATAAAAACAGCAAGGTAACTAATGATAAAAGTGAGCACAAACGGTATTGCAATGCGTTGAAACAAGTCCCAGGGTTCATACTTTCACTAGTGCAAGTCCTCTCAACAATAATAACATAATTGGATCACACAACTATCCCTTAACATGCAACAAAGAGTCACTCCAAAGTCACTAATAGCGGAGAACAAACGAAGAGATTATGGTAGGTACGGAACCACCTCAAAGTTATCCTTTCTGATCGATGTATTCAAGAGTCCGTAGTAAAATAACATGAAGCTATTCTTTTCGTTAAATCTATCATAGAGTTCGTACTAGAATAACACCTTAAGACACAAATCAATCAAAACCCTAATGTCACCTAGATACTCCAATGTCACCTCAAGTATCCGTGGGTATGATTATACGATATGCATCACACAATCTCAGATTCATCTATTCAATCCAACACAAAGTACTTCAAAGAGTGCCCCAAAGATTCTACCAGAGAGTCAAGACGAAAACGTGTGCCAACCCCTATGCATAGGTTCATGGGCGGAACCCGCAAGTTGATCACCAAAACATACATCAAGTGGATCAATAGAATACCCCATTGTCACCACAGGTATCCCACGCAAGACATACATCAAGTGTTCTCAAATCCTTAAAGACTCAATCTGATAGGATAACTTCAAAGGGAAAACTCGATCCATTACAAGACAGTAGAGGCGGGGAAACATCATAAGATCCAACTATAATAGCAAAGCTCGCGATGCATCAAGATCGTACCACCTCAAGAACACGAGAGAGAGAGAGAGAGAGAGAGATCAAACACATAGCTATTGGTACATACCCTCAGCCCTGAGGGAGAACTACTCCCTCCTTGTCATGGAGAGCACCGAGATGATGAAGATGGCCACCGGTGAGGGGTTCCCCCTCCGGCAGGGTGCCGGAATGGGTCTAGATTGGTTTTCGGTGGCTACGGAGGCTTCTGGCGGCGGAACTCCCGATCTATTGTGCTCCCTGATGTTTTTAAGGTATATGGGTATATATAGGAGGAAGAAGTACGTCGGTGGACCTCCGGGCTATCCACGAGGCAGGAGGAGCGCCTAGGGGGTGGGCGCGCCCCCACCCTCGTGGGCAGCCTAGGACTCTCCTGGTCCATCTCCGATACTCCGTGGGCTTCTTCTGGTCCAAAAATAAGTTTCGTGAAGTTTCAGGTCAATTGGACTCCGTTTCTTTTTCTTTTTCTGTGATACTCTAAAACAAGGAACAGAAACTGGCACTAGGCTCTGGGTTAATAGGTTAGTCCAAAAAATAATATAGAAGTGTTTAATACAGCCCATAAACATTCAAAACACATAATATAATAGCATGGAACAATCAAAAATTATAGATACGTTGGAGACGTATCACGGTGTCACCCCTCTTTTACCTGCTGTAATCTCTACTTAAACACGGTGCTTAACGCTATATATTATTTCCCAATGATGTATGGCTATCCTATGATGTTTGAGTAGATCTGTTTTGTCCTATGGGTTAATTGATGATCGCGATTGGTTTGAGTTGCATGTTTTATTATTGGTGCTGTCCTATGGTGCTCCCCGTGTCGCGCAAGTGTGAGGGATCCCCGCTATAGGGTTTGCAACATGTTCGTGATTTTCTTATGGTGGGTGGCGTGAGTGATAGAAACACAGACCCGAGTAAGTAGGTTGTTTGCGTATGGGAATAAAGAGGACTTGATGCTTTAATGCTATGGTTGGGTTTTACCTTAATGATATTTAGTAGTTGCGGATGCTTGCTAGAGTTCCAATCAAAAGTGCATATGATCCAAGAAGAGAAAGTATGTTAGCTTATGCCTCTCCCTCAAATAAATTTGCAATAATGATTACCGGTCTATTTATCGATTACCTAGGGACAAATAACTTTCTCGTGACAACAAGCTCTCTACTAAAACTAACTTAGTTGTGTCTTCATCTAAACAACCTGGGCTCTGGGTTAATAGGTTAGTCCCAAAAATAATATAGAAGTGTTTAATAAAGCCCATAAACATCCAAAACAGATAATATAATAGCATGGAACAATCAAAAATTATATATACGTTGGAGACCTATCAACATCCCCAAGCTTAATTCCTGCTCGTCCTCGAATAGGTAAATGATAAAAACAGAATTTTTGATGTGGAATGCTACCTAACATATTCATCATGTATTTCTCTTTATTGTAGCAAGAATATTCAGATCCATAAGATTCAAGACAAAAGTTTAATATTGACATAAAAACAATAATACTTCAAGCATACTAACTAAGCAATCATGTCTTCAAAATAACATGTCCATAGAAAGTTCATCCCTACAAAATCATATAGATTGGTCATGCTCCATTTTCTTCACACAAGAACGCTCTCATCATGCACAACCCCGATGACAAACCAAGCAATTGTTTCCTACTTTAGTAATCTCAAACTTTTTTCAACTTTCACGCAATACATGAGCGTGAGCCATGGATATAGCACTATGGGTGGAATAGAATATAATGATGGGGGTTATGTGGAGAAGACAAAAAAGGGAGAAAGTCTCACATCAATGAGGCTAATCAATGAGCTATGGAGATGCCCATTGAGGGAGTCCTGGATTAGGGGGTCTCCGGACAGCCGGACTATATCCTTTGGCCGGACTGTTGGACTATGAAGATACAAGATTGAAGACTTTGTCCTGTGTCCGGATGGAACTCTACTTGGCGTGGAAGGCAAGCTAGGCAATACAGATATGTATATCTCCTCCTTTGTAACCGACCTTGTGTAACCCTAGCCCCTTCCGGTGTCTATATAAACCAGAGGGTTTTAGTCCGTAGGACAACATACAATCATACCATAGGCTAGCTTCTAGGGTTTAGCCTCTCCGATCTCGTGGTAGATCAACTCTTGTAATACCCATATTATCAAGAATAATCAAGTAGGACGTACGGTTTTACCTCCTTCAAGAGGGCCCGAACCTGGGTAAAACATCGTGTCCCCTGCCTCCTGTTACCATCCGCCTTAGACGCACAGTTCGGGACCCCCTACCCGAGATCCGCCGGTTTTGACACCGACATTGGTGCTTTCATTGAGAGTTCCTTTGTGTCGTCATCATTAGGCTTGATGGCTCCTTCGATCATCGATTGCGATGCAGTTCAGGGTGAGACTTTTCTCCCCAGACAGATCTTTGTGTTCGGCGGCTTCGCACTGCGGGCCTACTCGCTTGGCCATCTGGAGCAGATCGAGAGTTACGCCCCTGGCCACTAGGTCAGGTTTGGAAGCTTAAACTACACAGCCGATATCCGCAGAGACTTGATCTTTGACGGATTCGAGCCCCTGCCTGGTGCACCACACGGTCACGATGAGCATGATTTAGCTCTGCCATCGGACAGTGTTCAGGAGATTGCACTGGGAACCACTCCAACCCTCAATTCGGAGCCATATGTGCCATCCATGGACGGGTGGATAGACCCCGCCACGGAGGCCGCACTCTCATCGACAATCGAGCCGAGTATCGGCCTTACCCATCACGGGAGCCATGACGCCGAACTACCGGATTCTTCCCCAGCCATGGACTCTGAACCGCCTGCGCCTGTGCCTATCGAATCCGACTGGGCGCCGATCATGGAGTTTACCTCCGTGGATATTTTTCAGCACTCGCCCTTCGGCGACATACCGAACTCATTAAGGTATCTCTCCTTGTCAGGAGAGTCCTGGCCGAACTATGTCCGGCAGGATGGGGATGCGGATGACGAAGAAATTCGCCGCCCACCCACCACCCACTTAGTAGCCATTATCGATGACTTAACCGACATGCTCGACTTCGACTCCGAAGACATCGACGGTATGGACGACGATGCAGGAGACAAAGAGGAACCACTGCCCACAGGGCACTGGACAGCCGCCTCGTCATATGACATATATATGGTGGACACACCCAAAGAAGGCAATGGCGATGGGACAGCGGTGGATGACCCCTCCAAGAAGCAACCCAAGCGCCGACGTCAGCGGCGCCGCTCTAAGTCTTGCCAAAGCAAAAGCGGTGACACCAGCACAGGAGATAATAACACTCCGGACAGTGCCGAAGACGACAACAATCCCCTCTAGCAAGATTTAGGGCAGGAGGATGGACAAGCCAGCCCTCCCGAGAGAGCAGCAGATGGAGAGGCGGAGGATGATAATTACATGCCTTCCTCCGAAGACGAGGCAAGCCTCGATGACGACGAATTCGTCGTGCCTGAGGATCCCGTCAAACAAGAGCGCTTCAAGCGCCGGCTTATAGCCACGACAAATAGCCTTGAGAAAAAGCAACAACAGCTTCAAGCTGATCAAGATTTGCTAGCTGACAGATGGACTGAAGTCCTTGCGGCCGAGGAATATAAACTCCAACGCCCCTCCAAGAGTTACCCAATGCGTAGGTTGCTACCCTGACTGGAGGAGGAAGCACCAAAACCTACATCTCCAGCGTATGACGCAGCTGATCGGCCACCTCGTGGCCGTGACAAAGAGGCATTCCAGCCAAAAGTTCAACCCGCACCCTGACGCCACTCAAATAAAAATGTCAAGACACGGGGAAATACGCCAGACCTGCGAGACGTATTGGAGGACAAAGCAAAACACGCAAGATCGATCTACAGATCGCGAGGGCGCGCCACTATGCGAGACGATAACCGTCACGCTGGATAAGTAAAAGTAAGTCCGGCCGGGCCGAACATAGCGAACAAGACTCATTTGAGCTGCATATAGCCCAGTACAGAGGCGCCGCACACTGTCGGATTTCGGGTTCCGACAGACCCTTAAGGTTCGAGCACTGGGGTGCGCGCGGAGATTACGTCTTCTACCTCTCCGTCTCGCAAAGATCTAGACTACTGAAAGAACTGCACAAGAGACACAAGGTTTATACTGGTTCGGGCCACCGTTGTGGTGTAATACCCTACTCCAGTGTGTGGTGGGTGGATTGCCTCTTGGGGCTGATGATGATGAACGATACAAGGAAGAACAGCCTCGCGAGGGTCTGTTCTTGGCTGGGGTGATGAACTGCTGGGAGGAGTTCAGCCACCTTTCTCTCTCTCCCTCTCTCTCTCACTCACTCACTGCCTTACTCTTACTCGCCGCCCCTTGCTATGTGGGTGGCTGGTCCTATTTATAGAGGCCCTGGTCCTCTTCCCAAATATCGAGCGGGAAGGGAGCCAACAATGGCAGGCTAATTTGAAGGGGGACAGCAAGTATCAACTATCCTGACAAAAGCAGTCTTCGCCTGCGCAAAGCTCTGGTGATGACGCCGTCTTGGGCTCCACGGTGACCTCCGTCTCATATTCCTCCTGGTCTTGGTCTCGTTGCACCGAAATGGCAACCTTTGCCTGATGCCTTGGTACTCCGCGGCTGCACTTGCCCCCTTTGCACCAAAGAGGAAAGGAGGACGCTGTGCGGGCTGGCACCCGCCTGGCGCCCTGAGTCGTCATGGCTTGCGTCACGGGCACCTCGCGAGGTACCCCGCCTTGATCTCTCCGCCTCCTCCCGAGCTAGCCTGACGAGGCCGTGCCTGAGGAAGCTCCGTGTCGTTCGTCCCGCGAGGCTTGGCCCCTCGCGAGGGTCTTGAGTCTCGTGTTGATGAAGATGGGCCGTGCTGGGCCCCCTTAGAGCCACGCCGCAGGCCGCAGGCAGGCAAGTCTGGGGACCCCCATTCCCAGAATGCCGACAGTAGCCCCCGGGCCCAAGGCGCGCCCGGACTTGGCCGTGCCGAGAGGCGAAAGGGCAAGGGCGAAGCGCCGCGGGCCCTAACAGCCTGCAGCCTTGGGCGCCGCACGGCGGTTGATGGGACGTGGGCGTCTCCGCTTCCCCATGACGCCTCGGTGATCGCGCGAGTTGGACAAGTCCCTGCATGCAAATCGTGTCATGATTACCTATGATCGTGGAGGCCGGCGGTTGGCCTTCGCCGGCTATAAGTACGGAACTGCGCGTGGCCTTCCAGTTCATCCCCCCTTGCTTCTCCTTTTTCTTCATGGCCCCGTCGAGGAGGTTCTCGGCCGCCGAGAAGGGGAAGGCTTGCCGGGTTGAGCCCGCCTCTCCCCCACCCAAGCGCGGCAGAGGGCGCCCTCGCAAGCATCCTGTGGCCACCATGGTGGCTCCCCGCGAACGTGGAGGTGATCTTCAGCACGGCGACGGGTGGATTGCTGCAGCCGGGGGGCGCGCTCCGGCTACGCGTCCCCCCAGGCGGTGCGTTCGTGCTGCTGAAGTGCTGCCGGAGTTCGTTGTGTGCTCGGCGGAGCCGGCTAGCACCCGGCTCCCGCTTCCTCGCTTCCTCCTTGGCGAGCTCCCGGCTGGCGCCCCGGGCGGCCTCTGGCTCCAGGCCGACGGCTGCTGCAGCCGGGCCTCATGGGTCTCCCTGGAGGTCTCCGCGACCGGGAGCCTGTCCCTGGCCCACGGTTGGCAGACGTTTGCCCATGCACGTGGCCTGAGCCGTCGGTGCACCCCACACTTCAAGTTCGACGGCGACGCCACCCTCTACGTGAGGGTGTTTGGGGAAGATGGTCGCCGCACAGGGTGTTGCCCCGAGGGTGACGACCGCGGTTGGGAACCCAGCTCCGGTGATGATGGAGGGAGCAGCGCTCGCGCGGCTGGCGGTGTTCGGGGTTCCTCAAGCTTCTCCGGTTCTTCTTCAGGCGGCGACTCCTCCAGCGGTGGCCGCGATCAGCCTCCACGCCGTCGTATCTGCTTGGGGGCGGCAACGTGTCCGCACGCCGCCGCGCCCTGGTGAAGCGTGAGAGGGAGTCCGCCTGAGCCCCAGTGGCAGCTCGGGCCTTCCCCACGGGCCGGTGTGAGGCGAGCCGCGCCGGATTTGTTCTTCCTTTCCCCTTTTTCCTACGTGACAAAGACAATAGTGCGGAGCCCCACGGGGGTGTGTTTGGGTTATTGCTGTTAATCATCGTTTTGCTTTCATTACCGTTCCTCCTGGCTATGTGCCCGAGCAAGGATAGTTCTCGACCCCGGCCGTGGGGGGGGGGGAGGGGCGACCGACCCAGGCCCTTTGTTTGTGTCGCGGTGCCCGTGGGGCACGGACTGGAGGGGTGCTCCTGTAAGGGGCCCAGGTCGCGAACTCTTTGAATGACTAGGATAGGAACGCTCGCGAGGGCGCTCAGCTGCCCCCCTCGCGAGGCCTTGCGTAAGAGAAATCGAGGCAGGAGAGTGAAAAGCTCAAGAACTGCGAGCCAAAGACAGCAACAACTTCAATAAAACTTCAAATGAGAAGGAACAAGCCAACTGCGGAAAGCAAATGAAAAGCCGCGTCCGGCACCTAATCTAGTCTTCGACGTCTTCTCACCAGCGCGGAGCTAAGTGCTGCCACTGGGCATGGCAGGGAGCCCCAGGGCCTGAGGCCGGCACTCCTGAGATTCCGGGGCGTGTACAGCCCCAACTCATTATTACGTGAGAGTGTCACGGGCGGCGAGCTTCACAGGCATTGGCCTTCTTCACAGGCTCCGGGCCTTTTCCAAAACGCGATAGCTTCACAGGCGCTCGCCTTGCTTCATAGGCTCTAGGCCTTTTCCAAAACGCGATAGCTTCACAGGCACTCGCCTTGCTTCACAGGCTCTGGGCCTTTTCCAAAACGCGATAGCTTCACAGGCACTCGCCTTGCTTCACAGGCTCTGGGCCTTTTCCAAAACGCGATAGCTTCACAGATGCTCGCCTTGCTTCACAGGCTCTGGGCCTTTTCCAAAATGCGATAGCTTCATAGGCACTCGCCTTGCTTCACAGGCTCTGGGCCTTTTCCAAAACGCGATAGTTTCACAGGCACTCACCTTGCTTCACAGGCTATAGGCCTTTTCAGGGGTAGAACTCCAGAGGTGCTGGATGTTCCATGCATTTTGGACCGGCACTCCCTCCTGAGTCTCCAAGCGCGCGGAGCCGGGCCTGGAAACATGAACAACCTTGAACGGGCCCTCCCACATGGGAGAGAGCTTGTGCAGTCCCTCCCTGGAGAGAACCCGCCTGAGCACGAGGTCTCCTACCTCAAGAGTCCTGGGACGGATGTTGCGGCAGTGATATCGCCGCAGTGCTTGCTGGTACCTCGCCGCTCGTTGCGCGGCTTCTCGGCGATGTTCCTCCCCCAGCACGAGGTCCATCCCCCGCATGGCGTCCTGCTGCGCCTCGTCGAACGCCAGGACCCGCGCGGAGCGACATCTGACCTCATGAGGGAGGACCGCTTCCGCTCCGTAGACCAGGAAGAACGGGGTCTCTCCAGTCGGTTTGGTCGCGGTGGTGCGGATGGACCACAGCACGGACTGAAGCTCATCGTACCAACCTCTGCCACAGGCCTCCAGCTTCTTCTTGAACGTCCTGGTCCTGAGGCCCCTCAGCACCTCCGCGTTGGCTCGCTCGGCCTGGCCGTTGCTTCGGGGGTGCGCCACTGAGGCGTAGCATATTTGCGTTCCAAGGTTAGCACAGTATGTTTTGAAGAGGTTACTGGTGAACTGCGAACCGTTGTCCGTGATGATGCGATTCGGCACCCCGAACCGGCTTACGATGCCCTTGATGAACTTGACCGCGGAACCCGCGGGAATCGTGCGGACAGCCTCTACTTCAGCCCACTTGGTGAATTTGTCCACGGCAACGTAGAGGTAGCGGTAGCCCCCTGGCGCCCGAGGAAACGGGCCCAAGATGTCCAACCCCCAGACTGCGAATGGCCACAAAAGGGGGATAGTCTGCAAGCCTCCTGCTGGCTGATGGATCTGCTTGGCGTGGAACTGGCAGGCTTCACAAGCTTTCACTAGTTCCACGGCGTCATTGAGCGCGGTGGGCCAATAAAACCCACTGTGGAAGGCCTTGCCGACGAGGGTCCGCGATGATGAATGATGTCCGCAGTCTCCGCCGTGTATATCTTCCAGTAGTTCCTTCCCTTGCTCCCTGGAGATGCAGCATAGGGATACATCGTTTGGTCGCTTCCGGTAGAGCTCTCCGTCTCTGATGCAGTATGCCGTGGCCTGGCGTGCCACTCGCTCCGCTTCCTCCTCCTTCTCCAGCAAGGTCCCTTGCGCTAAGTAGCTCTGGAGCTCCGTGATCCAACATCCCTCCTGAGGTTCCATCGTCAGGAGCAGGCGCGCTCCTGAGGCCGGGCCACAGGTCAGAGCTCCTGAGGCAGGTGGCTGGGGAGCTCCTCCCAGGGCTGAGCCGTGTTTGATAATGACGGCAGAGCTGAGGGCTTGAAGAGCCGCTCCTCGAAAACGCCAGGCTCCTGGGGTAACCTTCTGGACGCGCGTTTGGCGATATCGTCAGCTTCCTGATTGGTGCCACGGGGCACATGCTGCAACTCCAACCCCCAGAATTGCTTCTCCATCCTGCGGACTTCCGCAAGGTAGGCTTCCATGTGCTCATCCTTCGGCTCGTACACCTTGTTGGAGAAATTGACAAGGAGCTGCGAATCGCCCTTGATGGTGAGGCATTTCACTCCCAGGGCGGCCGCGGCCTTCAAGCTTGCTATTAAACCTTCATACTCCGCTATGTTGTTGGAGACCTTTTCGCCTTGCTGGAAACAGAGTTGCACGGCGTAATAGAGCTTGTCCTGTGTGGGCGATATAAGCACCGCCCCAGCTCCAACGCCATGCCTGGAGAACGCCCCATCGAAGTACATGACCCAGCCTTCTAGCGCCTCGCTTCCCGGGGATAGGGACCGATCCTCATCGGCCTTGAGGCCTGGCGCCTCCGTCCACTCTGCCACAAAATCCGCCAACGTTGCTCCCTTGATGACCCTGGTCGTGCTGAATTCGAGCTGAAACGCTTGCAGTTCTATGTTCCACTCAGCGACCCTTCCAGCTGAATTAGGGCTCCTGAGCACTCTCTCCAGGGGGTATGACGAGACGACCTTGATGGGGTGACCTTGAAAATAGTGCCGCAGCTTGCACGAAGCCACCATTAGCGCGAGGAGGAGTTTCTAAGGCATGGGGTACCATGCTCTTGCATCCCGCAGCACTGTGCTGACGAAGTACACCGGGTTCTCAACGAGGCGGAGTGCGTCAGTGCTGGTGGCTCCTTCCGGAGACCGTGGCGCCTCTTGAGGCAATGAGGCCTCCTGAGACTGGCCATCTAGAAGAGGGGCCTCTTCCGCCTCTGGTGCGCCCCTCTGCGGCGGCTGATCCTCCTCAGCCGTGGTGGTGGTTTCTGTAGGCCTTCCTTGTCCCTATTCTGCCTTGTCCCGGGCTGCTGCCGTGGTTTTGATTCGGCGCTCCTCTCTGACTGCCACCAAGGCTGCGCTGGCGGAGTAGGGAGTGGCGGCGAGGTAAAGCACCAGGGGCTCCTGAGGGCGCGGTGCTACCATGACCGGTGGGCTGGTCAGGTATCTCTTGAGATTTTGGAACGCCTTGTCGGCCTCTTCAGTGCACTCGAAGGGCCCCTTTTTCTTCATTAGCTGGAAGAAGGGCAGGGCTCGTTCTCCCAACTTGGAGATGAAGCGCCCTAGTGCAGTCACGCGCCCCATGAGCTTCTGCATTTCTCTAAGGGTCTTTGGCGGGCTCATGTCTTCCACCGCCTTGACCTTCTCTGGGTTAGCCTCGATGCCTTGGTGGGACACGAGGAAACCCAAGAGCTTGCCCGAGGGGACTCCGAACACACACTTCTCTGGGTTGAGCCGTAGGTTCACTGCGTTGAGGCTCGCGAAGGTTTCCTCCAAGTCCTGTATCAAGGTCCCGGCCTCCCGAGACTTTACCACAATGTCATCGACGTAAGCTTCAACATTCTTCCCGAGCTGCGGGCCCAAAGTGATGTGCATCAGCCGCTGAAAGGTCGCCCCTGCGTTACGCAGCCCGAATGGCATGCACGTGTAGCAGTATACCCCACACGGGGTTAGGAAGGCTGTCTTCTCAACGTCTTCTACCGACATCTTGATCTGGTGATACCCAGAGAAGGCATCCAGGAAGCACAACAGGTCGCATTCTGTAGTGGAATCGACGATCTGGTCGATGCAGGGGAGCGGGAACGGATCTTGCGGGCATGCTTTGTTGAGGTTGGTGAAGTCGACACACATACGCTCCTTCCCTCCCTTCTTTGGCAGAACGACAGGGTTGGCCAACCAATCTGGGTATCGGACATCGCGGATGACCCCAGCGGCCTCTAATTTGCGGGTCTCCTGGACGATGAAGGCCTACTTTTCTGTGGATTGCCGCCTGGCCTTCTGCTTCATAGGGCGCACGTTGGGGCACACATTGAGGTGATGCTCGCTTACACTCCTGGGGATCCCTGCCAACTGGTCCGGCTCCCAAGCGAATACCTTCTTGTTTGCACGCAGGAACCCGACCAAGGCCTCCTCCTGCTCGGGTTTGAGGTGGGCGCCTATGGTGAAAGTGGCGTTGGTGGACCCGTCCTCATCGACGGGTATCTGCTTGGTTTCTGCCTTGTCTTGGGTGAACAACTGCTTCTTCTTGGCGGGTGCAGCCCCCTTGGGCCCGGGGGTCTCCAAGTCGGCGGGCTATGCCGATGCCGCCGTCTTGAAGGCGAGCTTGAGCGCCTGCAGCGCGTCCCCGGTGTCCCTGTGCACAGTGAGGACACCGCTGCTCCCGGGCATCTTCATGAGGTTGTACGCTGGGTGTGTCGCGGCCATGAATTGGGCCAGCGCTGGGTAGCCGAGGATGGCGTTGTAGGGGAGGCCGACAGGGGCGATGTCGAAGTCAACCAGCTCCGTGCGGAAGTTGTCGTAGGTGCCGAAGATCACTGGGAGCCGGATCTGCCCCAAGGAACTGGACGACTTGCCCCCGACGCCTGAGAAGGGCCGGCTGGGTTGCAGCCGTTCCAGGGGTATGCAGAGGAGGTTGAAGGCCTCGACCGAGAGCACGCTGAGGCCCGCGCCGCCATCAACGAGTGTTCTGGGGACGGCCACCTGGCAGATGGTGCGGGTGCACAACATGGGGAGCACGCCCGAGCAGGCCGAGTTGGAGGGGTGGTCCTCCGAACTGAAGGTCAGGCCGGTCTCGAGCGCCGTCCGATCTGGGGGAGCCCCCTGCCGCGTGGAAGCGGCGCTGACCCGGCGGATGAACGGCTTGACGTGGTGACTTGTGGGCGGCACCTGCGAGCCGCCCAGGAGGGCCGCGACGACCGGGGGTGTTGGTGTGGCATGATGGGACGGCGCAGGAGAGCCCCCTGCGGCGCGGACGAGCTCGGCGACGCGGTCGAGCCATACCCCGTTGACGTCGTCGGCAGGGCGGCAGCGCAGGAGCTCGTTTGCCGCGATGAGTGCAGCCCGAGCCTCCATGGGCGCGCTAAGCGCGCGGGGCGAAGATCCAGCTGGGGCGAGCGTGGGAGTTGCGGTGCGGCCGTCTTGGCGCACGGATGGATGCTGAGACGATGCTTGCTGCTCATCCCCCGCCGGGCCGGTGGCAGCTTTGACGGCAGGTGACAGGGAACGGCGAGGACGCCCGCTGACAGGGGCTGTCCGGGCGACGCAGGAGGCGAGGGCGGCCCGGCGCTCCGCGCGGGCTCGACGAGCGTTAGACATGAGCGTGATGATCGGAGGAGAACAGAGCGGTGGAAGACAAATTCCGGCACACCCCTACCTGGCGCGCCAAATGTCGGATTTCGGGTTCCGGCAGACCCTTAAGGTTCAAACACTGGGGTGCGCGCGGACATTACGTCTTCTACCTCTCTGTCTCGCAAAGATCTAGACTACTGAAAGAACTGCACGAGAGACACAAGGTTTATACTGGTTCGGGCCACCATTGTGGTGTAATACCCTACTCTAGTGTGTGGTGGGTGGATTGCCTCTTGGGGCTGATGATGATGAACGATACAAGGAAGAACAGCCTCGCGAGGGTCTGTTCTTGGCTGGGGTGATGAACAGCTGGGAGGAGTTCAGCCACCTTTCTCTCTCTCCCTCTCTCTCTCACTCACTCACTGCCTTACTCTTACTCGCCGCCCCTTGCTATATGGGAGGATGGTCCTATTTATAGAGGCCCTGGTCCTCTTCCCAAATATCGAGCGGGAAGGGAGCCAACAATGGCGGGCTAATTTGAAGGGGGACAGCAAGTATCAACTATCCTGACAAAAGCAGTCTTCGCCTACGCAAAGCTCTGGTGATGACGCCGTCTTGGGCTCCACGGTGACCTCTGCCTCGTAGTCCTCCTGGTCTTGGTCTCGTCGCACCGAAATGGCAACTTTTGCCTATTGCGTCGGTACTCCGCGGCTGCGCTTGCCCCCTTTGCACCAAAGAGGAAAGGAGGACGTTGCGCGGGCTGGCACCCGCCTGGCGCCCTGAGTCATCATGGCTTGCATCACGGGCACCTCGCGAGGTACCCTGCCTTGATCTCTCCGCCTCTTCGCGAGCCAGCCAGACGAGGTCGTGCCTGAGGAAGCTCCGTGTCGTCTGCCCAGCGAGGCTTGGCCCCTCGCGAGGGTCTTGAATCTCCTGTTGATGAAGATGGGCCGTGCTGGGCCCCCTTTGAGCCACACCGCAGGCTGCAGGCAGGCAAGTCTGGGGACCCCCGTTCCCAGAACACTGACACGCCCCCCTATGCTTCACAGACGAAGTAATGGATCATCAAATCCCAGAGGGTTTCAAACCCGTAAATATAGAATCATACGACGGCACAACAGATTCCGCGGTATGGATCGAGGACTTCCTCCTGCACATCCACATGGCCTGCGGTGATGATCTACACGCCATCAAATACCTCCCACTTAAACTCAAAGGATCAGCTCGGCATTGGTTCAACAGCCTGCTAGCGGAATCCATTGGCTGTTGGGAAGATCTGGAAGCCGCATTCCTTGGCAACTTCCAGGGCACTTATGTGCGACCACCAGATGCCGATGACTTGAGCCACATAATTCAGCAGCCAGAGGAATTGGCCAGGCAATTCTGGACACAGTTCCTAACAAAGAAAAATTAAATCGTCGACTGTCCGGATGCAGAGGCCCTAGCAACTTTTAAGCACAACATCCGCGACGAGTGGCTCGCCCGGCACCTTGGCCAGGAAAAGCCGAAATCTATGGCAGCCCTCACAACACTTATGACCCGCTTTTGCGCGGGAGAACACAGCTGGCTAGCTCGCAGCAATAATATATCAAAGAACCACGGTAGTTCGGATATCAAGGATGGCAATGGCAGGTCACGTCGCAACAAACACAAGCGCCGCAGTAACAGCAACAATACCTAGGATACGGCAGTCAATGCCGGATTCAGAGGCTCTAAACCCGGTCAGCGGAAAAAGCCATTCAAAAGAAGCACTCCGGGCCCGTCCAGTTTGGACCGTATACTCGATTGCTCGTGTCAAATACACGACACCCCCGACAAGCGAGTCAACCACACCAACAGGGATTGTTGGGTGTTCAAGCAGGCCGGCAAGTTAAATGCCGAAAACAAAGATAATGGGTCACATAGCGATGACGAGGAGGAGCCCGACAGCCGAACACCGGAGGACAGAAGAGCTTCCGCCCACAAGTGCGGACGGTGAACATGATATACACAACGCACATCCCCAAGAGGGAGCGGAAGCGTGTGCTAAGGGACATATATGCGTTGGAGCCAATCGGCCCAAAGTTCAACCCATGGTCCTCTTGTCCGATCACCTTCGATCGTAGGGACCACCCCACTAGTATACGTCATGGAGGATTCGCTGCACTGGTCCTAGACCCAATCATTGACGGATTTCACCTCACTCGAGTCCTTGTGGATGGCGGCAGCAGCCTGAACCTGCTTTATCAGGACACGGTGTGCAAAATGGGTATAGACCCCTCAAGGATCAAACCCACAAAAACGACCTTCAAAGGCGTCATACCAGGTATAGAGGCCCATTGCATAGGCTCAGTCACACTGGAGGTGGTCTTCGGATCCCCGGATAACTTCCGAAGCGAGGAGTTAATCTTCGATATAGTCCCGTTCTGTAGTGGCTATCATGCACTGCTCGGGCGAACCGCATTCGCGAGATTCAACACAGTACCACACTATGAATATCTCAAGCTCAAGATGCCAGGACCTCGGGGGGTCATCACAGTCAATGGAAACATAGAGCGCTCTCTCCGTACGGAGGAGCACACTGCGACCCTCGCAGCAGAAGCACAAAGCAGCCTCTTAAGGCAATCCACCAGTTCGGCAATTCAAGACACGGACACCTTCAAGCGCACCTAGAGTAATCGGCAAGAAGACCGCCTGGCACATTCCGAGCTCGCATAGCAATGCGGCCCCCACCCCAGTACCAGCCAAACGGCGAAATCCGTGCCACACGTACATAACTATGCATTAAAAATACCATGGGCACAGGTGGGGAGGGGGGTACGACTACGGCACGCCCCAAGACGCGGCTCAACCGCACTAGGGGCTTCCCGCTTTGTTATTTTTCTCTCTTTCAGGACTTTAATCTCTGGAAAACCCGTCCGGCAGCACAGTTGCCGGACACACGATGCAACAACCAAGGAGGCAGAAAGCTACGTCGCACCACGGAACTCCCAGGTGGTCTCTGACAATGAGTGAAATACCTGCTTTAAATACCATTCCTCAACTTGCCCTTGGAGGGGACATGTCAAATAGTCCTACTTTTTTCTTATCGCACTACTTATATCATTCTGCTTTAACGCACCTTTTTGAATAAACAATGCATAGCACTAGACTATTATCGCATTATTTATTCCTCTCTCTATATATATATATATATATATATATATATATATATATATGTTGATTCATGACATCCATCACCCGAACACTCTGGCATGGCCAATATGCCAAGGGCTTAAGCATACCCCATAATACAGCGTGAGAAGTCCGAACACTTTCGACAATGCGGCACCCCAAACTTATAGCATTATATGCATCAACTCTGAATCATGT
Source organism: Triticum monococcum (assembly GCA_034509565.1). Classification (NCBI taxonomy): domain Eukaryota; kingdom Viridiplantae; phylum Streptophyta; class Magnoliopsida; order Poales; family Poaceae; genus Triticum; species Triticum monococcum. The sequence goes on from CM067846.1 coordinate 518,977,854, forward strand.
CTTTGGTCAATAGTTGGGTTTGCCCGGCTCCCGTGTTTTGGTACCTTACGTTCCGCTATATCGGCTAAGGTAGCACTGGGAGAACTACTGCGATTGTGCCCCGGTTCAACTGGGCTAAGCACCTCAGTAGAGAAAGCTAAAACTGACTGTCATGATAAGGCGAGAGCTGGTCGCTGTTCGAGAGGTTTTGAGTCCCTAAAGACTTATGCCGCTTAGAGCGAGGAGTCGGCTTTGTCCGGCTTCAGGCGTGTATAGCGCCCCGAATTCGGCCTTCCGAATACTAGGGGCTTCGCCAAAATTTAAAATTGTAGAATTCTATGGCTAAGTGAGAGTGATAAAGCATTATAGTCCGGTTGCCTTGTTCATTGTGCTGAGCACCTCCCTCGAAGGACCCAACAACGGGAAAAAGAGTGCTCAGGTTTATCCCGAACACCCTAGCACTCGTGGCATGGGGGCAGAAGCCGACGACTGGCCATCTCTCAGATTTGATAAACAGCCACACAGAAGGTAATATTTTAAATTGCAACAAGTGTTGCATAGCGTATATGAACAAGTTTTCATAATACAGGATCACACGAGCAAGTTCATTCAAATATTACATCTTTCGCACACTCGTCCGGTACAAGACGCGCACCCTTCAGGACACCCTCATAATACATCTCGCGGTGGCGATGCTCCTTGCCCCGCGGTGGCCCCTCCTTCACCAGCTTCTCGGCGTCCATCTTGGCCCAGTGCACCTTTGCACGGGCAAAAGCGCGGCGGGCACCTTCGATACAGACGGATCGCTTGATGACTTCCAGCCGTGGGCAGGCATCCACAAGCTGCCTCACCAGGCCTAAGTAGCTGTTGGGACGGGAGTCGCCAGGCCACATCCAGACTATATAGCCCTTCATGGCCTGTTCGGCCGCCTTGTGCAGCTCGACCAGTTGCTTCAGCTGGTCGCTCATAGGCATCGGGTGTTCGGTCCCAGTATACTGAGACCAGAAAAACTTCTCTGTCGAGCTTCCCTCCTCGGCCTGGTAATACTTCGCGGCATCTGACACGCCGCGTGGCAAATCTGCGAATGCTCCTGGAGAGCTCTGGACTCGGGTAAGTAACAAGTAATTCACTTTCACATGCTTGCTTGGCATATTGAATGCCTTACCCGCCGCTATCTTCCTCATCGCCTCAATTTCCTGGAGGGCCTTTTGGGCTTCGGCCATGGCATGATTTGTGCTCTCAAGGGCCGCGGCAAGCTCGGACTCTCGCATCTTCGAGTCAAGATCCAAAGCCTCGTGCTTCTTCACAAGAGCCTGGAGCTCTTGCCGCACCTCACCGACCCGTGCCTCTTGCCTTTCCCGCTCGGTGCGCTCCTTGTCCGCTTTGTCTTCGGCCTCAGACAACGCTTGCTTCAGGGTCGCCACTTCGGTCGTGGCCCCTGGCACATTCATGATGATCCTGTCATTTCGCAACCACATTTTCTTTTTTATATAGACAAGGTATTACTTACCTTTGTTCTCCTTGAGCTGCCTCTTGGCAAGGCCGAGCTCTTTCTCGGACCCTTCGAGGTCCTGCTTCAGTGCGGCGACCTCCGCAGTCAGTGCGGCAGAGGTCAGCAGCGAAGCCCGCATACGCATGCACACATACTTATATTAGACTCCTGCAGATATTATTGATCCACTATTCGGCTTTTCTTTGTGAACACCAAACAGAGCATCAGGGGCTACTGTCTATGCGGTAATATTTTTTCTATATTTTAAATACTTACCTCAAAGCCTATTAGAAGGCTGGCACAGGCTTCAGTCAGTCCGCTCTTGGCGGACTGAACCTTCTTGATCACCGCACTCATAATAGTGTGGTGCTCTTCGTCGATGGAAGCGCCGTGAAGCGCTCCCAGCAGGTTGTCCGGTGCCTCTGGATGGACAGAGGTCACCGGCACGGGCGTCTTTCCCCTTTTGGAAGGGGGCCGCCTGCCCGAGTCCGGAACCACTAGAGGTTCCGGCACAGTGTTCGGCTGAGAGCCGAACATGGAGCCCCCGGGAACCTTGCTCCCTTTGCTCCTGGAGTCCGGAAGGTCGCCTTAAGGCGCCTCCGGGACTGTCTCCCCCCAGCTCGGTGCCCCCTGAGACAGTACCTCGGCATTGTCCGTAGGGCAAGGAGAGGTGGCGATTGGAAGTGTATCACTATTCATGTCCGACGAGTCCAAGGAACCGTCCGACGATGATACATCGATACGGGCTTGGGGCGGACTGCATAATCATATTTGACGTTAGGAAAAGCAGTGCGGCAAAGGTATGCTATGAGTTACTCTGGTATTCGAATACTTACGACTTCGCCAGGGGGTTGACCCTGAGCAGCCACTCGTCTTCGCCGTCGGCGGCGGTGGTGGAGCAGTCCGGAAGGAGAGTCCTTCCCTTCTTGGACCCTTTGGCCTCCCCGGTTGGGGCGGCCTTCCTTTTCTTGTCTCCCCTAGCTGGAGGGGGAGAATCTTCATCATCCTTCTCCTTGTTTTCACGGGAGGAGGGTGTCTCGGTGTTATCGTACGATGAGTCCGATACCACCTGGCACAGGGAACTCTTTCGGGTTCCCTTGGCCTTCTTCTTGGTCTTGTCCGGCACCTCATAAGGAGCCGGAGTCTGTATCTCCGTCAGGAGAGCGTCCGCAGGGTCTTCGGGCAGAGGGGCCGGACAGTTGATCTGCTCCGATGTCTCCACCCAGTCCTGTGCAAGGCATGGGAGCTCAGACCCCGCACATGGTTAAGCTATGGGAAATAAACACCCTATCAGATGTACAGAACTTACCGGATTCGCGGAACGCTTCGCGCTTAGCCCGCAGTCCTCGATAAGAGAAGGAGCGACCTCGGCGCCCTTGAACAGCACCCTCCAAATGTCTTTATGCGTCATGTCAAAGAGCTTGCTTAGAGTATGGTGCCGGGCCGGGTCGAACTCCCATAAGTTGAAATCCCGTTGCTGACACGGGAGGATCCGGCAGAAGAGCATGACCTGGACTATGTTGACAAGCTTAAGTTTCTTGCTTATCTTGTTCCGGATACACTTCTGGAGTCCGTCCAGCTCCATCGATGAACCCCAGGATAGGCCCTTCTCCTTCCAGGAAGTGAGCCGCGTGGGGATTCCGGATCGAAACTCGGGGGCCGCCACCCAGTTGGTGTCGCACGGCTCGGTGATGTAGAACCACCCCGATTGCCACCCCTTTATGGTCTCCACGAAGGAGCCCTCGAGCCATATAACGTTGGGCATTTTGCCCACCATGGCTCCGCCGCATTCCGCTTGTTGGCCGCCCACCACCTTCGGCTTGATATTGAAGGTCTTCAACCATAGGCCGAAGTGGGGCCGGATGCGGATGAAAGCCTCGCACACGACGATGAACGCCGAGATGTTGAGGATGAAATTTGGGCCCAGATCATGAAAGTCCAGCCCATAATAGAACATTAGGCCGCGGACGAATGGATGGAGGGGAAACCCCAGTCCGCGGCCGAAGTGGGGGAGGAAAAGCACCCTTTCGTGAGGTTCCGGGGTAGGGACGACCTGCCCCATGGCTGGCAGCAGGTGCGCGGTATCCGCAGCTAAGTATCCGGCTCCACGTAACCTTTTGAGGTGCCCCTCCGTGACGGAGGAGGCCATCCACTTGCCTCCCGCTCCGGACATGTTTGGAGAGAGTTGAGGAGGAGGATGCGGACATGGGCGCTGGAGCTCGAATGCGCGAGAATGGATGAGCAAGGAGGAAGAAGGCATGCGTAGAAAAACGTGAGATCTTATCCCTTTATAAGGGCGGACTAAACTATGCGCCCCCACTTGCCTGGTGAAACTCGCTTATCCCCAAAGTGCCATAATTGATGGCGCGGTTGGGTTACCCACGTCCGTATTGATGAGAATCCCGTAATAAGGGGAACACGATCTCTGCTTTGACAAGACATGTCAAGAAACCGCCTCGCCTTATGTGCGGGGTTGGTTAAAGAAAAACGGTTCAAGTAATTACCGGGCCGTGGCATGATGTCATGCTGCCAAAAAGTGTCACCAGATTAGATTTGTGGTAATATTATTCTCTCTACGGTGGTATGTGGAACTTATTTTGCAGGGTCGGACACTATCCTTGTATTCAAATTCTTCCATGGTGTATTCGGAGAAGGAACCCACCTTGTAATGTCGAAGACAACACTATGCGCCGGACTCGTCGTCATTGAAGCCTGGTTCAGGGGCTACTGAGGGAGTCCTGGATTAGGGGGTCTCCGGACAGCCGGACTATATCCTTTGGCCGGACTGTTGGACTATGAAGATACAACATTGAACACTTCGCCCCGTGTCCGTATGGGACTCTACTTGGCGTGGAAGGCAAGCTGGCAACACGGATATGTATATCTCCTCCTTTGTAACCGACCTTGTGTAACCCTAGCTGTCGGTGTCAAAACCGGCGGATCTCGGGTAGGGGGTCCCGAACTGTGCGTCTAGGCCGGATGGTAATAGGAGACAAGGGACACGAAGTTTTACCCAGGTTCGGGCCCTCTCGATGGAGGTAAAACCCTATGTCCTGCGGATCTACAAGAGTAGATCTACCACGAGATCAGGGAGGCTAAACCCTAGAAGCTAGCCTATGGTATGATTGTTGATGTGTACGTTGTCCTGCGGACTAAAACCCTCCGGTTTATATAGACACCGGGTAGGGTTAGGGTTACATAGAGTCGGTTACAATGGTAGGAGATCTACATATCCGTATCGCCAAGCTTGCCTTCCACGCCAAGGAAAGTCCCGCCCGGACACGGGACAAAGTCTTCAATCTTGTACCTTCATAGTCCAGGAGTCCGGTTGAAGGTATAGTCCGGCCATCCGAGCATCCCCTAATCCAGGACTCCCTCAGTAGCCCCTGAACCAGGCTTCAATGACGACGAGTCCGGCGCGCATATTGTCTTCGGCATTGCAAGGCGGGTTCCTCCTCCAAGTACTTCATAGAAGATTTTGAACACAAAGATAGTGTCTGGCTCTATCTTTGTTTCCACATATTGCCATAGAGAGAATAATATTTACACAAATCTAATCTGCTGACGTATTCCGTAGTGTGACATCACACCACGGCCAAGCTGTTATTTGAACCGTTTTACTTTCCCATCTTAGCGTGTTATGCGAGGCGGTTTCCTTGGCACGTCTTGTTAAAGCAGAGATCGTGTCCCCTTATCCTAGGATTCTCATCAATATGGGCGTGGGTAACCCAACCGCGCCATCGATTACAACGCTTGGAGATAAGCGAGTTTTACCAGGCTGGTGGGGACATGTAGTTGCGTCCACCCATATAAGGGGATAAAGATCCACCTTTTCACCTACGCCTTCTTCTTCCTTCGCCTATCCATTCTTGCGCACTCGAGCTCCAGCGCCCAAGTCCGCACTCCTCACCTCAACCTTCTCCAGCCATGTCCGGAGCGGGAGGCAAGTGGATGGTCTCCTCCGTCAAGGAGGGACATATCAAAAGGCTGAGGAAGGCCGGATACCTGTCTAACGACATCGCGTACCGGCTCCCCGAAAAGGGGCAGCTCATCCCCACCCCTAGGCCCCATGAGAGGGTGGTGTTCCTCCCCCATTTCCTCCGCGGACTGGGCTTCCCTCTCCACCCATTTGTCCGGGGGCTCATGTTCTACTACGGCCTGGATTTCCATGATCTAGCCCCGAACTTCGTCCTCAACATCTCGGCGTTTATCGTTGTGTGCGAGGCTTTCCTCCGCATCCGCCCCCATTTCGGGCTCTAGCTCAAGACTATCAACGTCAAGCCGAAGGTGGTGCGCGGCAGCCAGGCGGAGTGCGGAGGCGCCATGGTGGGCAAGATGGCCAATGTCCTCTGGCTCGAGGGATCCTTTGTGGAGACCCTGAAGGGGTGGCAATCGGGGTGGTTTTACATCACTGAGCCGCGCGACGCCGAATGGGTCGCACCCCCCGAGTTCCGGTCTGGACCCCCAATGCGGCTCACATCCTGGAAAGAGACGGTCCTGTCGTGGGGTAAAAAAGGAGAGCTAACCGGACTCCAAACATGCGTAAAAACCCTGGTGGACAAGAAGCTCAAACTTGTGAACGTAGTCCAGGTTATGCTCATCCGCTTGATCCTCCCGTGCCAACAACGGGCTTTCAACCTGTGGGAGTTCGACCCGGCACGGCACCAAAATCTGAGCAGGCTCTTCGACACGACATACGAAGATGCCTGGAAGGTGCTTTTCAAGGGCGCCGAGGCTCCCGCATCCGCTAGTGAGGATCGCGGATTCAGTGCGCAGCATCACGCTCTCGCGGTAAGCTGTTTTTTCCTTTTACAGGGTATCAGTTTTTCATAGTTTGACTCCATGCGGGATCTAAACTCCCTTACCTTTGACAGGATTGGCAGGTGACCTCCGGACAGATCAACTGTCCGGCTCCTTTGCCCGAAGGCCCAGCGGATGCTCGCTTGGCAAAGCTGCTGATTCCGGCACCCTATGTGGTGCCGGAGAAGAAGGTCAAGAAGAAGGCCACGGGGACTTGAAAGAGTGCCCGATGCCCGGAGGTGTCGGATTCATCATCCGACGAATCCAAGCCGCACTCCTCCCGTGAAGACGAGGAGGAGGAAGAAGAGACCCCCCCCCCTCCAGCGGGGGAAGGGAGGAAAAGGAAGGCCGCCCCAACTGGGGAGGCCGAAGGGTCCAAGAAGGGGACAACCCTTCCTCCGGACTGCTCCACCGACGCCAACGGCGGCGGAGAGGAGTGGGCGCCTAGGGCCAAGCCCCTGGCCAAATCGTAAGTATCCGGATACCAGAGTAATTCATAGTATTCGTTTATTGCACAGCTTTCCCTCATGTCGAATATGTTTATGCAGCCCACCCAAAGACCGGCTCGACGCGTCGTCGAGCGGCTCACTGGACTCGTTGGATGTGAACTCGCTTCCGTCGGCTTCCTCCCCCCACCCTACGGACGACACCGAAGTGTTGTCTCAACAGGTTCCAAGCCGGGAGGAGGTGGTCCCGGAGGCGCTGCAAGGCAACCTCCCGGACTCCAGGAGTAAAGGGGATGAAACCCCCCGGGGCTCCAAGTCCGGCTCTAGGCCAGACATCGCTCCGGAACCTTCAAAGGTTCCAAAGTCCGACGGGGGACCTCCTTCCAAGAGGAGCAAGTCCACCATGCCAGCGGCCCCCGTCCAACCGGAGGCGCCAGACAATATGTTGGAGGTGCTCCAAGGCGCCTCCATCGACGAGGAGCACCGCGCTATTATGAGTGCGGTGGTCCAGAAGGTTCAGTCCGCCAAGAGCGGACAGACTGAAGCTTGTACTAGCCTTTTAACAGGCTTTTAGGTAAGTAAAAATTGTGTAAATAATAGTACCGCATAGACAGTAGCCCCTGATGCTCTGTTTGGCATTCGGGAAGAAAAGGCGAATAGAGGATCAAATAGAATTCGCAGGAGTCTAACAAAAATGAGTCAATATGCATATGCAGGCTTCCCTGCTTGCGTCCGCCGCACTGACTGCGGAAGTGGACACGCTAAAGCAGAACCTCGAGCGGTCCGAGCAAGAGCTCAAACGTGCCAAGAAGCAGCTCGAGGACAATGAAGGTAAGAAATACCTTGTTAAAAAATATATAAAAAGGTGCAATTGCAAAGAATGACAGGATTATCGTGGCTATTGTAGGGGCCATGTCTGAAGTGGCGACCCTTAAGCAAGCGCTGGTTGAGGCCGAGACGAGAGCAGCCTCGGAGCGCACCGAGCGGGAGAAGTATGAGGCCGAAGTTGGCAAGGTGTTCCAAGAGCTCCAGGATCTCATGGAAAAACATGAGAGTTTGGAGCTTGACTCGAAGACGCAAGCATCCGAGCTCGCTGTGGCTATCGAAAATGCCAAGTCTGCCAAGGCTGAATCCCAGAAGACCCTCCAGGAGTTGGATGAGGTGAAGAAGATAGCGGCGGGTAAGGCATTCTTTATGCAAAGCAAACACATAAGCGTGAGTTACTTGTTACTTACCCAAATCCGGAGCTCTCCAAGAGCGTTCGGAGATCTTCCCCGGAGTGTATCCGATGCCGCCGCATTCTATCGAGCCGAGGAGGGCAGCTCGACAGAGAAGGTGTTCTGGTCTCAGTACGCTGAGGCCGGACACCCCATGCCCCTGAGCGACCAGCTGAAGCAACTGTTCGAGCTCCACAAGGCGGCCGAACAGGCCATGAAGGGCCTTATTGTTCGGCTGTGGCCTGGAGGGGCTCTGCTTGGGAGCTGTTTCGGGCTGGTGCGGCGGTTGGTGGAGGCCTATCCAAGGCTCGAAGTCATCAAGCGCTCCGTCTGCATTGAGGGTGCCCGTAGGGCCCTTGCCCGTGCTAAGGTGCACTGGGGCAAGCTGGATGCTGAGAAGCTTGTGAAGGACGGGCCACCGCCGGGGAAAGAGCATCGCAAGCCCGAGAATTACTATAAGGATGTTCTGAAGGGTGCCCGCCTTGTGGCGGATGAATGTTCTAGGGATGTAATTTTTGAGTGAAACTTGCTCGTTTTGTCATGTGCGTTGAAAACTTGTTTATATGCGCTCAGCAATGCTGTTGGAATTTAAAATATTACCTTATGTGCGGCTGTTTATCAATTCTGAGAGATGGCGAGTCGTTGGCTTCTGCCCCCGTGCCGCTAGTGCTGGGGTGTTCGGGGATAAACCTGAGCACTCTTTTTCCCATGTTTGGGTCCTTCGAGGGAGGTGCTCAGCCCAATGAACAAGGCAATCGGACTATAATGCGTGAACACTCTCACTTAGCCATAGAATTCTATAATTTTAAATTTCGGCGAAGCCCCTAGTTTTCAGAAGACCGAGTTTGGGGCGCTATCCACGCCTTGGCCGGACAGAGCCGGCTCCTCGCCCTAAGCGGCATAAGTCTTTAGGTACTCGGAAAAACCTCTCGAACAGCGACCAGCTCTCGCTTCATCATGACAGTCAGTTTTAGCTTTCTCCACTAAGATGCTTGACCCAGCTCAACCGGGGCACAATCGCAGTGGTTCTCCTAGTGCTACCTAAGCCGATATAGCGGAACGTAAGGCACCAAAACATCATTCCGCTATATAATGATGGCAAACCCAACTATTGACCCAAGACATCATTCGGAGTCGATGCATATAATGCTATAAGTTTGGGGTGCCGCACTTGTTAAAGTGTTCGGACTTCTCACACCATATTGAGGGGTACTAAAGCCCCTAGCGTATTTTGGCCGTACCAATGTGTACGGGTGCAACATGTCGTTAAGGAACATATATAAAGAAAAAAAGGTAATGCAAAAATAGGCGAAAGCTATGCATTGTTTATTAAAAAGGGCTGCGATCAAAGTAGAACGATACAAATAATGCGATAAGTGGAAGGTTGGACTAGTTAACATGTCCGTTCCAGGGGCAAGCTGCGGAATAGTATGCGGAACGGGTATACTACTCGTGATAGAGACCACCTGGGAGTTCCGTAGTGCGGCGTGGCTTGTCTGCTTCCCTGGTTCTTGCATCTTTTGTGCGGCAATTGAACTGCCGAACAGGCCTTCCGAAGGATGAAGTCCTGAAAGTAAGAGAAAATTAAAAAATCGGCAGCCCCTGGTACGGTTTAAGCCGTGTTTTGGGCTTGCCGTGATGGTGCCCCTCCCCCTGTGCCCATGGTATCTCTAGAGCGTAGTTATGTACGTGAAGTACTGGCGTTGCCTTTTTGCGGGGGTTGGGGTTGGGGCCGCATTGCTACGCCTGCTCGGATCATGCCAGGCGGTCTTGTTGTAGGTTACTCCGGGCGCGCTTGACGGTGTCCGGTCGTTTAGTGGCCGGACTGGAGAACTGCCTGGAGAGGCTGCTTTGAACTTCCGCTGCAAGGGCCGCCGTGTGCTCCTTCGTTTGGAGGGAGCGTTCAGTGTTTCCATTGACCGTAATTACTCCTCGAGGGCCTGGCATCTTGAGCTTAAGGTATGCATAATGCGGTACCGCATTGAACTTAGCGAATGCGGTTCGCCCGAGCAGTGCGTGATAGCCACTGCGAAACGGGACTATGTCGAAGATTAACTCCTCGCTTCGGAAATTATCCGGAGATCCGAAGACCACTTCAAGTGTGACTGAGCCTGTATAGTTGGCCTCTACACCTGGTATTATGCCTTTAAAGGTCGTTTTGGTGGGCTTAATCCTCGAGGGATCTATGCCCATTTTCCGCACTGTATCCTGGTAAAGCAGGTTCAGGCTGCTGCCGCCGTCCATAAGGACTCTAGTGAGATGAAATCCGTCAGTAATTGGGTCTTGAACCAATGTGGTGAATCCGCCATGACGGATGCTAGTGGGATGGTCCCTTCGATCAAAGGTGATCGGGCAGGAGGACCATGGGTTGAACTTTGGGGCGACTGGCTCTATCGCGTATACGTCCCTTAACGCACGCATCCGCTCCCTTTTGGGGACATGGGTTGCGTATATCATGTTCACCGTCCGCACTTGTGGGGGAAAACCCTTCTGTCCACTGTTGTTCGGCGGCCGGGGCTCCTCGTCGTCATCGCTATGCAGCCCCTTGTCTTCATTTTCGGTGTTTAACTTGCCTGCCTACTTGAACACCCAACAATCCCTGTTGATGTGATTGGCTGGCTTTTTGGGGGTGCCATGTATCTGGCACGAGCGGTCGAGTATTCGGTCCAAACTGGACGGACCCCTAGGATTCCTTTTGAATGCCTTTTTCCGCTGACCAGATTTAGAGCCTCTGAATCCGGCATTAACTACAGTATCTTCAGCATTGTCGCTGTTAATGCGGGGCTTCTGCTTGTTGCGACGCGACCTGGCACTACTGTCCCTGGTGTCCGAATTACCAGGGTTCTTGGTCATATTGTTGCTACGAGCAAGCCAGCTGTCTTCTCCCGCGCAAAAGCGGGTCATGCGTGCCATGAGTGCTACCATAGATTTCGGCTTTTCCTGTTCCAGGTGCTGGGCCAGCCACTCGTCATGGATATTGTGTTTGAAGGCTGCTAGGGCCTCAGCGTCCGGACAGTCGACTATTTGATTTTTCTTTGTTAGGAACCATGTCCAGAATTGCCTGGCTGATTCCTTTGGCTGCTGAATTACGTGACTTAGGTCATCGGCGTCTTGGGGTCGCACGTAAGTGCCCTGGAAATTGTCGAGGAATGCGGCTTCCAGGTCCTCCCAACAACCGATTGATCCTGTTGGCAAGCTATTAAGCCAATGCCGAGCTGGTCCTTTAAGCTTGAGTGGGAGGTATTTGATCGCGTGGAAATCATCGCCGTGGGCCATGTGGATATGAAGGAGATAATCCTCGATCCATACCGTAGGATCTGTTTTGCCATCATATGATTCGATGTTTACGGGTTTGAAACCCTCGGGGATTTGATGATCCATTATTCCGTCTGTAAAGCAGAGTGGGTGTGTGGCGCCTCTGTACTGGGCTATATCATGATGTAGCTCCAATGAGCCTTGTCTACTGTGTTCGGCCCCGCCGAATTTGTGGCCGGCGTGACAGTTACCGTCTCGAGCCGTGGGGCGCCCACGCGATCCGTAGATCAATCTTGTTTGCCTTGCTTTGTCCTCCAACATGTCTCATAAGTCCGACGCGTATTTCCGTGCCTTGGTACGGGGTGCGGCTTGAGTGGAGGGCCGAGAGGCCTCTCTGTCGCGACCACGAGGTGGCCGGTCAGCCGCATCAAGTGCTTCCTCCTCTAATCGGGGTAGCAACCTGCGCTTTGGGTAGCTCTTGGAGGGGCGTTCGAGTTTATGCTCTTCGGCCGCAAGGACTTCAGTCCATTTGTCGACTAGCAAATCTTGATCAGCTCTAAGCTGTTGCTGTTTTTTCTTGAGGCTTCTTGCCGTGCCCATAAGCCTGCATTGAAAACGCTTTTGCTCGACGGGATCCTCTGGCACGACGAATTCGTCATCGTCGAGGCTTGCCTCGTCTTTGGAGGGAGGCATATAATTATCGTCCTCGACCTCTTTGTCTGCCGCTCTCTCATGAGGGTTGGTTTCTCCATCCTCCTGTGCTAAATCTTGCTGGAGGGGGTTTTCTTCGGCGCTTTCCGGAGTATTATTATCTCCCGTGCTGGAATCACCGTGTTTGTTTTGGCGGGATTTTGAGCGGTGCCGCTGACGCCGGTGCTTAGGCTGTTTCTTGGAGGGGTCATCCTCTGCTGTTCCATCGCCATCTCCCTCTTTTGGGGTGTCCACCATGTATATGTCATACGATGAGGTGGCTTTCCAGGGCCTAGTAGGCGCTGGTTCTTCATCATCTCCTTCATCGGCGTCCATACCATCGATGTCTTCGGAGTCGAAGTCGAGCATGTCGGTTAAGTCATAGACAGTGGCTACAAAGTGGGTGGCGGGTGGGCTTTGAATTTCTTCATCATCCGTACCCCGAGCTTGCTGGCCGTAGTCCGGCCAGGGCTCTCCTGATAAAGAGAGAGACTTCAGTGACTTCAGGATATCGCCGAAAGGCGAGTGTTGAAAGATGTCTGCGGTAGTAAACTCCATGATCGGCGCCCAATCGGATTCGATCGGCAGGGGCGCGGAGGGTTCGGAGTCCGGAGAGGAGTCCGGCTCCTTAGAGTCACGAGTCTCGCGGAGTACGGGGCTGGTGCTCGGCTCAATCGCCGTTGGGGTCGCAGCCCCCGAGGTGGCATCCAACCGCCCATCCTCGATCGGCGCAGTTGGCTGCGAATTAAGAGTCGGAGCCGATGCGGGTGCTGCCTCCAGGGCACTGTTCGGCGGCAGAGCTAGATCATGCTCGTCGTGACAGTGCGGCGCGCTCGGCAGTGGCTCGAATCCGTCGAAGATCAAGTCCCCGCGGATGTCAGCCGTGTAGTTAAAACTTCCAAATCTGACCTGACGGCTAGGGGCGTAGCTTTCGATCTGCTCCAGACGGCCAAGCGAATTGGCCCGCAGTGCGAAGCCGCCAAAGACAAAGATCTGTCCGGGGAGGAAGGTCTCACCCTGGACTGGATCGCTATCAATGATCATAGGAGCCATCGAGCCTAACGGCGACGGCATAGAGGAACTCTCAATGAAAGCACCAATGTGGGTGTCAAAATCGGCGGATCTCGGGTATGGGGTCCCGAACTGTGCGTCTAGGCCGGATGGTAACAGGAGACAAGGGACACGAAGTTTTACCCAGGTTCGGGCCCTCTCGATGGAGGTAAAACCCTACGTCCTGCTTGATTAATATTGATAATATGGGTAGTACAAGACTAGATCTACCACGAGATCAGGGAGGCTAAACCCTAGAAGCTAGCCTATGGTATGATTGTTGATGTGTACGTTGTCCTGCGGACTAAAACCCTCCGGTTTATATAGACACCGGGTAGGGTTAGGGTTACATAGAGTCGGTTACAATGGTAGGAGATCTACATATCCGTATCGCCAAGCTTGCCTTCCACGCCAAGGAAAGTCCCTCCCGGACACGGGACGAAGTCTTCAATCTTGTATCTTCATAGTCCAGGAGTCCGGCTGAAGGTATAGTCCGGCCATCCGAACACCCCCTAATCCAGGACTCCCTCACTAGACCCTTCCGGTGTCTATGTAAACCGGAGGGTTTTAGTCCGTAGGACAACATATAATCATACCATAGGCTAGCTTCTAGGGTTTAGCCTCTCCGATCTCGTGGTAGATCAACTCTTGTAATACACATATTATCAAGAATAATCAAGCAGGACATACGGTTTTACCTCCATCAAGAGGGCCCGAACCTGGGTAAAACATCGTGTCCCCTGCCTCCTGTTACAATCCGCCTTAGATGCATAGTTCGGGACCCCCTACCCGAGATCCGCCGGTTTTGACACCGACACCCATCAATTGATGTTAATGCAAGGAGTAGGGAGTGCCATGCAACGGATGCACTAGAGCTATAAATGTATGAAATCTCAACAAAAGAAACTAGTGGGTGTGCATCCAACTTGCTTGCTCACGAAAACCTAGGGCACTTGAGGAGGCCCATTGTTGGAATACACAAGCCAAGTTCTATAATGAAAAATTCCCACTAGTATATGAAAGTGACAAAATAAGAGACTCTCTATCATGAAGATCATGGTGCTACTTTGAAGCACAAGTTTGAAAAAAGGATAGTAGCATTATCTCTGTTCATTTTTTTGAGGGGGCCTTCTTTTTTTTGGCCTTTCTCTTTTCTTTTTTTATTGGGACAATGCTCTATTAAATGATGATCATCACACTTCTATTTATTTACAACTCAATGATTACAACTCGATACTAGAACAAGGTATGACTCTATATGAATGCCTCCGGTGGTGTACCGGGATATGCAATGAACCAAGAGTGACATGTATGAAAGAATTAAGAACCGTGGCTTTGCCACAAATACTATGTCAACTAGATGATCATGCTAAGCAATATGACAATGATGAACGTGTCATGATAAATGAAACGGTGGAAAGTTATATGGCAATATATCTCGAAATGGCTATGGGAATGCCATAATAGGTAGGTATGGTGGATGTTTTGAGGAAGACATAAGGAGGTTATGTGTGATAGAGTGTATCATATCACGGGGTTTGGATGGACCGACGAAGTTTGCACCAACTCTCAATGTGAGAAAGGGCAATGCACGGTACCGAAGAGGCTAGCAATGATGGAAGGGTAAGAGTGCGTATATTTCATGGACTCAACATTAGTCATAAAGAACTCACATACTTATTGCAAAAATCTACAGGTCATCAAAAACCAAGCATTACGCGCATGCTCCTAGGGGGATAGATGGTAGCGAAAGACCATCGCTCGTCCCCGACCGCCACTCATAAGGAAGACAATCAAATAACACCTCATGTTTCAAATTTGTTACACAACGGTTACCATACGTGCATGCTACGGGACTTGCAAACTTCAACACAAGTATTTCTCAAATTCACAACTACTCAACTAGCATGACTATAATATCACCATCTCCATATCTCAAAACAATTATCAAGTATCAAACTTCTCTTAGTATTCAATGCACTTCATATGAAAGTTTTTATTATATCCCTCTTCGATGCTCATCATATTAGGACTAAATCCATAACCAAAGCAAATTACCATGCTGTTTAGGACTCTCAAAATAATATAAGTGACGCATGAGAGTTCATCTATTTCTATAAAATAAAACCACCACCGTGCTCTAAAAGGATATAAGTGAAGCACTAGAGCAACGACAAACTACTCCGAAAGATATAAGTGAAGATCAATGAGTAGTTGAATAATTATGCAACTATGTGAAGACTCTCTAACATTAAATAATTTCAGATCTTGGTATTTTATTCCAGCAGCAAGCAAAGCTAAATAAACTAAAATGATGCTCCAAGCAAAACACATATCATGTGGTAAATAAAAATATAGCTCCAAGTAAAGTTACCGATGAACGAAGACGAAAGAGGGGATGCCTTCCGGGGCATCCCCAAGATTAGGATTTTGGTTGTACTTGAATATTACCTTGGGTTTCCTTGGGCATCCCCAAGCTTAGGCTCTTGCCATTCCTTATTCCATAGTCCATCGAATGTTTACCCAAAACTTGAAAACTTCACAACACAAAACTTAACAGAAAACTCGTAAGCTCCGTTAGCGAAAGAAAACAAAACACCACTTTAAGGTACTGTAATGAACTAATTCTTGATTTATATTGGTGTTAAACCTACTTTATTCCAACTTCTCTATGGTTTGTAAACTCTTTTACTAGCCATAGATTCATCAAAATAAGCAAACAACACAAGAAAAACAGAATCTGTCAAAAACAGAACAGTCTATAGTAATCTGTAACTAACGCAAACTTCTGGAACCCCAAAAATTCTAAAATAAATTTCTGGACGTGAGGAATTTATCTATTAATAATCTGCAAAAATAATTAACTAAATATCACTCTCCAATAAAAATGACAGCAGTTCTCGTGAGCGCTAAAGTTTCTGTTTTTTACAACAAGTTCAACAAGACTTTCCCCAAGTCTTCCCAACGGTTGTACTTGGCACAAACACTAATAAAACACAAAAAACACAACCAAAACAGAGGCTAAATTATTTATTTATTACTAAGCTGGAGAAAAAAGCAAGGAATAAAAATAAAATTGGGTTGCCTCCCAACAAGCGCTATCGTTTAACGCCCCTAGCTAGGCATGATGATTTCAATGATGCTCACATAAAAGATAATAATTGTAACATAAAGAGAGCATCAAGAAAAATATGACTAGCACATTTAAGCCTAACACACTTCCTATGCATAGGTATTTTGTGAGCAAACAATTTATGGGAACAATAATCAACTAGCGTAGGAAAGCAAAACAAGCATAACTTCCAGATTTTAAGCACATAGAGAGGAAACTTGGTATTATTGCAATTCCTACAAGCATATATTCCTCCCTCATCATAATTTTCAGTACCATCATGAATTAATTCAACAATATAACCAGCACCTAAAGCATTCTTTTCATGATCTACAAGCATAGAAATTTTATTACTCTCCACATATGCAAAATTCTTCTCATTCCGAATAGTGGGAGTAAACTCAACAAAATAACTATCATGTGAGGCATAATCCAATTGAAAACTAAAATCATGATGAAAATTTTCATGGTTATCATTATTCTTAATAGCATACAAGTCATCACAATAATCATCATAGATAGCAACTTTGTTCTCATAATCAATTGGAACCTCCTCCGGAATAGTGGAATCATTACTAAATAAACTCATGACCTCTCCAAATCCACTTTCATCAATATAATCATCATAAATAGGAGGCATGCTATCATCATAATAAATTTGCTCATCAAAACTTGGGGGACAAAAAATATCATCTTCATCAAACATAGCTTCCCCAAGCTTGGGACTAATATTAATTGCAGCAAATATATTCTCAAAAACATCATATTCATCAAACATAGAATCCCCAAGCTTGGTCCTTTTCATATCATAAGCATAATCACTCTCATCATTAATAGTATGGATATCACCAATAGTATAGCAATTATCATCATCACAATTAGTAATAGGAGCAACATTATTTGGGAGAGATACCTTTCTACCTTTGCTTCTCCATCTTTTCTTTTTCTTCTTCACATCATGTGTGGGTTCAACCCTCTTTTTGGAAATCCTTATTAATGAGATTGGTTGAATAGAAGGTCCTCCTCGTTAGGTGATTCATCATAAGAAATAATAGGAGGATATTGGGAAGTCTCTTCCCTTTCATTAGTATTATCTTCATCTTCTATTCATTTTCTTTTCTTTATGTAATTGGCAATATAAGGATTTTCAATACAATTCTCCGCACAATACATATAAAGTTCCTCTAGATCAAAACCAAGAAGTTTATCACGAGCAAATACTGGAAGATAGTTAGTTATACATTTCATTTCTTCATAACCCATAAGCAAACTAAGTTCATTATGATGTGCAAGAGAAATCAAGTCATCACAATTTTTGGAAACAATTAGATCATGAAACAATTTGCATCAGATGGTTAAATGACCACGTTCATTGCAAAGTTCATGAGTATGGCCAAGAAAATTTAAATTTTTAGCACAAACATCTGGCCTTTCTTGCAACAATTTAGTTTCTAAGTGCTTATGCCTCTTGCAATATCTATCGTCCCTATTTGGTGTGTACTTGCAAACCCAATGCACTCCACAAAAATTGACATGTTTATAGGAGACATTTTCATCATAACTAGCGCAATCATCATTAGTACTATGGATATTCAAGGAGTTCATACTAACAACATTGCAATCATGCTCATCATTCAAAGATTTAGTGCCAAACAATCTAATGCATTCTTCTTCTAGCACTTGAGCACAATTATCGGAATCCTTATTTTCATGAAAGATATTAAAAAGATGAAGCATATGAGGTACCCTTAGTTCCATTTTTTTATAATTTTCTTTTATATACTAAACTAGTGATAAAACAACAAACTAAAAGACTCAATTGCAAGATCTAAAGATATACCTTCAACTACTAACCTCCCCGGCAATGGCGCCAGAAAAGAGCTTGATGTCTACTACACAACCTTCTTCTCGTAGACATTGTTGGGCCTCCAAGTGAAGAGGTTTGTAGGACAGTAGCAAATTTCCCCCAAGTGGATGACCTAAGGTTTATCAATCCGTAGGAGGCGTAGGATGAAGATGGTCTCTCTCAAGCAACCCTGCAACCAAATAACACAGAGTCTCTTGTGTCCCCAACACACCCAATACAATGGTAAATTGTATAGGTGCAGTAGTTCGGTGAAGAGATGGTGATACAAGTGGTATATGGATGGTAGATAAAGGTTTTTGTAATCTGAAAATATAAAAACAGCAAGGTAACTAATGATAAAAGTGAGCACAAACGGTATTGCAATGCGTTGAAACAAGGCCTAGGGTTCATACTTTCACTAGTGCAAGTCCTCTCAACAATAATAACATAATTGGATGACATAACTATCCCTCAACATGCAACAAAGATTCACTCCAAAGTCACTAATGGCGGAGAACAAACGACCAGATTATGGTAGGGTATGAAACCACCTCAAAGTTATCCTTTCTGATCGATCTATTCAAGAGTCCATAGTAAAATAACATGAAACTATTCTTTCCGTTCAATCTATCATAGAGTTCATACTAGAATAACACCTTAAGACACAAATCAATCAAAACCCTAATGTCACCTAGATACTCCAATGTCACCTCAAGTATCTGTGGGTATGATTATACGATATGCATCACACAATCTCAGATTCATCTATTCAAACTGACACAAAGTACTTCAAAGAGTGGCCCAAAGATTCTACCGGAGAGTCCAGACGAAAATGTGTGCCAACCCCTATGCATAGGTTAATGGGCGGAACCCGCAAGTTGGTCACCAAAACATACATCAAGTGGATCAATAGAATACCCCATTGTCACCACCGGTATCCCACGCAAGACATACATCAAGTGTTCTCAAATCCTTAAACACTCAATCTGATAAGATAACTTCAAAGGGAAAACTCAATCCATTACAAGAGAGTAGAGGGGGAGAAACATCATAAGATCCAACTATAATAGCAAAGCTCATGATACGTCAAGATCGTACCACCTCAAGAACACGAGAGAGAGAGAGAGAGATCAAACACATAGCTACTGGTACATACTCTCGGCCTCGAGGGAGAACTAATCCCTCCTCGTCATGGAGAGCACCAGGATAATGAAGATGGCCACCGGTGAGGGGTTCCCCCTCCGGCAGGGTGCCGGAACGGGTCTAGATTAGTTTTCGATGGCTACGATGGCTTCTGGCAGCGGAACTCCCAATCTATTGTGCTCCCTGATGTTTTTAGGGTATATAGGTATATATAGGAGGAAGAATTACGTCGTTGACCTCCGGGCTGTCCACGAGGCAGGGGGGTGCGCCTAGGGGGGTGGGCGCGCCCCCACCCTCGTGGGCAGCCCGGGACTCTCCTGGTCCATCTTTGATACTCCGTGGGCTTCTTGTGGTCCAAAAATAAGTTCCGTGAAGTTTCAGGTCAATTGGACTTCGTTTGATTTTCCTTTTCTGTGATACTCTAAAACAAAGAAAAAAACAAAAACTGACACTGGGCTCTGGGCTCTGGGTTAATAGGTTAGTCCCAAAAATAATATAAAAGTGTTTAATAAAGCCCATAAACATCCAAAACAGATAATATGATAGCATGGAACAATCAAAAAATATAGATACGTTGGAGACATATCACAGTGTAACCCCTCTTTTACCCGCTGTAATCTCTACTTAAACATGGTGCTTAACGCTATATATTATTTCCCAATGATGTATGGCTATCCTATGATGTTTGAGTAGATCTGTTATGTCCTATGGCTTAATTGATGATCGTGATTGGTTTGAGTTGCATGTTTTATTATTGGTGCTGTCCTATGGTGCTCTCCATACCGCGCAAGCGTGAGGGATCCCCGCTATAGGGTTTGCAATATGTTCATGATTTTCTTATGGTGGGTGGCGTGAGTGATAGAAACACAAACCCGAGTAAGTAGGTTGTTTGTGTATGGGAATAAAGAGGACTTGATGCTTTAATTCTATGGTTGGGTTTTGCCTTAATGATCTTTAGTAGTTGCGGATGCTTGCTAGAGTTCCAATCATAAGTGCATATGATCCAAGAAGAGAAAGTATGTTAGCTTATGCCTCTCCCTCAAATAAAATTGCAATAATGATTACCGGTCCATTTATCGATTGCCTGGGCACAAATAACTTTCTCGTGACAAGAAGCTCTCTACTAAAACTAACTTAGTTGTGTCTTCATCTAAACAACCCCTACTTTTTATTTACACGCTCTTTATTATCTTGTAAACCAATCCAACAACACCTACAAAGTACTTCTAGTTTCATACTTGTTCTAGGTAAAGCGAACGTTAAGCGTGCGTAGAGTTGTATCGGTGGTCGATAGAACTTGAGGAAATATTTGTTCTACCTTTAGCTCCTCGTTGGGTTCGACGCTCTTACTTATCGAGAGAGGCAACAATTGGTCCCCTATACTTGTGGGTTATCACCTACCCCCTGGGCGCGCCCTCCCCCTCGTGGCTCAACCGACCTACTTCTTCCTCCTATATATACTCATATAGCCTTAAAACATCTAGGGACACCACGAAACCCTATTTCCACCACCGCAACCTTCTGTACACAAGAGATCCCATCTTGGCGCCTTTTCCGGAGCTCCGTCGGAGGGGGCATCGATCACGGAGGGCCTCTACATCAGCTCCATGGCCCCTCTGATGATGTTTGAGTAGTTTACTTTAAACCTTCAAGGTCCATAGTTATTAGCTAGATAGCTTCTTCTCTCTCTTTGGATCTCAATACAAAGTTCTTCTCGATTTTCTTGGAGATCTATTCGATGTAACTCTTTTTGTGGTGTGTTTGTCGAGATCCGATGAATTGTGGGTTTATGATCAAGTCTATCTATGAAAAATATTTGATTATTCTCTGAAATCTTTTATGTATGATTGGTTATCTTTGCAAGTCTCTTCGAATTATCAGTTTGGTTTGGCCTACTAGATTGATCTTTCTTGCAATGGGAGAAGTGCTTAACTTTGGGTTCAATCTTGCGGTGCTCGATCCCAGTGATAGAAAGGGAAATGACACGTATTGTATTGTTGCCATCGAGGAAAAAAGATGGGGTTTGCATCATATTGCTTGAGTTTATCCCTCTACATCATGTCATCTTACCTAATGTGTTACTCTGTTCTTATGAACTTAATACTCTAGATGCATGCTGGATAGCGGTCGATATTGGAGTAATAGCAGTAGATGCAGACAGGAGTCAGTCTACTTATCATGGACGTGATGCCTATATACATGATTGTGCCTAGATATTCTCATAATTATTCGCTTTTCTATCAATTGCTCAAGAGTAATTTGTTCACCCATCGTAATACTTATGCTATCTTGAGAGAACCCACTAGTGAAACCTATGGCCCCCGAGTCTATTCTCCATTATATTAATCTTCCGTCAACAAGCTATTTTTGTTACCTTTTATTTTGCAATCTTTACTTTTAATCTTTATCATAAAAATACCAAAAATATTATCTTATCATCTCTATTAGATCTCACTCTCGTAAGTGATTGTGAAGGGATTGACAACCCCTTTATCACGTTGGTTGCGAGGTTCTTATTTGTTTGTGTAGGTACGAGGGACTTGCGTGTGGCCTCCTACTGGATTGATACATTGGTTCTCAAAAACTGAGGAAAATACTTACGCTACTTTGCTGCATCACCCTTTCCTCTTCAAGGGAAAACCAACGCAGTGCTCAAGAGTTAGCAAGAAGGATTTCTGGCGCCGTTGCTGGGGAGTCTACGCACAAGTCAAGACATACCAAGTACCCATCACAAACTCTTATCCCTCGCGTTACATTATTTGCCATTTGCCTCTCATTTTCCTCTCCCCCACTTCACCCTTGCCGTTTTATTCGACCTCTTTTTCCATTCGCCTTCTCTTTTCTAGCTCGTCTCTTTTTGCTTGTGTGTTGGATTGCTTGCTTGTCACGATGCCTCAGGATAATACTAAATTGTGTGATTTTTCCAATACCAACAATAATGATTTTCTTAGCACTCCAATTGCTCCTCTTACTGATGCTGAATCTTGTGAAATTAATGCTGCTTTGCTGAATCTTGTCATGAAAGATCTGTTTTCCGGCCTTCCTATTGAAGATGCCGGTACCCATCTAAATAACTTTGTTGATTTGTGTGACATGCAAAACAAGAAAGATGTGGATAATGATATTGTTAAACTGAAGCTATTCCCGTTTTCTCTTAGAGATCGTGCTAAAACTTGGTTTTCGTCTTTGCCTAAAAATAGTATCGATTCATGGAATAAGTGCAAAGATGCTTTTATATCTAAGTATTTTCCTCCTGCTAAGATCATCACTCTTAGAAATGATATTATGAATTTTAATCAACTTGATCATGAACATATTTCACAAGCTTGGGAGAGGATGAAATTAATGATACATAATTGCCCTACTCATGGTTTGAATCTTTGGATGATTATACAAATATTTTATGCTGGATTGAATTTTGCTTCTAGAAATCTTTTAGATTCGGCGGCGGGAGGAACTTTTATGGAAATCACTTTAGGAGAAGCTACTAAACTCCTAGATAATATTATGGTTAATTATTCTCAATGGCATACTGAAAGATCTACTAATAAAAATGTGCATGCTATAGAAGAAATCAATTTTTTGAGTGGAAAGATGGATGAACTTATGAAATTGTTTGCTAATAACAGTGTTTCTTCTGATCCTAATGATATGCCTTTGTCTACTTTGATTGAGTATAATAATGAATCTATGGATGTGAATTTTGTTGGTAGGAACAATTTTTGTAATAACGCATATAGAGGTAATTTTAATCCTAGGACGTTTCCTAGTAATTCCTCTAATAATTATGGTAATTCCTACAACAATTCTTATGGAAATTATAATAAGATGCCATCTGATTTTGAATCTAATATTAAAGAATTTATTAATTCGCAAAAGAGTTTCAATTCTTGGATTCAAGAAAAATTGTCTAAGATTGATGAGTTGGCTAGGAACGTGGATAGAATTTCTCTTGATGTTGATTCTTTGAAACTTAGATCTATTCCACCTATGCATGATATCAATGAGTCTCTCAAAGCTATGATAATTTCCATTGATGAGTGCAAAGAAAGAACCACTAGGATGCATGCTAAAAAAGATTGCTTTGTGAAAGCGTGTTCTTCCAGTCATGATGATAATAAGGATGAAGATCTAAAAGTGATTGATGTGTCTCCTATTAAATCTTTTTTTTCAATATGAATCTTGATAATGATGGGACTGGAGATGAGTCAACTTTAGTTAGAACGCGTCCCAATGATTCAGACTTTTTAGATCTTGATGCAAAAATTGATAAAAGTGGGATTGGAGAGGTCAAAACTTTAAATAGAAATGAACCCACTATCTTGCATTTCAAGGAATTTAATTATGATAATTGCTCTTTAATAGATTGTATTTATTTGTTGCAAACCATGCTAAATTCTCCGCATGCTTATAATCAAAATAAAGCTTTTAGTAAACATATCGTTGATGCTTTAATGCAATCTTATGAAGAAAAGCTTGAATTGGAAGTTTCTATCCCTAGAAAACTTTATGATGAGTGGGAACCTAATATTAAAATTAAAATTCAAGATCATGAATGCTATGCTTTGTGTGATTTGGGTGCTAGTGTTTCTACGATTCCTAAAACTTTGTGTGATTTGCTAGGTTTCCGTGAATTTGATGATTGTTCTTTAAACTTGCATCTTGCGGATTCCACCATTAAGAAACCTATGGGAAGAATTAATGATGTTCTTATTGTTGCAAATAGGAATTATGTGCCCGTAGATTTCATTGTCCTTGATATAGATTGCAATCCTACATGTCCTATTATTCTTGGTAGACCTTTCCTTAGAACGATTGGTGCAATTATTGATATGAAGGAAGGGAATATTAGATTCCAATTTCCGTTAAGGAAGGGCATGCAACACTTTCTTAGAAAGAAAATTAAATTACATTATGAATATATTATGAGAGACACTTATGGATTGCATACCAAAGATGATAATACTTAGATATATCCTTGCTTTTATGCCTAGCTAGGGGCGTTAAACGATAGCGCTTGTTGGGAGGCAACACAATTTTATTTTTGTTTCTTGCTTTTTGATTTTGTTTAGTAATAAATAATTCATATAGACTATATTTAGATGTGGTTCTATGCTTTTAATTAGTGTTTGTGCCAAGTAGAACCTTTGGGAAGACTTGGGGAAAATCTTTGCGATCTTGCTGTAAAAAACAGAAACTTTAACGCTCACGAAATTTGCTGCCATTTTTTACTGGAGAGTGATATTTAGTTAATTATTTTTTGAAGATGATTAATAGATAAATTCCTCACGTCCATAAATTTATTTCAGAATTTTTGGGGTTCCAGAAGTATTCGAAACCTATAGATTACCACAGACTGTTATGTTTTTCACCGATTCTGTTTTTCGTGTGTTGTTTGCTTATTTTGATGAATCTATGGCTAGTAATAGAGTTTATGAACCATAGAAAAGTTGGAATACAGTAGGTTTAACACCAATATAAATAAAGAATGAGTTCATTACAGTACCCTTAAGTGGTTGTTTGTTTTCTTTTACTAACGGAGCTCATGAGATTTTCTGTTTAAGTTTTGTGTTGTGAAGTTTTCAAGTTTTGGGTAAAGATTTGATGGATTATGGAACAAGGAGAGGCAAGAGCCTAAGCTTGGCGATGCCCAAGGCACCCCAAGGTAAAATCCAAGGACAACCAAAAGTCTAAGCTTGGGTATGCCCCAGAAGGCATCCCCTCTTTCGTCTTCGTCCATCGGTAACTTTACTTGGAGCTATATTTTTATTTACCACATGATATGTGTTTTGCTTGGATCCTCTTGTATGGTTTGAGTCTTTGATTTTTAGTTTACCACAATCATCCTGGCTGTACACACCTTTTGGGAGAGACACACATGAATTGGAATTTATTAGAATACTCTATGTGCTTCACTCATATCTTTTGAGCTAGATAATTTTGCTCTACTGCTTCGCTTATATCTTTTAGAGCACGGCGGTGGTTCTATTTTATAGAAGTAATTGATCTCTGATGCCTCACTTATATTATTTTGAGAGTCCCTTAGAACAGCATGGTAATTTTTTTTGGTTATAAATTTTAAATACTAAGAGAAGTTGGATGCTTGATAGTTGTTTCGAGATATAAAGGTGGTAATATTAGAGGCGTGCTAGTTGAGTAATTGTGAAATTGAGAAATACTTGTGTTGAAGTTTGCAAGTCCCGTAGTATGCATGTATGGTAATCGTCATGTGACAAATTTGAAGCATGAGGTGTTCTTTGATTGCTTTCCTTATGAGTGGCATTCGGGGAAGAGCGATGGTCATTTCCTACCAATCTATTGTGACACCCCAAGACCGGAGCGTCAGATGTCTTCCGTGGTTTCCGGGTTTCGTCGTGTGATTTGTTTGGTTCCTTGCATTCATCATTGCATCATGTGCATTGCATCATGTCATTTCTTTTCTTAACTCAACTAAATAATTGCATGGATCTTCGGTCCATTTAAACCGAGGAAATTCACTTGATTTTCTTTATAACATATCCTCCCAATATTAGGGGGCTATATTAAATATTCCATTTGTTGGAATTAACCGGAACACACTTGCAAAATAATTCCCCATGCCTTTGTCCCATGCATCATCTCCTTCTCCTTTCCTTCTATTTCCTTTCTTTTGCAAGTGCCACTTTCTCCTTCTCTTTTAATGTTCATTCTTTTCCTATAAATTCTCGACCTTGCCTTCAACCTCTGTGTCAAATTTCAGATCCTTTGGAGTTGTTTTGGTTAGGTTCAAAAATGCCTCAAGTTTGAATCATATTTAAACTTGTTTTATTTTTCTACCTCTAAAAATATCCAAGGCAATTTATCAAATAGAGGATAGTTCCAGGAGATTGATGATATTTTTATATCTCAAAAACTCCTCTTCTAGCTCCTTGGCCTTTTTCTTTTATTGAAATTGTTTATTTATATAAACGGTGAGTAATGAAAAAGGAAAAAGGCTTTCCTGGGCTGGGCTTCCCCTGCTGCGCCAGCCGCAACATGTAGCTAGGCCGGCCCATTCGGCCCAAGGCCAAGGCCCAGCCAACCCCACTGGTTAACCCTAGCCGCTAGGGAGCTCGATCCCTTCCCCTCGCGCCGCCATCTCCCTCCGGCCCGTTTCCTTTGACCCCCCCCCCCCTCGTCGATCTCACCCCACGCACGCAGTTCCCAGGAACCGCTCGATCCCATCTCTCTCCCTCGACCATGTCCTCTGCCGCCGCCTCCTTGGAACCCCACAGCGCCTCGCCCGAGACCTCTCTCTCTCGAGTCCGATCCCCTCGCTCGCCTGTCTCCTCCCTGATCCGACACTGCCGTCGCCTCGCTCTTCTTCGCCATCGCGCCGTGGTAGGAGCCGCCGCCCGAACTCCTCCATCGCGCGCCCGTCCGCCATGGCGTGCCACCTCGTCCCCGCCTCTCCACCACCTACAGGTCACCGGCTTGGCACCATCGTCACATCGCCGGAAAGCTTCGAGGCGAGCACCGCCTAGAGCTCATCCGCCCGGAGACGTCCTTCGTCTCGTCTGCGTTGCTTGAGCCCATCCCCAAGTCCCTCGCCTGGCTCCGTTTTTCCCTGCCGCCGCGCCTCCGTTCTGTCTCCTGGTGGAGGAGATGACCAACAGTCAAGCTCCTCTGTCCCGATTCGTTGATTATGCCTGCATGCACATGTGAGGTTTGTGGCTTTTTGTACCGAAGACCGCGAGTACAACTACGTCCACAACGCGCCGTGTACGACTACAACATGAACAAGTACCATGACGACCTCCGAAGAACTCGGTTTCAGCAAGTCCCACTACCGCCGTCTCCGGAAGCCTCGGATCTATCAAGTCCCTCGATGACAAATGCATGGCTATGCAGATTGTACCAAGTACCCCTTCGGGTTGACGAGATCGGCAGGTGCGAAACACCAAGTACCACGACAACCATCGACATGTACCCCTACACCGCACCGAAACGCCAAGTACCTCGCTGTGACCCCGAACATCCATGGGAACTTGTGCGACTACGAATGTGAACAACTACCCTCGTCGTGGATCCGACAAGTTTGCAAGTACAACTACTTCCTCTACGACCCGCATGAAAAACTACTTCCTCTACCATCGCCAAGTACCACTACTTCCCACGACGATCGTGAATGACTACACCGCTTGACCCAAAGCGTTCTGATAATGCACGCTCCGAAAGGTATAACCGCCGAAACGACCGCCCGTGAACTAATGCATGTGTGATGTATGAGATGCTCGTGCTTGCTCTGTGCTCAAATTGTCGATGCACGGTGCCCCGCTTTTGCCTTGCTACCGTCGTCTCGTGGGACACCCGGTATCCGGGAGCGTCCCACCATCTTTTGCATGCATCCACACACTTCTCCTTTGCATCGGTATCTCAATCGAGTTACCAGAACCGGAATGTTGTCGTGGCACCGTTTTCGTTATCATTGCTGTGGCACCCCTTTCCTTTCCACCACGGTGACAAATGCTTCATAATGCTCTTGTCAAACTTTTAATAAAAATTGCATAAACTTGCACATGTCATCTGCATCATGTTAACAACATTAAGAATGTTTGAAATTGTTGTTTGTATTAATTTGCCAAAGGCATATGGGGATTTACCGGATTCGTTGTTTGTTATATCTGGCCCCTTTAAATTGCTTAGATTGTGTAGTTTACTTTTGCTTCACCTCTTGCCATGTTTAACTACATTTAATATTGTTGGGTACATAAGCAAGAGAGAACTAAATAAGCCATGTGGTGTTTCATCAATATGCAACTCGTTGCATATTGAGCTCCACTTAATTTGTAGGATTGCTTGTGCACTTTGCCATGCCATGCATAATAAAACCGGACATGCATCATACTTGATTGCGCATCATGGATTTTTTTTCAAAATTATGACGTATTGTATAGCAAATTCGGAAACTATAGCAAAGAGTGGAGAAAAATCAAAACTAGCACCCCGTCGGCCACACGTGGGCCGAAAAAGGTGTTTTCGGTCTCCCTTTGGCCGAAATGGACTTTTCGGCCTTGCCTTGGCCAAAAAGGTGCCTACCTGGGCCGAAAAGGCCTTTTTGGTCAAGAGTAGGCCGAAAAGTCCTTTTTGGTCAAGAGTAGGCCGAAAAGTCCCTTGGACCCACCTTTTCACGTTAATGGTTGACCGAAGTTGCATGGCTCCACTCTTCGGCTTATGTTAGGCCGAAGTGATTTTTTTAATTTCTGTATATAAATACTGTGCAACCATTGTCCATCTTAGACACTGAAAAAAAATATTTTCGCGCAACCCTTTCCCCTCAATATTTACCCGTCAACTCTTTCCCGCCATCCATTTCCTGCAAACTCCTTCCCGCCATATGTTCCTGTCACCCGTTTCCCGCCAACCATTTCCCTCCATATCACAGTATACCATTAAATAAATTCTTCATATTTAAAAGAATGGGATAAAAGCGCAAGCGATGGAGTCAAAAACCTGACCTCACGCTGGGTATATGTGTTACCAGCCAAATAGGGTAGCATCTGGCTAATGTATTTATATAAAAAAATTAATTTTTATATACATTTAAAAAAGGGAAAAGATTTTGAGAAACATGATTTTTTTTAAATATGAAGAATTTATTTAATGGTATACCGTGCTATGGCGGGAAAGGGTTGGCGGGAACATATGGCGGGAAGGGGTTGGCAGGAAACGGGTGGCAGGAACATATGACGGGAAGGGGTTGGTGGGAAACGGGTGGCGGGAAAATATTGAGGGAAAAGGGTTGCGCGGAAATATATTTTTTCAATGCCTAAGATGGGCAATGGTTGCATAGTATTTATATACCAAAATTTAAAAAAAATCGCTTCGGCCTAACGTAAGCCGAAGAGTGGAGCCATGCTACTTCAGTCAACCATTAACGTGAAAAGGTGGGCCCAAGGGACTTTTCGGCCTACTCCTGACCAAAAAGGTCTTTTCGGCCCAAGTACGCACATTTTCGGCCAAGGCAAGGCCGAAAAGTCCATTTCGGCCAAAGGGAGGCCGAAAACACCCTTTTCGGCCCACCCATGGCCGACGGGGTGCTAGTTTTGATTTTTCTTCATTCTTTGCTATAGTTTCTGAATTTGCTATAAAATGTGTCATAGTTTTGAAAAAAAATCATGCATCATGCCATGTTTATGTGGTGGTTGTTTACTATGTTGTTTGCTTCTTTCAGGTGTTGCTTCTTCAGTTTGGTTCCGATAACGTCGTGTTGTGAGGATTCGTTCGACTACGTCCGTTTGTCTTCTTCGTGGACTCATTCTTCTTCCTTGCGGGATCTCAGGCAAGATGACCATACCCTCGAAATCACTTCTATCTTTGCTTGCTAGCTGCTTGCTCTTTTGCTATGCCTATGCTGCGATACCTACCACTTGCTATATCATGCGTCCCATATTGCCATGTTCAGCCTCTAACCCACCTTGTCCTAGCAAACCGTTGTTTGGCTATGTTACCTCTTTTGCTCAGCCCCTCTTATAGCGTTGCTAGTTGCATGTGAAGATGGAGTGTGTTCCTTGTTGGAACATGGATATTTGTTGGGATAGCACAATATCTCTTATTTAATTAATGCATCTATATACTTGGTAAAGGGTGGAAGGCTCGGCCTTATGCCTGGTGTTTTGTTCCACTCTTGCCGCCCTAATTTCCGTCATATCGGTGTTATATTCCCGGATTTTGCGTTCCTTACACGGTTGGGTTATAATGGGAACCCCTTGACAGTTCGCCTTGAATAAAACTCCTCCAGCAATGTCAACATTGGTTTTACCATTCGCCACCTAGCCTATTTTTCCCTTGGGTTCCGCGGACTCAAGTGTCATCTTTATTTAAACCCCCGGGCCAGTGCTCCTCTGAGTGTTGGTCCACCTTGTCAACCGCCGGTGGCCACCAGGGGAAACTCTGGGCTGGCCTACCGGAAGTTTGGACAATCCGGTGTGCCCTGAGAACGAGATATGTGCAGCTCCTATCGAGATTTGTCGGCACATTCGGGCAGTGTTGCTGGACTTGTTTTACCATTGTCGAGATGTCTTGTAACCGGGATGCCGAGTCTGATAGGATTGTCTTGGGAGAAGGAATATCCTTCGTTGACCGTGAGAGCTTGTGATGGGCTAAGTTGGGACACCCCTGCAGGGATTTGAACTTTTGAAAGCCGTGCCCGCGGTTATGGGCAGATGCGAATTTGTTAATGTTCGGTTGTAGAAAACCTGAAACTGAACTTAATTAAAATGCACCAACCGCGTGTGTAACCGTGATGGTCTCTTCTCGGCGGAGTCCGAGAAGTGAACACGGTGTTGGAGTAATGCTTGACGTAGGTTGTTCTAGGATCACTTCTTGATCATAGTTGTTCGATTGTGCTTTGCCTCCTCTTCTCGCTCTCATTTGCGTATGTTAGCCACCAAATATGCTAGTCGCTTGCTGCAGCTCCACCTCATACTTTTACCTTACCTATAAGCTTAAATAGTCTTGATCGCAAGGGTGCGAGATTGCTGAGTCCCCATGACTCACAGATTCCTTCCAAAACCAGATGCAGGGACCGATGATACCATTCCAGGAGATTCAACTGAGCTCAAGTGGGAGTTCGATGAGGACTCAGGACGATACTACGTGTCTTTTCCAGATGATCAGTTGTGGTGCCCAGTTGGGGCGATCGGGGACTATGTTGCATTTGGGGTTTATCTTTATTTTGGTTCCATAGTCGGACCTTGAGTGTATTTGGATGAATGTAATGACTTATTTATGCTATGGTGTGACGTGGTGATTGTAAGCCAACTATGTATCTCTTTCCATTTATGTATTACATGGGTTGTTTGCAAAGATTACCTCACTTGCGACATTGCTTTCAATGCGGTTATGCCTCTAAGTCGTGCTTCGACACGTGGGAGATATAGCCGCATCAAGGGCGTTACAAGTTGGTAATCAGAGCCTTCCCCGACCTTAGGAGCCCCCTGCTTGATCGAATCGCTGGCGTTGTTGAGTCTAGAGAAATGTTTTGAGTCATTTAGGATTATATATATTGGAGAGTTAGGAATTCTTTTTACTCCTCAATCCCTTCATTGCTCTGGTGAGGCATCCTGACGTAGAATTTTGACTCTTCTCTTCTCAAATTTCACTAATTTTTTTAGGATCACGCAGGTATCTTGGAATCGTTCTGATGGTTTTGTGACGAGAACATTGTTCTTGGTGCCTCCTGACATTTAGGGGTTGTGGCAGTGTCCCGGGGAGTTGAGCTCCGAGGTGTTGTCGTCACAATTTTATCGTTGCAATTCTGGAATACCTGAGTTTTGCCGACATCGAAAATCTCTTTTATGCAGTTGTTGGTGAGATAACCTCGACGCCACCTAGTACATGGGCGGGAGTTCGGGAGTATTGCCATATCTCGTATAACAGATGCTTTTCAAAGGTTGAGGTAAATGATTTCCGAAGGTTTCTTGGTTATGTGTTGAAGGATGGATACAGCTGGATGTAGGATTTGTGTAGTTTCTGGGTGAGATATTATGCTTCCCCTGTATCCCCAACACCTGATTGCATAACTGGAATGTTCCAGGAGTTTATAAGTGGGAATTCAAGTAGCTCCTAGGATATCTTTCCAATAGATGTATGATATGAAATTAGGGTTTGACGTCTAGTGGTCCGCCTATCCACGGTTGGTTTTACAGTGGTCTCGGTGTGTCTTAAAGAGTCCTTGACTATGCTGACTCGGGGACGCTTTGTATGTCATGTGCACTGCCTTGTGCATGACGGTGTTGTACGATCGAGCCCGTGTAGGCCCCACCACGAAAACTTCAGACGAAATCTCTATCATATGCTTGTTCCGGCTTATTTTGCAAGCCAATACTTTGTTTTGTTTTTGAGTTGTGGTATTCGAGTTGCTTCAATGTCAAATGTTGATTCCATACCTTTCCTAAACGATGTTCTCATACTCCAATGTGAATACTAATCCTTCTTGATCTTCGGGGTTGCCATCTCAATTTATTTTGAACCGGTGTATTTCGCTTCAAGTGGATCTAATCTTATCAACGTTAGCAAGATCAATTATCAGTTCTTCTCAATGGTGTTTGTTTCATCCGTCTCCAAGTTGCCATTGTTTTTCCCGCCCACCCACCCTTTTTCTTATAGGACTCAGATTTTCTTATTCAAGTATCCTTTTATTGATGGGAAGCCTCTCCATTCCTTTTCCGTCAATGTTCTTATCCGGTGATTCTCATGAAGATTCTAATGGAGCTTCAAGTTCGTCATTCTTCATTCTTTTCATCTCCGGTGGTTTCAAGCCAAGCTTTGTTGACCATATCCCTTTTCCTCGTTTCAAATGTTTTCTCTTGCCAGTGCACCTCTTAATCATTCAACTCCCTCTATACATTTGTTCCGGAGTGCTGAAAATATCTCAAAGATTCGCGTTTCCATTCCTAATTCCATTCATGTTATTTCGTGGTTGTCACCTTATTCAAGCCATTTAATTCAACCGGTGGAATCTCTCTTTTCAAGCAATCTTTTCAACGGTGTTTCTTTTGAGTGGGCCCTAACCCACAGGTCTTTTCCTAGGATCTTACCTGACTCTTCTAATTTTACCGGAGCTATTCTCAAATCTTTTAAAGTTTGACGTAAGAATGAATTATCATCAGTCAAATGTCTTCTCCAAGATCTGTCAAAATCTTTTCATCGTTGGTTCAACCTTTCTAATTTTCATCCCGGAGTATCTCAACAATTTGGTGGTGTTTCTCGTCGTCATTCTCAAATTTTGAAGACCGAAGAAGAGTTTTTCCTCCATATCTTATCCGCTCTCTCAGAGATTCATGGTTCTAGCTTGATGTCATCCTCTCATAATTGTTTTGATTGTGACAATTCTTTTCACCCATCCGGAGCAATTCAGGAGTCCTTGCAGTTTGATTCTCCAGAGCCCATCATTTCAGAAGACTTATTCATTCTTAGCTTTCAGCTATCATTCACCAACTCTTACCGGTTTATCATTCAAGTGTTCTCTAATCAGTTCGTCATTTCTTCATTCTCTCGCATCTTGATTCACTCAAGTATCTTCATTCATTTTCAATTCTTATGGTGGTTCGTTCAAGATTTCTCTTCCTTCGTTATCATATCAATTGACTCGTTCTTTCCAATCCTACCGGTGATTCGTTGAAGACCTTCTCAAGTTTGCGCTATATCTCTCTTAATCCTTTCTACGAGAATAAGTAATATGCCAAATCCGTTGCTTGGCATGAATTTAATTGGTGAAGGATAAGCATAATGTAATTCTTATTCTTGTTTCATTGAGTGAATTCAATTCCTTATTCCGGAGGTTCATCATATCACATTCTCAGTTCAAGATGCTTTATCTTTTCTTTTCCCGGAGTTCCTAGCTCTCGCAATTACATCACTACGGAGATTCATCTAAATCATTGCAAGGCTTTAACCTTATTCTTTTCATCCTCCATTTTGTTTGATCATTCTTTTATTACCGGAGTTCTCATGAAGGCTCGACATGGTGGTTCATCAAGGATTTAATTCCTTCTCGAAGTGTTCATCGAGATTCTTTTCAGAGAAGCTCAAGCTTTCTTCATCTTGCAATCCGGAGTGCAATTCTTTCTACCGTATCATTGGAGGTGGTATTATGTCATTCTTGATAATCTGAGCTCGTGTTTCATGATTCACATGTTGTCAAGAATGAGATATTTTAAATCCACCAATCTATTCATTGGAGTTATCTTGCGTCATGTTCACCTAAAGCCTTCCCTAAGGATTGTTGCTATTTGTGGTGCTTATAAATGATCCAAGTTCTTCATCTATCCTCCCGGTGAAATAAGTTTCTCGTCTTCTTGTTCATATCAATCCAATCTTTTGTTTCCATTAGTGGCAGAATTTCACCTCATAGTTTTGAAATGTTCTCCATAAGCCCACTACAACCTTACTCTTTCCGTTGCTGGTTTTCCAACATCTCCGTTCGACCATTCTCCTAAGGATGCCTTTTCAAGCTATTTTGTGGCAGAAGTTGGCTTTTTCTTCTCCATTCTTTTATTTCAATTATCTATCTTCTATTCTTTTGTTCCGGAGGCATTGTGATGTTGCTCTCTTCAACCCATATTATTGCTTTGTCAGGATCGTGATCTTTTCTTGGTTTATCCATTTAACTCGAGTGTTGTGTCCTCTACTCAAGTTCTTTCATCTTATAAGTCTTTCATCTCTTTTCAACCGAAGTGCTACCCGGATCGGTTCTTTCCTATTCCTCTTTCTTAACGGAGCGCTTTCAACTTTGTTCATCTCCGCTGATTATTCTTTTCAATTTGTTCAACCTTTTCTAGGTTCTTTGGTTTCACTCGTTTGTCAAAGAAGCAACTTAGTTTTACCTCTTCTCTTTCTCTTCCGTTTTCCCCTCCGGTGCCATCCTAGATCTCAGGACGAGATCCTCTTGTAGTGGTCGAGTGTTGTGACGCCCCAAGACCGGAGCTTCAGATGTCTTCCGTGGTTACCGAGTTTCATTGTGTGATTTGTTTGGTTCTTTGCAACCATCCTTGCATCATGTGCATTGCATCATGTCATCATAACATCATGTCATTTCTTTTCTTAACTCAACTAAATAATTGCATGGATCTTCGGTCCATTTAAACCGAGGGAATTCACTTGGTGATTCTCTTTATAACATATGCTCCCGATATTAGGGAGACATATTAAATATTCCATTTGTTGGAATTAACTGGAACACACTTGCAAAATAATTCCCCATGCCTTTGTCCCATGCATCATCTCCTTCTCCTTTCCTTCTATTTCCTTTCTTTTGCAAGTGTCACTTTCCCCTTCTCTTTTAATGTTCATTATTTTCCTATAAATTCTCGACCTTGCCTTCAACCTCTCTGTCAAATTTCAGATCCTTTGGAGTTGTTTTGGTTAGGTTCAAAAATGCCTCAAGTTTGAATCATATTTAAACTTGTTTTATTTTTCTACCTCTGAAAATATCCAAGGCAATTTTATCAAATAGAGGATAGTTCCAGGAGATTGAGGATATTTTTATATCTGAAAAACTCCTCTTCTAGCTCCTTGGCCTTTTTTTCTTTTATTGAAACTGTTTATTTATATAGGCAGTGAGTAATGAAAAAGGAAAAAGGCTTTCCTAGGCTGGGATTCCCCTGCTGCGCTAGCCGCAACCAGTAGCTAGGCCGGCCCATTCGGCCCAAGGCCAAGGCCCAGCCAGCCCCACTGGTTAACCCTAGCCGCTAGGGAGCTCAATCCCTTCCCCTCGCGCCGCCATCTCCCTCATGCCCGTTTCCTTCGATACCTCCCCCCCTCGATCCCCTCGCTCGCCTCTCTCCTCCTTCATCCGACCCTGGCATTGCCTCGCTCCTCTCCGCCTTCGCGCCGGCAGGAGCCGCCGCCCGAAATCCTCCATCGCGCGCCCGTCCCCCATGGCATGCCACCTCATCCCCGCCTCTCCACCACCTGCAGGTCACCGGCTTGGCACCATCGTCACGTCGTCGGAAAGCTTCGAGGCGAGCACCGCCTAGAGCTCATCCGCCCGGAGACGTCCTTTGTCTCGTCTTCGTCGCTGGAGCCCATCCCCAAGTCCCTCCCTGGCTCCGTTTTTCCCTGCCGCCACGCCTCCGTTCTGTCTCCTGGTGGAGGAGATGACCAACAGTCAAGCTCCTCTGTCCTGATTCGTTGACTATGCTTGCATGCACATGTGAGGTTTGTGGCTGTTTGTACCGAAGACCGCGAGTACAACTACGTCCACAACGCGCCGTGTACGACTACAATGTGAACAAGTACCATGATGACCTCTGAAGAACTCGGTTTCACCAAGTCCCACTACCGTCGCCTCCGGAAGCCACGGATCCGTCAAGTCCCTCGACGACAAGTGCATGACTATGCGGATTGTACCAAGTACCCCTTCGGGTTGACGAGATTGGCAAGTGTGAAACACCAAGTACCACGACGACCATCGACATGTACCCCTACACCGCACTGAAACGTCGAGTACCTCGCCATGACCCCGAACATCCACGGGAACTTGTGCGACTATGTACGTGAACAACTACCCTCGCCGTGGATCCAACAAGTTTGCAAGTACAACTACTTCCTCTACGACCTGCGTGAACAAGTACTTCCTCTACCATCTTCAAGTACCACTACTTCCCACGACGATCGTGAACGACTATACCGCTTGACCCGAACCGTTCCGATAATGCACGCTCCAAAAGGTATAACCGCCGAGATGACCGCCTGTGAACTAATGCATGTGTGATGTATGAGATGCTCGTGCTTGCTCCATGCTCAAATTGTCGATGCACGTTGCCCCGCTTTTGCCATGTTACCATCGTCTCGTGGGACACCCGGTATCCGGGAACGCCCCACCATCTTTTGCACGCATCCGCACACTTCTCCTTTGCATTGGTATCTCAATCGTGTTACCGGAACCGGAACGTTGCCGTGGCACCATTTTCGTTATCGTTGCTATGGCACCCCTTTCCTTTCCACCACGGTGACAAATGCTTCATAATTCTCTTGTCAAACTTTTAATAAAAATTTCATAAACTTGCACATGTCATCCGCATCATGTTAACAACATCAAGAATGTTTAAAATTGTTGTTTGTATTAATTTGCTAAAGGCATATGGGGACTTACCGGATTCGTTGTTTGTTATATCCGGCCACATTTAAATTGCTTAGATTGTGTAGTTTACTTTTGCTTCACCTCTTGCCATGTTTAACTACATTTATTATTGTTGGGTACATAACCGAGAGAAAACTAAATAAGCCACGTGGTGTTTCATCAATATGCAACTCGTTGCATATTGAGCTCCACTTTATTTGTAGGATTGCTTGTGCACTTTGCCATGCCATGCATATTAAAACCGGACATGCATCATAATTGATTGTGCATCATGCCATGTTTATGTGGTGGTTGTTTACTATGTTCTTTGCTTCTTTCCGGTGTTGCTTCTTCGGTTTGGTTCCGATAACGTCATGTTGTGAGGATTCGTTCGACTACATCCGTTTGTCTTCTTCATGGACTCGTTCTTCTTCCTTGCGGGATCTCAGGCAAGATGACCATACCCTCGAAATCACTTCTATCTTTGCTTGCTAGCTGCTTGCTCTTTTGCTATGCCTATGCTGCGATACCTACCACTTGCTATATCATGCGTCCCATATTGCCATGTTCAGCCTCTAACCCACCTTGTCCTAGCAAACCGTTGTTCGGCTATGTTACCTCTTTTGCTCAGCCCCTCTTATAGCGTTGCTAGTTGCATGTGAAGATGGAGTGTGTTCCTTGTTGGAACATGGATATTTGTTGGGATAGCACAATATCTCTTATTTAATTAATGCATCTATATACTTGGTAAAGGGTGGAAGGCTCGGCCTTATGCCTGGTGTTTTGTTCCACTCTTGCCGCCCTAGTTTCCGTCATATCGGTGTTATATTCCCGGATTTTGCGTTCCTTACACGGTTGGGTTATAATGGGAACCCCTTGACAGTTCGCCTTGAATAAAACTCCTCCAGCAATGTCAACATTGGTTTTACCATTCGCCACCTAGCCTATTTTTCCCTTGGGTTCCGCGGACTCAAGTGTCATCTTTATTTAAACCCCCGGGCCAGTGCTCCTCTGAGTGTTGGTCCACCTTGTCAACCGCCGGTGGCCACCAGGGGAAACTCTGGGCTGGCCTACCGGAAGTTTGGACAATCCGGTGTGCCCTGAGAACGAGATATGTGCAGCTCCTATCGAGATTTGTCGGCACATTCGGGCAGTGTTGCTGGACTTGTTTTACCATTGTCGAGATGTCTTGTAACCGGGATGCCGAGTCTGATAGGATTGTCTTGGGAGAAGGAATATCCTTCGTTGACCGTGAGAGCTTGTGATGGGCTAAGTTGGGACACCCCTGCAGGGATTTGAACTTTTGAAAGCCGTGCCCACGGTTATGGGCAGATGGGAATTTGTTAATGTCCGGTTGTAGAAAACCTGAAACTGAACTTAATTAAAATGCATCAACCGCGTGTGTAACCGTGATGGTCTCTTCTCGGCGGAGTCCGGGAAGTGAACATGGTGTTGGAGTAATGCTTGACGTAGGTTGTTCTAGGATCACTTCTTGATCATAGTTGTTCGACCGTGCTTTGCCTCCTCTTCTCGCTCTCATTTTTGTATGTTAGCCACCAAATATGCTAGTCGCTTGCTGCAGCTCCACCTCATACCTTTACCTTACCTATAAGCTTAAATAGACTTGATCGCGAGGGTGCGAGATTGCTGAGTCCCCATGACTCACAAATTCCTTCCAAAACCAAATGCAGGGACCGATGATACCATTCCAGGAGATTCAACTGAGCTCAAGTGGGAGGTCGATGAGGACTCAGGACGATACTACGTGTCTTTTTCCAGATGATCAGTAGTGGTGCCTAGTTGGGGCGATCGGGGACTATGTTGCATTTGGGGTTTATCTTTATTTTGGTTCCGTAGTCGGACCTTGAGTGTATTTGGATGAATGTAATGACTTATTTATGCTATAGTGTGACGTGGCGATTGTAAGACAACTATGTATCTCTTTCCCTTTATGTATTACATGGGTTGTTTGCAAAGATTACCTCACTTTCTACATTGCTTTCAATGCGGTTATGCCTCTAAGTCGTGCTTCGACACATGGGAGATATAGCCGCATCGAGGGTGTTACATCTATCCCCTAGGAGCATGCGCGTAGTGCTTGGTTTTGATGACTCGTAGATTTTTGCAATAAGTATGTGAGTTCTTTATGACTAATGTTGAGTCCATGGATAGCCATTCTGAGATATTTGCCATGCAACTTTCCATCGTTCTATTTATTATGACACACATCATCGTTGTCATATTGCCTTGCATGATTATGTAGTTGACATCGTATTTGTGGCAAAGCCAGCATGCTTAATTTTTCATACATGTCACTCTTGATTCATCGCAATCCCGGTACACCGCTGGAGGCATTCACATAGAGTCATATTTTGTTCTAAGTATCGAGTTGTAAGTAAATAAAAGTGTGATGATCATCATTAGAGCATTGTCCCATGTGAGGAAAGGATGATGGAGACTATGATTCCCCCACAAGTCGGGATGAGACTCCATACGAAAAAATAGGCCATAAAAAAAGAAGGCCCAAACAAAAAAATGAGAGAAAAAGAGAGAAGGGACAATGTTACTATCCTTTTTCCACACTTGTGCTTCAAAGTAGAACCATGATCTTCATGATAGAGAGTCTCTTATTTTGTCACTTTCATATACTAGTGGGAATTTTTCATTATAGAACTTGGCTTGTATATTCCAACGATGGGCTTCCTCAAATGCCCTAGGTCTTCATGAGCAAGCGAGTTGGATGCACACCCATTTAGTTTATTTGACGAGCTTTCATATATTAATAGCTCTAGTGCATCTGTTGCATGGCAATCCCTACTCCTTGCATTGACATCAATCGGTCGGTATATCCATAACCCATTGATTAGCCACGTCAATGTGAGACTTTCTCCCTTTTTGTCCTCTCACACAACCTCAATCATTATATTTTATTCCACCCATAGTGCTATGTCCATGGCTCGCGCTCATATATTGCGTAAAAATTGAAAGAGTTTGAAAGGGCTAAGTATGAAACAATTGCTTGGCTTGTCATTGGGGTTGTGCATGATGAGAGCATTTTGTGTGACAAAAATGAAGCATGGCCAAACTATATGATTTTGTGGGGATAAACTTTCTTTGGCTATGTTATTTTGATAAGACATAATTGCTTGGTTAGCATACTTGGAGTATTATTATTTTTATGTCAACATTAAACTTTTATCTTGAATCTTTCGGATCTGAACATTCATGCCACAATAAACAAAATTACATTGAAGAATATGCTAGAAAGTAGTCCACATCAAAAAATTGTTTTTATCATTTATGTACTCGAGGACGAGCAGGAATTAAGCTTGGGGATGCTTGATATGTCTCCAACGTATCTATAATTTTTGATTGTTCCATGCTATTATATATTTTGTTTTGGGTGCTTAATGGGATTTATTATACACTTCTATATTATTTTAGGGAATAACCTATTAACTCAAGGCCCAGTGCAAATTGCTGTTTTTTTACCTATTTCACTGTTTCGCAGAAAAGGAATATCAAATGGAGTCCAAATGGAATGAAACCTTCGGGAGCATGACTTTTGGAACAAACGTGATCCATAGGACTTGGTGTGGACGTGAAGCAACCAACGAGGTGGCCATGAGGTAGGGGCGCGCCTACCCCCCTGTGAGCGCCATCCCCCCTCGTGGCTCAACCGACCTACTTCTTCCTCCTATATATACTCATATACCCTGAAAACTTCCAGGGGAACCACGAAACCCTATTTCCACTGCCAAAACGTTCTGTACCCAAGAGATCCCATCTTGGGGCCTTTTCCGGAGCTCCGCCGGAGGGGGTATCGATCACGGAGGGCCTCTACATTAACTCCATGGCCCCTCCGATGATGTGTGAGCATTTTACTTCAGACCTTCAGGTCCATAGTTATTAACTAGATGGATTCTTCTCTCTCTTTAGATCTCAATACAAAGGTCTCCTCGATTTTCTTGGAGATCTATTCGATGTAACTCTTTTTGCAGTGTGTTTGTCGAGATCCAATGAATTGTGGTTTTATGATCAAGTCTATCTATGAACAATATTAGATTCTTCTCTAAAATCTTTTACGTATGATTGGTTATCTTTGCAAGTCTCTTCGAATTATCAGCTTGGTTTGGCCTACTAGATTGATCTTTCTTGCAATGGGAGAAGTGCTTAGCTTTGAGTTCAATCTTGTGGTGCTCGATCCCAGTGACAGAAAGGGAAACGACACGTATCGTATTGTTGCCATTGAGGATAAAAAGATGGGGTTTATATGATATTGCTTGAGTTTATCCCTCTACATCATGTCATCTTACCTAATGCGTTACTCTGTTCTTATGAACTTAATACTCTAGATTCATGCTGGATAGCGGTCGATGTGTGGAGTAATTGTAGTACATGCAGGCAGGAGTCGGTCTACTTGTCACGGACGTGATGCCTATATACATGATCATGCCTAGATATTATCATAATTATTCGCTTTTCTATCAATTGTTCGATAGTAATTTGTTCACCCACCGTAATACTTATGCTATCTTGAGAGAAGCCACTAGTGAAACCTATGGCCCCCCGGGTCTATTCTCCATTATATTAATCTTCCGTCAACAAGCTATTTTTATTACCTTTTATTTTGCAATCTTTACTTTCAATCTTTATCATAAAAATACCAAAAGTATTATCTTATCATCTCTATCATATCTCACTCCCGTAAGTGACCGTGAAGGGATTGACAACCCCTTTATCATGTTGGTTGCGAGGTTCTTATTTGTTTGTGTAGGTACGAGGGACTTGCGTGTGGCCTCATACTGGATTGATACCTTGGTTCTATAAAATGGAGGGAAATACTTACACTACTTTGCTGCATCACCCGTTCCTCTTCAAGGGAAAACCAACGCAGTGCTCAAGTGGTAGCAGCAGTAAGAGGTACAACCTCTCCTCCTGAGCGGTAGTACCTCTTATAAGTGATAAGCGGTACTACCTCTCCCTAGAGCGTTACTACCACTCTGGCAGAACTACAACTCGTGTTTTTCTCTTGTTGGGCTGTTTTGACTGTGTTAAGACGTAGTACCGCTCCTCCGAACGGTAGTACCGCTTGTGCACAACCGGAGTGCATAACAGTTGGATTCAGGGGTGCCTATAAAAAGGGGTCTTCTTCCCCAATGAACCTTATCCCTTGAGCTCGAGCTCTTCCCCCATTGTTGACCTTCTTCGAGCTTGCTATATCTCAATCCCTCCATGGATTCTTAGTAGTCTTTGGGGGAAAAGAGAGAGGAGATCTAGATCCACATTTCCAATGATCACTTTCGACTCTATGTGAGGGGAACCCCTTTGATCAAGATCTTGGAGTTCTTGGTGTTCTCCTTCTTGTTCTTCTTCTCATTTTCCTCCCTAGCATTAGTTGCCTTGGTGGGATTCGGAAGAGAAGGACTTGGGCACTCTGTGTGCCCTTGCCATTGTTGGGGAACAGAGTATTTCAAAAATTTCCTACGATCATGCAAGATCTATCTAGGAGATGCATAACAATGAGAGGGGAGGGTGTGTCTACGTACCCTCGTAGACCGAAAGCGGAAGCGTTTAGTAACGCGGTTGATGTAGTCGAACGTCTTCGCGATCCAACCGATCAAGTATCGAATGCACGACACCTCCGCAATCTGCACATGTTCAGCTCGGTGATGTCCCCCGTACTCTTGATCCAACTGAGGCCGAGGGTGAGTTTCGTCAGTACGACGGCGTGTTGACGGTTATGATGAAGTTACCGACGCAGGGCTTCGCCTAAGCAGTACGACAATATGACCGAGGTGTAAAACTGTGGAGGGGGGCATCGCACACGACTAAATATCAACTTGTGTGTCTATGGGGTGCCCCCTCCCCCGTATATAAAGGAGGGGAGGAGGAGGCCGGCCGGCCACAAGGGGCACTCCCAGGGGGAATCCTACTCCAAGTAGGAATCGGTCCCCATCTTTCCTACTCCAAGTAGGAGAAGAAGGAAGGAGAGGGAGAGGGAAATAGGGGTCGCGCCCCTCCCATAGTCCTATTCGGAATCCCCTTGGGGGGGCACCTCCTGTCTGCTTCCCTCTCTCTCCCTTAAGGCCCACTAAAGCCCATTACTTCCCCAGGGGGTTCGAGTAACCCCTCCGGCACTCCGATTTTATCCGAAACTACCCGGAACACTTCCCTTGTCCGAATAACAAGGTCCAATATATCAATCTTTATGTCTCGACCATTTTGAGACTCCTCGTCGTGTCCGTGATCTCATCCGAGACTCCTAATAATCTTTGGTACATCAAATCACATAACTCATAATACAAATAGTCATTGAACGTTAAGCATGCGGACCCTACGGGTTCGAGAACTATGTAGACATGACCGAGACTCATCTCCGGTCAATAACCAATAGTGGAACCTGGATGCTCCTATTGGTTCCTACATATTCTACAAAGATCTTTATCGGTCAAACCGCATAACAACATACGTTGTTCCCTTTGTCATCGGTATGTTACTTGCCTGAGATTCAATCGCCACTATCCTCATACCTAGTTCAATCTCGTCACCGGCAAGTCTCTTTACTCGTTCCGTAATGCATCATCCCGTAACTAACTCATTGGTCACATTGCTTGCAAGGCTTATAGTGATGTGCATTACCGAGAGGGCCTAGAGATACCTCTCCGACAATTGGAGTGACAAATCCAAATCTCGATCTATGCCAACTCAACAAACACCATCGGAGACAACTATAGAGCATCTTTATAATTGTTGGGGAACGCAGTATTTCAAAAAAATTCCAACGATCACGCAAGATCTATCTAGGAGAAGCATATCAACAAAAGGGAGAGTGTGCCTACGTACCCTCTTAGACCGAAAGAGGAAGCATTTAGTAACACGGTTGATGTAGTCGAACGTCTTTGCGATCCAACCAATCAAGTACCGAACGCACGACACCTCTGCGATCTGCACACGTTCAGCTCGGTGACGTCCCTCGTACTCTTGATCCAGCTGAGGCCGAGGGTGAGTTCGGTTAGCACGATGAAGTGTTGCGGTGATGATGAAGTTACCGACGCAGGGTTTCGCCTAAGCACTACGACAATATGACCGAGGTGTAAAACTGTGGAGGAGGGCACTGCACACGACTAAAGATCAACTTGTGTGTCTATGGGGTGCCCCCTCCCCCGTATATAAAGGAGGGGAGGAGGAGGAGTGCCGGTTGACGGGGTCCTGGACTAAGGGGTCCTCGGGCGTCCGGCCTGTTGGACATGGGCCGGACTGTTGGGCCAT
This sequence comes from Triticum monococcum, assembly GCA_034509565.1. NCBI lineage: Eukaryota > Viridiplantae > Streptophyta > Magnoliopsida > Poales > Poaceae > Triticum > Triticum monococcum. The sequence goes on from CM067846.1 coordinate 519,021,740, forward strand.
GAAGATACAAGATGAAAGACTTTCTCCCATGTCCGGATGGGACTCTTCTTTGCGTGGATGGCAAGCCAGGCGGCCGGATATACTATTTCCTTTCTATGTAACCGACCTTGTATAACCTTAGTCCCCTCCGGTGTCTATATAAAATAGAGGGCTTAGTCCGCAAGGACAAGGACAATCAGGCTAGACTTGTAGGGTTTTAGCCATAACAATCTCGTGGTAGATCAGCTCCTGTAACCCCTATACTCATCAATATTAATTTAGCAGGACGTAGGGTTTTACCTCCATTGAGAGGGCCCGAACCTGGGTAAACATTGTGTTTCCTGTCTCCTATTACCATCAACCCAGGCGCACAGTTCGGAACCCCCTACCCGAGATCCACCGGTTTGGAGACCGACATTGGTGCTTTCATTGAGAGTTCTGTTGTGTCACCGCCAAGAGGTTCAATGGCCCCGTCAATCATCTACAACAACATTGTCGAGGGAGAAACCTTCCTCCCCCGATAGATCTTTGTGTTCAGCGTGTTTGCACTACGGGCCAACTCGCTTGGCCCTCTAGAGCAGCTCGATAGCTACGCCCCTGGCCATCAGGTTAGATTTGGAAGCCTGAACTATGTCGTGGACATCCGCGGAGACTTGATCTTCAACGAATTCGAGACCACAACAGTAGCCGCTAATTGTCACCATGATGAACATGACTTAAATTTGTCATCGAACCAAACCCAGGAGATGGAACCTACAACTGCTCCGGCTCTAGATCCGGAGCAGATCATGCCATCCGAGGACAGGAGGCTCAGCCCCTCCATGGAGGCCGCAGACTCAGCAGCATTGGAGCCGCACACAGACCCAACATCAAGTGAGATCAGTGTTGCTAGAACCTCGGATACGTTTTCGGCTATAGATTCCGAGGCATGTGCGTCCACGCACGACGAGCTTGATCGGGCGTCGATCGTTGAATTCAGCTCCGCGGACATCTTCCGACACTCACGTTTAAGCGACGTGCTAAACTCATTAAAAACACTCTTCCTAGCAGGGGACTCACAACCGAATTATATCCGGTTTGAACTGGAGGCCGATGACGGAGAATTTCTCTTCCCACCCCTGCACACTTAATAGCCACTATCGAAGACCTAACTGACATGCTTGATTACGGCTCCGATGACATCGATGGTATGGACGACAATGCCGGAGAAGAAGAGGCCCAAAACCCTCCGTTTACCGGACGCTGGAGGCCACTTCCTCATATGACGTATACAAGGTGGATGCGCAAAAAGAGAATAGCGGCGATGACAAGGAAGATCCGGTTGAGGATAAACCTCCCGAGATACAACCAAAGAGCCGGCGTTAGCGGCGCCACTCTAAGTCACGTCGTAGAAAAGACAGCAACACCGGCACAGGAGAAAATAACACTCCGGACGGTGCCGAAGACAATGAAGACCCCATTCAGCCAAGTTTCAAACAGGACGAACGGGAAGATGGGCGAGTCGGCCCTGACGAACTGGTCGTACACGAAGACTCGGAGGAAAGTAATTACCTTCCACTCTCTGAGGACGAGGCAAGCCTTGGCACCGAGATTTCATCGTGTCCGAGGAGCCTCTCGAGCAGGAGCGCTTCAAGCGCCGGCTGATAGCTACTGCAAGGAGCTTGAAAAAGAAGCAGCAACAGCTTCAAGCTTATCAAGATCTGCTCAATGAAAGATGGTCTGATGTCCCCGAAGCCGAAGAATACAGCCTCAAGCGACCACTCAAAAGTTACCCGAAGCGCAAATTACTACCTCAATTCGATGACGAGGTGCTAGAGCCCGTGCCATCAGCGCACAATGCGGCTGACCGACCGCCACATGGCCGGGACAAAACGGCAACACAAGCCGAACACCAGCCCGCCCTACCTCGCCGTAAAGGCAGAGACAAAACTGCTCAGGGATGCATGTACGATCTCCGGCAGGGCTTGAAGAATAAAACAGGTCCGCCCAGATCGATCTACAGATCACGGGGGCGTGCCTCGATGCGCGACAACGGCTATCAAGTTGAACTTGGCAAGTACAATTACGTACAAGCCGAAAGCCGCAGAGGGACTCCATCCGAACTATGTCATGAACTGGCCCGATATACAGGCGCTGCACACCCTCTCTGCTTCACTGATGAAGTCATGGAACATGAATTCCCAGAAGGGTTCAAACCCGTGAATATCAAATCATACGATGGAACCACAGACCCCGCGGTATGGATTGAAGACTTCATTCTCCATATTCATATGGCCTGTCGTGATGACCTTGATGACATTAAATACCTCCCCCTAAAACTCAAAGGGCCAGCCCAGCACTAGCTGAACAGCTTGCCAGAAAATTCCATTGGCAGCTGGGAGGACTTGGAAGAAGCCTTCCTTGACAACTTCCAAGGTACATATGTTCGACCTCCGGATGCTGACGACTTAAGTCACATAATTCAACAGCCCGGAGAGTCGGCCAGGAAACTCTAGACTAGGTTCTTAACTAAAAAGAAGCAGATTGTCGACTGTCCGGATGCTGAAGCCTTGGCGGCCTTCAAACACAGCATCCGTGATGAATGGCTCGCCCGACACCTCGGCCTAGAGAAGCCGAAGTCCATGGCAGCCCTAACGGCACTTATGACCCGCTTTTGCGCGGGCGAAGATAGCTAGCGAGCTCATAGCAATAACAGGGCAAGCGAACCTCGCACCGCGGAAGCCAAGGATAGCAACGGCAAGCCCCGACGCAACATACACAAGCGTCGAAACAATGGTGACAATACCGATGACACGGCGGTCAACGCCAAGTCCGGCCAGCGGAAGAAGCCGTTCAAAAGGAACAATTCGGGCCCATCCATCTTGGACCGCATACTCGATCGCCCATGCAAGATACACGACACTCCTAACAAACCAGCCAATCACAACAACAGAGACTATTGGGTTTTTAAATAGGCCGGCAATTTAAATACCGAGAACAAGGAGAAGGGGTCGCAAAGCGAAAATGATGAAGAGGAGCCCCGACCACCGAACACAAGGGGACAGAAGAAGTCCCCCCCCCCCCAAGTTAAAATGGTAAACATAATATACGCTACCCACATCCCCAAGAGGGAACGCAAGCGCGCGCTCAGGGACGTCTACACGATGGAGCCAGTCGCCCCAAAGTTCAACCCGTGGTCTTCCTGCCCAATCACTTTTGATCGCAGGGATCATCCGACCAGTATCCGTCATGGCAGTTCAGCCGCACTGGTCCTCGACCCAATCATTGATGGATTTCACCCCATGCGAGTCCTCATGGATGGCGGTAGCAGCATGAACCTGCTCTATCAGGATACAACACGCAAAATGGGCATTAATCCATCAAGAATTAAGCCCTCAAAGACTACCTTTAAAGGAGTCATACCAGGTGTAGAGGCCCGATGTACGGGCTCAATCACACTAGAGGTTGTCTTTGGATCTCTGGACAATTTCCAAAGTGAAGAGTTGATCTTCGATATCGTCCCCTTTCGCAACGACTATCACGCGTTGCTCGGACGAACCGCATTTGCACGCTTCAACGCGGTGCCACACTACACTTATCTTAAGCTCAAGATGCCCGGTCCACGCGGCATCATAACAGTCAATGGGAACACGGAATGCTCCCTCCGTACCGAGGAGCACACCGCTGCATTAGCAGCAGAAGTACAAAGCGGCCTCTTCAAGCAGAACCTTAATTCGTCGGCCGACCTCCAGGACACTATCAAACGAATCCGGACTACTTTGCATCAGGACAGCCCAACTCGTCAAGAGCTCGACTGGCAACTCGGCCTCCGTCCCCATCCCAACTAAGAAGCGGCATTCATACCGCACATACATAACTACGCACTCAAAATACCATGGGTATAGACGGAGGCATAACTATCTTGTGATCTATAATACGGCTTGTCGGATTTCGGGTTTCGGCAGACCCTTGAGGTTCGAACACTAGGGTGCGCACGGAGATTCCGCCTTCTACCTACCTGCACCCCTCCGCCTCGCTAAGATCTAAGCTATGGGAAAAACAGCACAGGAGACACAGGGTTTATACTGGTTCAGGCCATCGTTGTGGTGTAATACCCTACTCCAGTGTGTGGTGTCAAGGGCGGACCTACGTTGATGGGTGTGGGGGCACCTGCCCCCACTTGATTTTCTCATTCGCTTATACCTGATCGGGTGTACAGGCTGTGTGCCCCCACTAGGCCTAGCTTTATTTGTATTTTGAAAGCCCATGTAGTCTAACTAGCAGCCCACAAAAATAAAGAATTGCTGGCCTGCTGCATCCTGCCTTGCAACTTTGCATTAGACCCTTTTTGCCTCGTAGCCTGCCAAGAGGGACGGTTCAGACTCCACATCCAGTACACCATACGAGACAGATCGGAAATACCTGATCTCGCCGCTCGCACGGAGCCGCCGCAAACACTCTCCGCCGCGCTGCTTGCAATCGCCGATCTGCCGTTGCCTATCCTTAATCCCTCTGTCCCTTGTACAACGACGCTGCAGCATAGCCCCATTACCAAACTTCAATTCTACAATTCCCTCAGTCTAATTGACATCAAGGCAGGCAAGCAAGCAGTATAATCTAGGTTTTGTTTTTCAAAAAATTTCTTGTTCGTCTGGAATTTCGAAGTTAGAAATCATAGTACTCTCAACCTTTGATCAAGTTATGTAAGTATATATAGTTTACCTATTTGTATTAATTATTAGGCAAGTTCAATTTTTTTTGCAACCTATAATTATAGTATGCAACTTCTAATTTATTAATAATATTAAGAAAATGGCTTGTCGGATTGAGAGACTCCAGTCCAATTCTGATATCCACCCTTCATCTTCATGATTTGTGATAACATGAAAATGCATTTATGGTTTTATTTTTGGGCACTTAACTTGCAGGGAAGCTAATGGAGAGTTTTTTTTAAAAAAAATCAACAACTTCTAAAATGCCTGAACTTATTGAATTGGACATTCTATCTACACACATTGATGATTGTATTTGCTTCGACCATTGTATGCCTTTTTTTAGTCCAAATGCTCAGTTTAGTCATTATAATGTAAAGAAGTTGAAACTAGATCTAAACGTTTCCATGCAAGACTGTCGTAGGATGAAACTAAAGGCAATGCGCTATAGCTCCTTTTTCCTTTTTATTAATACTAACCTTTTTTGATGTTTTCATTCTCCCTCAATTTGATAACGCCTTTTTCTTCTTGCAGATTTTAGATTAGATTGTTAAAACAATTTGTCAATGTTCTATTTTGCAACTTCGGAACAAGATATTGTCATATTGGTTTAATTCATTTTGTCTCAAAGGTTAGTTTACTTTTGTTTTTTAAGAAAATTGTTTACCATTTGTAAAATTAAGTGATTATGCCCGTGTTTTAGTTTATTTGGTGCTTTTGCCTTGTTTGTTCATAAATATGGCCAATTTTTTTTTGCCCCCTCTCAATTTTGTTCCTGGGTCCGCCCCTGTGTGGTGTGGTGGATTGCCTCTTGGGATGATGATGATGAGCAATACAAGGAAGAATAGCCTCGGGAGGGTCTGTTCTTGGCTGAGGGGATGAACTGCTAGGAGGAGTTCAATCACCCTTCTCTCTCTCTCTCTCTCTGTGTGTGTGTGTGTGATGCTACTCGATCTGATTTTCTATCCTTTTCTCCGATCTCGATCCTCTCTTTGATTTCGATCCCCTCTCTGATTTCGATCCCCTCTACCCCGTGGGTGGCTAGTCCTATTTATAGGCAAAGGCCCTGGGCCTCTTCCCAAATATTGAGCGGGAAGGGCGCCAACAATTGGCCATTTTGAAGGGGAACATCCGGTACACTTATCCGGACTAAAGTTGGTCCTCACCTGCCAAAGGCTCTGGTGGTGACACTGGCTTGGGCTCCACAATGACTTCCTCCCTGTCGTTGGACTGGTCTTGGTCTCGTTGCACCGAAACGGGTGCCTTTGCTTGATGCTCTCGCCTGCGCTTGCTCCCTTTGCACCAAAGAGGAAAGGAGGACACCGCGCGGGCTGGCACCCGCCTGGCACCCTTGGTCGTCATGGCTTGCGTCACGGGCACCTCGTGAGGTACCCCGCCTTGATCTCTCCGCCTCCTCGCGAGCCAGCCTGATGAGGCCGTGCCTGAGGAAGCTCCGTGTCGTCCGCCCCGCGAGGCTTGGCCCCTCGCGAGGGTCTTGGGTCTGTGTTGATGAAGATGGGCCATGCTGGGCCCCCTTTTAAGCCACGCCGCAGGCCGCAGGCAGGCAAGTCTGGGGACCCCCGTTCACAGAACGCCGACATGGCTCGACCGCTCCTGGACACACATACTTTCCATTTTTCCTTTTTATCCTTTTCAGGTCCTTTTTTCCGCAGGTTTCTTCTGACAACCTAATCATCAGTCCTCTCGGCAGGATGGATACACCAAGATGGCAAGAAACACTGGCGTACAAGGGAATTCTTAGATGGTCTCTTTAACGATCACTCTACCTACCCTTAGGACCCACACGCAGCTGTCCCTTGCTTAGGGCATGTTAAATAGCCTGGTTACTTATCGCACCACTTGTATGAATACGCTTTGACGTATTAATCAAACTATAATGGAAACAGTTTGCGGCCCAACTTCTGCGGCACTGGCTTACTACCCTTTTTCCCTTTTTCTTTGATGATTTTCTCAAAGTTGCGACCATACACTTTGGTATGCTTTAATCTTCCAGGGGCTTCATCGCGACCCATAATACAGCAACAAAGTCCGAACACTTTCTACAACATACTTCGGCTCCCTAAATTTAGCATTATACGCATTGGCTCCGAATCATGTCTTTGGTCAATAGTTGGGTTGCCCGGCTCCTGTGCTTACTACCTTACGGTCCGCTATATCGGCTAGGGTAGCAAAGGGAGAACTACTGCGATTGTGTCCTGGTTTATCCGGATGAGCACCTCAGTAGAGAAAGCCGAAAACTGATTGTCATGATGCGGCGAGAGCCGCTCAGCTCTTCGGAGGGTTCAAATCTTTAGTGATTTTCCGCATTACGCGATGACTCAGCTTTTTACCCGATCAGGTGATTATAGTGCCCTAGTTCGGACACTAGGGGTTGCGCCTAAAATTTTAATTGTAGAACTCCTATGGCTAAGTGAGGGTGATAAAGCCACATAGTCTGATTGCTTGGTTCGTTGCACTAAACACCTCCTTCAAGGACCAAACAAATTGGATCAAGAGTGTTTAGATTCCATCCCGAACAATCCCGTACTACCTATGTGCGGGCTGAAGCTGATGACTGGCCAACTCTCAAAATTTCATAAATACAGCCGCACAGGAGGTAAAATATTAAACAAACATTATATTACATAGCCGAACTTGTTTTTATAATACAAGGCGAGATGATATAACAATATTCATTCAAAGATTACATCCTTCATACACTGCTCCGCCACAATGCGGGGTCCCTCAAGGACTTCGCTAAAATATCGCTCGGGCGTGCGGTACTCCTTGCCCATGGGCGGTCCTTCGGTCGCGACCATGGCAGCATTCATCTTCGCCCACTGCATCTTGACACGGCGAAGGCCATCCGCGCAACTTCGATACAAACAGTCCGCTTGATGGCATCAAGTCGAGGTTAGGCGTCGATTAGCCGCTTCACGAGACCGAAGTAGTTGCTGGGTACAGCTTCGGCTGGCCACAACCGGACTATCAAGTCCTTCATGGCCAGTTCGGCCACCCTATGCAGTTCGACCACCTGTTTTAGCTGGTCGCTCAAGGGCACCAGATGTTTTGGCGCAAGGTATTGCGACCAGAACAGCTTCTCTGTCGATCTCCCCTCTTCAGCTCGGAAGAATTCAGCAGCGTTAGATATGCTGCGCGGCAGATCCACAAACGCCCCCGGAGAACTCCAAATCCAGGTCAGTAAGAGATACCTCTTCTTCGCATACTTGCTTAACATAATAAAGCCTTACCCGCCGCGATCTTTTTGGCCTCCTAGATTTCCCGGAGGGCGTCTTGGGCTTTGGTCCGAGCCTCTTGTGCGCTTTGGCGGGCCTTCTCAAGCTCAGACTCTCGGTTCGCATGCTGACGCTCCAAGGACTCGTATTTCTTCAAAGCATCCTGAAGCTCCTGTTGGACCTCCCCAACCCTGGCCTCATGCTTTTTCCGGATAGCTTGTTCCTTCGCCGCCCTCTCCTCGGCCTCGGCCAGCGCTTCCTTGAGGGTTTCAACCTCAGTCGCTCCTCCTACAAATATCACGGCACTACAATCAATATACATCATTTATTCTTTCCGAATATACGACAAGTCTCCACATACCTTGCTTGTACTCCAGCTGCCTTTTCACAAGGCCGAGCTCTTCTTCGGCCCGCTCCAGACTCCACTTTAGTCCGGAGACCTCAGCGGCATGAGAGGTGGTGGCCAGCAGCAAGGCCTGTGTTCATAAGACATATTTAGTTAGTTTCCTACGAAAATTACTTGGTCCTCTGTCCGGCTTTTCTTTTCCGAACACCGGACAGTGTCACAGGGGCCACACTGTCTATACTATTACCTTTCGCTTACCTCAAAGCCTGTCAGCAGGCTGGTGCAGGCTTCGGTCAGTCCGCTCTTGACGGACTGAACCCTGTCAACCATCGTACCCATAAGGATATGGTGTTCCTCCAGAATGGAAGTGCCTCGCAACGCTTCCAGCAGATTATCCGGTGCCTCTGGCTGGATAGAGGTCACTGGCGGAATAGGCACACCTCCTTCTTTCGAAGGAGGTTTCTTATCGGATTCTGGAGCCGTATAGGTCTCCGGAACCACCACCTTCGGCTTCACGTTGAAGATTTTGAACCACATTCTAAAGTGGGGTGGGATGTGGAGGAAAGCCTCAAACACGACAATGAACGCCGAAATTTTGAGGAAGGAGTTGGGAGCTAGATCATGGAAATCTAGCCGGTAGTAAAACATGAGTCCACAGACGAAAGGGTGGAGAAGAAACCCTAACCCACGGACGCAATGGGGGATAAACACCACCCTCTCATTGGGCTTTGGGGTGGGGACGATTTGCCCCTTGGCCGGAAGCCTATGAGAATTTCCTTCGCCAGATACCCGGCCTCCCGAAGCTTGATGATGTCCTTCTCCTTGACGGAGGAGGCCATCCATTTGCCTTGCGCTCCAGATCCGGACATTGTTGGAAGTGCTTTCTTGAGGCGGAAAGGATGAGGACTTGGGCACTGGAGCTTGAGAGTGGTTAGGTGCAAAGAGAGAAGGTGTGGGTGAAAGAAGGGAATCCTTATCCCCTTATAAAGACGGTGAATATCAAGCGCCTCCCCACTCGCCTTAAAACTCTCCTGTTCCCGAGAACTGCGCGAACGGCGCGGTTGGATTACCCACGCCCGTATTGTTGAGAATCCCACAATAGGGGGACACGATCTCTGCTTTGACAAGACGTGCCAATAAAGCCGCGTCTCGAAACATCGAGCGGCAGGCCGAAAAACGGTTATAAATAATGATCGGGAGGTGGTGTAGTGTTACGTTGCAAAAAGTTGTCAGCGGATTGGACTCGTGAAATATTATATTCTCTGTAGTGGTGTGTGGAACTTGTTTTGCAGATCCAGACACGATCTTTATGTTCGGAAACTGTGTCGGAGTATTCAGAAGAGGAACCCGCCTTGCAATGCTGGAGACCATTTACGCGTCGGACACCTCATCATTGAAGCCTGGTTCAGGGGCTACTGAGGGAGTCCTGGACTAAGGGGTCCTCGGGCGTCCGGCCTGTTGTACATGGGCCCGACTGTTGGGCCATGAAGATACAAGATGAAAGACTTTCTCCCGTGTTCGGATGGGACTATTCTTTGCGTGGATGGCAAGCCAGGCGGCCGGATATACTATTTCCTTTCTATGTAACCGACCTTGTATAACCTTAGTCCCCTCTGGTGTCTATATAAAGTAGAGGGCTTAGTCCGCAAGGATAAGGACATTCAGGCTAGACTTCTAGGGTTTTAGCCATAACGATCTCGTGGTAGATCAACTCTTGTAACCCCTATACTCATCAATATTAATCTAGCAGGACGTAGGGTTTTACCTCATCGAGAGGGCCTGAACCTGGGTAAACATTGTGTTCCCTGTCTCCTGTTACCATCAACCCCAGATGCACACGGCTAAAGATCAACTTGTGTGTCTATGGGGTGCCCCCTCCCCCGTATATAAAGGAGGGGAGGAGGAGGCCGTCCGGCCACAAGGGGTGCTCCCAAGGGGGATCCTACTCCAAGTAGGAATCGGTCCCCCCTCTTTCCAAGTCCAAGTAGGAGAAGAAGGAAGGAGAGGGAGAGGGAGAGGGAAAGAGGGGGCGCGCGCCCTCCCCTAGTCCTATTCGAACTACCCTTGGGGGGGCGTGCCACCTCCTGGCTGCTGCCATGTCTCTCCCTTAAGACCCACTAAGGACCATTACTTCCCCGGGGGGTTCCGGTAACCCCTCTGGCACTTCGGTTTTATCCCAAACTACCTGGAACACTTCCGGTGTCCGAATAACATGGTCCAATATATCAATCTTTATGTCTCGACCATTTCAAGACTCCTCGTCATGTCCGTGATCTGATCCGGGAATCCGAACAATCTTTGGTACATAAAATCACATAACTCATAATACAAATCGTCATCGAACGTTAAGCGTGCGGACCATACGGGTTCGAGAACTATGTAGACATGACCGAGACTCATCTCCGGTCAATAACCAATAGCGGAACCTGGATGCTCCTATTGGTTCCTACATATTCTACGAAGATATTTATCGGTCAAACCGCATAACAAAATACGTTGTTCCCTTTGTCATCGGTATGTTACTTGCCTGGAATTCAATCGTCGGTATCATCATACCTAGTTCAATCTCGTCACCGACAAGTCTCTTTACTCGTTCCGTAATGCATCATCCCGTAACTAACTCATTAGTCACATTTCTTGCAAGGCTTATAGTGATGTGCATTACCGAGAGGGCCTAGAGATACCTCTCCGACAATCAGAGTGACAAATCCAAATCTCGATCTATGCCAACTCAACAAACACCATCGGAGACACCTATAGAGCATCTTTATAATTGTTGGGGAACGCAGTATTTCAAAAAATTCCAACGATCACGCAAGATCTATCTAGGAGAAGCATAGGAATGAAAGGGAGAGTGTGTCTACGTACCCTCTTAGAATGAAAGCGGAAGCGTTTAGTAACGCGGTTGATGTAGTCGAACGTCTTTGTGATCCAACCGATCAAGTACCGAACGCACGGCACCTCCGCGATCTGCACACGTTCAGCTCGATGACGTCCCTCGTACTCTTGATCCAGCTAAGGCCGAGGGTGAGTTCCGTCAGCATGATGACGTGTTGATGGTGATGACGAAGTTACCGACTCAGGGTTTCGCCTAAGCACTACGACAATATGACCGAGGTGTAAAACTATGGAGGAGGGCACCGCACATGGCTAAAGATCAACTTGTGTGTCTACGGGGTGCCCCCTCCCCCGTATATAAAGGAGGGGAGGAGGAGGAGGGCCGGCTGAGGGAGTCCTGGACTAAGGGGTCCTCGAGCGTCCGACCTGTTGGCATGGGCCAGACTGTTTGGCCATGAAGATACAAGATGAAAGAATTTCTCCCGTCTCCAGATGGGACTCTTCTTTGCGTGGATGGCAAGCCAGGCAGCCGGATATACTATTTCCTTTCTATGTAACCGACCTTGTATAACCTTAGCCCCCTCCGGTGTCTATATAAACTAGAGGGCTTAGTCTGCAAGGACAAGGACAATCAGGCTAGAGTTCTAGGGTTTTAGCCATAACGATATCGTGGTAGATCATCTCTTGTAACCCCTATACTCATCAATATTAATCTAGCAGGACGTAGGGTTTTACCTCCATCGAGAGGGCCCGAACCTGGGTAAACATTGTGTTCCATGTCTCCTGTTACCTTCAACCCCAGACGCATAGTTCAGGACCCCCTACCCGAGATCCGCCGGTTTTGACACCGACACCGCCACAAGGGGCGCGCCCAAAGGGGGGATTCCTACTCCTAGTAGGAGTAGGTTTCCCCCTTTCCTAGTCCAAGTAGGATAAGAAGGAAGGAGAGGAGAGGGAGAAGGAAAGAGGGGATGCCGCCCCCTCCCTAGTCCAATTCGGACCAGCCCATGGGGGGCGCGCGGCCTCCCCTTGTGGCTCTTCTCTCCTTTCCACTAAGGCCCATGAAGGCCCAATACTTCCCCCGGTGAATTCCCATAACTCTCCGGTACTTCGAAAAATATCTGAACCACTCAGAACCTTTCCGATTTCCGATATAGCCTTCCAATATATCGGTCTTCATGTCTCGACATTTCGAGACTCCTTGTCATGTCAGTGATCTCATTCGGTACTCCGAAGAAACTTTGGTCATCAAATCACATAACTCATAATACATATCGTCATCGAACGTTAAGCGTGTGGACCCTACGGGTTCGAGAACTATGTAGACATGACAGAGACATATCTCCGGTCAATAGCCAATAGCGGAACCTGGATGCTAATACTGGCTCCTACATATTCTACGAAGATCTTTATCGGTCAAACCGCCTAACAACATACGTTGTTCCCTTTGTCATCAGGATGTTACTTGCCCGAGATTCGATCGTCGGTATCATCATACCTAGTTCAATCTCATTATCGGCAAGTCTCTTCACTCGTTCTGTAATGCATCATCCCGTAACTAACTCATTAGTCACATTGCTTGCAAGGCTTATAGTGATGTGCATTACCGAGAGGGCCCAGAGATACCTCTCCAAGAATCAGAGTGACAAATCCTAATCTTGATCTATGACAACTCAACAAATACCATCGAAGACACCTATAGAGCATCTTTATAATCACCCAGTTACGTTGTGACGTTTGATAGCACACTAAGTGTTCCTCCGGTATTCGGGAGATGCATAATCTCATAGTCATAGGAACATGTATAAGTCATGAAGAAAGCAATAGCAATGAACTAAACGATCATAGTGCTAAGCTAACGGATGGGTCTTGGCCATCACATCATTCTCTAATGATGTGATCCCGTTCATCAAATGACAACACATGTCTATGGCTAGGAAACTTAACCATCTTTGATTAATGAGCTAGTCCAGTGGAGGCATACTAGGGACACTCTGTTTGTCTACGTATTCACACATGTACTAAGTTTCCGGTTAATTCAATTCTAGCATGAATAATAAACATTTATCATGATATAAGGAAATATAAATAACAACTTTATTATTGCCTCTAGGGCATATTTCCTTCAGTATCCCGCTTGCACTAGAGTCAATAATCTAGTTCACATCGCCATGAGATTTAACACCAATAGTTCACATCACCATGTGATTAACACCCATAGTTCACATCGCCATGTGACCAATACCCAAATGGTTTACTAGAGTCAATAATCTAGTCCACATCACCACGTGATTAGCACCCAAAGAGTACTAAGGTGTGATCATGTTTTTCTTGTGAGATAAGTTTAGTCAACAGGTCTGCCACATACAGATCCATATGTATTTTGCAAATTTCTATGTCTGCAATGCTCTGTACGGAGCTACTTTAGATATTTGCTCCCACTTTCAATATGCATCCATATTGACATTCAGAGTTATCTAGATCAGTGTCAAAGCTTGCATCGACGTAACCCTTTACGGCGAACTCTTTGTCACCTCCATAACCGAGAAACAGATCCTTATTTCACTAAGGATAATTTTGATCGCTGTCCAGTGATCCACTCCTGGATCATTGTTGTACCCTCTTGCCAAACTCATGGTGAGGTACACAATAGGTCTAGTACACAGCATAACATACTTTATAGAACCTATGACTGAGTGATACGTCCATTTTGCATCATGCTTTTATATCGATATTTATTGCATTATGGGCAGTTATTACATATTATGTCACAATACTTATGCCTATTCTCTCTTATTACAAGGTTTACATCAAGAGGGGGAATGCCGGCAGCTGGAATTCTGGGCTGGAAAAGGAGAAAATATTAGAGACCTATTCTGCACATCTCCAAAAGTCCTGAAACTCCACGGGAATTATTTTTAGAATATATAAAAAATATTGGGCGAAAGAAGTACCAGAGGGGGGACACCCACCGTCCAAGAGGGTGGGGGCGCGCCCCCTACCTCGTGGGCCCCCTGGTGGCCCTCTGATGCCCATCTTTGGCTATATGGAGTTTTTCGTCGAGGAAAAAATCAGAAGCAAGATCATGGGAGGAAACTCCGCCGCCACGAGGCGGAACCACGAGGCGGAACCAATTTGGGAGGGGGAAATCATCACCATCATCATCACCAACGATCCTCTCATCGGGAGGGGGTCAATCTCCATCAACATCTTCACCAGCACCATCTCATCTCAAACCCTAGTTCATCTCTTGTATCTAATCTTTGTATCCAAACCTCAAATTGGTACCTGTGGGTTGCTAGTAGTATTTTTTGCTCCTTATAGTTGATGCTAGTTGGTTTACTTGGTGGAAGATCATATGTTCAGATCCATTATGCATATTAATACCCCACTGATTATGAACATGAATATGCTTTGTGAGTAGTTACGTTTGTTCCTGAGGACATGGGAGAAGTCTTGATATAAGTACTCATGTGAATTTGGTATTCGTTCAATATTTTGATGAGATGTATGTTGTCATCCCTCTAGTTGTGTCATGTGAACATCGACTACATGACACTTCACCATTTTTCGGGCCTAGAGGGAGGAATTGGCAAGTAATAAGTAGATGATGGGTTGCTAGAGTGACAGAAGCTTAAACCCTAGTTTATGTGTTGCTTCGTAAGGGGCTGATTTGGATCCATATGTTTCATGCTATGGTTAGGTTTACCTTAATACTTCTGTTGTAGTTGCGGATGCTTGCAATAGGGGTTAATCATAAGTGGGATGCTTGTCCAAGTAAGGACAGTACCCAAGCACCGGTCCACCCACATATCAAATTATCAAAGTACCGAACGTGAATCATATGAACGTGATGAAAACTAGCTTGACGACAATTCCCATGTGTCCCTGGGAGCGATTTCCTTCATATAAGAGTTTTTCCAGGATTGTCCTTTGCTACAAAAAGGATTGGGCCATCTTGCTGCAACTTATTTAATTTTATTACTTGCTATTCGTTACAAATTACCTTATCACAAAACTATCTGTTACCGATAATTTCAGTGCTTGCAGAGAATACCTTGCTGAAAACCGCTTATCATTTCCTTCTGCTCCTCGTTGGGTTCGACACTCTTACTTATCAAAAAGGCTACGATAGATCCCCTACACTTGTGGGTCATCAAGACTCTTTTCTGGCACCGTTGCCGGGGAGTGAAGCGCCTTTGGTAGGTGGAATTTGGTAAGGAAAATTTTGTATAGTGTGCTGAAATTTACTGTTACTTGTTACTATGGAACATAATCCTTTTAGGGGCTTGTTCGGGGTATCTACACCCCGACCAGTAGAGTAAAGAGTTGCTCCTCAACCTGTTGAACCTACTGAAACTGTTTACTTTGAAATTCCTTCGAGTATGATAGAGAAACTTCTAGCTAATCCTTTTACAGGAGATGGAACATTACATCCCGATTTGCACTTAATCTATGTGGATGAAGTTTGTGGATTATTTAAGCTTGCAGGTATGTCCGTGGATTTTATCAAGAAGAAGGTCTTCCCTTTATCTTTGAAGGGAGAGCCATTGGCATGGTTTAGGCTATGTGATGATATTGGATCATGAAACTACCAACGATTGAAATTGGAATTTCATCAGAAGTTTTATCCTATGCATCTGGTTCATCGTGATCATAATTATATATATAATTTTTGGCCTCGCGAAGGAGAAAGCATCGCTCAAGCTTGGGGGAGGCTTAAGTCAATGTTATATTCATGCCCCAATCATGAGCTCCCAAAAGAGATGATTATTCAAAAAAATATGCTCGGCTTTCTCTCAGTAATCGCTCCATGCTCGATACTTCTTGTACTGGATCTTTTATGATGAATACTATTGAATTCAGATGGGATTTATTGGAAAGAATTAAATGCAACTCTGAAGATTGGGACCTCGATGAAGGTAACGAGTCAGGTATAACACCTAAGTTTGATTGTGTTAAATCTTTTGTGGATACCGATGCTTTCCGTGAATTTAGCAATTAATATGGACTTGACTCTCAGATAGTAGCTTCTTTCTATGAATCCTTCGCTACTCATGTTGATCTCCCTAAGGAGAAGCGGTTTAAATATAATCCTCCCATTGAGGTAAAAGTAGTTGCATCTATTAAAGTTGAAGAAAAGACTATCACTTATAATGATCCTGTTGTTCCTACTGCTTATATTGAGAAACCACCTTTCCCTGTTAGAATAAAGGATCAAGCTAAAGCTTCAACTGTGGTTAACAAAAGTAATATTAATACACCAAAACCCCCTGAGCAAATTAAAGTTGAACCTAGTGTTGCTATGGTTCAAGATCTCTTGGCCGATAATATTGATGGGCGTGTTATTCACTTTTGCAATGAATCTGCTAGAATTGCTAGACATGATACTAAAAATAAACATAGACCTGTTGTAGGCATGAATGTTATTTCTGTTAAAATAGGAGATCATTGCTATCATGGCTTATTTCATATGGGTGCTAGTGCAAGTGCAATACCTCATTCCTTATACAAAGAAATTATGCATGATATTGCCTGCTGAGACAGAAGAGATAGATGTTACAATTAAGCTTGCCAATAGAGATAATATTTCACCAGTTGGGATTGTTAGAGATGTTGAATTCTTGTGTGGGAAAGTTAAATATCCTGCTGATTTTCTTGTTCTTGGTTCCCCACAAGATGAATTTTGTCCCATTATATTTGGTAGACCCTTCTTGAATATTGTTAATGCTAAGATAGACTGCAACAAGGATATTGTTTCTATTGGTTTAGGGGATATGTCTCATGATTTTAATTTTCCTAAATTTCGTAGACAACCCCATGATAAAGAATTGCCTAGTAAAGATGAAATTATTGGTCTTGCTTCTATTGTCGTGCCTCCTAGTGATCCTTTAGAACAATATTTGCTAGACCACACAAATGATATGTTTATGAATGAAAGAAGGGAAATAGATGAAGTATTCTTTATACAGGGACCTATTTTGAAACACAACTTGCTTGTTGTAATCCTAGGGGATCCTCCTCCACCCAAGGGTGATCCCATGTTTGAGCTTAAGCCTTTACCAGATACTCTTAAATATGCTTATCTTAAAGAGAAAGAGATATATCCTTTTATTATTAGTGCTAACCTTTCAGAGCATGAAGAAAAGAAATTGTTGAAAACTCTGAAGAAGCAGCATGCTGCTATTGGGTATACTCTTGATGATCTTAAAGGCATTAGTCCCACTCTATGCTAGCACAAAATAAAGCTGGAGAAAGACGCTAAACCAGTTGTTGATCATCAACGAAGGTTAAACCCTAAGATGAAAGAAGTCGTAAGAAAATAAATACTAAAGCTTTTGGAGGCAGGTATAATTTATCCCGTTGCAGATAGTCAATGGGTAAGTCATGTCCATTGTGTCCCTAAGAAGGGAGGTATTACTGTTGTTCCTAATGATAAAGATGAATTGATCCCACAAAGAATTGTTACGGGTTATAGAATGGTAATTGATTTCCGCAAATTAAATAAAGATACTAAAGAGATCATTACCCTTTACGTTTTATTGATCAAATGCTAGAAAGATTATCCAAACACACACATTTTTGCTTGATGGTTATTCTGGTTTCTCTCAAATACCCGTGTCAAAAGAGGATCAAGAAAAGACAACTTTTACTTGCCCTTTCGGTACCTTTGCTTATAGACGTATGCCTTTTGGTTTATGTAATGCACCTGCTACTTTTCAAAGATGTATGACTGCTATATTCTCTGACTTTTGTGAAAAGATTGTTGAGGTATTCATGGATGATTTCTCCGTTTATGGGACTTCTTTTGATGATTTCTTAAGCAACCTTGATCGAGTTTTGCAGAGATGTGAAGAAACTAATATTGTCTTGAATTGGGAGAAGTGCCACTTTATGGTTAATGAAGGTATTGTCTTGGGGCATAAAATTTCTGAAAGAGGTATTGAAGTTGATAAAGCTAAAGTTGATTCTATTGGAAAGATGTCGTGTCCTAAGGACATTAAAGGCATAAGAAGTTTCCTTGGTCATGCCGGTTTTTATAGGAGGTTTATTAAGGACTTTTCTACAATTTCTCGGCCTCTGACTAATCTCCTACAAAAAGATGTCCCTTTTGTCTTTGATGATTGTGTAGAAGCATTTGAAATACTTAAGAAAGCTTTGATTTATGCACCTATTGTTCAGCCTCCTGATTGGAATTTACCATTTGAAATTATGTGTGATGCTAGTGACTATGTCATAGGGGCTGTTCTAGGACAAAGAGTTGATAAGAAATTAAATGTTATTCAATATGTTAGTAAAACTCTAGGCAGTGCTCAAAGAAACTATGCTACTACTGAAAAAGAATTTTTAGCAGTTGTATTTGCTTGTGATAAGTTCATACCTTATATTGTTGATTCTAAAGTAACTGTTCACACTGATCATGCTGCTATTAAATATCTTATGGAAAAGAAAGATGCTAAACCTAGACTTATTAGATGGGTTCTTTTGCTATAAGAATTTGATTTGCATATTATTGATAGAAAGGGAGCTGAGAACCCCGTTGCAGACAACTTGTCTAGGTTAGAAAATGTTCTTGATGACCCACTACCTATAGCTGATAGCTTTCCTGATGAACAATTAGCTGTCATAAATGCTTCTCGTACTGCTCCATGGTATGCTGATTATGCTAATTACATTGTTGCTAAATTTATACCACCTAGTTTCACATACCCGCAAAACAAAAAAGTTCTTCTATGATTTAAGGCATTACTTCTGGGATGACCCACATCTTTATAAAGAAGGAGTAGATGGTGTTATTAGACATTGTGTACCTGAGTATGAACATGAACAGATCCTATGCAAGTGTCACTCCGAGGCTTATGGAGGACACCATGCTGGAGACAGAACTGCACATAAGGTATTGCAATCCGGTTTTTATTGGCCTACTCTCTTCAAGGATGCTCGTAAGTTTGTTTTATCTTGTGATGAATGTCAAAGAATTGGTAATATTAGTAGATGTCAAGAAATGCCTATGAATTATTCACTTGTTATTGAACCATTTGATGTTTGGGGCTTTGATTATATGGGACCTTTTCCTTCCTCAAATGGGTACACATATTTTAGTTGCTGTTGATTACGTTACTAAGTGCGTAGAAGCTATTCCAACTAGTAGTGTTGATCATAACACCTCTATTAAGATGCTTAAAGAAGTTATTTTTTTGAGGTTTGGAGTCCCTAGATACCTAATGACTGGTGGTGGTTCACATTTTATTCATGGTGCTTTCCGTAAAATGCTAGCTAAGTATGATGTTAATCATAGAATTGCATCTCCTTATCACCCACAGTCTAGTGGTCAAGTAGAACTGAGCAATAGAGAGCTTAAATTAATTTTGCAAAAGATTGTTAATAGATCTAGAAAGAATTGGTCCAAGAAACTTGATGATGCATCATGGGCCTATAGAACTGCATATAAAAATCCTATGGGTATGTCTCCATATAAAATGGTTTATGGTAAAGCATGTCACTTACCTCTTGAATTAGGACATAAGGCATATTGGGCTATTAAAGAGCTCAACTATGACTTCAAACTTGCCGGTGAGGAGAGGCTTTTTGACATTAGCTCACTTGATGAATGGAGAACCCAGGCTTATGAGAATGCCAAACTGTTTAAAGAAAAAGTTAAAAGATGGCATGATAAAAGGATACAAAAACATGAGTTTAATGTAGGTGATTATGTATTGTTATACAACTCTCGTTTAAGATTTCTTGCAGGCAAAATCCTCTCTAAATGGGAAGGTCCTTACGTCATAGAGGACGACTACTGTTCCGGTGCCATAAAAATCAATAACTTTGAAGGCACAAATCTAAAGGTGGTTGACAGTCAAAGAATCAGACATTATATCCCAGGTAATCCCATAAATGTTGAAATTAAGGTTATTGAAACCGTAACCCCGGAGGAATACATAAGGGACACTTTCCAGAATGTTTCAGACTCCGAAAAGGAACAGGTATGAGGTACGGTAAGTAAACCGACTCCAAAACAGTTCTAATAGAAATTTTCTCCATTTTTGAATATTTAAGAAAATAGGAAAATAAGAAGCAGTCCGGGAAGTACACGGGGCTTCCACGAGGGTGGAGGGCGTGCCCTACCCCCTGGGCACGCTGATGAAGCCATGTACCTACGGTAGGGGCACGGACCCGTCCTAAAGAGCCCTACCGTAGGACATCCCTAGAAGAAGTCACCTTTTAATCAACTTGAAGGTATCCCACTCGACGGGTTGAAGACACTCGACCAAGAAGCTATCACTCGACCATGAAGTCAACCACTCGACCGACCAAAAGACCTGAAGTCACTCCGCAGGCAAACGGTCGGCTATTAAGTAGTCTTTATGGTTATTATGACACTTTATTAGGGACGTTATCAGTAACGCCCCACCTTAAATGTACCTTAAACCCTGCATTACTGAGGGCAGGAGAGGGCTAGCGAACTCTATATAAGCCACCCCCCTCCTCAGTATCAAGGGTTCGCACCCCTGTCATTTACACACGCATAATTCAATCGACCGCCTCCGGGCACCGAGACGTAGGGCTGTTACTTCCTCCGAGAAGGGCCTGAACTCGTAAACCTTGCGTGCTTACAACTTCCCAATAGCTAAGGTCTAGCCTCCTCATACACCCCCCCTACCTCACTGTCAGACTTAGAACCACGACAGTTGGTGCCCACCGTGGGGCATTAGTCTTAGCGCCCAATTGGAGAAGTTGCGATTTTTCCGATCCACTTGATCATGTTTTCCTGCGGAGCTTTGGCAGAGGGCCGCGAGATCCGTCTCGGCGCACTCACCTTCATCGCCGACGACTCCGCCTGGCTCCAGGAGGCGCCGCTCGACGTTGACGCGCTCCCCGTCCGCGGTGCGACGCACTTCCACGCGTGCGTCCGTGGTGTCCTCCTGCGGCAGCCGTCGACCCCATATCGGTCGACTCCCGTGTCATCTCCCCGCCCCGTCTCCCACCAACGCAAGCACTCAGGTCGGTCGAGACTCCAGCGGTGGGTGAAGCACGCCGTGGCCCGCCAGTCGGCGGCCCCACAAGTCGCGGCAATCGAGCCCGACGAATCCCTCTGCGGCCTGTTCGATCTGTCGACTGGCTCCGCGGAGACCGCATCCGAGTGCGATAGCAGCGACCCTTTGGCGGAGGTTCTGGCAGTCGAGGGGACACGCAGTCCTCCTGGATTCCATCGCGCTGATAGTGGTGCAGATAGAGGCAATCCATTGCATCCCCACGACGAATACCTCCTTGAACCTCTTACGTCATTACAGCGAGAGGAGCTTCGTCGCCGGCACATGGACGCGCTCCACACTCCTATTGTTGGAGAAACCCCCAAGGCCCGGGCCTTGGAGGACGCGCGCTTGGCTAATCTGGCTGAGCGCACTCGACTGGAGAATCTACAGCGAGCACTCGACAAGCGAGCGCGTCAGCGGGCTCCCGAGTCCAGTCGACGACAGCAAGCTCCCGAATCCAGTCGACGTCAGCTCTTCCCACCGCCGCAGGTATACCGAACTCCAGTTCAGAATTTGACTGCCGCAGCCCGCATAGCAGAGTCAATCCAGCCCTCCCAGTCAGAGGCTGGCAGAGGATTGTTGCAAATCAGAGCATTGCTCCGAGCAGCGGGAAATCAGAATTCCGCCGTCTCTCAGTCGCGGGACAGGATCCACAGTCGATCCGTTGCAACAGAAACAGTCCAGTCGGCTCACAGCCCGAGATCGCCCCCGAGGCGTGAGGGACGTGGAGACCGGCACGATCAGTACAGGAGGAATGAACAGTATGATCATCGACCCGACCGTGATGATAGACGTCGAGTGCCATCCCCTCCCCCGAGGAGTGGATCGTATGCACCCCGACATCGAGATGACAGGCGCCCCCATAATGTTGGGCAGAGGATCCCAGTCAACCCCAAAGACCCAGGCTTTGACGCGAGATCCATCCTCGTTCAAGGTTTGGTGGACAGGAACGGGGCTCATCGAGAGGGCCACAACAGAGATACGCCCACCGGCAGCAGAGCACATACTTCGGGGCCTGAATGTTTCAGCCGAGCCATCAGGGCTGCGGTGATACCTCCCAACTTCAGGCTGGCGACTGGAGTCAGCAAGTTCACCGGCGAATCCAAGCTAGACACATGGCTCGAAGATTACAGAGTGGCTGTGCAGATTGGCGGTGGCAATGATGAGGTGGCCATGAAGCATTTGCCTCTCATGTTGGAAGGCTCAGCCAGGGCGTGGCTGAATCAGTTGGCACCCAGCAGCATTTACACTTGGGAGGACCTCGCCCGAGTGTTTATCACAACCTTCGAAGGAACGTGCAAGCGCCCTGCAGGCCTTACAGAGTTGCGGTCTTGCGTGCAGAAGCCGAATGAAACGCTGAGAGAATACATCCAGAGGTGGATCACACTGCACCACTCGGTCGAGAACGTGCCAGACCATCAAGCAGTTTGCGCATTCAAGGAAGGCGTCAAATACAGGGAGTTGAATCTGAAGTTTGGTCAGACTGGAGAGATGTCCCTGAATCGGATGATGGAGATTGCCACCAAGTACACTAATGGTGAAGACGAGGACCGACTCCGAAGTGGCAAACTCAAATCAGTCGCCCAAGAAACCGGAGGAAACTCCAGTCGGAAGCAGAAGCGGAAGGCCGAGCCAGCCGCCCCTGGGGAGGCCCTGGCTGTGGCCCAGGGAAACTTCAAGGGAAAACCCAAGGGCACATGGAAGCCCAAGAAGGTTAAGGATCAGGATGGGAATGATGTTTTGGACCTGCCATGTCACATCCACACCAAGAAAGATGAAGAGGGAAATTTTATTTTCCCGAAGCATACCACTCGACAGTGCCGGCTCCTGATTCAGCAGTTCCAGGGCAAGCAGCCCAAGGATAAGGAAAAGGAACCAGACAGAGTTGAGGACAAGGAGGGTAGTGACGATGGATACCCCCAAGTCAATTCCACCTTGATGATTTTTGCTGATGTCGAAAGCAAAAGTCGACTGAAAGTCATTAACCGTGAGGTGAACATGGTTGCTCCAGCGGCACCTAGTTACCTAAAATGGTCTCAGACCGCCATCACATTCGACCAATCTGATCACCCGACACACATTGCCACCCCAGGGAGGCAAGCTTTGGTGGTCGACCCAGTCGTCGAAGGCACTCGACTGACCAAAGTCCTGATGGATGGCGGCAGTGGCCTGAACATACTGTATGCTCAAACTTTGAAAGGAATGGGCATTTCGATGTCCAGACTCAGCACCGGTAACATGAGCTTCCACGGAGTCATTCCTGGGAAGAAAGCCGAGTCACTCAGCCAGATTGCTCTCGACGTGGTTTTTGGTGATTCAAAGAATTACCGCAAGGAAAATTTGACATTTGAAGTTGTGGACTTCCAGAGTGCTTATCACGCCATTTTGGGCAGGCCAGCTTACGCACGCTTCATGGCTCGACCATGTTACGTGTATCTTAAATTAAAGATGCCTGGCCCCAAAGGTGTGATCACTGTTACGGGCAACCGGAAGAAAGCAGAAGAGTGTTTTCAGAAGGGATCAAAGATCGCCGACGCTCAGATGGCAGTGGTCGAGCTGAAAGAGTACCAAAAGACTGCCGACCCGAGTGAATTGCTGCGGGCTAAGAAGCCCGCCTCGGAGTCAGCTTTTCAGTCAGCTGGTGAAACAAAGACAGTCCACATTCACCCGACCGACCCCGACGCTGCTCCGACTCACATCTCGACGACGCTCGACTCCAAATAGGAAGAAGCGCTCATCCAGCTCCTCCGTGAGAACTGGGACATCTTCGCATGGAAACCCTCTGACATGCCTGGAGTTCCCAGGGGGCTGGCTGAGCACCGTCTGCGAATCAACCCAAAGTTCAAGCCCGTGAAGGAACATCTCCAACGGTCCGCCGTCCAGAAGAAACAAGCCATTGGCGAAGAAGTGACTCGGCTCTTAGCAGCCGAGTTCATCCGAGAGATTTACCACTCCGAGTGGCTCGCCAATGTCGTCATGGTCCCCAAGAAGGACAAGTCACTCAGTATGTGCATTGATTTCAAACATATCAATCGGGCCTGCCCGAAAGATCATTTTCCTCTCCCTCGCATCGACCAAATCGTCGACTCAACTGCGGGATGCGAGAGATTGTCTTTTCTAGATGCCTATTTCGGATACCATCAGATCCGTCTGTATGGGCCCGACGAAATCAAAACAGCTTTCATCACTCCATTCGGATGCTTTTGTTACGTCACCATGCCATTTGGCCTCAAGAATGCCGGAGCCACATTCATGAGAATGATCCAGAAGTGTTTACTCACTCAAATCAGTCGGAATGTGGAGGCGTACATGGATGATATCGTGGTCAAGTCCCGGAAAGGTTCCGACCTGCGGGCTGACCTTGCTGAAACCTTTGCCAACCTCAGGAGGTACGATATCAAGTGCAATCCGTCAAAGTGCACTTTCGGGGTTCCAGGTGGAAAGCTACTCGGTTTTCTCGTTTCCGAACGAGGGATCGACGCCAATCCTGAAAAAATTGGCACCATACTCTGGATGAAGCGTCCTGTACGCGTGCATGATGTCCAAAAGCTTACAGGCTGCTTGGCTGCCTTAAGTCGATTCATTTCTTGACTCGGTGAAAAAGCGTTGCCTCTTTACTGACTGATGAAGAAGTCTGAAAAGTTCGAGTGGACTCCAGAAGCTGATGCAGCATTTGCAGAGCTCAAAGCTCTGCTCTCCACCCAGCCGGTGCTAGCTGCCCCAATCAGTAAAGAGCCTCTGCTGTTTTACATTGCAGCCACAGGACAAGTTGTCAGTACAGTACTTACGGTCGAGCGGGAAGAGGAAGGGAAGGCCTTCAAAGTTCAACGCCCTGTATATTATGTGTCTGAAGTTTTGACCCCTTCAAAGCAAATATACCCCCACTACCAGAAGCTTGTATATGGGATTTATATGACCACGAAGAAAGTTGCACATTATTTCTCTGACCACTCCATTACAGTCGTCAGCGACGCCCCACTATCAGAGATCCTGCATAACAGAGACGCAACTGGTCGAGTGGCCAAGTGGGCGATTGAACTCCTTCCTTTAGATATCATGTTTGAAGCAAAGAAGGCTATCAAGTCCCAAGAAATCGCGGATTTCATCGTCGAGTGGATTGAACAGCAACTTCCGACTCATGTTCACTCGGAGCACTGGACCATGTTCTTCAATGGATCCAAGATGCTGAATGGTTCGGGCGCGGGAGTAGTCTTAGTCTCCCCCCGAGGGGATAAGCTCAGATATGTTCTCCAGATTCACTTCGATTCCTCCAATAATGAAGCAGAGTATGAGGCACTTTTATATGGGTTGCTCATGGCCATTTCACTCGGCGTCCGTCGCCTCATGGTCTATGGCGACTCAGATTTGGTGGTTAATCAAGTGATGAAGGAGTGGGACGTCAGGAGTCCGGCAATGACTGGGTATTGCAATGCAGTGCGAAAGCTAGAAAAGAAGTTCGAGGGGTTAGAGCTCCACCACGTCCCCCGATTGAGAAATCAGGCAGTTCACGACTTGGCAAAGATAGGCTCCAAGAGAGAAGCCATTCCAAGCAACGTGTTCTTGGAACACATTCACTCACCATCAGTCCAAGAGGATCCTTTCACAGAAGAAGCCCCGCAACCGAAAAGTGCCACAGATCCGACTGAAGTTGAAGTGCCTGCAGTGGTCGACCTAATCATGGAAGTCTTGGCAATCACCCCTGACTGGACAATACAGTACATCGCATATATCCTAAGGAAAGAACTCCCGGAAGACGAGGAGGAGGCTCGACAGATCGTCCGCCGATCCAAGGCCTTCACAGTCATAAGGGGACAGCTGTACAGAGAGAGCGCGACCGGAGTCGGCCAGAAATGCATAACACCAGAAGAGGGTCAGATAATCCTTAATGATATCCACTCGGGGACCTATGGTCACCATGCGTCCTCTCGGACTATTGTGGCTAAAGCATACCGAGCTGGATTTTACTAGCCAAGAGCAAATGAGATGGCAAAAGAGATAGTCGACAAGTGTGAAGGGTGCCAGTTCTACTCCAACGTGTCGCACAAGCCCGCATCAGCCCTGAAGACCATTCCGCTCGTTTGGCCCTTTGCCATTTGGGGATTGGACATGGTTGGTACCCTAAGAACGGGCAGGAGTGGATTCACTCATGTGCTTGTGGCAGTCGACAAATTTACCAAATGGATCGAAGCTAAGCCCATCAAGAACCTCGATGCTGGCACTGCTATCAGTTTCGTCAGAGGGTTAACATTCAGAGATGGAGTCCCGCATAGCATCATCACTGATAACGGGTCAAACTTTGATTCGGACGAGTTCAGAGCACTTTGCGCTTCTCAAGGCACACGAGTCGACTACGCTTCGGTCGCTCATCCCCAGTCGAATGGACAGGCTGAGAGAGCAAATGGTCTGATTCTCAAAGGGCTAAAGCCTCGACTGATGCGCGATCTCAAGCACGCGCAGGCGCTTGGGTCGACGAGCTTCCGTCAGTTCTGTGGGGATTAAGGACCACCCCTAACCGGTCGACTGGAAGGACTCCATTCTTTCTGGTTTATGGAGCCGAAGTAGTCCTGCCGAGTGATCTTCTTCATAATGCACCCCGAGTCGAACTTTACACCGAAGATGAAGTAGAGCAGGCCCAGCAAGACGCAGTCGACCTCTTAGAAGAAGAAAGGGAGATGGACATGATCAGATCGACCATTTATCAGCAAGACTTGCGCCGTTTTCACGCCCGGAATGTGAAAAGTCGAGCCTTCCAAGAAGGAGATCTGCTCCTCCGAGTGGATCAACAGAAGCCACACAAACTTCCTCCTACTTGGGAAGGCCCCTTCATAGTCACCAGAGTCCTCCACAATGGAGCATACCACCTCTACAATGTCGATCGCCAGATTGACGAACCGCGAGCTTGGGACGCGGAACTGCTCCGCCCCTTTACACCTGAGTTCTCCCTTAGATGAGATGTAATAAGAAAAATAATTGCTACAGTTCATTTTTATCAAAGACAAGAGTGTTCCAATAATGGCTGTCACTTTGTTTGCATACAAAACCCCCAGCGAGTGACTTGGCTGCGAATCCGTTTCGCCTAAGTTTGAAAAATCCTACCGAGTGGAGAGCGATCCTCCCACTCGGGGGCTTAGCTGCAGTCGAGTACTCGCCTAAGTTCTCCCACTCGGAAACTTAGCTGCAGTCAAGCACTCGCCTAAGTTTGAAAAATCCTACCGAGTGGAGAGCGATCCTCCCACTCGGGGGCTTAGCTGCAGTCCAGTACTCGCCTAAGTTCTCCCACTCGGAAACTTAGCTGCAGTCAAGCACTCGCCTAAGTTTGAAAAATCCTACCGAGTGGAGAGCGATCCTCCCACTCGGGGGCTTAGCTGCAGTCCAGTACTCGCCTAAGTTCTCCCACTCGGAAACTTAGCTACAGTCAAGCACTCGCCTAAGTTTGAAAAATCCTACCGAGTGGAGAGCGATCCTCCCACTCGGGGGCTTAGTTGCAGTCCAGTAATCGCCTAAGTTCTCCCACTCGGAAACTTAGCTGCAGTCAAGCACTCGCCTAAGTTTGAAAAATCCTACCGAGTGGAGAGCGATCCTCCCACTCGGGGGCTTAGCTGCAGTCCAGTACTCGCCTAAGTTCTCCCACTCAGAAACTTAGCTGCAGTCAAGCACTCGCCTAAGTTTTAAAAAACCCTACCGGGTGGAGAGCAATCCTCCCACTCGGGGGCTTAGCTGCAGTCCAGTACTCGCCTAAGTTCTCCCACTCGGAAACTTAGCTGCAGTCAAGCACTCGCCTAAGTTTGAAAAAATCCTACCGAGTGGAGAGCAATCCTCCCACTCGGGGACTTAGCTGCAGTCCAGCACTCGTCTGAATACAAGACCAAAGTCCTACACGACAGATCAAAACCACGAAGATATTCAGCAAGAAATTAAGTTCGGATAAAGCTTAAAAGGCCCCAGGCCCCGAATCAAAGTACTCGAGCCCTCGGCTCGGCAGAGTTTAAACGGTTACAAATCCACTCGGCATTCCGAGGCAAATTTAAGGAAAGGCATAAAAGTTTTTTTCATTCCTCAGGTGGAGGACTGGCAGGGGCGACGAACTCATCCAGGTCGATTCCGTCCGCAATATGAGTGGCAGCAGCAATGAAGGTCTCCATGAAGTCTTGAAAGTTGTGCCTCTTGGTATTGGCGACTTGGATGGTGGCCAACTTCTCTTCTCGCGCCTCCTTGCAATGGACGCGGACTAAAGATAGAGCCACATCAGCGCCGCACCGGGCAGAAGACTTCTTCCATTCCTGCACTCGATCGGGGATTCTGTCAAGTCGAGTCATCAGAGACTCGAGATCATTCTGGAGCATAGACTCTAGCCAAAGTGTCGGGTCGATCCGCGACATGGCAACCTTCAGCCGAGCCAAGTAATCCACGGCGCCATCGATACGAGATTCCAGTCGGAGCAGATTCATGGCGGCATCATCATTCACCGGAGAATTGATTGGGTCCAAACGCGTTTCAATTTGCCCGGTCTCCTCTTCAAAGTTCTGACAAAACTTTGCATACAAGCCCCAAGGATAAGCCAACGATCGCAAACTGAGTCGACACAAAAGAAAACCAGTCGGAATTGAATGCGCACCTTCGAGCTTGGTGTACAACGTCTTGGCAAGACTCCTCAAGTAGCTCTCCAGGTCGTCCCTCATGCGAGCGACGCCTTCCATCTGCTCGCTCAGGGTGAGGTGCTCCTTCTTCCAACGCGAGCACTCCCTGTTGGCTTCATTCAGAGCAGTCTTCAGCTTGGTATTCTCATCTTCTATCTGGCTGACCGAAGCCAGCTTCTCTTCAGCCAGAGCAATCTTGTCACCAGCCTCCTTGTGGGCAGCAGCCAAGTCCCGATCCTTCTTCGCCAGAGCCTCGCTCAGTTCTCCTGCAAAAGAAACGATGATTGGTTCAGAAACAGCAGAAGGGTACTCAAGCCTAAAAACAAAACCAGTCGACAAGGTCGTCTTACCAGCAATGCCATCTCTGACCTTCTGCACCTCCGTTCTGGCCAGCTCTAGATCAAGGGTCAGTTGAATCCGCTGCTTCTCCAACTCAGTATAGCGAGACGCAAGTTCACAAGATTTCTGCAAAAGGAAAAATCAGTCGACAGACATCCAAAATAAGTTGCTTCCAAGTAACTAAGGAAAAAAGGTGACGTTTCTAAGACTACAGCCAAATCAAAAACATTCGACAGTAGTCTCGAGGACTACACCCAGTGGGTGTACTCAGCGTGCCCCACTAGTCCAAGAAGGGGAAAACACACCCAGTGGGCGTACAGATACAAAAATAAGTTGCTTCCAAGTAACTAAGGAAAAAGGTGACGTTTCTAAGACTACAGCCGAATCAAAAACATTCGACAGTAGTCTCGGGGACTACACCCAGTGGGTGCACTCAGCGTGCCCCCACTGGTTTAAAAAAAGTCGAGTGTCCGCAGTCGACCGGATACAGATCCATTCGACATGACTCGGCCAGACCAAGAAAAGGAATACAGATTCAGAAACGCAATGTAAAGACTACAGTCGACTGCTAGCAGTCCACCGTAGTCTCGGGGACTACACCCAGTGGGTGCACTCAGCGTGCCCCCACTAGTCCAAGAAGGGGAAAACACACGTAGTGGGCGTACAGATACAAAAATCTTCAAAAAAAAAGATAGGGAGAAAGACTCTTCAAATAATCAAGTATCAAGTCGGCTGACCTGGACATTGCTCTGAAGCGCCGAACTTGCGTCATAGGCTGCCTGGCTGGCCTCCCGAGCCTTCTTCACCTGTTCCATCATGACCCCCACCTAGCGTATAGCCTCCTTCGCAGCAGCCACTTCGTCCTCAGGGGCAGGGTATGCGACAAAAAGAGAAGTTGGATCTGCAGTCGACGCCGAGGGCTGCGCACTCGACAGGGGATTGGCAAAGGTCACAGAAGCCCGAGGGGCATCGCCACCATCCCGAGCCACGGTCTCAGGCGCCGGAGTAGGCTGGGGAATCCTGTCAGCCAACGACCTCTTAGTCCTCCTCATCCTCAGCGGTTCGTTGTCGTCGACATCCGGGAGGTCGATAACATGAGGAGGGGCTGCAAGGAAAACTTTCAATCGACCAGAATTGCAAGAAACGACCAGTCGACTCACAAACAGAACGTCAATAATCGTACCAGGGTTGGAGGTAACAGCGTCCCCCATCTCTTGGTCGTCGTCTTTAGCAGAGACCTCGGAGGTAGCAGCACTGCAAATTTCGAAAAGTCAGCCAGTTAGCTTAACAAGTCGACCAAGGATCCGTCCTCCATCGACGAAGGAAAACAAGCTTTATTACCCGGAAATAACAGGGACAGTTATCTTCATCTTGGGCAGAGTCTTGGACGGCTTGGATACCGTCGTGCGTGGTTGCTTGGGGACCTTCCCAGTCGGTGTTGGAGAAGAAGTCCGAGGGCGTTTTGACGACGGCCCAACGGAGGCAGTCGCCTTGCCACATTCCTGCGCCGGGTCGTGTGCGAGCTTGGATCGCCTTTCCGGGTGGGGGGGTTCGGCCTCCTCCTCCTCTTCTTCACTGGAGAAGACGTCATCGCCTCCCTCTCCTTCACCATCTGACTCCCACTCGCCTTCGTCATCCCCACTCTCGCCTCCGCTCCCTTCTCCTTCCTCAGTCGACCCCTGTGCCCCATTGGGCGTCGAGTACATTTCGGTGGTCGCCTGAAAAACAGCAGACAAAACGAAAGTCAATCGACCTGCTCGAAAGAAGACCAATGCAGAAAACGAAGATTTCAGTCGGAAACATAAAAACGCACCTGGTCGACCTCATATGAACTGTCGAGTGGAATGACCCTCCTGGCTCCTCGGGGGATGTCCTTGTTCCCGTGATGCTTGACAGCCACCCCTCCAACATCTCATCGGTGACCTCCTCCGGGTGGATCCGAGTGGTGTCCTCGAGGCCAGAGTACAGCCACATCGGGTGGTCCCGAGCCTGGAGCGGTTGGATTCGCCTCTTGAGGAAGACTTCCAGCAGATCCATCCCCGTCACGCCCTCGCGGACAAGTTCAACCACTCGACCCGCCAGTACCTTGACCTGGGCCTTTTCTTCAGGCGTCACCTTCAGAGAAGCAGGCTTTTCGGCTCGGTCGAGGGAGAAAGGTGGGAGCCCATTCGACTGCCCTGGAGTCGCCTGATCCTGGCAGTAGAACCAAGTCGCCTGCCAGCCTCAGACTGACTCCGGGAAAGTAATGGATGGGAAACAGCTCTTCCCCCTCGTCTGGATCGCCAAGCCCCCACACAGCTGGATCACTTGTGTCTTCTCATCACTCGACTTGTCCTTCTTGACCGACTGAGAGCGACAGGTGAAGATGTGCTTGAAAAGCCCCCAGTGTGGGCGGCAACCCAGGAACGCCTCACACATAGAAATGAAAGCGGCAAGATAGACTATGGAGTTTGGGGTAAAGTGATGGAGCTGCGCTCCAAAGAAGTTCAAGAAGTTGCGGAAGAAAGAATGGGGCGGCAGAGAAAACCCTCGATCGATGTGAGTGGCCAGGAGCACGCACTCACCGTCGCGAGGTTGGGGTTCGATCTCTCCCCACGGAAGACGCGCAGCCCTGTGAGGAATGGCTCCCCCCTCAACCAGGTCATCAAGATCCTCCTGCCGGAGCACCGATGGCATCCAGTCGCCCTAGATCCAACCTTTGGGCAGGGCCGTCCGAGAGGAAGATCCGCCGCGCGCAGACTTCTTCCCCTTCCCCGCCGCCGCCGCCTTCTTCGCGCGCTCCAGAGCGGTCGTCTTGCCCTTCACCATCGTCGCCAGCGAGATCTCGAGCTGGTTTGCGGTGGCTGGGCGAGAGCGGAGGAAGCGGGGGAGGTTGCGAAGAAAGAGAGGAAGAAGGAGAAGAGAAGAGCACGCGCACTGTTGGGGAACTCCGAGCCGGCAACTTATAAGGGGCCGCTTTTGAGTGGCTGACCAGTAGGCCCAAGCTATCCAGTCAAATCCCGTGACAGGCGCGCGCGCAGTACGTGGCGAAAAAGGCGGCGCGGAGATCGAGGAGCCTTCGCATTGTCACTTTCGATTACTGCGGCCGCCCCCGTTCCGTGCGCTTCCCAAAAAATCCGAATCCCACGATATCCGTTGGCTGCAGAACAACTTGTCAAAACAGAAATCCCGCGCGCACCGGCGCTCGATGCCTCACAGGTAAAGGAATCCACCCGACGAAAGACCTGGAACGGATCAAGGCGACTGAAAGAGGTTAATGACGTCATCCGTGACAGTCGACCCAGAACGAAGCACTCATATAACCTGAAGAGTCAGTCGGAAAGGTCCCTAACCCCTTTTCTCACTCTAGCCTCGATCCATTCGGGGGCTAATGATGAAGCCATGTACCTACGGTAGGGGCACGGACCCGTCCTAAAGAGCCCTACCATAGGACATCCCTAGAAGAAGTCACCTTTTAATCAACTTGAAGGTATCCCACTCGACGGGTTGAAGACACTCGACCACGAAGCTATCACTCGACCATGAAGTCAACCACTCGATCGACCAAAAGACCTGAAGTCACTCCGCAGGCAAACGGTCGGCTATTAAGTAGTCTTTATGATTATTATGACACTTTATTAGGGACATTATCAGTAACGCCCCACCTTAAATGTACCTTAAATCCTGCATTACTGAGGGCAGGAGAGGTCTGGCGAACTCTATATAAGCCACCCCCCTCCTCAGTATCAAGGGTTCGCACCCCTGTCATTTACACACGCATAATTCAATCGACCGCCTCCGGGCACCGAGACATAGGGCTGTTACTTCCTCCGAGAAGGGCCTGAACTCGTAAACCTTGCGTGCTTACAACTTCCCAATAGCTAAGGTCTAGCCTCCTCATACACACCCCCTACCTCACTGTCAGACTTAGAACCACGACACACGCCGCCCTGCCTCGTGGACACCCCGTGTGCTCTCCGGACTCTGTTTTCTTGCACGATACTTCTTTTGGTTGGTAAAAATTCATTATATAATCTCCCGAAGGTTTTGACCACCATATCATGCAAATATATTCTGTCTTTGTTTCGAGCTGTTTTTCTGACAGATCTAGATCGCCATGGCGTCTTCTAGTGCCCCCAAGGACAAGTTCTTCGAGAAGGTCATCAACCCCTACCTCGCGGAGGTGCTGCAACACCCTCAAACCATTGAGATGCGTGAGGGGTTGCTGCACATCCGCGATGTTGAGGGACAAAGGAGGACCGGAAGCATGGAGACAAGGCTCGGGGCATTTGAGCAACAAGTTTTCAAGTGCTAGGAGATGGTGGAACGTGGACTCGACTCCAATCATATAATGATCATGGAGTTCACCAACAACCACAAGCTGGATGACAAGAACATTGGGGAGGCCATCTTCAAGCTTCATGAGAAAATCGAGCGCCTCCAAGCCCAGATCTATGACCCACAAAACAAAAACTGTGAGTATGAATATAGATTCAAGAGGATGAGTTTGGCAGCAGATTTGAGGATTCCGGAAACTCGATCATCCTTCTATGATGGTGAGCCTATGCCTTGGAAGATGGACGACAAGCCTACATCACCAACAACTCCATCATCACCACCTCCGAGGAAGGAAACATAAACACATGGGTATGGGCACTCCCCTTGGCAACTGCCAAGCTTGGGGGAGTGCCCCAGTATCGTATCACCATCACTTTTATCTTTACCGTTTTTCTTAGTTCGATCCTTTTGGTAATATCTTGATCTAGTAGAATAAAGTTTTGGTATAATCTAGTTTTAGTTATGCTTTATGATCCTTCTATGTAATCGAGTCTGTGAGCTATATATAATAAAGATTAGTGTTGAGTCAAGGGCTTGATTATTTTGCTATGATCTTGAGGGAATAAAATAAAAGAGAAAGAATAAATAGAAATAAAGAGATCATATGTATCTTATGGAGAGTAATGACTTCACATATAAAGAGTATGACGAATAAAAGTTGTTGAGAGTTGACAAACATAGTTTTGGTCATCGTTGCAATTAATAGGAAGTAATAAAGAAAGAGAGGTTTTCACATATAAATATACTATCTTGGACATCTTTTATGATTGTGAGCACTCATTAAAGTATGACATGCTAAAGACTTGACGTTGGACAAGGAAGACAACGGAATGGGTTATGTTTTCTTACATCTAAGATAAATTATATTGTCATGGATCATCCAACATGTTGAGCTTGCCTTTCCCTCTCTTGCTAGCCAATTTCTTTGCACCAAGTAGAGATACTACTTGTGCTTCCAAATATCCTCAAACCTAGTTTTGCCATGAGAGTCCACTATATTTACCTATGGATTGAGTAAGATCCTTCAAGTAAGTTGTCATTGTTGCAGGAAATAAAAATTGCTCTCTAAATATCTATGATTTATTAGTGTGGAGAAAATAAGCTTTATACGATCTTGTGATGTGGAAGAAATAAAAGCGACGGACTGCATAATAAAGGTCCATATCACAAGTGGCAATATAAAGTGACGTTCTTTCGCATTAAGATTTTGTGCATCCAACCAAAAAAGCACATGACAACTTTTGCTTCCCTCTGCGAAGGGCCTATCTTTTACTCTTGTCTTATACTTCATGTAAGAGTCACGGTGATCTTCACCTTTCCTTTTAACATTTTATCCTTTGGCAAGCCCAATGTGTTGGAAAGATGCAGGTATATATGTCTAATTGGATGTGGGTTTTCATGAACTATTATTGTTGACATTACCCTTGAGGTAAAAAGTTGGGAGGCGAAACTATAAGCCCCTATCTTTCTCGATGTCCAATTCAAAGTTCATAACCATAAATATCACGTGAGTGTTAGCAATTGTGAAAGACTAAATGATGGTTGAGTATGTGGACTTGCTGAAAAGCTCATATTGACTCTTTCCGATGTTATGATAAATTGCAATTGCTTCAATGACTGAGATTATAGTTTGTTAGTTTTCAATGAAGTTTCTAATTCATACTTGAGTATGTGAATGAATTGTTACTTTATCATAAGAGATCATATGAAAACATATATGTGTGTGTGTGTGTGTGTGTGTGTGTGTGTGTGTGTTGTTGTTCTAAGAATAATCATGATGCCCTCATGTCTGTATTTTATTTTATCGACACCTGTATCTCTAAACATGTGGACATATTTTTCGATTTCGGCTTTTGCTTGAGGGCAAGCGAGGTCTAAGCTTGGGCGAGTTGATACGCCCATTTTGCATCATGCTTTTATATCGATATTTATTGTATTACGGGCTGTTATTACACATTATGTCAGTATACTTATGCCTATTCTCTCTTATTTTACAAGGTTTACATGAAGAGGGGGAATGCCAGTAGCTGGAATTCTGGGCCGGAAAAGGAGAAAATATTAGAGACCTATTCTGCACATCTCCAAAAGTCCTGGAACTCCATGGGAATAATTTTCAGAATATAAAAAAATATTGGGCGAAAGAAGTACCAGAGGGGGGCCACCCACCATCCACGAGGGTGGGGGCGTGCCCAACCCCCTCGACGCGCCCCCTGCCTCGTTGGCCCCCTGGTGGCCCTCCGATGCCCATCTTTGGCTATATGAAGTCTTTCGTCGAGGAAAAAATCAGAATCAAGCTCACGGGACGAAACTCCGCCGCCACGAGGCGGAACCAATCTAGGACTCTGGTGGAGCTGTTCTGCCAGGGAAACTTCCCTCCGGGAGGGGGAAATCATCACCAGCGTCATCACCAACGATCCTCTCATCGGGATAGGGTCAATCTCCATCAACATCTTCACCAGCACCATCTCATCTCAAACCCTAGTTCATCTCTTGTTCTAATCTTTGTATCCAAACCTCAGATTGGTACCTATGGGTTGCTAGTAGTGTTGATTGCTCCTTGTAGTTGATGCTAGTTGGTTTACTTGGTGGAAGATCATATGTTCAGATCCATTATGCATATTAATACCCCTCTGATTATGAACATGAATACGCTTTGTGATTAGTTACGTTTGTTCCTGAGGACATGGGAGAAGTCTTGCTATAAGTACTCATGTGAATTTGGTATTCGTTCGATATTTTGATGAGATGTATGTTGTCACCCCTCTAGTGGTGTCATGTGAACGTTGGCTACATGACAATTCACCATTGTTTGGGCCTAGAGGGAGGCATTGGGAAGTAATAAGTAGATGATGGGTTGCTAGAGTGACAGAAGCTTAAACCCTAGTTTATGTGTTGCTTCGTAAGGGGCTGATTTGGATCCATATGTGCCATGCTATGGTTAGGTTTACCTTAATACTTCTGTTGTAGTTGCGGATGCTTGCAATAGGGGTTAATCATAAGTGGGATGCTTGTCCAAGTAAGGACAGTACCCAAGCACCGGTCCTCCAACATATCAAATTATCAAAGTAACGAATGCGAATCATATGAACGTGATGAAAACTAGCTTGACGATAATTCCCATGTGTCCTCGGGGGCGCTTTCCTTCATATAAGAGTTTCTCCAGGCTTGTCCTTTGCTGGAAAAAGGATTGGGCCATCTTGTTGCACCTTATTCACTTTTATTACTTGCTACTCCTTAAAAATTACCTTATCACAAAACTATCTGTTACCGATAATTTCAGTGCTTGCAGAGAATACCTTCCTGAAAACCGCTTATCATTTCCTTCTACTCCTCGTTGGGTCCGACACTCTTACTTATCGAAAAGGCTACGATAGATCCCCTACACTTGTGGGTCATCACTGAGGCATAGGGAATGACTTTCATTCTCTTTCTATTTTCTACTGTGGTTGGGTTTTGAGTCTTACTCAACTTCACACCTTGCAACACAGGCAAGAACTCCTTCTTTGACTGTTCCATTTTGAACTACTTCAAAATCTTGTCAAGGTATGTACTCATTGAAAAATCTGTATCAAGCGTCTTGATCTATCTCTATAGATCTTGATGCCCAATATGTAAGCAGCTTCACCGAGGTCTTTCTTTGAAAAAACTCCTTTCAAACACTCCTTTATGCTTTCTAGAAAATTCTACATCATTTCTGATCAACAATATGTCATTCACACATACTTATCAGAAAGGCTGTAGTGCTCCCACTCGCCTTCTTGTAAATACAGGCTTCACCGCAAGTCTGTACAAAACTATATGCTTTGATCAACTTATGAAAGCGTATATTACAACTCCGAGATGCTTGCACCAGTCCATAGATGGATCGCTGGAGCTTGCACATTTTGTTAGCACCTTTAGGATTGACAAAATCTTCTGGTTACATCATATACAACCCTTCTTTAAGAAATCCATTAAGGAACGTAGTTTTGATATCCATTTGCCATATTATATAAAATGTGGCAATTTGCTAACATGATTCGGACAGACTTAAGCATCGCTACGAATGAGAAAACCTCATCGTAGTCAACACCTTGAACTTGTCAAAAACTGTTTTTCGACAATTCGAGCTTTGTAGATAGTAACACTACTATCAGTGTCCGTCTGCCTCTTGAAGATCCATTTATTCTCTACAGCTTTCCGATTATTGGGCAAGTCCACCAAAGTCCATACTTTGTTCTCATACATGGATCATGTTGGGGATATTATTATTAAGTATAAACCGGCCATGAGGGGCCGGGTTATGTTCACAAGGAGTTAGTCCTGTTTGAAGCCCATGAAGATAAAAGAGATGGCACTTTACGGCAGAGATATAACATGAAGGCCCAGGGCCCAGAGGCGAATAGGGCTCGTAGATATAAACTGTCATATTATATGTAACTTATGTTGTACGACAAAGAAAGGCAGAACCCGAGCTGGATACATTTATGAACCGGCCTCGGGATTCTGTAAACCGCCGGGCGTCGACCTGTGTATATAAAGGGATGGCCCGGCAGCGGTTTAAGGACAACAGATAACAACTCGAGAGCCAGGCAAAGCGGATTCACTCCCTGGTCATCAAAACCCTAGCAATTCCATCACAACTGGATTAGGCTTTTACCTTCACCATAAGGGGCCGAACCAGTATAAACTCTTGCGTCCTTTGTCCGCTTTAACCCCTTTAAGCTAACCTGTAGCAATGGCTCCACAACTATGTCCTTTCACGAGGACATCTGCCGTGACAAAACCACGACAATTGGCGCCCACCGTGGGGCTATCACACGATGGTTTTGAGTTCTTAAAGGGCAGCTTCGAAGGACTCAAGGGATACTCTATGGGCCGGATGACTAAGAGTCGTCGCGGCAAGCTCTACATCGACGATGCAGGATGGAGCTCCGAAGCTAGCTCAATTGAGTACGGGTACCGGGTCCCCTTTGGCAGAATTCACGTCTTCATCGGCAAGATCGGCGAACCGGGCTCTGAGCCGGACATATGCACCGACATCATCGAGACGGCTCAGCGTGCAAGATCTGCTCGAGTTCAGCCCGCCATAAAGCGCGCCTTCGTAGGTGTCATCCATGGAGCGGAATATGAGGATAGATCGGCATCTCGTGGCGAAACCGTTGTCTACTCCGATGACGAGTATTCAACCGGAGAGACCGAGTCATTGTATCAGCTGCAGGATGGTCGGGTTAGTGCTGATTCTGATGGCGAAAGTATACCGGACCCCCTTGATCCGCCGAGTCGGGTCGCGGTCTTCATCGCCGGTACACAATCAGCGCAGCACTCTTCCACCGCAGCAGCAATGATCTCCGGTTTAGTAGCGGCAACACCAGCTGGGGAGGAGGATCGGCACCGCCATCGGCTCAAGTTTTGTCCGATTTTATTTGACGCATTGGCAACATTGCTGACGGCTGTGGTTAACCCGGCAGATCAGGATCGACATAACGCGGAAGTTGCAAAGGTGAAGGATCAGATAACTCAGGCTAAAGCGGACCTGGCGGCAAAGAACACCAGGATAGCTACAGAGCGG
The DNA here is from genome assembly GCA_034509565.1 of Triticum monococcum. Taxonomy (NCBI): domain Eukaryota; kingdom Viridiplantae; phylum Streptophyta; class Magnoliopsida; order Poales; family Poaceae; genus Triticum; species Triticum monococcum. Next base: position 519,060,711 of record CM067846.1, read on the forward strand.
GCCAAGTTAGAGGCTCGAGCTTACCGGCTTATACTGGATCAGAGTGCATCAGATGATGTCATGAGGAAAAGATACCGGTCGCACCTTCCGCCGGTTTTTGAGGCAAGAAATCTCTTTAACACGCCAGGAGCAGACACCAGCAACCAGCCAGTGGTAAACCGAGCGGAGGCGCCTGGGATAGGAGCACCGGTTCAGCCGCGCGCAATGGATCCGCCCCCTCAGCCTCGTTAGAACAATGTCCCATCACGGCACGTCTCAACGTCTCCGGGTCATTACTCTAACCCATTGGATAACATCGTTGCCGCCGCTTCACGATTGGCGGCTCTCCCGATTGATGGCGAGTCCCCAGTAGCAGTTGAAACACGACGGGCTAGGGAGCTCCTTTAGACGGCCTTGACTCAGCAGCAGGCTTATTCATACAGCCACGAAAGGATTCATTCTACTCCCCGCCCGAGCCATAGCTACAGCAGGCATATCGATGAACCGGCCGTATCAAGCAGTGCGCGGAATCATAATCCACCCCGTGGCCATAACCCGGCGGGTGGCGGTCGCAATGCTCAGGATGTAGTGGATCATGCTAGGGCACGTCGAGAGGCCGAGTTAGCGGCGCAGCATGAGGCCCGCCAACTCACTCCGGTTCGTCCAACAACATCGGTGGAACTAGGGGTTACCTCCAGTTCTCTGGGGGTACCATGTCTCGTCCCAGCACTACGCAATGTACAGCTACCCAAGGATTTCAAAGGCCCGCGCAAGGTGTCGAATTACACTGCCGATTTATCCCCCGAGTCATGGGTGGAAAGCTATGAGATGGCAATGGAGATGCTGGATGTGGATGAGGCGGCGTGTGCCAAATACTTTACTATGATGTTGGAAGGAACAACTCGCACATGGTTGAAAAACCTGTCGGCCAACTCCATTGGGTCATGGGCCGAGTTAAGGGCCAGGTTCATCTAGAATTTCAAGGATGCGTGTAAGCAGCCCATGTCAATCGTGGATTTAGCTGCCTGTGTCCAGGAGGAAGGAGAATCAACAACCCACTGGGTGCGCCGGGTTTCAGAGATTTTGCATTCATCAGACCGCATCAATGCTGACACAGCAGTTCTAACATTGGAAGGCAATTGCCGGTTTGCACCCCTGAAGCTGAAGTTGGGACGGCTCAAACGCCATTGCAATGACATGGGAACACTTATGGCGGCTCTGGTGAAGTATGCCGACTCTGATAGTACCAAGGACCCCAAGTCTGATGACGACAAGATAGGGAAGAGAAAGAAGAGCGGCAGCACCAAAGGGCAGCAACATAACCCGACAGGTCATGGGAACAACGATAAACGCAAGGTAGATAATAGCTTGGACTTTGTGGTTAACACCAACACCCAGGATAACGTCAGCGGCGTAAGGGTAAACCGCCCCAACGGGGTGGAGGGTCAGGCCCCAATCTTGAGCACCTGTTAAATCAGCCTTGCCCAAAGCACAGATCGAAGGAGAGGCCAGCAACGCATATTTGGAAGGATTGCTTCATTATGCAGGAGTTCAAAAATTCAAATCTCTTTCAATACGACAATGGACCGCCCGACGGTTCAGGAGGCGGTTTCCATGGGACGGGTTATGGTGGTGGCAGTTCCGGTTCAGGATTCCAAGGCAACCAAACCGGACATGGCAATCAAAGCAGTCAGGGCAACCAGGGAGGTTATAACCATTAGGGGAATCAACAGCAGCAGCAGTAGTCGGTTATCAGAGCAATCCGAAGCAGTTGAATAGTGGGTAGTACCATGTCTTCACCACTAGCTTATGTAAGCGTGATGAGAAGCTTCATAAAAGGGCCGTGAACTCCGTTGAACCGGAGGTACCTCGTTATCTGCGCTGGTCTAAACAGCCCATTTTGTGGAGTCGAGAGGATCATCCATCCCGGGTTGATAATCCGGGTCATCTGGCCTTGGTGGTGGCACCTCGGGTTGGGGGGTATAACACTACTAGGAAAAGGGCTATAGATAGGATTGACACTAATGGCGCACCAGGGAAGTAGTGCGCCACTACTATATACTAATGGCGCACCAGGGAAGTAGTGCGCCACTACTATATACTAATGGCGCACCAGTTGGTGATGCGCCATTAGTGTGGAAGACACTAATGGCGCACCAGAAAATAGGTGCGCCACTAGTGATAATTTTTTTTACATACATACTAATGGCGCATCCTGCCGAAGTGCGCCATTACTAGTTCTAACTAGTAATGGGGCACCAGACATGGACTGCGCCAGTACTGAATTTTTTTTATTCTTTTTTTTTGCAAAACTACTAATGGCGCACCGCCTCACAGTGCGCCATTACTAGTTTAAACTACTAATGGCGCACCCTGTAGAAGTGCGCCATTAGTATATATTTTGATATCATGAATATTTTTAAATTTCATGGGCACTTTTTGATATCATGAATATTTTTAAATTTCATGGACACTTTTTGAATTCATGAATATTTTTTCAAATTTGATGATATTTTTTCATATTCAATATGATAAAATATTGAATATTCATGAGGACACTCGATCTCGATCCCCCTCCATCTCAATCTCGATTCCCCCTCCATCTCGATCTCGATCCCACCCGCGCCTCCTCTCCCCTCTTCATTTTAAAAATAATAATAATAAAAAAGTTCACCGCTCCACCGCCGCCGCTGACCCACCGCACCCTCCCCCGCCCCACAGCCGCCGACGACCCACCGCACCCTCCCCCACTCCACCGCCGCCGCCGACACCCCGCACCTTCCCCCGGCCCGCTCCAGCGCCGCCGCCGACACCCGCACCCTCCCCCACTTTTTGAAGATATTTTTAAATAACAAATTTGATGATATTTTCAAATAATAAATTCGATGATATCTTCAAATAACAAATTTGATGATATTTTCAATTAAAAATAAAAAACAAATTTGATGATATTTTCAAAAAAAATTGATGATATTTGATGATATCTTCTGTTCTAGTCCTCATGAAAATAACAAATTTGATAAAAAACAAATTATTAGATGCAACAAGAAATAATGAAAAAAAATGTTACTAATGGCGCACCAGAGGAGGGTGCGCCATTGCTGTCAGAAAAAAAAAAGGTTACTAATGGCGCACCAGAGGAGGGTGCGCCATTGCTATCAGAAAAAAAACTACTAATGGCACACCAGAGGGTGGTGCGCCATTGCTATAGTGTCTAGCTGGATACCCCTTCGCCCGATCCCCCCTTCCCTCTCCCACGCCAGATCCCCCTTCCCTCCCCCGCCGCGCCCGCTCCGACGACCCCTGGCCCGCTCCAATGACCCCCGCGCCCGCTCCACACCTGCTCCGGCTCCCTCGCCTGCCGCCACGACTGCCAGCCCGACGCCGCGGCGCACCCAGCCATCCGAAGCCTCCGCTGCCCCACAGCCGGCATAGTAGCCCAGCAGCGCCTCCCTCCGCCGCCCCTACTGCGCCGCCGCCCGTCCTCCTCCGCCCGTAAGCCCCCCTCCTCCTCCGCCCGTCCTCCTCCGCCCGTAAGCCCCCCTCCACTCCAAACCCCTGACCCCTTCTTATCTCGTCTCTACAGGTAGACCGCGCCGGCAAGCGACCAGGACGACCCAAGGTGAAGGTGCCCCCAACTCCCCTCCTTGTTTCATTCGATCTAGCAGCCATGGATTTGGGTTCCTCAAGGCTGCCTAATTACTCTACCATGTGTTCCTACTACTAGCTCTAGCCATGGATTAGGGGCTAGTGTAGATGCAAAATAAGGTCAAATCCCTCTCGAATTTAGGTCAAATTAGGTTCAAATCCCTTTGAAATTAGTATGTAAAGCTCACTATTCTGAAGTTCTGATCAGTTCAGTACCTTAGTAAGCAATAACACAAGCTTGCTGCTAATTCAGTACCTTTTGGTTACTGAAAATTCAGTTAATTCAGTTAGGCACACAAATTTCAGAACTTTTGTGTGCCCTAGTACTTGGTGTTTGTAGAAAATTCAGTTAATCCATCGAGGTGAGCACTGATGCTACAAAAAGAGAAGACATGTATGAGTTTGGAGAAAGTGCCAATTTGATTTTCAGTTGCTAGCTAGCTGTGATTTATTGTTTCAATTTGGATTCCAGAAATGTTACTGTGTTACTATGACCCAACTTTATCTATACCATAGCATGCTACTATCAGTTATTTTTGAACATCAAATTCAGTCTGTATCTTGCGTTCTGCTTGAGTATCAACAATAATTGTTTCTTTCTTCTTGAATGAATGGAGTAAAATACAAGTTCAGGAACAAGGGACATTTTTTGCAATTGTGAACTCTCAATGCTCAAGTCTGGAAGTGTTTACAAATTCAAAGAGTTCACATGACTACTGGTCAAATACTCTAGTGTATTTAGTGTAAATCTAGTCTGAAACTAGTAGAGCTCTTGTTGATTTGCAAATTCAGTTTAAATAAAATTTTGGTACATGACTATTGATCATGTATGAAAGATGTTGCTACTGGATGAGCACAAGAACTAATTAGTAGATTTTGATTTTGAATGATTTTGAATTTTTATGACTAGTGATCAGGTTTCAAATGATTTTGAATTTTTATGATTTTTATGCACATAGGTGAAGCCACTGACTACACTTCAGGTTCTACTCCTGGAACACTTCAGGAATTTTACTTCATAACTGGAGTATTTTGATGATATTGGGGGGTTTTGTCTCCGACCATTGTGTCGTGATGATATTGTGGGGTGTTGTGGGGTTGCAGTTGGGTGGGGGTGGGGTAATGAATTTTCAGGTACCCCGAGAGGCCCTTGAGTTTGCCGGAATGTCGATTAACTTCCATTCCGGCAAATTCGGGTACTCAATATGTCCTATTTTCAGCAAAGGTCATGCTGAAATTTTCCGTGAATTTTAGCATGACGTTGCTAAAAATAGGACATATGGGGTACTTGCGACTAATGCATGGGCCGGGGTATCTTAGTACTTAGTTAAGTAGGATCAACTGCCCCGCCATTCTTGCTGCATTAAACCATAGGTGGCAATAGAGCCAAGTGATTAGGCCCAACTTAGAATTCTCGTTAGCATCGATAAACCCTAGATGATAAACCAAACATAGGTGGAAATAGAGCCAAGTGATTAGTGCCAAGTGATTAGGCCCAACCTAGGGTGCCTCGACATCGATAAACCGTAAATGATGAAAACTTAACTTCGCTTCTATAGGGTGCCTCGGTGTCGATGAGAACCTAAATGATGTACGCTTAGGCTTTTAGGGTGCCTCGGCGTCGACAAAACCTAAATGATGAAAGCTTAGGCTTTTAGGGTGCCTCGACGTCGACAAACCCTAAATGATAAAACCTTGGCTTTTAGGGTGCCTCGGTGTCGATAAGAACCTAAATGATGAAAGCTTAGGCTTTTAGGGTGCCTCAGCGTCGACAAACCCTAAATGATAAAAGCTTAGCTTTTAGGATGCCTCAGTGTCGACAAACCCTAAATGATGTAGTTTTGAATTATGAACATAGGATATGTCGTCGTCATCATCGGACGACGAAAGTCTCTCGGCGGAGTGCGACTGGTGCCACGATGATCGAGGTCTGTGCGACATGCCTCACCTGGACGATGATCGGCGCTTCAGCATTAAGCTCGAGGAGACCTTCGAAGTTGAAACGGTACACAATGACGACAAGTGTTATTTTCATAATTAAGCATGACTTCAACTATTTCAACGTGTAATTTTCATCTTTTACAATTCGAGTATAGCTAATCCCATGCCATGCAAGACGCTATGTCTTGGAGAGGATGGATTTTGAAGACCATGAAATTTCTAAAACAAAGAAAATTCACCTAAGGACTCATCACGATGTGGACTCTGAAGTAAATCTATATAATTCTGAGAGCGTAACCCATTTTGGTTGCAAAAATTGGGAAGCATTTTGCAAGATGTATGGTTTTGATGAGGGTATGCTTATCACCATGGATCTTGGTAATCCTGACATCAACCAAGACAATATGGACATTTGGGTCCTTGTTGATACGCCTCCAGTTCTACCGCTATGTGAGTTTCTCAAACAAAGTTATTAGCTAATTTATATTGTTTATTTCAAAATAGTTGACAGCTTATTTCCATTGACAGCTTATTTTTATTGTTCAAAGAATGTGCGGGAGATGGTAGACAAAACCCACTACACCGATGGCTCCGAATCAACAACTTACAAGGAGAAAAATCATCTGGTCGGATTTTGTACTGACATTGAGAATTACATTATCCACAAACAAACTCCTCAACATTATGGTAAATACGTGCCACTAGTGCATGTGTTCAACTACGGTAACTACCATGGAGATACCCTGGTAAGATTTTTACTATTATGACATCCGTGCATCTTTTGCATACTTCTAAAACTACTACATCGTTGCTAACTATGAAGTTATTACTATGTTTTTCAACAGATAATCCTAGAGAATTGTGTGCCTCATATGATGTATTAGAAAGGTAGTGTTAATGTTTTGAACATACAGCCAGGTCGTCCTACGAATCTCAACTGTCCATACGAGATTTCTAAAAGAAGTGGAGACATGAAAATCAAAGGATGGAAAAAATGTATGGACAGTCGTAAGGAGCTTCTTGGAAGCAAAAGGAAGCGAAGCGCAAGAATTGGAGACAGGATGTTCTCCATTCTCCATAATGGAGAGTCAGGGTCTATATTGTTTTATGCTATTTTAGCTTAAATAGGGTATTTAGGTCCTGCCTAATACTGATGATCATGTGCTAAGAACAATTAAGTAGGGTTGGTTCGATGACTATCAAGATGATGATCGTATGACTTGTTATGAATAATGGGTAGAAGTTGTATGATGATGATTAGTAGGACTTGTTAGGATTAGTATTACTTCCGACAAACTCGATACTCGCGGTCTCGAGACTTGTAATGTTTTATCTTTGTTCGGTCTTCTGAATTCGGAGACTAATATGATGAATTGTATTCGGAGACTAATCTTCTATTGTATTCGATGAATCTGCTGTTGCTGTGTGCTACTATCTATATTCTTTCAAATAATATATTTTGTAACATGTGCAAAAATCAGAAAAGTAAAAAAATAAAACCTAATATTCATACTAATGGCGCATCACTACAGAGTGCGCCATTAGTATGCCAAGTATACTAATGGCGCATCTGTCCGCAGTGCGCCATTAGTGTGCCAAAGCACATGGTTAAATATGGCCCCTGGGAGGCACACTAATGGCGCATGGTGTTATATACTAATGGCGCACTGGATGGTGCGCCATTAGTATACCAGATACTAATGGCGCACCAGTGGTGCGCCATTAGTAAAAATTACTAGTGGCGTGCTACTAATGGCGCACCAGTGATGCGCCATTAGTAGGCAAAACTGGTGCGCCATTAGTAGGCCTTTTCCTAGTAGTGTAAGTTCAGCAAGGTGCTTATGGATGGAGGAAGCAGTATCAATATCCTTTACTATGAAACCTTCTGTCGCATCGGATTGACAGATAAGAATCATAAACCATCGAACACCGTTTTTCATGGTGTGGTGCCTGGTAAATCGGCATACCCAGTTGGCAAGATAACCCTAGAGGTTTCTTTTGGAGATTATCATGATTCAAGATCAGAGATGTTGACTTTTGAAGTGGTGAAAATCAAGAGTCCATATCATGCCCTATTCGGGCGGCCGGCTTATGCTAAGTTTATAGCAAGGCCTTGTTATGTTTATCTGCAGCTTAAGATGCCGGGTCATAAGGGGATCATCACAGTGCATGGGAGCTGGAAGATTGATTTGGAATGTGAAGAGGGTGATGTGGCTTATGCTGAGTCGGTTTGTGCTACAGAGGAGTTGAAGTTTTATAAGGACAATGTTGATCCGGCGGATATGACTTCTTTGAAAAAGCCGACTATAGAGCATGATCCGGCGCTGAAATTTAAATCAGCTGAGGAGACTAAGCTAGTTGACTTTGTTCCTAGAGATTCATCCAAGCAGTTTAGCATCAGCGCTAACCTGGATCCGAAATAGGAAAGCGCGCTCATCGAGTTCATCCGTGAGAACCGGGACATCTTTGCATGGAAACCTTCTGACATGCCAGGTGTACCGAGGGAACTCGCTGAGCACACTCTTAATATAGATCCTAAGTTTAAACCGGTCAGGCAGTTTCTCCGCCGCATCAACGAGGAGAGGCGTAAGGCTATTAGTGAGGAGGTAGCCCGGCTTTTGGCAGCAGGATTTATTGTGGAGGTCTTTCACCCTGAGTGGCTAGCTAATCCGGTGCTGGTACTTAAGAAAAACGACACTTGACTACACAGACTTGAACAAGGCATATCCAGCTGATCCCTTTGCCCTCCCTTGTATCGATCAAATTATTGATGCTACGACAGGTTGTGACCGTTTGTGTTTTCTGGATGCTTATTCTGGTTATCATCAGATAAAAATGGCAGTTAAGGACCAGGAGAAGACAACTTTCATAACTCCCTTTGGAGCCTTCTGCTATGTGTCTATGCCTTTTGGGCTCAAAAGTGCCCAGACGACTTATCAGCTCTATGTCCAGAATTGTCTTCATAAACAGATTGGGCACAATGTTCATGCTTATGTGGATGATATTGTGGTGAAGTCCAGAAAGGAGGAAACATTGATAGATGACTTGAAGGAAACTTTTGATAACCTCCGGGTTTATAAGATGATGCTTAATCCGGCTAAATGTGTCTTTGGTGTACCGGCAGGCAAGCTCTTGGGTTTTCTGGTATCTAACAGGGGCATTGAAGCTAATCTGGAGAAGACCACAACTATCACATCCCTGGCTAAACCGGCGTGTATCAACGATGTTCAGCGTTTGGAGGGCCGGATTGCAGCCTTAAGCCGGTTTATCAGTCGCCTTGGGGAGAAGGCTATCCCCTTGTATCAGATGCTAAAGAAGACGGATGAGTTCGTCTGGAGTGATGCTGCTAATAAAGCGTTTGAGGACTTGAAGAGACAGTTAGCTGAGCCACCTGTCCTTGCGGCTCCGGTCGATAAAGAGCCCTTATTGCTATATGTGGCTACTAATGCCCGGGCTATTAGTGTGGCTATTGTTGTGGAGCGCAAGGAGGCTGGAAAAGAGTATCTGGTTCAAAGGCCGGTTTATTATATCAGCGAGGTGCTTATTGAGTCTAAACAAAGATACCCACATTGGCAGAAGCTGGTGTATGGGGTTTTCATGGCAAGCCGGAAGCTCAAGCATTATTTTCAGGGTCATCCTATCACAGTGGTCAGTTCAGCCCCCTTGGAGATATCATCCAAAATAGAGAGGCAACTGACCGGATTGCCAAATGTGCTATTGAGCTTGGACTTCACGGGTTAAAATATATGCCTCGCACAGCAATCAAATCCCAAGCACTTGTGGACTTCATCAATGATTGGACAGAGTTGCAGGCACCGGAGGAAAAGCCAAACAACACTTATTGGACTATTCATTTTGATGGGTCCAGACAATTGGAGGGCTCGGGGGCTGGAGTCATATTAACTTCCCCACGAGGTGATAAGTTTTGTTATGTTCTCCGTTTAATGTTCCCTTGCACTAACAATGCAGCTGAGTATGAGGCTTTGCTCCATGGTCTTCGGATGGCGAAGGAGATGAATTTAAGCCGGGTTAAGTGCTTTGGTGACTTGGACCTGGTGGCTCAACAGGTGTCTGACACTTGGGATTCCAAGGATCCACTCATGGTGGCATATAGACGAGAGGTGGACACAGTGGCTGGTCATTTCAAGGGTTATCAGGTTGACCATATAGACTAGCGAAAGAATGAAGCGGCAGATGCTTTAAGTCACTTAGGCTCTCAATGTAAACCGGTGCCACCCAATACCTTTCTAGATGTACTGCATAATCCGTCAGTCAAGATACCTATGGAGGAGGATTTGGTTGTGCCTGACCCGGAGGCTCAATTGGTGGCGGCTCTTCACGTTATTCCGGATTGGATGGTCCCATACCTAGCATACATGAACCGGCGCGAGTTCCAGACGATGAAACTTCGGCCCGATAGATAATCTGGCGATCCAAGTCAATGACCATTATCAATGGAGAGATGCATCATTGCAGCGTAACAGGGGCGTTTCAGCATTGTGTGTCTCCTTAAGAAGGCTGTGAGATTTTGCGTGAGATCCACGAAGGAGATTGTGGTCATCACGCCGGTTCAAAATCCTTGGTGGCTAAGGCCTTTCGTCACGGCTTCTATTGGTTGACGGCTCATGCTGATGCTGAGGATTTGGTAAAAAGGTGTGATGGTTGTTAGAAGTTTTCATGCCACACTCATGTTCCGGCTCAAGAATTAGGGATGATTCCAATCACTTGGCCATTTGCAACTTGGGGCTGGATATGGTTGGACCCTTTAAGAGATCCAAGAATAAGAAGACCCACCTACTGGTGGCGGTTGATAAGTTTACCAAGTGGGTAGAGGCAGAGCCAGTCAGTAAGTGTGATGCGGCCACGGCGGTTCAATTCATCAAAAAGGTGATCTTCCGGTTTGGTTTTCTACACAGCATTATAACTGATAATGGTACTAATCTGTCCAAGGGTGCTATGGAAGAATTTTGTCAACGTGAGCACATCTGGCTTGACGTGTCCTCAGTGGCTCACCCCCAATCTAATGGTCAAGCAGAGAGGGCCAATCAAGAGATTTTGAGAGGTATCAAACCCCGGCTTACGGTTCCTTTAAAGAGGATGTTGTGTTATTGGGTGGAGGAGTTACCTTCCGTGTTATGGAGTATCAACACCACACCGAACAGATCTACGGGTTACACTCCTTTCTTCATGGTTTATGGAGCAGAGGCAGTTCTCCCTAGTCATATCCGTCATGACTCGCCCTGTGTGGTGGCTTATGTTGAAGCTGATAATGAGAAAGCACGTCAGGGCTCACTGGACCTGTTAGATGAGGAGCATGATCTTGCAGCGGCACGTTCGGCGATTTATCAACAAGATCTGCGACGTTATCACAACCGCCGGGTTAAAACCAGAATTTTTCAAGAAGGCGATCTGGTGCTTCGGCTCATCCAGGATCAGACTGATATGCACAAGTTACCCCACCTTGGGAAGGGCCTTTTGTGGTCAGCAAAAAATTGCACAATGGATCGTACTACCTTATCGATATTCGAGAGCACAAAGACTCACGTAAATCGGAGGAGGAGACCCAGCGGCCGTGGAATATAGCTCATCTTCGGCCTTACTATACTTCAGCTACAGGCTCTTCTTATGTATATAATTATGACGATGTATATATTATGATCAATATAATAAACCGGAGCCTCAGCTAAAGCAGGGTCTCTGTTGTTTTTACATCATGCGTGTTTACATGGGGGCTTCTGTTTATAAAGCGGAGTTCTACTGATCCGGCTTATAAAGCCACACATATAAAAGGAAATCGCTAGGGGGCTTGGTCGTATTCGAACCATAGCTACGCCTCTTGACTGGCTAAGGCGAAAGGGAAATCACTAGGGGGCTTGGTTGTATTCACACCATAGCTACACCTCTTGATAGGCTTAAGGCCAAAAGGAAATTATGTGGGGCCAAAGAGAGTGTTGCACCAGCACAACTCAAACATAGGCACCCACCGAGCACAGCTCAAATGTTGCTTGAGGGCTCTTTGCTTCTCAAAGAACAAAGAGTTTGCACCCTTGCAATAGGCTATCAAGCCAGGCTTGGAAGCCAGGTATATTCACCTAAAAACACGGGTTATCCTTCCTCTTTAAGTAAGCCACTCCATCCAGGTAAACCTGGTATGACCCGTCAAATGTTTGACAAGTCAATCTCATAGACCCTGAACTTGTCAAGTATCAAGCAAAATAAGTATGCTCGACGGCATAACAGACAAGTGTTTGAACTAGCCTATTACAAGGCGCTTTCATGCCCGCACAGAATAATTGTTCCAGCAAGAGTGGTAGGCTGTGATAGGCTAAACCGGCCTTCGGATTAGGATTTATCACCAAGACAACTTGAAGATTGGGGATCATCTTGTGTTGGTGCATCTTCCTCCTCCCTACCCAGTGGCTGAAAATCAATGGTTGCCCAATCGATTCCAGTTAAGGGTCGGAACACAGCTTCTTCACTTATAAGGTTGGAAGGATCAATGTGAGGGGCATAAGTGTGCTTACGAATTGGCGAAACAAGATCTTCTACATCATGTGTTGGCGCAGGATATCTTTTCTGATCAACATCATAAACCGGCTGATAATGAGAGAGATCCGTTTCTTCCGCCAATTTGCTCGCTAAAGGTCGCATTTCCCTTGTCAGCCTTCGGAGATCATCATTGTTAAATTCTGAACCGTCTTCCAATATCTCATGGTTCAAGATCTGGAATCCATGCCTTGGCCCGGATTAGCACAGTCAGAGCACCCGACCTTGCAGCTGATATTTTAAGTTCATCCAACCGGGCAGGCAACATTGACAGTTTCTCAATAGTTTCTTTTATTAACGTTGGAGGAGTCTTGTTATGATCCGTGGTGCAAATAGCCCGTTGGGCTCTAGAATATAACTGCTCTATCAACGTATAGGCAGCCTTCAGCTTCACCCACATGTCAGAGCCCAGATGGGTAATGCGGGTCCCTGTGACATTGCAAGCATCAGTAAACCGGTAACTGGTGAGATAAAATGAATTGAAAAACATCAGATGAGGATACTTACCAAATACAACAGAGGTCATAGCGTTTATTTGCCGCTTTAAACCGGTCAGTTCTCCGACCACCAGTTTAACGACTGCTTCTGCGTCCTCGACTCTCTTTGCTAAAGCGGCTTTCTTTGTGTCCCAATACGCCCGTTCCTTATTAAAGGACTCCTTTAGCTTCTCCATGTCTACTAAGATATTGGTCAGTTCCTCCTTGGCCTTAGAAGCCTCCGCTTGCTGAGATTTAATGTTTTCTTGAATATCAGCGGTTTGGGTGTCCTTTTTGCTCAGCTCCGCCTATAAAGGAAAGACATATCATCAGTGGGCCCTATATATTTGAAGTACCAAGCACATAACAAGTTATGCACTTTGCACTTGGGGGCTAATGCCTATTTGCTTCATTATCAGAAAATTTATTCAAGTCCCAAGTGTAATACAAGCATTATTCTTGGCACTTGGGGGCTAATGTATGTCTGCTCAAAGTAACAGTGCTTAAAGTCCCGGTTCACCTTGGAAAGATAAACTGGCCCTTGGGGACTACACATGCGAAAGTTATAGGATTACAATGCTAAAATACCGGTTCATTTTTAAAGGATCAATCGACTATTGGTGGATAAGTATGCAGAGTTGAGATATTACAAAGTCCCGGTTTTTGATTACCATCATAAATTGACCCTTGGGGGCTAGTAGAGTTGGTACTTACAATTGGATTTAAGAGAGAAAAGGTTATGTAATTACCTCATAACGCTCCTTCATCCGATTCACTAAACTGGCTTCATAGTCATGGTTTGTGTACAGACGGTTTAAAAAACCAGAATGGAGTTCCTGGGCGTTGAGGTGGGCATAGCTTGATAAATCGGTGCTCTATTTGCCTTTCTCCATAGCAGAACGTTCCTCCTTGGCGTTGTGCTTTGATAATGCAACAGGGTTGCCAGGGGAGGTGTGGCCAACGCCAATGATGATAACATCATCTTCCTTGTCACCGGTAGCCTTCACTAGAGTTTGCGGGATATCAGCAGCCTTAGCCGGACTAGATGGTCCATCATCAGTACGGACTGGGCTCGTCGGTTTATCAGTATGGTTTGCTGTGTCAACTTCTATTTGTTCATCAAAATCATGATCTTGAGGGGGCGGTTCATCAAACATGGTGTCAGCATTTGGACCTTTCGGTTCTAGAGTTTTCTCCGGTTCAACAACCACATGGTCGTCAGACGGTTTAGTCGCCCGAGCCTTGGCTCTGGAAGGAAAAATATGCAAGGGTTAATATAGCATGCAAGTATAAAGCGTCAAAAGATTCAGTTAAAATACTTACCCAGCAACTGTCTTAAGAGGAGGGAGTTGTGTGGTCGTCGACTCGCCAGATGATGAATGAGGTGTTCCCTGATAATTTGAATCAGACGGATTAAGAAGTTGTCGAAAATAACCTGCCTTGGGATAAGAAGTATCAGAAGTGGGTGAGACCTCAGGTCGACGTTTCCGAACCGGAGTGTTCGGTAAACCGGCCGAAGTGACTACTTGGCCGCTGTGTCAGGTTATGCGGCGAGCTTCATGCTACTGCTTCTTCAAACGAAATTTTGGGTCCAAGTGAACAAGGGGGTGGTAAAATTTTATTTTCCGGATTGTTTGACGGATTTTCTGTGTTGACGGAGTGTCTGAACCAGAGGGAAGAGTAATTACCTCTGCGTCGTCAGCCTGGCTACCTTCGGCGCCATCCTGATAATAATCATTGTCAATGAGGTGTATGAAAAGCGAACCAAGAGAGTCAAGTTCTACCTCTGAGTCCGGATTATCGAGGTCTTCATCGAGGTTCAGCCCGGTAGATTCAACCGCCTTCTTCTTGGCAGGCCTCTTGACCGCCTTCGTCTTAGGTCGAGGGGTTTTCACTGTCTTTTCTTGAGGTTTCTTCTTCCAAAATAGGTCATCGCCCTATTAAAAGAATTGACAAAATTTATAGGAGATTGCACAGATTAATTACAAGCAGGAGTGAGGCAATGCTTACAGCTAGCATTTTATTCAAAGTGTAGTAGGGAATTAACATGGTCCTTCTACAGAAAACCTCCGATTCATTCAGTATCTTCTTCACAGCTTCAGTAACTTCAGCTTCTGTCAGCTGAATATCAATATGATGTTGAGAGTCTTTTGAGTCACCAGTATACTCGCACATTAAACCGGAGTGACGGCTTAAAGGCAATATACTCCATGAAATCCAGAAGCGAACAAAATCAACTCCTATTAGACCATTGGCCATAAAGGCTCTAAGCTTGGAGAGCCGTGGAGCATATGTAGCCCGCTATTTGGTAGTCAACCATTGCGGAAATGGATGTGTGTTGGTAAGCCGGTGAGGACGGTAACCCGGCAGAGGATTCTCATCATCAGGGGAGGTATCCTTGCAATAAAACCAAGTCTGGTTCCAATCTTTAGGATGGCTATGGAGTTTGGCATGAGGGAAACTGACATCTTTCCTCTTCTGAATTGAAATGCTACCCAGTTCGGTATTGGGCCTGTCTACAAACTCAGTACGATGGTTCAAATAGAAAAAGTCCCGGAATAGCTCAACAGTTGGCTCCTCCTGCAGGTACGCTTCACAAAATACTTGAAAGTCGCAAACATTGGACACAGAGTTTGGTCCAATGTCTTGAGGATGGATCTGGAAATTGGCAAGCACATCACATAATAACTTGGACCCGGGCGGTTTAAAGCCACGACTCATGTGATCAACATACACTACTACTTCGCCATCTCTGGGGCTAGGAGGGTTTTCTGGACCGGGAACTCACCACAGGATTTCACTCCGCTTTGGTGAAGTGCCAATTCTGACGCATCCATCCAATTACTCCTCAGTAACCCGGGAAGGGACCCAGTTACAGGCATAAAATTATTTGGCCATTGCAAGTGAAGAGCTGGAAAAGATTAATGCCGGTTTACGATTCATGATTGACAAAGCATAAAGCGCAAATAGGTTAAGAAAAAGGAATTCAAGCATGTAAAATTGTTAAATCGGAGGCTGATGCTGTTATAAATGGTAAAGCGACAGGCGGTTTACAAGGGGACTAATGGCATATGACAGATTATCTTCTAAAAAGATAAACTTCCTACGCAGATGAGGAAGGTACAGATCTGAGCCAAAAAATGTCTAGGTGAGGAAAAAAACAGGTTTCACAAGTTCACATTGGCATTTTGGATCTACCACAGGTCAGGAAATGAAAAGGATTTAGACCTAAAAAGTTGGTTCTGGAGCAGTTCGCAAAAGTCCAGATCAGTTTTTACATATAGAAGGCATGGTTTGATAGCCAAGATAATGGACTATTATAGCTACCGCACGGAACGCATCAAAGTTGAGGTCTGCTGTGTATGAACTGGCGAAGAACAAGAGAAGAACAGGAGAAGAACACCATGAACCCGTGTGAACCCTAAATGGATCTACAGGGGAAAGAGGGAAAGACTTACCGAAGTTGTTGAAGTAGTGGAGCTGTGCGGCGTTTTTCTGGTGCAATTAGAAGCTCAACGGCGGCAGTGGCGCTTGGGTGCAGAGGCGTCGCGAGGTGGAAGAAGAGATGAAGAGGCAACGGGGGGGAAAGAAGGGGATCCTCAGCCCTATTTATAAGGCAAAGAGATAAGCGACAGGCGCGGGAATCGAGGAGCCCAGAAAATGGATATATAACAAGGTTGTCGCCTCGATTGTTGGATGCTCATTAATAAAGGGTATCTTCGGCTTTAATGAACAGGTGACGTCACGGCGGTTTACTACAAATCTGGAGGATGACGTCACGGCGGTTTACAAGATCTATGCGAAGGTACAAAAGGAGGAATTTTTCTAAGTGTTGAAGATTGACATGAACAAGTTCAAATCAATCTGGGGCCTAATGTTGGGGATATTACTATTAAGTATAAACCGGCCATGAGGGGCCGGGTTATGTTCACAAGGAGTTAGTCATGTTTGAAGCCCATGAATATAAAAGAGATGGCGCTTTACGACGGAGATATAACATGAAGGCCCAGGGCCCACAGGCGATTAGGGCCCGTAGATATAAACCGCCATATTATATGTAACTTATGTTGTATGACAAGGAAAGGCAGAACCCGAGCTGGATACGTTTATGAACTGGCCTCGGGATTCTGTAAACCGCCGGGCGTCAACCTGTGTATATAAAGGGACGGCCCAGCGGCGGTTTAGGGACAACAGATAACAACTCCAGAGCCAGGCAAAGCAGATTCGCTCCCTGGTCATCGAAACCCTAGCTATTCCATCACAACTGGATTAGGCTTTTACCTTCACCATAAGGGGTCGAACCAGTATAAACTCTTGCGTCCGTTGTCCTCTTTAACCCCTTTAAGCTAACCCGTAGCAATGGCTCCACGACTAAGTCCTTTCACGCGGACAACTGTCGTGACAAAACCACGACAGACCCCATCTCAGATTTCATGGCCTCATGCCATTTTGCATAATCTGGGCTCATCATCGCTTCCTCATAGTTCGTAAGTTCACCATGGTCTAGTAACATGACTTCTTGTACAAGATTACCATACCACTCTGGTGTGAATCGTGCTCTGGTTGACCTACGAAGTTCTGTAGCAACTTGATCCGAAGTTTCATGATCATCATCATTAACTTCCTTTCTTGTTGGTGTAGGCATCACAGGAACAAATTTCTTTGATGAACTACTTTCCAATTCGAGATAAGGTATAGTTACCTCACCAAGTTCTACTTTCCTCCCACTCACTTCTTTCGAGAGAAACTCATTCTCTAGAAAGGATCCATTCTTAGCAAGGAAAATCGTGCCTTCGGATCTGTGATAGAAGGTGTAACCAACAGTTTCCTTTAGGTATCCTATGAAGACACATTTCTCCAATTTGGGTTCGAGCTTATTAGGTTGAAGCTTTTTCACATAAGCATTGATACATCTCCGTCGTATCTACTTTTCCAAACACTTTTGCCCTTGTTTTGGACTCTAACTTGTATGATTTGAATGGAACTAACCCGGACTAACGCTGTTTTCAGCAGAATTGCCATGGTGTTGTTTTATGTGCAGAAAATAAATATTATCGGAATGACCTGAAACTCCACAGAACATCTTAGAAAAATAATAAAAAATCCTCGCCAAAGATGAAGACCAGGGGGCCCACACCCTTCTCACGAGGGTGGGGGGCGCCCCCCCTAGGGCGCGCCCCCCTACCTCGTGGGCCCCCTGGATGCCCTCCGACCCCAACTCCAACTCTATATGTTTGCTTTCGGAGAGAAAAAAATAGAGAGAAGAAATCATCGCGTTTTACGATACAGAGGCGCCGCCAAGCCCTAAAACCTCTCGGGAGGGCTGATCTGGAGTCCGTTCGGGGATCCGGAGAGGGGGATTCGTTGTCGTCGTCATCATCAACCATCCTCCATCACCAATTTCATGATGCTCACCGCCGTGCGTGAGTAATTCCATCATAGGCTTGCTGGATAGTGATGGGTTGGATGAGATTTATCATGTAATCGATTTAGTTTTGTTAGGGTTTGATCCCTAGTATCCATTATGTTCTGAGATTGATGTTGCCATGACTTTGCTATGCTTAATGCTTGTCACTAGGGCCCGAGTGCCATGATTTCAGATCTGAACCTATTATGTTTTCATGAATATATGTGAGTTCTTGATCCGATCTTGCAAGTCTATAGTCACCTACTATGTGTTATGATCCGGCAACCCCGAAGTGACAATAATAGGGACCACTCCCGATGATGACCATAGTTTGAGGAGTTCATGTATTCACTATGTGCTAATGCTTTGTTCTGATTCTCTATTAAAAGGAGGACTTAATATCCCTTAGTTTCCAATAGGACCCCGCTGCCACGGGAGGGTAGGAGAAAAGATGTCATGCAAGTTATTTTCCATAAGCACGTATGACTATATACGGAATACATGCCTACATTACATTGATGAATTGGAGCTAGTTCTGTGTCACCCTATGTTATGACTGTTACATGATGAACCACATCCGGCATAATTATCCATCACTAATCCGGTGCCTACGAGTTTTCCATATACTGGATCTCGCTTATTTACTTTCCCGCTGCTACTGTTACAATCACTACAAAATACCAAAAACATTACTTTTGTTGTCTTTACTTTTGTTGCCGCTACCACCAATATCATATTACTTTGCTACTAAACACTTTGCTGCAGATACTAAGTTTCCAGGTGTGGTTGAATTGACAACCCAGCTGCTAATACTTGAGAATATTCTTTGGCTCCCCTTGTGTCGAATCAATAAATTTGGGTTGAATACTCTACCCTCGAAAGCTGTTGCGATCCCCTATACTTGTGGGTTATCAAGCATCATAGCCCCAAACTTTAAGAAACGACAGATTAGGTTTCTTGCTAAACCACAGTTCATATGGTGTCGTCTCAACGGATTTAGATGGTGCCCTATTTAACGTGAATGCAGCTGTCTCTAATGCATAGCCCCAAAATGATTGTGGTAAATTGGTAAGCGACATCATAAATCGCACCATATCTAATAAAGTACGGTTACGATGTTTGGACACACCATTATGCTATGGTGTTCCAGGTGGCATGAGTTTGTGAAACTATTCCACATTGTTTTAATTGAAGGCCTAACTCGTAACTCAAATATTCACCTCCATGATCAGATCGTAGAAACTTTATTTTCTTGTTACGATGATTTTCCACTTCACTCTGAAATTCTTTGAACTTTTCGAATGTTCCAGAATTATGTTTCATCAAGAAGATATACTCATATCTGCTCAAATCATCTGTGAAGGTCATAAAATAACGATACCCACCGCGAGCCTCAACACTCATTGGACTGCATACATCAGTATGTATTATTTCAAATAAGTCAGTGGCTCGCTCCATTGTTCTGGAGAACGGAGTCTTAGTCATCTTGCCCATGAGGCATGGTTCGCAAGCATCAAATGATTCCAACAGCCCATTAGTATGGATTTTCTTCATCCGTTTTACACCAATATGACCTAAACGACAGTGCCACAGACATGTTGCACTATCATTATTAACTTTGCATCTTTGGGCATCAACATTATCAATATGTGTATCACTGCAATCGAGATTCAATAAACCATTTAAATTGGATGTAAGACCATAGAAGGTTGTATTCATGTAAACAGAACAACAATTATTCTCTGACTTAAATGAATAACTCTATCGCAATAAACATGATCCAATCATACTCATGCTCAACGCAAACACCAAATAACATTTATTTAGGTCCAATACTAATCCCGAAGGTAGAGGGAGTATGCGATGGTGATCTTATCAACGTTGGAATCACTTCCAACATACATCGTCACCTCGCCCTTAACTAGTCTATGTTCATTTTGTAACTCCTATTTCAAGTTACTAATCATAGCAACTGAACCAATATCAAATACCCAGGGGCTACTATGAATACTAGTAAAGTACACATCAATAACATGTATATCATATATACTTTTGTTCACTTTGCCATCCTTCTTATCCGCTGAGTATTTGGGACAGTTCATCTTCCAGTGACCATTTCATTTGTAGTAGAAGCACTCATTTTCAAGCTTGGGTCTAGCTTTAGGCTTCTTCATGGGAGTGGCAAATTGCTTGTCATTCTTCTTGAAGTTCCCTTTCTTTCCCTTTGCCCTTTTACTTGAAACTAGTGGTCTTGTCAACCATCAACACTTGATGCTTTTCTTGATTTCTACCTTCGCCGATTTCAGCATCTCGAAGAGCTCCGAGAATCGTTTTCGTCATCCCTTGCATATTATAGTTCATCACGAAGTTCCAGTAACTTGGTGATAGTGACTAGAGAACTTTGTCAATCACTATCTTATGTGGAAGATTAACTCCCACTTGATTCAAGCGATTGTAGTACTCAGACATTCTGAGCACATGCTCACTGGTTGAGCTATTCTCCTCCATCTTGTAGGCAAAATACTTGTCAGAGGTCTCATACCTCTCGACTCGGGCATGAGTCTAAAATACCAATTTCAACTCTTGGAACATCTCATATGCTCCGTGACGTTTCAAAAACATTTTTGAAGTCTCGGTTTTAAGTTGTAAAGCATGGTGCACTAAACTATCAAGTAGTCATCATATCGAGCTTGTCAAATGTTCATAACATCTGCATCTGCTCCTGCAATAGTTCTGTCACCTAGCGGTGCATCACGGACATAATTCTTCTGTGCGACAATGAGGATAATCCTCATATCACGGACCTAGTCCGCATCATTGCTACTATCAACTTTCAACTTAGTTTTCTCTAGGAACATATCATAAATAAAATGGGGAAGCTATACGCGAGAAATTGATCTACAGCATAGATATGCAAATACTATCAGGACTAAGTTCATGATAAATTTAAGTTCAATTAATCATCTTACTTAAGAACTCCCACTCAGGGCCGGTCCTGAGTTTTCGGGGGCCCGGGGCGAATTTAGAACCCGGGGCCCTTCAGTATAAACAAAATAATAATAATAATCAATACATCCATATATGAGATGTAAGAAAAACCATTTCAACTGGATTCAAAAGCAACACTCATATCAAATTACATATGCATACATCTTAGTAATTTCTTATAATATCCCGCGATGTATCATTAACCATAATTTTAATTGTAGGATGCATGCCTTTTACTAGGTGACATGAGGTGCCGAAATTTAAATAAATAATTGGTAATTCGAAACTACCTGAAATCTACAAAAAATACTAAATCATTTAATAAAATCTTACTGGTTATAAAGTCGAACTCACAACTAAAATTGCATGGAGCCAAATAATATGTCACATAATAGCGTCCAATTAGTCGATGATCATCAATGTCCTATTGCAATGATGAAGACTCAGCCGTGCTATATAAACTAGAAATTGTTAAAGCATAGGCTTGTAGGATACCTTCTCTGCTGGATTCATCCTGTGGCCACGCGGACAGCGGGAGACTGCCGACTGCCACTGTGTGTCCCTGTGGCCTCCTCAATGTTGTTGGCCTGGCCTGTTGATAATGACCACGGCGGCTGCAGGCGCTACGATAGCTCGAGGAGATGGCATCATGGGCAGGGAAAAGTCAACGCGGTTAGGCAAGGCGATGGCGTCGCAAGGTGATTGCGGGATTAGGCAAAAAAAGAAGGCAATCGCACTAATCACGTGAAAAAAGCATCCACATGCCATCTGCGAGCGTCATGCGCACGTGATGGGGGTGGATTGCTGGAATCCCGGACGTTACGCTACGGTATCCAGATACTATTTCGATCAGGCCAACACCGCAGCACACACAACATTGCATTTGCATTTTTTTCCCTCTAAACGCAGGCTTCTAATTCTACATAACTGCACGTACTTGGGGGCCCCTCTGTTCCGGGGGCCCGGGGCGCCCCCCTGCCCCCCCATCAGGGTCGGGCCTGCTCCCACTTAGATAGACATCCCTCTAGTCACCTAAATGATCACGTGATCCATATCAACTAAACCATGTACGATCATCACGTGAGATGGAGTAGCTTTCAATAGTGAACATCACTATGTTGATCATATCTACTATATGATTCATGTTCGACCTTTCACTCTCAGTGTTCCGAGGCCATATCTGCATATGCTAGGCTCGTCAAGTTTAATCCGAGTATTCTGCATGTGCAAAACTGGCTTGCACCCATTGTATGTGAACGTAGAGCTTATCACACCCGATCAGCACGTGGTGTCTCAGCACGAAGAACTGTCGCAACGGTGCATACTCGGGGAGAACACTTATACCTTGAAATTTTAGTAAGGGATCATCTCATAATGCTACCGTCGTACTAAGCAAAATAAGATGCATAAAAGATAAGCATCACATGCAATCAAAATATGTGACGTGATATGGCCATCATCATCTTGCGCCTTTGATCTCCATCTCCAAAGTACCGTCATGATCTTTATCGTCACCGGCATGATACCATGATTTCCATCATCTTGATCTTTATCAACGTGTCGTCACATGGTCGTCTCGCCAACTATTGCTTTTGCAACTATTGCTATCGCATAGCGATAAAGTAAAGAAATTATATGGCGCTTGCATCTTATGCAATAAAGAGACAACCATAAGGCTCCTGTCAGTTGCCGATAACTTTAACAAAACATGATCAGCTCATACAACAATTTATATCTCATCACGTCTTGACCATATCACATCACAACATGCCCTGCAAAAACCAGTTAGACGTCCTCTACTTTGTTGTTGCAAGTTTTTACGCGGCTGCTATGTGCTTCTAGCAAGAACCGTTCTTACCTATGCATCAAAACCACAACGATTTTTCGTCAAGTGTATTGTTTTAACCTTCAACAAGGACCGGGCGTAGTCAAACTCGATTCAACTAAAGTTGGAGAAACAGACACCCACTAGCCACCCGTGTGCGAAGCACGGTGGTAGAACCAGTCTCATGAACGTGGTCATGTAATGTCGGTCTTGGCAGCTTCATCCAACAATACCACCGAATCAAAGTATGACATGCTGGTAAGCAGTATGACTATTATCGCCCAAAACTCTTTGTGTTCTACGCGTGCATATAACATCAACGCATAGACCTAGTCGGATGCCACTGTTGGGGAACGTAGTATTTCAAAAAAATTCCTATGATCACGCAAGATCTATCTAGGAGATGCATAGCAACGACAGGGAGAGTGCGTCTACTTACCCTTATAGACCGAAAGCGGAAGCGTTTAGTAACGCAGTTGATGTAGTCGAACGTCTTCGCGATCTAACGGATCAAGTACCGAACGCATGGCACCTCCACGATCTGCACACGTTCAGCTCGGTGACGTCCCTCGTACTCTTGATCCAGCTGAGGCCGAGGGTGAGTTCCGTCAGCACGATGGCGTGTTGACGGTGATGATCAAGTTACCGACGCAGGGCTTCGCCTAAGCACTACGATAATATGACCAAGGTGTAAAACTTTGGAGGGGGGCACCGCACACGGCTAAACATCAACTTGTGTGTCTATGGGGTGCCCCCTCCCCCGTATATAAAGGAGGGGAGGAGGAGGAGGGCCGGCCACAAGGGGTGCGCCCAAAGGGGGGATTCATACTCCTAGTAGGAGTTGGTTTCCCCTTTCCTATTCCAAGTAGGAGAAGAAGGAAGGAGAGGAGAGGGAGAAGGAAAGAGGGGGGCGACGCCCCTTCCCTAGTACAATTCGGACCAGCCCATGGGGGGCGCGGACCCTACGGGTTCGAGAACTATGTAGAGATGACTGAGACATATCTCCGGTCAATAACCAATAGCGGAACCTGGATGCTCATATTGGCTCCTACATATTCTACGAAGATCTTTATCGTTCAAATCGCATAACAACATACGTTGTTCCCTTTGCCACCGGGATGTTACTTGCCTGAGATTCGACCGTCGGTATCATCATACCTAGTTCAATCTCATTACCGGCAAGTCTCTTTACTCGTTCCGTAATGCAGCATCCCGTAACTAACTCATTAGTCACATTGCTTGCAAGGCTTATAGTGATGTGCATTACCGAGAGGGCCCAAAGCTACCTCTCCGAGAATCAGAGTGACTAATCCTAATCTCGATCTATGCCAACTCAATAAATACCATCGGAGACACCTATAGAGCATCTTTATAATCACCCAGTTGCGTTGTGACGTTTGATAGCACACTAAGTGTTCCTCCGGTATTCGGGAGTTGCATAATCTCATAGTCATAGGAACATATGTATAAGTCATGAAGAAAGCAATAGCAATAAACTAAACGATTATAGTGCTAAGCTAACTGATGTGTCTTGTCCATCACATCATTGTCTAATGATGTGATTCCGTTCATCAAATGACAACACATGTCTATGGCTAGGAAACTTAACCATCTTTGATTAACGAGCTAGTCTAGTAGAGGCATACTAGGGACACTCTGTTTGTCTATCTATTCACACATGTACTAAGTTTTCGGTTAATACAATTCTAGCATGAATAATAAACATTTATCATGATATAAGAAAATATAAATAACAAATTTATTATTGCCTCTTGGGCATATTTCCTTCAATAATCACCCAGTTACATTGTGATGTTTGATAGCACACTAAGTGTTCCTCCGGTATTCGGGAGTTGCATAATCTCATGGTCATAGGAACATGTATAAGTCATGAAGAAAGCACTAGCAATAAACTGAACGATCATAGTGCTAAGCTAACGGATGGGTCTAGTCCATCACATCATTCTCTAATGATGTGATCCCATTCATCAAATGACAACACATGTCCATGGCTAGGAAACTTAATCATCTTTGATTAACGAGCTAGTTAAGTAGAGGCATACTAGGGACATTCTGTTTGTCTATGTATTCACACATGTACTAAGTTTTCGGTTAATACAATTCTAGCATGAATAATAAATATTTATCATGATATAAGGAAATATAAATAACAACTTTATTATTGCCTCTAGGGCATATTTCATTCAGCCATTGCATTTGGTGCATCGGTTTGAGTTCTCCATGGTGATACGTGGAAGGTACAAGTTGAGAAGCTTATTACTCTTGGGTGCTTGGTTCCCTTGAGCTTGTTCCTCTTGGGTGCTTGGGCGCCCTAGACGGTTGGTGGTGTTCGGAGCTCAATCATTATGGTGTAAAGCTCCGGGCAAGGGTCGGGTCTTCAATTTAGTTGTGGAGATCGCCCCGAGCAATTTGACGGGTTTCGATTACCACCCCCAAGGGTTGCCAAAGTGTACGGGTTCGGTGACCGCCCCAAGGGTTGCCATTTATACGGGTTCTGTGACCACCCGCAAGGGTCCATTAGTGGAATCACTACATCTTGCATTGTGCGAGGGCGTGAGGAGATTACGGTGGCCCTAGTGGCTTCTTGGAGAGCATTGTGCCTCCACACTGCTCCAAACGGAGATTAGCATCCGCAAGGGTGTGAACTTCGGGATACATTATCGTCTCCGCGTGCCTCAGTTATCTCTTACCCGAGCCCTTTACTTATGCATTTTATTTTATGATAGCCATATTGTTACTTGTGATATATCTTGCTATCACCTAGTTGTTTATATTGCTTAGCATATGTTGTTGGTGCACATAGGTGAGCCTAGTCGTTTTAGGTTTTGTGCTTGACAAATTATCCGCTAGGTTTATTCCGCATTTGTTCAAGTCTAAACCGTGATTTTTTTAAAGCGTAATTTTTTTAAAGCGCCTATTCACCCCCCCCCCCTCTAGGCGACATCCTCGATCTTTCACTTATATACATGCCAGGTAGGGAATCTAGGGTTACAAGGTCGGTATCTAGGCACAAGGCAGCAGGAGAAATCTTGGAGTACACGACAAGTCTTCGGTGGAGGTAGTCTCGATCACGCCTCTTGCATACTACCTCCGGATTCCATCTTGAGTACGAACGAAGGCTCATCGGCTCAACCCAAGGAGTACGGGCCGACTAGGTTAGCACCCCCTAATCTAGGACACCATCATGGTGCTAGTCAGAAAATATTTTTTTGCATAGAGCCCATAATTTAAATGACATGTTAAAAATCACAAATATGGATACTGTTAGCAATCATGAAATGTCAAAAAATAGAAATATCAGAGCTCACAACATATTTCCGGGAGAAGAAGAGAAATTGATCGATCCATCGACGTGGAGTTTGGACGTAAACTTTTGTCAAATTAGTATTTTTAGCGCCTCTAATGTACATAGAATTAGCCTAACACTCAGTAGGTAAAGAAACACTATGTATTTTCAATGGCATCCCAAATAGATCCGCCCCTGCTTGGGTGGCCCACACAATCCCATGTGGTGAACACATCTTTAAAGTTTCAATTCTCAAAAGAGTTAAGCACGTAGGTACAACGCCCATCTCGTGCAAAATTTTGATTCAAGATTCAGTATTTACCTCAAGTAACGAGAAAAAACAAAATTCCGTGTTGACCATGATAATGTCCAAATTGTTAATCCAATTTAAGTTACTACTATCCACATATGAATTTGTACCTTTTTTCTCAACCGATTTGAGTTTTTGTGACATAGTAGACTAATGTTTTTATCCAATCATTGCTAGTTTGCTGCCTTACTTGCACAAGTTTGTAAGCCATATTTCTAAGATTTACTAGAAAAATTGAAAGTCTAGGACACCTAAACACCACGAAGTTCACATACAAACCAACAACAAAAGGTGGCTCAAAAGCTCACACACATGCGATACAAGCCCATTGGGCCTTTGGGTCACAAGCCGAAACACATGAAGACCCGTTCTAAGTTTTTTTTAGAAACACTTGTAACTTTATTCATACAAGCCAGTTACTCCTTATTCCCTGGCCCGCCTGCCCTCTCCTCAGCCCATTCTGAAAACCCAATCTAATTTTTAATTTTAGACACCTACTAGTTAACCCTTAAATAATAGGCTTCTAAAATAAAATTTTAGATTGAACTTCTAGAATAAACTGAGAGGAGACAGCTTAATTCCACTATCAGCCATAAGCCTAAAAAAACTGGCGCATGAGGTAAGCCTTATAAACGCAGCTAGTCTACTAGTCTACTGGTATGAGGTAAAGGTAAAGAACAACCACCCTGCGTACCATTAGTCTGCACTTCTGCAGTATGCACACCAAGTAATTACAGTATAAGAACAACAAGGAGACGCGAGCTAACAGGCGAATCAAGAACAAAGAAGCTCCTCCTCCTTCAATAAAGAAAGCTAGGGTTCTT
The DNA here is from genome assembly GCA_034509565.1 of Triticum monococcum. NCBI lineage: Eukaryota > Viridiplantae > Streptophyta > Magnoliopsida > Poales > Poaceae > Triticum > Triticum monococcum. The sequence continues at coordinate 519,087,962 of CM067846.1, forward strand.
GTCTCTTGCCCGCGCCGCCGCAGGTCCCCTTTGTCTTCGGTGGCCCTATGGCCATAGAGGCGCGGTGCATCCTGTTAAGGGTCGGTGGGAGGGCTTCGTTTTTAGTCGTTTTTTCCTGTCTTGTTAGGGTTTGTGTCCTATTTAGGAAGACGAGATGGTGACGGCTTTCTCAAGATGAAATAAAGGTCTCCCCGCCCAGCCCCCATTCCGGCGGTGCGTCTAGCATCGTTGGTGGGCGTGTGGAGGTGTGTCTCCAGCGGATCTATCTTTGATGGATTTGCTTGGATATCGTCGTTGTTCGTCTACGTTTGTGTGTCTTCGAGTTGAATCCTTCCAACCTACGTTATTCTTCATCTGCGGCGGTTGCTGTTCTGGTGCGCTGGTCCTATGAGGCCTTAGCACAACGACTTCCCGACTGACTACTACAATAATTTGTGCCCGACTCCGACGCTGGAGGGGTGATGACGGCGGCGCGCCTTCGGCTCGCTTCAGTGCTTATAGTCGTAGCTAGGTGGTCTAATTTTTATTTCTGGTGTTCGTTATACTGCCATGATTGAAGATCAATAGATTCGAAGTTTTTCGCCAAAAAAAAGTAATAATAGTATAACACCACTTATCCGTTTTACCATTTTTGAGCAGTGGCCGTAAATTTCTCTTTTAAGCTTACAAATATTCGCAGTGCATGCACTTGTTTATTAGTACTACTGCTTCTCGCGCATAACACTACAGACAGTCAGTTGTCCCCTAGTATCAAGCTTTGGGCAGCGTTTGTACTCGGCTAAAAGAGGTTACACACATCAACCATTAGTGCTCCTTCTTAGTTGCACGTAAGTGGAACTAATATATTTACTTGCCGACAGTCCAACTGATGATTAGCTTAAGCATTTCCCATAAGCATTAAACATAGATTACTGTCAGGAATGGGTTTGTTTGCACGGGGATCGGAGGCACAACCAGGAGTCCTCCAACAGTTGTATTGCCTTTTCTATTAGGAATTTGCCCCCGGTAGGGCTGGAAAATGCACCTGCTAGAACTGTTGGCTGCGCCGCAACAAATAATTGGTGTTTATTTCAACTGTAGTTTGGCCACAATGGGGTTGGAAAAGGCAGTGCGTAGTCATAGGCATAAAGTGATCAAGAACCATTGAGGGCATGTCCAACGCGGCGCTTAAACACAGGCGCCAGGGTCTAAATCCCGGCCAATTAGCGGTTGCTTTCTTTAATCCTGGTGCCAGGTGAAACGTCGACGCAAAAGTGTGCATCGAGCGCCAGGCACTTTTCCTTCCCGCTGTAAGCGCCCAGGCTGTTTGATTAGCCCATGTCATTAGCATCTGCCGTTGTAAGTCCGGGCGCTTAGATGACTTTTTAATTTTTAATCTTTATTTTTTCCTTCATTACAAGCGGCTCCCATTGGAGATGCCCTGAGCGTGCACTTGATCTGAGACTCTGTTGGGTAAGGGCCTTTGTTTTGTTACCACACTTTGCCACGATAAAGCCGAGGTATCCTTCTGTTTTTTCTGTTCAATATAAAATAAATTAAAGCCAATGCAGACTTGAATAGCTTATACCATTGGCGGAGCTATGTCAGACGAGGATCACTATGAGCTAGGAGAGGTGGAAAGATGAGGGCCGGCTGAGAGTCATAGGTGGAAAGAGCCCAGCTAACTTTTGTTACTCCCTTCGTCCTTAAATATAAGTTTTTTTAAAGATTTTACTATAAACTACATACGGATATATATAGACGTAATTTAGAGTATAGCTTCATTCATTTTACTTTGTATGTAGTCTTTTATTAAAAATTTTAAAAAGACTTATAAGTATTTAAGAACGGAGGTTGTAGATCATTTTGTCACGGGAAGAAGTTAGTAAAACTAGGTTTAAAAAAGGTACGGCAGGTGAGTGGCTACCGACTGAACATACCCTTATTTTTCATATGTTGACATTTTTTATTTCTTGACGAAAATAAAACGTTATATTGATAATTGTATCGCTTCAAGATGGCGCAACTACACGAGAGTTCAGCTCAAAGCTTGAAACGCAAGGTCACGCGTCACTGCCTCTTTTGTACTGGCACGTATGAGGAATTGTTACTCTGATTGCCTCTTTTGTACTGGCACGTCCCTAAAACGTTATATTGATAATTGTTACTCTTATTAAATTTTAATTAACTATAGCTAGTTTCCATGCCAAATTGCATTATCTTTTGGTTGCAGTTAGAAGTGCTCACGAACGTTCGCAGCGTACATGAACATCCTTAATTACGCCCAATTGGTGGATCATCAGATGGAATCTGCCTATCTATAAATTGATTGTTCTTCAGACCCAAGCCGCAATATATATAACTCACAAAAAAAATTATAACCTTCTTCCTGGCAAAACTGAAGTGACACTTACATCATGGTATCCATATGCCCAAGGCTATTGTGCATATATTGTACGATATGATTATTTTGTGTTGAGAAATCTAACAAGTTGTAAAAAGTGGATCGACCTCCTCTGCCGTGGGAGGCCTCCCGCCGCCGCCGGTCCCCGTCCCCCCTCTTCCTTCAGCCCCCTTGCCGCCGCCCAGGCGCGCCGGCCGGCGAAGCCTGCCTGGCGTGGGCGGCGGCGGGATGCCTCTCCCCTTCGTCGTTTGGCTGGCACGGGACGGCTAGATCGATGGAAGGCACTGGGCTAGCGTGGGGCACGGCGGCGTGGCAGCGGGCGCTCCTGGCGGCGGCGTGCGGTCGGCGCGACGACGCCATGGTGGCGTTCTCGCGGCGCGGTATGCGGCTGCGCCGCCATTGATGGGGCTTGTTGGTTTCGCTCTGGCGGCCAGCGAGGGCTGGATCCCGGGGCGGCGGCCCCGGACGGCGGAGGTTGTATCGGTGGTTGTGGTCTCGCGACGGGCGATGCAGCGGCTGCGGTGGTGGACGATCCGTGCACAAGACGCTTGATGGAGACCATTGGAACAGATCTGGGTGAAGACCTGCTCGCGGCTGCTGCCGAGGCCGGCAATGGCGGCACTTTTCGGTGTCGTTCCCTTGTTAAAGGCATCGCTGTTGAGAAGTTCCAGGCCATTATCTACTACCTCCCGGGGAAACCCTAGATCAGTAGATCAGATGACGGCGACATTAATGTGTCGTTTTCCTCTTGTGGCGTCATTCTTGGAGGTGTACACGGGCTCGAGGGACCAGTGGACGGAATAATTGGTGGAGCGGTGCTTCATCCTGCACATTAATGGTGTCGTTTCTCAGCGGCGTGGCACGGTGGAGACTCGGCGCCCGATGTGTGGCGAGAGACTCGTGCAGGAGGGTGCCGTTATCAGGCGACGTGGTGGCGTCGATGGTAGAGAGGCCGGGCAAGGTGGTGCAGCAGTACACACTGAAGATGGATTGGTGGCAGGTGGCGGCGGCGGCCTCATACCCGGCAGGCGTCCTGGTTGAGGAGTGCGCCGGACTGGTAGGTGCCCCATACCCGACAGGCGTCCGGGTTGGGAACTCATGTCTTAGATGTTTAGATTTGGCTGCGATGTCTGTTTGGTATTAGGCCCAGACTATCAGCGCCCCTTCATCAGTTGGATAGGTGTAGCGACAGTTGTTGCATAGACAGTGGCTTTAGTCTTACTGCTGTATCACTTTGTAAGGTCTTATGAGAATAATTAATAAAGTGGTCGTATACATCGCCCAGATGCAGAGGCCGGGGGTCCTCCTCCTTTTCTAAAAAAATGATTATTTTGTGTTTTTCATGTGATATTTTCAGGCATGGTGATAGAGTGTTGTTGATTTTGTTGTCAGATGTCAGGCATGCACCTCTGCTTTCCTAACTCCTAAGTCATCCATGATGTAATCTAATTATGGTTAACCTCTAACGCTGCACGATGAGATCATGGCCTCATCCTTTGGAACAGTCTGTGAGGGAGTCCTGGATTAGGGGGTCTCCGGACAGCCGGACAATATCCTTCGGCCGGACTGTAAGACTATAAAGATACAAGATTGAAGACTTCGTCTCGTGTCTGGATAGGACTCTACTTGGCGTGGAAGGCAAGCTAGGCAATACGGATATGGATATCTCCTCCTTTGTAACCGACCTTGTGTAACCCTAACCCTCTCCGGTGTCTATATAAACCGGAGGGTTTTAGTCCGTAGGACAACATACAATCATACCATAGGCTAGCTTCTAGGGTTTAGCCTCTCTGATCTCGTGGTAGATCTACTCTTGTACTACCCATATCATCAATATTAATCAAGCAGGACATAGTGTTTTACCTCCATCAAGAGGGCCCGAACCTGGGTAAAACATTGTGTCCCCTGCCTCCTGTTACCATTCGGCCTAGACGCCCAGTTCGGGACCCCCTACCCGAGATCCGCCAGTTTTGACACCGACATTGGTGCTTTAATTGAGAGTTCCGCTGTGCCGTCGCCATCAGGAAGGATGCCCCATCCCGTATTTAAAGACGGCACTGTTGCCAAGGGAGCTTTAGCTGTCGGCCAAACTCTCCAGCTAGGTGGTTTTCTTATGACCACCTGTTCGGTCGCTGCACCGATGATGACTTCTCGGGTCATCGAAAGCAATCTTCACGTCAACTCGGAACTCGTCGAGCAGTTAGATCCAATGGAGCTCTCTTCCCTAAACGAGCTCTTGGATCGCATCGCCGCCCTGGGAGTCGCTACAGACTACGTTCAGATTGGGCCTAAACCCGATCTGAGAGAGATCAACTCTCCCCAGGTCACCCATCACGTTGCAGTGGTGGAGGAACAATGCGACAACCCTTCATCTATCTTAAGGACTAGCTATGTCCGGATTCCCGATCCCTCCAAGCCGGATACCCGCGGAGGGGAGGACATCACTCAAGACCTGAACCTAGAGTCAGGCAGCGGGCTAGATTCATTGGAAAATATCCAAGAATCCAAACTTCCGAGTTCGGAAACTCCTTGGCCCCTGAGTCTCAGATTGGGTGAGGATTCGGATTCAATTCCACCCACCCACCCAAACATAAGCGATCTATCCCAAATAGGCAAGAGCCCGAAGAAATAGTACACCATTACTGGGCCAGATTCCTCCTGGTCATGAACAGGATAAAGGACTGCCGCGAGGAAGACGCAATTTCATTCTTCTGCAATAATTGCACGGATAAGGGAATCCTCAACGCCATAAGTCGCCGCGAAATTACACGCTTTGCCGACTTGGTGTCCATAGTACGAAAGTACTGTGCGATGGAAAACGCCTGGAAAACCGAAATAAAATTTTGGGATAATCCGGCCCTGAATACAAACCCAGTCCGAAATAAAGGGTGCATTATCGCCAGACACCTGGGTTAAACACCAAAAAGCAAAAAACCCTCTACAGGACATGGAACTGTACTGGAGGGATGGCTCAATGGACCTTGCAAAATTCACAGTGCAGAGGGCGCCACACCAACTCATAGCCTTAGAGCATGTTGGATACTCCGGCAGATGGCCAAAAGCGGCAAAGATCTTCTAACCCCAGAAGCCACAGAGCACCAGCCTAGGGATACCAGTACGGTATTAACAGTCTTCGGGACTTTCGCATCGAATAATATGCGAAAACGAACACTCCGCAGCCTTGCCGAGGTCTACCACGCGGCAACAATAAACCCATGGAGTGACACGGCTATTACTTTTAATGCCAGTGACGAACCTAAATTCCGAACAGCCCGAGCACCAGCCGCATTGGTCCTCAGTCCAATAGTGGGCGGCTTTCGACTCACCAAGGTACTCATGGACGATGGCAGCGGATTGAACCTCATTTATGAGGAAACCCTTCGAAAAATGGAAATAGACTGGAACCGCATCGAGCGAAGCAGCACAACCTTTAGAGGAAGAATCCCCAGTCAGGAAGCGCGCTGTACAGGAAAAATCACACTAGATGTGGTGTTCGGCACGCCGGATAATTACAGGTCCAAAGAGGTCATGTTCCAAGTGGCCCCATTCAGTAGCGGATAGCCGGATACCACGCTCTATTAGGGCGGGAGGCGTTTACAATCTTCCAAGCCATACCCCATTACGGGTACATGAAGCTCAAAATGCCCGGGCCCAACGGAATCATCACTCTTGCTAGTGATCCGGACATAGCACTCCGCGCCGAAAATAAGACAGCCACACTGGCCCTCAAGGCACTATCCGAAGCCCTAGCAGCCGAGGAACTGACTGCGCTGCGCTGCACGGTGAACAGGGACGACATGATACTCGATAAAAGATCCAAGTCCACATCCTTTAAACCGGCGGACGAAATAGTCAAATTCCAAGTCCATCCAACGGACCCTACAAAAACAGCTTCCATCGGGGCACAATTAAACCCTGATGTCGACGCCGCACTACGAGAGTTCCTACGCGAGAACTGGGATATTTTTGCCTGGCACCCTTCAGACATGCTAGGAATCCCATGTAGGCTGGCCGAGCACAGCCTAAATATCCTAAAAGGATTCAAGCCAGTCAAGCAGGCTCTTCGGCGTTTCTCCGAACCTAAGAGACAAGCCATGGGAGAGGAACTAGCCAAGCTATTGGAGGCCGGATTCATCAGAGACATAAAACATCCGGACTGGCTAGGAAACTTGGTGATGGTACCAAAGAAGGACAAATCCGGGCGCTTGTGCGTCGATTTTAAGGACCTTAACAAGGCCTGCCCAAAGGATCCCTTCCCCCTCCCCCGCATCGATCAAATCGTCGACGCTACCGCAGGACACGATTCATTGTGTTTCCTCGATGCATACTCCGGCTACCATCAAATTAAAATGGCAGAGCCAGACCAAGCCGCAACGGCATTCATCACACCGTGGGGCCCATTCTGCTTCAACACAATGCCCTTCGAGCTCAAAAACGTCGGCGCAACATATCAGCGCATGATTCAGACATGTCTGGCAAACCAGATCGGCAAAACAGTGGAGGCATACGTAGATGACGTGGTCGTCAAAACCAAGCATGTCGAATCTCTAGTAGACGACTTGAGGCTCACATTCGATAACCTCCGAACATACGACATCAAGTTCAACCCGAAAAAATGCGTTTTCGGCGTACCAGCCGGAAATCTCTTGGGCTTCATTATATCTGGTAGAGGAATTGAAGAAAACCTAGCCACGATCCGAGCTCTGTCACAATTGGACATCCCAAAGGACCTCAAACAAATACAAACCTTGACCGGATGCATGGCGGTTCTAAGCCACTTCATCTCCCGCTTGGGAGAAAAGGCATTACCCCTTTATCGCCTCCTCCGGCGCACCGAACACTTTGAGTGGACGGATGCCGCCATGGCCGGATTCGAGGAAATAAAAGCCATATTGGCAACAAACCCAGTCCTGGCCGCGCCAAACATTGGCGAACCAATGCTATTATACATTGCGGCAACTCATCAAGTAGTAAGCGCAGTGCTCGTTGTCGAACGAGAAACGGACGGACACAAATTCCCCCTTCAAAAGTCGGTTTACTATGTGTCCACTGTCCTTACTCCATGCAAGTCACGGTACCGCATTATCAAAAGATAGCGTACGCGGTATTTATGGCATCCCGGAAGCTGCGACACTACTTTCAAGAGTGTTCGATAACGGTAGCCTCGGAAGTACCACTTAACGATATTATAAACAACCGCGACGCGACGGGCCAGATTGCCAAATGGGCCATTAAGCTTCTCCCGTTTGACATAACTTACAAGCCACGGCGAGCTATTAAGTCGCATGTTTTGGCCGACTTCGTTGCCGAGTGGACGGAAGCCAAACTCCCTAAAGAGTACGACACATATTCAAACTGGATCATGCACTTCGACGGCTCCAAAATGTTGGCTGGTCTGGGGGCTGGCGTCGTTTTGACGTCCCCAACAGGAGATACAGTTCAATACGTACTACAGATAATGTATACGGACTCCAACAACGCAGCCGAATATGAGGCCCTTCTACATGGTCTCCGGATGGCCGTATCCATGGGCATTCAACGCCTAGAGGTGCGCGGGGATTCAAACCTCGCGATATCCCAAATAAATGGAGACTTTGATGCCAAGGATCCGAAAATGGCAGCTTATCGCAATGCCGTCCTAAAAATGTCAGCTCGGTTCGAGGGGCTCGAATTTCACCATGTAGCCCGGGAAAACAATCAGGCAGCAGACGTCCTGGCACGCATAGGCACAAAACGTGATGCCATCCCTCCAAACATCTTCTTGGAGAGGCTGTTCAAGCCATCCGTAGTATGGGAAGGGAAATCCGGAAATAACAGCCCGGACCCAACCGCACTGCCCGACACCGAATATTCTGACATAATTGGAGGCTCTTCCAACGAAATAACATCTTCAGCCCACATAATAATGGCAGTCATCGCCCCGTGGACAGAACCATTCCTAGCCTACCTAACTAAGCAGGAACTTCCCGCGGACCAAAATGAGGCACGCTGCATAGTGCGGTGATCTAAAGCCTATAAAGTGCATCAGGGAGAGCTTTATAAGAAAAGCACCACCTGAGTCCTTCAAAGGTGCATCTCCGAAGAGGAAGGGCGGAATCTTCTGGCTGAAATTCATGCCGGACTCGGCGGTCACCACGTGGCGGCCCGGGCCCTTGTAAGCAAGGCCTTCCGTACAGGCTTCTATTGGCCGACGGCCCGGGAAGACGCTCAGGACTTAGTCCAACGATGCGTTGGTTGCCAGCTTTTTGCTAACCAAAGCCATATGCCACCCACCGCCCTCCAAACTATCCCCATCACCTGGCCCTTCGCGGTCTGGGGGCTTGACATGGTTGGACCCCTTAAAGGAGGAACCCACAAGCAAAAATACTTCCTGGTCATGGTGGATAAGTTCACCAAATGGATAGAACCCAAGCCTGTTAAGATGGCCGAATCCGGACCGGTGATAGACTTCATATCTGGGGTCGTACACTGCTACGGCATCCCCCACAGCATCATCACTGATAACGGCACGAACTTTACGGCCGACGAGGGAAAACTCTGGTGCAAAAACATGGGCATCAAGCTTGATTATGCTTCAGTCTATCACCCACAAACTAACGGTCAGGTCGAGCGAGCAAATGGTCTTATCATGAGCGGCATCAAACCCAGATTAGTGCGGTCCCTCAAGGAATCTAACACGCATTGGGTAGAGGAGCTCGACTCCGTACTCTGGGGGCTGCGGACGACGCCGAATCGCACTACCGGATACACACCATTCTTTATGGTATACGGCGCAGAGGCGGTTCTGCCCCGCGACATTATTCATGACTCACCTCGAGTGCGCATGTACGAAGAAAGAGAAGCCGAGCTCGATCGGCAGGATAGTTTGGACGCCTTGGAGGAGGAGCGTCACGTGGCAAAAGCCTGTTCCGCATTCTATCAACAGCAGGCTCGAAGATACCAAAGAAGAGAAGTACGAGCCAAAACTTACAATATTGGCGAGTTAGTTCTACGCCTGCCGGATAAGAAAAAGGACAAACTCAAGCCCAAATGGGAAGGTCCCTTCATCATTGACCAAGTCCTGACTGGTGGAGCATACCGTCTGCGGGATGCATCGGATAATCGACTCGAGCCGAACCCATGGAACGCAGCCCGACTTCAAAGATTCTACGCCTAACGCCGGACTCTGTGTTCATGTCCTTCCTCTGTCCATTTTTTATACACTATTTGTCTTATATTTTTCTCCTTCTCCTTTTCTTTTCTCTCACAGCCTTTAGGGGCCCATTCGTGCCTTGTTTGCATGCAACTGACGCGCTATCCGCGCTCATCATACCTGGGGGCTTCTTTAACAGAAGCTTATTCATACAAGCTTTATGTCCAACACATGTGTTATTCTTTCGCATGTACCCTTTATTCACTATTATATGCATCGATATGACTTAATTTTTGGCCAAGCTGGGTTGCCTGGCTCTTGTATTTATGCCCTACGTTCCCGTTAATTCGGCTAGGGCATAAGGGGAGCACCTCTGCGATTATTACTGCCGGGTCAGCCGGATGTGTACCTCAGACTGGGTGAAGCCGAAAGCTAGCGTTCTTAAGGGAATATTCGGTCGGTGAACTAAAGATGATTTTTCACTTATTTATTTATGCGCCCCCAGATGTTTTTTCTACGTCTCTTCTCGCAGTCCGGACATGCACTTTAGGCATGTCTCCCAGGGAAAGGAACCCCTAACGGAACTATTCTCCCTGAAAGATGTTTCTTAATAACCATGTAATATAACATAACTAGTTGGGCACTTGTCCGTTAAAGCACTAATGACCCCTACGCCTGGTCTCCACGCATGCCCCGGTTCTTACATAACCAAGAGGGTATTCGGATACACTCCGGACCGTTGGGTCCCGAGGTTGAAGTGAAAAGGTCTGCCATGACAAACGATCTACAATCCGGCTAGAAGGCAGTATACATGTCACTTTAAATTACATAGTCAATTTGACTGGTTGAATTCCTCTTCAATACCATCCAATAGGTTGTCTAGTCTACAGTCCCGTTGGGAATACTTTGCGGCCAATTCTACTTGTCCGTACACTAAGCTCACAGGGATCTCCTTCCCATCGGGCCCCACAAGTCCGACCTCGGCCATGTGGTTCGGGTCAGCATTCGTCTACCACGTCTTCACCATTGCCCAGGCTTCCCTGGCGCCCTGACGGCAGGCCGATATCTTTCATAATCAGAAGCGCCGCCGCGCTCCCTTCAGCTTCTCTGCAAGCTCTCCAAGGCCTTCGGGCATGGAGACGGATGGCCACAAGGCCTGGGCGACGCCTTGCATCACCTGCCGAACTCGTTCATGCAGTTGTGAGAGCTCGGGAAGAGGGTCACCTGTAGAACCGGGCATTTCCTCTGCAGGACGACCTGTTAGCATACCTACAGACATAACTCTATCAGCCAACTTCCTCGCCGAACTCTTTTTCAAAGTTCGTTCAAGCACTCACTAAATATGCCGCGTCGAAGCCGCCGATTCTCCTTAACAGAGTCCGACAGTTGGGCACAAACATCTTTTAGTTCCACGCCCAGCTTGGTGTTGGCATCTAGGAGATCATTCTTCTCCTGCCTCACCCTCGTAAGCACGCTCTTACAGGCCTTCAGCTGGCGTAGGAGCTGTTGCTTATCCGGATTTACTCCAGCGTCATCTGCAATTTTATCGTCAGATCTGCATATACGCCGCACTCTATATGATACTTATCATTCGAATGGTATATTACCAGAGGGGGTCTCTTTGGGCTCCCCTGCTGCGGCCAGTGCGGCCAGAAGTTGGGCTTTGCACTCTTCCAGCTCCTGGGACAGTTGGGTATTCTTTTCTGTAAGAACCTGTATAACAAATGATCCTTAAATCGGTTATTCTAACTGTTTCAAGTCTCAGGGGCTACTGATATATACAACCACCAAATTTTCTCACCCGTATGTCTTTTACATATTGCTCTGTGGCTCCGGCTAGACCATTTGAGCGGCACAAAGGTACGCATCTCCCGAGTTGAAGGCATCCAATGCCTCTTGGGAGAAACAAGCGTCACGAAGAACAGTCCGGCGACGCCTGTGGTTCATGGCACTTTCCACCTCGGAATTGGTGGCGGACAGTCTATCCGCACCCTTTGTCGGAGGAGCGCCCAGCGTACGCCTCGTATTCGTTCCCGCCTCCGAATCCGGCCTTGGAGCCTGGCTGGTGGAGGCGCGATTAGTAGCCTCTCCGGGTATAGTCCGGCGAGCGCTCTTTTTCCTAAAAAGAAGGCATGGGCGTTAGTATACCTCTGAGAATAATGTCTTGGATTAAAGACGGCGTGCCGTACCGCTGCGCCGGTGTCTCAATCCGGACTGCGTGTCTTTTCAGCCTGCCTGGCCTCGCGGCCCCTTGTTGGCTAGTCGCCGCAGGCTCGGTCTTCCGCCTTGAGGACCTTCCCTGCAAAACATGGTTGTTATACGGTAATCAAAAACACGCAAGGACGGAACCCCTTTCAAAGTACTGGGACTTCGGTCTCAGTTACCTGTGAGGCTGGAAGTAGCCCAGGGTAATCGGCCGTAATGGCCACCAAGGCGTTGTCATTGCTCAAATTGGTAAAATACCCCATCGATCAGCTCCACAGATATGTCCGGCCTCCTGGGAGGCCGGGTCAAGGGACCGTTCCGGGTCCTCGGGCTGTGGAGGGGGATTGTTTATCTCCCTTACAGCCTGGCACAGCTCCTGCGTTGAAATCGCTAGGCTAAATACTTAACTATGGGAATATGAAACGGATGGGCGAGAAAAAGTCTCCACTTACCCAGCTGAGAGGATTGTACATAGAAAATCCGCCCTGCGGGTTGACATGGAGGAATTCCTCCTCTTCTTCCTTGTACAAAGTGGATAAGATCTTTATTAGATCAGCAACCGATCCCGGCCCTTTACGGCCGTAGCGGGTGGCGTCATCCTCCCCGTTGAAATCCCACATGGGGTGGCCTCTATACTGAAGCAGTTGCACCCCCCGCATAATACATGTGGCCATGACCTCGATCATGGTCAATCCGGATCGAGCTAACAAACTTATCCGGCTCATCAGGTAAAGAACGTCCCTGTCATCTTCCTCCAGGGAGCTCCATGGACGCCAGCTCCGGCGCTTCTTCAAAGGAGTGTTGTCGAACTCAGGGAGGCCGATTCGAATAGGATCCGGGAGGGGGACGTCTTCTATATAAAACCATTCTAAAGGCCAGCCTTCGGATGTCTTCTTTGGGGTTCCGGACATATATCCGGTCCCGGCAATACGCCACACTTCGGCTCTGTCCACTTGATATAATGACCCCTTCTGAGAACGGGGCACAAGGCAGAACAGCTTCTTCCACAGCGCGAAATGAGCCTCACAGCCCAAAAATAGCTCGCAAAGGGCTATGAATCCCGCGATATGCAATATGGAGGTAGGCGTAAGGTTGTGCAACTGGAGGCCGTAGAACTCTAGGAGCCCCCGGAGAAACGAATGAATTGGAAATCCAAGCCCCTTACCAAATGAGGGACAAGGCATACCCACTCTCCCTTGGAGGGATTGGGAAGGCTCTCGGCTTGCTCTCCGCTATTATAGCTGGCGAGCCTGGCTCGAACCAGGACCATGTACGCTGGGGGAAGAAATCCCTTGGTCTGAAGCATCACTAATTTGCTGTGCGGGACGGAACATCTCTCCCAATCTCCAGGCTTGGGGCTAGGGGAGCGAGAGGAGGAGCTGCGTCGACCGGCCATGATGGAATGGATCTCTGTCGGATGCGCTCCGATGAAGGCTCGCCAAGGGAGTGTGTGATTTGGATCTGAATCCTCGTATTTTTAATAGGCAGCTCATTCACACAGCTAGGGGGGTAAATGTAAAAACACCCTGGCTCTTCACATTCGCTCGACACGTGGAAAGTGGCCATTATTGGGCGTGGAAGCCAAGGAGCGCAACATTCGCAAGAGGCCGGACACTATTTCAATAGGTACACGGAATCTGGAGAGGAACCCGCCTTGCAATGCCGAAGACAATACTGCGCGCCGGACTCATCGTCAGTGAAGCCAGGTTCAGGGGCTACTGAGGGAGTCCTGGATTAGGGGGTCTTCGGACAGCCGAACTATAACCTTCGGCCGGACTGTTAGACTATGAAGATACAAGATTGAAGACTTCGTCTCGTGTCCGGATAGGACTCTACTTGGCGTGGAAGGCAAGCTAGGCAATACGGATATGGATATCTCCTCCTTTGTAACCGATCTTGTGTAACCCTAACCCTCTCCGGTGTCTATATAAACCGGAGGGTTTTAGTCCGTAGGACAACATACAATCATACCATAGGCTAGCTTCTAGGGTTTAGCCTCTCTGATCTCGTGGTAGATCTACTCTTGTACTACCCATATCATCAATATTAATCAAGTAGGACGTAGGGTTTTACCTCCATCAAGAGGGCCCGAACCTAAGTAAAACATTGTGTCGCCTGCCTTCTGTTACCATCCGGCCTAGACGCATAGTTCGGGACCCCCTACCTAAGATCCGCCGGTTTTGACACCGACAGTCTGGAAGACCAATACACCAAAAAAATTACCATTGCAGCCAATGTTGACCTCAGATATGACCATCATGTACTATTATATCTATAGTAGTTCCTATTGCACTTATATTATACTACTTCTGCACTGGTCGGTATTTGCTTCATTTTGAGAAAAACAGACTCCTAGTGGACCATCAGAAGATTCATGACAATATTCATATCAGCTCAAAATGCAGTTAGTGGGCCCAATAAGATTTGCAATAAATGACAAGAGCCTCCCACTAAATGATCCAGGTTGTTAAATCTCGATGCATTGATGCATCATGCATGTGGTGAAAATAGTGCAAAATGGTTGGTGATAAAACAATGGTACTATTGCAAATAAAAACTCTGTTTAGCCTAAAAGTCTCACTCAACCAGTATGGTACTATTTCCTTAACGGTTATTTTGATAAGGATATTTTACTAAATTAATTTCGCCTAAATATGTTTATGGTTGTAACTAATAAAAACTTTGACAAACTTAAGAATAAGTACATACTATTTTTCATAAAAAAACCAAGTTTGTGTTAAAACGGCAAGTATAGGTTTGTTTATAAATTATTTAGTATATCTCTCGCGCATGGGTTTATCATTCTCAACCGAACAAGATATTATGTGCATACTTCTCTAACGTAATTATTACTAAAATTGGTTTTCTAACAAATCCTAGTGAAACACTTAGTTAAAATTAGGCGCTAATTTTACTTACCCAAACAACCATGAAAAAAGGAAATAATGTGCAATACTTCAGAAAACATCTCCAACCGTTACCCCCCCCCCCCCCCCCCAGACTCGGTGGATCAGTGCAAAAAATGAGAGAAAAGGTACATCAATCTATCATAAACAGAGCCAAATAAACCTAACCAAACAGGGAAAACGAATGGGAAAATGGGAGCGGGGAGGTGGGTGTGTGTGTTAGGGGGGGGGGAGTCACATGGTTATATATGGGTGGGAAAGAATTTTTCATACCAGTCGTCACCTCTAGCTTTAACAACGTGGACGATCACCTCGGTAAGTCCCATGCCGCTAGTCGCTTGCTGCATTGTAGCACGGACTCCGAACAATTGAGCGGTGACACGGCTTGGGCAATAGATGTTGAATATATGAGTAAATTACTATGAGATTTAATCCAAATAAATAATAAATAAATCATGACGATAATAACAGAGAATGAACTAATCATGCGGACTAGCAAAGTAAATGAATAGATCAAATCCAAGGCACATACTAGAAATAAATTCTAGTACGGTCTCAAACAAGGAGAATAAGATCACATGTGGTGTAGCTGGAGCAGAACCGCCGGTGTTGAGGTTGGCGTCCATGTTGTTGATGAAGAGGTTGCCGAGATCGGGGAAGAAGTTGTCGTTGGCGAAGTCGTCGCTGCCAGCAGTCGCGCGAGTGCGCTCCCCGAAAACCTGATCACCCCTCTACCGTACAGGACCACGAGAGGCGGGATTCCGGAGGCTTGCTGTCCCTTCTCGCGGTGCATGCTGGAAGGAGGGATGGAGAAGACTAGCGTGACGGCGCAATGTTCTGGAACGGTGCAAAATCATATGCTGTGGCGGCGGCTATGGTATAACTCTCACTCACCTAGCAGTATGAGACTAAACATTAGTCCCACTCACACCACACACAGCCATACATGAATGGGCCATGAGAATTTCAGATTTTAGTTGAGATTTGGGCCAAAGACCTACAAGCAAAAATTCAACAATAGAGACGGGAAGGACCAAGTAGGAGAAGGGATGCAGTGCGTGCATACATGTAACGCTTGTGAGAGAAAACAGGTCCCACTAATCCATTCAATTGTTTCGGGCCCAGGGTAAAAATGCCGGTTGAAAAACCACGATGTGACACTCCACGTGTATGTGACGACCGTGATCCACCGCCAGATTATTATCAAAAACTAAAAAGGGGGCCGAACAAAACTTTCACTAAATGGGTAATCTGAATGAAAAATTGTTAATATCAAAATAGTGTATACAAACTAGAATTCACTCTACTCTACATTAAAATTAAAGAAAGAGTGGAGATGAATTCTAGAACAATAGAGAATCACGTCTTAGTTTAAGTACCAACAAATCACCACTTAATTACGAGACGACAAGCTCCCTTTTCATTTCTAATTCTCTCTCCCAAAATTAGTGATTATCCTACGTGGCATCTTTAAGAAAAAGGTTGGCGCCATTCTTTATGCATGACCTTAGTTAAACTATGAGAGCGGTGTTCATTTTGTGGTGCACTCAGACATTATTACGGTTGATTACGTACATACTTCAGTGCAAGCCATATCTGCCATCAACTCAACTTGCACAACTATGAGGAGAGGACTTGATTTCTACCCATCAGGCAAAAACTTCAGTTACTTGATGGTAGCCTATGCTTCTAGTAATGTCATAATTATGCCGACCTTATTTTCTTTCGATTTATCTTTTTTCCTTTAAATACCCATGAAGGAACATTTGTCTTATTTTTGTAGTTTCTGCCGCTTCTTCCCAGTAGCCATTTTACCAACAGTTCAGTTGTCACGTCAAAAGATTAAAAATCATCACATTAGGTTGTCCAATTACATGCTTTGTACACCAACTACTGCCTTTAGGTTGGTCATAGTGGAGAGTAACTTAGACTAGTAACGTGCATATGTTACTAACTTTCTAGTGGGTAGTGTCATATGTATGGTAACATAGATGTGTTCATTTATTGCTTCCCAACTGCCGCCTCATTAACTACTTGACACTTCACCATTTTTTATTATGTGGCATCTATATTACTACCTATATTACTCCCACTATGACCAGCCTTATTGAGCGCCAAATAGGCTAGGCCCACTAGCCTATGGAGCTATAGGTATATCTGACTTTTTTTTTGAAACTACAGGTATAACTGACTTTGCCAGAGCTTTCGATCATGAGCTGCATGTCAAATGATACTGTGCATTATCATGGGCGGGGGCATGCATATGAGTGCTCAGCGCATGTCTTTTTATCCACTGTGTGCAAACTGACAAGATAAGTGTTATTAGATTCCACACAGGCATTTTCGTGTTGTTAAGTTTAATTACTCATATGATTCGTTAATACATATGGATTTTTATGGAGTTGTCATATGTTTTTCGCTTGATCCGGATTTGAGAAAGACTAAGAAATAGTGGTGGCTGATACATGCAGCCCCAAGCTAGTAGTTGCATGATGCATGGAATGAGTTGGTCTGTTGCTTGATTCTGTCTTAAACATTACTGCCTCCGTCCCATAATATAAGAGCGCTTCTGACACTCACCAAGGAGTGGTACATAGGCATAGGAAATAGTACGGCTATACTTGAACCTGAACTTTCTAAAAGCGTTGGTTTTGAAGACACTCTCACATCCCGGTTCTCCATTTTGCAATTATGCCAGGTACTTTAACATGGTAACCTAAAAAAGACCTTACAAGATGGTTGTGTGCATCGCTCAATGCAAATGCCAGAGGTTATCCCCCTTTTCAAAAAATAAATAAATACAAGAAGTCATTACATATTATAACCATTTATCCTTTTACTTTTATAGAGTGCTCATTTTTACCATTCATTTAACTCATATGATTTTCACAGCATTGATGGTTGTTGTTTATTTACTGGTAACAACAAATTACCAGAAACTATTGACCAAAGATGGGCTAGGTTTTGCAATGGTGTATTGTTATGGGTACAAATCAGACTAACCACCACAGTTAATTAGGGCTTACCTTTTCTTTGTTAGAAAAAAAATCCTTGTTGGTTTTTTTTCTCCATGCTAGGGAATCAATCCAACTTGATGAAAAATACAATAGGTATATGCATGTGGCATATGTGTGAGTAATTCTGATTCAGTTCTCCCGCAAAAGCAAGCTCCAATGTTAAGGGCCTCTTCAATTCAAGATTCACAAAAAAAAGCGGAACATATCCTTGGGATTTTTCCCATACGATGTTTGATTCATATGAATATGTATTTATTGGATACAATCCTATGAGAATTTGCTCAAAAAATCCCACTCCACTACATTTCGTAAGAAAATTTTCCATTAACTCAAACCTCTTATAAATATTGTTTAGTTCCTCATGTGATTCAATAAAACTAACTTTTGTGGAATTCAATAATGCATGATTCAAGTGGACATTTATGCAATCCTAGTTTTTCTTACACTTGTACTTTGTAAAATCAAGTGAATGAAAAAGGCCCATTTTTAAAAATGGATTGCAAGAATATCAACCTGATACACCCACATAAGAATTTAGGGTCTCTTTGATTGGAATGATTTTCATAGGAATTTCGGAAGGATAGAATCCTTGGAATTTTTTCGTAAATTGGTTGTTTGATTAGTAGGATTGAATCCTACAGGAATTTATCTTAACAAACCTTTAAATTTGATTTAAAAGAAATCTTAGCATCTAGTCGAATATCTTGAAATTTAGTCCTTTGTTTTCTTGGTGGCACAATTAAATAAAACAAAATCCTATAGGATTTGAATAGGCATGTCATTCAATTCCCATGTTATTTCTATTCCTGGGCTTTTAGAATTTTGCAAATCAAAGAGGCCCTAATAAATAAGAATTTAAGAATAAGCATAAGTGACCATGTCAGTCTCCTGCCACCATGGGCACCAATTATTGTTGCACTTTCATGTTCACTCGCTCTCTAATTAGCATCTAATCAATTCACAGCTCATCCATAGGTCTACCATTTTCTTTCTCCCATGAGAGTCAGGACAGTTCTCGCAAAAAAAATAGAGTCAGGACAGAGTAGCATGCTAGCTAGGGCGCTTGAAACACTACATAGAATTGGTGACAACTGACAACTTGGCCAATGAGCTACCGAAAAGTATGCTTCTTCCCTCCTGTTCTAAATCTTATCTCGAAGTACAAACTGTACTCGGAAACAATTTGAAAATGCAGGTGTCATTTCAGGAAAGTCCCAACCTGGTCATGGTATGCACCAATTTAAAATCTCATCCAAAGTACAGATTCGGCATGTTAACGTGTTAAGAGCTTTTTGTTAAACAAATAAAAATGAACGCACACGCTGGATTATTCAAATTTGGAAACTGAGCGTACTTGCACTCAACTTCCATTATTGGCCTGGACCACCTGTACGACTGCAATGGAAAGGTTTGGGTTTCAAATTTATGTTCCCGTGGTATGTTGGTGTCCTTCCATGATGCTTCATCTTCTTCGCAACAAGGGGGTGACGGCAACACACGGTGACTTCGGCTTGGTGGTGCTGAGCACCATGTCTCGAGCTCTGTGGCAAAGAATCCTAGGTCTGACCTTTGATGTTTGTGCCTGGCAATAACGGTTTACGCGTTGTGTCCTTGTTGAAGGTATTGGGTTGGACGTACTCTCTCGGGTGGAAACCAAGATTTAACCTACAATGATTGGATCCCGCAATGGCTGCACTTGCACATATTTACTTTCTTGAAGATATTGCTTCCGGAGAATCTTTCTCGTAGCTCATTTGTTGTCAAGGACGGTGGATGACGTTTTTGCTAGTGTATCGTATGTTGTTGGTTGTGTCGGCTTTCTTTATTTTTGTTTCTTCTTTTTGTCTTTTTTGGCCGTGTGCTCGATGTCTTGGGCTCTTGGCTAGGTTTTTCAGAGACCAGGTGTAATTGATATCGTCTTGATATCAACATATTACCCTTTGTAAACAAACTAATATAGATTCCAACAAGGCTTGCATCTTCTTGCACACACTAGATTTATTGGTATAAAGCCTCTATCGACGATGCTTTCGAAGGTGGCTTCTCTTGGTACAATGACGGCCACGACACCCTCACCACCACAGTTTGGGCCAAGCCAACCCTCACCCTCGATTGTGACCATGGATGTTTAGATGCAATTTCCCTTCACTCACCTGCGACCATCGGGCATGTGGTATTTGTGGGTGACATGGCTCTTGCACCAGGTGTATTGACACATAATCCCAATGCTCTCTTTGCGAAAGAGCTTCGCGACTTGCTAGCCAGCTTGGAGGCTGCTAGTTCGAGATCTCGCAATGTGATCTAGGCCAAGGTTCAATGCCCTAGCTACGGCTAAAGAACTCCGGCAGCGGTGGTGCAAAGCAGAACACGTACGCCCATGCATTATCAACTCTAGGTACTCTCCACCAACTTATGGAGAGAGTAGTATACCGTATACTTTCAACTTCCTTTCGCCGGAACAAGGTAAAAGACCCATGCATCGCCAGTCTACGCGTGACCTACCCGGCCGAGCAAGCGTACATGCACGTGTGCAGACAGATGAATTGGTGGATACGGCCGGCCCGCACGCACGTACGTGTGGTGCGCAGCAGACAGAACGATTGGCCCGCACGCACGCTTCGGTTTGTTAACTCTCAGGCGGTCGGCTCGATCGTCTCCTCCAGCAGCTGGCTTCATCTTAGGGACGGTGCCATGGCGATGTGAGAATCCTATTTCCAGAGTGCAACATGCTTGCATGGGAGGATCCTAGAAGAGAGCCCAGTATACTAACTTAAATCGGGTAGTCGATTGATCTGGTTGCACCCGTCCGGCCAACTGCCGAAATCGATCGGTAACTGATTATCTATGTGCTCGAGCGGCCACTTAGTTGGTCCCCCAAGCTCATTAATGAACTCCACGTGCGTGGATTAGTTGAGATTGAGAAACCCTGGTTGGGCTGGGCTGGGGCACGCACGCCATTAATTGCCTAAATCCCGGGTCGATCCATCGACCGATCGAGCATTAGCCAAGGGATATGCCTGCATGCCAAGTTGACGAAAGACATGCGAATCAATCTGCGATTGAGATGGTTAGGTGGACAGTGGTATCTTCAGCCCATCAGAGTTCAAATTCTGATGCTTACATTTATCCTTGATTTATTTCACGATTTTCGATGATACGCTTTTAGTGGGAGGAGACGTTTCATCGACTACGAGGCGCCTACGGTGACTTCGTAAAATCTTTAAATGATATGCCGGCTCGGTCTCTCGAAGGTGCTCATAGGGTTAGGGTGTGCATGTGTGCGTTCATAGAGGTAAGTGTATGCGTTTATATGAGCGCTTGCGTCTGTATTGTGTTAAAAAAATTGACGAGGACATATGTACACGTACTTTCTCCGTTTTTTATTAGTCTGCATACAAAGTTTGATCAAAGTCAAGCTTTGTAAAATTTGACTAACTTTATATTAAAAAATATCATCACTCATAATATGAAATCAATATTATCAGATGCATCATGAAATGTATTTTCATACAATATAGTTTTATTACTATCGATGTTCATTTTTTGATATAAATTTGATCAAATTTTATATAATTTAATTTTAATCAAATTTATATGCGGAGTAAAAAGAAACGGAGGGAGCACTACGCTGGAGCCGGGTCTCCAGCTAATGAGTGCCATTGCCCGACCAAACAACCATGCAGTAAATCGTTGACAGCAAGTACCCCTACAGTAACAGAGTTTGTCCAACATGGGATTATATGCTTTTGGGAGTACATGCTATCACGTCTTGTCCGTCAGGCATTTGAGATTCTGATCTACTCGTGCACTACGCGTGCTAGTATAGCAAATCAGATTGCTGTAAATGGCAAATCGAGAGTGGCATGTGTGGCTCCGTTCCTCCGAATTAAACCAGCACGGAATCGTATTGAGTTAATCTGTCAATCAATGGATAGATCCAAACCAGCAATGAGATCAACTCCACCGCCGACACGTAGACGTGCATGCTCGCTTGCTATTCCAGGTCCGGCTGACTCGCAATTAAAGGATAGATAGATCAACTTGACGCAGAAAGAGAGAGATGATACTGCAGCATTAATGGCAAGCATGGATGTGGACAAGTATCGTCGTCATAAGACAGGCGCATTAATCACAGAGCGTGCGCACGCGCTTAAACAAACACACAGGGCCAGGAGACATCGAGTTATATTTGTGGTGTCACGGGCAGGCAGATCAATAAGAATAGCAGGGGGAATTGCAGGTTTAGCCAGCACCCGGGCCAGGGATTAACGGTATCCCAAGCATCCTGTCCCCTAATTTCTCCTCGCTTTCTATGTCGCCCATGGTCCTCCTAATCTGATACGCGCGCGCGTCAAACTTTAACAGAATGGGCGAGCATGATATATCGCTTGCATAGGGGATCGACGGTTGAGATGATGGAAATAAGTATCGAGTTTGTAATAGAAGTGTGTGCAAAGTTTCACTCGGTTGAGATGATATAGCGCTAGCAAGGTGTCAATTGAGCATGACTTGTGATACATGCGTTCACAGGAAATCTCGAAGCAACATGCTAATCAAAATAAAACTGTGATCACTTATAGTACCCCAAAAATTGTACTGCATTTTCAAACTGGAAATAATCTACACTTTTTTCACTAATAAAGAAATTAGTGTTTCTGCCCATCTCTCGGCAATTTTGCAGAAAACCACCTACCATTTTAGTAAATCAACCCGTGGTCTTGTTTTAAAGTTAATAAGAAAAACATTCATTTCTTGCGGAAAACCCCTTGATCTTTTAGTTAATCAACCAACAGTCCTGTTTTAAGTGAATCCAGAAATCCTTTTTTTTTGCATAAAGCCTATGATATTTCATTTAGTAAACCTGCAATCCATCTAGAAAGTAACATTATTTTAGTGGCAGATTCAGATGCATTTTAAGAACATCCCTAACTTCTAAACTCTAACTTCAATTCTAACATGCAATATACGGAAGTTATCAACAAAATGTGTGGAATTTGAATACGATGTTGCTTTACCTATTAAATCTTTTTAAATGCTATTTCGGATGCAACCTTAATCAATAGCGCACTACTCGTCTTTCTTTTGTAGTACCGATGTAGATCCGGATTGGAAATCAACGCCTCAACGAAACCACATTAGAGACGAAAGAAATATTCTATAAACTGGTATGCACGCCACGACAAAATCTCGCCGGGGAAAACGAAAACAGATTTCTCATCTTATGCGGAGAGAGAGAGAGAGAAACCTTAGGATTGATCACATTCAAACGCGTTATGGTTGTGTGAGCACTGCTACTCCTGTAGGAGTTCTTAGATTTTCCCAAAAAGGAAGGGCGATATAGCACAACAGCAGAAAGTATTTCCCTCAAATAAGAACCAAGATTTATCAAGCCATTAGGAGGCAATACACATACAATGTTAGTAGCACCTGCACACAAATATAATAACCGCTTACACCCAACAAAGGCAAGGGGGGTCGTCACTCCCCTTGTTTTTGCTAGCCACAAGGTTAAAAGCTAATAATAGTAAAGATAGCAAAGGATAATAGTAACTAGGATAATGATAGAAAATTGGTAGCAACTATAGGAACTTGTAAATATATGGAGAATGGACTCGGGGTCATAGGTTCACTAGAGGCATCTCTCTTGAAGGCAGTATAGCGACGGGTAAACCAATTACTGTTGGACAATTGACAAAATTGCACAAGGTTATGAAGATCATCCAAGGCATAATCATTATCTAGGCATCCTGCTTGCATCTACTACTGTTACTCCTCCAATCGACCGCTACCCTGCATGCATCAATGGCATTAAGTCCAGAACAAACAGAGTAACACTTTAAGAAAATGACACGATGCAGACAAAATAAACCCAATCAATATAAAAAACCCATTGTTTTACCATCAATGCCAACAATATAATAAGTGTCTCGCTAGCCCTTCTGTCACGAGGTGAGGACATTGCAAGATTGAAAACCCATCACAAAACACCTCTCCTACTGAAGATAAATCAATCTAATTGGCCAAAGCAAACAGATAGATTGGAGAGAAATACAAAGCTCTAACAACAATGCATAATAAAGTTCAGAAAAGATCAATTACTTTCAATACATAATCTGATTATATACCCACAATTCATCGGATCCCAACAAACACACCGCAAAAGAAGATTGCACCGGATAGAAGTCCAAGAAGATCGAGGAGAACATGGTACTCCCTGCATTCCCTTATACAAGGCCACAAACTCAAATTACAGGTATCAAGGCAAAATTTGATGACTGCTTTGCAAGCCAATTTTTATCTTTGTTAACTAGGATCATTAATAAGTCTGCGTGCATGCAAGGAAGAAATGGGAAGGAAGTAGCATAGTGTCATTATGACTAGATGCATGCAAGTATTAAACAAGTTGTTAGTATGAGAAAACATCATTATTTTTTGCCTCGATTACTATTAGTGGCCTTGTATAGATGCAAAATGTAATTTTCATAGTGGCCTTGTATAAGTGAATGGAGGGAGTACTGGAGATCAAAGAGAGAAAAGAAACCATTTATATACTAGCTATGGACTCGTAGGTCTGTGGTAAACTACTCATGCATCATTGCAAGGCAGCAAGGATGATGTAGAAGCCTTCCATGATCGATTCCCCATTTGGAAGAGTACTAGAAAGGCCTCCAGATGGGATCACGGAAGAACAGAAGATTGCGCCAACAAAAAAAGTGTTTCGGGTGGCTCCCTATTGGTTTGGGAATATTTGTGAATTTATAGGCTTGGAATTTGGTCAAATGAAGTTGCATGGGCCCACGAGCTCAGGAGAGCGCCTACCCACTGGGGCGTGCCCTGTGAGCTCGTGGCTCTCTTGTAGCTCTTCTGGCCTCCTTCCGAAGCTTTTAGGGTCCCTTCTGGTTCAGAAAAAATCAAGGTAAAGTTTCATTGTGTTTGGACTGGTCCCTTCTGATCCCGGTGCAAGCAAAAAACTGGAGCTGGCACTAGGCAGTGGGTTAATAGGTTAGTTTCAGAAAATGTTATAAAATAACATATAAAGCACGAAAGATTGATAATATAATAGCACGAAACAATCAAAAATTATAAATACGCTAAAGACGTATCAATCGACATCTATAATATTAAACAAAAAAAATATGATTTTTTTTCATGTCGAATCTAATGATACCGGTTTGATATTATGGATTTTGATATATTTCTCTTCATTTTTGATCAAACTTAAAAGGTTTAACTTTTCAAAGAAGTAATACACTTTATTTTTTTAAGCAGAGTGAGTTTTTTTTTAAGAAACCCAGCAACACCAAGGACGCAACAAAGCACGTCCAACCCTTCTAGTTTTAGATGATAGACTAAGGTGAGCATCAATTTATGACTAGTCATACCGGTTTAAGAACATACCAATAAAAGGCCATCCTTTTTTAAAAGATGGATGTTAATAGCTTTCTTGACACCGATGCACTTCCTCTTGATATCTTTCGCATTTTATTTTATTTTTTGCTTCTTGACATCGATGCACTGCTTCTACCACCAACTTGGTTTCGTTTCTCACTCGAAGGAACGACTAGCAAAGGTTCTACGTGTTGTTGAAAGAAAACAATGAAAGAAGCAGGATATCAAGGCATTAGTACATTCTAGGAAATGTAGAAAACCCATTTGCGTTGCACGGCCGCAAATAAAGAGAAGGCAAATCTGCATATGCGGCCTAGCTGACCCGCCGCTGCAATGCATGGCCACGTGAGAAGAGAGGGGTCGGGAATCTGCAGCGCGTGGGAGAGCCCGTCGCCTCCGCCGCGCCTTCTGCCCCCTGCCTCCCCGCCACCCAAATGGGTCGCCGTTCCTCTTCCTTCAGTTCGGTTGGATCCGCACTGCTCACACAATCCCTCCTTCAGTCCTTGATTTCGGAGCTCCGCTGAGTGAACAAACCCGATTGCCCGATACCCGCGATGAAGTTGGCGGGCGAGTTCTTCAGGCTCCCTCCGGGAACAGAGGAGACTACGGCAAGGATCGGCAGCTCAATCAGCTAGCTAACTCAAGCATTTAATGCGGATGTACTTTGTATAATCCTCCCCACGCCCAGTGTTTTGTTGTAGCGGCCCCCCATGTGCCCGCCGTGGCCCGGGCCTGTGCGCCGCGGCATGTATATATAGCCGGCGCATGGCGCGAAGGCAGCACAGAGCTCGCCGCTTATCGCACATCGCAGAGCTCGATCGAGGTGCAACACTCTGCTAGATTACATCACATAGCTAGCTTGGTTTAGCTGCTGCCACGCACGGAAACTACTGGTACTAGCTAGCTAGGTAGCTACGTGATCGTGATCATGGCGTTAGTGCGGGAGCCGATGGTGATGTACGACGGCGGCTTCGACGCCGAAGCATCCGCGTTCGGAGCGCTCGGCTACAGCGGCCACGACGCGCTGCTCGGAGGCGTCGACGCGGCGGCGCTCTTCGGGGGCTACGCCTACGCCCACGACGAGCCAGCCGGCGCCGCCAGCGCCTACGTGCGGAACAGCGCGAGCTGGGCGAGCGCGGGGCCTTCAGTGCTCTCGTTCGGCCACGGCGCGCGGGGCCACGCGGCCCAGCAGGAGGTCGTGGAGGAGGAGCCCGACTGCGACGCGTGGGTGGACGACATGGACGTAGATCAGGGCCATCAGCACGCCGCGCCGGCATCGACCATAGGGTTTGACCCGGCCACGGGCTGCTTCAGCCTGACTCAGAGCCCCGTCGGCGCGCGGCGGCCGTTCGGGCTCCTGTTCCCGGGCACGTCCAATGGCTCGCCCGATGCCGCGGCGCCGGCGCGCGGTTCCTCGAAGCGATCGTACGCGGACCAGGACGCGGAGCCGCGGACCACCAAGAAGCCGTGCGGTGCGAGCAGGAAGACGAGCAAGGCGAAGCCGGCGGCGCCCACCACTACCTCGCCCAAGGGGGACCCGCAAAGCCTCACCGCAAAGGTAAATTCGGTACCGAATCTTTTTACTGCTCGAATCCATTATACATTGCGTTTCCTTGGGGATTTCAAAAGATCTGAACGTACCGTTCTGTGTGCGCAGAACCGGCGGGAGAAGATCAGCGAACGGCTCCGGACACTGCAGGAGCTGGTGCCCAACGGCACCAAGGTCGACATGGTCACCATGCTCGAGAAGGCATTCAGCTACGTCAAGTTCCTGCAGCTGCAAGTCAAGGTGCTGGCGACGGACGAGTTCTGGCCGGCGCAAGGGGGAACGGCGCCGGAGATCTCCCAGGTGAAGGAGGCGTTGGACGCCATCTTATCGTCGCAGAGGGGACAACTGAACTGAACTGCTTAGCTAGCCTCCGTGGCAAACATATGGTAGAGATTAATCAGTAACGAACCACCTCGTTCGAAGATAAATAAGGAGGCATATGCAAACGTACATGCTCTGGTTTACTCTCCCCACTATGTACCCTTTTACAGGGGACCTAGGTTGCGCTATATATTCGTACTTATCTGATGCAGTGATGTAGAGTGAGAGAGGTTTAACGTTTTGTTAATCCTAAGATTTTTATAAAATTTAGGTTTATTACATTGTTTCCATAGTTAATTAAATAGAACCCCAATAGCCAGCGAACGTTCGCTGTGGGGCTTGGCAATAGCGAACGTTTCCATGGCAAATTCTTCGTCAAGCCCAATGTTGAAGCTGGATTTGAATCTACATGGCAAGATAGATTAATGTTTGTACCAATGTAATGAACTTTTTTCAGAAAAAATAATGCCTTATAAAATGTTTTTTTTCAGTACTTAGGGAATACCACAAGTACGCTAATTACTCCTGTAGGATAAAACGACTACAAAAAAAACCCCTAAGAAAATACTATTTCTCTTTACAGGGACGTGGGTGGGGGGGGGGGGGGGTGTGCAAATATTGTTATCTCACCCGCACACTTCTTCTAGCTTCATATTACTACTTGTATGAGCCATGTGGTGAGATAAGGGCAACAACCGAATCCTCAAAAGATATCCCTTCAAATTGCTCGCCAAATCTTATCTCCTCAAATACAAGGAGTTAAAAAATGTGTAGAGCTAACCAACACTCAAATCTAACTTCTCAAATCCAAATTGAGCACAAATATGTCTTTCAAAACTGAAATTTGAAACTAGATTAAGAACACATAGTGCATAATTTTACATATTAGTTCATACACAACATCATACTAAGCGCAAAATTAAAGCTAACCCAAGCTAAATTTAAGCTAAAACAAGCACAAATCATAGTCGGAGTCAAGATTTATCACCGCCAGCTGTAGAAGCCCTATGCCTCGACATCATGGGTCCCCATAGGCATCTTCAACACCGTCTTGTTATCGGTGTCGGCGAGATTTATGACAACAGGCGACACTTGTGATGCCCGGTGCTCAGCGTGTTGTGTGCCGCCACGACCCATGGGTCGGTGAGGAAGGTGACAACAGGCGTAACGTCGATGTGCTTGGTGGAGAGCTGCGCGTCAACAGCGTAGTGCTCCTCCTCCTTCCACTGGTGGAGGGGCAACACGTGGCCGCTGCCATGCACCGCCACCAGACATGGGGCACCTCATCCTAGGATGACGATGATTCGGCGACGATGTGGGATTTCTCCTCCTCTGCCTCCTCAACTGGCACGATGACCAACCGCAGATGTTGGCAGGAGCAGGCATAGAGATGTGTGGAGAGCATCCTCACCGTGTGGAATAAGGCGACGACGGCAGTGAATTGAGGGTGTGACTTTTGGGTGATGGTGGTGGCACATCGGGCGACTGCGGTGATTTCAAGCCCAATTTCGATGACTTTTGGGTAAAATAGGCGACGATGGGAAAGACATAGGGTTTAAGTGAGGCACGAGTGGGAATTTATAGCCACGGGAGGCCAATTGCTTGATGCGCCAACGGGTGTGTCATTTTGCTAGCATCGGAAAATGAGTGTTTGCTGCTAAAATTTGAAGAGGAAAGGAATCTTTTGAGGCTTTTCTCCTAAAAAATGCCAATATGAGGAAGTAAGGATTATTTAGGGTTCGGTTAGATATGACCTAATGGCATCTCCAAAGCTGACCTGCAAATAGCTTCGATATATATCCGTTTTTATGTCTGGACGTGGTCCGCAGACATCATGCAGGAGTCGGTCATCCAACCGTACCGCAAACATCCGCTTCTATTTATGATTTTTAAGAAATTAACTTCGCCAAATTAACCTTCCGCCTATAGAAAGTCGACCTTCCACCGAATAGAAATCAACCTCCCATCATTTGAATCAACCTTCTGCCATTTGAGGTATAACTATAGCAAAATAATTACTCCCGTAAATTTTAGGTGCAACAGTTAATGCAGATTTGTTCCTCTTTTAATCCAATAAGCTAATTAATTTGGAGTAATTAACAGGGTAATTAACAAAGTAATAAATCTATGCTTTTAATGCGGAGTAATTAACAAATGGGCAGTAAGAAATATGTGTTTTTAATGCAGAGTAATTAGCAGACGATCCTAAACTGCTCTCGGTCCTGAAAGTGGGTACCCGGTGGCTTTTGATTGGGCACACGGATGTCCGGACTCCTGCAAAGCCCTCAGGTTTGATATCGATTTGCAGGTAAAACATGATCCGAATTGCTCGGCGGATCGATAGAGGACCATGTTGCATGGCGTCACACGTCCGGACCTCACGGTTCGGATGGATGCGGGCAGTTTGAAGGTCCGCGATGCCCTAAGAACAACAACCGCATACCGTGTGTACCATTATCCCACATTTTCTGCTGCATGCACACAAGGTACTAGCAATAGTATATCACCGTTCAGTTAAAAAAAGAGTATATCACCACTTATCCGTTTACCTTTTTCATGGAATGGCCATTAATCACTTTCACTTTTCAGTCCAGATATTAACACTGCATGCACTTGTTTATTACTCGCTCCATCTTGGGCATAACATTAGTGTCAGTTGTCCCCGAGTATCAAGTTTGGGGCGGCGTTTGTACACACATCCATCATCGATGCTCCTTAGTTACACGCAAGTGGAACTAATATACCTCAATGCTCCTTAGTTACACGCAAGTGGAACTAATATACAGCTTACTTGCTGACAGTCTAGTTTGTAACTAGCTTAGGAAGTAAGCATTAATCACAGTAATCAGGTAGCATTTCTTGCTGCCGCCCAAGTATCAGAAAATGGTTTATTTGCATGGGGATCGGAGGCACAGCCAATAGTCCACAAAAAAATGTTTTTCCTGATAGGGGTGGAAGAAGCACTTGCTACTACTATTGGCCACAATGAGGTTTGATGTTTTCCAACTGGAGTTTGGCCACAATGGGGTAGGAAAAGGCAGTGGTAGTTATCAAAGAGTGATCTAGAACCATTGAGCATAACTTGATATCAGACTCGTGGTTGGATAAGAGTATTTCTCATTTTGCCACAATTCACCACGATAGAGCCGAGACATCCTTTTCTCTTTTTCTTTTGTTCTGTAGGATTGTTTGGCCGAGCTATATCAGATGAGGGTGACCGTGAGTTTGTGAGCTAGGAGAGGTGGAAAGAAGAGGGCCGCCCAAGAGAGATACATCCCCCACTAAACATAACATTACTCATGCATACTTTTTTTTTCGAAAAGGAGGAATACCCCGGCCTCTGCATCTGGACGATGCATACGGCCACTTTATTAATTATTAACACAAGACCTTACAAAGTCGTACAATAGTAAGACCAAAGCCACCATCTTCGCAACCTCTGTCGCTACTCCTATCTAACCGATGAAGGGGCGCTGATGGTCTAGGCCTAATACCAATCAGACCTCGCAGCCAAACCTAACATCTGAGACCTGAGGTCCAAACCAGGACACCTTCCGGGTATGGGCACCCACCAGTCCGGCGTGCTCTTCAACCAGGCCCCCTGCCGGGTATGAGGCCGCCGCAGCCACCTGCCACGAGTCCATCTTTAGAGCTGTACTGTTGCACCTACCATGCCAGATCTCTCTACCATCGACGTCACCACGACGCCAGACAGCGTCGTCCTCCTGCGCGAGTCCATCCTCCCACATCGAACTCCGAATCTGCACTGCGCCACGCCGTCAAAATCCGTCGCCATCAATGTATGGATGAAGCACCGCTCCACCAAAGAAACCGTCCGCTGGTCCCGCGATGCAAGGCGCGGCACCAAGTAGAAGGCCGAAGCGCACCGCCACCACGCCACCAGCAGCCCCACCACCAAGAACTGTTCCCAGCCGCCGCCTTCAAGAAGGAGCACGACACCAGGGTGCCGTCGACGCCCAGACCAGGGGAACAAAAGCTTTCGCCATAGCTCGAGGAGGAGGCGGAAGGGAGAGGATCCACCCCAAACCTTCAGGAAGGGGATCAGCGCCAAAGGCGTCGACTTTGGGGAGGCTGCCGCGCCAGCCAGGGGTTTCCCCCGGAACCTCACCCGCACGCCAGATCCGCCAGGCCGGCCAGAGGGGACGCCGAAGCCGCCGCCAAGGACCGGCGCCAGCACGGATCGGGACAGATCGAAGCAGGGGCGGATCTTCTACATGGAGCCATGACAGATTGCGAGGAGCCGCCACTGCGCCAGCGTCCGCAGCCCCCACGCCGCCCGCGCGGCCGTGGGATGCTGCCCACGAGAGCCCGCCGGCACAGCCCGTCGGCTGCACCGCGCCCATCGGCCGGGGAGCCAAGGCCCTCCAACTGCCGTTGGAGGCCGCCGGTCGGCGCCCGGTCCACCACCCCTGCAACAAACGGATCTGGACAGGCCCCAGATCCGCCGCCACCGGAAGCCATGGCCGGCCACCCACGCTCCCCACGCAGCCGTGGTTGCACAGCCCCGCCAAGAACCCCTGGGGCCGCCGCCCCAGCATCCGGACTCCGCCGCCCCGCATGGCGCCCAGGGGCACCGCTGCGCGCCAGCCAGAGGCCCCCTCAAGGAGAAAAGGAGGCGAGCCCGCCACCGCCGTCCGCCGGACGAGCTTCGCTCGCCGGCTTCCTCCGGCGGCGGCGGGGGAAGCAAGTGGATGGGGGTCGGGGGCGGCGGCGGCTAGGGTTCGCCCGAGCCGCCCCCCTGGAGGCAGCGCGAGCGAACAGATTGCAGTCAATCCCTACAGGTGACTACGTTGCGTGCTCTGAAAATGGGGGAGAACTTCACTTCCCCGGCCTCTGCACCAACTAGGGGTGCATACGGCCATTTTAGTATGAGTACCAAGATAAACATGGTCCTCTGAATTTTTTTAATGAGTATCAAGATATTTTTTGGTGAGTGGTTCCACCACAGACCAAACTTGATCCTCAATAAATGAGGGAAAACCTCTGTGCATCATCTGTCAATTCTAGGAATTGAACTCGGGTCGTTAGGCTGCACAACCGCATGCCCAACCACTGAGCCAAGGCTCTCTTTGCATACTTACCCTAGCTAACTTTTGTTCGGTGATTTGTTCAGGGTTACTGAATTTACTATTTACAATTAGATTATAAAGTCTATGATGTTGAACAAAAATGAATTATTTCATAGATTACTGTGTTGCTTCAAGATGTTGCAACTACATGAGATTAACTCCAAGCTTTTGAACGTACCATATATATGTTACACATCATTGCCGCTTTAGTAGCACGTACGAGGAATTATCACTCTGATATTTAACTATGCATGATGCCAAGTGAAGTTGCATTATCTTTTGCTTGCAGTTAGGAGTGCTGATTAAATGATCACAACGTACGCCTGGTGGATCATCAGATGGAATCTTTCTGTCTATAAGCTTCTTCCAGCTGATGAAACTGAAGTGACACTTGGGAATGGATTCATTCATTCATGCATTGTGCTCCATGGTAGAGTCAAGTATGTTTTTTTTTTTGCGGATAGTAGAGACAAAGTATGTTGTATTATAGAGATGCTTGAAAGGGCTATATCCTATATATTCCCCGCAACCGTTTCAAAGAAAAAAAATGATTCCCCCACAAAAAAAGATACCGATGATTATTCTGATTGTGTTAATTCTAATACTGCACGATGAAGTCGTAACCTCATCCTCTAGTAGACCAATGCACCAATACAATTACCATTGCAGCCAATGTTGACCTCACGTATGACTATGATGTAGTAATATATCTATGGTAGTCCAGCAAATTCTGAATTCCAATTGCAGTTATATTATATACAAGTACTAGTTCGGCACCGACTGGTATTTGATTTGCGAACTTTGTGTTGGGGAACGTAGCATGCAATTTCAAAAAAATTCCTACGATCATGCAAGATCTATCTAGGAGATGCATAGCAACGAGAGGGGAGAGTGTGTCCACATACCCTCGTAGACCGAAAGCGAAAACGTTAGGTTAACGCGGTTGATGTAGTCGAACGTCTTCACGATCCAACCGATCAAGTACCGAACGTACGACACCTCCGAGTTCAGCACACGTTCAGCTCGATGACGTCCCTCGAACTCTTGATCCAGCAGAGGGTCGAGGGAGAGTTTCGTCAGCACGACGGCGTGGTGACGGTGATGGTGATGTGATCCGCGCAGGGCTTTACCTAAGCACTACATGAATATGACCAGAGGAGTAAATTATGAAGAGAGATGCCACACACAGTTTGAAACAATTGGTGTGTCTCCAAGGGGCGCCCTGCCCACGTATATAAAGAAGGGAGAGGGAGGAGACCGGCCCTAGGGGGCGCGCCATAAGGGGAGAGTCCTACTAGGACTCCTAGTCCTACTAGGATTCGCCACCCCCCCCCCCTCTTTTCCTTCTCATGGAGGTGGAAAGGGGGAAGGAGAGGGAGTAGGAGAAGGAAAGGGGGGTGGCGCCCCCTTCCCTAGTCCAATTCGGCCTCCTCCCTTGTGGGGGGTGCACCAGCCCCTTGTGGGCTGGTTAGCCTCCCTTCTATGGCCCATATGGCCCATATCTTTCCTCGGAGGGGAGGGGGGTTCCAGTAACCCCTCCGGTACTCCGGTATGTACCCGATACACTCCGGAATCCTTCCGGTGTCCGAATACTACCTTCCAGTATATCAATCTTTACCTCACGACCATTTCGAGACTTCTCGTCATGTCCGCGTGATCTCATTCTGGACTCCGAACAATCTTCGGTCACCAAAACACATAACTCATAATACAAATCGCATCGAACGTTAAGCGTGCGGACCCTACGGGTTTGAGAACTATGTAGACATGACCGAGACACATCTCCAGTCAATAACCAATAGCGGAACCTGGATGCTCATATTGGTTCCTACATATTCTACGAAGATCTTTATCGGTTAAACCGCAATGACAACATACGTTATTCTCTTTGTCATCGGTATGTTACTTGCCCGAGATTCGATCATCGGTATCATTATACCTAGTTCAATCTCGTTACCGTCAAGTCTCTTTACTCATTTCGTAAATGCATCATCCCGTAAGTAACTCATTAGTCACATTGCTTGCAAGGCTTATAGTGATGTGCATTACCAAGAGGGACCAGAGATACTTCTCCGATACTCGGAGTGACAAATTCTAATCTCGATCTATACCAACCCAACAAACACATTCGGAGACACCTGTAGAGCATCTTTATAATCACTCAGTTACATTGTGACGTTTGATAGCTCACAAGGTGTTCCTCCGATATTCGGGAGTTGCATAATCTCATAGTCAAAGGAATATGTATAAGTCATGAAGAAAGCAATAGCAATAAAACTTAACGATGATTATCCTAAGCTAACGGGTGGGTCTTGTCCATCACATCATTCTTCTAATGATGTGATCCCGTTCATCAAATGACAACACATGTCTATGGCCAGAAAACATAATCATCTTTGATTAACGAACTAGTCAAGTAAAGGCATACTAGAGACACTATGTTTTGTCTATGTATTCACACATGTACTAAGTTTCCGATTAATACAATTCTAGCATGAATAATAAACATTTATCATGACATAAGGAAATATAAATAACAACTTTATTATTGCCTCTAGGTCATATTTCCTACAATACCGTCGCCTGCCGCCGCACCCTCTGCCAGTGCCGCGCCGCTGCTCGATCATACCGACCCGCCATCAAGTGGGGGAAGAGAGGCCTCGATGCCGACGCCGCTGACCGGGCTTCGCCCGTTAGTGCGAGCTGGCGGCGGTGAGGGAAGAAGCACGAAGGAGGAGGGGCCCTAAGGCCGGCGCCTATGGTTTCCCCTCCGGGTCGCTCGCGGGAGCGACCGAGAGGGGAGGAGGGAGGGGTGCTAATCACGCGTTTTTTAGAATTTTCATGCCAAAATTAATTGTGCCGATATTATTTCTTTTCTCCTTTGAGAAAGATCGATCCAAGAAGGAAACATTTCAGTTTCCTTCCTTCTAGATTCTGCCGCTTCTTCCAATAGTTCGGCTGTCGCATCAAAAGATTAGAAATCATCCCAGTAGAATATTAGGTTGACCAATTACATGCACTGTACACCTACTATCGCCTTAAATGAGCCCCAAATAAGCTAGCCCCACTAGCTAACGAAGCTATAGCTGACTTTGCCAAAGCTCTCGATCATGATCGGCATTTCAATGATCCTGTGCATTACCGCCGGCGGGGGCATGCATATGAGTGCGCTCTTTTCATGCAAGCGGACAGAACCTTATCAGCTTTGCACAACTGTTAGAGCAACTCCAAATGGGCCGACCCAAATGGATATTGATTTTGTCCGTTTTTTATTGATTTGGGTCGGCCAGACGAACACGGATGCCCGCTTACGCATTTGGGTCGACACCTGCGCCCAACACTGGTCTGCGACCCATTTTAGACGGCGCCAAAAAAATGAACGCATGCATATTTAAAAAAAGAGAGACTACATTAATTAAATATTAAAGCCGGCCACGAAGGCCGGTGAGAGTCCACGCGTCCATATTTGCATTAAAAAAATAAAAATAGCCTAAACTACGAGGCGGCGCGCTGCCCTAGGCGTCGTCGTCGTCGTCCTTGGAGTCCGTGAGGTCGATGAGCGTCGGCGCCGGCCCGGCCCAGGTGAACGTCGTGTTCCAGAGCGCTGCCATGTCAGGTTGTGCCCGAGCGGGGGGCTGTGTGGCCGCCTGTGCAGCCGCGGCCTGGCGCGCCTCCTCCTCGGCCTCGCGTGCCTCCTCCTCGAGGTCACACTCGAGCATCTCCTCATACTCGCCTTGCCAGCGCTCCTCTGCCAGACGGCGCTGGCGCCACATCTCGAGGTAGGCCTGCTCCTGCGTCGGCGTCGCCCCCAGCCAGACCGGTGGCGTGGACACCCATTCGCGCACCACTCCATTCCAGGAGAAGCGCGCGATGGGCTCGGGCTCGGGCTCCGGCTGCGGCTTGATGGGGGACGGCGGGGCCACCGGCGGGGCCACGCTATCGCCCGCCGCGGAGAGGGCACGGGCCTGCGCCATTGCCGCCTCGTAGCGGGCCTCCTCTTCCGCCTCCGCCGCCTCCGCTCTGCGCCGTTCGTCCTCTATGCTGTCGCGGTAGATGGCCGCAAGGGCCGCCTGGTAGGCGTCCTCCGCCGCCCGGTCATCCTCGCGGACGACCTCGCCCAGTTGGCCCCCGGTCGACCTCGCCCAGTTGGGCGAGTCGGTTGCGTAGGCGTTGTCGCGGCGCTGCTCCGCCGTCAGCAGCGCTCGCCGGCGCCGCACCTCCTCCGCGTGAGCACGAGCCGACCGCGGCGCCGCCGGCACTGGGATCCTATCTGGATCCAGATGCCAGTCGTGCGGCAACGTCACGTCGGGATACGGCAGCGGCTGTCGGTTCTGCCAGTGCCATTCCGCCTGGTGCACTGGCACGTTGACGTGTTGCCTCTGCCGGCGAGGCGCCGGCGGGGGTGGGAGAAACTCGGAGGGGAAAGGGGTGGCGGGGGACTTGCCCTTGGCCTTGCTGCCGCTGGCGCCGGAGAAGAGGCCCGTCGTCGCTGTGGTTGCGGTGGCTAGGGTTTGCCGGCGACGAGGGAGCAAGGGTGGGCAGATGGGGACGGCGAGTTTGGATGAGGACGGCCCCGCCGCACGGTCGGCTTAAAAAAGGACGGGCGCCGTCGCTGACGCGTGGGCCCGTCGTCATAAATTAAGCTAACCGCGTGGGCAGCGGGTAGTTGGACGGCCGCCATGTGGGGACGTGGCGGACAGCGAGAAGGCGCGCGAAGCGTCCGTTCGGCGTCCGCGTCGATGCATTTGGGGCGCAAATTTGGGTCGCAAATACGTCGGCACGGACGCGACGCAGACGTGATTTGGGTTTGGGTCGGCGCGTTGGGCCGCCACTTTTGTCCGCGCCGACCCAAACGGACGCAGGCAGACGAAATGGGTGGGCCCTTTGGAGTTGCTCTTAGATTCCACATAAGCATTTTTTTTGCTGCTAAGTTTACTCTTATAGTTGAGTAATAATGATTCTGGATCTTTGGAGCTCCATACGAATTTTTTTAAACTTGATTCAGATTTGAGAAAGACTAAAGAGAGAGTGGTGGCAGATACATGCAGCCCCTAGCTAGTAGTAGTTGCATAATGCATGGATTGAGTTAATTCGTCAGAAGAAAAATATATGTAGAACCATCTATACTTGAACCTGTTGAATTCTCTAATTGTTAATTCTAAACCGTACCTGATTTTGAGTATGGCCTCGCATCCTGGGTCTTCAATTTGTACCTGTTTGAAGTACTTTAAAGTGAAAACCTAAAAAAAGATTAAAAAAATTATTTACATATCATAACCATTTTCATGTTCTTACAACACATGCATGAATGATAATTTTATTTTTACAAAAAATGTACTTGTTCTCATTTCTTATATCATTCCAAGATTATGAATATTCTCAGATTTTATGAAATCTTAATGGTTGCAAAATCACCAGCAAAAACGGTTCTACTGATTTATATCCCAAGAATGCGAAAAACATCCATGTCTGTCTTGGAACTGATATAAAATAGAGCTGTATTTCTTTTTAGAAATATGATTATTTTTCATGTTAAAAACTGTAAATATGAACAAGAAAAATCTTGCCTTTACTCGCAAAGGAGGCACATTCCCTTTAAGGGCCTCTTTGACAGTGGCGGAGCTTAGTGCATGGCTTGGGGGGGGGGGGGGGGGGGGCTGTGGCCCCCCCAAGATTAGCACATGTAGGCATGTAGGCATAAAAATATTAGGGAAATAATTTAGATTGTTAAATTTTGCATGTTTGACCCCCTCACTAGCCTATATATTTCATTTGGCCCCCCCAAAGATCTTGCTCAAGCTCCGCCACTGCTCTTTGATTCTCGGGATTCTCAAAACGCAGGAATAGGGAAAATGTAGGAATACAGTGTCATGTCCTCTTGTATCCTACGGGATTTGGAGAAGTGTTTGATAGCACAAGAAAAGCAAAGGAATTCTACAAAAAAGTTTGAGTGGATGGAAAATTTCCTCCAAAATGTAGTATAAATGAATCATATGGAAAAAATCCGAAGGATTTCAATCCTACAAATCAAACGACCATCACAGGAAAAAATCTTAAGGATCCAAATCCTGTAAAAATTCTATGCATTTCCTTTGTATCAAAGGAGCCCTAAGTTGCCATCGTACGTTCATCTCACTCGCTTCCAAAGGCACCAATTATTGTGGTACTTCCATGCTCGCTCGCTCGCTCTCTAATTACTGTAATCAGCTAATCAAGTCATAGATCATCAATAGGTCTAACATTTTTTTCTCTCCCATCAGATTCAGGACAGAGTAACTTCTAGCTAGGGCTCTCGCAAAAAAAAAGCTTCTAGCTAGGGCAATGCGACAGAGTACTTGAAATACCTACTTAGGTTTCCGCAAATAAAAAAACTACTTAGAACTGGTGACAACTAAGCTGCCAATGACCTACCGAGAAGTATGCTTCTCCCCCGTGTTCTAAATCTTATCTCGAAGTACAAACCGTACTCGAAGCAATTGAAAAAAAATGTAGGTGCCGCTTCGGGTAAGTAGCAAACTATGTAGCCAACCTGGCCATGGTACGTACCATTATAAATCTCATCCAAAAGTACAGACTCGGCATGTTAACGTGTGTTTTTTTTTTCCGGGACGGCATGTTAACGTGTTGGGAGCTGTTTGTCAAATAGTACAGTATAAAATTTACGTACATGCTTTGATTCTTCAAATTTGAAAACGGAATGTACTTGCACCCTCCATTATTGGCTTCTATTGCCCTGGACGACCTCTATGACCTTTCCAAATTTTTCGTGGCTTGGGAAATGCAGTACATGAATCCAAGTTCCAAGAGAGCGTGCATCCTCTTCCGAAAGAGAACCCCAACAGAGCACACAAGGCTGTCGGACGGCAGCTGTAGTACGTGTGGGATGCTAGGCTTGACACACGTGGCGGCTGTAGTATATATTAAGCACAGTGGTGCAAAGTAGAACACGTACACCCTGACCCAGTCACCCAAGGTCTGTCGAAACTTCTTCTTAATTAATAAAAAGGTAAGTCTTTTGTCTTGTTTCAAAAAATAAATAAAAATATTATGCCCTACGGCCATGCATTATCGATCCATAAGTAGTGGTGCAAAGAACTCCGGCAGCAGTGGTGCAAAGTAGAACACGTACGTACGCCCATGCATTATCGATCTAGCCTGGTTACACAGACTCCACCAACTTATGGTCTCCTTCCTTACGCCGGATCAAGTTAAAGGACCCATCGTTCGCTCTACGTGTGACCCGGGTGGGCGGCCGCCGGCGGAGCAAGCGTAGTGCACGTGTGCAGACAGAACAATCACTTCGACGAATTAATGGACGCTATGCTATACTTTCACAAGCGTAGTGCACGTGTGCAGACAGAACAATCAGCAGACAGCACGGTTGGCCCGCACGCGCTGTCTCGGTTAGTTAACTCTCAGGCGGTCGGCTCGATCGTCCTCTCCTTGGGCTGCCATGCATGGCAATGCGAGAATCCTATTCTTCAAAGCATGGTTACATAGGAGGATCCTAGAAGGGAGCTCAGTGACACTGTTACTCTGTTAGTCCATCGATCTGGTTGCACCCGGCCGGCAAAGCCAGCTGCCGAAATCGGTACTCAAGCGGTTAGTTGGTTGGTCCCCCGGCCCCACGCTCATTAATGAATTCCACGTGCGCGGATTAGTTGAGAGAGAAACCCTGGCTGGGTTGGCCACGCTCGCCATTAATTGTCTAATCCCTCCTCGATCCGTCCCGTCAAGCATCATATAAGGGATATGCATGCCAAGTTAATGCTGTTGTCCGACCAAACAACCCTGCGGTAAAAGTCGTTTCCCAACTCTCTAGATCGGCCGGACGGGAGTATAGATTTTTGACTGGCGTGCGTGCGTACATACGCCTGCAGTAACAGAGTCTATCCGGCATTAACCGCAGAGATACTCGTACACATAATGGTAGTACAACTTAGAGGGTGTTGGATACTCTCTAGTCATGTGACTAGTAGTAGTCAGACTAAAAGTTTTTAATCAGGCCCTGTTTGGAAAGTGACTACTACTAGTCAGTATTAAATGTCTCAGTATTAAATTCTTCTCTCTCCCTTCCATTTATATCTCTTCTCTCCCTTGTGCAACAGCAACTACCACTATACTCCCGCGCAAGGAAGGAAAGCAGCAAAGTCCTGTTTCTTTTCTCCCTCACGCCATGCAACAGCAGCTCTTAATACCTTTTTTTCTCTCCTCACGCAAGCAACACAAGCACCAGACTATCCCTCACGAAATTGTCCCATAAGGAAATCAAAACTGTCCACACATAAGAAAACTAGAATTGTCCCATAACGTTACATGTTGGAAACGAAATAAATAACATCAGAAATTTCTCAACGCCTGTTGAACAAACCATCAGCAATCATATCCCTCACTCGATTCATATCCACTAAATCTAGCTCCATTTCTTCACCCCTAGTGTTACGACGCCTCCTCCTCCTTGTTTCCTCAAGGAGAGGTTGATAACTCTCATCATTGCCACACCTATCGAATTCCTTGTCCGCCAAATGACTTTCACGAATAAAATTGTGCAAGGCCATGCATGCCACAATAATTTTTGTTTGCTTGCGTAGAGGATAACTTGGTACTTTGAAAAAAATCCTCCACTTATTTTTCAAGACTCCAAAACAACGCTCAATGACATTGCGTAGTTTAGAATGAGTATAATTGAAGTGCTCCTTTTTACCTCTCGGCATGGTGCCTTGATGGAACTGTTGAAAATGATACTTTTGGCCCCTATACGGTGCAAGATAACCCTGTTTGTTGGGGTAGCCCGAGCCAACAAGATAAAATTTCCCTGTTCATGGCAATGCATTTTAGCAAATGTCAATGTAAGGCATAAAACTATTATACTGAGTATCAAGTTTCGTACCTGAAGGTGGATGTGGAAACTTGTGATCAAACCGGCTAAGAGCATCCTTGAATGGCCTCATATCATGGACCGATCCAGGCCACCCCGCAAGCACAAAAGTGAATCTCATGTCGAAATCACACACAGCCATAACATTCTGACTACAGTAACCATGTCTGCTTAAATACTATGGAACCTTGTTTGGTGGCACCACAACCGGCACATGAGTCCCATCTATTACTCCAATGCAATCATTGAACCATGGGTACCACTGAGCACCTCTTAACCTTTCATGGACAACTCTAAATTCAGGATCTCGTGGCTTAATGATGTCAATGGAAAGCTTAACCATACATTCCAAAACTTTGTTAAACTTTCTACTAACTATCTCCATGGACCTGATAAACCGATTCTCAGCATGTCTAACAGATTGGGGAGATCCAACTATATATAAAAAGAGAGCTAAACTCTCAACTGATGACATTTTCTTGGTTGATTTCAGTCCATAAGACTCCACTAGCAGATTATGTAGTTTATCAAACACCGGTGGGTACATCCTAAACATTTTGTAGCAATCTGTTCTGTTTCCTAGAGTTCTCACTACCCAGTCATATCTAGACTCTTTAGCTTTTAAAATTCTCCTTTCCCCTTTAACCATGAAACGATCCATGTAGTACATACCAAACATGTGGGCGACCATACCTAGTTTGTTGAGCCTCTGCCGCCTCAACTGAAGTAGTGCTAGCACTCTATTGGTCCTTGTATATTCTTCTTCCTCATCACTAGAGTCATCATCTTCATCAGTCCTGTCCTCATCACTAGACTCATCATCTTGGTCTGTACTGTCCTCATCACTAGATTCATCCTCATTCTGCAAGAAAAGCACAAACAAATAGAAATCATGAAGTCTACAGACATAATGAACATATCATCAACACATGCAAATACACAGATCGGTAGATAATAATTTTTCCAGAAACATAATGATTAAGGCCACATTAGTCCACAAATCATGTCATCCACGACTCAAGACACAAGAGGACACACATGACTCAAGACACAAGAGGACACACGTGACTCAAGACACAAGACTAGCTGACACAGATCATTCTGCCTTCATATCTCGCCATCTGCTGCATACATGTTCTTTGCCCTGCACCATCTCTTCAACCATATCAACCTAGCTTCAGGGGTCTTCATGTTCTGGAAGACAGTTCTGTTGTGTTTCTCCTTGAATAAATCACAAGCAACAAAGTACTTAACTGACTCTTTTGATGCTCCACACTCAATGGCAAGGTTCTGACAGTTTTTTACTGACTGAGCACGTTCCTCACTTCTCCTAACCTTTTCATTGCCTTGGTTCACAAGAGCCTGCAAAATAGAGTCTGTTTTCTCACTTTCCTTCTCCAACTTAGTTTCAATGTCCTTCATATATTTTACAAATGGACCCCGAGTTTTGCCTTGAGTACGAGGCATGTTGTCTAAAGTTTTGCTTCTCTTTGAAGGACTACTAGTTGTACTCCTTAACTCTGAGCGGCTCCCTCTCTTTTGAGTGTTGGTACTCATAGGGCTGGACACAAAGCCTTCATTGCCATCCAGGTCATCATCATTATTTAACTTCAAACAATCTTCTGTCCCAGGAACATAAGCAGATGAACCATCCACATCGACCTCATGAAATATGTCATGTAACAGGGGCATATACTCAGGGTTACCATTTCTAGATTTCTTGAGATTTGGTCTGTCCTGAAAAGAAATAATAGAAAGAAATCAGCATATATATCTTCTGTCATTGGAACATAAGCAAAAATGAACACTTGAAGGAGAGGGAGCAAGAATATAAGCAAAAATACCTTGATTTCTTTCTCCCACCAATCTGCAGTTGCCGTCACTTCGCCATCTAAGCCGCGGCCGCAGCCGGTTTGCTACTGCAACCATACCCAATCATTGTACAAGCCCTTCAAGTTAGTTATTTTGTTCCTGAATTCCCTGCCTGGATGCCACAGCTTTGCCCTTTCCCAATATTTCTCCCTCATATTCTTGTACGCCTGAGGGCTCCAAACTCTACCAGCGTAATTGCCAGCATCTATTTCCTCACAAGCTATTTCACATAAAGTCAATGTATTTCTGTTTGTCCAGTTAGCCTTGCTTTTTGGCCTCTATTAAAAAAATGTATGAGAAAACAGAACAAGTACTATTTCAGATACTGTACTATTTTTGATAAATATGACAGAACAAGTAGCATGAACAAGTATTTTCTTTCATTTGTCCAAACTGAACACCTTGCTGTAGTTTCTACTTTCTACTTTCCACTTAACAAGCTGTAGTTTCTACTTTCTACTTTCCACTTAACATACATTCATTTAAGCAAACACAACAATTGGACAAATATTGTACCTGGATATGCTGGTTCAGCATGCTGTCGTCTTCCTCTGCCTGAACATCTTCTTCAGCTGGTTCATCTTCTTCCTCAACATCTTCTACCATGATCGGTGCTGCCTGCCGCTGCCTGAGCGACTTGAACCAGCACCACCTCGTCCCGACATTGCGACGACCTGCTTGGCACGACGATCTGGGGCCCTCACTGGGGGGAGACCTTGGCGAGGTGGACGACCCTGCCGCTGCGCCACGCCGTCCGATCTGGTCCGCTGGAGGGGCACACCATGGCCGGCCGCACTCCCGGGATGAAAAAGGTGCGTGTACATGCCCATGTTGGGGTAGGAGGCGGCGACGGCGGAGTTGCCGTTGAGGTCGATGTTCTCCAACCCGATGGGAGCGCGTAGCCCCCCGGCCACCGAGCCGCGACCGAGCCCCCCGGACACCGAGCCGCGGCCGAGCCCCCCTGCCCCCGAGCCGCGCTCGAGCCCCCCTGCCACCAAGCCGCGGCCGGCGGATCCCCGGAGACGAGGGGGCGTCATCCCCCACCCGTCCTCGTCGATGTGGTGCACCGCAGCACCAGAAGACGCCGTCTGCGAGAAGAAATCGAAGGGGAGTTCTCCGTCGCCGTCCATGGTACGGACGCGGCACCGCGGCGCGGCGGGAGTACGGACGCGGGAGCGGCGCGGTGGAGTGCTGCCGCGGCGGTGGAGTGCGGCGGCGGCGGTGGAAAGGGAAGCGGCGGAGTGGAAAGAGGAGCGGCTGCCCCCTGCCTGCGTGCGAAGGGGATGGGGCGGCAGATGCGTCGCCCGCAACAGGATGGGCCCGCCAATTAATTAGAGGAGAGACTTTAGTCACTTTTAGTTGGGGGTGGGGTGACTAGGGACTAAACTAGTTTTAGTCACCCATTAGTCAGGGGTGTTTGGAGGTTTACTGACTAAAAGTGACTACTACTAGTCTCTAGTCTCTAGTCACTAGTGATCCAAACACCCTCTTAACCTTTGCCGGGGC
Organism: Triticum monococcum; assembly: GCA_034509565.1. Classification (NCBI taxonomy): domain Eukaryota; kingdom Viridiplantae; phylum Streptophyta; class Magnoliopsida; order Poales; family Poaceae; genus Triticum; species Triticum monococcum. The sequence goes on from CM067846.1 coordinate 519,132,210, forward strand.
TTGGGCTACGTGTGTTGTCTTGTGTTAGGCCCTGTTTGGTTTCAATAAGTCACATGACTTATAAGTCACGTCTGTTTGATTGTCACCTGACTTATAAGTCATCTGAGCGCACCTTCCCATCTTGTTTTTTAATGTAAAGATGATGGGACCCATGTAAAAGGGGTGACTTATAAGTTTTAAGTTGGAGTGAAGCAACTTATGACTTATAAGTTGGGATGACTTATAAGTTGGGTCCGTTTGACAAAATAAATCACTTGTTGCATTTTTCGACTTATAAGTTGGTGACTTATTTAGAACCAAACAGGCCCTTAACCTAGAGCAAATCAATCGGCACGAGTAGCAGGCATCGAGATAGCTGCACATGACAAATCGGGGATATGGCATGTGGCTCCGTGATCCTCCGAATTAAATCAACACTGAATCGGATGTACTACATGGATTGACTTAATCTGTCAATCATCTCCACCGTCGACACGTAGACGTGCATGCACGCCTGTTATTCCTGACTTGCAATTAAGGACGAGACTGATCAACTTGACTGAGAGAGGATACTGGAGTATTCCAGCATTAATGGCAAACATGGATGTGGACAAGTATAGTCGTCATCATAAGACAGTGGCATTAATCACAGGGCGTGCGCACGCACTTAAACAAACACACAGGGCCGGGGGACAGCGAGTTAAATTTGTGTTGTCACGAGCAGGCAGATCAGTAACAAATAACAGAGAGAATTGCAAGTTTAGCCAGCATCCGGGCCACGGATTAACAGTATCCCATGCATCCTGTCCCGTAATTTCTCTGCACTTTTCTTTGCCGCCTAGTATTCTCTTAATCTATCAGGAAAAAGAAATGATCTGACTCTCCCACGTCGCTCCCGTGGGTGACGGGGAGGGCGCTCCTGCCGCCGCCGCCAGCACCCTTCTCTCCCTCCCTCCTCCCTCGCCGACGTCAGAGGATACGGTCGGGCAAAGCCTGGCCTGCGGCGGAGGCGGGATATTTCGCCTTTTCACGCAAGGATTTTGCCATGAGGCGGACGGCTCGGCCAGGACACAACTGTGACGCCCGGATAATCAAGCTACAGTAAACCTCTGCTAATGGTGCCACGTCACCTCGGTTACCATTGATAAACTCGAGTAGTTCAAAAACGATTCAAATTCAAATTTAAAATATAGGCAAACCGTAAAAGTTTCCAAACATTAAAACAAAATTGTTCGGTGATTGCCGAATAATGCATAGGTAATTATGGTGGAAAAACCACACATTTATAAAATGTTTAAATACTATGAGATGAATAAAACAATAGCAAAAATAATTATTTAAATAACTTTCATAATTAATAAAAGGTCAAACTAAGTTATTTGGGGTCTAGACTTTTTGTGACTATGGACTAAGTCAAAATACTAAATTAGATACTAAGTATATATTTTACTAAATTAAAATGCAACTAAAATAAAGAAATAAAGATATAATAAAAGAAAACAGAAAACAAACTAACAAAAAAAAGGAAAAGAGAGAAGCACCCCCCCACTGGACCCCTTGGCCCAACTGGGCCATGGCCCAGCCGGCCGCCCCCTGGCCTATAGGCCACCCCACACCCCCAGAAACCCTAATCCCCTCCCTCACAATCCCCCGATCCAGTCCCCTCCCCCTCTCCCCGATCTGGGCGCCCCTCGCCCCGAGCACCATCGTCGGTCGCCGCTCGGTGGCTTCACCGGCCGAGGCCACCTCGCCGCTGCCCGTCATCGTCCCCCCTCCCCACCGTCGCCGCCTCGCCTCCCTCGTCTCTTCCTCTCACCCGATCCAGATCGGATCGGGCCGTCCCCGTTGGCGGCGCCGCCGTTCACCATCACCGGACCGCGCCGCACCGTGCCTGAGGACCGCCGCCTCCGCCCACCCGCTCCTCCAGGGTCGCCGCACCGAACCTCTCCGCCGGATCTCGACCTCGCCGGCGCCTCTTCCCCGCTGGCCTGCTTCTCCTCTCTGTCCCCACCGGCCTCTTCCGACGCTGTCGTCCCCATCGACCACCTCGCGCCCCCACTGCCCGTGCCCTACGCTCACAGTGAGCCCGCTTCCTCCCCTCTCCCTCGCGCACACCGTCCTGCTCCTCCGCCGCACCGCTCCGCCTCGTTCTCACCGCGGTTACGCCGCCCGCGGCCACCCACGCACGCCCCGTGCCGCCGCCCTGTTCCCCCCCCATGGCGTCGCGCGCGCTCGCGCCGCGGCTTACACCGCACGCCGCATCGCCGCGAGATGTGCGCGCCCGCACGCGCCTGCGACCGGCGCCCGCTTTGCGTCGTCCCGTGGCGCTCCCCGCCCCTGCTGCTCCTTCCCCTTCGCCGCTCGCCCGCTGACGCCCGTAGCTCCTGGCGCCGTTGCTGCCGCCCCGCCTCTGCTCCCAATCCGCCACGCGCCGCCCTGCGGACGTAGCCCCGCACCGGTCTGCGCCGTCGCCGCCGCCGGCGAGCATGCGCCCCGGCTCGCCGTGCCCCCTCCCCCGTTGGCCGCGGACGGGCGCCCGCTGCGCCAGTTCGGGCGGGTGCCCAGCGCCCGCTAACACCGAACCCACTATGGCCAATGGGGCCTATGACAAGTGGGCCACTGCCCAGAGAACGTTTAAAAAAAGGGAATTAAAAATAAACAATAAATAAAATTATTAAGTTAATTAATTAATTAAAGGATTAATTAACTTAATTAATCTTGCTTAATTAACCTAATTAATTAACTAAACTAATCAAACCTGTTTAGTTAGCCTGAGTCTATGACAGGTGGGTCCCACTGGACCCACAGACCAGTTTGACTTTGGTCAGCTGGGTTTGACCTGCTGACGTCATGGTGATGTCATGCTGACATCACCTTTCACTGTTCTGGATAATGTTCAATTTAAATAATTAAATAAATTTCAAAAATGCCTAAAACTTTGATAAATCATAGAAAATAAATCATAACTCGGATGAAAAAGTTTTATACATGAAAGTTGCTCAGAACGACGAGACGAACCCGGATACGCAGCCCGTTCGTCCGCCACGCATCCCTAGCATAGCGAACACGCAACTTTCCCCCTCCGGCTCCTCTGCCCGAAAACGCGAAACACCGGGGATACTTCCCCGGATGTTATCCCCCTTCACCGGTATCATCTACTACCGCGTTAGAGCACCCCTAACGCCGTTACTTGACATGTCATGCATCACTATGCATATGCTTGCTTAAATATTTATTGTTTCTCCCCCCTCTTCTCTCGATAGACACCGAGACCGACGCCGCTGCTACCCAGTACGACTACGGAGTCGATGACCCCTCTCTCTTGCCAGATCAACCAGGCAAGCCCCCCCTTTGATCACCAGATATCGCCTACTCTTCTCTATACTACTTGCATTAGAGTAGTGTAGCATGTTACTGCTTCCCGTTAATCCTATACTGATGCATAGCCTGTCCTTGCTACTACTGTTGTTACCTTTACCTGCAAACCTAATGTTTAGTATAGGATGCTAGCTTATCATCAGTGGCCCTACATTCTTGTCCGTCTGCCATGCTATACCATCGGGCCGTGATCACTCGGGAGATGATCACGGGTATATACTATATACTTTATACATGATACATGTGGTGACAAAAGACGGATAGGCTCGTAGGAGCACCCGCGAGTGGATCTTTGAGGCGGAGCGACAGGGCAGGTTCCGACCACCTAGGAGAGAGGTGGGCCTGGCCCTGGTCGGTGTTCGTGGATACTTAACACGCTTAACGAGATCTGGGTATTTGATCCGAGTCTGGCCATTTGGTCTATACGCACTAACCATCTATGTGGGAGCAGTTATGGGTATCCCGACGTCGTGGTATCAGCCGAAGCCTTCGTGACGTCAGCGACTGAGTGGCGCGCGCCGGATTGGACTGGAAAGCCACTAGGCTAGGTCTGCTTCCGGCCGCGTACGCAACGTGCAGGTGTGCAAAGGGCGATGGGCCCAGACCCCTGCGCCATAGGATTTAGACCAGCGTGCTGACCTCTCTGTTGTGCCTAGGTAGGGCTGCGACGTGTTGATCTTCCGAGGCCGGGCATGACCCAGGAAAGTGTGTCCGGCCAAATGGGATCGAGCGTGTTGGGGTATGTGGTGCACCCCTGCAGGGAAGTTTATCTATTCGAATAGCCGTGTCCCTCGGTAAAAGGACGACCCGGAGTTGTACTTTGACCTTATGACAACTAGAACCGGATACTTAATAAAACACACCCTTCCAAGTGCCAGATACAACCGGTGATCGCTCTCTCACAGGGCGACGAGGAGAGGATCATCGGTTAGGATTATGCTATATGATGCTACTTGGAGGACTTCAGTCTACTCTCTTCTACATGCTGCAAGACGGAGGCTGCCAGAAGCGTAGTCTTCGACAGGACTAGCTATCCCCCTCTTATTCCGGCATTCTGCAGTTCAGTCCACATATGGTAGCCTTATTCCAGTTGACACGAATGCATACATATGTAGTATAGCTCCTTGCTTGCGAGTACTTTGGATGAGTACTCACGGTTGCTTTCGCCCTCTTTTCCCCCTATCCCTTCTACCTGGTTGTCGCAACCAGATGTTGGAGCCCCGGAGCCAGACGCCACCGTCGACGACGACTCCTACTACACCGGAGGTGCCTACTACTACGTGCTGCCCGCTGACGACGACCAGGAGTAGTTTAGGAGGATCCCAGGCAGGAGGCCTGCGCCTCTTTCGATCTGTATCCCAGTTTGTGCTAGCCTTCTTAAGGCAAACTTGTTTAACTTATGTCTGTACTCAGATATTGTTGCTTCTGCTGACTCGTCTATGATCGAGCTCTTGTATTCGAGCCCTCGAGGCCCCTGGCTTGTAATATGATGCTTGTATGACTTATTTTATTTGTAGAGTTGTGTTGTGATATCTTCCCGTGAGTCCCTGATCTTGATCGTACACGTTTGCGTGTATGATTAGTGTACGATTAAATCGGGGGCGTCACAAGTTGGTATCAGAGCCGACTGCCTGTAGGAATCCCCTTTCCAAACTCCTTGGCCGAAGTTGAGTCTAGTCGATGAAAACTGTTTTACTAACATGGCTGTGTGGTCCATGGGCCCACGTCGCCATTTGGGTGATACTAGGATCTTTTACTCCTCGATCCTTACTCTGGGACTCTGATCTCTCTTCTATTCGGGTTAAAAATGAATTTAGTAACTCTGACTCTAGGATCTTGTAAAAACTTTCTCCCGGAGAGCCCCTTCATTCCAGATGATGGCCTGCTTCACCGGAAGATTCCGAAGATACTCTTTGCTATTCCTCTCGAGACTTTGTGCCCATCACTTTTGCTATTCCCGACCACCGATAAATCCTTATGGATAACTACTTACACTTGCCATTCATACGAACATCCCCCATTGATCTTGTTATTACAAGATACCCCGGAGTCTTCTCTATTGTTCCGAGAATAATTTGTGCCTACTGCCTAGCAGTTCCTTGCCACATGAATACCCCTTCAATTAAATCCTCACACTTGTCGAGTAACCACTCATCCCCAGTTGTTCATGTGTTTCACAATGGTCTTCGAAATACTATTCGATCCTCCAAAATCCTTAGTAGCTTACTGCTCTGCAATACTTGCCTGCTTGCATTATGGATGCTTTCCATATGTCTGGCGATATTCGTTAGTATCCTTAGACATCGTCTTTTGATCCTATTGATTCAACTTGAGTGCGAATGCATGCAATCATCAATTGATCCTTTTAAATTATCTTTCCGGCTTAGACGTTATTTTAAAACATGAGCTGGATCTCGACCAATCAAATTGCTGTCGATTGTACCCTTAAGGCTATTCAACTTATCCATCCCTGATCAGAGCATTGCTTCTGATCCCTTGTCTTGGAATTGATAATTCCTTTGCATTTGAGCCTTGAATTAGTCAGTTGTTTCTAAAGTCTGATCTCCTTGCATTGTTTCTCCCTCTGGTTGAGTACCGATGCCCGCACCAGATTCCTTGAGAACCACCAGATCATTTGCGGGATTTTATCCAACAACGTCCTTCATATTCAATAAGTCTGTGAGCCTTTCCTCGGATACATAATACCTTTGGTAAATTGTATCCTCTGCTTTCTCAAACATGCTCTACTATCGAGCTGGTGTTATTTATTCTTGAAATTTGTGGTATATACTCCTAAGATACCCTGATGGGTTGAACATATGCCTTCTCTAAACTGTGTGAACTCGAAAGTTTTCACGAGTCATACTCTTCTGGTATTTTGCTAGATAAAATTTCTATACTATAGCTTCATCAAAAGCCAGAAGTAAAATGAAAGGTTATGCATGGAAGAATTGGGAGTCGACCTTGAGCCTTTGCGTTCATGCCCATGGACCCGATGTGAAACTTATCATCGAAGCTTCTTGTAAATGATATTAGTTCCCTTGGTATAAGTTCATCTTATATCCGGGAACCGGCCTTTTACAATCGTGGTTCCGACCATGTTCTCTTTTAAATACCATTTTCGATGCAAGTGTAAGCACTTGTCTCATGTGGACCAATACCTCGGTCCAACCTCTACTTTGATCCGTCTTCGAGTATTACCCCCCTGGTATCTCGAGATTATCTTGAAACTGCATAACTTCTTATGAGTTCTTCATCAAGTACTACATTCTCACTGATTACAGTTTTCATGGGCTCTGAGTTATTAAACACTTAAAGACACCGATAACTGAACCGAGTCTGCCCTACGGTTCAGCAACTCTTGATAATCTTCTTTAAGTCCGAGTTTGTACTCGATCATGTCATTCCTAGCCTGATCGGCTATATCATTATCGTGCTAAATTTTAACTGTGCTACCTGGTCCTTAATCCCGGAGCACAACTTTCGATGATGAGCTAAGCTTACGTCGATCTTCCTCATCATATCAATTCACCTTGAACAACAAGCTTGATTTCAAGTTTGTGCCCTACCCATGGTTCCAATGACCTTCCGCTTCATCATTCCTTTGATTTGATGTTGTCACTGATTGATTACATCTTGAAATCTCTCGACCAATGTGCCGTGAAGATCATCAACCTTATGAGGTCTTCCTGGATATCAATTGAATTCATGATGAGAAATACCATCCTTGCCCCCGATGAATTGTATTATCATCGGCCACTTTATTGCCTTCCCTCCAACACAAACTTATTCGTGTTTTGAGTTATACCTTGAGATCCTTGCTATACAGCATTTGTTCTTCTTTACCTTGGAATGTTACCACCTTTTATGTCAAGAATGTCGTGGTAATTTTACCACCTCTTGAGAATTCTTGATATAGTAATATCTCTCGCCTTTTGCGTTCATCTCTTGGTCTCCGTATTGTTTCTAACCGGAATACCGACTGATGGTCTGTGTTGTGCAAATTCTAAACTTCTAGCAACCCTATTGCTTGAAGTTATTGGTCTACAGTTTCATTCTAAGTCTATTGATTATTGAATCATCATTCAAACATTGATCGTGCTACCTAGTCCAGATTCCTGGCTGCACCCTTCTATCATTGTTCAGTTGTGTATGTTTCCCTCGAGCATACATCATTATGACATTTGATCCGACAAATGATATTTCCGTGTTCACATAATTGTGGAAATCAATCCTTTGTAAATCGCGATGATTTGTTGCTGAGCCTATCAGCCACCTCCTCATCCTCTCCTTGGTTTACTGATGAACTCTTGTTTCGGAACTCGCTTCCATAGTTCATTTCCCGAGAATCTTACAATGTCATCTCGTCAAATTGTGCCGCACCTTTTCTTCTCAGGCATCCTAAGTCTGAGGTATCGTGACACCAATCAGATCTGAATCTCGGTCAGATATGATGGTTGGAACTTATTTCCAAGAGTTATAATGTTGGTCTTTATATATGACCCGGTAAGGTTATGTCAGGCCTAGCACACCTGGCCGGAGGACCTATTGTTGTAGTATCCTTTTTAGCAAGTTTAGCCATTCTTCCGTGAGGAAATTGTAAGACTTATTTCACAAGCTATTCCTGAGGGATCCTTTGTGTTTCCAAAATCTGACCTTTGCTTGAATACCATGTCAATGCTTCTTGAAGCATGTTTGTGGTACTCCGATTTTCAATAAGAGCATTGAAAGCGCAATGCTAAGTTTTCTTTAACCATTATCCAAACACCGTTGTATGGGTACTGTCATGAAATTTCTCTCCCCTTACTTAAAGGGTTTTCTACATGATATCCTGCCACGGATATCATGCTCTGTTTGTCCTTGGGAAGGATATACCCCTGAAATATGTGTTTAAACACATTTTCCTTTCCATTCTTCTGTTAAATCTAATAATCATATTTTCCTTTCCATTGTTCTGTTTAACCTTCTTGAGGTTTATATGATCTAAGCAGTAATACGTCACTGCTTTTATAAGCACCTCGGCGTACAACTCTGTCAGTAAGACCCTGTTACTATTGTTGTTGACATTCCGGTAACCACCGATGAACGAGAACTTTGCCTATTGGTCCGCCTCGTTTCAACGAGCAGGAAAATGGTTCTCTTCGTCCATCGCCCTTGGTACCGACATTGTTGCCAACATAAATGATAGGCTACCCTCTGACATGTCTTGCTATCACGACCGTGCAAGATATCAACGCTTTACCTACTTTTAACCACATGGTGGGCCCATAACCCACAGTTACACAGGATCGAAACCTGACCCTCCTATACACCCCCGGTTTCCAAATTTAATTCCTCGCACTTGGCCTCGTTTGTGATTCACGAGCCACCTTCCGAGAAATCATCGATTCTGGTATTAAACACAATACCTATACCGTTGCCTTGTTTCAGGCAACGAAGATTGTCTATCCGTTTCAAACTTCTTATGGTACCTTCTTACTTTGCTCTCGATGTGTTTTAATTGTTCAACTCGAGAGATACTGTTATGATCATTAATGGGATATCCCCTAAATGAATTCCCCTTATAACATTCAATTGTTGTAAAGCTGCCCCTTACCTATTCGTAAGTACGATGGAGTTCCCGAAGAAAGGACGACAACTTCATCATGATGACCTGAAACAGAGGAATGAAGAAATCAATGTAATGGATCAACCTCTTCGAGAAGAGCAACCAAGACCGAAAAGATTCGCTAGATTCATTATCAAACTTTTCCCCCTTACCCCCCTTTTAAATCTCGGGACGAGATTTCTTGTAGTGGAGGAGAATTGTGACGCCCGGATAATCAAGCTACAGTAAACCTCTGCTAATGGTGCCATGTCACCTCGGTTACCGTTGATAAACTCGAGTAGTTCAAAAATGATTCAAATTCAAATTTAAAATATAGGCAAACCGTAAAAGTTTCCAAACATTAAAACAAAATTGTTCGGTGATTGCCGAATAATGCATAGGTAATTATGGTGGAAAAACCACACATTTATAAAATGTTTAAATACTATGAGATGAATGAAACAGTAGCAAAAATAATTATTTAAATAACTTTCATAATTAATAAAAGGTCAAACTAAGTTATTTGGGGTCTAGACTTTTTGTGACTATGGACTAAGTCAAAATACTAAATTAGATACTAAGTGTATATTTTACTAAATTAAAATGCAACTAAAATAAAGAAATAAAGATATAATAAAAGAAAACAGAAAACAAACTAACAAAAAAAAGGAAAAGAGAGAAGCACCCCCCCACTGGACCCCTTGGCCCAACTGGGCCATGGCCCAGCCGGCCGCCCCCTGGCCTATAGGCCACCCCACACACCCAGAAACCCTAATCCCCTCCCTCACAATCCCCCGATCCGGTCCCCTCCCCCTCTCCCCGATCTGGGCGCCCCTCGCCCCGAGCACCATCGTCGGTCACCGCTCGGTGGCTTCACCGGCCGAGGCCACCTCGCCGCCGCCCGTCATCATCCCCCCTCCCCACCGTCGCCGCCTCGCCTCCCTCGTCTCTCCCTCTCACCCGATCCAGATCGGATCGGGCCGTCCCCGTTGGCGGCGCCGCCGTTCACCATCACCGGACCGCGCCGCACCGTGCCTGAGGACCGCCGCCTCCGCCCACCCGCTCCTCCAGGGTCGCCGCACCGAACCTCTCCGCCGGATCTCGACCTCGCCGGCGCCTCTTCCCCGCTGGCCTGCTTCTCCTCTCCGTCCCCACCGGCCTCTTCCGACGCCGTCGTCCCCATCGACCACCTCGCGCCCCCACTGCCCGTGCCCTACGCCCACAGTGAGCCCGCTTCCTCCCCTCTCCCTCGCGCACACCATCCTGCTCCTCCGCCGCACCGCTCCGCCTCGTGCTCACCGCGGTTACGCCGCCCGCGGCCACCCACGCACGCCCCGTGCCGCCGCCCTGTTCCCCCCCATGGCGTCGCGCGCGCTCGCGCCGCGGCTTACACCGCACGCCGCCCCGCCGCGAGATGTGCGCGCCCGCACGCGCCTGCGACCGGCGCCCGCTTTGCGTCGTCCCGTGGCGCTCCCCGCCCCTGCTGCTCCTTCCCCTTCGCCGCTCGCCCGCTGACGCCCGTAGCTCCTGGCGCCGTTGCTGCCGCCCCGCCTCTGCTCCCAATCCGCCACGCGCCGCCCTGCGGACGCAGCCCCGCACCGGTCTGCGCCGTCGCCGCCGCCGGCGAGCATGCGCCCCGGCTCGCCGTGCCCCCTCCCCCGTTGGCCGCGGACGGGCGCCCGCTGCGCCAGTTCGGGCGGGTGCCCAGCGCCCGCTAACACCGGACCCACTATGGCCAATGGGGCCTATGACAAGTGGGCCACTGCCCAGAGAACGTTTAAAAAAAAGGGAATTAAAAATAAACAATAAATAAAATTATTAAGTTAATTAATTAATTAAAGGATTAATTAACTTAATTAATCTTGCTTAATTAACCTAATTAATTAACTAAACTAATCAAACCTGTTTAGTTAGCCTGAGTCTATGACAGGTGGGTCCCACTGGACCCACAGACCAGTTTGACTTTGGTCAGCTGGGTTTGACCTGCTGACGTCATGGTGATGTCATGCTGACATCACCTTTCACTGTTCTGGATAATGTTCAATTTAAATAATTAAATAAATTTCAAAAATGCCTAAAACTTTGATAAATCATAGAAAATAAATCGTAACTCGGATGAAAAAGTTTTATACATGAAAGTTGCTCAGAACGACGAGACGAACCCGGATACGCAGCCCGTTCGTCCGCCACGCATCCCTAGCATAGCGAACACGCAACTTTCCCCCTCCGGCTCCTCTGCCCAAAAACGCAAAACACCGGGGATACTTCCCCGGATGTTATCCCCCTTCACCGGTATCATCTACTACCGCGTTAGGGCACCCCTAACGCCGTTACTTGACATGTCATGCATCACTATGCATATGCTTGCTTAAATATTTATTGTTTCTCCCCCCTCTTCTCTCGATAGACACCGAGACCGACGCCGTTGCTACCCAGTACGACTACGGAGTCGACGACCCCTCTCTCTTGCCAGATCAACCAGGCAAGCCCCCCCTTTGATCACCAGATATCGCCTACTCTTCTCTATACTACTTGCATTAGAGTAGTGTAGCATGTTACTGCTTCCCGTTAATCCTATACTGATGCATAGCCTGTCCTTGCTACTACTGTTGTTACCTTTACCTGCAAACCTAATGTTTAGTATAGGATGCTAGCTTATCATCAGTGGCCCTACATTCTTGTCCGTCTGCCATGCTATACCATCGGGCCGTGATCACTCGGGAGATGATCACGGGTATATACTATATACTTTATACATGATACATGTGGTGACAAAAGACGGATAGGCTCGTAGGAGCACCCGCGAGTGGATCTTTGAGGCGGAGCGACAGGGCAGGTTCCGACCACCTAGGAGAGAGGTGGGCCTGGCCCTGGTCGGTGTTCGCGGATACTTAACACGCTTAACGAGATCTGGGTATTTGATCTGAGTCTGGCCATTTGGTCTATACGCACTAACCATCTATGTGGGAGCAGTTATGGGTATCCCGACGTCGTGGTATCAGCCGAAGCCTTCGTGACGTCAGCGACTGAGTGGCGCGCGCCGGATTGGACTGGAAAGCCACTAGGCTAGGTCTGCTTCCGGCCGCGTACGCAACGTGCAGGTGTGCAAAGGGCGATGGGCCCAGACCCCTGCGCCATAGGATTTAGACCGGCGTGCTGACCTCTCTGTTGTGCCTAGGTAGGGCTGCGACGTGTTGATCTTCCGAGGCCGGGCATGACCCAGGAAAGTGTGTCCGGCCAAATGGGATCGAGCGTGTTGGGGTATGTGGTGCACCCCTGCAGGGAAGTTTATCTATTCGAATAGCCGTGTCCCTCGGTAAAAGGACGACCCGGAGTTGTACTTTGACCTTATGACAACTAGAACCGGATACTTAATAAAACACACCCTTCCAAGTGCCAGATACAACCGGTGATCGCTCTCTCACAGGGCGACGAGGAGAGGATCATCGGTTAGGATTATGCTATATGATGCTACTTGGAGGACTTCGGTCTACTCTCTTCTACATGCTGCAAGACGGAGGCTGCCAGAAGCGTAGTCTTCGACAGGACTAGCTATCCCCCTCTTATTCCGGCATTCTGCAGTTCAGTCCACATATGGTAGCCTTATTCCAGTTGACACGAATGCATACATATGTAGTATAGCTCCTTGCTTGCGAGTACTTTGGATGAGTACTCACGGTTGCTTTCTCCCTCTTTTCCCCCTATCCCTTCTACCTGGTTGTCGCAACCAGATGTTGGAGCCCCGGAGCCAGACGCCACCGTCGACGACGACTCCTACTACACCGGAGGTGCCTACTACTACGTGCTGCCCGCTGACGACGACCAGGAGTAGTTTAGGAGGATCCCAGGCAGGAGGCCTGCGCCTCTTTCGATCTGTATCCCAGTTTGTGCTAGCCTTCTTAAGGCAAACTTGTTTAACTTATGTCTGTACTCAGATATTGTTGCTTCCGCTGACTCGTCTATGATCAAGCTCTTGTATTCGAGCCCTCGAGGCCCCTGGCTTGTAATATGATGCTTGTATGACTTATTTTATTTGTAGAGTTGTGTTGTGATATCTTCCCGTGAGTCCCTGATCTTGATCGTACACGTTTGTGTGTATGATTAGTGTACGATTAAATCGGGGGCGTCACAACAACGATGGCGAGGGGTGCAGTGGTGCGGCACTTGATCCCCACAGCAGCGGCGCACGACGAGCTTCGAGGTGGCGGATCGTGCAGGCGAGGGGGTGCGATGGATCGGGATTCGCCGTATCTGGCATCCGTCTTCAGCCTATGGCGCGGGCTATGAGCAGCGCGAGCTGGTGTCCTCCGTCTGGTGGATGCAGCGGTGTGGTGGGTCCTAGTGCTCTTCTCGCATAACGACAACGATCTGCATGATCCGTCCTCCTCAATCTAGTCATCGAAGTGTTCCGGAACTGCTGCCGGAGATCCCGCCCAAGGATATCTGGATCGGATAGAATCCGGTCATGCATGTCCGTATTAGCCTACCCGGCTTCATGAGGGCGTGATGCGGAGATCTGTTGTTTGTTGACACCATGGGACATATTGGTATCTTGATTTCCATGGCGTAGACATCGGTGGAGAAAGTCATGGTGGCTGAGATCGAATGATTAGTAAGGTGGAGGGAGTCTTGGAGGCGATGGAGTCAGCCAGGTGTTTGATAACTTTCAGAAGTAGCAGTGACAGGTGGAAGCGGCAACACAGGAGGATTTCATTTTTTGTGGTGCTCCTCGGATTCCGAGTCATGACTTTCAGGATGAAAATCTAAGTTCTGACCTTCATTGGTTGTGCCTGGCAATTGCCTTACTGAAGGTATTGTTTTGAGAGTTTGGACTTTCTACAAGGTGAAAACCTAAGATCTTGGATCGGCGACGATGGCGCTTGTGCACCGTTTCTTTCTTGAAGGCGTCGTTTTTGAAGACTTTTTATGGGTGTTGTCTTCGGTGGTAGTTTGTGTGCTGCTGCTGAGAGGAGTTGATCACTATGGCGAGGCCTTTGTTTTTTTTTCCTTTCTTTTTTCTTTTCTTTTCAGGTTGTGTGCATCCTGGATATCTTTGAGACATCTTGTTGGTGCAGAGACTGAGTGTAATTGATATCTTCGCGATATTAATATATTCTTTTTTTTCAATTAAAAAAGGATTCTCTTAATCTGATACCCTTAACATTATGTGATCTCGTAATAATGTCTAGCGAATGTTTGTTCGGAGCGAAAGCCTAGCAAACTCCCCCAGAATTGCTGTGAGCGACAGTTTTTTTGTAAAAGGAAAACCACAAATTAAACAAACTGCCAGTTTTGCAAAACGCCAACCCAACCTCACAACCGTACACAAAAATGCAATTGGGGGTTGACGCTTGCCATCCCTCCTGGCGGTAGTTCTCCATTGATTGGGGTCCTATGTAATTATGTCCCATCAAATTAGCACAACGCATGGGCATGATATGGTGGTTGCATAGGTGATCGATGGTTGAGATGATGGAAATAAGCATGGAGTTTGTGAAACCTAATTTGGTCGCTACCTGCCCCACTATCAACCGAGCATGGCTTGTGATGTATGTGGCCCCAAGATATCTCGAAGCCACGAATCAATCGTAATGGAAACCTGTAAGTTTATTCTTTAACAACAACTTTAGCTGCTCCCCCAAATATCACAAAAAAGGAGTCGCCAAAAGCCGCATAGAGACTGCTCCATAATTGTTTTCAGGCTTCCGGGACTATGCACAAACACATAATCGCCAAACTGCAACCATTTTTTTCATTTGCTCGAAATGCCCGGTTTCAGTTTTAGGAGTTCAAACAGTGAATAAATACTAAACATAGCCAATGCCGCTATTCAACACTACTAGCTATCTACTAGTCGAGGTCACAGAACCCGAGGAGACAAGGCGATTGTAAGGTTCCGGTTGTGAGGAGAGCGCGTCACCACCGGGCTTTTATATTCGGTGACAACATGGGATGATATGGCACGGCGGAATCGAGTATTCAAGAGCACCATTAATGGTGTGTAATTTGGTGGTTCTTAGTGGTCATGTTGCCGGTGGGTTTCTATGTCGATGCGAACTATATGGAGGATCAAGCTACCAAAAACAGAATGTAAGCGCGAGGAGGAAGAAGGTGAAGTATCACTCGCGTGCGGGCAGTTAGGTTTGGTGTACACTTCAAACCAGCCCTACTAAGTGAATATTAAATTAGACTAGGAAAGTAGTAAAACAAAGCAAGTAGATGATAATGGATTTAACCAGCAGAACATAGGCAAAGTCTTCACATGAATTGAGCAAATGAGTACCTAACAAAAAGATTGCAACGGAAACATAGTCTCCACAATGACCACATAACTGCATAGAAAAGGGTAAAGTCCAGCACAAAGAATAATTCCTTAGAACACATCAAGTTACAAAACATAAATGTTGTGAGGAAAAGGTAGCTTGGTTAAGACATGAAGAATTTCGTTCCAAGTTGAAACAATTGTGAAGGATCAAAGATGATGATAATGTCACCTACAGGATGGTGAATATGCGGCTACCAAATTAAATTATTTTTCTCGTTGATTTTAGAGTCAAGTGCGTTAATGTAAGTTCTCTAGAAATGCAACTAGGTAATAGAACCCTATATGATGTGTTACAACAAGCTAGTAAGCTACACACAAGGTAACACACAAGCAAGTAGAAACAACAAGTCACGTTAGGTAAAGATACAACCGAAAGTGATAGAGACAATGATGTAATCTGAAGTTCACACACTTGGGGTGTGCTAATCTCCGTTGGAGAGGGGGAACAACCAATGCTCCCATGACAACGAGTGCTTCACCTTCTTCTCCGAGAACCACAAGCAATGAATGATTTGGTTCCATTCCACTAGGGCTAGCTCTTGAGGTGAGCTCCAAACCCTCACAAATGATCTCGAGGCACAACCGCATGACTTGGAAGCTCCAGGGAAAACACAATTGTCTAGGGTTCCCCATGAACCCAAGAATAACAAGTCTTGCAAGGATCTCATGAGGAATCGACAGACTTGAGTTTTGGTTGCATGGAAGTGTAGATCGGATGCTCCTCTTTCTCTCCCTAAAATATGGAGTGGATTGGTTGGCTAGAGATGGAGGAATCAAAGGTTGAATCTTTTGGATCAATGGTGTGAGAAGTGTTGTGTTCGTCGCCTTCCAAAGGTGGAAGAAGAGGCTATTTATATTCAATGCTTAAATCTGCCCATTATAGCTCACTTAGTAAAGTCAGATGTTCCGATCACATTGGATGTTCTTACCTTCTAGAGGTCACTAGAAATGCTCTGAGGCAGCCTCCACAAGGTAATCCAGTAGTTACTAGAGACAAGTCGGATACTGGTTCGGATGTTTCGACTCAATGTCCAACCATACAATAGGGGGGAAACAAGTAGATCTTGTGGAACACTTCGGTTTGGTCAAGAAAACTGTTGGGGAACGCAGTAATTTCAAAAAAATTCCTACGCACATGCAAGATCATGGTGATGCATAGCAACAAGAGGGGAGAGTGTTGTCTACGTACCCTTCGTAGACTGCAACGGAAGCATTGACGCAACGTACAGGAAGTAGTCGTACGTCTTCCCGATCCGACCGATCCAAGCACCGTTACTCCGGCACCTCTGAGTTCTTAGCACACGTACAGCTCGATGACGCTCCCCGGGCTCCGATCCAGCAAAGCTTCGGAGATGAGTTCCGTCAGCACAGCGGCGTGGTGAAGACGATGATGTTCTACCGACGCAGGGCTTCGCCTAAGCACTAGAACGATATGATCGAGGTGGAATATGGTGACAGGGGGCACTGCACACGGCTAAGGAACGATCACGTGGATCAACTTGTGTGTCTAGAGGTGCCCCCCTGCCCCCGTATATAAAGGATCCAAGGGGGGGTTGCGACTGGCCCTATGGTGGCACGCAGGAGGAGTCCTACTCCTACCGGGAGTAGGACTCCCCCCAAACCTTGTCCAACTAGGAGAGGTGGAGGGAGAATAGGAAAGGGGGGGGGGGCGCCGCCCCTCCCTCCTTGTACAATTCGGACTAGGGGGAGAGGGGGCGTGCGGCCTGCCCTGGCAGCCCCTTCCTCTTCTCCACATTAGGCCCATGAGGCCCATTAACCCCCCGGGGGGTTCCGGTAACCCCCTGGTGCTTCGGTTTTATCCGATACTTCTCCGGAACCCTTCCGGTGTCCGAATATAGTCATCCAATATATCAATCTTTATGTCTCGACCATTTCGAGACTCCACGTCATGTCTGTGATCACATCCGGGACTCCGAACTAACTTCGGTACATCAAAATGCATAAACTCATAATAACTGTCATCGTAACGTTAAGCGTGCGGACCCTACGGTTCGAGAACAGTGTAGACATGACTGAGACAAATCTCCGGTCAATAACCAATAGCGGGACCTGGATGCCCATATTGGCTCCTACATATTCTACGAAGATCTTTATCGGTCAGACCGCATAACAACATACGTTGTTCCCTTTGTCATCGGTATGTTACTTGCCCGAGATTCGATCACCGGTATCCAATACCTGGTTCAATCTCGTTACCGGCAAGTCTCTTTACTCGTTCTGTAATACATCATCCCGCAACTAACTCATTAGTTGCAATGCTTGCAAGGCTTATGTAATGTGCATTACCGAGAGGGCCCAGAGATACCTCTCCGACAATCGGAGTGACAAATCCTAATCTCGAAATACGCCAACCCAACATCTACCTTTGGAGACACCTGTAGAGCTCCTTTATAATCACCAGTTACGTTGTGACGTTTGGTAGCACACAAAGTGTTCCTTCGGTAAACGGGAGTTGCATAATCTCATAGTCATAGGAACATGTATAAGTCATGTAGAAAGCAATAGCAACATACTAAACGATCGGGTGCTAAGCTAATGGAATGGGTCATGTCAATCAGATCATTCAACTAATGATGTGACCTCGTTAATCAAATAACAACACTTTGTTCATGGTTAGGAAACATAACCATCTTTGATTAACGAGCTAGTCAAGTAGAGGCATACTAGTGACACTAAGTTTGTCTATGTATTCACATATGTATTATGTTTCCGGTTAATACAATTCTAGCATGAATAATAAACATTTATCATGATATAAGGAAATAAATAATAACTTTATTATTGCCTCTAGGGCATATTTCCTTCAGTCTCCCACTTGCACTAGTCAATAATCTAGATTACATAGTAATGATTCTAACACCCATGGAGCCTTGGTGCTGATCATGTTTTGCTCGTGGAAGAGGCTTAGTCAACGGGTCTGCAACATTCAGATCCGTATGTATCTTGCAAATCTCTATGTCTCCCACCTGGACTAGATCCCGGATGGAATTGAAGTGTCTCTTGATGTGCTTGGTTCTCTTGTGAAATCTGGATTCCTTTGCCAAGGCAATTGCACCAGTATTGTCACAAAAGATTTTCATTAGACCCGATGCACTAGGTATGACACCTAGATCGGATATGAACTCCTTCATCTAGACTCCTTCGTTCGCTGCTTCCGAGCAGCTATGTACTCTGCTTCACATGTAGATCCCACTACGATGCTTTGTTTAGAACTGCACCAACTGACAGCTCCACCGTTTTAATGTAAACATGTATCCGGTTTGTGATTTAGAATTGTCCAGATCAGTGTCAAAGCTTGCATCAACGTAACCTTTTACGGTGAGCTCTTTGTCACCTCCATATACGAGAAACATATCCTTAGTCCTTTTTAGGTATTTCAGGATGTTCTTGACCGCTGTCCAGTGATCCACTCCTGGATTACTTTGGTACCTCCCTGCTAAGCTTATAGGAAGGCACACATCAGGTCTGGTACACAGCATTGCATACATGATAGAGCCTATGGCTGAAGCATAGGGAACATCTTTCATTTTCTCTCTATCTTCTGCAGTGGTCGGACATTGAGTCTGACTCAACTTCACACCTTGTAACACAGGCAAGAACCCTTTCTTCGCCTGATCCATTTTAAACTTTTTCAAAATCTTGTCAAGGTATGTGCTTTGTGAAAGTCCAATTAAGCGTCTTGATCTATCTCTATAGATATTTATACCTAATATGTAAGCAGCTTCACCGAGGTCTTTCATTGAAAAACTCTTATTCAAGTATCCCTTTATGCTATCCAGAAATTCTATATCATTTCCGATCAGTAATATGTCATCCACATATAATATCAAAAATGCTACAGAGCTCCCACTCACTTTCTTGTAAATACAGGCTTCTCCAAAAGTCTGTATAAAACCAAATGGTTTGATCACACTATCAAAACGTTTATTCCAACTCCGAGAGGCTTGCACCAGTCCATAAATAGATCGCTGGAGCTAGCACACTTTGTTAGCTCCCTTTGGATCGACAAAACCTTCCGGTTGCATCATATACAACTCTTCTTCCAGAAATCCATTCAGGAATACAGTTTTGACATCCATCTGCCAAATTTCATAATCATAAAATGCGGCAATTGCTAACATGATTCTGATAGACTTAAGCATCGCTACGGGTGAGAAGGTCTCATCGTAGTCAAACCCTTGAACTTGTCGAAAACCTTTTGCGACAAGACAAGCTTTGTAGACAGTAATATTACCGTTAGCGTCAGTCTTCTTCTTGAAGATCCATTTATTCTCAATTGCTTGCCGATCATCGGGCAAGTCAACCAAAGTCCATACTTTGTTCTCATACATGGATCCCATCTCAGATTTCATGGCTTCAAGCCATTTTGCGGAATCTGGGCTCACCATCGCTTCTTCATAGTTTGTAGGTTCATCATGATCTAGTAGCATGACTTCCAGAACTGGATTACCGTACCACTCTGGCGCGGATCTCATTCTGGTTGATCTACGAGGTTCAGTAGTATCTTGTTCTGAAGTTTCATGATCATCATCATTAACTTCCTCACTTATTGGTGTAGGTGTCGCAGAAACAGTTTTCTGTGATGTACTACTTTCCAACAAGGGAGTAGGTATAGTTACCTCGTCAAGTTCTACTTTCCTCCCACTCACTTCTTTCGAGAGAAACTCCTTCTCCAGAAAGTTTCCGAATTTAGCAACAAAAGTCTTGCCTTCGGATTTGTGATAGAAGGTGTATCCAATAGTTTCCTTTGGATATCCTATGAAGACACATTTCTCCGATTTGGGTTCGAGCTTATCAGGTTGAAGCTTTTTCACATAAGCATCGCAGCCCCAAACTTTCAAAAACGACAACTTTGGTTTCTTGCCAAACCATAGTTCATAAAGGCGTCATCTCAACGGATTTTGATGGTGCCCTATTTAACGTGAATGTGGCCGTCTCTAGAGCGTATCCCCAAAAGGATAGTGGTAAATCAGTAAGAGACATCATAGATCGCACCATATCTAGTAAAGTACGATTACGACGTTCGGACACACCATTACGCTGTGGTGTTCTAGGTGGCGTGAGTTGTGAAACTATTCCACAATTTTTCAAATGTACACCAAACTCGTAACTCAAATATTCTCCTCCACGATCAGATCATAGCAACTTTATTTTCTTGTTACGATGATTTTCAACTTCACTCTGAAATTCTTTGAACTTTTCAAACGTTTCAGACTTATGTTTCATTAAGTAGATATACCCATATCTGCTTAAGTCATCTGTGAAGGTGAGAAAATAATGATATCCGCCACGAGCCTCAACATTCATCGGACTGAAGGAAATATGCCCTAGAGGCAATAATAAAGTTATTATTTATTTCCTTATATCATGATAAATGTTTATTATTCATGCTAGAATTGTATTAACCGGAAACATAATACATGTGTGAATACATAGACAAACAGAGTGTCACTAGTATGCCTCTACTTGACTAGCTCGTTAATCAAAGATGGTTATGTTTCCTAACCATGAACAAAGAGTTGTTATTTGATTAACGAGGTCACATCATTAGTTGAATGATCTGATTGACATGACCCATTCCATTAGCTTAGCACCCGATTGTTTAGTATGTTGCTATTGCTTTCTTCATGACTTATACATGTTCCTATAACTATGAGATTATGCAACTCCCGTTTACCGGAGGAACACTTTGGGTACTACCAAACGTCACAACGTAACTGGGTGATTATAAAGGAGTACTACAGGTGTCTCCAATGGTAGATGTTGGGTTGGCGTATTTCGAGATTAGGGTTTGTCACTCCGATTGTCGGAGAGGTATCTCTGGGCCCTCTCGGTAATACACATCACATAAGCCTTGCAAGCATAATAACTAAAGATGTTAGTTATGAGATGATGTATTACGGAACGAGTAAAGAGACTTGCCAGTAACGAGATTGAACTAGGTATTGGATACCGACGATCGAATCTCGAGCAAGTAACATACCGATGACAAAGGGAACAACGTATGTTGTTATGCGGTCTGACCGATAAAGATCTTCGTAGAATATGTAGGAGCCAATATGGGCATCCAGGTCCCGCTATTGGTTATTGACCGGAAACGTGTCTCGGTCATGTCTACATTGTTCTCGAACCGTAGGGTCCGCACGCTTAACGTTACGATGACAGTTATTATGAGTTTATGCATTTTGATGTACCGAAGGTTGTTCGGAGTCCCGGATGTGATCACGGACATGACGAGGAGTCTCGAAATAGTCGAGACGTAAAGATTGATATATTGGAAGCCTATGTTTGGACACCGGAAGTGTTCCGGGTGAAATCGGGATTTTACCGGATTACCGGGAGGGTTACCGGAACCCCCCGGGAGCCAAATGGGCCAACATGGGCCTTAGTGGAAAGGTGAGAGGGCAGCCCACGTAGGGCTGTGCCTCCCCCCTCTCCCTAGTCCTATTAGGACTAGGAGAGGGGCCGGCCACCTCTCTCTCTCTCTCTCTCCCGTTTAAGGATTCCTAGTTGGACTAGGATTGGAGGGGGGAGTCCTACTCCCGGTAGGAGTAGGACTCCTCCTGCGCCTCCCTCTCTTTGGCCGGCCAGCCCCCCTCCCTCCATCCTTTATATACGGGGGCAGGGGACACCCCAAGACACACAAGTTGATCCTTGAGATCGTTCCTTAGCCGTGTGCGGTGCCCCCTGCCACCAAATTCCACCTCGATCATACCGTTACAATGCTTAGGCGAAGCCCTGCGTCGTTAGTACATCAAGATCGTCACCACGCCGTCGTGCTGACAGAACTCTTCCTCGACGCTTTGCTGGATCGGAGCCCAAGGAACGTCATCGAGCTGAACGTGTGCTAAGAACTCGGAGGTGCCGGAGTAACGGTGCTTGGATCGGTCGGATCGGGAAGAAGACGTACGACTACTTCCTCTACGTTGTGTGATCGCTTCCGCAGTCGGTCTGCGTTGGTACGTAGACAACACTCTCCCCCTCGTTGCTATGCATCACCATGATCTTGCGTGTGCGCAGGAATTTTTTTGAAATTACTGCGTTCCCCAACATGGACCACATACATCTGTATGTATGATTTCCAGCAAATCTGTTGCTCTCTCCATAGTACCGGAGAATGGTGTTTTAGTCATCTTGCCCATGAGGCACGGTTCGCAAGTACCAAGTGATTCATAATCAAGTGGTTCCAAAAGTCCATCAGTATGGAGTTTCTTCATGCGCTTCACACCGATATGACCATAGTGCGTAGGAAATTTTTTGAAATTACTGCGTTCCCCAACAGTAGTATCAGAGCCTAGGTTTTTATGGTTTGATGTTATATGCACGAGTAGAACACAAGTGAGTTGTGGGCGATACAAGTCATACTGCCTACCAGCATGTCATACTTTGGTTCGGCGGTATTGTTGGACGAGACGATCCGGACCAACCTTACGCGTACTCTTACGCGAGACCGGTTCCCTCGACGTGCTTTGCACATAGATGGCTTGCGGAAGACTGTCTCTCCAACTTTAGTTGAACCAAGTGTGGCTACGCCCGGTCCTTGAGAAGGTTAAAACGGAGTCTATTTGACGAACTATCGTTGTGGTTTTGATGCGTAGGTGAGATGAGTTCTTACTTAAGCCCGTAGCAGCCACGTAAAACTTGCAACAACAAAGTAGAGGACGTCTAACTTGTTTTTGCAGGGCATGTTGTGATGTGATATGGTCAAGGCATGATGCTGATTTTATTGTATGAGATGATCATGTTTTGTAACCGAGTTATCGGCAACTGGCAGGAGCCATATGGTTGTCGCTTTATTGTATGCAATGCAATCGCGATGTAATGCTTTACTTTATTACTAAGCGGTAGTCGTGGAAGCATAAGATTGGCGAGACGACAACGATGCTACGATGGAGATCAAGGTGTCGTGCCGGTGACGATGGTGATCATGACGGTGCTTCAGAGATGGAGATCACAAAGCACAAGACGATGATGGCCATATCATATCACTTATATTGATTGCATGTGATGTTTATCCTTTTATGCATCTTATCTTGCTTTGATTGACGGTAGCATTATAAGATGATCTCTCACTAAATTATCAAGAAGTGTTCTCCCTGAGTGTGCACCGTTGCAAAAGTTCTTCGTGCTGAGACACCACGTGATGATCGGGTGTGATAGGCTCTACGTTCAAATACAACGGGTGCAAAACAGTTGCACACGCGGAATACTCAGGTTATACTTGACGAGCCAAGCATATACAGATATGGCCTCGGAACACGGAGACCGAAAGGTCGAGCGTGAATCATATAGTAGATATGATCAACATATTGATGTTCACCATTGAAAACTACTCCATCTCACGTGATGATCGGTTATGGTTTAGTTGATTTGGATCACGTGATCACTTAGAGGATTAGAGGGATGTCTATCTAAGTGGGAGTTCTTAAGTAATATGATTAAATTGAACTTAAATTTATCATGAACTTAGTCCTGGTAGTATTTTGCAAATTATGTTATAGATCAATAGCTCGCGTTGTTGCTTCCCTGTGTTTATTTTGATATGTTCCTAGAGAGAATTGTGTTGAAAGATATTAGTAGCAAAGATGCGGATTGGATCCGTGATCAGAGGTTTATCCTCATTGCTGCACAGAAGAATTATGTCCTTGATGCACCGCTAGGTGAAAGACCTATTGCAGGAGCAGATGCAGACGTTATGAACGTTTGGCTAGCTCAATATGATGACTACTTGATAGTTTAGTGCACCATGCTTGATGGCTTAGAATCGGGACTTCAAAGACGTTTTGAACGTCATGGACCATATGAGATGTTCCAGGAGTTGAAGTTAATATTTCAAGCAAATACCCGAGTTGAGAGATATGAAGTCTCCAACAAGTTCTATAGCTAAAAGATGGAGGAGAATCGCTCAACTAGTGAGCATGTGCTCAGATTGTCTGGGTACTACAATCGCTTGAATCAAGTGGGAGTTAATCTTCCAGATAAGATAGTGATTGACAGAATTCTCTAGTCACCATCACCAAGTTAGTAGAACTTCGTGATGAACTATAATATGCAAGGGATAACAGAAACAACTCCCAAGCTCTTCGTGATGCTGAAATCAACGAAGGTAGAAATCAAGAAAAACATCAAGTGTTGACGGTTGACAAGACCACTAGTTTCAAGAAAAGGGCAAAGGGAAGAAGGGGAACTTCAAGAAGAACGGCAAGCAAGTTGCTGCTCAAGTGAAGAAGCCCAAGTCTGATCCTAAGGCTGAGACTAAGTGCTTCTACTGCAAAGGGACTGGTCACTAGAAGCAGAACTACCCCAAGTGATTGGCGGATAAGAAGGATGGCAAAGTGAACATAAGTATATTTGATATACATGTTATTGATGTGTACTTTACTAGTGTTTATAGCAACCCCTTAGTATTTGATGCTAGTTCAGTTGCTAAGAGTAGTAACTCGAAGCGGGAGTTGCAGAATAAACAGAGACTAGTTAAGGGTGAAGTGACGATGTGTGTTGGAAGTGGTTCCAAGATTGATATGATCATCATCGCACACTCCCTATACTTTCGGGATTAGTGTTGAACCTAAATAAGTGTTATTTGGTTTTTGCGTTGAGCATGAATATGATTTGATCATGTTTATTGCAATACGGTTATTCATTAAAGTAAGAGAATAAATTGTTGTTCTGTTTACATGAATAAAACCTTATATGGTTACACACCCAATGAAAATAGTTCATTGGATCTCGATCTTAGTGATACACATATTCATAATATTAAAACCAAAAAGATGCGAAGTTAATAATGATAGTGCAACTTATTTGTGGCACTGCCGTTTAGGTCATATTGGTGTAAAGCGCATGAAGAAACTCCATGCTGATGGGCTTTTGGAATCACTTGATTATGAATCAGTTGATGCTTGCGAACCATGCCTCATGGGCAAGATGACTAAGACTCTGTTCTTCGGAACAATGGAGCGAGCAAATGATTTGTTGGAAATCATACATACTGATGTATGTGGTCCGATGAATATTGAGGCTCATGACAAGTATCATTATTTTCTGATCTTCACAGATGATTTGAGCAGATATGAGTATATCTACTTAATGAAACATAAGTCTGAAACATTTGAAAAGTTCAAAGAATTTCAGAGTGAAGTGAAAAATCATTGTGACAAGAAAATAAAGTTTCTACGATCTGATCGCGGAGACAAATATTTGAGTTACGAGTTTGGTCTTCAGTTAAAACAATGTGAAATAGTTTCACTACTCACGCCACCTGGAACACCACATCATAATGGTGTGTCCGTACGTCATAACCGTACTTTATTGGATATAGTGCAATCTATGATGTCTCTTACCGATTTACCACTATTGTTTTTGGGGTCATGCATTAGAGACAGCTGCATTCACGTTAAAAAGGGGCACCATCTATATCCGTCGAGACGACGCCTTATGAACTATGGTTTGGCAAGAAACCAAAGTTGTCGTTTCTTAAAGTTTGGGGTTGCGATGCTTATATGAAAAAGTTTCATCCTGATAAGCTCAAAACTCAAATCGGAGAAGAGCATCTTCATAGGATATCCAAAGGAAACTGTTGGATACACCTTCTATCACTGATCCGAAGGCAAGACTTTTTGTTGCTAAATTCGGAAACTTTCTGGAGAAGGAGTTTCTCTCGAAAGAAGTGAGTGGGAGGAAAGTAGAACTTGACGAGGTAACTGTACCTGCTCCCTTATTGGAAAGTAGTACATCACAGAAAAATGTTTCTGTGACACCTACACCAGTTAGTGAGGAAGCTAATGATGATGATCATGAAACTTCAGAACAAGACACTACTGAACCTCGTAGATCAACCAGAGTAAAGATCCGCGCCAGAGTGGTACGGTAATCCTGTTCTGGAAGTCATGCTACTAGATCATGATGATCCTACGAACTATGAAGAAGCGATGGTGAGTCCAGATTCCGCAAAGTGGCTTGAAGCCATGAAATCTGAGATATGATCCATGTATGAGAACAAAGTATGGACTTTGGTTGACTTGCCCGATGATCGGCAAGCCATAAAAATAAATGGATCTTCAAGAGTAAGACAGACGTTGATAGTAGTGTTACTATCTACAAAGCTAGAATTGTCGCAAAAGGTTTTCGACAAGTTCAAAGTGTTGACTACGATGAGAGTTTCTCACTCGTATCTATGCTTAAGTCTGTCCGAATCATGTTAGCAATTGCCGCATTTTATGAAATCTGGCAAATGGATAAACAAAACTGCATTCCTTAATGGATTTATTAAAGAAGAGTTGTATGTGATGCAACAAGAAGGTTTTGTCAATCCTAAAGGTGCTAACAAAATATGCAAGCTCCAGCGATTCATCTATGGACTGGTACAAGCATCTCAGAGTTGGAATACATGCTTTGATAAGTTGATCAAAGCATATAGTTTTATACAGACTTGCGGTGAAGCCTGTATTTACAAGAAAGTGAGTGGGAGCACTACAACATTTCTGATAAGTATATGTGAATGACATATTGTTGATCGGAAATAATGTAGAATTATTCTGTAAAGCATAAAGGAGTGTTTGAAAGGAGTTTTTCAAAGAAAGACTTCGATGAAGCTGCTTACATATTGAGCATCAAGATCTATAGAGATAGATCAAGATGCTTGATAAGTTTTTCAATAAATACATACCTTGACAAGATTTTGAAGTAGTTCAAAATGGAGCAGTCAGAGAAAGAGTTCTTGCCTGTATTACAAGGTGTAAAGTTGAGTAAGACTCAAAAGCCCTACCACGGCAGAAGATAGAAAGAGAATGAACGTCATTCCCTATGCCTTGGCCATAGGTTCTATAAAGTATGTCATGCTGTATACCAGATCTATTGTATACCCTGCACTGATTTGGCAAGGGAATACAATAGTGATCTAGGAGTAGATCACTGGACAACGGTCAGAATTATCCTTAGTGAAATAAGGATATGTTTCTCGATTATGGACGTGACAAAAAGGTTCGTCGTAAAGGGTTACGTCGATGCAAGTTTTTGACACTGATCCAGATGAATCTAAAGTCTCAATCTGGATACATATTGAAAGTGGGAGCAATTAGCTAGAGTAGCTCCGTATAGAGCATTGTAGACATAGAACTTGCAAAATACTCACGGATCTGAATGTGACAGACCCGTTGACTAAAATTATCTCACAAGCAAAACATGATCACACCTTAGTACTCTTTGGGTGTTAATCACATAGATATGTGAACTAGATTACTGACTCTAGTAAACCCTTTGAGTGTTGGTCACATGACGATGTGAACTATGGGTGTTAATCACATGGTGATGTGAACTATTGCTGTTAAATCACATGGCGATGTGAACTAGATTATTGACTCTAGTGCAAGTGGGAGACTGAAGGAAATATGCCCTAGAGGCAATAATAAAGTTATTATTTATTTCCTTATATCATGATAAATGTTTATTATTCATGCTAGAATTGTATTAACCGGAAACATAATACATGTGTGAATACATAGACAAACAGAGTGTCACTAGTATGCCTCTACTTGACTAGCTCGTTAATCAAAGATGGTTATGTTTCCTAACCATGAACAAAGAGTTGTTATTTGATTAACGAGGTCACATCATTAGTTGAATGATCTGATTGACATGACCCATTCCATTAGCTTAGCACCCGATCGTTTAGTATGTTGCTATTTCTTTCTTCATGACTTATACATGTTCCTATAACTATGAGATTATGCAACTCCCGTTTACCGGAGGAACACTTTGGGTACTACCAAACGTCACAACGTAACTGGGTGATTATAAAGGAGTACTACAGGTGTCTCCAATGGTAGATGTTGGGTTGGCGTATTTCGAGATTAGGGTTTGTCACTCCGATTGTCGGAGAGGTATCTCTGGGCCCTCTCGATAATACACATCACATAAGCCTTGCAAGCATAATAACTAAAGATGTTAGTTATGAGATGATGTATTACGGAACGAGTAAAGAGACTTGCCAGTAACGAGATTGAACTAGGTATTGGATACCGACGATCGAATCTCGAGCAAGTAACATACCGATGACAAAGGGAACAACGTATGTTGTTATGCGGTCTGACCGATAAAGATCTTCGTAGAATATGTAGGAGCCAATATGGGCATCCAGGTCCCGCTATTGGTTATTGACCGGAAATGTGTCTCGGTCATGTCTACATTGTTCTCGAACCGTAGGGTCCGCACGCTTAACGTTACGATGACAGTTATTATGAGTTTATGCATTTTGATGTACCGAAGGTTGTTCGGAGTCCCGGATGTGATCACGGACATGACGAGGAGTCTCGAAATAGTCGAGACGTAAAGATTGATATATTGGAAGCCTATGTTTGGACACCGAAAGTGTTCCGGGTGAAATCGGGATTTTACCGGATTACCGGGAGGGTTACCGGAACCCCCCGGGAGCCAAATGGGCCAACATGGGCCTTAGTGGAAAGGTGAGAGGGCAGCCCACATAGGGCTGCGCCTCCCCCCTCTCCCTAGTCCTATTAGGACTAGGAGAGGGGCCGGCCACCTCTCTCTCTCTCTCCCGTTGAAGGATTCCTAGTTGGACTAGGATTGGAGGGGGGAGTCCTACTCCCGGTAGGAGTAGGACTCCTCCTGCGCCTCCCTCTCTTTGGCCGGCCAGCCCCCCTCCCTCCATCCTTTATATACGGGGGCAGGGGACACCCCAAGACACACAAGTTGATCCTTGAGATTGTTCCTTAGCCGTGTGCGGTGCCCCCTGCCACCAAATTCCACCTCGATCATACCGTTACAGTGCTTAGGCGAAGCCCTGCGTCGGTAGTACATCAAGATCGTCACCACGCCGTCGTGCTGACAGAACTCTTCCTCGACGCTTTGCTGGATCGGAGCCCGAGGAACGTCATCGAGCTGAACGTGTGCTAAGAACTCGGAGGTGCCGGAGTAACGGTGGTTGGATCGGTCGGATCGGGAAGAAGACGTACGACTACTTCCTCTACGTTGTGTGATCGCTTCTGCAGTCGGTCTGCGTTGGTACGTAGACAACACTCTCCCCCTCGTTGCTATGCATCACCATGATCTTGCGTGTGCGCAGGAAATTTTTTGAAATTACTGCGTTCCCCAACACGGACCACATACATCTGTATGTATGATTTCCAGCAAATCTGTTGCTCTCTCCATAGTACCGGAGAACGGTGTTTTAGTCATCTTGCCCATGAGGCACGGTTCGCAAGTACCAAGTGATTCATAATCAAGTGGTTCCAAAAGTCCATCAGTATGGAGTTTCTTCATGCGCTTCACACCGATATGACCTAAACGGCAGTGCCACAAATAAGTTGCACTATCATTATCAACTCTGCATCTTTTGGCTTCTACATTATGAATATGTGTATCACTACTATCGAGATTCAACAAGAATAGACCACTCTTCAAGGGTGCATGACCATAAAAGATATTACTCATATAAATAGAACAACCATTATTCTCTGATTTAAATGAATAACCGTCTCGCATTAAACAAGATCCAGATATAATGTTCATGCTCAACGCTGGGACCAAATAACAATTATTTAGGTCTAATACTAATCCCGAAGGTAGATGTAGAGGTAGCGTGCCGACTGCGATCACATCGACTTTGGAACCGTTTCCCATGCGCATCGTCACCTCGTCCTTAGCCAATCTTCGCTTAATCCGTAGTGCCTGTTTCGAGTTGCAAATATTAGCAACAGAACCAGCATCAAATACCCAGGTGCTACTACGAGCATTAGTAAGGTACACATCAATAACATGTATATCACATATACCTTTGTTCACCTTACCATCCTTCTTATCCGCCAAATACTTGGGGCAGTTCTGCTTCCAGTGACCAGTCTGCTTGCAGTAGAAGCACTCAGTTTCAGGCTTAGGTCCATACTTGGGTTTCTTCTCTTGAGCAGCAACTTGCTTGCCATTCTGCTTGAAGTTCCCCTTCTTCTTCCCTTTTCCCTTTTTCTTGAAACTAGTGGTCTTGTTAACCATCAACACTTGATGCTCCTTTTTGATTTCTACCTCCGTAGCTTTCAGCATTGCGAAGAGCTCAGGAATAGTTTTGTTCATCCCTTGCATATTATAGTTCATCACGAAGCTCTTGTAGCTTGGTGGCAGTGATTGGAGAATTCTGTCAATGACGCAATCATCTGGAAGATTAACTCCCATCTGAATCAAGTGATTATTATACCCAAACATTTTGAGTATATGCTCACTGACATAACTCTCCTTCATCTTGCAGCTATAGAACTTATTGGAGACTTCATATCTCTCAATCCGGGCATTTACTTGAAATATTAACTTCAACTCCTGGAACATATCATATGCTCCATGACGTTCAAAGCGTCGTTGAAGTCCCGATTCTAAGCCGTAAAGCATGGCACACTGAACTATCGAGTAGTCATCAGCTTTGCTCTTCCAGACGTTCATAACATCTGGTGTTGCTCCAGCAGCAGGCCTGGCACCCAGCGGTGCTTCCAGGACGTAATTCTTCTGTGCAGCAATGAGGATAATCCTCAAGTTACGGACCCAGTCCGTGTAATTGCTACCATCATCTTTCAACTTTGCTTTCTCAAGGAACGCATTAAAATTCAATGGAACAACAGCACGAGCCATCTATCTACAATCAAACATAAACAAGCAAGATACTATCAGGTACTAAGTTCATGATAAGTTTAAGTTCAATTAATCAAATTACTTAAAAACTCCCACTTAGATAGACATCCCTCTAATCCTCTAAGTGATCACGTGATCCAAATCAACTAAACCATGTCCGATCATCATGTGAGATGGAGTAGTTTCTTTGGTGAACATCACTATGTTGATCATATCTACTATATGATTCACGCTCGACCTTTCGGTCTCCGTGTTCCGAGGCCATATCTGTATATGCTTGGCTCGTCAAGTATAACCTGAGTATTCCGCGTGTGCAACTGTTTTGCACCCGTTGTATTTGAACGTAGAGCCTATCACACCCGATCATCACGTGGTGTCTCAGCACGAAGAACTTTCGCAATGGTGCATACTCAGGGAGAACACTTCTTGATAATTTAGTGAGAGATCATCTTATAATGCTACCGTCAATCAAAGCAAGATAAGATGCATAAAAGATAAACATCACATGCAATCAATATAAGTGATATGATATGGCCATCATCATCTTGTGCTTGTGATCTCCATCTCCGAAGCACCGTCATGATCACCATCGTCATCGGCGCGACACCTTGATCTCCATCGTAGCATCGTTGTTGTCTCGCCAATCTTATGCTTCCACGACTATCGCTACCGCTTAGTGATAAAGTAAAGCATTACATCGCGATTGCATTGCATACAATAAAGCGACAACCATATGGCTCCTGCCAGTTGCTGATAACTCGGATACAAAACATGATCATCTCATACAATAAAATTTAGCATCATGTCTTGGCCATATCACATCACAACATGCCCTGCAAAAACAAGTTAGACGTCCTCTACTTTGTTGATGCAAGTTTTACGTGGCTGCTACGGGCTTAAGTAAGAACCGATCTCACCTACGCATCAAAACCACAACGATAGTTTGTCAATTTGACTCCATTTGAACCTTCACAAGGACCGGGCGTAGCCACACTTGGTTCAACTAAAGTTGGAGAAACAGTCATCCGCAAGCCACCTTTGTGCAAAGCACGTCGGGAGTACCGGTCTCGCGTAAGCGTACGCGTAATGTCGGTCCGGGCCGCTTCATCCAACAATACCGCCGAACCAAAGTATGACATGCTGGTAGGCAGTATGACTTATATCGCCCACAACTCACTTGTGTTCTACTCGTGCATATAACATCAAACCATAAAACCTGGCTCGGATGCCACCGTTGGGGAACGCAGTAATTTCAAAAAATTTCCTACGCACACGCAAGAAGATGGTGATGCATAGCAATGAGAGGGGAGAGTGTTTATACGTACCCTTCGTAGACTGCAACGGAAGCGTTGACGCAACGTAGAGGAAGTAGTCGTACGTCTTCCCGATCCGACCGATCCAAGCACCGTTACTCCGGCACCTCCGAGTTCTTAGCACACGTACAGCTCGATGACGCTCCCCGGGCTCCGATCCAGCAAAGCTTCGGGGATGAGTTCCGTCAGCACAATGGCGTGGTGACGATGATGATGTTCTACCGACGCAGGGCTTCGCTTAAGCACTACAACGATATGATCGAGGTGGAATATGGTGGCAGGGGGCACCGCACACGGCTAAGGAACGATCACGTGGATCAACTTGTGTGTCTAGAGGTGCCCCCCTGCCCCCGTATATAAAGGATCCAAGGGGGGGGGTTGCGGCCGGCCCTATGGTGGCGCACAGGAGGTGTCCTACTCCTACCGGGAGTAGGACTCCCCCCCCAAACCTTGTCCAACTAGGAGAGGTGGAGGGAGAATAGGAAAGGGGGGGGGGGCGCCGCCCCTCCCTCCTTGTCCAATTCGGACTAGAGGGAGAGGGGGCGCGCGGCCTGCCCTGGCGGCCCCTTCCTCTTCTCCACATTAGGCGCATGAGGCCCATTAACCCCCCGGGGGGTTCCGGTAACCCCCCAGTGCTCCGATTTTATCCGACACTTCTCCGGAACCCTTCCGGTGTCCGAATATAGTCATCCAATATATCAATCTTTATGTCTCGACCATTTCGAGACTCCTCGTCATGTCCATGATTACATCCGGGACTCCGAACTAACTTCGGTACATCAAAATGCATAAACTCATAATAACTGTCATCGTAACGTTAAGCGTGCGGACCCTATGGTTCGAGAACAATGTAGACATGACTGAGACAAATCTCCGGTCAATAACCAATAGCGGGACCTGGATGCCCATATTGGCTCCTACATATTCTACGAAGATCTTTATCGGTCAGACCGCATAACAACATACGTTGTTCCCTTTGTCATCGGTATGTTACTTGCCCGAGATTCGATCGTCGGTATCCAATACCTAGTTCAATCTCGTTACCGGCAAGTCTCTTTACTCGTTCTGTAATACATCATCCTCCAACGAACTCATTAGTTGCAATGCTTGCAAGGCTTATGTAATGTGAATTACCGAGAGGGCCCAGAGATACCTCTCCGACAATCGGAGTGACAAATCCTAATCTCGAAATACGCCAACCCAACATCTACCTTTGGAGACACCTGTAGAGCTCCTTTATAATCACCCAGTTACACTGTGACGTTTGGTAGCACACAAAGTGTTCCTCCAGTAAACAGGAGTTGCATAATCTCATAGTCATAGGAACATGTATAAGTCATGAAGAAAGCAATAGCAACATACTAAACGATCGGGTGCTAAGCTAATGGAATGGGTCATGTCAATCAGATCATTCAACTAATGATATGACCTTGTTAATCAAATAACAACACTTTGTTCATGGTTAGGAAACATAACCATCTTTGATTAACGAGCTAGTCAAGTAGAGGCATAGTAGTGACACTAAGTTTGTCTATGTATTCAGACATGTATTATGTTTCCGGTTAATACAATTCTAGCATGAATAATAAACATTTATCATGATATAAGGAAATAAATAATAACTTTATTATTGCCTCAAGGGCATATTTCCTTCAAAAACATCCTAAGGAAGGAATTCTATTAGTGACTCAGCAAAATTTTACTCTAGGAACTACTTGCTCTCTATGAGAGTAGGTGTTATTTATAGTTGAAGCTCTGGCCAGGTGATCTGAACTGGCCATGACTAGACTCTCCAACCAACATGTTGTTGACACTAGCACAATTTCATGGGTTCCAAAGAACCTAGAAAACTTAAGTGGGGAGTTTTCGAAGACCTCAATGAGGAAGCTAACTTTAGTGACACGACAAATTGTAGCAACTAGATGATACCTCGTGCATTGCTACGGGAGATGTTTAGCTATGCATATAGTTGTATCAAAGAGATATAAAAAAGATATAATATTCTCAAATATATCATCGCTAAAATGTCCTGACATATTGGTTGTTTACTTCACTTTTCGGTGTAAAAAATGAACAATGCAAATGAAAATTTAAGCACATTAATGTACTGTTGGGATTCGTGGTATATATATTTTGTATTCACCAAAAAAATCATTAGATCAGGAAATTCTCACACACTGTAGGGGGAGGGAAAGGCCATCTCAATGTACATATGGCAGATTGTGTGCTATAGGACTGTTTGATCTTACAACATGATTATATACAGTCAATGATGCTAGTCCTCTTCTTTAGTATATATGCAATTTCAAATAAGAAAGAGAAAGGCAGCAAGACCATGATCATCAAAGTAGGCAAAACGGTACTGTATAATCTACATTTGAATCATGATGGTAAAACTTGTTGTTCACTTCTCTGCATGAAACCAAAAATTATATTTTTAGTTATATATTTGTAGAAAAACAAAACTTTTGTAGTGTCTACCTGTCTAGGTGTTTCAGAAAAAATACATAATTGAAAGCTAGTTGCTTTTTTCAAGTATCAAGTGAAAATTCCTGCAAGAAAAAAAATTATATGCAAACAAAATTAGCAGAAACAATGTCAGGCCGAGATGACCCGTATGAGAAGCTTATTAGCAGCTTGGACGGAAGCAGGCCAGAAATTTTCATTTTGTGGCAAACGGATCACCTTCAAAAGCTTCTATATACTTCACACACATGTAGAAACACCAAAATAGAGAGCACCCGTCTGATGGTAACCATGTGCCGATCTAATGATTGTGCTTCAGCGTGGTCTGTCAATGCAAGACCAAAGCATTGAGCATTGTATTCATCACCGTAACTTTTTGATGGCAATACCATGTAGCAAAGGTTGCAGCGGCGCAAAGCTAAAGGCCAGATGCTTATAGTATGGTTACCACAAGAGCTCCGTGGAGCCTATGGGAGCATAATATGAGGCTGACAACACTGAGGAGTCGGGAAGGAGCGCATAGGTGTCGGGAAGACAGAGTTGAGGCAGGTCTTTACAGTGAAGAAGACACCTCTTGCCCTGAAACGTTTCCTGATTTCTTGTTGTTTGTAGTGCTGCACAAAGATAAAATGGGGGATATAATTAATTGGGCCAGGTGCTAAAGCATATCTCGCTAGTTACCAGTTCAAACTATATTTGACTTAAAATCAATAAACACAGAAGAAATAGAGTGGCAAGATGACATAGAAACATATAAGGAAAATGTAGTACAACAGCCATATGGTATCAATCCTCATCATCTCAGACACAATCCTATAATATGAGCTTTGCATCGACAAGACATGATTTTGGCAAGACATTTAACTGATGCACTTCTAGGCACAATAATTTATAAATCTCTGGATTTAAGAACCGGACCTGGAAAAAATGGATGGGCAAGGGCTGAATTGATGGAGGCCACGAAGAAGAGGCTGCCGAGGGACCTGGTCCAGAGAGGGGAGGCAACATCGGGGGGCTGCAGCCAACACCCACAACACCAGCAAGCTATGGGTATCGGCACCGCAGGCTCCAAATTCATCCCACCACGAAGGTCAGTGATCATCAGAGGATGAAAAATAACTCTAGAGTCTCTAGCCGAGGCATGGGAATGAATCTGTGGAGAAGTTGAAGAGGAAGAGAGGAGGAGGAGTGGGTATAAAGGGCATTGCCGTTCCTAGTGTAGAAGGGGCACTTTGATGGGAAGTAAAGAGGAAGATGAACAAGAGGGGCGCGCCTGTGATGGGGTAGGAGGAACCGGTTTCGGGAAAGTAGAAACCGACGGTTAATGGAAAAAATAGAGGATTAAAAGAATAAGAGAACTTAAAAAGGGAAAATAAGTGCAGACGAGGAGGTGGGCCTGCAGTTTGCAATGCATGAAGTGTGACGTGGCTGCATTGCAGATGTGTACATCTTGCATGTTAAGATAAATCACGTAGTGGGGATGATTCTTGTTGTTTGTAGTGCTGCGCAAAGATAAAATGGGGGATATAATTAATTGGGCCAGGTGCTAAAGCATATGTCGCTAGTTACCAGTTCAAACTATATTTGATCGACTTAAAATCAATAAACACAGAAGAAATAGAGTGGTGATATGACATAGAAACATATAAGGAAAATGTAGTACAACAGCCATATGGTATCAATCCTCATCATCTCAGACACAATCCTATAATATGAGATTTGCATCGGCAAGACATGATTTTGGCAAGGCATTTAACTGATGCACTTCTAGGAACAATAATTTATAAATCTCCGGATTTAAGAACCGGATCTGGAAAAAATGGATGGGCAAAGGCTGAATTGATGGAGGCCACGAAGAAGAGGCTGCCGGGGGACCTGGTCCAAAGAGGGGAGGCAACATCGAGGGGCTGCAGCCAACACCCACAACACCAGCAAGCTATGGGTATCGGCAACACAGGATCCAAATTCATCCCACCACGAAGGTTGATGATCATGAGAGGATGAAAAACAACTCTAGAGTCTCTAGCTGAGGCATGGAAATGAATCTATGGAGAAGGTGAAGAGGAACAGAGGAGGGGGAGTGGGATAAAGGGCATTGTCGTTCCTAGTGTAGAAGGGGCACTTTGATGGGAAGTAAAGAGGAAAATGAATGAGAGGGGGCGCACCTGCGATGGGTAGGAGGAACCAGTTTCAGGAAAGTAGAAATTGTCGATGCTAATGGAAAAAATAGAGGATGAAAAGAATAAGAGAAAACTTTAAAAGGGAAAATAAGTGCAGATGATGTCTACTACACAACCTTCTACTTGTAGACGTTGTTGGGCCTCCAAGTGCAGAGGTTTGTAGGATAGTAGCAAATTTCCCTCAAGTGGACGACCTAAGGTTTATCAATCCGTAGGAGGCGTAGGATGAAGATGGTTTCTCTCAAGCAACCCTGCAACCAAATAACAAAGAGTCTCTTCTGTCCCCAACACCCAATACAATGGTAAATTGTATAGGTGCACTAGTTCGGCGAAGAGATGGTGATACAAGTGCTATATGAATGATAGATAAAGGTTTTTGTAATCCGAAAATATAAAAACAGCAAGGTAACTAATGATAAAAGTGAGCATAAACGGTATCGCAATGCTAGGAAACAAGGCCTAGGGTTCATACTTTCACTAGTCCAAGTCCTCTCAACAATAATAACATAATTGGATCACATAACTATCCCTCAACATGCAACAAAGAGTCACTCCAAAGTCACTAATAGCAGAGAATAAACGAAGAGATTATGGTAGGGTACGAAACCACCTCAAAGATATTCTTTCCAATCAATCCGTTGGGCTATTCCTATAAGTGTCACAAACAGCCATAGAGTTCGTACTAGAATAACACCTTAAGACACAAATCAACCAAAACCCTAATGTCACCTAGATACTCCAATGTCACCTCAAGTATCCGTGGGTATGATTATACGATATGCATCACACAATCTCAGATTCATCTATTCAACCAACACATAGAACCTCAAAGAGTGCCCCAAAGTTTCTACCGGAGAGTCAAG
Source organism: Triticum monococcum (assembly GCA_034509565.1). Classification (NCBI taxonomy): domain Eukaryota; kingdom Viridiplantae; phylum Streptophyta; class Magnoliopsida; order Poales; family Poaceae; genus Triticum; species Triticum monococcum. The sequence continues at coordinate 519,169,952 of CM067846.1, forward strand.
ACGAAAATGTGTGCCAACCCCTATGCATAGGTTCATGGGTGGAACCCGCAAGTTGATCACCAAAACATACATCAAGTGGATCGATAGAATACCCCATTGTCACCACGGGTATCCCACGCAAGACATACATCAAGTGTTCTCAAATCCTTAAAGACTCAATCCGATAAGATAACTTCAAAGGGAAAACTCAATCCATTACAAGAGAGTAGAGGGAGAGAAACATCATAGGATCCAAATATAATAGCAAAGCTCGCGATACATCAAGATCGTACCACCTCAAGAACACGAGAGAGAGAGAGAGAGAGATCAAACACATAGCTACGGGTACATACCCTCAGCCCCGAGGGAAACTTCTCCCTCCTCGTCATGGAGAGCACCGGGATGATGAAGATGGCCACCGAAGAGGGATTGCCCCCTCCGGCAGGGTGCCGGAATGAGTCTAGATTGGGTTTCGGTGGCTACGGAGGCTTCTGGCGGCGGAACTCCTGATCTATTGTGCTCCTCGAAGTTTTTAGGGTATATGGGTATATATGGGAGGAAGAAGTACGTCGGTGGACCTCCGGGCTGTCCACGAGGCAGGAGGCCGCGCCTAGGGGGTGGGCGCATCCCCCACCCTCGTGGGCAGCCCGGGACTCTCCTGGTCCATCTCCGATACTCTGTGGGCTTCTTCTGGTCCAAAAATAAGTTCCATGAAGTTTCAGGTCAATTGGACTCCGTTTGATTTTCCTTTTCTGCGATACTCTATAACAAGGGAAAAACAGAAACTGACACTGGGGTCTGGGTTAATAGGTTAGTCCCAAAAATAATATAAAAGTGCATAATAAAGCCCATAAACATCCAAAACAGATAATATAATAGCATGGAACAATCAAAAATTATAGATACGTTGGAGACGTATCAGCATCCCCAAGCTTGATTCCTGCTCATCCTTGAGTAGGTAAATGATAAAAACAGAATTTTTGATGTGGAATGCTACCTAACATATTTCTCTAAGTAATTCTCTTCATTTTGGCATGAATTTTCAGATCCATAAGATTCAAGACAAAAGTTTAATATTGACATAAAAATAATAATACTTCAAGCATACTAACTAAGCAATCATGTCTTCTCAAAATAACATGGCCAAAGAAAGTTCATCCCTACAAAATCATATAGTTTGGTCATGCTCCATTTTCGTCACACAAGAATGCTCTCATCATGCACAACCCCGATGACAACCAAGCAATTGTTTCATACTTTAGTAATCTCAAACTTTTTTCAACTTTCACGCAATACATGAGCGTGAGCCATGGATATAGCACTATGGGTGAAATAGAATATAATGAGGGGGTTATGTGGAGAAGACAAAAAGGAGAAAGTCTCACATCAATGCGGCTAATCAATGGGCTAGGGAGATGCCCATCAATTGATGTCAATGCAAGGAGTAGGGATTGCCATGCAACAGATGCACTAGAGCTATAAATGTATGAAAGCTCAACAAAAGAAACTAAGTGGGTGTGCATCCAACTTGCTTGCTCACGAAGACCTAGGGCACTTGAGGAGGCCCATTGTTGGAATATACAAGCCAAGTTCTATAATCAAAATTTCCCACTAGTATATGAAAGTGACAAAACAAGAGACTCTCTATCATGAAGATCATGGTGCTACTTTGAAGCACAAGTGTGGAAAAAAGGATAGTAGCATTGTCCCTTTTATTTTTTTATTGTTTTTTATTTGGCATTTCTTTTTTATTTGGCCTTTCTTTTTTGGCCTTTTTTGGGAAAATGCTCTATTAATGATGATCATCACACTTCTATTTATTTACAACTCAAAGATTACAACTCGATACTAGAACAAAGTATGACTCTATATGAATGCCTCCGTCGGTGTACCGGGATGGGCAATGAATCAAGAGTGACATGTATGATAAATTATGCATGGTGGCTTTGCCACAAATACGATGTCAACTACATGATCATGCAAAGCAATATGACAATGATGATGCATGTCATAATAAACGGAACGGTGGAAAGTTGCATGGCAATATTTCTCGGAATGGCTATGGAAATATGCCATAATAGGTAGGTATGGTGGCTGTTTTGAGGAAGATATAAGGAGGTTTATGTGTGAAAGAGCGTATCATATCACGGGGTTTGGATGCGCCTGCGAAGTTTGCACCAACTCTCAGAGAAAGGGCAATGCACGGTACCGAAGAGGCTAGCAATGATGGAAAGGTGAGAGTGTGTATAATCCATGGACTCAACATTAGTCAATAAGAACTCACATACTTATTGCAAAAATCTACAAGTCATCAAAAACCAAGCACTATGCGCATGCTCCTAGGGGGATAGATTGGTAGAAAAAGACCATCGCTCGTCCCCGACCGCCACTCATAAGGAGGACAATCAAAGTACACCTCATGTTTCAAATTTGTTACACAACTTTACCATACGTGCATGCTACGGGACTTGCAAACTTCAACACAAGTATTCCTTAAATTCACAACTACCCAACTAGCACAACTTTGATATCACTATCTCCATATCTCAAAACAATCATCAAGTATCAAACTTCTCTTAGTATTCAATGCACTTTATATGAAAGTTTTTTATTATATCCCACTTGGATGCCTATCATATTAGGACTAAATTCATAACCAAAGCAAATTACCATGTTGTTTAGGACTCTCAAAATAATATAAGTGACGTATGAGAGTTCATCTATTTCTATAAAATAAAACCACCACCGTACCCTAAAAAGATATAAGTGAAGCACTAGAGCAAATGACAAACTACTCCAAAAGATATAAGTGAAGATCAATGAGTAGTCGAACAATTATGCAACTATATGAAGACTCTCTAACATTTAATAGTTTCAGATCTTGGTATTTTATTCAAACAGAAAGCAAAACAGAACAAAATAAAATGACGCTCCAAGTAAAACACATATCATGTGGCGAATAAAAATATAGCTCCAAGTAAAGTTACCGATGAACGAAGACGAAAGAGGGGATGTCTTCCGGGGCATCCCCAAGCTTAGGCTTTTGGTTGTCCTTGAATATTATCTTGGGATGCCTTGGGAATCCCCAAGCTTAGGCTCTTTCCACTCCTTATTCCATAGTCCATCGAATCTTTACCCAAAACTTGAAAACTTCACAACACAAAACTTAACAGAAAACTCGTAAGCTCCGTTAGCGAAAGAAAACAAAACACCACTTCAAGGTACTGTAATGAACTCATTCTTGATTTATATTGGTGTTAAACCTACTGTATTACAACTTCTCTATGGATTATAAACTCGTTTACTAGCCATAGATTCATCAAAATAAGTAAACAACACATAGAAAACAGAATATGTTAAAAACAGAACAGTCTGTAGTAATCTGGATCAAACGTATACTTCTGGAACCCCAAAAATTCTAAAATAAATTGCTGGACGTGAGGAATTTATCTATTAATCATCTGCAAAAAGAATTAACTAAATAGCACTCTCTAATAAAAAATGGCAGCTAATCTCGTGAGCGCTAAAGTTTCTGTTTTTTACAGCAAGATCTCAAAGACATTCCCCAAGTCTTCCCAAAGGTTCTACTTGGCACAAACACTAATTAAAAGTATAAAACCACATCTAAACAGAGGCTAGATGAATTATTTATTACTAAACAGGAATAAAAAGCAAGGATCTAAAATAAAATTGGGTTGCCTCCCAACAAGCGCTATCGTTTAATGCCCCTAGCTAGGCATGATGATTTCAATGATGCTCACATAAAAGATAGGAATTGTAACAGAAAGAGGGCATCATGAAGAATATGACTATCAAATTTAAATATAACCCACTTCCTATGCATAGGGATTTTGTGAGCGAACAACTTATGGGAACAAGAATCAACTAGCATAGGAAGGCAAAACAAGCATAACTTTGAAATTTTAAGCACATAGAGGGGAAACTTGATATTATTGCAATTCCTACAAGCATATATTCCTCCCTCATAATAATTTTCAGTAGCATAATGAATGAATTCAACAATATAACCAGCACCTAAAGCATTCTTTTCATGATCTACAAGCATATAAAATTTACTACTCTCCACATAAGCAAAATTCTTCTCATTCGGAATAGTGGGAGTATCATAAGAGACTTGAATACTATAAATTGTTTCCACATTAAAAGAGTAATGTTCAGAAAAGGGGTAATAATAATCATGACAAGTTTTATAAATATAATCAGCACTACTTTTTATAGCATATGTATCATCACAATAATTATCATAAGTAGCAACTTTGTTCTCATCATAATCGATTGAAACCTCTTCCAAGATAGTGGAATCATCACTAAATAAAGTCATGACCTCTCCAAATCCACTTTCATAATTATCATAAGTAGGATTCATGCTATCATCATCATAAATTTTCATATCAAAACTTGAGAGGCTAAAAAAATCATATTCATTAAACGTAGCATCCCCAAGCTTGGGCCTTTTCATAACATAAGCATAATCACTTTCATCATCAATAGTATGGATAGCATCAATAGTATAGCAATTATCATATTCTTTCAAGCAAGTGCCAAAAAGATTTTCAAGATCATAAGAAGTATCATTATCTTCCCAATCATAATCATCACAACAAGCAATAGGCATAACGAGATCATCATCAAGTGCATCATCTTACACAATTATATTTTCATGAGGCACAACAGTAATAGGAGCAGCATTATTTGGGAGATATATCTTTTTACCTCTCTTCCTTTTTCTTTTCTTCTTCTTCACCACATCATGTGTGGGTTCAATCCTCTTTTTGGAGCTCCATATTAATGTGATTGGTTGAATAGGAGGTTCCTCCTCGTTACCTGATTCATCATAAGAAGTAATAGGAGGGTATTGGGAAGTCTCTTCCCTTTTATTAGTATTCTATTTATCTTCTATTTGTTTTCTTTTCTTTATGTAATTGGCAATATAAGGGTTTTGAATGCAATTCACCGCACAATACATATAAATTTCCTCTAGATCAAAATCAATAAATTTATCGAGATTAAATTTTGGAATACCCTTAGTTATATGTCTCATTTCTTCATAACCCAAAATAAGACTAAGCTCTTTACGATGCTCAAGGGTAATCAAGTTATCACAATTTTTGGACACGACTTGATCGTGAAACAAATAGCATTGGAGCTTTAAATGACCATGTTCATTGCAAAGTTCACAAGGATGGCGATAAATTGAATCTTTCAGCACAAACATCTAGCCTTTCTTGCAACAATTTAGTTTCTAAATGCTTATGCCTCTTGCAATATCTATCTTCCCTATTTGGTGTGTACTTGCAAACCCAATGCACTCCACAAAAATTGACATGTTTACAGGTGACATTTTCATCATAACTAGTGCAATCATCATTAGTACTATGGATATTCAAGGAGTTCATACTAACAACATTGCAATCATGCTCATCATTCAAAGATTTAGTGCCAAACATTTTAATGCATTCTTCTTCAAACACTTTGGCACAATTTTCCTTTCCATCATACTCACGAATGATATTAAAAAGATGAAGCGTATGAGGCAAACATAATTCCATTTTCTTAATTTTCTTTTATAAACTAAACTAGTGATAAAACAAGTAACTAAAAGACTCGATTGCAAGATCTAAAGATATACCTTCAAGCACTCACCTCCCCGACAACGGCGCCAGAAAAGAGCTTTATGTGTACTACACAACCTTCTTCTTGTAGACGTTGTTGGGCCTCCAAGTGAAGAGGTTTGTAGGACAGTAGCAAATTTCCCTCAAGTGGATGACCTAAGGTTTATCAATCCATAGGAGGCGTAGGATGAAGATGGTCTCTCTCAAGTAACCCTGCAACCAAATAACAAAGAGTCTCTTGTGTCCCCAACACACCCAATACAATGGTAAATTGTATAGGTGCACTAGTTCGGCGAAGAGATGGTGATACAAGTGGTATATGGATGATAGATAAAGGTTTTTGTAATCCGAAAATATAAAAACAGCAAGGTAACTAATGATAAAAGTGAGCATAAACGGTATCGCAATGCTAGGAAACAAGGCCTAGGGTTCATACTTTCACTAGTCCAAGTCCTCTCAACAATAATAACATAATTGGATCACATAACTATCCCTCAACATGCAACAAAGAGTCACTCCAAAGTCACTAATAACAGAGAATAAACGAAGAGATTATGGTAGGGTACGAAACCACCTCAAAGATATTCTTTCCAATCAATCCGTTGGGCTATTCCTATAAGTGTCACAAACAGCCCTAGAGTTCGTACTAGAATAACACCTTAAGACACAAATCAACCAAAACTCTAATGTCACCTCAAGTATCCGTGGGTATGATTATACGATATGCATCACACAATCTCAGATTCATCTATTCAACCAACACATAGAACCTCAAAGAGTGCCCCAAAGTTTCTACCAGAGAGTCAAGACGAAAATGTGTGCCAACCCCTATGCATAGGTTCATGGGCGGAACCCGCAAGTTGATCACCAAAACATACATCAAGTGGATCGATAGAATACCCCATTGTCACCACGGGTATCCCACGCAAGACATACATCAAGTGTTCTCAAATCCTTAAAGACTCAATCCGATAAGATAACTTCAAAGGGAAAACTCAATCCATTACAAGAGAGTAGAGGGGGAGAAACATCATAGGATCCAAATATAATAGCAAAGCTCGCGATACATCAAGATCGTACCACCTCAAGAACACGAGAGAGAAAGAGAGAGAGATCAAACACATAACTACTGGTACATATCCTCAGCCCCGAGGGAGAACTACTCCCTCATTGTCATGGAGAGCACCGGGATGATGAAGATGGCCAGCGGAGAGGGATTGCCCCCTCCGGCAGGGTGCCGGAACGGGTCTAGATTGGTTTTCGATGGCTACGAAGGCTTCTGGCGGCGGAACTCCCGATCTATTATGCTCCTCGAAGTTTTTAGGGTATATGGGCATATATGGGAGGAAGAAGTACGTCGGTGGACCTCCGGGTTGTCCACGAGGCAGGGGCGCGCCCAGGGGGTGGGGGCGCCCCCACCCTCATGGGTAGCTGGGGACTCTCCTGGTCCATCTCCGATACTCCGTGTGCTTCTTTTGGTCCAAAAATAAGTTCCGTGAAGTTTCAGGTCAATTGGACTCTGTTTGATTTTCCTTTTCTGCGATACTCTAAAACATGGGAAAAAAACAGAAACTGGCACTGGGCTCTGGGTTAATAGGTTAGTCCCAAAAATAATATAAAAGTGCATAATAAATCCCATAAACATCCAAAACAGATAATATAATAGCATGGAACAATCAAAAATTATAGATACATTGGATACGTATCAGCAGACGAGGAGGTGGGCCTGCAGTTGCTAATGCATGAAGTGTGACGTGGCTGCGTTGCTGATGTGTACATCTTGCATGTTAAGATAAATCAAGTAGTGGGGATGAACTTCTTAGATATATAGGATTCCTCGGTCCATCTGACTTAGACACTGAATCTAGTAGGCTCGCTTAAAAGGAGATTTCCAAGTCTCCGCTCGCAAGTGTAAGGTAGGATTTTATTCAGAATGGAGACTTTCAATCTTGCTTCACTTTGACCCCCTTTAATAGTACATCCTTCCCTACTGACTCAATGATGAATTAAAGAAACTAGCAAACAAAAGGTACTCTTCGGCCTTCAATTTTTCATGGGGTATTCAGAAGACGCTAATATTCCCTCAACATTTCTAGGGGTTATAATCCTTCAATTAAACTAAATGATCGGGAACTTTCACCTTTGTACACTTAGCAAACGCATTAGTCCCTTAACCGTTTTGTAATTATTCGTCAAAACTTGCTAGGGGGCACTATATCCACTTACAATATACAGACTCTACCAGAGTTCCATTTTGTGTGTGTTTTGCCATAATACTGTTATTATGATCATCGGTCACATATGCCACATCTTATAGAGCATTTCTAACATGGGGTATCGTCCCTTGATCTCATAGAGTTCAGAGGGATCCCATACCATACTTTGAACATTAGGCCATTTTCTCCAACTGAAATGGAAAATTACTGCCGAAATTGCGTTGCATATTCAGAATAAACTTTAGAAAACATGATCCTAGGAAGATAGACATATGGCCCCTCGGCCAGGCCCATCACAAGCTCCCTAATTAAGCAATTCATATATGTAGAATTTACCCCAAACATCAGAGACATATCAGGAATCACGGTTACCTTAGAGGTACTAACATGAGCACGGTGATGCTGGACAACAAGTGCAAATCTCCGTCCACACAAAAATGTTACCCACTAGTACAAGAGAAGCCTCACACGGAGGTTCTAGACTGAACATAGCACTCTTAGAAAACTTGACACAAAGAAGGTTCTGAAAAAATTCCATACAGAAGTTCTAGAACTATACTAGAACTAAACTAACAGACACAAGCCAACATATACTTGAAAGAATTGGACACCATCACTCGGAGGGGCAGGCCTTAGCCAAGCATCGTCTTAAAGAAGTCCGAGTCTGATAATAGTAGGAACTGAGGTTGATATTTTCTTGAGCAATACGTAGGTTTTTTCATTATCTAAGCTCAGATGTACCGAGTAGATGGTTAGGTAGTTCCGAAGAAGTATTAAAGTTGTGGATTGGAGAGATTTTCACAAGAAATCTTGAGGGATGGATTGAAGATTTTGGCAATATTATAAGACTCAGATTAAGTTGAAGTGCCCTTGTGGAAACTACGACATGATATGGGTTTGATTCCATCAAAAGTCTATTAAAATACAAACTACTCCTTCACATGGATTTTCTCATTTTTAGGGGTCACAATGTTGGGGAATGTAGTATTTCAAAAAAAATCCTACGATCACGCAAGATCTATCTAGGAGAATCATAGCAACAAGCGGGGAGAGTGTGCCCACATACCCTCGTTGACCGAAAGAGGAAGCGTTTAGTAACGCGGTTGATGTAGTCGAACGTCTTCGCGATCCAACCGATCCAAGCACCGAACGTACGGCACCTCCGCGTTCAGCACACGTTCAGCTCGATGACGTCCCTCGCTCTCTTGATCCAGTTAAGGACAAGGGAGAGTTTCGTCAGCACGACGGCATGGCGACGGTGATGATGAAGTTACTGGCGCAAGGCTTTGGCTAAGCACTACGACGATATGACCGAGGTGTGTAACTGTGGTGGGGGGCACCGCACAGGGCTAAGAGAAGACTTGGTGTGTCTTTGGGGCGCCCCACTCCCACGTATATAAAGGGGGGAGGAGAGGTGGCCGGCCCAAGGGGGGCACGCCAGGTGTGGGGAGTCCTACCAGGACTCCCTAGTCCAAGTAGGATTCCCCTCTCCTTTTTCCTTTTTTGGAATAGCAAAGAGGGAAAGAGAGGAGGAGTAGGAGAGGGAAAGGGAGGGCGCCGCCCCCACCCCTTGTCTAATCGGATTGGCAAGGGGGGGGGGGCGTGCCACCTCCTTGGTCGTCCCTCTCTCCTCCACTAAGGCCCATGTGTGGCCTGTTAACTTCCCGGGGGGGTTCCGGTAACCCCCGGTACTCCGAAACTTATTTGATACTTCCCAAAACCATTCCAGTGTCCGAATATAACCTTCTAATATATGAATCTTCACCTCTTGACCATTTTGAGACTCCTCATCATGTCTGTGATCTCATCCGGGACCCAGAAAAAACTTCGGTCATCAAATCACATAACTCATAATACAAATCGTCATCGAACATTGAGCGTGCAGACCCTATGGGTTCGATAACTATGTAGACATGACCGAGACACATCTCCGGTCAACAACTAATAGCGGAACCTGGATGCTCATATTGGCTCCTACATATTCTACGAAGATCTTTATCGGTCAAACCGCATAACAACATACGTTGTTCCCTTTGTCATCGGTATGTTACTTGCCCGAGATTCGATCGTCGGTATCACCATACCTAGTTCAATCTTGTTACTGGCAAGTCTCTTTACTCGTTCCGTAATGCACCATCCTGCAACTAACTTATTAGTCACATTGCTTGCAAGGCTTATAGTGATGATCATTACCGAGAGGGCCCAGAGATACCTCTCCGATACACGGAGTGACAAATCCTAATGTCGATCTATGCCAACTCAACAAACACCATCGGAGACACTTGTAAAGCATCTTTATAAACACCCAGTTATGTTGTGACATTCGATAGCACACAAGGTGTTCCTCCGGTATTCGGGAGTTGCATAATCTCATAGTCAGAGGAACATGTATAAGTTATGAAGAAAGCAATAGCAATAAAACTAAACGATCATTATGCTAAGCTAATGGATGGGTCTTGTCCATCACATCATTGTCGAATGATGTGATCCCTTTCATCAAATGACAACACATGTATATGGTCAGGAAACTTAACCATCTTTGATTAACGAGCTAGTCAAGTAGAGGCATACTAGGGACACTCTGTTTGTCTATGTATTCACACATGTACTAAGTTTTCGGTTAATACAATTCTAGCATGAATAATAAACATTTATCATGATATAAGAAAATATAAATAACAACTTTATTATTGCCTCTAGGGCATATTTCCTTCAGTCTACCACTTGCACTAGAGTCAATATTCTAGTTCACATCGTCATGTGATTTAACACCAATAGTTCACATCTTTATGTGATTAGTTCACATATCCATTTGACTAACCCCCAAAGGGTTTACTAGAGTCAATAATCTAGTTCACATCGCTATGTGATTAACACCCAAAGAGTACTAAGGTGTGATCAAGTTTTGTTTGTGTTAGAGCTTTAGTCAACGGGTCTGCCACATTCAGAGCCGCATGTATTTTGCAAATTTCTATGTATACTATGATCTACACGGAGCTACTCTAGCTAATTGCTCGCACTTTCAATATGTATCCATATTGATACTTAGAGTCATCCAGATCAATGTCAAAGCTTGCATCGACGTAACCCTTTACGACGAACCTTTTTGTCACCTTCATAATTGAGAAACTTGTCCTTATTCCACTAAGGATAATTTTGACCGCTGTCCGGTGATCCACTCCTGGATCACTATTGTCCCCTCTTTCCAAACTCATGGTGAGGTACACAATAGGTTTGGTACATAACATAGCATACTTTATAGAACCAATGGCTTGAGGCATAGGGAATGTCTTTTCATCCTCTTTCTATTTTCTGCTGTGGTCGAGTTTTGAGTCTTTACTCAACTTCACACCTTGCAACACAGGAAAGAACTCCTTCTTTGACTGTTTCATTTTGATCTACTTCAAAATCTTGTCAAGGTATGTATTCATTGAAAAAACTTACCAAGCGTCTTGATCTATCTCTATAGATCTTGATGCTCAATATGTAAGCAGCTTCACCGAGGTCTTTCTTCGAAAAAAATCCTTTCAAACACTCCTTTATGCTTTCTAGAAATTTCTACATCATTTCCGATCAATAATATGTCATTCACATCTACTTATCAAAAAGGTTGTAGTGCTCCCACTCACTTTCTTATAAATACAGGCTTCACCGAAAGTCTGTATAAAACTATATGCTTTGATCAACTCATCAAAGCGTATATTCCAACTCCGAGATGCTTGCACCAGTCCATAGATGGATTGCTGGAGCTTGCACACTTTGTTAGTACCTTTAGGATTGAGAAAACCTTCTGGTTCCATCATATACAACTCTTCTTTAATAAATCTATTAAGGAATGCAATTTTGACATCCATTTGCCAGATTTCATAAAATGCTTCAATTGCTAACATGATCCGAATAGACTTTAAGCATTGATACAAGTGAGAAAATCTCATCGTAGTCAACATCTTGAACTTGTCGAAAACCTTTTGCGACAATTTGAGCTTTGTAGATAGTAACACTACTATCAGCGTCTGTCTTCCTCTTGAAGATCCATTTATCCCCAATGGCTCACTGATCATCGGGCAAGTCAATCAAAGTCCACACTTTGCTCTCATACATGGATCCCATCTCAGATTTCATGGCTTCAAGCCATTTCATGGAATATGGGCTCATCATCGCTTCCTCATAGTTCGTAGGTTCATCATGGTCAAGTAACATGACCTCCAGAACATGATTACCGTACCACTCCGGTGCGGATCGTACTCTGGTTGACCTACGAGGTTCGGTAGTAACTTGATCTGAAGTTTCATGATCATCATCATTAGCTTCCTCACTAATTCGTGTAGGAATCACTGAACTGATTTCTATGATGAACTACTTTCCAATTCGGGAGAAGGTACAATTACCTCATCAAGTTCTACTTTCCTCCCACTCACTTCTTTCAAGAGAAACTCCTTCTCTAGAAAGGATCCATTCTTAGCAACGAATATATTGCCTTCGGATCTGTGATAGAAGGTGTACCCGACAGTTTCTTTTGGGTATCCTATGAAGACGCACTTCTTCGATTTGGGTTCGAGCTTACCAGTTTGAAACTTTCTCACATAAGCACCGCAACCCCAAACTTTAAGAAACGACAGCTTTGGTTTTTTGCCAAACCACAGTTCATACGGTGTCGTCTCGATGGATTTAGATGGTGCCCTACTTAAGGTGAATGCAACTATCTCTAATGCATGACCCCCAAAATGACAACGGTCAATCGGTAAGAGACATCATAGATCGCACCATATATAATAAAGTACGGTTATGGCGTGCAAACACACCATTACGCTGTGGTGTTCCAGGTGGCGTGAGTTATGAAACTATTCCACACTGTTTTAAATGAAGACCAAACTCATAACTCAAATATTCACCTCCACGATCAGATCGTAGAAACTTTATTTTCTTGTTATGATGATTTCCCACTTCACTCTGAAATTCTTTGAACTTTTCAAATGTTCCAGACTTATGCTTTATTAAGTAGATATACCCATATCTGCTCAAATCATCTGTGAAGGTTAGAAAATAATGACACCCTCCGCGAACCTCAACACTCATCGGATCGCATACATCAATATGTATTATTTCCAATAAGTCAGTTGCTCGCTCCATTGTTCCGGAGAACGGAGTCTTAGTCATCTTGCCCATGAGGCATGGTTCACAAGTGTCAAGTGATTCCAAAAGCCCATCAACATGGAGTTTCTTCATGCGCTTTACACCAACATGACCTAAACGGAAGTGCCACAAATAAGTTGCACTATCATTATTAACTTTGCATCTTTTGGCTTCAATATTATGAATATGTGTATAACCACGACCGAGATTCAACAAACCATTCACATTGGGTGTATGACCATTGAAGGTTTTATTCAAGTAAGCAGAACAACAATTATTCTCTGACTTAAATGAATAACCGTATTGCAATAAACATGATCCAATCATATTCATGCTCAACGCAAACACCAAATAACATTTATTTAGGTTCAACACTAATCCCGAAGGTAGAGGGAGTATGCGATGGTGATCTTATCAACCTTGGAATCATTTCCAACACACATCGTTGCCTCACCCTCAACTAGTCTATGTTCATTTTGTAACTCCTATTTTGAGTTACTAATCTTAACAACTGAACCGGTATCAAACACACCGGGGTTACTATGAACACTAGTAAGGTACACATCAATAACATGTATATCAAATATACCTTTCACTTTGCCATCCTTCTTATCCGCCAAATATTTGGGGAAGTTCCACTTCCAGTGACCATTTCCTTTGTAGTAGAAGCACTCAGTTTCAGGCTTGGGTCTAGCTTTGGGCTTCTTCATGGGAGTGACAACTTGCTTGCCATTCTTCTTGAAGTTCCCTTTCTTTCCCTTACCCTTTTACTTGAAACTAGTGGTCTTGTCAACCATCAACACTTGATGCTTTTCTTGATTTCGGGAATCATTTTCGTCATCCCTTGCATATTATAGTTCATCACGAAGTTCCAGTAACTTGGTGATAGTGACTAGAGAACTCTGTCAATCACTATCTTATCTGGAAGATTAACTCCCACTTGATTCAAGCGATTGTAGTATTCAGACATTCTGAGCACATGCTCATTGATTCCGCTATTCTCCTTCATCTTGTAGGCAAAATACTTATCAGAGGTCTCATACCTCTCAACTCGGGCATGAGTCTGAAATACTAATTTCAACTCTTGGAACATCTCATATGCTCCATGGCGTTCAAAACATTTTTGAAGTCCCGGTTTTAAGCCGTAAAGCATTGTGCACTAAACTATCAAGTAGTCATCATATCGAGCTTGCCAAACGTTCATAACGTCTGCATCTGCTCCTGCAATAGGTCAGTCACCTAGCGGTGCATCAAGGACATAATTCTTTTGTGCAGCAATGAGGATAATCCTCAGATCATGGATCCAGCCCGCATCATTGCTACTATCATCTTCCAACTTATTTTTCCCTAGGAACATATCAAAAATAAATGGGGAGCTATAATGTGAGCTATTGATATACAACATAATTTGGAAATACTACCAGGACTAAATTCATGATAAATTAAAGTTCAATTAATCATATTACTTAAGAACTCTCACTTAGATATACATCCCTCTAGTCATCTATATGATCATGAGATCCATATCAACTAAACCATGTCCGATCATCATGTGAGATGGAGTAGTTTTCAATGGTGAACATCACTATGTTGATCATATCTACTATATGATTCACGTCCGACCTTTCGGTCTTAGTGTTCCGAGGCTAGATCTGCATATGCTAGGCTCGTCAAGTTTAACCCGAGTATTCCACGTGTGCAAAACTGGCTTGCACCCGTTGTATGTGAACGTAGAGCTTATCACACCCGATCATCACGTGGTGTCTCGGCACGACAAACTGTAGCAACGGTGCATACTCAGGGAGAACATGTATACCTTGAAATTTAGTGAGGGATCATCTTATAATGCTACCGCCGTACTAAGCAAAATAAGATGCATAAAAGATAAACATCACATGCAATCAAAATAAGTGATATGATATGGCCATCATCATCTTGTGCCTTTGATCTCCATCTCCAAAGCACCGCCATGATCACCATCGTCACCGGTTTGACACCTTGATCTCCATCGCAGCATCGTTGTCGTCTCGCCAACTATTGCTTCTATGACTATTGCTACCGCTTAGTGATAAAGTAAAGCAATTACATGGCAATTGCATTTCATACAATAAAGTGACAACCATAAGGCTCTTGCCAGTTGTCGATAACTTTTACAAAACATGATCATCTCATACAACAATTTATATCTCATCACGTCTTGACCATATCACATCACAACATGCCCTGCAAAAACAAGTTAGACGTCCTCTATTTTGTTGTTGCAAGTTTTACGTGGCTGCTACGGGCTTCCAGCAAGAACCATTCTTACCTACGCATCAAAACCACAATGATTTTTCGTCAAGTGTGCTGTTTTAATGTTCAACAAGGACCTGGCGTAGTCAAACTCGGTTCAACTAAAGTTGGAGAAACAGACACCCACTAGCCACCTGTGTGCGAAGCACGTCGATAGAACCAGTCTCATGAACGCGGTCATGTAATGTCGGTCCGGGCCGCTTCATCCAACAATACCGCCGAATCAAAGTAAGACGTTGCTAGTAAGCAGTATAACTATTATCGCCCACAACTCTTTGTGTTCTACCCGTGCATCTAACATCTACGCATAGACCTGGCTCTGATGCCATTGTTGGGGAATGTAGTATTTCAAAAAAATATCCTACGATCACGCAAGATCTATCTAGGAGAACCATAACAACGAGCGGGGAGAGTGTGTCCACATACCCTCGTAGACCAAAAGCAGAAGCGTTTAGTAACGCGGTTGATGTAGTCGAACGTCTTCGCGATCCAACCGATCCAAGCACCTAACGTACGGCACCTCCGCGTTTAGCACACGTTCAGCTCGATGACGTCCCTCGATCCCATGATCTAGTCGAGGACGAGGGAGAGTTCCGTCAGCATGATGGCATGGCGATGGTGATGATGAAGTTACCGGCGCAGGGCTTTGCCTAAGCACTACGATGATATGACCGAGGTGTGTAACTGTGGAGGGGGGCACCACACACGACTAAGAGAAGACTTGGTGTGTCTTTGGGGTGCCCCCTCCCACGTATATAAAGGGGGGAGGAGAGGTGGCCGGCCCAAGGGGGACGCGCCAGGTGTGGGGAGTCCTACTAGGACTCCCTAGTCCAAGTAGGATTCCCCTCTCCTTTTCCTTTTTCAGAATAGCAAAGAGGGAAAGAGAGGAGGAGTAGGTGAGGGAGAGGGGGGGCGCCGCCCCCACCCCTTGTCCAATCGGATTGGCAAGGGGGGCACCTCCTTGGCTAGCCCTCTCTCCTCCACTAAGGCCCATGTGTGGCCCATTAACTTCCCGGGCGGTTCCGGTAACCCCCGGTACTCCGAAACTTATCTGATACTTCCCGAAACCATTCCGGTGTCCGAATATAACCTTGCAATATATGAATCTTCACCTCTCGACCATTTCGAGACTCCTCATCATGTTTGTGATCTCATCCGGGTCTCGGAACAAACTTCGGTCATCAAATCACATAACTCATAATACAAATCGTCATCGAACGTTAAGCGTCTGGACCCTATGGGTTTGAGAACTATGTAGACATGACCAAGACACATCTCCGGTCAATAACCAATAGCGGAAACTAGATGCTTATATTGGCTCCTACATATTCTACAAAGATCTTTATCAGTCAAACCGCATAACAACATACGTTGTTCCCTTTGTCATCGGTATGGTACTTGCCTGAGATTCGATCGTCGTTATCACCATACCTAGTTCAGTCTTGTTACCGGCAAGTCTCTTTACTCGTTCCATAATACATCATCCTGCAACTAACTTATTAGTCACATTGATTGCAAGGCTTATAGTGATGATCATTACCGACAGGGCCAAAAGATACCTCTCCAATAAACAGAGTAACAAATCCTAATCTCGATCTATGCCAACTCAACAAACACCATCGGAGACACCTGTAGAGCATCTTTATAATCACCCAGTTACATTATGACGTTTGATAGCACACAAGGTGTCTTGGAATTGTCACGGCAGATGTCCTAGTGAAAGGACTTAGTCATGGAGCCATCGCAACTAGGAAGCTTAAAGGGGTTAATCGGGACAAAAGACACGAGAGGTTTATACTGGTTTGGCCCCTTGCGGTGAAGGTAAAGCCTAGTCCAGTTGTTGTGGTATTGCTAGGTTTCTATGACCAAGGAGAGAAATACGCTAGCTTGGCTCTCGATCTCTTATTTCTTGCCCTAAGCCGTCGTCGGGTCGTCCCCTTATATACGCGGGTTGACGCCCCGCTGCCTACAGAGTCCCGGCCGGCTCATAGAACGTGTTCGGCTCGGTGACGTCTTTTACATGCCTTACTTTACAAGTCTTATCATACATGGCGGTTTAGACTCATGGGCCTTAAGTCGCCTCTGGGCTTCGGCCTACTACAACCTTATCATAAACCACCACCTTGTATATTCTTCGGGCTTCCTTTAGTTAATCCACCATTGCTATTGACCCGGCCCCTCCTGGGCGGGTCATACCTGGTAGTCATATCCCCAACATTAGGCCCCAGGTTGATTTGAACTTTGTTCTTGTCAATCTTCAATATTTAGAAAAAATCCATCTATTACTATTTTGCGAAAGCCTTGTAACCTGCCCATGATGTCATCTCCGGATTTTTCAGAAACCCGCCACCACGTCATCTTTTAACAGATCTTTATCTTTAATGCCTTCCCGAAAATTGAGGCGCCTGGGTAGCTGGATAACCATGTTTTGGTCTCCTCGTTTTTTGTGCCCACTTATATGTCTTCTCCTTATAAATAGGCACGACTGGCTTTTCTTAATTCTCCCCCTTTTTCTTCATCTTCTTCCTCTCTCGCAACCCTTCTGTCGCTCGAGCTCCACCGCTGCCGCAACGCTCATCATCGTCCTCAAGCTCGGCCGCTGCATCACCCTGAGCTGTCTAGAGAAACGGCGACGACCCTCCGCAACAGATCCGCGTCCGTAAGTTCATACTTTCTCACACCTTAGATCTGCATTAGGGTTTGCGAGTTCTTTTCGTGTTCTTCGTTGTTCATTGTGGATTCCTTGCAGTTTCTCCACCGCACCCTCCTTTGATCTAAAAGAAATATAAAACATATGCGTTAGTTGTTTTGCATCTATTTCAGATGCTAGCAGATCCCTTTCTCCTGTACAAAGGCCTCTTTAGAACTAACGAACTCCTCTGTGCTGGTTTTTAGGCCTAGATTTATTTCCCTTTTTTGAACCATCTTGATCCAAAATAATAGCAACAACTTGTGAAACTTGTTTATCTCAGCACTTAGCCAATTCTAACTCATACAACCTTTGAATATCTTTAGTCATGGCGGCTTATGACTCCGGCTCATTTTTCCTTTATATATCATTAGCCCTTACTTAAGCCGCCATTACTCATCTGTACTATAATCATTAACCTGTGATTCCACCAATAAATTGAACTGGCAAATTACTTTCTTTTCAGCTTGCCCTTTTTTCATCATGCCGTCAAAAGCGCCAACAGTCTGCAACTGGGTCCCTTCCACAGTTACTGAGGATACCTTGAAAGAATTTGTCACCATTGGATTTTTGCCAAATAAAAACATTATGTCTTATCGTGCTCCTGGCCCGGACGAAGAACGACCTCAGCCCAAAGACGGTGAAGTTATCGTCTTTACTGACCACATGAATCAGGTTTTTCACCACCCAGCTCATAGTTCTTCAGAGGCGTTCTGCATTTTTAAAACTTCACCCACAAGATCTTGGACCCAACTCCATATCCAATATCTACAATTTTCAAGTTCTCTATGAGGTATATCTTCAAGAAGAACCGACTATGGAGCTCTTCAGAGAGTACTTTTATTTGAACCGCCAGAATGAGTGCACCAACGGCCCTAGCTTGGAACTTGGCGGAATCTCGATTCAACGCCGACAGGGTGCCGTCTTTCCTTTAGTGGTCTTACCAAGCCATCCCAAAGATTGGAACCAAACTTGGTTCTACTGCCAAGATATATCACCAGCTGATGAGAAACCACTACCGGGTTATCACGCGGAGCGTCTTGATTCTAAGTTTGTGCTCCCTAACAAGCTTACTACTGTTGAACGCAAGAAGCGTATCCCATCTATCAAAAGGATTCAAGCTTTATTGGGAAATGGCTTAACTGGAGTTGACCTGATCCTTTGCTGGATCGCATGGCGGGTCATCCCTCTAAGCCGCCGATCCAAGTTGATGTATAAATATGGCGGAGGCCCAGATGATTCTCTGCGTCATAGATCTATACAACTAACTGAAGAAGACATTGTTGCAATGTCAACCATCCTCGTGAATGGCAAATACGAGGACTGCAGTAAGGTTGGATTAAACCCCTTCTGCAAACTTAACCCAGCACCAGAGGTAAATCCCCTTGACTTCCTTTTCTGTTTTCCTCAGTAGTTAAATATTTGCATCGCTTTTTAACATGTTTATTTGCTTACAGGCCAAATCTGATTTCTGGAAGGCCAAGTATGATCATGAAGCTGCCAAGAAGGCTAGAGCCGCTGCCATAGCCGCCAGGAGAACGACCCGGAAGCCCAAGAAGAAGAAGACTGCATTTGACATGTTCCAGCTGGATGATGCTTCTGATTCGGAGGTAGCCCTTAACTCCCTTGGCCAGTGTTTTAACAACCTTATTGACACTGACTATTACCAGGACGACACGGAGGCCAGCAAGGCCGTAGAAGAAGAGGTAACTATTTCCTCTGACTCAACCCCTTTGCCAAGACAGAAACTTCGACTGGTAACCCAGAAAGTAAGGTTTTCGCACCCTTTGTGTAGCGACCCGACCCAAATGGATCAAGTCTTTGTGCTTAAGTGTCATCCCTGGATCGGTATGCTAACACACACAGTACTCGAGGATTTATAACAGAGGTAAATCACATGTATAAGTAACGTAAATACTATTACCTCAATCCAAAATAGCGGAAGCAACAAGGTTGTGGATTCCCATGAACACCAACGGCAAAGTTGAGTGTAGAAATCGTAACCCTAACGTATCACTTACTCGTCGTAAGAAAATCCTGCAACATGAGACGTTGCAGCCACAGAGGGTCGGTACATTCAATGTACTGGCAAATTCACACCATAGAGAATGATGAATAAAAGCTATCACTACATGCATATTTGGCTAGTGGAAAAGCTCTATGGTTATAAGGTTTTTGCGAAAAGCCAATTTTTCCCTACTGCAAAGGAATAAATTTTTTTAATTAACTATCATGGTGGTTGTTGAACATTGAGAATGGTTGACAGCATTCTCAATCCCAATTAAGTAACATCATTAAACCCAAAAAAATTATTTAAAGCCACATGATGAGATTCACCTGATAATCCAAATACTAGATACTCAAAACGTCCATAACCGGGGACACGGCTAATCATGATTAGTTTATACACTCTGCAGAGGTTTGCGCACTTTTCCCCACAAGACTCGATCTCCTCTGTTGGATTTCTCGCACTACATGGTGTTTGAGAAACGGATGACCGAGACATAGTCTTTCAGAAGCGTTTGCACCTTTCGATGGGTAGACCGTACCACCTACAACCCCTACATCTGCTAGTCTACCACTGTAAGAGTTCACACGACTTAATCAACTATGCCGGAGCCCATAATAGCTTGTGGCTGCACACGGAAGTTTCTAGCGTGAATAATATTATGATCCCTTTGAACCTGGGTGGCGGTCCATAAAAAAAGCCAATCCTGGTCTACCCATGTGCCTAGACAGGCAATCCTGGAATAACCCGGTTCCTCAATCCACCCAGATGTGTGTTTAAGTTGCCACCTTAAGTAAACCATTAATTAACAATCTCACATCTGCCATGGATACTCTCAAAACCCAATCCACGTCTACGAGCATCGCATGGCAATGTAACATGACGTAATAGTAACTCCCAAGGGTTTGGTAATAAACAGGTAATAGGTACTACCTCATCTACTTTCCATCCCACAATTTAATTAGATCCTAACCATGCAATGTGTGAGGATTGATCTAATGCAATAAAACTGGGTAGTAGAATAGGTATGATCAAAGTGTGAACTTGCCTGCAATGTTGATGAAGATGATTCGCACTCAAAAATCTTGATAGCTCTACTCGTCACACTCTGGTCAATCTATCGTAATCAAGCAATAGTAACCACACATAAGCAATCACTCAAAAGATCAGAAAGATCGAAGAAGTCGATTCGGAAAACATCAAAACCAAGCAAATAGCTCTTGCAACATAAAACAATTTGTAACAATACCAAAATTATGTGAATTTAGCCTTATCAGAAAATTTAGGTCAAGAGCTTCGATTTGCAAAAAGAATCAACTCAAACGGAGTTACGGATAAAAAGATATGATCAAAAGAAGTTTCAATTCAAATCTGATCTAATTTAAACTTTTCAAAAACATGTTTAAGTTGTTTGATAGAGGGGATCATAACAAAGAAGTGGGCATTGGTTTCGTTGCATTTGGACTAACAAGTAAAAAGTTATGATCGTTTGAAGTTCAGGGACTAAACTATAAAGAAAATATTCACAGATAAGCCCATGGCCGGAAATTACATAAAAAACTAAAAGGTGAACGTTCGTTTTCTATTCCTAACCAGCGAACGTTTACTAAGTAACTAGTTTTAAAAGAAAAACCGGTCTTTAAACGGAAAACCGAAAAAACCCTAAATAAAACCGGCGAACCGGGGCGGTTATTACCGGTTCGGTCAACTTCGGCGACGGGGCGGGCGTCTCCGGCGAGTCCGGCCACGGGCGTCGGCGGCTCTGGCGCGGTAGCAGGCGGCGGCAGACGGCGAGCTGCGGCGCGGTGACGGGAGGGCGGCGCGGCGCGGCAGGCGGCGGTACTAGCGAGCGGCGGCGCGGCAAGGGCGGTTGTGGCGGCGGCGGGGGCAGGTGCAGGGAGAGAGAGGGGGTCCGGCTCCCTTTTAAAGGGCCCTCAGGTGCGGCGCCTTGCGCGAGGGGGTAGGGAAAGTCCGGCCTCGGCACGGACGCCGAGGTCGGCGCGGTGGCGCACCGTAGCGCAGCTGGAAACCGAGCGGAGCTCGGGGACGAGCGGCATGGGCCGTTGGGCCGCGGCCTGGCTCGGGCGCTGAGCCGGCCCAGTCGGTGACGGGGAGATTTTTTTTACATTTTCTCAGACAGATAAAATAAAAAGTGACAAAGCAAGTAAAATATTATATAGGCATATAATATATCAAAATTTTCAGAAAAAGATTTTCTACACGGTGAACATTTTTATTGTATTTAATAAAATACACATAAATTCTAATAATTCAAAGAGTGCTACTGATCTAATAAAATCCAATAATTTAAAAAAAACCAAGATGATTTCAAATTAATTTTTCTCCAATTTTCTATTGTAGGGAATCATATTACCCTATTTTCTGTATATTTTATTTTTGGAGAAATATAATTTGAATAAAATCCAAATAACTCCAAATTGAAAAATAATTTCAAATGGATTTTAGATTTGAGTTCTTTGAAACTCCCAACTCATATTTCATATAATTTGAAGAAGTCATTTTATCTTCTCTCATGAAAATCATTGAAGTGCATGAAGTTTAAGAATTGAAATATTTCCAAATGAAATTCAAATATTTTCAAATACCCCTTTCATTTAATTTAAATGGAAGAATTCATGTCATATTCTCTCTAGGGTTTTGTATTTGAAAAGAATTTTAATTCACGAAGATCATAAATGCAAAATGAAAGTTTGGGAAAATCCTTTTATTTCCTCTCATTTAACTTTCAAAAACGTTTCGAATTCACTCACTTTCAGACAATCAATCAAATCTATCTATTTATTATAACATTCCAAAATTTAGAATTTTGGGATGTTACGAACCTACCACCCTTAAAATGAATCTCGTCCTCGAGATTCGGAGAGGCTAGCAAGAAATAGGTTGGGCTTGGGGTCTTCTCCGAATCCATCGATCGTCACCCTTAGAAGCTTGGTTACTGTTCCATCAAAACTCATATACTCCATCCTTATTCTTGACAGTGTCGGTCTTCTCAGATCCTCGAGAAAATTCCTTCTCTGAGCTCTTCCGGTACTGGCATAACATTTTCCTCAATTCTTTTGTCCTTTCGTCCTGGTAAGGTTATTCTGGGACTGGGTCTTGTTAGCTGACGGGTCTGGCACCAAAACTAAACAACTATCGATATCTCATGATGGTCAACCATTTATGGTTTCTCCTGCAGGAAATGGGTCTGGGTTGAACCTCACCGTATAACCTACGGTTGGCAACAACTGCCATGTACAAGGGAAAAATACTTATACCATTCTATGTTTAAACAGGGTTTTGATCATCGTCTCTCTACTATAGGTAAGTCACTCAGATTTACCATCCCATATATCAAGGCGAACAATAAGAGTAAGTCGGTATGGTGATCAATCCATCCCGCACCCAAATCATTACCTTGTATACGGTTTAGCAAATCTCACATTCTAACACTCGGTCATCCTCACAAGCATTGCAGAATTTCTCTTGTCCACGAACCGCGTTCGGAATAATCTAGAGATTCTGCAAGCTAGACAAACATCTATCGTTCCTTCACCACTCTCAGGTTTTTTCGTAAACTCCTATAAAATCGTATGTCGATAAACGTCGTATCTTCCTCCAGGGTTTTCCTTCAGCAAGAATGTGCTTGCTTCTTGGCAGGTCCTGGGGCCTGTGGGTTATGGCCCATCTCATCAGTTGTAGTCTTTGAACTTATCATCGGGCAACTGATCATTATTCCAGCTTCCAACTTCCTAGTATTCTTAAATCCATCTAATTGTACTGTCTTCCTTCCTTCTATTGGCACCAAACTAAGACATGATTACTCAGACTCATCATGGAGTTTCCGTTGATCCATATTTCCAACATCATACCTCCTTTATATTCAATGGTAAATCATCTCTTCATCCTCATGGGATATACCACATACCGAGATAAAAACTTATACTTATGGAGTCCATATTCCACTTCGTGGAACATCATTATCCTTTCCAGGGTCAAACGTCCTTACAGGGAAATATTGGCCATCTCTGCATGGCACTTCTTCAGCTCAGAAACGTGAAACACATCATGAACTCCTGACAGTCCTTCGGGTGACTCCAACTTGTTCGCCACTTCTCGCATACGCTCCAAAACTCGGTATGGTCCTACAAATCTCGGGGCTAAATTTCCCTTAACTCCAATCCATTTAACTCCTCGCATAGGGGGCACACGAAGACATGCTCTGTCTCCAATTTCATAGACTACCTCCTTGCATTTTTTGTCTGCATAACTCTTTTGCCTGGACTGAGCTACCTTCAGTCTATCTCGAATCAACTTAACATTCTCTTCTGACTCCTTGATCACATTTGGTCCAACAACTGAAAGTCTCGAACTTCATCCCACATACTCTTGGGGTATCACACATATCGAGACAAAATGCGTATTCATTTTGTCCGAAATCCACTCAGTGGAGTATCCTTATCTTTTCCAGGGGTCAACGGTTCTTACAGGGTACTACCACCCTTAAAATGCACAAATCTTCCATAGACCATATTTCTCATATCCTCATAATGGCCAAAATTCTTCTTCATAGGATAACAACTCATAAAATCCATATCAATACCAACGATGCTAACTTTATTCATTCTCAAATAATTACCATCTCTCGCTCCTCCATTACACGTCTCAACTCAACACCTCAATATAAAAGAAAATGTTCTCACTTCTACTACTCCATTTCTTTTGTTGCAAGCTCAACTATCTAGCACAAGTTTCCTTCTCCTTGGGGCATTCTCTGGTAAAGTGCCCTGCTCCATTACAACTAAAACATATTACTTCTGGCAAGTATCGAGGTTTCCTTTTTGGGCAACTGTTGAGGTAGTGCCCTGACTCCTTGCACCTGTAACATGTGATATGACTCAGGTCCTTCCTGGTATCCAATCTACTTCTCTTCCTGGACTTTTCCGTTCCAATCATGGATTCTATTTCTTGTGGGTCATATTCTACTTCCTTTGTCGGGAATTCTACTAGATCCCCATTCAAACAATTTTGGGAGATGTGTCCTTCTTCTCCACATGAATAGCAAGACTTGGTGCAGGGTTTACTCGGGTCTTCTTTAGGTGTGTCCTCCACCTCTTCCTTCATCACTGTTTCTTCTAAAATTTCCATGAGGGCTCCTTTCTTTACTTCTTTCTTCTGCTGGATAGTTCTTTGTACCATAGGGTAGATGTGATACTGAGCAGGATAGTGCGTAGTCCCTTCACACAAGAAGCAAGTAATCTGCCTAGTTGGGCATTCTTCAACTGGGTGACTTCCTTCATAATTAGGGCACTCATCCTTGTGTTCTGTATGGGTGTGTCCGATTTCTCCACAAATCTTGCATGCACAAGGTTTCTTCATATCCTTTCCATAAGGCTTCAACTTCTATGTCACAAGTCGAGACTTTGGCAAAGTCAACTTAAATTCTTTCCAAGTGGTTACTCCTTGCCATCCATTCAGGGTTTGGTACATCCTCCACCAAGTAGCAACACCTCTTTCAAAACACTAAAGAGCATGCTGGGTCATATCATTTCCAACTATAAGGTTATTCTTCATGTGATCCTCCATGTTCTGAATCCATCGGTCTGTCTCCAACTGACTCATCGGTCCAGAAAATACAAGCTCATCTTCATTCATCCTCTATTGGGTCCATGGGTTTGGGGTGAGATAAGAGAGATAGAGAGGGATACACACAATGCAAACAACAGTTTTGAAAAGACAGATTTTTGTTGTGGCTGTCGGGAAAACATCAAACAAATGATAGCTCACAATTCGTCGCATCTAACGTAGGGATATAACTGGGGTTTGGTCTTCTAAAGGTCAATAAATCTTCAACGTCTCCAAACTCTTCAAGCCTTGTTCATGCCTCCAATGGCTTCTTCCGATCATGCTTGTCTTTCTGCAGTTCTTTTGCCAGATCAACTTTGTTGACGCGAAGTCTCTCGGGACGTCCTTTAATATTCTAGAGTTGCGTTCCAACTTCTGGTTCCAGCATCCTTCGCATGAACCATGGTCCTACTGTCCTTCAGTTCCTGACAAATCTCTGGTATCTCAAGGTTGTAGCTCCTCCAGCTTGGCTATTTTCAGTTTTTGGTTCCTGAGTTCTTCACGAAATGCTTCCTTGTCTAATACGGCTTCATGGAGATCCACCTTAAACTTCTTGATGCACTACTCCAGATCCTAGCGATACACCGGCTAAGGTTAAAACTTCATCTTACTATTAGGTGCTCCATCAGCCTTCTTCCATCAAATCCATTCTGAAGAAATGATCCTTAACTCAGCACGGTGACAATAGCATCAGCGGGTGATGACATCACGGATAACTGTGTTTCTGCTCTTGTCATTCCCATGAGCTATCTCTCCACAGTTGATATCTCCTGCCTTAGGGTTTCTTGACAAAACTTTGAGTCCTATGCTCCATGTTCCAGTCTTTCTCCGATACACCTTGATCTCGGGTATTGACAACTTCCATAGTTTGCCAAGTTCCATAAGGGTAGCCTTCCTAGGTCATACAAATCTGGGAATTCTTCAGAGCCTTCAAATTCTACTTGTCTTCGGTCTTCAACCGTTGTAGTTTCCATTATTCAGATGCACGGAAAATACTCTTCATTCCAAAGTGGTCTTAATTGTCCGGTATCTTGTACTTCTTGGAGTGGTCCAATCAGTCGAATCTTCGTGTGGTCAAAAGGGGAAAGGAGTATGGTCTTACTAAAAGGGAATATTTGAATAAGCTCGGAAGAGAAGAGAGGTAAAAGATCTTTTTGAAAGGGAAAGTTGTAGAGAAAAATCTTTGCTATGGGCTTGCCAGTTTCTAGGGTCACGTCCTACAGTCAACATGTGCTCTGATACCATCTTGTAGCGACCCGACCCGAATGGATCAAGTCTCTGTGCTTAAGTGTCATCCCTGGATCGGTATGCTGACACACACAGTACTCGAGGATTTATAACAAAGGTAAATCACATGTATAAGTAACGTAAATACTATTACCTCAATCCAAAATAGCGGAAGCAACAAGGTTGTGGATTCCCATGAACACCAACGACAAAGTTGAGTGTAGAAATCGTAACCCTAACGTATCACTTACTCGTCGTAAGAAAATCCTGCAACATGAGACGTTGCAGCCACAGAGGGTCAGTACATTGAATGTACTGGCAAATTCACACACCATAGAGAATGATGAATAAAAGCTATCACTACATGCATATTTGGCTAGTGGAAAAGCTCTATGGTTATAAGGTTTTTGCGAAAAGCCAATTTTTCCCTACTGCAAAGGAATAATTTTTTTTAATTAACTATCATGGTGGTTGTTGAACATTGAGAATGGTTGATAGCATTCTCAATCCCAATTAAGTAACATCCTTAAACCCAACAAAATTATTTAAAGTCACATGATGAGATTCACCTGATAATCCAAATACTAGATACTCAAAACGTCCATAACCGGGGACACGGCTAATCGTGATTAGTTTATACACTCTGCAGAGGTTTGCGCACTTTTCCCCACAAGACTCGATCTCCTCCGTTGGATTTCTCGCACTACATGGTGTTTGAGAAATGGATGACCGAGACATAGTCTTTCAGAAGTGTTTGCACCTTATGATGGGTAGACCGTACCACCTACAACCCCTACATCTGCTAGTCTACCACTATAAGAGTTTACACGACTTAATCAACTATGCTAGAGCCCATAATAGCTTGTGGCTGCACACGGAAGTTTCTAGCATGAATAATCGTATGATCCCTTTGAACCTGGGTGGCGGTCCACAAAAAACAGGCAATCCTGGTCTACCCAGGTACCTAGACAGGCAATCCTGGAATAACCCGGTGCCTCAATCCACCCAGATGTGTGTTTAAGTTGCCACCTTAAGTAAACCATTAATTAACAATCTCATGTCTGTCATGAATACTCTCAAAACCCAATCCACGTCTACGAGCATAGCATGGCAATGTAGGCATGACGTAATAGTAACTCCCAAGGGTTTGATAATAAACAGGTAATAGGTACTACCTCATCTACTTCCCATCCCACAATTTAATTAGATCCTAACCATGCAATGTGTGAGGATTGATCTAATGCAATAAAACTGGGTAGTAGAATAGGTATGATCAAAGTGTGAACTTGCCTGCAATGTTGATGAAGATGATTCGCACTCAAAAATATTGATAGCTCTACTCGTCACACTCCGGTCAATCTATCGTAATCAAGCAATAGTAACCACACATAAGCAATCACTCAAAACATCAGAAAGATCAAAGAAGTCGATTCGGAAAACATCAAAACCAAGCAAATAGCTCTTGCAACATAAAACAATTTCTAACAGTACCAAAATTATGTGAATTTGGCCTTATCAGAAAATTTAGGTCAAGAGCTTCGATTTGCAAAAAGAATCAACTCAAACGGAGTTACGGATAAAAAGATATGATCAAAAGAAGTTTCAATTCAAATTTGATCTAATTTAAACTTTTCAAAAACATGTTTAAGTTGTTTTACTGGATAGAGGGGATCATAACGAAGAAGTGGGCATTGGTTTCGTTGAATTTGGACTAACGAGTAAAAAGTTATGATCGTTTGAAGTTCAGGGACTAAACGGTAAAGAAAATATTCACAGATAAGTCCCTGGCCGGAAATTACAAAAAAAAAGGTGAACGTTCGTTTTCTATTCCTAACCAGCGAACGTTTACTAAGTAACTAGTTTTAAAAGAAAAACCGATTTTTAAACGGAAAACTGAAAAACCCTAAATAAAATCTGCGAACCGGGGCGGTTATTACCGATTCGGTCAACTCCGGCGACGGGGCGGGCGTCTCCGGCGAGTCCGGCCATGGGCGTCGGCGGCTCCAACGCGATAGCAGGCGGCAGTAGGCGGCGAGGTGCGGCGCGGTGACGGGAGGGCGGTGCGGCGCGGCAGGCGGCGGTACTAGCGAGCGGCAGCGCGGCAAGGGCGGCGGCGGGGCGCGAGATGCGGCGGGGGCAGGTGCGGGGAGAGAGAGAGGGGGTCCAGCTCCCTTTTAAAGGGCCCTCGGGTGCGGCGCCTTGCGCGAGGGGGCAGGGAAAGTCCGGCTCGGCACGGACGCCGAGGGCGGTGCGGTGGCGCGCCGTAGCGTGGCTGGAAACCAAGCAGAGCTCGTGGACGAGCGGCACGGGCCGTTGGCCGCGCCCTGGCTCGGGCGCTGGGCCGGCCCAGTCGGTGACGGAGAGATTTTTTTTACATTTTCTCAGACAGATAAAATAAAAAGTGACAAAGCAAATAAAATATTATATAGGCATATAATATAGCAAAATTTTCAGAAAAAGATTTTCTACACGGTGAACATTTTTATTGTATTTAATAAAATACACATAAATTCTAATAATTCAAAGAGTGCTACTGATCTAATAAAATCCAATAAAAAACATTTAAAAAACAAGATGATTTCAAATTAATTTTCCTCCAATTTTCTATTGTAGGGAATCATGTTACCCTATTTTATGTATATTTTATTTTGTAGAAAAATAATTTGAATAAAATCCAAATAACTCCAAATTGAAAAATAATTTCAAATGGATTTTAGATTTGAGTTCTTTGAAACTCCCAACTCATATTTCATATAATTTGAAGAAGTCATTTTATCTTCTCTAATGAAAATCATTGAGTTGCATGAAGTTTAGGAATTGAAATATTTCCAAATGAAATTCAAATATTTTCAAATACCCCTTTCATTTAATTTAAATGGAAGAAGTCATGTCATCTTCTCTCTAGGGTTTTGTATTTGAAAATAATTTGAATTCACGAAGATCATAAATGCAAAATGAAAGTTTGGGAAAGTCCTCTTATTCCCTCTAATTTAACTTTCAAAAACATTTCGAATTCACTCACTTTCAGACAATCAATCAATCAATCAATCAAATCAATCTATTTATTATAACATTCCAAAATTTAGAATTTTGGCATGTTACACTTTGGCTTATTTGGACCCTCATTTTCTTTTGAAAAAGCGGCAACATGAGAGCCGCCGTCAGGCCCGGACTAATGACGACACTAAACCGCCCTCCGACTTACAAAAAACTCCTTGAAAACGCCACAATGAGGTTTCTCTCACCTTTGTCTTTTGCTCTTATCCATGAATCTATTTCCTTACTCTCTTAACTTTATTTTACCTTTGCAGGAGGTTTCTCGCTCTTCTGGCGACTCGTCACAAACTCAATTTTCGGCTTTCAACACTACCCCTGGGTAAGGAAAAATCACCTTTCTTTTGCATCTTTAAAACTGCATCATTATACTAACTGTCTCATAAAATCTTTCTTAGGGGTCAAGCAAAGTCCAAGAAAGCCAAGGTGACTAACCGGCAGAAGACCCAAAATATCTTGCACCTGAACCGGCGATACCAACTCCTCTTGATCAATTTGAAGCGCCAGAAGATCCGGCCGTCCACGTTCAATCGGACCCTCCTGAGCCGTCAGCTGATGAGACCATTCTTAATCCGGCTACCACTGAACCATCTAGCTCAGCTAACCTGCCGATGACTTCTGACAATGATGTCTTAATTACTGGTAGTCGATTCGTTGAGCCGGGCAACCCAACCGTACTAGCCCGGCACTTTGCTAAGCAAGAGGCTTTAGAGAGACAGAAGGTGCGGTTTGATGTCTCTCATTACGCTCACCTGAACGTTAGCGACGTGCTGTCTGGCTACCTTAGTGATGTGTATTCCAGCCGTGACTTAGAAATTGAGATGGTCAAGCAGTTGCAGCTGAAATATGGGGTACGTTCGCAGGCTTTCACCACCTTATATATGCTCTGCCAGCCCCCAAGTCTTCGGATTATGATGAACCTGAATGATCTGTAGACTTGTGATATACGTTGATGCTCTATCTTAGATTTTCCTTAAATCCAGCTTAAATTTCACCTGTAGTCCCCAAGGGCCGGCTCAATTTATCACAAATGAGCCGGTACTTAACTTCATAACTGTCTTGAATCAGTCGAAACAAATAGTGTGATCTGGCTCAACATGAAAACACTTTCTTAATATCATGCATTAGCCCCCAAGTACCAAGCATTGTTACTTGTAAAACACTTGGGACTTTAATCGTAGAAGATCCATTTCACATTAAAAAATTGCTTTGGCAGACATTAGCCCCCAAGTGTCGAGTGGTGTTTTGTTGCAAAGTACTTGGGACTTTAATCATGATAACCTTTACATTTTAACATACATGTGCATGTTTACAGACCGCCTTGACTGAATTGGGGTCTCAATTGACTGATGCAAAGACCCGGCTGGCGGATCAAGAGGCGGAGATAAAGAACACTGACTCCAAACTCCAGTTGAGCCTTTCTGAAGCTGAAAAACCGAAGACCAGTTTTGATGCAGAGAAGAAATCCTAGGCCGACGAGAAAACCTTGCTAACCCAGCGTGTTGAGACAGTGGAGGCGGCTCTCAAGGAGGTTACCATGGAGCTCACCGGCTTAAAAAGCCGTGTGTCCCAGATGGTCTCCGCAATCTTTGGTGAGTTATTTGCCTTTAGTTACTTACACTCTATTTTTGCCAGAAGTATAAGCCGCCTTCTTTAACCTTTTAAAACACCCGTAGGTCCCCGGAGCAACAATCTGAGCCAAAACAGTTTAATAAAACTCAAGGTGGTTTACACCCTGGTGGAGCAACTGTATACTGGAGCTCAACGGGAGCTTGCCATTATATCCCCAGCCAACCAAGGACCAAACCTCTTAAGTGACGTCTTGAAGAAACTGTCAATTCTACCCGCTAGATTCCAAGAAGTCAAGCGGTCTTGCGCACGTGCTGGAGCCTTAGCCGCACTGAGCCATTCCAAAGCCTGGGTTCCTGAACTTGGCCCGGCGGATGTAGCCAAAGGGTATCCCCCTTTGAAAGAAGATGGGACTTTGTTTGATCAAGACGATTTCGTTGCTTGTGTGAGGGAAGTTCGTCCTCATGCTACCATCCTTGGCGAAGAAACCAACATCGATAAATATCAGTCGGGTTTTGATGTTGAGAATAAGAATATGGCAACTCCCTCTTATAAAGTGACAGATCTTATCCCGCCGGTTCGCCAATGATACGTCTCCAACGTATCTATAATTTTTTATTGCTCCATGCTATATTATCTACTGTTTTGGACATTATTGGGCTTGATTATCCACTTTTATATTATTTTTGGGACTAACCTATTAACCGGAGGCCCAACCCAGAATTGCTGTTTTTGCCTATTTCAGGGTTTCGACATATTGCATGAGTTTACCCCTCTACATCATGTCATCTTGCTTAAGGCATTACTCTGTTTTCATGAACTTAATAGTCTAGATGCATGATGGATAGCGGTCGATGAGTGGAGTAATAGTAGTAGATGCAGGCAGGAGTCGGTCTACTTGTCTCGGACGTGATGCCTATATACATGATCATACCTAGATATTCTCATAACTATGCTCAATTATGTCAATTGGTCAACAGTAATTTGTTCACCCACCGTAGAATACTTATGCTCTCGAGAGAAGCCACTAGTGAAACCTATGGCCCCGGGTCTATCTTCATCATATTAATCTCCCAATACTTAGTTATTACCTTTGGTTTTTTACTTTGCTTTTATTTTACTTTGCATCTTTATCACAAAAATATTATATTATCATATCTATCAGATCTCACTCTCGTAAGTGGCCGTGTAGGGATTGACAACCCCTTATCGCGTTGGTTGCGAGGATGTACGAGGGATTGGCGCGTAGCCTCCTACTGGATTGATACCTTGGTTCTCAAAAACTGAGGGAAATACTTACGCTACTTTGCTGCATCATCCCTGCCTCTTCGGAGAAAACCAACGCAGTGCTCAAGAGGTAGCAAGAAGGATTTCTGGCGCCGTTGCCGGGGAGGTTCGTGCAAGTCAAGATTTGACTCCCGACAACGAGCTATTTCTGGCGCCGTTGCCGGGGAGGTCTACGCAAAAGTCAATATACCAAGTACCCATCACATACCCTTATCTCCCGCATTACATTATTTGCCATTTGCCTCTCGTTTTCCTCTCCCCCACTTCACCCTTGCCGTTTTATTCGCCCTCTCTCTCTATCCTCCTTCTCTTTCCCGTTTGCCTCTTTTTGCCCGCTTAATTTTTTTGTTTGCTTGTGTGTTAGTTTGCTTGCTCGTCGCGATAGCTCAAGATAACACTAAATTGTGTGACTTCACCAATACCAACAATAATGATTTTATTAGCACTCCGATTGCTCCTCTTACCGATGCTGAATCTTGTGAAATTTATACTGCTTTGCTGAATCTTGTCATGAAAGATCCATTTTCCCGCCTTCCTAGTGAAGATGCCGCTACCCATCTTAATAGCTTCGTTGATTTGTGTGAAATGCAAAAGAAGAAAGATGTGGATAATGATATTGTTAAACTAAAGCTATTTCCTTTTTCGCTTAGAGATCGTGCTAAAGCTTGGTTTTTGTCTTTGCCTAAAATAGTATTGATTCATGGAATAAGTGCAAAGATGCTTTTATCTCTAAGTATTTTCCTCCCTCTAAGATCATCTCCCTTAGAAACGATATTATGAATTTTAAGCAACTTGATCATGAACATGTTGCACAAGCTTGGGAGAGAATGAAATTAATGATACGTAATTGCCCTACTCATGGTTTGAATTTGTGGATGATTATACAAATTTTTTATGCCGGATTGAATTTCACTTCTATAAATCTTTTAGATTCGGCCGCAGGAGGCACTTTTATGGAAATCACTTTAGGAGAAGCTACTAAACTCCTAGATAATATTATGGTTAATTATTCTCAATGGCATGCTGAAAGATCTAGTAATAAAAAGGTGCATGCGATAGAAGAAATTAATGTTTTGAGTGGAAAGATGGATGAACTTATGAAATTATTTGCTAGTAAGAGTGTTTCTTCCGATCCTAATGATATGCCCTTGTCTACTTTGATTGAGAATAATAATGAATCTATGGATGTGAATTTTGTTGGTAGGAACAATTTTGGTAACAACGCGTATAGTGGAAATTTCAATCCTATGCCTTATGCTAGTAATCCCTCTAATAATTATGGTAATTCCTACAACAATTCTTATGGAAATTATAATAAGATGCCCTCTGATTTTTAATCTAATATTAAAGAATTTATTACCTCGCAAAAGAATTTCAATGCTATGATTGAAGAAAAATTGCTTAAGATTGATGAGTTGGCTAGGAACGTTGATAGAATTTCTCTTGATGTTGATTCTTTGAAACTTAGATCTATTCCTCCTAAGCATGATATCAATGAGTCTCTCAAAGCCATGAGAATTTCCATTGATGAGTGTAAAGAAAGAACCGCTAGGATGCGTGCTAAGAAAGAGGCCTTTATAAGAGCATGTTCTTCTAGTTCCTATGAAAATAAAGATGAAGATCTAAAAGTTATTAATGTGTCCCCTATTAAATCTTTGTTTTGAAATATGAATCTTGATAATGATGGGACTGAATATAATCCACCTTTACCTAGAAGGCGTTCCAACAATTCGGAATTTTTTGATCTTGATGCTAAAAGTGATAAACGTGGGATTGAAGAAATTAAAACCCTAGATGTTGCTAAACCCACTATTATGGATTTCAAGGAATTTAACTATGAAAATTTCTCTTTGATTGATTGTATTTCCTTGTTGCAATCCATGCTAAATTCTCCTCACGCTTATAGTCAAAATAATGCGTTTACTAAACATATCGTTGATGCCTTGATGCACTCTTATGAAGAAAAACTTGAATTGGAAGTTTCTATCCCTAGAAAACTTTTATGATGAGTGGGAACCAATTATTAAAATTAAAATTAAAGATCATGAATGCTATGCTTTATGTGATTTGGGTGCTAGTGTTTCCACGATTCCAAAGACTTTGTGTGATTTGTTAGGTTTCCGTGATTTTGATGATTGCTCTCTAAACTTGCACCTTGCGGATTCCACTATTAAGAAACCTATGGGGAGAATTAATGATGTTCTTATTGTTAAAAATAGGAATTATGTGCCCATAGATTTTATTGTTCTTGACATAGATTGCAATCCTTCATGTCCTATTATTCTTGGTAGACCTTTCCTTAGAACGATTGGTGCAATTATTGATATGAAGGAAGGAAATATTATATTCCAATTTCCATTAAGGAAAGGTGTCGGTGTCAAAACCGGCGGATCTCAGGTAGGGGGTCCCGAACTATGCGTCTAGGCAGATGATAACAGGATACGAGGGACACGATGTTTTTACCCAGGTTCGGCCCCTCTCGATGGAGGTAAAACCCTACTCCTACTTGATTGATCTTGATGATATGAGTATTACAAGAGTTGATCTACCACGAGATCGAAGAGGCTAAACCCTAGAAGCTAGCCTATGGTATGATTGTTGTTGTTTGTCCTATGAACTAAACCCTCCGGTTTATATAGACACCGGAGGGGGCTAGGGTTACACAGAGTCGGTCACAAGGAAGGAGACATACATATCCGTATTGCCAAGCTTGCCTTCCACGCCAAGGAGAGTCCCATCCGGACACGGGACGAAGTCTTCAATCTTGTATCTTCATAGTCCAACAGTCCGGCCAAAGGATATAATCCGGCTGCCCGGATACCCCCTAATCCAGGACTCCCTCAGTAGCCCCTGAACCAGGCTTCAATGACGATGAGTCCGGCGCGCAGATTGTCTTCGGCATTGCAAGGCGGGTTCCTCCTCCGAATACTTCATAGAAGATTTTGAACACGAGGATCGTGTCCGGCTCTGCATAACAAGTTCCACATACAACCGTAGAGAGAATAATATATTCACAAATCTAATTTGCCGACGCATTCCGCAGTGTGACATCACACCACAGCTAGGTCACCATTCGAATCGTTTTTCACAACCAACCTCAGCGTGTTTCACGAGGCGGTTTCCTTGGTATGTCTTATCGAAGCAGAGATCGTGTCCCCTTATTACGGGATTCCCATCAATACGGACGTGGGTAACCCAACCGCGCCATCAATTACGGCGCTTGGGGGATAAGCAAGTTTTACCAGGCTGGTGGGGGCGCATAGTTTCGTCTGCCCTTATAAAGGGATAAGTGTTCACCTTTTTCTACCCATGCCTTCTTCCTCCTTGCTCATCCATTCTCACGCACTCGAGCTCCAGCGCCCAACTCCACATCCTTCTCCTCAACCCTCTCCAAACATGTCCGGAGCGGGAGGCAAGTGGATGGTCTCCTCCGTTACGGAGAGAGACATCAAAAAGCTGCGCGGGGCCGGATACTTAGCCGCGGATATTGCGCACCGGCTGCCAGCCGCGGGGCAGATCGTCCCTACCCAGGAACCTTATGAAAGGGTGGTTTTCCTCACCCACTTCGTCCGCGGACTGGGGTTTCCCCTCCATCCACTCGTCCGCAGCCTTATGTTCTATTATGGGCTGGACTTCCATGATCTAGCTCTGAATTTCATTCTCAACATCTCGGCGTTCATCGTCATGTGCGAGGCTTTCCTCCGCGTCCAGCCCCACTTCAGCCTGTGGCTCAAGACCTTCAATGTCAAACCGAAGGTAGTAGGTGGCCAACAAGTGGAATGCGGCAGAGCCATGGTGGGCAAAATGCCCAACGTTACATGGCTCGAGGGCTCCTATGTGGAGACCATAAAGGGGTGGCAATCAGGGTGGTTCTACATCACCGAGCCGCACGACACCAATTGGGTGGCGGCCCCCGAGTTTCGATCCGGAATCCTCACGCGGCTCACTTCCTGGAAGGAGAAGGGTCTGTCCTGGGGCTCATCGGTGGAGCTGGACAGACTCTAGAAGTGTATCCGGAACATGATAGGCAAGAAACTCAATCTTGTCAACATAGTCCAGGTCATGCTCTTCCACCGGATCCTCCTGTGTGAACGACGGGCTTTCAACTTATGGGAGTTCGACCCGGCCCAACACCAGACTCTACGCGAGCTCTTCGACACGACGCATAAGGACGTCTGGAAGGTGCTATTCAAGGGCGCCGAGGTCCCCCTCCCCTTACCGAGGACCGCGGGCTAAGCGCGACGCGCCCTGCGAATCCGGTAAGTTCTGTACACCTCTTAGGGTATTTATTTTCCATAGTTTAACCATGTGCGGGGTCCGAGCTCCCATGCCTTTGACAGGACTGGGTGGAGACATCGGAGCAGATTGACTGTCCGGCCCCTCTGCCCGAAGACCCTACAGACGGTCTCCTGACGGAGATGCGGACTCCGGCTCCTTATGAGGTGCCGGAGAAGAAGATCAAGAATAAGGCCACGGGAACCCGAAAGAGTTCCCGGTGCCAGGTGGTATTGGACTCATCGTCCAATAACTCCGAGACGCACTCCTCCCGTGAAAACGAGGAGGAGGAAGATGACGGTTCTCCCCCTCTAGCCGGGGGAGACAGGAAAAGGAAGGCCGCCCCAACCGGGGTGGCCGGAGGGTCCAAGAACGGAAGGACTCTCCTTCCGGATTGTTCCACCACCGCCGCCGAGAGCGAAGACGAGTGGTTACTCAGGGCCAAGCCCCTAGCGAAGTCGTAAGTATTCGGATACCAGAGTAACTCGTAGCATACTTTTATTGCACTACTTCTCCTAATATCGAATATGATCACGCAGTCCGCCCCGAGCCCGCATCGACGTATCCCCGTCGGACGGTTCCTTGGACTCGTCCGATATGAATAGCGCATTACTCCCAACCGCCTCCTCTCCTCGCCCTACGGACAATGTTGAGGTATTGTCTCAAGGGGCACCGAACCGAGGGGAGGTAGTCCTGGAGGTGCCCCAAGGCGACCTTTCGGACTCCAGGCGCAAAGGGAGCAAGACTCCCAAGGGCTCCAAGTTCGGCCCTCAGCCGAACACCGCGCCGGAACCTCCAGTGGTTCCGGACTCCGGCAGGCGGCCCCCTGCCAAGAGGGGCAAGCTGCCCGTGCTGATGACCTCTATCTATCCAGAGGCACCGGATGACCTGCTGGGAGCGCTTCGTGGTGCTTCCATTGACGAAGAGCACTGCACTATTATGACTGTGGTGATCAAGAAGGTTCAGTTCGCCAAGAGCGGGCTGACTAAAGCCTGTGCCAGCCTTCTAACAGGCTTTGACGTAAGTATTTAAAATATAGGAAAATATTACCGCATAGACAGTAGCCCCTGATGCTCTGTTTGGTGTTCACAAAGAAAAGCTGAATAGAGGATCAAATGATATCTGCAGGAGTCTAATACAAGTATGTCTATATGCGTATGCAGGCTTCGGTGCTGACCTCTGCCGCACTGACTGCGGAGGTCGCCGCACTGAAGGAGAACCTCGAGCGGTCCGAGAAAGAGCTCGGCCTTGCCAAGAGGTAGCTCGAGGAGAACAAAGGTAAGTAATACCTTGTCTATATATATATAAAGATGTGGTTGCAAAATGATAGGAACATCATGGATGTGCCAGGGGCCACAGCCGAAGTGGCGACCCTGAAGCAAGTGTTGTCCGAGGCCGAAAACAATGTAGCCGAGGAGCACACCGAGCGGGAGAAACAAGAGGCACGGGTGGGCGAGGTGCAGCGAGAGCTCCAGGCTCTCATGAAGAAGCACGAGACTTTGGAGCTTGACTCGAAGACGCGAGAGTCCGAGCTTGCCGCGGCCCTCGAGAGCATAAAGCATGCCAAGGCTGAAGCCCAAAAGGCCCTCCAGGAAATTAAGGCGATGAGGAAGATAGCGGCGGGTAAGGCATTCATTATGCAAAGCAAGCATGCAAAAGTAAATTACTTGTTACTTACCCGAGTTCGGAGCTCTCCAGGAGCATTCACAGATTTGCCCCGTAGCGCGTCAGATGCCGCAAAGTACTACCAGGCCGAGGAGGGAAGCTCGACGGAGAAGTTGTTCTGGTCTCAGTATACTGGGACCGAACACCCGATGCCTTTGAGCGACCAGCTGAAGCAACTGGTCGAGCTGCACAAGGCGGCCGAACAGGCCATGAGGGGCCTTACAGCCCAGATGTGGCCTGGCGACTCCCTTCCCAACAGCTACTTCAGCCTGGTGAGGCGGCTTGTGGATGCCTGCCCACGGCTGGAAGTCATAAAGCGGTCCTTCTGCATCGAAGGTGCACGCCGGGCTTTTGCCCGTGCAAAGGTGCATTGGGCCAAGATGGACGCCAGAAGCTGGTGAAGGAGGGGCCGCCGCAGGGCAAGGAGCATCGCCACCCTGAAATGTATTATGAGGGTGTCCTGAAGGGTGCCCGTCTTGTGGCGGGCGAGTGTGTGAAGGATGTAATTTTTGAATGAACTTGCTCGTGTGATCCTGTATTATTAAAACTTGTTCATGTGCGCTATGCAACGCTTGTTTGAATTTAAAATATTACCTTCTGTGCGGCTGTTTATCAAATCTGAGAGATGGCCAGTCGTCGGCTTCTGCCCCCATGCCATGAGTGTTGGGGTGTTCGGGATAAATTTGAGGACTCTTTTTCCTATTGTTGGGTCCTTTGAGGGAGGTGCTCAGCACAACAAACAAAGCAATCGGACTATAATGCTTTATCACTCTCACTTAGCCATAGAAGTCTACAATTTCAAATTTTGGCGAAGCCCCTGGTATTCGGAAGGCCGAATTCGGGGCGCTATACACGCCTAAGCCGGACAAACCGACTCCTCGCCCTAAGCGGCATAAGTCTTTAGGGACTCGAGTCCTCTCGAATAGCGACCAGCTCTCGCCTTATCATGACAATCAGTTTTAGCTTTCTCTACTGAGGTGCTTGCCCAGATGAACCAGGGCACAATCGCAGTAGTTCTCCCAGTGCTACCTTAGCCGATATAGCGGAACGTAAGGTACCAAAACATGGGAGCCGGGCAAACCCAACTATTGACCCAAGACATGATTCGGAGCTGATGCATATGATGCTATAAGTTCGGGGTGCCGCACAGTCGAAAGTGTTCGGACTTCTCATGCCGTATTATGGGGTACGTTTAAGCCCCTGGCGTATTGGCCGTACCAGAGTGTACAGGTGCTGAATGTCATGAATGAACATATATATATATATAAGAATAGCGAATGCTATAATAGACTAGTGCTATGCATTGTTTATTCAAAAAGGTGCGTTGAAGCATAATGATACAAGTAGTGCGATAAGCAAAAAGTAGGACTATTTGACATGTCCCCTCCAAGGGAAAGCTGCGGAATGGTATTTAAAGCAGGTATTTCACTCGTTATCAGAGACCACCTTGGAGTTCCATGGTGCGACGTAGCTTTCTGCCTCCTTGTTGCTGTATCGTGTGTCCGGCAATCGTACTGCCGGACGGGGTTTCCAGAGAGTAAAGTCCTGAAAGAGAATAAAAATAACAAAGCGGGAAGCCCCTAGTGCGGTTGAGCCGCGTTTTGGGGTGTGCCGTCGTCGTGCCCCCCACCTATGCCCATGGTATTTGCAATGCATAATTATGTATGCGTGGCACGGATTTCGTCGTTTGGCTGGGACTGGGGTGGGGGCCGCATTGCTATGCGAGCTCGGAACATGCCAGGCGGTCTTGTTGCAGATTACTCTGGGCGCGCTTGACGGTGTCCGGGTGTTTAATCACCGAACTGGTGGATTGCCTGAAGACACTGCTTTGTGCTTCTGCTGCGATGGCCGTAGTGTGCTCCTCCGTGCGGAGAGAGCGCTCTGTGTTTCCATTGACTGTGATGACCCCCCGAGGTCATGGCATCTTGAGCTTGAGGTACGCATAATGCGGTACCGCATTGAATCTCGCAAATGCGGTTCGCGCAAGCAGTGCATAATAGCCGCTGCGGAACGGGGCTATATCGAAGATTAACTCCTCGCTTCGAAAGTTATCTGAGGATCCGAAGACCACTTCCAGTGTGACTGAGCCTGTGCAATGGACCTCTACACCTCGTATGACGCCTTTGAAGGTCGTTTTTGTGGGTTTGATCCTTGAGGGGTCTATACCCATTTTGCGCACTGTGTCCTGATAAAGGAGGTTCAGGCTGCTACCGCCGTCCATAAGGACTCGAGTGAGGTGAAATCCGTCGATGATTGGGTCTAGGACCAGTGCAGCGAATCCGCCATGACGGATACTAGTGGGGTGGTCCCTGCGATCGAAGGTGATCGGACAGGAGGACCATGGGTTGAACTTTGGGGCGACTGGCTCCAACGCGTATACGTCCCTTAGCGCATACTTCCGCTCCCTGTTGGGGATGTGGGTTGCGTATATCATGTTCACCGTCCGCACTTGTGGGGGGAACCTCTTCTGTCCTCCGGTGTTCGGCGGCTGGGGCTCCTCTTTGTCATCGCTATGTAACCCCTTATCTTTGTTTTCGGCATTTAACTTGCCGGCCTGCTTGAACACCCAACATCCCATGTTGGTGTGGTTGGCTGGCTTGTCGGGGGTGCCGTGTATTTGACACGAGCGATCGAGTATACGGTCCAAACTAGATGAGCCCGGAGTGCTTCTTTTGAATGGCTTTTTCCGTTGACCGGGTTTAGAGCCTCTGAATCCGGCATTGACTATCGTATCCTCGGTATTGTCGCTGTTGATGCGGCGCTTGTGTTTGTTGCGACGTGAC
Organism: Triticum monococcum; assembly: GCA_034509565.1. NCBI lineage: Eukaryota > Viridiplantae > Streptophyta > Magnoliopsida > Poales > Poaceae > Triticum > Triticum monococcum. Next base: position 519,211,387 of record CM067846.1, read on the forward strand.
CTGCCATTGCTATCCTTGGTATCCGAAGTACCATGGTCCTTTGATATGTTATTGCTTCGAGCCAGCCAGCTGTCCTCTCCCGCGCAAAAGCGGGTCATGAGTGTCTTGAGGGCTGCCATAGATTTCGGCTTTTCCTGGCCAAGGTGTCGGGCGAGCCACTCGTCGTGGATGTTGTGCTTAAAAGCTGCTAGGGCCTATGCATCCAGACAGTCAATGATTTGATTTGTCTTTGTCAGGAACCGAGTCTAGAATTGCCTGGCAGATTCCTCTGGCTGCTGAATTATGTGGCTCAAGTCATCGCCATCTGGTGGTCGCACATAAGTGCCCTGGAAGTTGTCGAGGAATGCGGCTTCCAGATCTTCTCAACAGCCAACGGATTCTGCTGGCAGGCTGTTGAGCCAATGCCGAGCTGGTCCTTTGAGTTTGAGTGGGAGGTATTTGATGGCGTGTAGATCGTCACCGCGGGCCATGTGGATGTGCA